>CM065489.1:20503597-22903597 GCA_004115045.4 Sinella curviseta
TAATATGCATTATGCATGACTATATATCTAGGTGTATTATGTTATGCTCTGCATAGACTAGGCTTGCCTATTTAATATATGCAATATGCATAACCTTGTACCAAGGTAACATATGCGATGCATAGTTTAGGCTTGCCTAGATAGTGGCACACCCAAACGGATGTAATTATGCCAAGTTAGTAATGACGTTTTCCATTATTAATTAGTTATTGGTTAATGATTGCAACATTGATTAGCACTTTTGCGAATTATCAGATTTTTGCGGTTTATAATTTGTGATCGAATTTGCTGATGCGAGAAGTAATGTATTTTTAGGAGCATATTGATGTTTATTCTTGTAATGTTTAAATACGTTTTAATGTTCAAAGATATTTCATGTTAGTGAGTTATTATAATCAAATAACGACAACAAGAATAATTCTCGTCATAATATCGTTAGTCAGTAAAATAATTGCAAACAGGACATATTTGGACAAGTTTATGTCAGTGGTTGTAGTTGCAAAACAAATATGCGTATGAATATTATATCATGGAATAAAATGCGATGAAATGCAAACGCTTTGAATATTTTTTATAGATATGAAGCGGATTTATTAAACACATTTTGTGTAGTTTGAAGGTTTTGGTATCAACATTTACTAAATTCCACAGTATATAAGAATAATTACACACTATGTAAAAAGCAAAGTGCTAAACTTTTATAGGAAAACTTTAAATCTGTGGCTGAAATGTTACTTAAGACTACATCCATTTACAAAAACAAAATACAGTACAATTAAAAACAATTGGCATCTCACACAAAATGAAAATGCTTAAAATAATGCTAAACTCCTGGCAAAAGACAGTTGCTTGAGATTATCTTAAATAAGTAAATAAATCTTAAGTACAATAAAACGCTGATGTTGTTAAAATTACTTAGAAAATTACTTACAGCAGAAATAAACTGACGCTACCTAAATAATTCATGTATTTGAAGTAAGTCAATAACAAGAATTGGTGATCCTGCCAGAATTTATTGATGTCATATCTAAATTTCTCGTTTTGTAACTTAATGAAACAAAGAATAAGTACTGTTGATCGCTGGAGTGTCTTCTTCCTCCTCATTCAAGTCGTCTTGTGAAGTAGATTTTCTTGCCTTTTTGATTTCTTCTCGATGCTTACGCCTCTCGTTGCTTTGTAGTCCCCGCCGATGAGTAAACATATTCTCGTCAGCATTGGAAATATCGAAAGATGCAACACTGAGTGCTCTTTTCGCTTTTCTTGTCAACTCTTCTCTCTTCAGCTCTGCTGTGCACATGCCAAGAAACTCAATTAATCCAGGAATATCTTCCTTCATATCAAGCTCTATCCTCATGGGAATTGTGATGGATGCACCACCCTCACTCTGAGGCCGAGAATATACTCTTGAGTACTGGTGAGAGGATTTGAGAACAATTTTTGGGTTTTTTCCATAAACCATCTTCGCTGTAACTCCCTTATATTTGCTCATGGGATTCTGAATTTTGGCGAGAGGGGTTTCTAGATGAAAGCTCACATCTCCTCGTTCATATTCACAATCATTTTCGTCAGATTCGCTCGCTGAGCTAAATTCTTCTCTGAAAACGATGCGCTTCTTTCGTCTTGTCTCTGGAACTATCCTCCGATTACCAGGAAGTTTCACTACGAAATCAACCAAAGTTGCTGGACTAAATAAGAGGTCCGCCACCCGTTTTGAATACAACTGCGCTGGCCAGTGAGCTGGATTTGTAAATCGTTCGATTATTTGATCTGGTGTAGCTTCATTAAGTCTTGCGGTCCATGAGTAATGAGTCAAGATGTAACGCGGGTCGAGATCTTCATTCCTTTCAAAGATGCTGAATCCTGTGATTTTGCTGGTTGCAAAAAGCGAATACAGCGCATACAGGAATGGAGTTTCTGGAACGCACTTATCGTGAGGACACGTCTGGGTAAAAACTTCACCAGTAGTATCGTCTATGTCGGTGCCGTGCTCTAGCCTGTCCCTTTCTTGATCTTTACTATTTTTTCCTATTGGGCTAAGTAGATAGCCGCAGCAATAGCGATCCAAAGGAAGACTGTCTTTGGTTGCCATTTTTGGTACGGTTCTCTTCCAAGCAAGGAGTCTAGATGGTAAAAGTTGTCTCCATTCTGATAAATCAATATCTGCTGATGCGAAAAGCCGCACTAGCATAAACAGAGCTTCAGCGTACGGCTGACACGCCTGATGTTTGCACATTAAAGTTATTGGTTGCTTTGTCTTTGGGTGGAAATGTATCCATGGAATTGGACCTGAACGTTGAATTGAAAACGTTTCCGGAATCATGAAGCCGGGACAACACTTGTCCCTTTTCCCCATTTCCTCGGAGAGAAGAATGTTCTTCACTTCTTCAGTGGAAAGATACCTTGGGAAGCCCGCCATAGTTTTGCTGGATTTGATGTTTTAATTTTGTAAAAAGTTCACTTTCAAACAAGTGTAGAAAATAAATTTTCAAAGCTTTCAACTAGTTTCTGGTGTTCAAAAAAAATTTATCAAAAAGAATTTTGAGAAACTTGAGTGGTTTCAGCTTGAGCTCTAACGAGAGAATGAGTAGCGACAGCTCTCCGTCTAGCAAGATAGGTCGATGTGCAGGAACGCTTCTTCCTAAAGGAAAAGTTTTTCTTCGTTCTGTTGATACTAGGAAGATGAGCAGGAAAAAACTGGTTTGAGACTAAAACGTTAACTCAACGTAACCTCACGGAAATTTTCGTGATAGTTGCTGGTATTATGTGATACAGCATGCCACCATGACTTATGAATATTTTCCTTTTACTCTCCAACTGGCCTCTTTTCTCTCCTGCCTACGTTATATACTTTCGATATTTTCCCACTAATGATCCTTTTCCACTTCAACGGATGGTTTGATTTTGACTGTTATTAGATACATTGAATGGTATTTCATGAAGTAGCATTACTTGTTTTGCCTCTAGCAAGAGACGATTAGTTCAAGTCAAGTAATAATTAGACTCACGAGGGGCGATGGATAACGTCTAGTCTTCGATACTGCATTTCGTAGATGAAACTTTCGATTTCTTAGATGAAACTTTTGATTTCTTAGATGAAACTTTTGATTTCTTAGATGAAACTTTTGATTTCTTAGATGAAACTTTTAATTTCTTAGATGAAACTTTTGATTTCCTAGATGAAACTTTTGATTCTTAAATGAAACTTTTGATTCTTAGATGAAACTTTTGATTCTTAAATGAAACTTTTGATTCTTAAATGAAACTTTTGATTCTTAAATGAAACTTTTGATGTTTCAATGACATGAAATGAAAACTTTTGTACTTTCCATCACCACAAATAAATCGGTGCCTGCTGTAAGCAAAGCTTTGAAAGCTGCAGCCAAAACCGAACGTTTAATTTAGGATTTCGTTACGTTTACGTTTTCTGCTTGGCGAGCAGAAGTCATGCCATTGGCATGGTGTTGCAGTCGTGTAGAAAATTCTCAGTGCTGTTGTGCACTTGAACTCGTGTGGTTGTCAATAATCGACGCTAAAGTATAGGATGGCGTCCGTTTGTGGTTGCCAGCATTGTGATATACACTGCACAAGGCACTTGTTCCTGTATAATAATCTCATGGAGGCGCAATTAGATTTAAATCACTCTGAGTGGTGTAACATTTGTAATCGAGGCTTTTTGTTTTTGATGGCTTCACTTGTACTCGGAAATCCAGCAATCTCTGATAAAACAGTGATTGTGTCAAGAAATTTATTAAATTGTACTGTCAATTATCTACGAATGTACATTAATCAACGACTGCATTGTGATAGCGTTCATGGAGGCGATAAAAAACTTTGTGACACGTGTTTTGATAATGTTAAACCTATTTTTAAAAACATTTGTTCTGTGTTTCTGAAAGTTAAAGGCGAGCTTTTCAGTGCCACAATGAATTATGTGCACACAAAAATTGAAGACCTCTTTCGTATTTGTCCGTTCGGATGTCAAAGTGATTTTGTTGACTTGTTGATTCCTGGTATCAATGTTTAAGTTTTCCCAAGTTTCATAAGTTAAGTTTAAATTTCTTCGTTCTTCAACTGACGATAGAGTGACTGTTAGTATAAAAAGACTGAAAGAAGCGTAAAATTCCTCACTTGACATAACTTGAGACGAAACTCTGGTTTGAAGGACCACCCGTGTTCGAAACAATCATCACTTTACAACTTGAGACGAAACTCTGGCTCGAAGGACCATTCGTGTTCGAAAAGAATCCTCACTTGACAACTTGGAGCGAAACTCTGGGTTGAAGGACCAGTCGTGTTCGAAATAATTCTCACTTTGCAACTTGAGACGAAACTCTGGTTTGAAGGACCATTCGTGTTCGAAATAATTCTCACTTTACAACTTGAGACGAAACTCTGGTTCGAAGGACCATTCGTGTTCATAAAAATCCTTCCTTGACAACTTGGGGAGAAACTCTGGATCGAAGGACCAGTCGTGGTCGAAATCGTACTGTTTCTTTTGTTGTTTAAGACAACAAAGCTCTGTTTCGAAGGACCATTGTGCTAGATTAGTGCTCTAGAACTTCCGACTTAGAAACCTTACAATGGCGTCTACAGCAATTGCAGAGGAACTCTTGGAGATGAGAGTCAACTCATTGCTGTTTTACATTGGATTAGCTATTGCATTTGGTATTTTCCCTTTCCTATATCTCTGCTTGTGTTTGTGATCTTATGGGGTTTACGAGAGTGGGATATAGCAGAGGAGTGATTACTTTTGGAAATTTATTGCCTCTGACCTAATTGCGAAATGTAAAATTCGAAATATAACTAATTTTAAGTTAATTGAAAATGATTTGTCATTGTTAATCGGAAAATGATTTGTCATTGTTAATTTGAAAATTATTTGTCATTGTTAATTCGAAAATGATTTGTCATTGTTAATTTGAAAATGATTTGTCATTGTTAATATGAAAATTATAAGTAAAAACTAGATAAACTAATTTAAACTATATTGTTAATACATGCCTCAAAATTAAAACGGAATTTAAACTTGTAATTAAAGAGTTATTGAATAAACAAAAACATAAAAGTAATTAATTTTCTATTAAATATAAAATCTAATATTTGTTCATTTGTGGAATATTTGAATTGCTTTGAATCATTGCATACTTTTGAAGAAGCAATAATGTATAGAAGCAGAAACATGCATTTCGGTACTTTTTAGAAACTATAACTCCGATCTCTACTATAAATATTTAACTGCAATATGCGAAACAAGCAGTTTGGATTTCATGCTTCGTATCCGAAATTGTTTACTATTGAATCTAAAAATGCATTAAAACATTCTAACAAAAAATGAATTTTAGATAAGACGTTTGCCTATAAGTTTTTCGTATACATACATATTTAGCATCACACTGGACAAAGTTAGTATAATATGGCCTATCCTTTTAAAATAAAATAAAATTATCAACCATTTTCTTTAAATTCTGTCCTATAGAAGCATCCTATATACTTATGAATGAGATATTATGATTTGTTACATAAGAAAACCCTACATATACCATATACCTGCTAACTACACGTCAAAAATTCTTCTTCTTTTGCCGATCCCCTATAACGCATCGGTGGAAAATGCATTATCAAGCTCTGATATAGTTGTCCAGTAGAAGAAAGGCGATGATGATGATAAAGGATGGTTTTGGTTGGATTGAGTGAACTCAGTTTTGTGCTTTTGATGACGAGAGTAAAGAAGAGCATTGTTTTGTACAGATACATGTATAAAAAAGTGATTTCCAATCTTTTCTATTACCCCTAGCGGTAGTAGTACAACTATACTTATATACACATATACCTATATAGGTTAGTCCTAGGTAAAAATAAATAGCATCATTGAATTCAGCATACCCAAAAACCCCATATTACCTGAAACCTAAGCCTAACTAACCTAAAATTTAACTAATTGTGGTAGCAATTAAGATAATTAATAATTATCTTTAATTTCTGCCTTATACTACTATCCTACATACGGTTTGTATTCCCTATATAAGATTCCCTATATAAGAAACCCTATACTACATATACTGTATATGTAATGTATAAAAAAAATGCTAATTGTCATGATAGTTAACTAACTGAACAGTTATCAACTTGTGATGATAAACTGGCTTCTGTAAAAGAAGCAACGAATGGTTTTTAAGGCAAGCGAAATGAATGCATTGTTGGAGTTGAGTAAATAAGTACACATTGTGTGATGATGATCAGACTTCTTTCGCTCCAGTTAAAAAATAACCGGTTTTCCTGTTTGTCCAGTGAAGACGACGACGACGATACGTTTACGTAAAGCAGCAGCAGCACGTAAGGCAGGCAGGCAGGGTAGACTTGAGTTACCCAAAAAACATGCACCAAGTTACTCTTGAGTTCGTTCGCTAATTAAAAAATCTTGATTAGATTTAATTACTGATTAAAGTAATAAAAATTAGTGTTCAACTCCAGTAAGACCTTTAACACTACTAACTTCGTATATTTTTTTGTTGACTTGCTAAAGGAGAAGTAAATGAGCAGTGCTTTTCTTCTGCCGAAGGGGTTTTCCTCCTAATATATGTATGGTGGGTATAAATATATATTTGCTTAGAAAAACGCAACATGAACACTTTTAAGTCAAATTGTTAAGAGCTTCTTACATTACACAAAGAGGAAAACGACGTGCTCAAAATAAGAAATATAGGCATAACACAGATTTTTACAAAAAAAAGTCAAGCGCAATACTACAAGGCAAAAATAAACAGTATGATGAAATAAGAAGGAAGAAGGGAAAAAGAAATAAGGAGAGCATTTATAGCGCATAATGTATGTACATATACATCCATAATATATATAGATATTCCTGATATCTATTATCACCGCACATCTACTTACTTCTTCTCGTACTTATTTACCACCACCACCACCTTTATTCTTTTTAAGCTGCAAATTTTTCTCAAAGATTTTAATTACCGAGTATGTCAGAGCGTAAGATCTCATGCAGAATGCTTATAATTTATGGTTACTTCTTGTTGCCACTCAAACAGCAGGACAGGCTCACTCAAATTCGAATGACAACACCACTTTACAATTCTCTCTCTCTCTCTCTCTCCCTGCTTCTTTCTCTCTCCCTCTCTCCTTTTAACGCACACATATTATCGCCAGTCAGTCCGCCGAGTATTTTCTGATTTGAGATAATACTCTGCGGATGTCTGCGCAAGATATTCATTTTTGACACATCTTACCATTCTACTTTTTTGTGAATCGGTCAAGGAAAAAATGATGAAGCATTATAATGCAATGGTAACAAACAATGCCAACAATAATACCACCATACCTAAATAAAGTGAACAGGTAGTAGGAGCAACCATTAACAATGCACACAAAAATCTAGCTAAAGTGGTGTAAGACCAAAATTTATTTTCGTATTCCTATTGTTATGATTACTAGTTAACTACTGCTGCTGTTGCTGCTACATTTATAGATAATGCTCGATCCTCCGTAACCAAAATGATAGCATTTTTGTAGAGTTGTGTGATATTGAGCATCTGTACTTGGCATAATTAAAATCTCCTAGAGTCAAAATTCGGGTTGAGAAACAAGCAAAGTCATACTAAATCATTTGCTGATTCGATAACAATAGGCGAGAGAGAGAGAACATCATTTTTACATACGCCAAAGATCTGCCTATTACTACTATTACTTATTAAACATCTTTTAAGACGACGACGGTGCTTCCTTTTACTTTTTTGTCATAAATTGGCATTGGGCATTGTACTCGAGAGAAAAGAGACATGTCTATGTTCTCTTGTTACATGCAGTGCCTCGTATAAATGATCAAAGTTGATGATGCGCCAGTTAGCCAAAAAAAATGTTACAACGGTGCAATTAAAAGAGTGTGTGACCGCACTACTTTCAAAGATTTCATAAATTATCGGCCTGCCAACAACAAAACAGTACTAAAAGTTTTTTTTGTTTCACGTACAAAATAAACAGCAAGGTATGAATATACATGTTTGCAAGGCAACCTAATACCTAGACGTAAATACAATAAATCTACGTATACGTATATCTATCTATATAGAATATCTCATATTGTATGCAATATAATGAGCATAAAACACATTTCTAGATGGGCCTTGCATTAGCATTGCAGTAACGTACTTCTGGATACCTCTGCTACTAATTAAATAAATCACCTCATGAGTTCCATTCTTCCTCCTTTTATTTCAAACTTGCACGTTGATGAGCTTGCAATTTTTGTTTATGAAAAAATATCTGGTTACACGACGGCCTGTAAAGGGAATATTATTATTAGAATGGAAGACACCGCCGCCACCATCACACGACTTGTTTTCTTTTTTTACAGCTTTCAAAAAAAGCTTTTCTTTCTGTCAACAATGCACGCTTATCTTTGAAATTGTATAGAAATATATGGGGTAGCTCGTAGCTCAACTCTTCATTAACTGACTGATAATAATCCAATGACGATTGGCTCTCTTGCTGTTGTAACTGTTTTAGGTGCCTAATCGACTCTCTGTTTGTATATTTATGATGGTCGTTTACTCACTATTAAATTACCCACAAAAATGCCGATACCTGTTTTGCATACATATGTACATATAGCAGTCACATACATTAAATATCAGTAGGCAATATCACATTCAGATTAAAAGCAGGTCCACTCCGCTTGTGAGTAATATGATATGATTATAGTATAGCTTTGCGATGATGTAGTGGAGTAGTTGTCCTGTAACAACACACCTTTAAGGCCTACTTCTTCTGTTCTTGGAAGCCTGGTCTTAATTTTCCGTTTTATTAGCATCACATAATAATAATATTGCGGGCATCATCCTCTTCTCTCTACTTCATTTTTATATTATCTTCCCACCGATCATTCATCTGACAAACCTATGCGCTAACTTGGTTGTCAAGAAATGCTACAAATGTGCATATCTATAATTTATTCATAATGGCGTGTATAACACATACCACTCCACCTTCATCATCAAATTTTATCTATTAGCCTTACTTTCTTACATTTTACCCTCCTAATAATATATTTACGCAGTAATAAAAATAGCGTTAAAAAAGTTGCGTGAACGCTGCTGGGAAATGAACCCTATAGCTTTTGCACAAATACTTTTACTCTGAAACCAATGATAGCTTTAAAGCAACGACATTTCTGTTTGAAAAAATGATAATAATAGTGCGGGTGTCCGAACAGAGGCTCCTTGCTGCATACACAAATAAAAACATTGTACATACATGTATGATTATGACAAGTATATACCTACATAATATTTCGCAATAAAGCCAGTAGGCGGTTGAAAATCTTTATCTTTTTCGTCATTTTTATATTTACCTTGTAAAAGCACGAGACTGCTGATGCAGTGACTGATGTTGAAAATTTTAAATAAAGTGCTTGAATTTTTTTATTCTCCCTTCTACTTATATACCTGCATCACAGCGTCGTCTATTTTTTCTCCTTTTGCTAACAATTCATACTATAACAGTAATAATAATGATACGCAGAGTACAAGATGCAAACGGTAACTAAAAAATAACTAAATTCAGGCGTTACAAATGTATGGCTTAGAGCTATACATGCTATCATGTGTCATGACGACGAAGAATGAAATATTATATATTTGAAACTGACAAAAAATAGAAAAGAATAGAATATTAGGCATGTATGTGTAGGTATGCACGTGAACATGATCTACATGCAGCAGCAGCAGTAGAACTATAAGAGTTGTTTTTAACGGTGTGAGTATAAATGCGTGAAACATTTGGAGGAAGATTAGTTGGTAGTGATTATGAGTATGACAGGAGATTCAATATATTTTAAAAAAGTAGAAAAAGAATTGTGAAGCAATGGCAGAGAACAATATTACAATAGCAGCATGGTAATGAATGTAGTAACCCCGTTCATCAAGAGCATACACATACACACACAATACGAGAATCTTCTAGTAAGCTGTATTTAAAAACAAGCTAATATAAATACGTTTCGTGCGCATGGCAAGAACGAGTATAAGGCGTAAAAGTATGTTATTATGTGTAATGTTTATTTTTATTTATGAACACTGGCAAAAAATGGTCTGTCGAAACCGAAATAGGGATAAAATGAAGGAAAGAAAGAGATGTCTCAGAGATTCTCTTGCGCCAAAGCTACTCAAGTTTTACGGTCAACTTGAATATACTAATTATCTTTACCGTCGTAGCGGACTGTGCAGAGTAATATGATAGTAATAGCAACAACAAAACATATCAGCCATATAGCCCTATATGGTTAACACATTATTTGAGAACAGGGAAGGTTAGATCGACACACTGTGAGAAACGTTGTTTACCGGTTGCAAAGATTGTACTTATGCGAATAGGTGAGATTACAACTACTTGTGCTACCGCTTACAATTAGAAGCATTAAGTTATAATCCCAATTTTGCTAAATTTTAAAAGCCATCCGCCACTTTGTTGCACAAAACGTGTTATTATTAACATTAAATTTGTGTACTAGTTTAAAAAGAAAATTGGTCCTTTGGCTGATTTATTTGGCTGTCACTGCTATGATTAGAATCAATTTTTCCAGCACTGCATTCTGGATCTGAATTAATGGGATAAATTTCTTTAATTTTCTTACAATACCCCAAAAAGTTGAGATTTAACAATGTAGTTTTTACAACAGTTCTCATACATTTCGACAAAAATACGTCATCAGAAAAGGCCTGATGATTTTTTCTTCTCTGATATACATCTCTGACAACTAAATGCGTCTACTTACTATTGGCTATAATGATAACGCCAGACTCAATGTTTTCCAATTGGTTACGGTACTTTTATATTCCGAGATAATGGTGCCAACATTATTGTTGTAGATGATGACGACGAGAGAACATTGCAGATGATGACTTTAAAGCAATGATTAAAGTTCTTTATGACGATATCGCTACTTTTTGTCTTTGGTAATAGAAATGTAACGTGTTTTTGCCATTAGCGTTCATTTAAAATTGAAATACATAGTAAAAAAGCCACGTATAGCCCACTTAGGCATCTTCTTGGCTCTTTCCCACATTATGCGAGATTTTCCTCTGTAATATTTTTCTTAAAATGCATAAACACCGCTTCTCCAAAAATGATTCAATGAAACACAAAATGATGCAGACCAGAAAAAAAGTACTGATTCAATGTACACTATGTTTTAAAAATGGAATGCACACAGAACAAAATAAAATGCCTGATAGAAACGAAGAAGTGAGAAAAACTTTTACTCATGAGTCATGTCATAAAAGTTCTAAAAAAAGTTAAGTAACAAAAAATGAAAATAATGTGTGCCTTGTACAATCTCCACTACAAACTAATCCGTCACTTTTAATAAAGTTACAGAGGAATTACTTTTTTCAGGCATCATTTGCGACATGAAGTATAAAAATGGTACCTTATACGTGTATTCTATGAAGCTATTATGATCTCCTGTAAATGACTTCAGGTAAGGCAACAACTGAGAAACCCCATTTTACATTACTTTTTAAAATTTCTATATTCGACGCAAGTATTTGTACATTTAAACAAAAAAAGCGTGTAACAATAATGCACCGAGACTTTGGTTGGCTAGACTGTCCGAGTGACTCTCGTCTGGTCTGTTTTTGGTTTACAATATATCTATTTGCAAAAAAAGTATTAAACATTTCTAATTTCGTGGGACGTGTTACAGATGGGGAGACAGGTAATTTGTAAAAACACTTCAATTTCGGCTTAACAACAAAAATTAATCATCGATCCATCTGTAGTCGTATGTATAGAGCCGTTTATTATTTTGAAAATGCTGTCATGATACGCAGCTATTAAACTTTGTTTGATAGCGTTTTTATTTGCTCAATGTATTTCGTCATTATCTCACTCTAGAGCAACTCATGCACGCTAGAAAAACGCTAACTTGTCCCATCTATTGATGTAATTTGACCTCATTTTAGTTCAGATTTGCTAAATTAGTGTTAACACTAATATTCCACATAGGTAAAGATAAGCATAGACAGACATTACGGCCAGCTATATATACCAAACCAAACCAACATACATTCTACGCTGCAGGACTTTTGAAGCAAGTTTTTTCTAATAACTTTGTTAACACATATTTAGTTTCTCATCAAAAAGTGTTTATCTATATTACATACTATTACGATGGAGTAGCAAGCATCATCATCCCATAATGCTTTCTTCCTTTGTATGTGACCAACAACAACCTGTTGTCTGTCTGCATGGCATTTACTGTTTTGTGACGATGATGATGGCGAGAAAAGAGAAAGATGAATGAAAGGGTTAGTTCGATTCAACGTATGTAAATAAAGCGTCGTTAAAGTAACACACCATTGATAATTTTTACTTTAAACCAGTGCTGCATTATTGCCAATAAACAAACGGTTATAGGCCCAGTATGAGTTTAATCGAATGAAAATTAAATATTTTACATAACTTAAAGTGATTCAGTTAATGCAGCCATTTTCGTATCCTGATGCACTGGTAATTTTTATTATAAAAGTTGCAGTCGTCGTGAGATTCTACGGATAATTTCAACCACAATATAACAATTAGCAATTTTTATTCATCTGCTCGTAGTAATCAGAACGAAAGGAATCTTACCAAAACTATATTATCTCTGCTTTTAGTAGGTATCACAACGCAAGATAATCTGCAATAAAATGGAACAAAGCGTCATCATCACAATAAATAAGCGAGGGCCAAAGGAGCCGAGTAGTTGACTATTAATTATTGGTCCGGTTTATGACTCTCTAAATTTACTGTTCCTCGTCGACGCAAAACAAAGACATGCGCAATTTGAATTGAAAAGGATGAATGAACCTGTGTTTAGAGAGAATCGCATGATGATGACGATACAGATAATACCAGCCACAGTCATAAAAACATTCACTTCCTAACTGTGCGTGGCCACAAAATATGAGAACGAGATGGTCGAAAACGATGCGCATAGGCAAATAAGAAGGCATGCAAAGATGAAGTTGATAGATGAGCTGTGGTGCTGTGATGTAAATGCGTCGTTATACGATACGAGATTAGGTGGATGTCTTTCTTGGCTTTGTTGACTACATCTTACCTGTCTTTTATGCTTTTTAATGCGGAGATGCGCTGAGGGTGTTGCGTATTAAGATATTTCCCACTACCCGAAGCAAAATTGAATCAATTTATATCAGATTATTAAAGCCACACCATGTTGTAATTAAATCTGGGTAATTACTATGGGTCTTTATGTATCACTGCATATTACAACAATGCTGTCAATTTGCATGATTCTGTACTAAAAAGTCGATTGACCGTACGTTTTTAAACTCGGCATAACTTTGATAATTGATTCGGTATCCAAAAGTCACTCTGCCCATGTAGAATCGAAAGCATAATAATAAATTGCAATGGTATACAAAAGCTGAAATTAACATCGCGCGTAGGTTTTTATAGTTGGATATTTTGCAACTATTTAAACCAAGAATTCCCAGTTTCTCTGTCTCAATAGCCGTATCTTTTTATGTGAAAAGTTTCCTAAACACTGTCATCATTTGAGGAAGATAAAGGAATGCATTCCAAAATAAATAATATATTTTATTTTGCTCTCATTACAACTGACGAGCTTTCAGTTAATTATGATAGAAAAGGAAGAAGGTGGAATCCTTCAATTTGAAAAAATAAGTAAAGACATAATATTATAATCATTATATTATTATTATTAAACAGCACATAAGACACCAGATGACCATCACATGTTCCCATGTCTACTTCACTTTAGATCTTACAAACAAGAGAAAAATGCAGGCATTTTGAAAAGAAGTATAATTATTTGTTGAAAATAGTACCTTTGTGCTCTCACAGGCATGCAATGCCACTGCCACTCACCCTCACTGGCTGCTGTCCATTTTTATGCGTAATGGCAAAATATTCTCAGGTCAGTAAAAATGATACGCTAATCTTTGAACATGCAGAAAACATAATGAATCATCGTCCGTCCCTATTTACGATAAACGTAATATCATGCAATGTTTTTCTCTGTCCTTTGTAAATTAAAATGCATACTTACTACTACATACACTTGGAACTTAAAACATTGCATTCTGTAATAATAATTTGAACTTTTGTTATAGGGCTGCGTGAGAGCATTTGTTCCGTTTTTTTCTTTTGTTGGTATGATTTTTAAATTATTGTTTTTACATTTCAAAACTGATACGAGTGCACACTTTCCGTTTGTAAAAATAAATACAAACCATTCAAGTATTATATTTAGATGTCTCATGTTCATTTTTTTGTGTGAAGCTTGACCGTGAAACTCTCAAGGAGCACCGGGAGTATTTTAATTCGCTGAACGGGAGTATAAGTGAATTCATGCCTACTATGTCATTAAATTCCTGAAAAACTGAACAAGTTATAACTTAACTATTTACTGTGCTAAATAAAACAACAGAGAATTCAACACGACATCAACCAGCCTCATTTTTTTCTCTTCCCTTCGTCCGTTTTCTATCAAATGAATATTCAGTCACTGAATTTCAGTTGATTAAGCCTTTGCTTTATTTTAAAAGAACATCCGAATAAAACAATTTTAAAGCACATAAATGTCGGCTACGTGCAACATAAAACATATTATAGCGGCACAAGAACAATGGAGTGTGTAGTACCCACTTACTACTCACACAGAGTCATCATCATCATCGGGTCCTGGCGAGCTACACATATAGAAAGCAGGACCGAATTTGTCGAGTCACTCCGGCTTTTTCATTTCAGCGCACATGTATATACACGAGAGTAATTTGCAGACATACATCACGCTACGTTGTTCGTGGGGTTGGACTTGGTGACTAGCAACATATTTAGTGGTAAACACTACCTACTTACTGCCGCAAAAAATGCATGCTCTCGGTCCTCATCTCCATTTATATGACCACATAAAGAATTGACAAAGACATTATAGCACTCCGCGAGAAATACTACTGCAGCAACAGAACGTTGAACAATAGCGACAGAGAGATGAGATGATGATGAAGTAGTTTGCTGATGATGATGCTATATGTGTGTATTAGTATGCAGTATATAGACTCTGTGCGACATGTTTTGAATTGTGAGACGGGTCTAAAAAAATCTAGTGAATCTAAATCCAAATCCAACCCCCTGCCGAATTCATTGTAAAATATATTTTTAGATCGCTTCTAGCAACACTTGCATTGGTTGCGCATTTGGTTTCGCCACTGTCATCATGGTTCCTTATTGGCTAACTCTTTTCAGATTCTTCATCATCGTCATGATCAGCAGCTTTGTCGAACAGCTATTATTATTACTCCTTCGGACGGGATACTACTACGCCACCGTTCCTCATCTGCATCTCTGTGAGCCACAATGTAATGATTTTTTAAAGAATGGGCTGGATTGGCATGATAGACAGGGGAACGAACTGATCTCATTGTTGCTTTTGTGAGCCCCCTGTTGCGTACTCTTTGAAAAGAGCATCAATCATTTTTCGTTTTTTATCTCTTTGCATTATCCTATCATACCGTGACAAATCGTTTTGTACTCCACATACAATTGGAATAGCCTATTATAGCAGTCCTCGCTACTTCCTCTTTTTGTCTTTAGCATGAGTTGTAGGCAATGACAATTGTCGTACTTCTGTTAGCATACAATAGAATCTTCAATTTCAAAACTGTCCTATAAGAATACTTACCATTCACGTAGTTGAAACTCCGTTATCGTATTGGGTATTTGATTTGTTGTGGAAACACCCTTCTGATATCGTTGATTTTTACGGATATGATTTTAGTGGATGGGAAATGATGAAATATGTATGTACATAATGCAATGCATACATGTGATCGTGTCAAATGACGAAGGATTTTTATTCATTCCTGTGGTTTTTAGTGCAGTTGCTTCTTAATACTTCCCTTGGAAATATATAAAAATTTGTAGGTACTACGGAGAAAGGCAAATAACGTGGCATACATGGATTCCCGAAGTTTTAAATGGATTCCAGATTCCAGAAACGTTTGAAGCGAATATCAGGCTGTTTTGAATGAACTTTCAGATCTTTTGTTCAATGTTATAACTTACCTGAATGCTCCTTTCTGACAAAGTCTTTTAAAATAAATAACAATGCAGATAAAGTTTAATTGTAAATGAACATCTGTAATACGAATACAATGCTATAATAGCCGTAATAATTGTGAGTCTATTTTCCGACATATCAATATTATCAAATAATCAATTTATTTCACAAAAAACTTGTAATGAAAAGAATATTGAAATACAACTTAAATACATATGTGTTTGTTAAACAAAAATAGGAAGCAGAATAATCAAAAGTATGTGTTTGAACAAAATATGCTAAGGACGGAAATGTTCGTTTCCAGAGAACACTTTACTCCGTTGGGAGCTAGAAACAGTTTATCGTACTGCGTGCGACAACTCTGGCCTCATACCGTGGATATCAGATAAGGACGAGCTTATGTCTTCAACTGTAATTAATTAAAGTTTGTTTGCTTAATTTAAATTTTGGTAATAATGTTCATTTTACAATTAAAACATGCAATAGCCATTTATAAACTTAATGTATGTAATTTTAAACGATCAGAGTTCCCGGTTTTGCGATTAAGAATAATTAAATAATGATAGTCATTTAACTAAAAGTTAATTCAAGTAAATACAAGGAAATAAACAGGTGGAGGATTTTCAGTCTGTTATATATATAATTCATAATACTACTGGAGTAGAAATTCCAACAATTTAATAATAGTCAAGTAACGGTGGGGGAAAGTAAATGGTTTATTTCGTCTCACATTATTGTTGCTTTGTTGGTATGCCTTACCTTACTGATTCACTTGCGTTCCCTATCTTCATAGTTTTGAAACATCACAGCGTCGGAAATATCCTTGTACCTGCAGCTCCTTCATGCTCACGCTAACTAATGCGAGGATGGACTAGATGGCTCTTAAAGTTACACAAATGTACAACAAACCCAGTATCTTTGGTGTAGAAATGTCTTATCAAAGCGTTTGATTTGGCGTTCATGGATGTATTGCACTGGAATAGTAATGTACCTTTCAGTTAAAGTAACAGCAAAAGTATACCTATGCGGCATTCACTTATGATATAAGTTGACGTCTTGTGTTCACTAATAATACGACATGTTCAACTTTTTATAGCATTTTCCCAAGTTTTTAAGTGTTGTTTCAAATGACTAATTCTGTGTACAGGACAATGATATAAATGGAGCAAAAATTACCGTCTTTATTAAAGAAAAAAGATTGAAACTCGATTTTTGGTCTTCATAATGTGTTTGTAATATTTCTTCTTGTTCGAAAAATTAAAATTATTTGAAGTATTCGATAAAATTTTATAGTATTTATTGCCATTAGGAAAATTAGCTTTAGAGGCATTACATTTAGATACTTCATCACATTATCAGTAAGTGGTTTAGTGTATAAGCATCAGCTCATTTCCTTCCGATTTCTTTATGTAGCTCCACCTGGCAACAAGGCAAACAGTTTTATGCTCATTAGATTTTTGCGGCTGTGTTATTTTAAATCCAATAAGAAGAGGGAGCCTATGAACTGATCTTATATTTAAGAACAGATATGCGGTAGCTGTATTTGGATAGGAGTTCAGTGCTAATGTTGATTTGAAGCATTTTACTATTAAATTGGGTTCATGCATGATGTATGTTTATGATTCACACGCTTTTGTTTTTATTCTTGCACTGCGTTGATGTTTATATTTCAAAAATTACATATTTAACCTATTTTTATCAATCTTGTTTATGCCATAGCCATAATATTAATTTTCTTGCGTAAAACGATGTTTAAAAATTTAGAAATTACTGGTTTATATTATACGCAGCAACGTCCCTACTTAGCGTGTATATATAGGTATTTTATTTATATCACTGCATTATCTTGGAACTTATCAAATCGACACAAGTCGTTAGCTCCTTTTGAGCCTTACTTTCCTTTCTTGGCATCTTAAAATGTTTATTTTTGTTTAAATAGTTATTAATAAAAAGTACTGATAGTTGCAAACACAACAACAACTAAATGTTTGGCAGTTTTGTTCTAGAGATTGAGTAAAACTGCTTGCGAAAACACCACTGGCAAATCAGTTTATCCGTATAAATGTGATAGAAATAGATTGAATAATTTTTACAACAGAAAGTTAATTATTAAGAGGTAAATAAAATAGTTTGCAAGAAATGCTCCATATCTCCATTTTTACGATGCCCTTTGATTTTATCGTGTTTGGGCTAGCATAAATGCCAGTTTTCGCATTTATTTACAGCAGAAAATTTGTTGGTAATTATTTCAACTACAACGTGTATTTAAATGTATAAATGCGTCAGCAAAAGTACGTAAACCCTGTGCGCGTGTTTTCATTCTTAAATGCTACAAAGTAAACAGATAGATGATAGATACTGCAAAAAACTGAAGAATTGAAATATTAAATTATAGCAATTTAATAACGGATTTCTAATGAAAAACGATTTCACGTATCAGAAACGCACGCATTTATTTATAGAATAATGTCGGGGCCAAAAGATTCACACATCTTCATAATAATGATTGAACTAAATAAAGATTCAAAATCATAGAATTCAAAATATTGTTGGTACGTGTTTCCACAGACTTATGACTACAGTTAATTAAATATCAGTCTGGTTAGAACATTACAGTTGTTTGAAAACAGCCAACAATGACGAGGATCCATTGATATTCCAATACATATTCCGATCTCTTGGAAATATTGTTTATTATACAAGAGCGTAAAGCGAAAGAAAATTTTCCTATGGTCAGAAATATTTTCACAACGCCAGATAATTTCGGTTAAGATAGATAGAATGAAAGTACGCGCATTTGTGTGGCCATTTTAAAAACAAATGCATGCGCATTCTATTTGAACAGTCTTAAAGCTTACCTGAGCTACAGCACCGTTCTGAAAAAACGTAGGTATGCATGTTTACTAATGTTTTTTCCTCCTAATTGCAAGTTAGTGGAAAGTATAAAGCATTAAAACATCACATACTCATTTTAAAAATGAAAAACATTGTCATTGCGAGATTGTATATTTCATACTTCATAATCATGATATCTTCCGCCTCATCATCATCATTATTATTATTACTTCAACAAAAGATGTATTAAAATTTGAGGCATCATCGTGTGTGCAACATCGAAAGGAACTCTGCTTTCAAGAGAAATCCATGCATGCATTAAGATCGCATCGCTTTATAATGTCATGTGGTTCATTCTCTGCAAGGGCAGTCAAGAGAACGGAACGGAGATGAATTAACTCTGGAAAGGTTATGCGTATAATAAGAATGGAGAAAACTCTCGGCGAGCTTGGGTGATTTTCGTGCGCATTGACCAAACTAACGACTATGGCCCATTATGCAGCTTGTGAGTTTAATAGAAAAGCGTCTTCTTATGTACGTAGTTGTTATTATAACGAAATTTTACTCTTTCTGTCTCTTCAGTAATAACATACAGCAAAGTATAAAATCCTGCGCTTTCAGGGATTCAGGCATTGCCCTACCTACAATCTTCATTTATTATTAAGTAGCGTGTTTGTCGATACTTTGTTAGTGTACCTTTTCAGTCTGTTCGCTAATTTTTGTCAGTCTGTAACGTCTAAACGTCTAGCTTATATGTTTTTTCTGAATTATGTTTCAAACAAACGACAAGAGTTATCACAAATGCAGGACTTTCATACGACATCTATGTGTTGATACAGAAGGCAAAGATGATCATTTATCCCATACAACCAGGGGTGCAAGATATATTGTAAATATTGGTGTGTGGAATTAGAAGCTGGTACGTTATTAGAACCTTGTCAGGTAGAAAATAATTATTGCATATGTAATACTTCGTTTCTGGTCTTACAATGCTCTAGTTATAAGGGTTATGACCAACGACTCATCGTAATAATGGTACTGCGTTATTTTCAATTCTACATATTACATACTTGGCTTGGTTTGTGATATTTCAGAATAATGATCCGTGAAGCTGCTTTCCTTATTTTTATACCGCGTTTAATTTTAATGACTTTTGCAAGTCAATTGTATTAATACGGCCAGTTGCCTAGTACTACACGGTGTCAGGTGCACAGCTCGCTGTTTATAAATACCATGAAAACAAAATTGCAATAAAAGGCTACACAACTCGCACATCAAATTGGAGGAGGAGGCAGCGAGAGCTATAAAGGTGTCATCATCATTTTCACTGGTCGCCCATTCAATTAATTATCGTAAATCTTTCCATCCGATGACATGCTCATTAAAACATCTTTGCATGGGCTAATTCCACAAGAACCAGAACGAAGATAAACATTTGTTCAATAAGAGACTTAACAGATGCATCATAAATATTATGCATGCATTAACGGTCAAATTGATAAATACAGAATAGTTCCTTTCAAAGAATAATATGCCAGAGAAACATCTCTGTGAATGGAGTGGAAAGCACAATGGAAAACGAGAAAATGCAATTTCAATGCACGGAAATTTTAATGCCAAAAAAGCTATAAAATGGTGTTACGGGCGAAGAGCTCAATTTTTTATGAAAAAATTATGAATACTAACTGCAAATTCAAACTACATTTTGGATTGTTTGAGGTAGGATTCAAAATTCACGATTTTCAGCTGATATCCGAAATTAGTTGAGTCAGAGGAATAAACGATTTAAAATTCATGTTTCAAGCATTGCGTATTATTTTTTATATGGCACAGGTAGCTATTTTATGTAGGTATACCTATTTTTGTAATTTTCTCCACGCGCGCTTGATACGAAATTCATGTACACTCCTTCCACATTACCAGATATTTTAATTCATGCAAACGACGATTCCTATTTTTATCAGCTATTAATGTAAAGTATGGCATGTGTAACGTTTTTGATCTCTTCAGTTTTACTAATCCTTCATCAAATGGAAAATTCCATTTATTGGCTTTTCCATTTCGATACAATTATGTCATAAGTATCACATCACATGAGTGGCAGTTGCACTGGCGCCATCGTCGCAACTTTTGACATTTGTCACGTTTAATGAGGAAGCGAAATTACGGAAACGTTGTTTGAATATCAAACCTAATTGCCCCCTGTCAACACGACGGTCATTGAAACATTTTAATGATATTGGTAATTTTCAATTTGGAACGTATTAAATACAATATTCACTGTTGAAATAGTATTCCGACATCATGGGACTGGAAACTTTAACTTGCACATTATTTACATTGAGATTCCTGGGTTCTGTCTAAGCTCACACTGATCCATGAAAACACTGTACTCTGAAAATTCGTCCCTTCCCACATCCTATGCAAACAGAGTGACGGGTGGATAATAACATTATGTAACACTATGCAAGGTAACAAAGCTCTTTAAAACCCTTCATCATCGTAGAAACAGCGTTCAACACAGTACATAGGTCATTTAACTTTTATATTCGACGGAACGAATTCATTTCGTCACGGGAAACTTCAGATCAAAATGTGTGATGGAAGTCCCAAGTGCAGGTTTATATGCGAATATATTTTAAGTGCTGCGAAGTACGTGTATTACTTGACTATTCTACGAGAGGCAAGCAAAATAGCCACATCTTCAACATTGAAAAGATGACATTTACACGGCGTAGTTTCATCCAACCATAGGCATAAATTTTATTTTGACTTTTAGAGTTAGTACAACAATTTAACAACTATTACATCTCGACATTGCAAACACTTTGAAAGAGAGAAATATCATATAAATACTTATGCATTTACCGTCACGTCTAGCATCAATGTTTCACTTTGAATTGGCTTTCTGATTTTTCATATTCTTCAAACTGAACACATAAAAAGAATAAAGGTTTAGGTTTAACAGTACCATACTGTCACTCTAATGCATCAAGTACATACCAACACTTGCGGTTTCCACAAATCATCTTCTGATCGATTTTCATAACTCCTGAGACAAACCTGGTGAACATTCTTCTACTTTACCTACAAAAATAAATAGAATGTAAGGCTGGGTAACGACGTAGCTGAGGGAAAAAACAGATTGCTAAATATGTACCTCGTAATGTCCATTTGTAACTACTGGTTTGTCATTACTATTTGTTGATATACTATTAAACGGTAGTTACCAGATTCAAAATGACTTTATTTGGATTTACTCGTACAGAATGAGATTGGTAAAAGTGAGAGATTTGGAAGTAGCACATACATTCGGACATGATGGACGGACAGGTGGACACAATATGCATACGACAATGATAGCTTTGATTCTCTTCACGTAACAAACTCTGATCTGTCTGAAGTAACTAGTGTGTATTCGTTTCAGTAATAGCTGTAGTAGCTCTATCCTTCTTGCAGAGACAGTCGGCTTCGGCTATGGACTTTTGTGATGAACTTGTTACGAAAATCGTTACGCTTCAATAGCCACCGGAATTCACGTCGTTTTCTCCGCTCACAGGAAAATTATCTGAGCTTGAATTCTTTCATTTGATAGAAAATTACGCACTTTACATCTTATTATTTTCTCGGGATCAGTGTCTACTGTTAATTTTCCCATGATTTGTATTCAGGTTTTCTAGGTTTTATGAAGACAACGTTTTTGTCATTTCAATGTGGATTCTTGGAAAAACTCTTCTCAAGGTGTAAATTGACCTTTTTGCACATATTTTTTTGAAATTGTATTATTATACATATTATTTTATTGCACATCTGCAGTGAGACTATGTTTCCATATGTTTTTATATATCTACGCGCAAGTTTAAAAAAAACTTGTACATACATGCATGAAGGATAACCCAAATTGCTGATCTCTTAACATAATACCCGTCAATTATGTATTTACTTTTCGGTGAATGAGTACAAGTGTATCATCCAAATACAGTTGACATGCAATTTTAAGTAAACATGTTACTAGAAAAGACGATTTGGCAATTCAAGTGGGTAGAAAACACCGGATGTTAGAAATGTACACGTACACATTTTGTGTAGTTTAAGTTTAAAAGAAAAAATTCGTACATTCGTACCCAAGTACAACAAGACAACAGTCGTGCCGTCGTGGTCCAAAATTTCTTTTTCATGCACTAATACGAATAACAATAATAAGTTCAGCTAGATGAAATACAAAAAGTAGCGGAATTTAATCATAGATTTCACCCACAATACTTCGTGAAAGGTTTTCTAGTGTTTTAGCTTTCTAAGTACATACCTACTAGCGCAACATGAATTTCATGACAATTTTTTGACTCATGCACTCCTCGTAGCTTTACCTGCCGTTATAGTAGGGAACCAGCCTTTAGTTCTTGAGTTAAAATAGCATAAGATATAAGCTTGATAATAATATTGTTATTTAGCTTTGCTAATTGAAATGCAAGCACTTAAAATAGTTGTGATGCTCAAAACTTCATAAATAGATAACCGTAACTCGTCTGTTACGTGGTGCTGTAAGTGTTTATCCTACGGACAGACAAGATGAAATAAATTAAAACATGACTCCCGCTATTTGTCAATAATAAAAACAAGACTTTCAGCATTTCAACTTTCAACCTGCGCACTCGATTATTATTACAATAGTTTACTTCAAAAAGAGAAACTGCAAACGAAGCAACCAGGAAAAATGAAATCAGTGGAGCTCAACCTGTTAAGATAAGATACAAGCAAGTGTAGAGTACGTGTACATTAGCACAAGTTTGAGAAAGTACATGCAATAAATTGCAAACAAGCAGACTATGCCGGTAGCACTGACTAAAAATATATATATTCAAGTACAAATAATTTTACAAGTATTTATTACATAAAGACTCAAGTAATTCAATGATGAAGAACGTTCGTGTATTGAGGTTTAATTTCCAATAATAAATACATACATAACAAAGTGTTACATTACTAATTAATCTGTATCCGTAGGAAATTTTCCGACTTTAATAAAAGGTAATAAAAATGCACTTCGGTATGCATACATCTGAAAAATATTCAGCTAATGGACTAAATGACAAGAAGGTACTAATATCTTGTGAAGATAAAAGCGGCAAGAGAAAAAATATAGCATCGTATTTCTTATATAATTTGTAATGTTTTATTAAATACAACATAAACTAATTCCTCAAATTACTGAACTTTGAAACGGACAAGAATATGCATCGTTTATATGTGGCCACTTTGCTTTCATAATACAAATATATGAGTTATATGAGCTCTATCGAATATTCATGCTTCTTTCTCTATTGAGATAGATACATCGAGCATTGCACGTGTACAAATTTTGCGAAAGAAATATATGGGGAGGGTAATTTTTCACAATCCAGTCTCATTCATAGCATATATTCAAAGTGGGCAGCTGCGGATTATTATTATAACTTTTATACAAAATAATTTTTGGTGCATACAACATAAAACATTGGAGATGTACTCTCTCCTCAGTTTAACGAAAGAACCACCGTCCATTTCAGGAAGCATGATAAGGATGCACATTATGATTATTACAAACTTCCACAATGGTAGTTTATGTCTAAAAACTCCCGCGTATGTTACTCAAGTATGTATATAAATAGTTAGCCTTATAGCACTATTGTTATAGTCTTGACGAAGTTTCCATGACGAGAAGTCATGCCATCGTAAACTGAAATCAGATTGATCCATCCTCATGATCATCATCATCATCGTTTCCATTTTAAGGAAACAGGTGAAGCTTCAGAGTGAATGCGTCTTTCATTTTCAACTTGACTTATTTTCAACAACAAAAAATATGAGTCTTGCGTACAGCTCCGTCTGAAATAGGTAATGATACAGACAGGTTGCCATGACGGTAGTAGCTATATTTAAGCAAGTACAATGCAGAATTATAATAAAAAGCGAAAAAAACACCAAATTAGATATACTTGTTTTGCAGAAAAAGCGCGTTTAATTTGATGCCTTGAATGATGATTGAGAGTAGGGTTTTAAAAAGAGTTAGTTGCACTTTCTGCTCCGTTGATTTCCTTCGTTCTCGAAAAAAAGGTTCCTTTGCCAGCAGCAGCAGCGGTATAAACTGTGCACATAATGGGGTAGCAACTGCTGAACTGCTTTGTGTTCCGTTTTTGTTGTTTGCTGCTGCTGCTGTTTGCTGATGTTTTTCGTTCCGATGATGTTCTTCTAATCTATTCCCATCCCACTACTCTTTTTTATTCTCTGCCAGAATAGGCCTTCTCATATAAACCCTACATACTGCAGGTTACAATCTAATACAATATCAAGCATTTAAATAAGCATCCAACCAACTTGTTAGTACTATGCTCAATTTTATATAGTTTCCATTTGACTTGGGGTGAACTTTGAAAAGCATTTTTTCAGGTCTTTTATTTTATTTTTACCTTTTTTGGCATTTATGCTGCATTTTTCGTGGAAGAGGGATGTTGTTGTTGGAATGATAAGGTAACAGATTATAATAATAAGATTCATCGTGATTGGACTAAAATAATGACAATGTAGCAGTGCATTGACATATTAGTCTAATCGGATCAAGACTCAAGTTAAACTTGAATAGTTGTTGTTTCATCTTTGTCATTAAACAATTTGTAAAAGTGTCTGAAAGGTGCGATGACGAAAGTAGTTCCTAACTACCATCACCACTGGGTAGAGAGAGAAATCAAATCTGGCTGACAGGAATGAATGGTAAAAGTCTGAATGAATTTGCACGTTCAAGTCAGGTACTTGCGCTTTTATTTTCCTGTGCTTCAAAACAAACAACCATGGTATTATATCGAAGCTCCATTAGAAGTTGCTTGACTCTTCGCCAAAGTTATAATAATAACAAAAGTAGGAAACATTATAGGTCATTGGTCAAAAAGTCGAAAGTCAAGTAATCTGGCATTTTCTTACGATCTAATTACAATAATAAAAATTAAATAGCTTTTAAGATAAACCCCATTCCCGTATCATGCAATACAGGGAAAATAACTGACCGAAGCAAAGCAAGTAAAAGTTTTTTTCATGAATAAAACTCTAATTTTCATACATACATATATACTCGGACATATATACATACATATTTATTTCCATTTTTTCCCTTTTTTGAAGAAAAAAACAGGGTTAAGCAGAACCTCAAGCATGGGTTCTAATGGAGGTGGTTGGGTCAAAAAATATAAAACTACCGTAAATGGGCGTATGTTTGGGAAAAGTAGCAGGCAGGGAAGCTGGTACTGACTGCTACCATCACCATAAAACGCGACGATGAGGACGCACGATGAATCACATTGGAGTGCAAGTACAGTAAGCAAACAAGGCATATTTGTAGTGCCTAAAAAAGCTATTCCAATCCCATTCCACTTTTTACAGAAAAATCTACCATTATTGATCTTTGATAGGAACGACAATAACCTTTCACAGACTCTTGGCAATAACCCAACAACCAGAATTATCTCTCCCCGGCGGTTCAAAACGGAGAAAGTATTTTGGCAGTATCTCTATACAGTAGACACGTCTTTCTTAACTGTGCTATAATATTTAGCCAGTAACAATGTGTATTTAAAGTCATCATTAGGTTTAAAGTCAGCGTATCATAATAAAATCTGACTTGGTGAAAAATTCCCCAATCCCAACTTCAAATGAACATTTATCTAAATGGTAAATTTCCAAGCATTGATTTTTTCTTGAAACCATATCGTTATACTCAATTTCATTAGCAAAGTATGAGAATGGGAATGCATCTTCTTTCAGTTTTCTTCAAGAGAACTCATTGTTATCTGATTCGGCCGGAGAGTTATCACTCATTATCTGTGTAAGAAGAGAAATAGTGGTTACGAAAACGAAAGGCATTACTTCTGCTGTTCTATTAATTGAACCAGATTCTCTGGTTCAGCCAGCTGCATTACATTGTGCAATAAGAAAGCAACCTTTGACTTGAAACCATTCTTCCACTCACGTTTAATGTCATTTCCACTGACTCTGACATTTACCAACACTATAAAAAGTAGTAGATTCTTACTACATTCTGATAGCGATGGTAAGTTCACGTACCATACCCCAGCTACTGGAACCACTTCATCGTTTATTCGTACCTTTGAGCCAACTTGCCTCCTCCACCTCCACTACTACTACTACTGCTGCAAGTGCTGCAGTACAACATTACCTGTTCAGTAGGAAAAATAATATTATACGAGGACGACGACGACGACATAACAACCGATGATGAGAGACAAAGTTAAGCCGATGTGAGTATAATTTATGTATTTTTGGGCCGGCATGACTTTCGCCTCTTCCAAACTAGCTCTCTCAATGGTACTATACACATTGTGTGGCATTCTTGGAAATGGATGGGTGAGACGTTTCATTACACTGTTCCTACTACTTCTTCATATACCAATTCCTCCGTGGTAGTTCCAACCGGTTCTATTTTTCTCCACAATCAGTCGTACTGAAAAAGCCAGCGACGTTTTTCTTTGGAAAATATCCAGCTACCTATGCATATCTTAAGTACATATAATACAAAGAATACTGAAGGGTTTGTGAATATAATACACACACACAACTCCAAAAATTGCTACTAAATATTGTACGGTAAAAGTGTGTGTATGTGTGTGTGACTTGCTGATACTTCCATAAGCCTGTAGTATGAATGCATGTTTAGCAAATGTAGCGTATTTAGATTCCTGACAACATGCGATATTGGATGTGTCCAACCGTGACGTTTTCCATTTACTCTGTCGTCTGCTGTGATGATGATTAGAATTTTAGGCTAACAGAGTCGAAATAATCAACGACATACATAGTTCCAGAGAGGCAGAGGCATAATATTTGAATACGATGTGTACTGCCTTTGCAAGCATTTAAAAAAACGAACTTTCATTTTCTGGAATAATATGCTTCTCCCGGATACTAAATGTCGTGCTTCAACAAAGTACAAGAAACTAAATAAAAATTGTTTTTTTTCTTTCAAACTCGGAGGAATAATCATTAAATATACACAGTAAATTGTGTTCAATGGCAGTTTTTTTTCTAAAGATTGTTCAATTTCAATATATTTCACCTGTAATATTTTTTCACCATTGTGTTGACCGCGCCGACAGAGAACGTAAAAAGTTATACAGGTAGTAAATCCACTTAGTTGCTCAGATTTGCATGCCGAAATACTCACCTTCTTCTCCAGACGAGAAACAGTGAGAGAGTCTCATAATTTGAGTGTATGTCCGCGACAATCATTAAGTTGTTCCATAGAATAGGTTGACTTACGGAGCTTGAAAAGAAATAAAACTTTGTAGTACATGCAATTCAACCATTAGATATATCTGATTTTTAAGTGGGCACTGCCTACGTGCTGATTTCGCTTTTTAATAGCAACATTTTCCTCCAAATAATGTACGTGCCTCACAATTTTCTGCAGAGTCCATGGCCCTCTCTAGAAATTTATACGTTTTCATAAATACCAAGTAGAACCGATTCTCTAACGAAAATCTTTGCCAGAAAATGTAAATAAATGGATATTATTTTACTATAAAGAGCCACGATGAATGATAAGTTTTAATAAATGCCAAGCACAAAGTGACCAACACGGAAATTTAAATGAGCTGCCAGTTTTAATAGCAGCTTTTGTGTTGGTTGCAAAATGGACCCTTTTAGCAATATTACTGTCCAGGTTTGCGTACAAAAAAATCGGGGCTAAATTATTTAACTGGCTTACCAAAACGAATGGTTGGAGTATAAATGGCATGAGTGGTAGCTGCAAAGAATCAATAGCGGTTTTACTTGGGATTTCCAATAAACAACGAGTAAGTATTGATCAGTAGTTTGCTTAATAGCGTCGTCGTCCATGCTCCCTTAACAAACAATTTTCGCATAATAGAATTGAAAAGAGTCGACATCGTCGCATGTAACAAAAAGTAAACTAACACGAAGTTTGATCATGTTATTCCATGTAAACCACCATCCAAATTTTCAGGAAAAATTAATAAAAATGACAAAATGGATGAAAGCTTTCATGTTAACATGCTAAAAGTAAAGCATGAATTTATATTTTTGACAATGTCACGAAGATACACATGTCCCCAAACTGAATGATGGATGGAAATTCAGAACGAGTACGTCATATACTCCAGGCATACCTACACAGGTAGGTATTTTCGTAAGACTTTTTCTAAGTAAATAATTGATTTTCTCTCTCTTGTACTCATGTTAGTAACGCGGAATTTAAGCCCGTTCAGCCATGTTAATACGGCCATCACTACGCAGGAAAGCTTGTTGTAAGATTTGCTGTTATATTTCATATTTAAAATACTAAAATAAATGAAAACTTTTTTTCGTGAAAGCAGCATTAAACGATTTAGATACTATAGCCACTCTGTTGTAAATGCAAATGTTTCAGTTAGAGAGACTTTGGTCTCATAACATATGTAACAAAAAACGCTTTTTGATACCACACAGAAAGTTAAACAAGTCAAGTGGATGAATGTTGCTAATTGCGATACATAAAGAACTGTGCAATCGAAATATAGAAAAAGTGTCAAAGCTCTTCAAATTAAAAAATAATAAATTTTCGAAACTTTAAAATTTTGATATCGCTAATTAATGAAAAATAAAAAATAATTAAATCTTATTGCCAAATTGAATCGCTTCGAATGGTAAAGGTTATCATGTGAAACTTTAGATACCTAGTGGTTTCAAACGATTGGAGTCGATTGGTTAGAGAGAATCATTTCGAAAATTCGAAGATTGTTAACCATTTTCGGGGTATCGTTTTTACGAACGGACAGACAGACACATACATTCGCACAAAGTGGCTCAGTAGCTTCAGCACTTTATAATATTAACTATGTAAACGTGTTGACACAGTGTCAAAACAAATTTACAATATTTAATCTATTTATGGATATTGACTATTCTCTCGGGTTTTTACACAGACAGAAAACCCGAGAAAAGAGGTATACCTAAGTGAAAAAAAACAAAGCAGTGCACCGGATGCGGATGAAAGGATGCAAAGGAGACATGCTACACAAAAGTAGTAGAATGCATGTTTTATAACAGTAACGTAAAATATACTATTTATAAGAAGAAGATTGCAGAGGTAGAGAGAACTAACAATGCTGCTGCTTTCATTTCATACATCTTTCTGTACACAGTTACTACACAGTTGATTTACCTTATTGTACGGATGTGGCATTATGAAATTTTCTTTCAAGTGAAGTGCTACATAAAAATCCATATCACATCGTAATAATAATGATGATGATTGTATTTTTTCTAAGCAACGACCAACTATGCTAGAAAAAGGGGCTACTACAGAAGAGTAATGCAGGGAGCTACTGTAGCTACAGCAACAACAACAAAAAAAACGTATAAAACCTGCAAACAGAAACGCTGAATCAGACAAATGCAGAGAAGCAGGTAAAATAGTTCTGGTCGGTTATGTGTGTGATGGTGGTGGTGGTGGTGTTAGCACGTAACTTGCAACCATTGTAGTAGCAATATAGGGATGGGCATAAATCCTTTAGGATTATATTATGGTCAATCAAGTTTGTCGGTCCATCTTTCCGCACGATAATCTGATTCCGCTTTTTAAAAAAAGAGGCTCAAACTGATTACACAATGAATATGAGTTATATCAGGGATGGACAGCGAACAGAGATAGAAAATATATTATGATGATCAGAGTGTCAGCACATTGGATTTATCATGTGTGTATTTTTCATGATGATGCCTTGATTTATTTCTTCGCTACCTGATAAATGTATTTGGTATTGTACTGTTACTTATTATGACAGAGTATTGTGATTGTGATTCCTTTCATTCGTGCTAGCACTGTTGTTGTTGCGACGACCGCAAGATACATGGAAGAGAAGACGAACGGCTACGACGAGACAGGTAAAAAAATGCATTGTGTGTGTGTATGTGTATTTGCATGTTGATTGTGGACAAAAAACGCCACCACACAATAGCTGCCACGCTAACATTTTCATGCTACTAGCAAACTGTTCCTCGATAATAATTGTATCGCACAGAAAAATAGAAGAATAAACAACAGCGCATCCACCACGACGGCAATTGACTGCTCAGTGTACCTGCAAAACTGACTGACTGAGAAGCAAATATTTTTGCGTTTGCTCTTTTACTCTCCATTAATTTGTTTTTTGGTTACAAATGCATCTTTAACTTTCATAGAACAGTGGTGGCGAGTTTACAGGACGTTTTTCTAGTTGTATGCCTATATACCGGTAAAGCTCGTGGTATCTCAAGTGAGTCTCATCGAAAAACCATCATCCAATGACTCACACTACCCGCACATCTACATCTCAACTCTCAACCCTTCGTCAGTCTATGCAAATGTTAAGGACGCACCAGAACCAGAAAGGGGTTTAAGGTTCTAAGGTAAGCAATAGCCATTTCAGTTACCAACTTTTCTTCTTCTTCAAAAAATAGTACAATTAATTTGTTTGATCATTTGGGGAGGACGCTCATTTGTGCTCATCATTCCGAATCCCCTAGTTCACTCCCATTGTATTTACGTTGCTTAAGTACGCGTCTATTTTGAACATGAAAGGATGCTCATAATAATCGAATTTCTTAATTTTCAACAAAAGACATTGAGAATGTTCGTTTACATGGGTATACTCCGGAGTATATATAAATGTCATTGTCTTGCACAATGAATTTATACCACATAAATCAATTTCATTACTCTACGTTTTATTGTTGAATCACCAACCCTTGTTGGTAATGGGAAAAGACGCACTGCCGCGCCGCCTAAACTTTACACAAGTGACATTTTGAGATTATCTTGGGAGAGAAAGAGGAGAGTGTATCAGTTTGACTTTAAAAAAATCTGCCGGATGAAAAAGCAGAGAACTCATTGTCCTGACTTAATCAATATTAGGTAGATGTATATAAATAAGCTACTGTGTTACATCTATATATATATTACTGTTCCATATGCAGGTATAACATTACAAAATGTTCCCTATTCGTCACACATTGACTGTTCAAAGTAGGTAGCAGACAGAAGCGTACGCAGCAAACCAATCCAACCCGACCCTCCATGCATCCGACATCAACATCATCATCATGATGATCTTCTGTATCAGGTTACAAAAGTCAACTCTTGTGGTCTCTCATGCATGACACAAAACGAGCAACAATAGAAACTGAAACAGACTCTCGGTGAATGCAACTACTGAGTTTAAGGGAAATTATGACTGAGCAAAGCAGTGATGATGCTAAGGATAAGAACTTTATTTCATAGATCATAAATGAATACTTTTTTTATGCGGACCAACTGAGAATGTCGAGTGGAGCTAAATGTAGCAAAAGGCAAAAGTTAAAAAAAATGGAATGGAAACCCGAACCATGAAGCACGATGGCTTCTGGCTGGCTCAAGCAAAATTTCTCAGCCAAAAGCCAACAACGACTGACTTGACGATTTCTATTGAAACGCAAGTTTTAAAAACGATGGTGTCATTTCATGTCATTTTGTCTTGGTAAAGTCAAATGGAATTACTAATCTGCTGATACTTTGGGTAGACAAAGGACATTAAATCGTTATCATGCAAAAGTTAGTTGCTCACAGTTGCATGTAGTCGAAGCAATGTGTTTGGTCAATAAGCGGCATTGTAATTATGCCATCTGTCTGTCATCACCGCCTCAAAATAATGTCTCTATTCTGCTGTCTCCTCTGCGCCAATATATTCGTGTACCACCACCGCATACGATTTTTTGCTACATGCGCTATTAGAATTGCTGTATTATATATTCTAGATTTAAGTGGAGACATGAGAACCCAGCAATCCTGTCCTACCTTAAAAGCTTATTTTGCCGTGAATAATTTATTAGAGGGATGATCGGATTTGCAGGTGCAGGCTCGAACCATGCAATAATAGCTAACCTGCTATTCCATGCTAATGTTTTTATTTTTATGTCGTGAATAAGACAAATCGATCGACTAGCAGAACTAGGAGGTAAATTTAGGTTTGGATTTAATTTGTTTCCGACAACAACTTTCTTCCTCTTTACTAATTCCATTACCGATTTATCTGATACTTATTATTATTCGTTTAAGGCGATTACAAAATGGATGTTTCTCTGTACTAATCGTTTTAAACTTACAACTTATTGTACATAGGTACTTTTTTTGTGTGTTTGAGTGTAGACATACGTCAAAATGGAGGGATTATCAACGGATCACGTAGCTATAAATGCGTAAAATTAATGCAAAGCTGTCGCTTACAAAAAAATGTGCACAAAATCTGGTCCCACAAAATAAAAAATACTTGAGCATAACAATTAAAATGAACAATGGACATGAAATGTTGTGCACACATAAAATTATTTATGATTTGGACGAAATGTCATAAACGAAGTTATGCAAAGAAGAAAAATGCTGAAACAAAAGTCGATAATACCTGCACGAGGGAGATTTATTTTTGTGTCAGTATCCCTAGCATGGATCTCGTATCATGTCAAAGGCCCGTAAATTTACGCACCATGAATTTTGTTCATTATGTTAGAACTGACGCAAGTTGTGGACAAAAAATGGGTACTTTAGGTGCTTGCAAAAAATGTAAACAATACCACATAAGTAGCGTCAATATCCTCGTGATCATGATACTATTTACAAGAGTGATAATACTTAGCATTCGGAAAACGGTCCTTTTCAGATTCACGCTTTTTAAATTACAACATAGAATCTAGTTTTAACTATAATGATGTCTTAATTAACTACCCAGCAGAGTAGTTCAATGAGGACGTTGATGATGATGATGACAATGATCACCGAAAAATGACCATCATTCATGAAGGGCAATGTGCTTACATAACATGTCTGATACAAACATACAAACCAGTAGTATTCAACTTTTTTGATTCAGCTATATAGCTGCTTGCAGTTGAACCATTTGGCTTGACAATGCAAGACCATTAGAAAACCACGACTTCGTATTACATATTATACGAAAAGCCTGGAGGTCATATATGTACCATTAGGATGGTGGTCAAGTGAAAAAAACATAGAACATGGACTGTATTTATGCTAACTGTCACCCTACAACCATAAAAATAGTACAATAAAATAATAATAACAAGAGCATATCACAGCAGCACCAGCAGCGCTGTTGATTCAGTTTCGCTCACCACAACGAGAAAAATGCCTCTTCTCGCCCTCACCTTTATGTCCATCATTCACAAAAACGCATTAATTTGATACACATACCTAATATGCTTTCAGACATTTGATACATTGGTAATTGCATCCTAGGGCCCAGGATGATCATGACTAGCGTATATACAATATATCTCTGTGAATGTATCGGTAGACCGTGTGGCTACTTAGGTTTCCATGGCTTAGGCTACCCAGGCTGGTCGTTTTATCGTAGGTGTTCGCTAGTAATGCAAAGTAAAGTGAGTGTGGAACACGTTGATTGCATTCTTTGTGATTGTGGCCAACCACCGTTAAAATATCGTAGATCAGCTTAAGTAACACTAATTATTTTCCATTTTAACGCTACGATCATGTCACGCAACTTTGGCATAGGATCTGTATAGGTATAATCAATGATAGGTATTAGATGTACATGGAGGAAGTGTTTGTGTGTAGGTATGTGCATATGCATTTCATTATAATATACCTGCTCGTAAAAATCCCATTTTTAATTCCATTGAAAAATACTTTAATGACTTCATGGAAACATGGGGCAGGAGGAATGACAATGATAAATATTTCGAAATGTAAAATCTTCCTGAATTCCAGCTATCTCAATATAAACGTCATGAATGAATGTGTTAGTCATGATATGATGATGAGCGCATATCATTATTATTATTACTGTATGTTGTGTTGTGAGTCATGTTAATGAGTAACGCACATTTTGGCTGTCGTAAAAACGAACATCGCACTGGAATGAATGAGATGAAAAAGTACTTGACTATGTTATTGTTGTTATTATTACAAGTGCACGACAAATTGGGATGAAGCTGAGACCTCATTCTTCTTAACGTAATTGTTCTAGATCATGCGGCTACGTGAAGAGCGGAGCTTATCACGTTACAATTTTCTCTTTTCATTTCTTGGCTGGCAACGAGCAATCAAAATTTCTGATCCAAATCAAACACAAAACAGCAAATATGGTAGGTAGTTTAGAATTAAAATGCGCATATTTAAGTGGCGTTTTATTTTATAATTACGAGATACGGATTTTTGTGTGAACGAACTCCAATCTTATTATAATTAGACTGTACAAGTTTGTAGATACGCAGTTTAGAAGGAATTTTGTGTATGTTGTTATTTCGGATAAAAATACGATCCTACAATGACGACCAAATTATGGCCATTCCTTCATTCATGCTATGTATTTATATTCCAATTGAACCTGAAATTTTTTAAAACTTTGTTTGCACTAATAATATAGCTAACAAGGAACGCTAACTGCTATGCCATTTAAACATCCATCAACCAGAATGAACTGCTTACGCAAAATCATGGAGTTGTCGAGAAAGGTCCTCATTTTACAGGTAGAATCATTGGCAAACAATCAAACACTCCCCACCCCATAAATAACTTGCCCATTTCACATGGCGTGAAAAGCGCAAACACAGTACGTGTGCCATTTACGCCATTTATTTATTTAATTGCTGAAAGGGCAATTTGTTTTTGGCATATCCTTTTGCTCCCTTTTTCTTATTCTAAACGAACCTTTTTTTATAAAAAAGGAGATGCTAACTGATAATATGAAAGAGAAATCAATACAATTTGAATGGGTGGTGTTGTATTATTCAGAAAACCTGAACTGGCTGAGAAAAGACCCTCGTCATGAATGACCAGACAGACTCATTCTGTGTACCGTGGATGGTCCTTTAAAACCAGCACGTGCAGACGGGACAAACCGGCTCCCAGCAGCCACAATCTCACCATCCTTTTCGACTGATGAGGTAGTTACAGCCAAATAAATGACTTTAGTCAAATAATACTGTCACCGTTTGACTTCTCACATCTCTTCTTACACATTGGCTACTACATTACACTTGTATTGGGACTTACTCGTTTGTCAACACTATTCAGGTTTAGTCACGCTTTAATGGCGATGAGCACAAATGAAATGTTATGAATGATGACATGAAGACCTAAAGTTTTAACCATCCTCATCCTCCTGATCCTGACAGAAGAGATAGAGTAACCCTTAATCTTACGTTTGGATGTTCAATGTTTGTCATAAACCCTAAAATAACCAATTTAACATTTTATCGAGCGTAAAATTAGAAATCAGTTTCTCACCATTCAGTAGTTCGAACACGAACAGTTACAAACTACGCTAGCGACAAATTGTGATAGTTTATAAATAATCATAAATTTCCATTACATTAACATAATGGCTCTTTACGCAATATTGCGTTTAAAAAAACTGCACTACTAGTCAATCTGCTATTTTAACAACAATGATTTAAATCTTCATTCAAGAGACATAAACTAGGCATACATACATACATATTATTATTTTATTGTGTTATGGAGTCAAACTTTTAATTAGAACCGGGTCAGTAAGATTTCGAAAAGTTAAGACCGTGGGAGAGTTGCATCTCAAGCTGGTTCTTGTCTTATGGTCTACCTGGGATAATGACGATAAAAGCTTTTAACCACTTTGCAGACAGACTTGTTCAGTTTTTTGGCTTTATCATCACACGTGATACTCTTTTCGGTATACATATGCAACACTTTACATTGGTCATATATTATTGTGAATAGGATGATACTAGCATGTTTTGAAGGCAGGGGATGGTAACTACCTATCTGGATTAGGATCGTGAGGCAAGTGACATGTAAAAAGTATAAACCACATGCTTCATTTGACATGTGCACGATTTAAGTTGTTGGTAACTTGACTTACTCGACACCTTCAACAACCACTGCCCTCTTGAAATATTTATATGCGCTTAATTCATGTATCGGAAGCCAGTACATGTGAACTTGGAGAAATGCAAACTCAACTTTCATATAATGAACGATTAATTTAGATAAACACATCACATGATTATAAATTAACAGTATCAGTCAAGATTCATGAGTCTCTAGACTCAACTTTTTAAAAGTCAAATATCATTTTCTTTACTGTCAACTGTACTCTAGTAATACCCATTTACGGATTTTCCCTAGTGTGCTTTAAAATGTACGGAAATTTCGGTTTGCATTTTGAGAAACTTATGAATTTTTTAATAAAACTTCGTGCTTAGCATCCGTTCTATAACCATAACATGGTTATGGTAATAAGAAGTAATTAATTGCTAAGAGAAGACGATACTTGACAAACATTGAAATTTGCAACTTAATTGATGCTTCTGATGCATTATTTGTTCATTCCAACGTGAATTTCTAGTGCTTTCTATTACTTACAGTTTGCAGTAATGTCGTCTATTTCTTCTTCCGTGCGAGCATAGTGCGTACTGTTTTACCAGCACTAGCAATGTATACCAAATAAAAAATTTACTTGCATGTGCTCATAATATTCTGTCCATTTAAGTTCATCTACTTATATGCATTTGATAATTTAACATGTGGGAATTGAATGAATTGTAAATTTTATTACGCTCAGAGTTTACACAACCAAAGTTGTCATTCGTATGACACGCTAAAGCGCAATGATTTTCGAAATATTTCACTAGCTTGCTTTCAAATCTCTGTACGATTAGTTATTTTAGTCTTAATCTGTGCAATATAAATATAGGTATGTAACTTAAATATTGCAAGATGTGGGTGTATGTACACTTTTGTGTCTAGTGATCAACGAGATGGTCTACATAAACGGCATTTCAATGGCTTATCCTTAATTTATTTTAAATTATTTAACTTTATTCAATTCAAAGATCGTATATTGAAAAGGAAAAGTGCTCCTCTCTGAAGCTAAGCATGGCAATAATATGATTAGATGCTCATGTATTTAATTGAATTTGAAACTTTTGGACAAGATGATACAGTACACTCCTAGAAATTCAATTAACCATCACCGTAATACATGAAACTCATATTTAACACTGACGTACTGAACTTTAGTAAATTTTAATACTAAAATTGATTATTTTATTGGATTTTCCACGCTACTGACAGCCAACTACGTTTATCGTAATTATCAAGAGAACGATTTTATACTCTGGGGTTATCCGAATAATTTCTTTTGATTCTTTTTAGTAAATGACATGGTCTTGCGATATTTGACTCTTTCTGCTGCGTTTCTGCAGTCCATGCATGCACATCTGAAGTATTTTACATGTGTATCTCTCAGCATTGTCTCAATCTTCTCAAGAGACAGCTAACAAAATAAAACACGCGAAGCAATAGAAAAAACCGCTGTAATAGAAATGTGATGATAGTAATAAATTTCAGTTCTCAGTGCTCCAGGCACTCATGTCTCTACAAAATGAAAAATGGTCTATAACAAAGTGCCAAACTGATTGTGAGATGAAGATGAAGCGGTGGTGGTGTGCGTGAATCTGTGTAGTAGGTATTCTCATCTTTCTCTCTATACAAAATTATACCTGCTATCAACTTATAACCAAACACGTCCTCATAACCACTACTCATGCTGATTGAACACAGAGAACGCATGCATAAAAGGATTTTTGCTGTTGCTGCTGAAAGAATAATGAGATGGTGATGGTGATGAAGAAGATGACGAGTGCATCTTTTTTTAAAGGATGCATCAGATCGTCTTGACGATGGAGGTAATCACCATCATCATTCTCATTTGAATATTGTTAACTGTGTTATTCCACAAGTTTCTTTTTGTGAAGAATACTCCCAGTGTTTATACACTTTCATGTACACACATGATTAGTGTCAAGTTGTTTGAATAAATATCTCAACACGCTCTTGTGATGTCAGTCATTATTATTGCTACTATTTATATTGCCAATCAAAATACCATTAATTTGATGAATGCATTGATTGTCTTTCTTTCAAGATAACGTGCAGATACACTCAATGCTACTGAAAAGGCTTCTAATTAAACAAGATATTCCTTTAATCCTCATATTCTTCTAATTGATTTTGATTTTTATGAAAAACTGAACGCACCTCCAAAGTTAAGAAGGCGTTACTTATGTTTATGGTAATTAAGTATAAATATGAGTGACATCGTATCACCCATCATCATCCCAAGTTAATACGCACATATATGCCTATTATAACCAAAACTTTCCTGTTGTCAAAATGGACAGGCAATATAATGAATTCTCAAAAAGTAAAAACGTGTCTGCTATGCATTTGCATCACGACAATCATCATCAGAGAATATATAGCTTCCCGTTTGAACATGCACAAATTATTGTACAGCTTCCATTAACTTTTCTTCTCTGGAGTGGAGTCATAGTGTACATGTAGTAGCATGTTGTACAGTGAACTTGATACATCAAGTAAGCCCATCATCCTGCGTCTTCTTCTTCTTGATCGTCTTTTCAGACATATGTGAAAAAAAAGTCACCAAAGGAGTTAAGCTGTAAGCAAAAAGAAGAAGACGGAGGAGAGAGGGAGAAAGAACCCCTGGGGCCAAACAATGTCAGGTACAGGTATGTGAAACAGCTGCTGTACTTACTCATCATGGTCATCAACATAATCAACACATCGTGGAAAAAGGCGCCACCATCACCACAGATTTACTATTATTACCACTAATAGTGGTGGTTTACTGGATTCATCACTCACCATCATCATCAACAGCAGCATAGCAGGAGCACAGACAATAGTATATCAACTGATAGCAAGGAGCATCATCTTTAAGTTATTCTTCTACCTACATATTGCATACCTGTACATACACAGCTTCCAGTGAGGATGACGATGATAAAGATGATCATAGGTCTCTACTACTACCACCACCACCGCTGCTGCTGCTTTTTCTTGCATAATATCATTTATTGCATTTATACTCACACATCACAGTCATGAATTTTTGTATTCGCATAGTTCATTCTCCATGTACATCACATCATGTAACACGCTATTATGTTCAGCTTAAGTGAGCAGCAAACTAGTCGTCTTCTTTTTCTGTGCTTTGGTGGATGCACAGAAGATGTAGAAAGTTTTTTTTTTATAAATACGAAACATTTTTCGTAATAACGAACATACAACATATTTATATAATATATTTTTTCCAACGTACATCCATGTACGTTTGTAATAAAAATAGGAAATAGAATAAGATGCCTATACAGCGCGCGCGCACCTTATAAGAAATAAGAATGTTTGGTTGGATTGTAGACCAGTAAAAACCAGCGAGCTCGCATTTTCGGAGGCATTCAGCGTGAATTTGTAAAAGAAGAGGGCTATATCAGCGCAGAGCAGAGAGAGAGAGCATTTATCATCACCACGACCACTGCCACCACCAGAGCAAGAGTAAAGTCATTGTACGTTGCTGTGGTTTCGTTCAGCATCTTATTCCGTCGTCGTCGTCGTCGCCGTGATAATCTTACGTTTTGTGCATATCCAAGGCATCATTATACTTCCCATCTCACTTTATCGTCGTTTCATCTCATTTTCATTTGCCATGTCGTTGTCCATCAGTCCCAAGTATTTTAGGAAGGAAAGCGTTAATTTTTAGGCAAAAAGTCGTAAAATGCTCATGCAACGTGTTTCCCCCTGATTTTGTACAATTTGGTTTGCACAGCAAAAAGTGTACAGTGGAAATGACCGTCATTGCGCTTAATGTTCATACACATGCCTACTGCTCACCTAATTAACTATCCACGTAAGTACAAAGTTAACCAGTATGACATTTTCTCAATTTATTTTGTAAAGACAATAAACTCTCTCTGGAAAGAGTTTTGTGTAGAAATGTTGCGTATGAATCGCTCTGCACAAAGAAAGCCACATTACAATTCCAACATTATTTGAGTAGCTTCACGTTGAGCAAGCAGAAGCTAAGAATTTGGTACTCTGATGGATCATCTTTCGTCTTCATGATTTTTATGCATCGTTGATCATGAAGACAAAGGTGGTTGTTTCAAGTAGAACTCCATTAAAGTTATTCAAGAAAACTGTACGAAAACGCCTTTTATTTTTTCCTGTAAATAATCACAGTCCCTACTATTTACCAAGCTAAACGGTTGATAATACCTTTTCCCCAGAAAACGTAGTAGTTCACACCTGCTGTTTTTATACGCTCAAAGGAAATAACGATTCACTCACAGCATTCTGCATTATGAACAGTTTACCACAATTGTTTCACAGCGACATTGTTCTGACTGAGTAGCAAAGGCTTGTCGAGAGATTCAATATTATATAATAAGCTATTTTGTACACTTTTGGCTACATTTTGATGATAAAAAGATCAACATTCTTAAAATAGAAATATTTTTGTTAGGCATACATACGTTCTCAGTTTGATTTCGTTTTATTCTTGTACCTTGTACCTTGATTAGTACAAAAAATCTGATTATTTAAGTACATTTGAACATGTATCCATCTCATTTAGCTTATGGAAGATGCTGGAGAATAACTGTATAAAACATTTCATCACAGAGGAAGATCTCCTTGCAGAATTTAATTGTGTAATATTTGAAATGTACTATGCAATTTTGTTGAAAACATACATATTTAGGCACTCAGAATATCATAAATTGTATCGAGTCAACGAATTACATTTATATATCATTCGACAACATTTATCTATCCTCAGAATCAACATCAATGGTTGCACGCTGATCTGCTCTTGTTTTCTTTCACCTTTTTCTACAGACATGAACATGTAGCCATATTATAATATCGGTTGGGTCGGTTTTTGGTGGAGAGACAATATTGTTGTTCCTGCTGCATCATCCTCCTTACGATCATCATCTCCCTGAGAGATTTCTTCTGATAACAATAGTACGTCTCTATATGTGAAGCTTTGAGTTCATAATATGGGAAAAATAAGTAATGCACATTATTATGAGTAAGCTTAAACTTCATAGGTATAATATAAACATAGTTCACAATTTACGTGATATTTACGTGGGCAGTGTACAATACTAAAGTTCCATGAAGCAATGTTGTAAAGATTCTATGAAGCGTTTGTTGTGTGGCAACGGCAGCAACAACACCTGCTGAGGTGTATTGAATTATATTCACGTTTTTTATATGGAGTCCTACGGGTAAATGTGCTTTTATCTTTCCACTCATTATAATGTAGTGACTACTGTAATGCACCAGGAGACGTAAAAGACATGGCATTCTTCACTTTTACACTTCTTTGATGTTGTGCGGAATTTTTGCTGGGTAATCTTCATTTTTTTGTTCCGTTGATTAAAGTGGAAAGGAATAAATCAAAATTCCTGGGCTCATAAAAATATTGTCATATCATGCAAATATGCATACCTAATCATCGTTCTCCTCTATGGAGTAGGAGTAGGTCAGCCCAGAATACTTAAGTACGTGGACGTGGAAAATCAAACTGATGATGATGATGATAAATGATAACTGTTAAACGTTTTCAGTTTGTACTTAAAAATACTCATTTTGTCATTCTGTCATGATGATTGAAGCCACGATTGAAAATGAGTTCATCCGTGGCGACGAGAGAAATACAGCAGCCGCAGTATTGGTCGCAGCAACACCAGTCGGTCTGCAACTTTTTTACTTGAAAAAGCATTTTCATTTTGCAGCAAAAAGTTGCTGCCTCTCCAGGAAAATCCAAAGTGACGAGAAACTGCTCATACAAAAAAAAATCTCTGCCAAGACTTAATAGTTTCGATTGTTTCTCAGATATTTCCAACTCAAGGATGTCATTTTTGCGTTTTTCTGGTAGAACGACGCATCAGAGTCCACGTAGGTACGTACGTGTGGGTACACTGTACTTTTCATTGTAATTCGTGCATTTCACAGCTCCATCCACATGCCTCTGTACACATTTTTAAATGCTTTTTAAGTATAGACCGTAGACAAAAGTGCCTTCTGGTATGTACGTACCATTATTACAACTTTTTTGAGACTTTTATGAGCTTCCTGATGACGACCGTGTAGATAGACCTATGCACATACTGATGTTGATCTATCATTTTAAACTCTGAAATGGCACAAATTTTTTAAATGTATACGTGCCATTATCAAAAAAAGTTAGGGTAAAATATCCTCATTATAGATGCGCATACCCTACCATTTTCATTTCGTTTGATAGAAAGGTACTCTTACTCGTTTAGCGCCAACAAGACGAGCGGAAACTTCCTGAGAGAAGACGAAGAAGAAGAAAAGTGACGACCAAAGAGTAGAATATATTTACGTCTATCTATCCATCTATATCTGGATTCGACTAGAGTGGATGCTGCAACTCTATTTACTCCTTCTTACTTATTATTGTTATACCAACTAAAAGAACACGTTAAAACACAAAAAAGTCATGCTCATGTCGGCATGACGAACCATACGAGGCCAAGAGTAAAAAATGATTAGCAAAAGCACCTGTTGTCGTGCAGAAGTCAAGTTCACTTAAAAATCTCTATATAATATTCTATATTCTATATACATATATTATTCTGCTTGCTTCTTCTTTTTATCGTCAGAAGAATCACTCCGTCTTGTTCGTCATATTTCATGCATTTTGTATTTTGTTTTCCTGTGATTATCATTGTCAGCGAAGCCAACCTTGCTTTTATAATACTTACTTGCTTAATGCTAATAATAATAATGGTTTGAATTCAAACCTCCATCTCTCTCTTTCTCTCTCCCTCAGTCTTTGCATTTCTTAAATCAGACATCTTTTTAAAGCACAAGAAAGGCTCTCTCTCTCTCTGCTCGCATTATCATCACTATCATCATGTTATCCATGCAGTACAACAAACTATATACTTACTTCATGCATCCTCATAAAAAATAAGACAAGAGGCAACTGAATCACGGCACACATATCCATCCACTCCGCCACCATATACCATCTTCACAGAAATGACAAGCAGAGCAGCAGAAGCACAATAGCGCAAAGTACCAACCAGCAGCCGTGTATTATGTAGTTTTTTATGCCCACTAAAATCAGCACAGCTAAATTTCCATGCATAGAAGACAGGATGCATTATATTAGCTGAAAGTTGAAGGTTACACCGGTAGTCACCACGCTACACTTACCAACCAGCCTTCATTTTACAATAATACCTGGCAGCCAGGTATATAAATAGGCATGCATTTACACTAAAGAGAGATACATTCATAATCATATATAATATTACGTATCCTTATATTATTTATACAACTAAAAGATGTACAATAATGGCAGCTGTTCCAATGAGTATCGACAGACAACTGCATGAAGAAGGCACACATCACATCGTTATCATCATCACCCTCGAAGCAGCTGGTACAACGACGACGGTTGCTTGTAATGATATTAATAATAATTGTAATAGCAGTGATGAGAACGATGATGATGATGGTAGTGGTAGGTAAAAAGAATGAGAATGAGAGAGATACTAGGAAAGAGATAGTGCAGCAATGTTGCTTCTTCTTTTTACTCGCTTGTCTTTTCTTGACTTCTTTCTTTCATTTTCTTCTTCTTTTTTACACACGGTATCCTTTGAGAGGCCGGAACTAAGCTAGATTTTGCTCATCCTCCACCGTTGGATACGCTTCGCATATGTCGATAATCACAAGAAGTTTTTATACCTACCTGTACTCTACTCTATACGCTACCCTCTCAACCAGCTCCTCAGTCATTCACATTTTTATCTTAAGAAAAAAATGGTACATTACACCATACCATACCACCACACACACTTCTCTGCAAACTCAAAACTCACAGTGCACAACAGAAAAAAGTGATCCTGATCATCATCATCATCCTTTCCATATACATGTGTGCATGCAGGTACACACAGGTAGTAGCTCGGAATACTCTTCTGCTGCTATTTTCTCAGTTTTATTTTGGCATTTTCAATTCATTCCATGCTTCGCATGCACTTAAACAGACATCAAAATCAACTTACCATCAGCATCCTCGGGTAAAAAAAGTAAAATATACGTGTGATCCAGGTCTAGGTCTGTGTTTGTAGTATGTACAATGAATGTGTATCTGCTTAATTAATATTTTGAGATGCTTATCATATTCATTCATCAGAAACTCTCTCGTTCCCTCTCTCTCTCCCTCTCCTTGTCTATCTCTGGAAGGAAAAGGAGCCAGTTTTTTATGCATTCATGACTTGTGGGCATTTTGCTGTGAACGAATTTAGTATTTGCATTATTCTAGATTCTCAACTACGTAAGATGGATTATTCATATATTATGTACTTATCTGGATGAGATATATGTAATATTTATTTAACTTTTTTTCGTTTACCATACTCCATCCTATCATTGTATTGCAGGTAGTAATTGGATAGTTTGATAAACACAAATATATAAGCTTCCCTGTCGTATTTTTATGAGATATTCTGAAGAAGAGAAAAAAACATGGTAGAAAGGAAATGTACAATATACCTATAAATTATCAAATCTCACCTGAACTTTGAGTAATTTCAGACAGAGATAGCAAATTTTGCCGGCGTCCATCAAAGTGAGTCTAATCTCTTCAGAGAGACATTGCAAAACTGGATTATTGCATGGATGCGGACAGATTTTATTACATTATAAACTATACGTTTTAAATGCGCTCAAGCGTTTCTTAAAATAAATACGTAGAACAGTAAATTCGAATTTACACTCTGTAGTATAATAATCGCTAAGCCGGTACATAATGAACACCAGACTGGCTGTGAGAAAAAGTCAACTTTCCATCTCCATATTCCCCCTTTTCGAAGCAGAGGGATTTTCATTCAACGCATTGGCTATAATAATAATCCACATATGAACAATGAAAGTTGGGTGAATTGATGATGACGACTCGAAGTCAACACAAGGTTAGGTTTCGTAGGCTATACACACTACGGGTTTTTGTTTTCAAACAGCTTACACCTTATTTATTTACAACTATGTTTAGATTGGCTTTACCAATGGAAATATACATGTTTGTGTGTGTGCGTGGTGTTGTGTGATACGGGTTCTCCCGATGATTCTGTTGTTCATTTAACAATTTACAGGCTTTTTCCCCGATGTGTGCTTTCCACACGTTTTGTTTGAAAGTAAGAAAATCTTAACTTTTCAGCTCCACAGCCTGTACTGCTGTTGTGAGTGAATGGCATTGCGTATTCTTAAATTTTAAAACCTTTATTTTTTTCCTCGTTTCTTGTGCTTCTTGGTCTGGATTCAACTACCCCCTCACTCTCTCCTGTTTTTACCTTTATTATTGTTATTACTACTACTCTACCTCCACACTGCTCGTTCCCCTGACTTCCTCTCTCTAGCCGCACATTAATTTTACCTGAGCTACCCCACCCTCCTTATATGAGGTTTTCAGAGCTAGAGTGAGTGAGAGAAGAGAAGTTTTATGTGTTCAAAAGCATTGCCTTTTCAATTCCATGATATATTATAATGCTCTTTCCTGCTTCTCGTGTAAAGTAAAGCAGATTGCTACTACTTCGGTAGGTACATTCTCTAGAGCAGTTCTTGTAATCGTATTTTCCCCGAGTTTCAATTTATAGCGGTGTTGGTTGTGGCGGTGAGCTAGACGAATATAGGTACATTGGTATATGATCTAAAAAGTTCCTGCTCTTAAATTTTATTTCAGACACTGCACTGCTGCTGCAGTACAACTAACCATCTAATTTTTGATAATACCACCGTCCATCTCCACTAGAGCAGCAACCACCGCCACAACGTCATCATCTCGATCGTCATCTCTTTCTTTTTTCTCTCTCTCTCTCTTTTTAAGTTTCCATCTAGACCATTTCGTACACTTATAATTTATCAAAATGAAATAAAATCCAACATGCTATTATTATTGCTACAAACATTGTATGGAAGTTTGGCATGAGTCTGGTGTGCTGTTGTTATCGGTCTAGTGAAACTAAAAACCCGAAACATGTACATATATGTGCATATAACAAGTCAAGGATACATATATGTATAAACTCTTGTACGTACCTACGAAAGGAATTTATATGCATACACGTAAGCACGCTGACTGAATATATGAATGAGTGCAAATTATTATGTACACGGTTTGAGGAAAGAAGGTGAAAGAGCAGCAACTTTTGTAACAACAGCTTCAGCCTCAAACCCACCTCTTCCCTCTCTCTCTCTCTCAACCAGTTCGTTTCTCTCTTCCTGTGCTTGATTTTTACTGCACCGTCCGTGGTCGTTGTACCACCAAAAAACCACCTGAATATTTCTTCTCCTTATTCTTCGTCCGCTTCCTTTTCTCCTCCTCCTCCTACTACAATAACATCAGTGGTGGCAGGAGTAGTAAGTAGTAGTAGTAGTGTAACTACGGTAACAACCACGCTTTCCAGCACTTTTTTCCGTTGTGTTGCTCACAGCATAAAAAAATATATTCATGATTTAATTGAAATCTATGTGTAATAAGTTCTGAGTAGAGAGTGGTGCAAGTGCAGAATCCTGGCTAATAAATGTTTGAGTGCCACGCGATGCTGCTGGTAATCCTTTTGCGCTAGCACATGTCCGTATGTACGTCGTGCATGTATATTTTCACCATCAACCACTTGGAACCATGAACCCTCCCCCTCACTTCCTTTCTTTTCTTGGTTCAAGAAACCATGACAGACGAAGAGAAAACGAATATTGCTTCAAGTTAAATTTTGGCTCCATTTGATCTTTTACACTGCCTAATATGCGTTTTTCGCTGTCTGGGTTTACAATTTAGTTTGCTTTGTCATCCATGTAAAAGAAATTAAATGCCAAGCATCTCATCAGAATAAAGGGGAAAATATCATGATAAAACATTACTTTTAATACCAAAATGGTTAATGGCTACTCTCAGAGAAGAGAGAGAGAGCGCGCGTTATAAGCATTTAAAGTAACCTCAGCCTGTCAGTACTCTGCGTACGAAAGTCAGAGCTTAATAATAATTTTATGTGAAGACACCCCACCCCCACCGCAATACTGACGTATGCTACCGCGTTTTTTATTAGTCTTTACAACTTTATTCTGAGCATTATTACACAAGTAGAGGGATCCTTCTCCTCCTTGCCACTCTTCCATACGTATTCAGAGTGAACTGGCGCTTCAAATTAGATGTACATACCAAAAAAGAGGATATGTATTGCAATCGCTGTTTAATCTGAGCGTGTGATGGTTTATCTTAAACGAACTTTCGAGTTCATGAGCAAGATAATCTTTTTCAGTGGACTCAATTAATGTCTCCTTTGATAGTCTCCAGGCTGTTTTGAGAGTTTATGTTGATAAGGAATAAATTTCTAATTTGTACTACCACCATTCTTCAACTATGCAATCAAACTCCATACCTAGTCTTTACTAATTCCAGCAAAATAGTGCCAAAAATCTTTCAAATGACATGACTAGCGAAAATAATAGGTACAAAGTTGTACTATTGTATTACCAGCCAAAAATAGCAATTTATTGTTTAAGAGCTGTAGAGAGATTTGTGTGATTACCATTTAATCGTGTGAATTTTTCATGTTATTTAGTTGGGAAGAAACGAAAAAAAAATTTATTGCGTCCACAACTGTCATCATCACTGCACCGCTACAACCACTACTATCACCACCGCCGGTGTCAATAAACATTACAGAAAGGGCGTAAAAATGAGGTACATATGACACAATTATCATGGCGAATGATGATGGTGAGGACGACAACGACGAGTTTTTGATGGGAAAGGAAATTCACACACACAAGGATCAATATTGGTATCAAACTTTTTTTCCTTGCCATTACATATTTCCCTTTGAGCAAGCGATGATAAATTGGTCGCTGAAAATGATAACGCATTCAAAACTATTGAAACTGACTCGCTTTCTATTAATTAGAAACCCATCACATGACAAACACCAGTGCTCATCTTACCTTTTCAAAAGTCAGTTTTTAAAATGGGTAAAATGCGTGTGTCTCACAATTAGATAGACGGACAAACATGCTGCTCTCAATGGTGTCAAAAAATGCTTCCAGCGTTGTAATAGCAAAGCCACTTTTTTCTCATGAAAAGAACCATTATTATTCCTCTACGAGCCGAATACGATTTTTTTTGTATACAAAGCTGCATTCATGTGTACGGAAGAGCAGACATACCAAAAGGGAGAAAGAAAGGTGTAATGATGTGTGTCGCCAAAGCAGCAGTAAGAGTAGCAATAAGTTTTCCGGAACACTGTAGTTTTCTTTTTTATTCTTTTTGCTGTTGTTTATTCAACTTATGTAAGCCGAAAATGTGATGGTAGTGGTGGCGGTAGCGGTATGGCGGTGATAGTAGAAGACGGAGTAAAGTTACTTTTGTGTGCTTTTTAATATGCATGCGTGTTCCCTTTTTCTCTAGTGAAATGAGAACGGTTTTCGTTTTTTTTTTTCTATCACCATCGTCACCAGAGGAATTATGTTTGGTAGTTTTGGGTTTTCTCTGAGTAATTTTTTGAGCACTTCTTGTTCCTCTGTTCACTCTGTCATCATTCTAAATTCGATATTATAAATGCGCAAGTATGTTGTATGCATATGTAAGTAAGAGCACATAACGCGTTCTCGAAGAGAGAGGTGATATTGGAATAATACACAAAGGCAACCAAGCAATAATATGAAGCATACAAATGCTAGATTAATGAGCTACTTCCTTCAAAGTCAGACGTTTTGCTGGAGAGGAGACTAATAACTAGTATTCTTGTCCGGATGTTAACTCCACAAAAACAGCAGCTTGGCATGTGTGCATGCGCTCGGGTGGATGTAAGATTATACATATCACCAATCGCCACCACCACCACCACCACTACATTTCGTTCGTATTTATACTACCTGCTTTGGAGTGACATGAATGTAAGAAGTGTGTATCTGCATTTTATTTTTACCAAGAAGAGTGTGCACTAAAAAGGGAGGCCTTTTCATTCCTTTTATTGTTACGCAACGACCTGTGAAACCAGTTGTGCTAACTTTTGAGGAATAATATGAGGAGCCTCATTCATAATACAGGTTATATCATATCATCATTATTATTATTATTTCTCTTTTATGTCTCGCTTAGTATTTATTAGCAATGTTACTTTAAAATGAGGTGTTTCTCCTCTCTCTCTAAAAATGGCCTGTTTCTTCGTCTTTTCTTGTATATATGCATGCGTGTGTTTGTATTTATGTCGCTGTTTCTGTAGGAAATTGAAAACAGGGTGTCATTCATCTGGTGAATGGTGAAAAATATGAAAGCCTTTTTTTGGACAGTTGTTAAAGAATTGATTCATTTAATTATGCATGTTGAGGCTTTTTATTGGAAGTGTGCATTGTGTTGGGGAGGACGACGTATTGGAACTTTCGTCAAAAAATCATTTTCTTGCATGAATAAGAAGAAGAATTATAACAAGAGGTATAGATGTACGGTTTTGATGTAGACGGATGGATGTACGTTCAAGTATGGTTTGTCAGAAGAGCCACGACTTGACAATGAAAATTACTCGATTTGTTTGCACTTCATCTATAATTCAGTGCAACTTTGTATGCATGTATTTGCATTGCACAAGTGTTCTATATTATTGCTTTTAAATATGTACGGGGTGTGTACACAGTGTACATGCATACAATTTTTATTATAAATATGCTACACTTTTTTGTGAGGAAGTGTAGTCGTAAGTAGTGGCAAGTGTAGAATTGTGTCATTACGTACTACAGCAATATGCGTACTCCTCTGTTTGCTCATCAAGAAACTGTTTTTTTCAACTAGGCATGCAAGCACATGAATTCTTCTCGCACCATTTCACTACTACTCTCCATTTTATTTATGCTCGGTGACAATAATAATGACTGACGATTTCCAGTTTCGCTTTAGACTTTCTTGCCACTGCTATCTCCCCCGCTCTCTCTCTCTCTGTGTTGTGTGCTGCTGGTGGTGGTGATGACTAGTAGTGACTGGTGACAAAGCAGAGAGAAGGAAAAGGAAAGAACAGGAGGAAAGAAACAGCGGCCATTTAATGACAATAGGAACACCTTTAAAACCGGATGGATTGTAGGGAAAGGAAAAGCCTTAATACAAGCGTATAAAGTTTGCTTGGCTATTATTATAACAGACAGAGTACACACGCCACATCAAATCACAATGTGTTAAGGTTTTCTTATACATTTTTTTTGATTGATACGAAATACTTAACAAATTAGCATGTCGGGTGGAGGACTGTTTTATCATTGGCTTTTCAACGAAATTTCATATCGTCTTTCTCAATCTCTTTTGTGCTCGCCTCAGGTATTGTAAAAAGGACAGGTGGAGCAGAGGCAGGCAGGCAAGAAAGCGTATAAATGCAATGTTTGAGTTTGTTTTTCGTACTCTTTCATGGTGACAATTTTTGGGAACGGTACAGTTCTATCTAAACGTGGTATGACGGCGACGGTGCTAAATGACATTGACATATTGTAACATGATGATACAAAATTCCTTTAGAGCTGCCAAGTAGCTTCCTTTCACTTAGCACATGAACCTCTCAAATACTTTTTTCTCTGCTGCTCGGCCGAGTGATACTGCGGCAAATGGAGTTTCCCCAACAACCTCTCAGGTTTGCCTCAATTCGAGCAAGAAAAGCGAGAATTTCTGGGTGTGTTCTCTTCCACCGACAACACAGTATACGAAAAAAATATCGTGGCTATATATGTGAGAAAGATTTTTCCTCAATATCCTGGTCTTAAGCATAAAGTTAAGCAGAGCAGTAGTATTTTTATTGCAATGGCCACATGAAAAACTATGTAAACTGTACCGAATCGATTAATTGTAACGTAAGCGTCGTGCTAGGCAGGGTTGTACCATTTCCCTCGTATCATTCGCATTACGAACGTCGTTCTTTTCAGAATTTCATACTGCAGTCAGGAAGAGTAATTTGTGCATTATGTGTCCAAAGCCATTACACGTACAATACACCTTTTAACTGTGTGTTCATGATGGGCGTATGAATGTGCGATGTCAGCAGTGGCGCGAGAAAAGCAAAAAAAAAAGTTTTTTTTTCCGTTCTCTCTCTCTCTTCTCTGTTCTTTAAAGTTAAGGAAAGAAAAAAAGTGACAGAGAGAGAGAAAGCTGTGGGTTGGGGAAAGAAGGTAAAAATTCAAAAGTAAATTACGACTACTGACCACTAAAGTTCGTTTTCTATGGAAGTCGTCGTCGTACATGGTAGTTTTGTTTGGAGAGACCGATTTGCATATTATCTTTTACCTAAACACGTAAAAATCACCTTATATGTAAGTTCAGTCCAAGCAAGAACTAAAATACATACGTGGAGAGGCAAGAGGCAAAGAGTACACGATTCGAGGAAACAGCACTATAATCATAGATACATTCGTATAGGTACACATTTATTTGGTAGATAGTATGTCTATAAATATATTTTATATGTGTTTATGTTAGATGAATGTATGTCCGACAGAGCCAGCACGCGACAAAGCCATTCGTCTCCATTTAACTGCCAAAACTCTTGGACTCACTCGTCTGGAGACCCACCATGGCAACCCACTTCAAAACACACACCTTCCGAAAAAGGTGCTGTTGTTGTTTTTTACTTGTGAATAGGATGCAAATATTGTCTAGGATTTAGTATTGTTATAGGTAAATATATATACTTATGTTTATACTGATAGATAGATTATACCTTTTCATACAAAATGCTGTTTCATAAATGGAGTTTCATACAGCAGGTAGGGAACCCACCTTCACAGCCGTAGTATTGTTGTTGCTCATTTGAGCTGCTGCTACTCCTGCTACTGTATCACCACTCATGCCACCACCACCACCACTACCGTCACGTTATAAAGTCAGTTTCATTGTGCTGGCATTATTACAGTAGCGTCTTTTCTCTGGTTTACCACTACCATTCCTGTTTGCTGCTCGTAGTATGGGACATGAAACGATAGGAAATTCTTTTGCATGATTGCTAAATCCAAACTAGTACATGATATCACTTCACAGAATACTTCATAAAAGCCACATTTCTGCCAATGTATATAGCTAAAAAAATTGATTACTCGGGATTATAAAATGTATACAAAGGTTTGCATGGCAGCCGGTGACATGGACGTATGGAATATTTGATTATTTTTAAGTTCATCATGAACATTGCGAGTATTAATGAAAATTTAGAATCACAGAAATGAGCAAAGTACCTCATCGATTTGCCGGTACCGTTTCCCTGCCTCATTCATGATTCACGATGATGTAACTTTCATTTTGTACGTGCATATTGTCTATTGACGAGTTCGTCCCTCCCCGTTTGGTTAATTTGGAAGTCCTTTCTCACTCGTTTAACGAGTTACATTATAGATTTTTACAATTATGATAGTTGCATTAATTTCGATGGCTTCAAAATACGCACCCAGGAATGACTGCAGCAGCAGCACAAGAGCATATTAAATACGTAGTGGTGCATGCAGCACGAAAAAAATGGTGAAAGTATAACATTTTTGCAATCTCTGAAGCTGTCCGTGTTTGTTTTATTATTAACCTTTTTTTGGTGTTGTTGTCATTCCTGGCTCTGTTTGGACTTTTTATTCATCCAAATAAATAACAGGAGTACATTCCACCGTGGAAACATTGACTGCTGACGAAATCCTCGAAACGTCTCGCATGCAAGGGCCAATGGAAAACTAGAGTTTCATTGCTTCCTCGTAGCAGCATTAACAATATGGCCTGACTGGGGATATAAGAAAGCATCGAAGCGGAGGAGAAAGTTATGGATATTTTAGGAATTGTTATCCAGCCTGAATGAACAAACCGACAGACAGACATATCACAAAAGCAATGAAATGTGCCACTCCGTTACGTCTAGACGGGCCAAGGCATGGAAAGCGTGCATTTTCAACAGAGAACTGGAAGAGTTTTAAAAATGCAATAATAATAAAAGGTTACGTTCATGATGATAACTTTCTGCAGCTATTCTGTGATGCAGGTGTGCAAGAAGTACAGTGTGTGGGGAGAAGAGTTCATTTGTTACAAAAACACTTTCACATTTTACTGCAGTGGACTTATTTTAAAGGAGAAATGGATACACATGTGAGAGGTAGCAAGGAAAATCTTATCTAACAACTTTATCCATATCTATGTATGTGTTTAGTCAATAGTGTGAAATTGTTCAGGGTTTCTATCTGCATTTGCGCCAAATGAACTTACAATATATCATTCATTGCACGTACAGTATACCAATTCTGTAACTATAAAATATAAACTGAGCACCTTTTTTGGGTTATTGAAGATTGAAGTAGATTTTTTCTATTTTTTATTATGGAACCATGTAATACTATGAAAAATTTTCCTCCTAGTCTACCGTAACCGTATACAAATATTTGTATATTAAATATTCATAGATACCGATAAACCTAAAGGCATTGGGTTGTTTGATGCATGGCGAAGCAGTCTCTCTATCTATCTTTATGTGTCGATGGAAACATAATAATAACCAAGTGCAAGCTCAGTGTGGTACATTATTCCGAAAAGGAGAGGGAAACAAGCTGGGAATCGCTTCTCTGGCTTGTTTCTGCTTTGTAATATGCATCCCTACGACTGCCCATTTGAGATTCTCTGAATGGTACGTTATGAGAATATGAGAGAATGTTTCCTTGCAGGGTTGGTGCTGGCGCGGTTCTAGTTTTGGAAACGCTATTACTGTTTGTTACACTCCCAGTATGACTATTACTTCTCCTTTAAGATTTTCACTTGCAGGGTGTGGAGTGGTAGATGAAAGAGAGATGTTTAGCATGCACACACACTCTCGGATATATGCTTTAGGAGACATATTAAAGTGCTTGCCTCTTTGCTGGGGGTTCACTGCTGAAATTTGATAAGGACAACACTCACAAGCCCACTCCCAGATCAATCTGGTTGGTTAAAGCTGAGGGAAGTAAAAGCAAATAAAAACCACTTCATTCAAACGTCTACCATCTACGGGAGTAGTTGCAGAGGAGCAAAAACTATTTTTTTCTGCGTTTGTACTTGTTAGCTTGGTGTATTTCCTTTTATGGTTTGGTAAAGTAGTACTAGTCCCTCCTTGCACACTCATAGACCTGCTCAAATGGTCAGTTTAATCAAGCTTAAGACTTTCTTCTTGATCGATACAAAGTAACCCCAAAGGGATATAAAATGACAGGTTTATTTTCCCATTTAGACGAAAATCGCTACATTATTTTTTACATAATATGAGTTATGACATTAAGATAAAAAAAATTCCTTCTTCAGGTTAATTACTAATTTGAGTAATTACGGAGATTAAGTATAATATGTAAAAAAAAAAGCTTTTTGTAGATACAAGTATATAAACGAAATGTACACATGTCCAATTAATGCCCTCATTGCTGCAGAGCCTTTTGTGTTGTCTTTATTGCTGTTGGATCATTTACGGGAGACATCTCCGACTGGCCAGCGACAGTCATTTGATATCGTATACAGAATCATGGTCTGCATTTCTGCCAAGCATTGCTTGCTTTATTGCTGAAAAGAAAAAGACGTGCATACAACTCCACGCACACCTGCCTGTCCTGTCCACTACTCACTCTCTCTGAATGAATGAACGGAGAGGAGCTACCTGATAAGATAAGCAAACGTACATCACATTATACTGCTCTTAATTACATTTCTAAAATCAGACCTTTCGTTAAGGATTTCCTTCTTCTTTACGAAAACACACAAAATTACCTTTCGCTGCGCACTGCGCAGTAAACATTTTGACCATTTTGCTTTTCAGACATTTTTATTCGTAGTGCATGTAAACGTACATGTTTGTTTACTACCTATATTGTGCATACATATGTATGTATGTATATAATATTAGGTATAAATAGACCATCATCCTGTTATAAAAGCACATTATTACAAAAAAAAACTTTCTGAATACTTGTATTTTTGAATCAAGTAAAATTGTTAATACGTGACTATGTAAATGAGGCTGAATCAGAGCAACAAACATACTTACAAGTTTTTTGTTGGTTATTTGTTGCGCCGCATATTTACGCAAAGACTTTTGAGAATCTTAAGTACTTACTATATACGCTTTTTATGCAATTGTGGACAAGATCAAACTGATATTTGAAAGAAGAAAACAAAATAAATTTGCTCTAGAATGCATCAACAGTGTAAGCATTCATTATTGCTGCGTTCATTAGGATTTAGTTGTTTAGAGCATGGTCAAGTTGTGGACAAAAAAATTATAGCCGTATTCGTCATGACCACACAAACATGTTAATACGCAGAGCATTATGCTGTGCTTCCTTTATACTGCAGTAATGTCAGTGTATCAGGAACAGAGGAACGTGACGTGATGAAATCTGAAGCCTAATGCAAATGATGTTCCTTTTTCAGGTATTTTGAGTCGGTTTTGTTTTCAGGAGGAAAGAGAGACAGAGGAAAGAAGTATGAGATCAAGTTGCCGTCTGATTGAGCACATGTGCGCTTGTTATATTCATTATAACGTCATGACATGACAGAGGTGCATATTAGCAGGCAGACATATCCTCATAAATACCTGTGTATTGTGCATTTATGCCCATATTCTTACCTGTGTCGAAGATACGTTTATCTTGCACAATCATGATGAGTGTGTAGCTGCTATGAACACATGACACAAACAGGGTATTTAACTGGTGTGTTGCGCTCTACGTGTACTCTGTCATGTGTAAGTCAGTAGTTGAATTCGGACAATTTGTAAACGTACATACATACTTGATAACCTGTCATAAATAAATGATTTGGTTAACGTAGTTAAGTGTACTCATATCTTGACTGTTATTGGTATCATTCAGTGAGAAAAGTGGGTAATTACGGCCAGCAGTAATGTTTGCTTTCATATATGGGTAATAATAATGGAGAAAAGGGAATGAATGAGTTGAGCTCTCTCAATGACTTTTTGAACAAAAAAATAGCCATTACTGAAGGAGAGAGGAAAAACGTGAATTTTTAAGGGAAAATGAAACAGTATCTTCATCGCCACCACATTTACTGCATCAACAAGAATGATATTACAACAATTAAGCGTCTTGTATAATTATATACCACTTGATGTTCTCAAGTTTTTGACGTTTTTTTTGGAATCGCAGGAAATGTTTCGAATATACATATATATAGTGGACTTATTCCTGCTAAGCTGAGCCTTATGAAAATTGAATTGTTTCACGACTGACGACGACGATGATATTGATAATGAGGCTGATTCTGCTGATGATTGATACGTCTAGCACTACTGACTGCTGGCTAAATATATATATGCATGCCTTGCCTTTCAAAGCTGAGCTCTCATGACGGTAATGATGATGATGGCAAAAGAAGCAGGGTCAGTCACCTGGCAAAAATACTGTGTTTCAGGTGAATTTTTACTTAAGTTTCACTTAGCGAGGGAGTAGCAGTGCGTTACATTACATATTGTACACAGCCATTATTGTTAGGTATATAACACACATACATTCATGGCATATTACATTCGTATTTTTTTCAGAACAGTGCTCGCACTTGCTTGCGAGACTCATATCATTCATCATTACGATAAAATTACGGATAAACTTAGAACACAACAGTTAAAAGCAAGAGGAGCGCAAGCACTTTACAATTCATTGTTGTTTTTGCACACCACGACATCATCATCAGCAGCAGCAGTAGCGAAAAGAACGCGATACATATTCTCAAGTGCTACTATTAAATGTTGTGTTGGTCGAGACTTCTTTGCTTCTGGTGTTCTGGCTCCTCTTCTGTTATTTGCAGAATTACATGCTACATTCTTTACTTACGTATGAATACAGCGATTATGTAGTGGCATTGCTGCAATAACAGTGAGGGAATGCAAAAAAACGTATGTATTGTTAGTCTGACTCACAGAATGGGATAAAAAATGCTCAGTTAAAGAACGGTTTAGTGAGTTGGTCGAAGCAATAATTTACATGCAATATTACAGAGTACAGATCGAGAGAGAGAGAGAGAGAGAGAATGATGTGGCGTTATCAGCGGCACCACTCGACTCTAAAGATGGCTAGTAACAACGTTACGTTAGTAACTCTCCTAGAAGCAGTGCAAAATTGACTGAATTGTAAAAAAAAAATTATGAAAGTTATTGTTATTACGGTAAGATTAGAACCACATAGAGACTGTGCGTAAGCTAGAGAGAAAAGTACGCAGTGGCGGCGGCGGCGCTCTCTCCAGCAATGATATTTGTAAGCAGTAAGAGAACAAATGTGCATATATGTACATTTATTTACTAAAAACAGTAGTGGCAATAATAATGTTGGTTAGCTTCGTATGAAAAACAGTAACCAAGTCCAACAAAAAAAGCTAGCCTGAATGCAGCAGCAGAGTAACATTGTGAGTGAGCAAAATATTTCAAGTCAGAAAGAGAGTGAAGAAAGGATAAGAGAGAGGAAGCGGGTGGGGTGGAGCGAGCATTCCCAGCCCTCACACGTTTATTTCACGTATAAAGAGTGTGTAAAAAAGTGAGTTTGTGTGCGCGCAGAGCAGAATGAGCAGTGTGGTGGTGGTGGAGGTGGCATGGCATGCAATATCATATTAGGTATGTATATAGATCGGGGTGATCGTACCAAAAAAGTTTACAAAGACTGCAACAACACAAACTCCACTCCAAAAACGCCTGTTTGATGGAGGAAAGGAAGGTATAATAATAATAAGTGCGCGTTCTGCTTCTGCTTCCCGTGTGCTAGCAGCTTTTTCTGTGCCTGTCTCCTTGTATGAATTTTATTGCACTAGCGCCAAACACACTGATACAAGTACAGGTATAGAGCCATCATGATCATCATAATATTATAGCCAGCAAGCCAAGAAGGGTTAATGCGTTCTTCTCTCTCGGCTTATTCTGCAAACACACACATACCACACCAGGTATGCATTGTTATGTTAGGTAGCTCATAGTGACCAAGTCATCATCATCATCATTTAACTTCACTCTATCCAACACAAAACGAAAAGTGTATCTGTATGTGTATGTAATAATATTATCTCTAGAAATTCATCATCACCATCAACCATATTATGCACACAACCATACACTGCATTACTGTACTACAATGCAAAGTTTTCACATTACTACTATATACGAGCATATCAGGAGCAGCCAGCACGACTGCGAAACTCCATGGGGAACATGCCAATATACTGCTTCTGCTAAATAAGAAAAACGCAAAGCAGTTATAGATTATTATTTGTTTTCACAACAACTAACTTGCTTGAAGAGTAAGTGAGGGGGAGAGAGAGAGAACGGATTCGGCTTTCAAAGGAGTAAAAACGTTACTCTGTTGAAATTTCAGCTCGAGTAATAAGAGCAGTTTGAATACAGAAGCTGTTTAGTAGCTCCAGAGGCTTGAGCAAGACAACTTGTACGGCTGGACCCTGCCACTACTAGGCAGTAAAATATACAATATAGCTTCGTCATCATTTTTTGGAGACGACGAGAAGAGAGCCGTAGAAATTGTTGTAAAATTAAATGTATGCTCATGCATACATACATACATAACGTTCAAGTAGGTATATTTGCATGGACATTTCACTTCAGAGAGTAGGAGTAGTAATAGTACATACTTGGAGATTTTTTTTTTCAAAGAAAAAAACATACATTTGACACTCTTCTCGTCAGTCGCCGAGAGACCTTCGATTAACGCAAACGTTGAGCGGTCTTTCTCCGTCCGGACAAATCTGAGACGGTCAGCTCGCAGGAGCAGAGCAGAAGCACAAGGCAACAACGTCTTTTGATTTTTTGGCTAGATGCTGTTGTTGTGTGACTCAAGAAAGAGAGTAGAGAAATAAAGCATCAAGGGAGTTCATTCCAACTGTCTCATTCTACAAATAGTGGGGAAACTGCAAGCATGACTTTGTTCTCCAAGCTTGGTTGGTTTATTTGTGCACCTGAAGTTTTTATTACTACTTATTTTATTCGAGAACAGAATTGTTTTTTTGTGAAATAGAACGAAAGTGCTTAAAATACTTATTATAGCCGAGATATTATATAAATATTAAATTAACTATGATAACATGTGCGACAGTGTACTTTTCTACAATTTCCAATTTTTTAAATAAAAAAACCGTTTCGTTTATTTAAAAAATCGGTTTCTAGATTTTGAAAGAGTAAAAAAATTAAAAGAAAGATTTTCATATATCTTGAATCTTGAACACATTTTTTGTTTTCATAACTTGTGTTGCTTTTGGATTTTTTCATTTGGGTTTCTGTAGATTTTCTACAGTGTAGTTGGTTCAGTTTAGTTTGCTACAATTTTATAGAAAAAGCAGTTCAAGGACCCTTTCCTATTCTTCTTTTAGAAATTTTACTCTCAAGCCATAGCATTTCCCCGTTAGATACTTTGTGACCGATCGGCTGACAGAAAAAAAATTGGGCTTTTATAACTCGCTACTTTGCATGGAGATTATTAATAATAATATAATTTATTAGTGAAAAATTGAAATGCGACTTATTTGTGATGTAGTTTCATTTTTGAATAACTAATGACAATGCTACGTAATTACTCTAATTATAATTTACTTTTTAATACTGTGAATGTGCATGTGCACTGTGAAAAGAATCATTTTCACACAACTTTTCTTCTATGATTTCAAAAAGTAACAGAACCAATTTTGTTTAGAACTACTACAACAACCGGAACGGTGAAAGCTACAAACTCATTCCCAAAAAAAAAAAAATGTGTAGAAAAAAGAAAGTATGAGCAATGAACAGTGTGTTGCCCAAAGAAATCAAGACTAAGGATACACAATAAATTTTTCTCTCTCAAAAACATTATGCCAATCTACTCCTGCGGTGTGGACAATGGCACCAAATGAAAACGGCCTCATCACCACAATCATCATATATTGCTTGTCGTCGCATTGTTCTCATCTCCATCATTTTTAATGGTATGTACGACATGTTTCTTTCCATATCCACGTATTTTTTATCCCTCTCTGCACAAATCATCACACACACATGGTATTTTTTAAAAATATATATATTTCGTTGCTGGTGCAACCAAAAGTTTTGCCAGCGGAACAGTGATACCACTTCTCCTACCACTAACTGACGTTACCTGTCTATAATTTATTTGCACTATCCGTACATTTTCAGCAGCAGCAGCAGAGGTTCTTTTTTTATTTAAAAAAAGCAGTACACAGAAATATCCGTCCAATTCGTATACCTACGTACGTGTGATGTCGATGTGTGTATTATGCATGCATTACAGATAGATATTGTACTCCATAAAGGCATGCATGATTATGACGGATGGTTGGACGACGACGATAATATAGTTGCATTATTACGAGTGTATTACGTTACGACGAGAGAGAGAGAGAGTATCTTTTCCCAAAGGTAAAACTGTTTTCCTCCTGCAGTAAGTAGAATTTACTGGCTTAAAGAGCTTACTTATTATTATTACCACCACAGGTACAAAACAGATTCTACCACATTATTTCATGGTCGAAAAAACATGGTATTAAAGCGATGTGTGTGTGCACTCATCATCAGCATCATCATCATCCTTTTCGTTTCGTCGTCGTCAGCAGTGCGGTGCAAGTACAGAAAATCCACACAATATGATACAAAAAAGCTACTTCTTCGTCTACTATTACGAATACCACTCTGCCAACAACCACTACTACTACCCCTTTCCATCATTATACATTTCACATCACGTTCACATGACATCCATTCCCATTTAGATTACGTATTTTTTTGTTTCATATAGCTCAGTCAGTAAAGTCACTCTCGCTCTCTCTGTCTCTCTCTCACATACACATAGACATCTCACACGAGCTTGAATGCGTGTTATGAAGTCAAAATCTCTCGTCGTCGCTATATGAGTAGTTTTAGGGTAGAGATAAAAAAGATGGATAGATTGCTGGTGTAATATGAATCGTATTAGTGGTGGTGGTGATGGTGGCGTGTACAAAGAAAAGACAGAGAAACATCAAGCCGCCAAGTGGTAGGTAGAGGGGAACACAATGCAATACTACCAGATGCACAAAAATTATTCACCGTCATTGGTAAACTAGTGATTCTTGGTGTTTTATAGAGAAATACGCAGAAAGAGAGACAGAGAGAGAATACAAATAATACCGGCACAAAAATGACCAACGTGATCATCATCAGTCTAATGATTGTCTGTCTATTATGATTATTACAGTTACCAGCAGACAGACAGAGTGGATAGGTATGTAGAATTTTTTACAGTCTGCTGCTGCTAGGTAATATCTTTTCTGTTACCGTTCTCTGTTCTGCACCATCATCACCAGTGTTGGTGGAAGTGGTAATAAAAGTTGTAAGTAAATTTATTTACATGGCATTGTTTTTGTGAGGGGAAGTTTGCTAAAAAATTTATAATAAACTTTCATTACAAGAACAAACCCTTGTTCAAATATAATATTTGCTGTTTCCCTTAATTTCATTGAATGCATGAACAGTGCATTTATTTTGATGAATGGGCAAATAAATAACAATCATTGACAGCAGCAGTAGTTGCTAGAGTAGTAGTAGCCAATCATGTTAAAAATAACTTTTTTTGCTACCAAGAAAAATCAATGTTACTCTGTAAGCGATAAAACGTGCATGTGAACGACGATGACTTGACGTTCACTTTTGGGATGGATTTCTCATGAATCATAGGGGACGAAATCCTAAGCAGATTCCAGTAGCGCTGCTTCGTTTGTACGAACCTTCTTGACGAACTGGAGTGTTAGCAATATTTTCACAGTAATCTTTTCTGAATTCATACGAAACGTAAAGCATTATATGGATTGGATTACAAATTACACTTTTGCGTCTTAAAGGACAGCGAACTGAACTTATCGACGTAGACATAAAATTCAGACTGTGTACATTTAAATTTTCAAGTCGCTACAAAAGTTTATCGTATCCTGTTATCCTGATTTAAAAACAAATTGATACTGCTACTCCATTTCAAAACTTTTTAATTATTCATCTTATCATGAAAGCGAGGACAATCTACCTTTCATTGGGTTTACTGTATCACAAACTTGCTTATTTATTGGAATTCTCACGATGCCCCAAAACCGAAACTGGTTACCATTTTTCATGTATTGAAATGGCTTTCCGTGAAAAAATATCCTTATTGCGACTGACAAACCCGTATCCAGTGCAGGTGAACAGACGGTTTTTGTCGTCGCATTAGTCAAGCTAAAACCTTTCTTTCCCAACTTATTGCAAAGGGAGAGCGGATGTTATCAAAAGTAACATTGCGGAGACGACAGACAACAGAACAGGAGAACACCTGTGTAGCATGCTTATTGCCACTATCTATATCGCATATACATAATATCTAATGCACCTTCTCATGCAGGTAGTATTTCACATTACGACTTTCTTTATAGTAGGTATATACATGGTTTTTATTAGTGGCATTATTATAGTAAGGAAGTGTGATATTATGATATTCATTAGTTCTGGGAGCAGAATTTAAAATGTGTGATCTTGAATGTCTTGTGACTGCGACTGCTGCTGGCTAGTGCATTGCAGTCATATTCCTATTTACTAATGCTGCTGATGAATGTATTGAGCCTGTTGTTGAGTCAAGTTATTTTCTTGTCCGTTCACATGGTTAACTGGTTAGCTATGGTCTCTCCCCGGATTTTGCTCATGTGATATGTCTATAATATTCCATGCACCAGCGAAGGTTAATATTCATTTTTTTGTTTCATTTATTCTTGCAACTTTGGTTTACATGTTCTACTACCTGTCGGCCGAGCACTACTCCATTCAAGTTGTGCAACGAAAATTCACACGAAAATATTCCATGCTTTAAAAGAGACCACTATGAAAAGCAAAAATATGTGTGTATGTGTGTGTGTTTAGAGATTTAAAACTTGATTCCACTCAAAGCAGAAGAATGGGTGGTGATGATAATGCTTGATGGTGGTACATTTTTTTGTCGTTCAGTCTTGAATGTTTCTATACCGCATTTAGAATAGTACACATCCTATTTTTCTCCATCTAAAAGAATTCTCCACACTGTTCCTGAATTTGCATAGTTTACCTACGTTTATCTACTACAAACATGAATTTGCCAAAAATAATTAAACACGGCTGAAAAGCTGAAATGTAAACGAGCATTTAATGGCAACATATTTTTTCTCTTTGGCAGATGGGTTATTCACACCAACGAATGATACGGTATTAAAATACTGTTGCGGTGCTGATGTTGTAGCTGAGCGGAAACCTGTGTGTTCAATGAAGCACGTGAAAAATAAGTCTGGCAATGGTTTGCTCACCTCCACCATGACCAAAAGTTGCAAGAAGCCAGTCGTCAAAAACGGAAAGATCAGACGTTAGAGGTAAGAATAGCCATGCACATATTTATTTTATCTATTCATCATACCATAATTTTATTGCCCAAAATATAAAAGCATAAAAAAAGTAAGAGCATATTGGGGTCAGAGGGCAAGAGTTCTAAAAAACTTGCCACCGGCAAAAAGATTTATATGTTCACGCGTAGATACTCAATACAAGCCATTCAATAGCACAATTGTTGTTCCCTAAGTGTGCGCTTATTATTACTATGTCAATTACAATTTTTACAAAGAATGCGTACAACTGTGAACGTTTCTGGCGCTACTACTATTTGAAATGGTATCGAGGGTGTTTCATTTCATCATTGCCAGTTGAGCAACTGCCCTGGGATCAGCCAAAACGTTTAGCACTCTAATAAAATGCTAACCCACCTATTTAGTTTTCTTGTTTCCGGTTCAACTAAAACTAAAATATTGCAAATTTTCCGCTACAAAACTTAAATTACTTTCATCCTTTAAAATTCGCAGTATCTTTTGACTCTTTTGTTCAGCCATAAACAAGAAACTCATAGCATTCCGTTGCAACAATAACAACAGAATCACTTTGCGTGCATTTTTTTCTGTTTCTGTAATAATAGGAGTAATTTGAACTGCAAGAAATTCACCAGTTCATTGTTGTCGTTTTTACCATCATTACTTGTATTACGTATATAATATTCATTCTCTCAACCACGCATGTTGGTTGCATTTTTTTTCTTTGTGCAACTCAAAATTTTGATCCCTTAAATTCAACGAACTCGAGTGATACCCATTCAACCAGAAGAGAAAAAAAGGCAAATAGAACGACAACAGCAGCAGTAGCTTTTTTATTACCTGTGCTTAGTTTTTTATGCTATCTGATATTTTGGTTGTTGGATGGATGGCGGAATATATAGATTGTTGTCGTAAGCTGGTAAGTGTAACATCTGTAATATGTTGCACTTCCGGAGGAATAAACTGGTACTAGCTCTACATTTTCTGATGCCAGCCACCACGCTACCCTCAAATAAGCATACCACGCATTCAAGTATGTACAAAGGTTGTTGTGTTGGTAAGGATAATAGGTCAAAAAAACCGATGTGGCATCCGTAACTTTGTCAGCCAGTCAATAGGTTTACGTTTTTTACCTCTATACAATACAGCTTTTACACTTATAACCTTCCCGATGACGACGATGATTCCATTACGTGCACGGTGGTGACGGTGAGAGAGACACAGTCACTCACAATGTACTTCCTTGCCATAACTATACGAACAAACAGTAATGGTAATAATATTAATAATAATCATAATGCCATGTATTATCATTACATCTTTCTGTACAATACAACCTGACTGACTGCATGAATGCATGCAGCATGCCTTGCTGCACGGCACACCATAACACAAAAAATCCATACCTAATGTATTATGCATCTCTCTTTCTTTTTTTCCCTTTGGTTCATATTAATAATTGCATATCTCTTGCTTCCTCCTGACGAAACAACTCTTTTCTCTGCGTATATATGCATAATATTCGTCAATACTACTGTTAAAGTTTTTTTTTTTGGTCGGTGGTAGTTGTGGTGCGGTGGTGGTTTGCTCGTTCATTCCTTTTCTTCTCTTCTGATTATTATACACAGATACACACGGTTTTTTATTTCTCTTACACACTTTCAGTTACTCATGTTCCTCATCTATGCATCATTCATCCTTTCTTTTGGTTGTTAATCATTATATATGAGTGCTGTTTGACTAATGTTGATGGTGTTGAAGAAACAACAACAGCAGCGAGAGGGTAATAAATGTACATGCAAACAAATTTTCATCCCTTTTTTACCGTATTTTTCTCTCGTCAAAAAATGATTCCATCATCCTCATCATCATCACCGTCGTGCCCGATAATATTCGTGGACTTTTCATTTATTCCGTATGTCCATCTCTCTCTCGTCATAATATCCACGGCCCCAACAAAAACAGCACTGTTCCGTTCATTAAGAATAATAGTGTTAGGAAACGAATGGAACGGAGCGGTTGCTGATGGTGTGACGTTGTTGCTACCACGTCTCAGCATCCTTGTATCGGCCTCAACATTTTTTTAGCTAAAAAAATTCATCCATCTAACAGACTGCGTAGATATAGACAAGCACATGGTGCATAAATATGTAAAATATAATCTATTATTTAATGTTTCGTCTTCAATTTATTCACTGTCCGTAGTATCATTTGTCTACTTTGCTGAATGAACTTTTAAGCTGCATCCGCAACAGCAACAACAACGGTTACAACGTCCCTGTTGATTGGTGATGTAGCCGTAAAATGTATAACAACGTGAATGTGCATTTCCCTCTGGCAAGCGATTTTGTAGCAGTCATGGGAAAATTTAAGCGATAAGCTAAAAGAGTTGAAAAGCTGCCATTAACAAGGCTTATTTTAGACGAATGATTTCTTCTTCCCTTACTACATTTTCAACGAAAAAGAAGGGTTCGTTTTCACCCCAAACTCTCTACTTCTCAATTCCACCTACTACCACTGCTTGATACACATACATACATCGTCGCACCTGGTCTCATCATGAAATGGCGTTCGACCATGAAACTAGCAAAATTGATGACGATTTTGAGTGGTGAATGCATGGGTAAAACGTGAACTGAAAGTGCGCAGCAACGGCAGAATATTTGGGTTTTAGAAACACTTTGATAAAAAAAATATTAGAAAAAACGACATTTTTGGTAACAAATCAAGTGAAACTTATCATTGTCTAGAAAGATAATAATGATAATGATACTAATACATATACGAAATCCGTATTTTTAAATACAAGCAGCTCATGGGAGAACATTACCATCTACATCTTTTTCATACCGTGTCGTTTCGTACGTCATGTCTGTAAAATAATTCTCCTTGCATTACCTTTACTTTTGCATTGTGTTTCTTGTGTGCTCTGTGACTGTACGGCTGGGAAAACTCAATTTGTGGTATGCGATGATGTGAGTAAAAATTATGATAGTAAAACGACAACGTGTAGCAAGAAATATATTATTGCTTCATTGCTTCACATCACAGGTGGATTTATTTCTTCAAAATGTAGTCGTCTAAGTGCACATTTATGTGTTCTTGCCAACTATAAATATGTATACTTATATATACACATATATATTCACGATAAATATTGTGCCGAATGCACATTATGTAAATCAAATTCCTTACCTGATGTCTTTATGTCCTTCTTCATTTTATGAGTTTAATGGAGATTGAAAATGGTATTAGATGGCATTGCATTTTACATTGAGTTATTTCACTCACTTCATACTTTGTGACTTCTTATGCTACTGACTTTAAGATGATGATGATGATGCTGTATGCAATTTGGTAGACGAAGAAAAGAACGTGATATTATATTTAAGTCGAGAGTGAGAAAGAAAGAGAGGATGAACGAGACAAAGAGAGAGAGGGAGAGGAAGCAATACAGTTTTTATATGCATTCTTTTCTCGTCTTACAACGACGATGATGATAATGATGAAAGAAAAAACACCACCGGCCAACTAGTCTCATCAGCTCAATTGAAGCGAGAAAAATGACACCGGTGTTTTCCTTGTAGCAGCGCAGCATCTAAATACTTTAATCTTTCATCTCCATCATCATCGCTATTTTACACACAACAACAACGCAGTCAGTCATGTTGCTTGTGGCATTGTTAATTGGAACGTAGGTATACTCGATCGACAAGAACCTGTGAAACTCAACGTCACGTGTCTTTCAGCTCTAATCTAAATCAAAGGAGAGGTTACACAGTTTAGAATGCCTGCGCACATTTCTCCGCAAACACTGCTGAAAATTGCATTACTCACAATTAATGTGTCCATAAAGAAAGTTAATTGTTTCTAATAGGGAAAAATAGCCATGATGATAGTAATAATTATAATGCTACTGCTTTTAATAATAATATGTTAATAAGATAAGCATCAAAAGGTATGCTTGTTGCTACTACTACCACTACTACCACTTGCTGTAGTGTTTTCTGTTCCTTGAAGAACTAACTGCATCTTTCGTTTCTCATATCAACATCGTCATGATCCCACTAAATGGACAAAGCAATCCGAGAAGGTGCAAACACGACGAAAATTGTCCAGGGGCCGACAAAACCTGTTTGTACAATCGTTTTGCACATATTATATTGCGTGTAAACAAGTTGTGATGAGATTGTTTTTTTAACGGAGAGAGTGTTTTACTAGGCATCGGTGGTAGACAGGAGCACCATATAGCAACTAGTAAATGAAGATGGGTTTCGTTGTTTTTTTTCGTATTTCATGTAGGTTTAGCAAGTAAACTCTGATGATGTTGATCATAATACACTGGTAAATGGTCGTGTGGATGGGTACACACAAACATGCATAGTTATGTCAATTGCATGCACCTGTCTCATTTCACATTTTTATTATAGAGTAACTTCATCATCGTCATCAACAACATGACTTATATCATAGTATAATTCCTGGTGGCCTCTCATTATCTTTTCGATAGTCTAATCATTTTTTATTGCTAATGTGTTGGTGAGAGTGATTGACCACACATAACCGTTTTTTATTTAGTTTAGTATTGTCTCTTACCCAGCCCACCTGTCTCATTGTGTATTCAAATGAATGATTCATTCTTTTTTAGCAAAGTGCAAGCATGCACATCATACAACATTCATTCATACTACCACTACTACTCGATCGAGTACTCTTCTTACATTTTAATACAGGCTCGTAATCAATATTTCCCGACCAGACCACTTGCCTTCATAAATCCATTCTCTGTACCTAGTACCATATGTACTACAACGTGTAGGTAGATATATGCATGCACTGGATGGACGAGCTCTATGAAATGGCACAAGAAAATTTATTGCTAATCCGATCAATATCTTGAAATTATTTATTGATCGCTATTTTATCCGAATAATATGTTGTTGATGGGCAGAGGTTCAATTTCAATTGCCTCGTTATGCGACTAAAGTGCTGTAATTGACATATTTCCTTCGTGTCATGCTTTTCCAATCATTTTCGACATTCTTCTCCAGCATCGAGATAAAGAGCATTAGCCGCATAATTATTGTATATTATATATATATATATTCCAAGCAGGCTGATTATTAGAGTACACAGAATTATCATATAAACGGGTATCCAAACTGGTTGGTAGGAAATTGGGAAACGTTGCGAACTGACGTACGCAGACAGACAGATGCCATGCCAATAAACACATGTAAATGAATATCTGTAAATTAATAGGGTGATAGTAATGATGTCATGCATTTTTGCGACATCTTATCTCGGTTTATTTTTACCTTTCCTGCGTACAGTGCTCACAATAGCTTGTCGAGATAAGTCTAAATATATTCACAAAAGGCGTGATAAAATCACGGTTTAAAGAATGTAAAATCAGTCAAAATGTTGTGATAAATTAATAATATTTGCCAAACTCGTTAGTGTACGTATAGATAGCATAAATGATGACGTCATTGTGAAAAGTCACATTTGTCAAGTGTGTATGTTTATTATTATTATTATCTTTTTCTATTATCACTCCCTGGCATTTTTTCAATAATTTGCGTCATTTTCTTATCTTTCATAGGGTAGGTTCGGCACATGCTTTGGAAACTGTAGAAGAGCAACAGAAACAACGGAATTCCTTGTTCGATCGAAGCTACATGTATTATGGTAAGTTGGTGAATTGTATTTAAAATGATGGAGCTTGCCTCCAAATGTCAGCAGAAATGTTTGGATGCTCGGTCACCGAAGACTGGTCTCTGACCAAACCAGTAATCAGTTTATGGACGGATTTCAACACGCGTGCGCCTTCAACAACTCCAAGAAGCTATAACTGGTCTTGTTGCTCCGAATGGCACTTGAAGAATTCACGGGAATTTTGATGAACCCGTGGTTCTCACGTGCCGTACGGGGCGGATGACCTTTCAACTGAATCGAGCACCTTCCATCTACTGACAATTTCCGCGATCCTTTTCCAAGCAGCTATATAAAGGGACCAACTTGGGAACCGCAATATGGCCTTGGAAGAAAATACAGTCGCATTCACTTCCAATTAAGGTAAAGAGAAATATTACGCTAAAATACAGTGTATTGATTAATATTACTGGTATGAACAGAAACTATTAGTATATTATTTTATTATAAAAGATGGGCAATGGATGTAACCAAACTGATTATGTCGTTGCCAGTAAAATCTTGTTACACATATCCATTCTCATCAGAGAAGTTCTTTCCAGAGTAATTATGCTTGGGCGCTACTTGCTGTTTGAAATTTATCAGAAAAAGTACGCAACCAACAATTACAGCAAAAGTGAGCTTCTCATTCCCTCGCCAACAAAAGCTTCTCTATGCACGGTCGTGTTTTTGCTAAAACATTGCATTTTACTTTTTAAACTCTTCGTTGGAATGTATGGATGAGCAGTGATGATAGCGCCAACAATCAGCATTTTTGTTTCGTAGACATTTTTGTTCCTTTTACTAACGTGTCTCTTGTAATATCTCTCTGATGAGCATAATATGCATGCTTCTACATACTATACTATATTTTGTATTGTGTACTCTCTGGCAAGAATGCTCATCTTCATTTTTAACAAAATTTAACAAAAAAAAGAAGAGTAAAGCTGAGGCACCACAACATTCGTCTCTCCGTCACGCTGTCGTGATCAGGAGATGGGAAAAAGAGACCAAGCATCATCGCAAACGCGTAAGATAATACACATCACCAACATCATCATGATAATCGCTATTAGGACACGAAAGATTTTGGGATGAGATGAAGAAAAGCATGTCTGTATATGCATGTATTTCATGTACCTATACCAAGGGAACATGCTCGCATTGCCTCGCTCATCTTCCCTTGTCTTCATTCTATATTCCATTGTGCACATACTTTGCTCCATCTAAATCTAAAGTGCATGTCTAATAGGTCTAGGCAGAAAAAAGCGTAATTGTAATGGGATGAAAAAGAAAAGGAGCAGCAGCTCCTCTTCAAGCCCCATTTTCCTTATTTTACGAGAGACACTGAAAATATTTACGTCCAAGACGACAATATAGCCGAGGCTATGAGCTATAATACATTTTTTTATTTATTTAAATATTTCTCAATACACACTACGTATAATGTACATACATACATACATAGGTAAGCGTATACTACCGATGCAATGCGAGTGCATTATCATCATTGGTCATTATTTACCCTAATAGTTTAGATAATGTGGATTGCTATGTCGAACTTGCTCTTGGTATTGTCCATGCAAATAATGATAAATAATAATAATAAAAGTTTGTATTGTTCAACAACCCGAGTTCCATCATCATCATCAACTAGTAATATGACTGTATGCGATATTAATCTATCTGCAGATAATTATTTTAATTCCAGATTTTTTAATTGTAATTTTAGCGCAAAAAAGTTTTGGAGGCAGCATAATATGTCCTGTGACAAAATTTGATTATATTCATGGTACTGTCAGACAATGAGTGAGCAGGTGAATGGAGAACAATTCATATTTTGCATGCCTGCTTGCTCCTGTCCTGTGTATATTTGTTTGTATGAACGTTAACAATGATAATATGTCTCCCGTATAAAAAAAGAGCAAGGTGAATAGTTTTCGTCATGTACCTATTCAACTATTCATTCACCGTCATCACTATTACTCTAAACTTGCTCTCTTCCAATGAAATGACAAAAAAGGGGAATGCGTTGGGTAAACTGATGCACTTGACGAGAACTACACGGTTACCCTCGTTGTCATTTTTCTGTGCTCATTTACTACCACCACAATATACTACAGTATATATTATATTTTGTATGTGCTTATGAATGGCTTGATGTAATACAGTCGACTCATTCTCACAAGAGATGGGCATAAACACATCGCGTAACAATGCCAATATGTGTCCAAAAGTCGCGCAATTGTTATTACTGCCCAATGCCATGGCAGCAGCATCACAAACGCAGGCGTCCAATACAAAATTGTTATTGTCATTGTCACTCGACTCTGTCAGAGAGCTAATTTCCTGTAACCCATTACAGCACGCTATACACCAAAATATGTGCATTATGAATACTTGGAAAGATTTGTGTAAGATGGATTCACTACACACTTGAGTGTTTATACAAAAAGACGGACGACAACGTGCAAATATTCTCTTTCATCGTTTATAAAAAACCCTCTCATGGCAACAATAGCTGCTATTGTTGCTCCTGCAATGCTACCAATTGCCATTTTCCTTTTCACTTTTTCTCTTCTCTTCTGCCATTCTTCTCTCAACAATGGCAAGACTAGCAAGCAGAAAATGTCTTATTAATGCACAAAAATTGGCTAACAATACAGCAGTGCATTACACAATGAAATCGTATCGGTTTCTATTTTTACAGTCTCAAAAAATGCCTTCCTTTTGGAATGGCCATTGACCAGCTCTTTTTCTTTAAAAAATCTAATATCTCTAGCAAAAAAAATGCGATCCATAATATTTAATATTTAAAGTACAATAATGGTTCATGCAGTACGTGCGTAAACAAGTAAATAAGAAAAAAAATTTACTGCACAAGCAAAGATATGAAATAAATAATTTCGTTACTGTTCATCCTGTCGGTGGCTTGTGTTGCCTTGCTGGCTATAATATAGCGCAATGAAGCTCTATTGCCATTTCGTGATGAAGAAGCAAGATTTTTTCAAAAGATTTACAATAATAATGCGTTGCACTTTTTTCAGTTTACATTATGTTATTTCATAAAAAAATGTACTTGCATGCACGTCGTCGCCGATCGCTCGCGCGTTTGAGCACATATATAGGCAGGTAAAAAGGATGGAATCTCGTGCACAGTCGAAGAAAAGAGCAGTGCTGATAAATACTTTTGCGCACCGGCTACACTCATTTCGGGAAAAGAGCGAACGCATACATACATATATAACCGCCTCTCAAAATTGTATACCTACACAAGAGAATGACGTGAAGCTTGAAGAAAAAAAACCGCATTTTTACTGCAGTACATGTAATATACCGCCGTAGATTCTAGTAATCATGTCCCTTTTTCCAAATCCTCGACAAATTATTGAAGGAAGTTAAACAATTTTTTGTACACAATTTTATGTCTCTTGAGCTTCTGCGCTTTGTTTCTTCAACAACTTGGTGACTATATGAGAAATGATGAAGGCAGGCAAGCTACAAAAAATCTATGTATTTACATCCACTCTTCTTCTCATTCTTCTTCAACTATTTTTTTTACTTGTATGAAATTTTCGTACTTGGCGTGGTGGTGATTATGATCCCTCGGTTCTCTTCACTCACACACATTAATGCTCGTGAATAATGATGGACTAATATACCTGATACACACACCACACCACACTTACCGAAAAAAAGTACAGAGAGATGAGCCTCTGTCCGTGTCCATACAGAACGCAGTCACTTTCAACTGCCGCCGTCGCTGCCACTAACATCGCCACCACCGTCGAGTATTATTGCATCACAAAAAATATTTTAGAAAAATCCATCCATGTTCATGATTCACTCATTCTCTGACTCTGTGTGTGTGTATGAGTGAGTGCATCGTAATGGCTCATTGGGAAATAAAAGTTTAAAGCACTTGAGTTTCGTTTTTGTTCCAAACTTGTGATTTTATTATTATTTTATTATTATTATTTAAGGGAAATAGGAGCTACGCATGTTACATAAATGGTTGAGAGAGTCGCCGGGCGTAAAGGATGAGGATGATGATAGCTACTCACAATTTTTTTCTCATAAAAATGAAAAAAAAAAAAAATCAGAGAATGTTACAAAATACGTACACGTCGGCTGCCGATTTTTCACAAGCTACAGCAACCGACCACAGAGCCACGCATACAAAAAAAAATTATATCAAAATTCTCTACATCAGTCAGTAAGGTACAAGTTTAAATGGACGGACGTATGCATGTGGATTGTATGGCCTTTTCTACAAAGGCATAATATTATACACCGTTTTCTACAAAGTGCCGTTCCTTCTACAGTTCAACAGCACACATGAGTAACCCGAGAAGACTTTTCATGAGGAACGGGAACAAAATAAAAATGATTACTCAGAGTTCATGTAATTTCTTTGTTAAATCTCAAATTTTAACGACTTCTTTATAATAATAATGTGTTACATTTTTGTCCATTAAATAGTCCGATAAAGCACTGAGACAGGTCATACGCTATCAATTTACAAACACAAAATCGATGGATAATATTGAGTCATAGTAGTCATAGGAGGTACGTAGAAAGCATGATTATTCATCGTGTAATAACCTCCTCGTTTTGAGATCTGTCATTGAACCAAATTGTGGTCATGGTGTACGTACGCAATATGAAATCGTCTCGAGGAGAGTAGCAATGAATTTAACTACCGAGTAGAACGGATATAGCATGAAAGTAAAGTAGCATGAGAGGCCGCCAATGGTTCCTACTAACTCTTGTTTGCAATTAGGCTAGGCTTTAAACTTATGAAAATGTTGTGGTCACTCTATGAAATAGCCTAAAACATCCATATATCCTCAATATGCTGATTGAATAGGAACGGAGAGAAAAAGCTTTATTACAGGAATCCAAACTTGCTATTCACATACAATCCCATATTATTATTTTTGTCCTTAGTTTCCACCTAAGCTCAGTCTTGTCCCATTCAGCCAGTGTTCATCTCGGTGAAAAATTGTTTGTGGAATCACGAAAGGAAAACCACATTCCAACATGAAATTTTCTTTGCTGTTTTGTTACCAAGCCATAATAATGACTATGCATACTTATATTTATGCATGTACAATATAGCCGTGTGAGAATAGGTGAAGATAAACCCATAAAATCCTAATCTAAAATGGCTTTCCACTACTACCGCCAATAACAGCAGCACACTAACAACAATTATTGGAATACTGGGAATAGTTGAGAAGGAAAAGAAATTTTGATGAGATACTCTCGTGCAGTTCAGAAATGGAATGGTAGCTAAAAAGCAGGTGAAAAGTCCAGACCGGTGAATATATATCATGGATAAATACGTCGTTGTTTGTACTGACAAATGATAAGAGAACAGAGACGGAGACAAGGAACAATATTGTACGTGCCAGCCAATCCACCGCAGTATTAGCGGAGCTCAATAATATACAACATGGCAACAAAGAGAAAAGGCAGAAGTGGTAGCGCCGCATATTATTTCGATGAAGGAAGCGAGAGAGAGAGAGAGGGAGACGGAAAATGTACGTGAAATGGTTTGGTTTTCACATACCCATCATATTTACTTTTTTTCTCTCCATCAACACGACCAAAACCTGGGAACACGCCTTATTCAGTTATATAGGGTGTCATGTTTTTCTAGAAAATCCCCATATTTTGCTCTTTCCATTTTCAGTAAAAATGTTATTGTTTTTCCCCGGTGCAGAGGAAGGGCGAGGTGTCTACCCGTCGTGCCAAAGAGAATTTATAGCGGAGGCACATAATAGCTGCTTGTGCATCGTCCTGTAAAATGTTGCCACTTGTACAAAAAACGTTACATGCTTGTGTGCCGTACATCAGAGAGCAGGAGAAGTGAAAGTACGAAGGAGGTAAAAGTATAAGTTGTGTGAGTGATATGGCGTCACACACACACACACACTTTACGACGAGACTTTTTCCTTCTTGTAACTTCATTACTTTAGAATGACCGTTCCCTGCTTCTTTTCCTGGTTTTACGTACAACAGAACATAAGTACATATTTTAGTTATGGCGATGGTAAGCTGGTAACTGTAATTTTTAACTGGGAAAAAATACTCGACTCCCGGCGGTGGTGAATTATTGAATTGGTGTATATAGCTTCCCCGTTTTCTCGCCAGTGCTCCTTCCAAAAATTCAAGGGAGATCGGGAACACATGGATAACTAGCATTTTTTTCTAGCTCCTTTCACTATATGCATACCTATGTAACTAATGAAAAAAATCAGTCTGGAGTAAAGAGCCGCAGTATGAAACCGGGAAACAAGGACACTTTTACATGAGTCGTGGTGCTGGTTATGGCTGTGAACATGCTGTTGTAGCACAGGTAGAGGGAATGTTGTTGTTTCAGAGAAAGTAGCGTTTTAACGATCCAAGTTGAGAGAATTAAAATATTATGCATTACAGTCACGTTGTCCAGCGTGTACAACATGCATATTCCAGTATTCTTGCCAATAACAATTATCATGCTTCTTTATGCGCTAACTGGTGCTAGGGTCCAAAAGAAGAACGCTCCCATTTTTTTCTGGGTTTGTTTCTTCTTTTTAACCCTTAGCGACGAGCCATTATTACCCACTTTATTTCTTGAGCATGCACCCATCACCATCCACAGTGGCTTTTTAATTTCAAGTTGTAGGCGTGGTGAAAGTCTTTTCCATATCATTTCCAGAAACACAAAAGTAGAATCGGTAGTAATTTTAGTGTGACATCAAATAAAGGTGAAAGTTGGCACGATATGCGTGCTAACTTTTTATTTAATTTGGGAATTTAACGAGATTTTAATTTCTATTAATGAAACAATGCCTTGGAAAAAAATGCATGTATTTCTTCTTCTTTTTTCCAGTTACCTTCAAGGTGTCAAGAACAAGTTGTACTTACCGTCATCCCGTCTTCTCACCATCACACCATCAATAATGGAATGGCTCATACAATGGCTACTAAAAATTCATCAAATAACCTGTACTTATCCTTGGCACTGGAAGAATTCACAGATAGTTTTGAATCGTGGATTCCCTGGTGCCATAGATAAAAGGAACAGGAGCTTCATCAATTTTTTATCGACATGAGTATGCCGACTACCAGTCAGTCAACAATGTGCGCAGCCATCATCAACAACGCAGCAAAAGGATCAGAGCGAGAGTGAAGCGTCATTACTACTATATAGATCGTTGAATTGTTGGAGCTGATCTTTTGTACGGTCGACCGAAGATCACATCGGCACCATCAGTTTGTGCAATACCGTGACGGAGGAGAGGAATGAGTGGGCAAAATGCGATTCGCTATGTGACCACCATACTGGCAGGGTATAGAGACATGATGACTGCAAAATCATGAAAAGTTTAACTGCAAACAAATATGTGGTAAGTATCTACAATAAAAGGGGAAAATCTGTAAATTTTACATGAGCAAACAAATGACTTTTCGAATACCTTTTGCATTAATATTATGACTCAATATTTTATAACACTCACGTGTATTTTCTTATACAGCATCGGAAGACGTGTAAGAAACCTTATTATTTTGAAGGGAAAGTTCAATGAATAAAATATTTTCTACCTGAAATAAATGTTTTTTTTCTCTTTTTTCCGTTGTCCTGCTACTGTAAATGCATATTATCGTCGGTTGACTTTAACTTGATGAATTCCAAAGCGTTGTCAACAAAGACCATCTTGGATACTATCGATTTTTTTTGTCTGCAGCAAATATGGTAAAACACAATCTAATTGGATCCGCCAGGCATTACGAACAAAGGAAAATTTTTTTGAGTACAAATTTCACATACTTGCTTGTTAGCAATTAAATACAATGATGATAATTGGGATGCGCTAGAGTGGAAGGGTACTTTATTTCATACTGGCTATTCAGAAACAATTAAGTACTGAACAGTTAAAGAAAACGCACAAGTAGATTATTAGTAACAAAAATATATTGTACTTGTCCAAGCATTAATTGTCATCTCATCTATTGATTTCCGCTTTACGGAGCAAATTCGTCCTATGATATATGCACAAAGAACAAAGCGATACCAGTGAAAGTAGTATTCACCCGTGCATTTTTATACAAATTATATATGTACATTTTTATATTAATTTTTTGTTATCTGTAAAACGCCTAGTACCAAATAATTATCTCATCCATTCCATCAAACTTTAGAATGTCTTATATTGTTCGTTCCATGAAACTGTTGCGGCATATTTTTAAAGCAGTTCAAATTCATTTTCAGATCATTTAGAGAGGGTTAAATGATCTTCACCACCCAATCTACTACATACCTATTTAGCATTTTGCAATGCTACATTATTAATCATTTCAGCGCCCATTCACAAGTTATTATTGCGTACATTTAATCCCAGCCCCTCTGCCTAATTGTCATTTCCTCGTTTCATACTGTCGTACAGACGCATTTTCACCGCACATGCATACAATATGCAGACGTTAGCAGTTCCATTCCGGTTCTGATCGGCGGCGACGACGACGAGGACGGCCCTTACGGATTCATAAAGCATGGAAAATGAAGAACGAGAAAGAAAGAGGGAGCGAGAGGGAGATTGTGTATAACAACACTTAAATGAGTTAGTCCGTGAAGTATAAAATGATGATAATGATGATGAACCACATGAAGTCATGTAGTGAAAGACCATTTTATTCCCTGTGGAATCTAGTGCAATTATCAATGGTGAATAAAACAAAGAGCATTAACCTTTAAAAATGCGAAGGATGTTTCTCATCATGGCAGCAGCAGTATAGTAAGTAGTAAGTTGGATTATATTGCCTGACTGAGAGCGAGCAATGATGCACGCTCCTTTCTCATAGAACATATCTATATGGCTAGGTATATGAATGTTATACATGTGTGCTTAACAATATATTATGCCCGTATAGTTGCTTCCTTGTATTAACTTCAAACTTTACATCTTTTTCAACTGAAAAATTGCATTACACCGCACCATCACCACTGCTCATCACTTCATAATGTAAATAGTATTATGACTGCTGCCGTTTCAACTTACCAAAACGCATTACCATATATTTCCATTCGGACTTTTTATTGTGAGAGCGAGGAAAGGTAGTACAAGTAGTGGTTTTTCAAGCCAAAGTCAGCTACGCTCGTCGCACGTAGTTTTAAAAATACACCGAAAACGCTGCTGCTACCAAATGAATGAAAATTGGCAAAAAAATATGAAAAAAACATATAGAAGGAGTTTTACACATACTGCACCGTTGTGCTTTATCCAGGCTTATCATGTACATGCAATCAGTTTTACCTTTTCTGTAAAAAAATCATTAATTTTACAAAACATGAGATAACGTGGTAAAGTAACGACGTCAAATCTGAGAGTCGAAAAATTCACGGGATTTGCAGTAGCAAGCGCAGGCAGGTAGTTTTTGAATCATTCGTTGGTTGAATGCTTACTTTTTGATTGATATATGGTCCGTAGTATGTATGTATGTATTAAGTACATGTACAATATATTATGCCAGTTCTTGAGAGAATCATTTACAAATATATTATTTGGCAATGGAGATTGCATTGAGTTTCCTCACAAAATAGTAAGAAAGTACAATTTATTTACGATAAAAGAGAGCAACATTAATTTTGGCAACAGTTTTTTCTTGTAAGAGGTTATACTTATTTTTAGACAATAACTTACTAAATATTACGGTCATAAAGATTTCCTTGCCTCTAATTTCTCAACTAAAAATTACTCATGATGGCGGAAAGGTGATGTTGCAAGTTAAAAAATATTTATCATTTTAATAAGAACAGGCTACACAAGTGTTGTAACCATGTAACAGTTTTACGGAGTGTGTCTTATAAATTCTAAACGTTTAGCGAATAAATAAAATAAACGTAATAAATAAATATAATAAAATGTACTGTGTTTAAGTTAAATAGGAAAGTCATTAATACTTAGTTAAATATTTCGAGAGATTATTAGAGAGATTTTAGTAATGAGAAGAGTATCGTCATCATCATATCTAACATTCAGTCTTGAAAGCTGCAAAAATCATGTAATGTGAACTTTATATACTTTTCAAAAAGACTAGGGTTTCTACTGCTTATTATATGAACTTACTTAGGTATACACACACAATGTACAAAAATATGTTCAGTTGTATACAAATGTAAGAAAGTATCGTACAACAGACCAATATTTACAGGAAAAGTAAAGCCATGTAGTAACAATGCAAATGATGTATGTATATTGTACAAAATTGAGGAGATCAATAAAGACCGGTAGTTGCTTAGTTCCCGTCAACCATTTGATATTAGTGTGAGTTTGGCCAGAGTTGCTGGGACGATGATCTGGCAGATGATGTAGCTTGTAATCTATCCATGTCGTTGATTATATCGTCAATTATTTGAAAAATGTTTCTGAATGAAGGCCTGTCCGCCGGCTGATTCCGGAAACACATTTTCATGAGTTCATACACTCTAACAGGACAATTGTCGGGTGGCTGAAGAACATTTCCGTCCTTAATATATTTTACAACTTCCTCGTGGGTCATTCCATAATAAGGCTGGAGAGCAAATGAGAAAATTTCCCACAGACATATTCCAAATGCCCAAACGTCAGATTCAATGGTGTATTTGTTAAACAGTATGCTTTCTAGCGGCATCCAACGAATTGGAATCGCGTCGTCTTCATGTCCTTTGTAATAGTCCTGAAATTCACAATAACATGATTACGGTTACTTGACACACGTTGTTGATCAAAGAGAACTCTACACAATACACATACGCTACCTCAAATATATTAATATTACCTGTAAATAAATTTTCTGCGAAAGTCCAAAGTCAGCAATTTTCACAACCATGCTTTCGTCAATCAGACAATTTCGAGTGGCTAGATCACGATGAACGAATGACCTGTCAGAGAGGTAAACCATTCCCGAAGAAATCTGCCTAGCAATTCCCAGCATTTCGCGATGAGATAGCCGAGTATCCCGCCAAACGTCTCCATTTGAAGATAGAGTGTTGATGGTCCGATAATTAGAAGGTGAGCATGATCGCAGAAATTCATTCAGATCTCCAGAGCCCATATATTCCAAAAGGAGGCACATTGGCTTTCCGATGGCACAAACACCCAAAAGTCTGACAATATTGGGATGATCAAATTCTACCAGGAGGCAAGCTTCCCTTTCAAAATCAGCCTGGAGGTCTTCGCTAGCCTCTTCCTTCAACATTTTTACAGCGACCATTGTAAATTCTTCTCCTTTCCTCAGCCCCGGAACCTTTGCCTACGTTAATTAACATGCACATTTAAACAAATTAATGATAACCCGAATTCAGAAATTTTAATTAGCACTACTTGATTTAGATACATACCTGAAACACACGTCCAAATGCTCCTTGCCCAAGATCACGAATGTATATAATGTCATTGCGAGGATATTCCAATTTTTCCAGCTTAGGATTCAGACTTATTCCATGTCGATGATAAGATGCGTTGCTGCCAAGTTTGTCGAGATCAATCTCCACCTCCTCAAATATCAAGTATAAATTGTTAAAAATACAAAACACTTGGAAAGCTATTAAGATTGTTTCAGTTTCATAAATCATTAAATTATGTACCTGTGTTGCTGCTCTGTCGTAACCCGGAGGGCGGCGTGGTTTCTTCTTGGTGGACGCCACACAAGCAGCGCACATGACAATAAGGGAAATTAACACAATGACAGCAATGCCAGCAAAGAAGAAGAACTCTTGAGACTGAATGAGAGTTGCAATGTCAAATTTCGGAATGGGAGTTTCGCTGATTTCCTCGACTTCTTGATATTCACTTGTAGTTGTCTCATTTTCTGTAAATGTACCACATACATATGACCATAACGGCCGGCGAACAACTGTATGTTCTTTCTCGTTACAAAGTAAAAACAAATGATTACCGCATAAAGGAATGTCACAATGCTGCCAACGAATATATGGGTCAGTTGTGTAACACCACGGACGTGGTTCCTCACCCCCCGCGTTTCTACAAAAGTTCTCGGCGTTTTGAATCTCTGGAAAAACCGTTGGCGGCCGATCGTGTGAATGAGGAACTTGACTATCCCAATTTTGACAAGGAATACCACTTTTTGTGACATTAACTGTGCCTTGGTAGTATCGACCCCGACCTTTGACACAATCAACTGAAAAAGCAGCAATAAGCACAGTATATTTTGTTATCTGACAGAGTTAGCAAGAATTGCATAGTATATCGCAATTTTATCATGGAGCATAATTTAGATTACTACTCACAAGTGACTTCTTCAGGCAACATTTCTGTCAACTTGGCATGAGAACATGGTGACGAAGTGTCGTTGATTCTAGGAAGGTTATGGCACTCGGGTAGACGAAAATGGCCTCTTGACTTAAAGCTAATCCCCCTGTGGTTATTGTCCTCAATGACAGCCCATTCTCTGTAACAAAATGCGGCCTTGACAGCGATGCAGTCTTCATAGCATAACGGTAAAGGAACAGGATCCCAACCTCCCTTCAAAAGGCACTTGGGAAATGCGTATGTGCACAACAATTTCTAGAATGGAAACAACAAGTCAGTTAATTGTATATATGTATGATGTCATCTTGGTTCTCAAGAACTTTATAAATCAGGCATCTGAAGTAAAGAGTCAAAAAATAGTTAAAATTATTTATAGTAATCATACTTCAGCAGGTGTTCTGCACGGTTCCGGGAGGCCAGAAATGATCTCATTCCATAAGCCAGTCGTGATTTGCTCATTGACAACCCCACCGGCATTCCCAAGCGTGTTATTTATCCAAAACTGACGATGAATGTGGGCACTGCAAATTTTTCCATTGTAGTAAGCACACTGACCAGAGGGTGGCTCCCTAAATTTCAAATCATCATCCTGCGTGGGCGACGGAATATTGATAACTCGCAAGTTAAATTCTTTGGTTTTGAATACGGTCCCCGTAATAACATCGTTGAACGCTTCGCACGCTATTTTACGAGAGGCCGTTGCATTTGTAATTCTAAGGGATGACATGACCTTTGGAATGAAATCTCGTCTGTGATCTGGTGGAGCTTTTTCCTAAAAGAATGAGTGTAGCATTATATATTAAATTTCTTGTTAGTGTAACAATGAATATTTAAAATGAGTTGATAACTTTTGATTTGTCGTACATCGACCACCGTTTGAACAATATGTTCGGCCTCATTGCCAACCTGTTAAAAATAATAAATTTATTATTGCTGGCTATAACTCATTAAGTAATTTATCTTAAGAATGAGAAAGCGCGTACCGTTTTCCCATCAAGCATCCATCGTACTGAAGGTAGTGGATCCCCTGTTGCTTCACATTCAGCTTCAAACCAGCTACCCCACGGGACTGAACTATTTGTGGTATGTTTCAATACTGCCACAGGAACTAGTACATTGAGGGTTTAAAGATTACAAAATTATTTTTTAATAGTCAGCAACAATGTCAAAGCCAGTTATGATATGCATAAATATCTATTTTATAACTAACCATGGACCTTCAAATAAGCCCAATGAGTATTTTTTGCTTTTGAGTTGTTTGTATCATTTAGTTTAACTGAACACTGATAAAATCCTTCATCATCTTTTTGAACAACGTTGAACACCAAAGGGCCGTCAGGAAGCACTTCCACGCGATCATCGGAAATGATTTCTCGATTTGGTTTCGCAAACCACACCAATCGATGTTCAACTGCCAACTTTGCAGAACAATTAAGCACTGCGCTGTCGCCTTCAACCACAGTAATATTGGATGGAACCGAAGTAATTTCAACTTCTGCAAACATAAAAGAATATGAGAGCATTAACAATTAATAACGATGTAGCATTTATGGTGCAGAGCACAACCATAAAATGAATAAGAAAAAGTTGGACTCCTTAAGTACCGCTATCAACCAGGATGTCCTCGGTTTGCGTCTCCCCCAGGGTACTGGGCGAAAGAACGATTGTAAGCAGCAATTTCAGCAGGAAAAAATTAGGCAGCTTCATTTCCTAAAATACACACGACAAGTCCTTAAAATGCTGGAACCACTTATGTATAACTCATATTAAATTAACAAGCTTATCTTTTTGTATTTAAAAAATCAATTTCTTACCATAATTTATTGAAACGTGAAATGGCACACAAAATATATGGCTACACTTCAACCCTTTATTTAAAACTCACATTCGCATATTTAACTTGACTAAAATCTCTAACACCTGAGAATAGTCCCTACGCTCTATATTTCTCGTGTATGTAATCTCATTGAAAATCTTAACGCAAACAATTAGAGCTTTATGTATGAAACAAGTCTATCAAATTGTGATATCGGACATTCGTGTATTTGGTATTAATTAAGGCATATTTGGAATAGCAATGATGCGGCCTCAAAATTGGCATCTGACCGTTGCATATATAAAAGTATAAAAATACAAAAGTATTGACGGTTGAATTGTATGATGTGCTTGATTTACATTTTATAGTCCGATAACCAAGACTTCTGCTTATCAGTCAGAAGTGGGAATTTAGCTCTAGTAAATCAGTCTGTCATAATATGTATGCTAAATTACATGCATCCTTGCTTTTTACAGACACAACATTCATGAATATTAGAGCCCTGTCAACGGCCGAAAGAAATCATCATTATCATTGGCAATTATCTACTAAAGCTGTCTGAATTTTTGACATTTGGACCTTTGCTAATATAACAACTATTTAAAAATAAACACTACAAACATCTAGGCACTCCGCAATTAGTTCACAGTACCATTTTCTTTTCATATTTCCTGACACTATCTAAAAAACTGCTAACTTTTGGAAACAATCAATCTAAACTCTATAAATATTATTTTTTCTCCTGAAACCCACCAACACTCGCCATGTCAACTCAAGTCAATAGAAACATATAACTGGTTTCCATATCTTTTGGCTGATATTTTTCTAAACAAGAAGAGGAATGTGAGAGAGCACAAGAAGATGTAAAAACAAACCGAAATAAAGATACACCCCCAACACAAATGGAATGCCTTCCGGAAGTGTATACAAGGTAGGTAGTGAATAATCGGGAATCCTGGATGACTGACTGGAGAGAGGAGGATGATCTTGCTCTTGGAAAACGAATGAAACCGAGTGGCTCGTTGGACTTTAATCACCGTCTCAGCTGCTGTGTGGCAAAAATGTTAAGAGGAAACTGGATACCACTCTACATGTTCGACTGCGACTACACTGCATCTTGAAGACGTGAAGCACAGGAACGAGCCCAGTACCACCGCACCGCTGCTATGCTGCCAGAATTAAAGGGTTGATTTTTCCATTTCCATGATATTGCTTGCATGATGGGTTGTTTGTTTGGTTGTGTGTGGTAGCATTCATGAGTCACTTGCCTCCTCTTGACAATTAGCCACCAAAGTTGTGAAGACAAAGACTTCGAAGCGTTCTTCTGGCAGATTATTATAATGCATGATGCCTGCGACGTGACGCTAATAAACTGTTTTATAAACTATTCAGTTAAATGTGATCAGAGAGCCCGTATTAAAGGAAGTAAAATTTCTAAAATGATAAATCCAGTATGAATCTGAGTTTCATAATGCATTTTGGTACAATATGTAAAATAAACTTGTGTAATAGCCAGCACCTAAAAATTGTTTTTTTTCTTGAATTTTTAGTAGTTTATTTTTTATTCATGTATATTTTATTGATTTCTTCTTTTTGTGTAGGACATAAGTATATACTGCATTATAACTATCGAATCCAAGTTTATTTTTTTGATCTTGTTCATGCAGAGAGATTATTAAGTTGTTTTTTTATAATCTGCAATTTAATATTTATATACATTTCGTTCATACCTATTATTATTATTATAGTTTTTTAGCGAATAAGTTCAAATTGATTATTACTAATGTTGAATATTTAAGAATCAGAATGATAATAATAATAACACACAGTCACAACAATAGATAGATAGATTTCATATTCAAAGCCTTTGAAATTGTTTTTGATATTAATGTTGGAAAAAGGCGAATCTCATACAGCTAATAATGTGTTTTGTTTGGAAATTGTAAGTTATTCCTTCTTTCTTTCTTTCTCTCTCTCCAGAGTTACACTAGCATCCATTCATTCATTTTTGAGTTGATATATATGTGTTGATATTTTAAAATGGAATTTAATATGTTGAGATGCTAGTGTGTCTTTAAGTGGAACTACCGTTTAAGATTAGGGTGATGGTGCACATCATCTCGAAGTTGTTTGAGTACACTTGAAAACATATCCCAACTCCCTTCAAAAAACGGCAAAAACTGGAGTAACACAATCTGGACACACCAAAGTAAAGTTTTTTTTAGCTCATCACAAATGCTCAATTTCATTGGTTTTGAATATGCGGAACCGAATCCTAAAAAGTCGGTCTCCTCCACTCATGAACAAAAAATTTTAATTCTACGATCGTCGTAACACAATCATCAAAAATCTAGAACCTATAATGACTAATGTTGAATAGAGACCGTTAAAATAGAAATCTATATTACATATAAAAAATAAATGACCTACAGTTTTCAATAAATAATAAAAATAGTAGTAGTATTTATGGATACATAGCAATACAGAGGAAGCAAAAAAGACATTGTCAACCCATAGTGGAGAAAACAAAAAAATACGCCATGAGTACATAAATACTACAATTAAATATTTAATCTTATATACAATCTTCTTTTTTTATTATTACTCTGAAAATCTGAACCTCCTTTCTACTACAAAATCTATTTATCTATTTATTTATTTACAAGAAACGACACCTAATAATACAATGTTTTTACTAAAGTAACAATAATATAAATAATTGGCGTAGCATGCGGAAATTTGTTAATAGAAAAAAAGCGTGTAACAGCGAGAACAGTTCATTGTCCTCTTCTAAAATAACTATCTAAACAAAAAATCTGAAAAATACTACTTTTCCCAGCCTTACAATTTCATTTCATTTCATTACCGCCTCTTACATTTCCGAAACCGAGCAATAAAGAGTTAATCATCCATAAACATACAAAAAACCATAATTAATGGATGCATACTTTAATACTACGCGATACAATTTGAAATGAGAAAAATATTTTCTGCTAAACAAAAAATAAAGTTACTTAACTGCTAGTTCTATGTATCTTCTAGGGAATATTGAGAAGTTGTTGCACTCACATTTGACATTTTGAAGTAAGGAGAAAGTGAAGTACAGTAACTATTTCCCTAGCCTATCTACGTGTCTATGTACATTCTATGTGGAGTGAATAGACCATCTAAGTACATACATGTTTTTATCTACATCTACGAATAATGTACATTAGTGCATCATGTAATTGGCCATCTTAGAATCAAACTATCCTACGTGGACTCAAAAGCACCGTTACCTTAATAACACTCGTAACACGTTCTTACAAACCAATTACTCCAAAGCATCCCTCCTAATCCTATCTCTGTATAAATAATTAATTGAAGCGATCGGAGATCACTGTACGTATCCAGAGATTTAATCTTGGCCACTTAAAATAGTTTCAGGTCTAACCTCATCATCAACACAATTCGTATACCGTACACTACCGCACCACCTTCATAAAATGATATCATTCTAGAAAACGAAAAAGTTCACCGTGTGTGTGACTGAAACTAATCAGTGGATTCAATAAACAAATAACAAGATTAATTTCTGTAAACCTATTTATGTATGTTATTTATTTATTAGTTTGATTCGTTGAAGATGATGACTGAGGATTTTTTCCTATCTTGTCACAACCTGGGACTGTTGCTGCCGCAGTAGAACTTGCTGTACTAGACTTGGTGGCAGAATTCGAGTCCGTTTGTTTGGAATCAACTTTCGAGCAAACTCCAGGGTTGGAGGACTGCTGCTGCTCTTCTTGGGACGTCGAGTCAGCAGTGTGGTCATCTTTCGGAGAATCCTTTTCTTCAGCAATTCGAGGCAACACCATGCTCACGGATGAAAGACTGCTCGCGGAGGGAACCAGGGACGATGACTCAGCAAGGGAACCACTAGCCCCTGAGCCACTTTTACTCAAGTCGGAATCACTGGTTTCGACACGACCATCCTTACGACTTCGTCGAAGCGCGTCTGAAGTCAAGCTGGATGATACGGTGCTAACGGTTGTGGATGACTTTGTGATAATACTTCCGTGGGGCTGCGATGTTATTGTTACTTTAGGGGGAGATGAGATTGTCACTTTTGGAGCAGGGTTACAAAGGGGAGATATTGCCTTAACTTCGGTCGGTCTAGGATGATGACGGTCCGGTGACAATGCTCGACGTAACAAAGGTGATCCAGGTTCAGCGTTTTTCGTTCTACTAAATGGCTTCTTTGCTGCGACAGATGCGGGCGAGAGCGAAGACGTGTTTGCGAATGAGACGCCAGAGACCGCTTGAACATTTGTATTTACAGCGAGCGGGCTTGGAGACCGCGTCGGCGATGAGGAAATTGGGGATGGAGAAGGTGTTCGAGCCAACGGGCTCAATGGAATATGACCTACAGATTTGCGACGATTTGGCGAATGAATGCTTTTGCTAGAGGTGTGGTGATGAAGCTTATGCTTCAAGCCATGCAGACTGGACGGACGTTGAAAATGGGGCCCAAGCAATCCACTGGGTCCAAGAGTAGCAGGACTATCAGGAAGTGACGATCCTGGAGAACTAGAGGGAGATGAGTTGGCTGTCGAGTGGGGTGAGTCCGACAATGAAAATATTCTGGGTAATGGAGGCGACTGGGAAGAACGGGTTTTAGTTGGGGATCCAGGTAAACTAGGCTGCTGTTGCACATTATCAGCAGACTTGGCTAATGACTGAAAACTGCGACTAGGTGCAATGGAAGTGTTTCCCAAGGATAGTTTCAATTGCTGAATTTCAGCTGGAGTTCTCTTCCCAGCCAGTGTTTTTAGAAATAAGGATTTTCGCCGCTTTTCTACACTGTCCTTTTTACTTTTTCGTCCCTTCATTAAAGGGGTTTTGGCCATTTTTGACTGTCCGGGCTCTCGTTTCCTCCCGCCTGAGCGAATCGAAGTATTCTCTAAAGGAGTTGCGCGAAGTGTTAATTGCTCCCCTCCCATAAGTAGATGCAAAACTTGAGTATGAAGTAGACCCTGAGTTGGCTCTCCATTCACCTTTAAAGAAATAATTGATTTATAACAACGTTTAATATTGAGATCAGTAAGCGTTTAGTATCATACGATAGATAGTTTAGTATCAGAAGGGAAGAGGAAACTTACTTGAGTTATGAGATCACCGGGCCTTAATCCAGCTTCAAATGCAGGACTACCCTCCGTGACTTCCTTGACAATATGCTGAACCGTATACACATTTGTATCACCAAAGTAAACCCTGATTGCTCTTAAAGTGAATCCTAAACCTTGTGGTCCTTTCCTTAAAATTATCGGTGGCTTGAGGCTATTAATAAGTGGTGAAAGCTCTCGACAAGGTGAGGTATCCCGTGAGCTCGCAGTACTTGAGCCTCCAGGCGACTGAACAGCTTGAGTGGATATCATAAATGAAGGGACATCATCAGTAGGAATTTGCAGGGATAGACCAACAGCGGAAGCACTCTTGACCACATTTCTTGACGATGACCCCTCTTTATTATCACCACTTTTATCCGCTGACTTTGGTGTCGACTGATGCATTGGGACCAGCACGGCTGCACCTGACGAAGTTTCCGGCGTTTTACACGACGATGAATCTAGTTTGAGACTTGAGATGGACGACAAATTGATACTTTTAATTTCAGACGACATGGTGGAAGGGCTCGATGAGGAAATTGAAAATCGTGGCAGCACATCCCTGTGCGCTCTTCTCCGACGCGTAAGTTGAGGTGAAATATCTTCGCTTTCGGTTTGAGATGATTCAGGAGTACTTAGATGTGTAACTGGAGTGGCAATCGGGGTAGAATCACTTCCCTGTCTTACCAAACTCGGTCCTGCAGCGGCTCCTCCTGGCTCACTATTCTTCACCGGTGGCATTTCTGTTGAGGAAAACGCGCCACTGTTATTGTTGGATGACTGAGGAGTTTTATCGGTGTTCGCGTTTCCAGTTGACCAGTCACTTGCTGTTCCACTTGAATCCTGACGGTCAAAGGATTCTTCTGCTAATCGTGTGCGAGTCTGTGACTTCCTATAACGATGAGAACAGGAGGAAAATCCGAAAAGGGGAGAGTCATCAGTATCATCCGTATCCACGTCTAGATCATGTTGATAGCGATCCGTTCGTGCTGAAAGTATAAATTAGTAATTTTAGCATTCCATATAGAATGCAGATTCGGATACACATGATTTATTCCACATTTATCACTCACTATCAAAGTAAGAGGTATCTTCATCGTTTTCCAACGTTGGTACAAATTCCACCTTCTGCCTTAGCAAAGAGTTCCAATCAACACCATCAAAGTAAGGATGGTCCTTAACTTCTTGCGCTGCTGCTGTTCCCAACCTGTCTCTTGGATTGTGTTGCAATAGCGATGAGATAATATCCTTTGTTTCCATCGAAATGGGCCATTCATCATCTGGAGGCCATTCTATGTCATCTGGTAAATTATTCAAGATAGTAACCAAATATTAATTCCACTTACATACATTCACTTAAAGCGTCTTGTGAGTGCACAGCATATAAGAGTGAATGAAATATTTACCGTTAACGGTATGAGCAAATAATTCCTCCGGAGTCTCGCCAAAAAACGGTACGCATCCTACTATGAATTCGTACAAAATAATACCCATCGCCCACCAGTCAACCGGTTTGCCATAACCTTGCCTAAGGATAACTTCTGGACTGATGTATTCTGCAGTCCCAAATACTTGCTTGTCTGAAAATTGTCTGGTTTCGCGATCAATAAATCCTTCGTAGAGATTCGTTGCCACTATAATTATGAAAATATAATCGTTCACATTTTATTGCATATATGCAAATTAAATGTACTCAAGTATGCAACCAGAATTAAATTTCGTTCACTTACATGACATTAGCCCAACTTTACTCAGACCAAAATCAGTGAGTTTTATATGACCAAGCGCAGTAATTAAGAGACTGAAAAAAAGAGAATATAAATTAAAACCTTCCTGCTCAAAAAGCGCGTTTGTAATAAGAACAATAGCATTGGATTTATCCTTACTTGTCAGGTTTGAGATCTCTGTGAACAATACCGTAGCTATGGAGATACTCCACAGCAAGCACCGTTTCGGCAAAATAAAATCTTGCCATTTCTGGGGGAAGAGGGCCCATGTTTTTCAACAGTGTGGCACAATCCCCTCCTTCAACATACTCCATCACGAGACAAAGATGTTTCTAAATAAATAAGTTAATCTTTCATTACTTAAGCTTACAAAAATAGTCAAGTCATTATTACAGCAATTTCGCAAGCGTAAGCTAATAAACAAGCGATTGGGTAATCCACTTACGCGAGTTTCAAAGCTGCAGATCATACTAACAACAAAAGGATTGTCTGTAAAACTCATAATATCTCGCTCAGCAAATACTTGCTCCACTTGATTTCGCAACATCAGATTTTGTTTATTGATTTTTTTCATTGCATAACGCATACGACTGTCCCTGTGACGAACGAGATAAACTGCTCCGTATGCTCCATTTGAAATTAGTTTCACCACCTCGAAGTCCTGCTCGGAGGGCAACTTTCCTTTATTCCTATCTGCCCCTTCACTTCCTCCACCGGAACTCTTGGAACCGCTGGCTCCACCACTGTCACTTGAGGTACTTGCGCTCGATTCTTTTCCTTGAGTATTTAATTCTTGCTGTAACTCTGTATAAAAATTAGAAAAATTGTAACATGTAAAAATTGATTCAACAATGTCATTGGTATCGACTGAAGGGTACTGATACACGTACCTGCAATGGGATCCCGATTAAGTCCCAGCTTGGATATGATATACTGTGGAATGTCCGTTTTGACGCCTTGCGTGACCTTCGCTTGTCCTTCAGCCTGTTCCAGCTAAAAAATACATATATTCGGGCACAATTTAATACAAAAAGGATTTGCTTGCATTTGCATTGCGTATTTATTTAATTAAATTTATATGCATACTTAATTCATCAAATAAATAAATCGTTAAATATCAATAAATACGTTAAGTATCATTAAATAAATAACTAACCAGGTGATAAAATTCTTCTGGGTCGAATTCCAAACATTCTAACAACCTTGCCGGACGAGAGACCATGAGTAAAAGTTTCTTAACAAGACCAGCAAGGTAAGAAGCGGCTTCCGGAGACTTCTCCTTTGTTTCACTCAAAAGCCTCTCCAAATTCTCCGACATTTCATAAAAGTAACGGCTGGAAATAAGTTTCTCCTGAGACTTTGATAAGCAATCTCTGGCCATTTCTATCACTTGATGATGAACAAAACGAGCAATCGCGATACAATCAGGACTGAGCTTTTCACAACCTCCCATGCTCTCCAGCGTTTCGTTTTCTTCAATGAAAGCTTGTAGTTTCTCTTCCATCTGCTGAGTCGCCTGAATTATTCAATAAATATTTACGGTTATTACCGGTATTGTTTTCCTTCTTTTCAAACAAAAGCTGATTCAACGATAAATCCATCATTGAAATTAGAAACTATGGCTCAATCAATTCATTTTACCTTTGGGAATCGTTCTTTGTACATAGTGTTCATCAATACTATCTCGTTTTCTATCACTGGTGAGCGAATCGGACTGCTGTAATTTTAAATTAAATACATGTCCCAATCAGTTGCAATTTCTCCAAACTTCTTATACGTCATACATAGTGAAAGCACGAGAAATAATAATAATAGTAAGAGCACACGACAACAGTACGAATATAATAGAAAAAAATGCTTATCAACCGGAAAGAAAATTGTTCTAGAATACACGTCTAAATTTGGCATCTCTACTAAAAATGGAATGGAATCCAAAGCTGATATCAATGACAGTGAGCCATCCTTTCAAATGTTATAGTATTTATTCATCGAAAAGGTCTGTCCGGAGAAAAGCTTGTAAATTTCTTAATTGTTTTCCAAAAATATTTCAAAGTGTAAAATGTGTATTCATAATGTAGGTCTACTTAATTCAAATAAGCAATAGAAAGCATAAGACGCACACATTTTGGTTTGCGTCTATGCTCTAGCGAACGTTCAACGCCGCAATGCACAGTAAGTATTGTAATTGTACTTTTCCTTCCTTAATAAAAAGTTTCAAGAGGAAAAAGGTAAATGTTCAATTATATTGCCAAAGAGAGCAGCTCAAGGATCCCATTATTTGTCTACTTACATAATGAATGCTATGCGAAATGAATGAAATAAAAGGAGAAAGTTTTTTACACGTATACAGAGAGAAAGTAAAGTAATTGTATAATAATAATAATAATAGTAGTAATAGTAAGTATATAATGAATGGTATAGAGATAGTATCCGTCTTACTCTAATGTAGCAATGCATAGCCATGCCAAACTGTGAGCAGCGTGAATCAATGGTAAAAGTAGATAAATTAGGAAACGCACATATATATTATTATTATTATGATAGTATAGAGAGAAAGACGGGAGAAGTAAAAACATTATATTATTTATGAAGTAGTAGAATACTTCTTTATAGTTCTTTACAGTTAAAAGTTTCAAGTTGAGTAGTATAGAGCATTGAATTAAAGCAGTCTTTTGTAGTCAAGAATAATTTGTAATCACGACGGTATATATAAATGTATCTCATCTTCTAGTACTTATTAGTACGCACATGTATATATATAGGCAATATATTATTTAAGTTTTGTACAGTGAAAATGGCAAGTCAAGAAGATAAGAGTTGTAGTAGTAGTAATAGTAAGTACGGATACAGAGAAATGGAGGGAGAAAGGAGTCATATATTATTATTCTCATTTTTTCGTTTGTAATCTTTTTCATACAAAAGTTACTTTTGTTACATCCGTGCATTAACGTCAGAAACAGATTCTTTCCATTTGTTCTTTTTTTCAAGAAGAAAGTGAAATGGAGGCAAAATCACTTTTCCTGACGTAATGGTAAAAAGAAGGAGAAAAATGGTTGGCGGTGGCAGAGGAGGAGGTGGTGTTGACAAGGCTACGAAATATACTAACTAGTAAAACTGCAGCAACCTGCCAAGGAACCAACCTGTCCTATACGGTTGGTTGCAAGAAATCTTTATTAGTTCTTTTATATATAAATACAATAGAAAAAAATAATAGGTTACATTAGAATCGCCACAAAAAGGATCTATTTGGATTATTATTAATATTTTTTTGCAATCTCAGTTTTATAGAGACCCAGACGGGCAAAGTAACGTAATATCTGTTGAAAAACTCATTCATGTGCTGCAGGAGACAGTGGTAGTATTAGTACTGTATATATAGGTATGTATATAGATGAGATGCTGTTGAATGAATGTGGAGGATTTAACTGACAAAAAATGTGAGGCGGAGTGAGTGAGAGGAGAGAGGAAGCGGACGGCGAAGTAAGGAAGGACTGGGGGCATATGCCAAACAAAGGAACTTTTTGTTTCATATATTATTATTATTTTTGCTTCTTTGTGTGCTAGCGATGGAAGCATTGAAACCAGAAATGAAATGATGTATGGCAATCATCAACTCTGGCAAAAAAATCTCATAATAGAAGGAAAAATCCTAATAAAATTGGGTACTATAATATGTAGTATAAAAGTATTGTGTGGTGTGATGATAAAAGACCTTCTCTCAGAAATATAATAATATGTCCTTCTCTCTTGATCTTGCAGGAATTTGCGTTTCTTTAGAAAAATGTCATATAAATGTACATACGCGCAAAACTGGAGAAAGAGAGAGAAAACGGAAGAAATGCAATAACATGTATAATAATAAATAGCGGTATTAGAGTTAGTAGAGCGTAATATAATGTTCCCTGTGTCATAATAATATTTCGGTACACATTTGGACGGGGGAAATGCACAATAAAAGCAGTGCAGCTGCCGCTGCTGCTGGTGGTGCTGCTGTCACGATTCAAAATCCCTTCTCAAGTTCGAGCTGTCATTTAAAGCTGCTAATAAAACCCTGGTATTTGCCATTACAAGTCTTTTAATGTTTTCTCAAGGTGCTTCCTTCATTAGCCTTTCTCATAGTTTCATTGTTCTTGTAAAGAGTTACGTTGTTAGAAGTAAAAGAGCAGTCAAGTACAAGTACGAGCCCACGGCTCACACACATAAAAAATAACGTGTTGGCGTGTGTGTGTCATCAAGTGATTATATTATTTACAACGACAAACAACAACAGCTGCAGTTTTTGTGATAGCTTATATTATTACAACAATAGGAATATCAAACCGGAACATGAAAATTAACATAAAAAGTAACCTTAGTGGAAATGTGCTCGTACTTTTACATAGATGAATCGGCAAAAGGAAAGTGCTCTCACGTTAGCAACAAGAGCAATAAGATTACATTACAAGAGAAAGAGAGAGAAAGAGTTAAAGGGGCATATAGGTAGGGGGCATTGTGCGAAAAAGTGACAAGGAATAAGAATGGACAAAAAAACCATGATGCTTGTTTGAGACTCGTGGTTATAACCGATCATGATGTCCCTATTTTTCAAGTATTTTGTGTTATAGCCGCTTAGTGGTCTTTGTTCTCGGGCAAAAAAGGGTGAAAGAAGAGCATTCTTGTCACAATTTCGACGACAAATATTTGACAACTCGGTTCTTATAAGCTGCTGAGCAGCCCTCTTGTTGTGGTGTGGGTTTAGAGGTTTCAAACAAAATAAAAAAAGGCTACTTATCGACTATAGGCCAGTAACAGCCTATACCCTTTGCCTTTGTCATTGAATTTTTTGTGTGTGTATTTGCATTACGACATGGGTAAATATATATGTCATGTTTGACCAGCATTACTTTCACCGTTTGTTTTCCCTGACTACTGCACTAAGCGTTGTCGGTGCTCTTGTATCTGCGTTTTATACTGCGAGAAATATGCATATAATATTTTTTTACTAAATACGTAGCAAATATGCGTTATTACTGTTATTTATTTAGTTTATACGTAACGACTTGACGCTAAATATGAATATTCTATGCAGTTTATATATTTATTACTATATATATTCTATTCTGGACAACTTTCTCTTTGTTCAATCAGCTTCAGCTTGCCTAGTTTACAGCTTATCATGATGGTTAGTATATAGTAAAATGTAACAATGACGGCCAAACAAAAGTTTAGACTCTATTTATTTATATATTGCTATTCTTATTATTGTAGTAGCAGAGAAAAAGGATGAATTATCGCTTTTGTCTGCTCTAGATTACTTTGTATAGCAGTAAAGGCATGCTTAGTTATACACTAATAAGTATAAATTTTGTATCAGCAGCAGAGCGTGATTACTTTCAACGTAAACGTTGCTTCTTAGTTTTGCGAATAATTTGTAAATATATAAGGCAACCAACTCTATACATAATATATTCATGTGAAACATTTTATGCTGAAAATGTGAATACAGAATATATTATAGTACAGCAACTATATTATACAAAGTAGTATTATGAACAATATTATAGTATTTACTTTGAGTATTTTTGCATCAATTGCTCGAGTAGTAGTAGTTTCTATATTTAGTTGCCAAACTACAATGCATTTTCATTATATGGTAACTGCACGATTATCGGTAAAACGTGATGATTGGTATTATATAAAAATAGGAAGAAAACTAGAGAAGAATTATTATGATTATGCGTCGTAAATGAGATGTGCATTGAAATTTGTAACTTATATAAACTCAGGTTGATAAAGAATCCATTTTTACGAAAAAAAGAGAACAATCTGTATGCACGCTTACACTATAATTTTGTTAACTGAGAGAGAGAGAGAGAGAAAGTTGTTTACTTTACCTTAAGCTTCGAGATCGAGGTCGAAGTAAGGGTGATCTATGCCCTTCCTCTTCAAGACTAGGATTGCTTTCATTCGATGAGAAATGTCTAGGTAGGGGCCCAGCACGATCTTCAGCTGGTGCCGCCTGAGCTCCATCGCGCACCAACTGATGCAGTCTTTCCTGACTGGAACATTGCGACTGAAAATAATTACCACAAGAGAGCAACGCATTTCATCATTATATATTGCTTTATACCAACCACCACCGCAACTCCAACTGATTTGACGAGCGCTGCTCGTTTCTCCTTCAACATTTTTAATTCAAACGTCAATGGGAATATGTACAGTAAAACAATTGCGAAAGGAGGGAGAGAGAGAGAGAAAGAGTATGTCGTAAAAGGGGAGAAATGTAAATAGAACGGCAAGTACCGAGACAGTAGAACTTCCAGGTGTAGTCCCATAGCCAGAGGATGGCAAGGATGCGACAGACCAACGTCGACCGTCACCCGCCCTTTTCACCGCTGCGAAAGCAAAATGTTGACTGGGTGACATTCTTGGGCTGTCCAAGGGACTTCCTCCTTTTGACGAATATACAACAACAAAAAGAACGATAAAGCAACCATAAAACATAACTCCTTTGGGCAAATTAGAGTACGCTAGCGTGGAAATTGTATGGCGCTTGCACAAAACACCACTTTAATGCATTTCATGACAGCTCAAATTCAAAACAGGCCATTGTATTCAGCTCAAAGCTCTACGGCTTCACTGGAACGGTAATTTTTTAAGCGTTTTATCTTTCTCATTTCTCAATCTATACCATGAAAGCGTTGGCCTTAGTCAGTGTTAGTACTACTAGAAGGCATCATTATGGTTAATAGTAGGCCTGCAGGTCAAGTGCTCATAATTTTCTACATTGTGTGCCCTTTAAAGTTTGATGTCTCGAGCAATGTTGCTATAAAATTTCTGACCCACTTTCACTCAGCTATATAAGGTGTTTGTGTTTATGCATAACTTTCTGCTAATAAATTCATTCCGAGCATTAACATCAATACTACATGTACATATGTATACATGTTCAATGATCACTAACAAGTCCATACGGTTCTCTCCAGCTACATAGTTTGGCAACACACGTACTGCCATTATGTTTAGTATTTAAAGATATTGCACAACAAAAGTTCCTTCCCAGTCCTTATCCCTTTGTCTTTACGATGACTTTGTCGTTAAATTATTTACTACATGTCATATTTTTATTCATTTTTATTTATTGGCAACAGAAAGTGAGAAGACCCTCGACAGTAATTCCAACTGTGATATGACATAATATATATTTTATTGATATATTTTACAGCAAAGTCAATTCTACACTTACTCTACTACTACTGATTGTGTAGGACAAAGACAACAAAAGCTACCATCATGTTTATGCATTCAACACACATATATGTAGATAATAGAATATTTATAAAGTATAATCATTCTGCACAAGACACGACTAACGGATCAATGCTTTGGGGACATGGAACAGCGTAGCGTAGATGTACATTCCTAATATATATTTTTCTGTTATTTTGCAAAATTATAGGCGCCTCTCGCCATTTCTGTCTTTGTCCAACAAAGCACGTAATAACCTTAAATGATTGCTTGCTTCCACTTCTTGCAAATACTCAGTCACGTTATGATTTTCAGGATCACGCAAAGTAAAAAGTATACTTTGGTGTGTCGGTCATGAATTTAATAAATACATTGGATACGCTGCAATTCAGAATGTACTTCAGTCCTCAAACATTGTTGTAAATCAATGTAACGTTCCAATATCCGCGTCATTGTAAAATACTACAGTATTGAATTTCTCACTCAAAGTTTGAATGACGGAAGGATTTTTTAACACAAAAGTTTCATCAGTGTACAACTGATGTTATTACTTTCCATACAATTGAAGTCGCCATATAGAAAAGTAGCGAGAGTAATGCATCTACTACCGTATTATACCGGATGTGTAAATGGTTTATTTATGTATGGCACAGACTTACTGGTAAAAACGACCAATCAAATTTTGGAATTTTATAAATTGTGCAAAATTTGAATTTAGAACCTGGCATCGGAAAAATATGCAGTATTTTTGTTTGCTTGACGTTTTCATAGACAAACAAACCGAAATAAACCTTAGCATAAAGTAACTTTTGCTACTCTCGCTAACTTTTATAAACAAGAGTTCTCTTATAAAAACAAGATAGGATGCTTACGGTAAGCAGTTTCTATAGTAAACTTTGTGTTTCAAACATGTAGTTTTAAATATATTTTTAGAAATGTCAAGCAATAGAAATGACATGATTTTAAGCTTTGTGACTACAAGGGACTCCACTTCACGTATTAATCTGAAGCATGACAGCCCGACAACTGCTAAAATAAACGTCATTAGTTCCACCACATAACTTTCCTCTAAACCGTCTCTAGTTTAGAACACTGACAATGAACAAAATGACAATAGGCATTTTCATTATAAGGCATCTCTAAAAAAATGTTAATTAAGTGTTAAAAATTAAATGAAAGAAGACATGCAATTTTAATATGAGAATCTCGACATAATAAAACCGTTCCAGTGAATTTTAGAGAGAAATCGTTGCCACCTATCATTGCCAATTTGTGTATAGCTCAAAATGTCTTTGAGATAAAGTCAAAGTGCAACAACAACAATAATGTAATCGTATTATTTCATATTATCCCAAAATTCCACGTTGTAAGGTAACCTAAATATACGGAAAATTGAAACTTACCTGACATTGGAGAATGACACCTTGGAGGCAATGTTGGCGATGTATTGGAAATAAGACTCTTCCTGTGCTCCTGCACACGACTGCTTCTTCGTGAAAGGCATAATTCTTTCTGCAGAGATTTAAACAATGGATACATCTTATATAAGTGAAAACTTCATCAAAACTCTCAAATAGTCAAGTATAAGGAGTGCGTAGTATGAGAATGTAGGCAAGCATGACAGTAAGTAACAAGAAAGTAATAATAATAATAAGAGTGAAGCATAAAATAAATTAAGATTTTATAGGCACAGAAGCACAACCTTTTACGCAAAATGCCAAGTGAAACGTAGTATTACATCTAGGTAAAATCGCATTCTAATTTTAGAGTGCCATTCATGAAACATTTTGTTAACCGTATTTGATCATTATTTAATAAGTTTTGTCTACTGGGTACATTAGCAGCGCGCATGGGAACGAAATTAATGAAATGAAAAAGCAACAGTGACAGAAGACTGTATATATATATGGTTAGGAAACACTACTGGCTGGAGCTGCACACAAAACATCATCAATAACGTCGGAGAGCAGCTTGAGCACTTGATAATAATGAATGAAATTTTGCAAAAGTGTCGAAACCATAAAACAATTTTCCGGGGAAAGCATACTTGAAAAACAAGCGAGAGAATGTAAATTGAATGGAGTAGAGACGGAGAGAGAGAGAGAGAATAAATACAACATCAAATGAGTTAAGGAAACAACATGAATGACTCTGTGTGAGTGTAACATTTAAAATTAAAAACAATCAGTGTTTCATACTAAAATACTATCCACAGTGGCTTCCCATAAACCTACGCTTATATCAAAGAGCCACAAAAGGAACCATTCTCCCACACGTCACGTTTGACGTTGTTTGTACACACACTACATATAATACGTACAATGCACAAGAGAATTCTTGTCCACGTTGTTAGTACTTGGGTTGAAAATTCATACCTACATTAGCCATCCTGCCTACCTATTCTACTAGCTCTGCAGCTAACAAGATACAATTCCCACGAAGACGACAAGGGTGATTTATTTTTCATTAAACGCTCGAGGACATGCTAACAGCTAGCGCTAACGCGAGCATGAGTAAATATGAAGAGTACTTATTACTCTCTTTCGATGTTTGTGCCTGCCAGAAAGTGTGAGTTCACATAAAAGTTTTCACTTTACATTTCCACTTTGATTATTGATGATGAAAGAGAAGGAGAAAAAAATTCTTGAGTGAAGTGTGTGTGTAGGCAGAATGCGAAGTGATGATGATGCGCGAAAAGATGCTTGGAAACCTACATACATATTTTTAATGAGTGCTTCAGCACAAATATCTTGGTGAAACGTACTAGATGTAAATTATTTCCGTTCGAAAACTTCTACCTTCAGTATTGCACTTCACACGAAGCTGCCGACCACTAAAAGATAAATAAATGTTTAAAGGTTAGCATCGTTATTACACGTGAGTTGCAGTTGTGATTTGTGATGAGGTAACCGCATTTTATAACTTTCATCTGTACTCCAGTCTTCGTGATCGTAACCAATTGCAGAAGAGAAAAAAAAACATATACGCTCGCAGCAAAACAATTTTTTTATGATTTGGGTTTCGTGCAGAGTTGCAAAATCACACCTACTGGAACCCTTCCTTCAAAAATGTGAACAGATAGAGAGATACAACATGAGGACTTGGGACAGATTCATGCAACTAACCAATAACGACCCCTTATTGATCTCACTGCAGTAGTTATGTGAGTTTTTTATAGGATAAATTGGTTTCCTCCTCAAATTCCATCATCGTCAGCATTGTTTTCTGCACCCTATTGTGAAGAGGTAAAAGGATTGCATTTCGTATGACGCAGACAGAGCAAAAGTTGTTTATCATTTTGGTACTTTATTCTACATAATGATATGAAAGTTCACTGGGTTTCATCTACTCAAGTTTTCACGAACTTAAGGTAGGAACTGGGAATACTACACAGAAAAACAGGGCTCGCTAAATAATAAATGAAATTATTATCCTTCTTGCTGACTCTCTTTAGAAAAGACAATCCGTTGGTCAACAACGTTAATGTCGCAAGTGTCACATAACTGTCGTACATAAACAAAATTGAAACATAAAGCAAGGAGTATATAGCGGTAAGTAGGTATTGATATGTGCACAGGCATGATAAGCTTATAGTAAAAGCGAAGGAAGCGAAAAAGGACGGTGTATGACTACTTATATTACATGATACACTGCTGCTTTGAAAAACGCTGTGTAGTCATTATTAAATTATTGTCGTCATTGTGCATGCATAGACACACACTATAATAATACGTAACAGCGCTCTAATAATAATAGCATGCTTGGCAAACATGTACACATTTATTCATACATAATGAATAATATGATGGTATAAATATATCTATTATGAAGGTGTACACAGATGCCTCTATCCTTGAATGATAAATGAATGAGCGATTATAAAATGTAAACCGTAATTTCTCTGGAAAAGCTAAAGGGCACATGAAGCAACATGATTCATTTAACCGTAACTAACCTAGCGTGGATACAAAGAAGCGACTCTATTTTTGCTCTACTCAATAACTGCCACATATTCACATACGTGTGAATGATGTCACAGTCACGACAGACGCTACATTATAATAATCATCGTTGTTATTATTATTTGATCAAAAACTGCGGACTGTCTATTTATACTTTGTACCTACGTCTTTTCATCGTGTGTCTATATACCAGATTTTAATTGTGAGCTGTACTCTCACGACTAAATAATTGACATACACATTTTTTTCTGCTCTACAAACTACTATTACTAACAATCGACAGAAATGACTCTGCCTTGAACTTTTTTTCCGGATATCTTGATAGTACCTTGAAATGCATGAGCGACGTGACAGAAGGCAGAGGTAATGTGAGGTTTGGTCTGCCTTGACGTAGTTTCGTATCAGAGATACTACGAGACATTCCTCCTCCACCGCCACAACCTGTACCTCCTCCTCCAAGTGCACAAGAAGCGCTACTTCCAACACAAGCGCCTACGGAGGCCGAAGAATTTTCATCAGAAGACGATGATACGCCCTGTGATGAAGACACATCTTTTGCCTCATTGTTATTATTAATTGCTGGAGCTGTTGTCACTGAGGTTGATGATAAATTGGATGATGCTGATGAAGATGAGCAAGCTGAGGTCGTCGTTGTGCTAGCTACGATTGAACCATTTACGGAAGAAGATGAAGTCGTTGTGATTGTGTACGTTGTTGCTTTGATAGTTGAGGTAACTGTAACAGTGGTGTTGGAAACTGATTTGACACTACTGGGAACTGTACAACAAGTGGCACCGCTCGTCGTAACAATAACTGAGGTTGAGGTTGTCGACAACGATGAAATCGAAGACGAGTTCGTTGTTGCTGGCAAGGATGCGGACGATGATGATGTTGAAATATTTGTACAACGAGTAATTTGATTAGATTGCTGCATGAGAACTGCAAAAGAGGAGGTACATATAGACAACATTGAGAAATAAGGCACTTGCACGAAACCTATTATCGAAACCTAGTTTAATCTTTCTACTTACATGAACTCATCAAAACTGACATGATATGGTACCTGTATACCTTGTATGACCAATAATTATAATCGCAAAAACTTTGTCCTAGTAATTTGTACCCGCACAGCACACCAATAATCTCGCACACAAAGTCACTCACAACCGCGGTTGTCAGTAGTCAAAGAGAAACAAGGTGAAGCACACCAAGTTTCCTTTGGCCCGAATGCACGAGCCTGACGGGCAGCAATAAAACTGACATTCGTATTAAACTCTGACTATCTTATCTGGATTATTGATCCCATACAGAAATACATTCGTTATGGTCTACTACAATATTATATTAATTTATGATATGGATGCACACAATGCCCCGCAAAAAAGGCAATCAATGCATTTGGCAAAGAAATAACACGATTGCCGTTCCTTCCAACTGCGCCAGTAGTAGTACAGAGTACAGACAGTGGAATTTTGATAATAAATGTGCGAATACATAAAACGTGTTATCACGGAGATTACTGTCATGTCGTGTCACTTTTTTATCCTTTTGAGTACGATCAATAACCTAATGCTGAACGCGTCGTAGTAGTGCAGTTTAATTGCATTATAGCGACTATATAGCCACAAGAAGATAGTTGGGTACATCCTTACACGTTAATAATGATATAGTTTTGGCAATGACGCAAAACGGTACGAGTCGTCAATTGTACAAAATAAAAAAGAGCTCAGCAATTATGAGCAAATTGATTTCCACAATCTTTTATTATCATATCTTTTAGATCTACTATACTGCTAGAGAGAGCCAGCTAATGCATAAACAATTAGCTGACCGTATCAAATGGCAATAGCGGCCTAATAGCATGTATAGACAATGTACAAAGCAATAAACTTTTGTACTCGTTAAACGAAGTATGGACCGTAATGAGCACGTCGTTACTTATTAACCATATTTAAATTTGTCAATTTTTCTGCTTTACACCGCTTTGGCATGCAAGGTTTTGTTGCGTAAAAATGAAATGTTTTGGTCGGCCAATGTCATGTGCAGTGTGCCACAATTTTTTGATACGTTTGAAAATCCAAGTTAACATGTCAAAAATTTCTACTTGAAGCTTCCTCATAGTTACATTATGTACAAGGCCATGTCGATGTCGATCAAGAAGTTTTAGAAACCAGATATGACTATTAATAATTATTTTTTCTCACCCACCATATTCTTTCATCCTCATAACGTAACATTGATTTCTGTTTGATTGAGTAATATCCCTTTTGAATATATACATACGTTTAAGTTTGGAAATTGACCGTCATTTCCCACGTGTGTGTGGTGCAAACTATATAAGTCTTGATGCAATGCTATTTTTAACGATAAATAAAAAAATGTTAAAATAGAATCTTCGCTCGAAAGTTTCTGTTTAAAAAAAGTCCAATGATCTGACAAGGAAATGTTAAGTTTGTCGTTCGCACTGTTAAAACACAATTGACGTTTGGCTTCCTACGTTTCATAATCATTATTTCTACGGAAAAAAATAATGCATACATAAACAAAATTATTACTTCATTAGACTTCAGAACCGTTCTGCTACTGACGGGACTGACATAAACGATAAAGCGTGTACATTTTTTTACTATTTCGCAATATATTATGAGGCATATTGAGAAAAATCCATATTTCCTCTAGTTCTCTCTACTTGTTAGGAAGCTATAAATATTGCCAGTTTTCACAAGAAAAAAAAATCTGTTTTATTTATCCACTTACAGCTTTCCCTTCAACTCTACTTACTTCCTATATGTCTACACGTAAAATTTGCAATAGCACGCTAAATGCTTGCTCAACACGGGAAAAATCGTGCAGTGTTTCAAAAATGTTGCATATTCATTTCACATACTTAAATTGAACACACTCTCACACACAAGTTATGTTTGACATATTGCTGTCATATCTTGTCCTAGAAAACTGAGGAATACTTGAATTATCCTACACATCAATCAACCCCCTGGAAAACATTAACCCTCATCATGATCGTCAGCATCTATCGAGATGGTATCTTTTTTTGCAGAGTGGAAAGAACACTCAGGTCAATAACTTAAACGTATGTTATCCCATCCTCATTTTATATGTATTTTAAATACATCCATGTGACACTTTCAAGAGCACAATTTGGCTCCGCTTTCCCATCCATTTATTACGAAAATTATTGTTGAAGTAAAATATATTTTATGCAGACGTATGTACGTTCAAGCACTAAAACCTCCTCTGTGAAAGCGCAGAAAAAAAGGAGACGGAGTGAGTTTCTCTCCAAGAAAAAATTTAATATCCTCTCGTTACACACAAGTTCAAGAGACATACCATGAATGATGGAAAGATGCGGGAGCAAAATATCTTTGTCGTCGTAGACATTCCTACAGGAAAAATACAACAGATTGTTATTTTTCAAATAATATTCTTTCTTATTCTTGCATACTATTAGAGAGTTTTGTGTTCTGTTGTGATCTATCACTACCATAGTCATTACGACTACTCCTACATGACAACAATTTTGAAGGAGACGAAGGAAACGTGATTTTTTTTCTGTTTTTAACACGCTTCCGTCACTCTGGCTACACTTCACGGTTTAGATGCACATTGGCATTTAGCATGACAGGGTAAACACGAAACCTCTACATACATTTTGTTGAAAACAAAGGACACAAAAACATAATAGCAAAAAATGCCGCCGACGGAGAAGCTTTCCAAAGCCTCTTCTTCAAATTTCATGATAACATTTTTTTTAAAGTCTCTTACTTGACTTTATTCCTTTCTTCTTCATACAATTTCACAAATTGAGCACAGAAGCCACGCAACTCTCGGTAAAAACTAAATCAAGTGTGTGCTCTACTTTTTCCTGAAAATATTTCAGTAAAATGTATTTTCTCTTTATTTCGTACAACGCAGTACATAACAATTTTCACTGTACATCATACACTTTTCGTGTACAACGTACACACGTGCACAGACACGAACTTTTATTCGGCAATTTGCAGCAAAAAGGCTATTTGTCTTCCATTGTCTGTTCCCATAATAATACTACTGTAGGCAACCTGTGCGCCTATCCATACGGCGCTACACACATTTGGAGAAAACGTGAAACCTGCAAAATACAGTGTTTGGCAGACACTTTTTCCCTTTCTTGTCACCAGCAAAAGTCGCAAAATTCAATCCCTGAGACAAAGTAAGTGTTCATGTCAGATTAATCTGTAAATGGAAGTTGGTAAGTAAGTAAACAGAACAGACACACACACACGTACATCTCTCAACTAGCAGCAGCAGTGGGATCAGACGAGTCAAAAGACAATTCAATATTACGAACATGAGATATGATTATATGAAAAAACTTTTACTTATATTATATTGCATGTGTCAAGCAGTTTGAGCACTTGTAAAGACTCCACATGATAACTCTGTTTGTATCGTATTATTGTACATATGCACTTATATAGCGGTGGAGTATGATATAAGAAGGTGTTTGTATTTGTGTGTCTTCAAAAACATAACTTAATGTATTGCTAATCATATACCTATGTTGTTGCATTGAAAGTCTCGCCATATAGAGAGAACAGTGGATCATCATGATGATCAGGGTACTATTGCCAAAACTTTGATTTTTACAAGCCCATCTGAGTCATAACAAAAAGCGTTTCAGTACGTTGGCGTTGCTGTTATTACTTGAGTTGCTATTTTCGCATTCAGTAGAGCAAACGCAAACGACGTACACAACTACAGACTGACAGAACCTAATGTCTCTACGTATTATGATTATTTTCTAGCAGTGATTCATATAATCATAAAAAAAAGTAAAATTATAGAAGTATGTATGTAGTATTTTTGTGTTCATCATTCGAGACAGTGTAATAATAATATGAAATATGAAATACGTGTTCTACGTAAATAGTAGAGGAGTAACAGCGGTAAAATATTAAATATTTCACTGTTCACATATTCTCCTGTAGTATATCTACATTGTTGCATATTATTATTTTATCATCTCTACGAAATTTTATGGTGGAAGGAGATATCTGAATTTTATATGTAACGCGTTTACGATTTTGAATGAAATATTGCAAACATAAAAATGTTCCACGCTTTTATACTTTACATCTGGCATTGTTATAATAAGTACATTATGAAAACAATCTTCATCCCGTCCATTTTTCATCTCTTGTGCATTCTAGCTGAAAGAGGTGTTTAATCTGCACACTCTCCGAGCATAACAATGCTAGCGTAATAATAATACGAACTGCGAAAGCATGCCTAACATTTATTGAATATCTCTTTTTACTACACACATGCATACCTAAACTTGTAGGTAAATACACACCTCAAATATAGCACAGGAGCGTTATATGACAATTACATTACCTACGTATCTTCCAAATAATCCTACAGAAACATGAGCAATCCGCCAGGTATTGCAAACAACCATAAGCAGGTATAATAGAGGATTTTTTACAGTATATCGAGCAGCATACTATACTGCATACATACACAGTGATCTTTGAAGTAATTTCGCAGAGAGATATTATTATGCGGCTGTAACATTTGATTCCTTTTTGTTTCACGTCTCCTGGCTAATTTTCTATTTTGCCTTCCATTCCACCAACGCACCTTGCATTACCTATCCAAACCGTCATAAGAAGGGTCTGGGTCTACAGTTTACGATTCGTTATCCACATGAAATATTGAAAGTATAGGTATTCACAGTGCATACCTACAAATATATTTAGCTTTATATGAGATTAAGGAGAATCGGGCCGAACATATAATTAGAGCATAAAAGTTCGCCCTCCCCAAATATAGTGGAATGATAGGTTGTAGGTCAGAAAATGAAAACGAAACCTCTACAATGATTATTATTACACCAATCAGACTAATCATGATAATATCAAAGATAATGCTATTTGAATTATTATCGCTGTTGATAATATCGGCAATTGAATAAAGGACTGCTTGTCTCCTCTCTGTATGCGTAGTCATGCATAAAAACGGTAGTAGATTAGTACAAACAGTAATCTTTTCTTTCCTCATGAATAATAATAATAATAACAAAATTAACAACTATTATTGTTCTGCACACGATCAGGACAATCAAGAGTTTTTGCTTTATATACTGTTTTTGTAAAGTGTGCATTAACAGCGAGCCGCTTCGTTACAACAAGCTGTGAGGAAGACACTCGCGTAAAAAGGTGTTCCTGCCGACAGCAGCAGCACATTACTGGGACTTGTGACTCGGGAAATGACAACAAAATTTCCTACTGCAAACAAAAGTGGCTAGCTAATTTCCAGTAAAAACATTTCGTGACAATAATTGCATTAATTTACATGAAACTTGAAAAAACTCTGCATACTCGACAAAAACTTGAATCTTGCTGGTAGCAATAAAAAACACCATGACCAAAAAAATTATGTTGACTGGCTCGGGCTATATAACAAGAGGCGGAAGCCATTTAGCAAAGAAAATGCATCCTTTTTTGTCAAAAGATGTTCAAGTTTCAGTTCCTGTTTCAGTGCCTAATGCGCTGAAAAAGAAATTGGTTAACCCTCCATCAGCGCCCAAACGGAAATATTATTTTGCAAGCACAGACAGAGAGGAAAGATGGCAATAATAATAAGCCTACAATCAATTAAAGTGGCAGTGATTCCTCTTCACATCTGCTATATAGACAAGGCAAGTTGTATCTGTTTTTCAGGAACAATGCCCACCTGCATCTAAAAATTATTTATTACTGCCATACTGTAATCTTTACAAATCGGCGAGCATTTTGCCCTCTAAAATTTAGCATTATCGTTCTTGTTAAGTAAAAGCATAAACACAGGTAGCAGCGCGCTGCATCATTATGCTGGTTACGTCCTTCGTGATAGTGGCTGTGATTTGGTGTTGGTAGCAGTGGCTTTTGCACAATGACGGTGAGCGAATGGAGATGAAATCACAAAAGATAAAACCACGTCTGGTAAATAAATAATTCTTTTCAGCCCACTGAAACACATAATTTGACAACTTCAACACCAATAAAAACCAGATGTGGACTGGTATCGTGGCAGTGATTATTCATCGTGTGAGTTGTATAAATGCAATGCTAATATCTACGAGTGTGATGCAGATTGTGCACCACTGCATAACAAGTCGTTACATCACCTTTCATTCCACTACCATCACCACCGCAAGCCCACAGTAAGGAAGACTAGCAATAATAATACCACAGTAATCACAATCAGTGCTGACTTTTCACGATTAGTTGCGCTTTCAATGAAATACTTGTAATGTGTAGAAAGGGAGAGGTAGACATTTAGATGCCAAAGTTTACGATATGCCTTTCCTGTTGATAATGATGATTAACTAGATGCGTTTAGTGAGGAGTAGCACGGAATAGGCTTTTCCTTTCTTGACAAAATCTGGGTGTGAGATATATGGTGCTAGTTCAGGATGGGCTTTAGTGCACGTACTTATCTTTGCCACGTTAAATGTGTGTGCACTGAAAATGCAATAAGATAAACTATCTTTCATCTCATCATCAGTTTCAAGAATGAAAGCTCACCAAATATAGTCGACCTTTTGAGATCTTTTTCATTCTCAAAACTGGAAGACTCTTCTCGCTCGTGTGACACGTAATAAGTTGTATCTAGCCTTTTTGGTTAAAACCATTCATTCTTTCTAAAATGGAAAGAGATGAAACAAGTGCTCGAACACTATCATCAGAACATCCTCACATCTTCACCTACTTGGCATTATTACTAGGTGTATCTACTCAATGTGTAATGATAATTGATAATATAAAGACGAATCTTTCCGTACATTACATACATATGCTTTTTTTGATTGATCACTGTTTTTAAAACAGCACTCCCGGTCATCAGCCTCATTTTTGCCAATGCGGTAGCAGTTATGCTCTCTTGAAACAATTTTATTACACTCGTGTTCTGTTTTTCATCATGGCTATTACCATTAATTGCTTCTTGACTCTCATTATCATCATTACCTTACAACTACCAGTTTTGCTGATGTTGGATATGTAGTGCCTTTCTCTAACAATTGATAAATGGTAATTTCATTGATGCGACCATGAAACTGACTTTGCAGTCAAAATTGCCGTTTAATCAAATTACTAAAAGGCATCAACGACTAGACCCATTCATCGTACCGAAAATAAATTTAATGCAATGTATTGGTGGCTGTCAGTTTTCATAGTTTTACACTTTCTATCACCATGATTCATTACAGTGTGCTTATTTTGTAGAAAAACAAATGTTATTTTCTTAATATGACATGTAATAACGTAATTAAAAAGAGTGAAAAGAGAACCTTACCAGGTATTTTGCAAACGCGCTCAATTCTCGTAAAAATAGACTCGTTATTAATAGAAGTCGTTATGAAACGTTGACTAGCGTGTGCTCGCGCTATCAGGATGCTGATGATATTCTCTTAAAATGTGCCTTTGGGTTGTCGACACAGCCACTCCAAAAACTGGAATGTGATGTGACTGTTGCAAGTAGACAGTTCGTGTAAAAACTTGCAAATGTTCTCGATAGCACGGGAAATAAAAGCACCATATTATTGTTGCGGTTAGTAGAGCATCTCTCTGAATACATTCTGACTCCTAATTACTCACATTACTTATTCAGGGCTCCGTCCTTAAAGCAAAGTGTAACTAACTGCGTCAATCAAAGCTTCTCCTTAACTTTTCTCTTTTTCGTTCTACGAACACATTCTACTTCCAGTTAATCTTTAACAAATTGCACAAAGCCTTTCAAGTAATTTTTCCATATCAACGTTTCTGTAGGCATGATCACGGGGAACAACCTAAGCCTTTCTTCATGTGTCTTGGTAGGTGTGCACACGTGAAACGGAATGAATCAGTACTCGCACTACACATACAACATACGCTGAGCTGATCAAAGTGTTGGAGCCGTAATAAAGTCAATTAGCGAAAACGAAGAGATCAACAACGGAGAAGCGATTCTCGCAATTGGACAAACATGTGCTCTGTGGAATCGCCAATGACTTTGTACTTTGGTAACACAAAATGAAGAAATCGCACTAGCTGTAACAACAACAGACAAGTATGCGCTTGTGAATGATTTGTCTCCAGGGTTAAATTTACAATGGGAGCACGAACAAATTACTATTTTGTTGAATATTAAAGACTATTGATCACGATAAAAAAGACTAGATTATACACTAGTTTCGGAACGATTGAAAACCACTAGCAACAATAGAATGGATTGCTTTCGTCACATTTATTGATTTTGTTAGAAAATTTGTAACTGTTTGGTTGGACCACATTATATAAAATGAGCATTTGGAGTATTACCGAGACTTACTTAGAGAGAGAGAGTGAAAGAGAAATGGAAATAGAGAGAAAATCTAGAGTAATGATGGGCATTAATGAAATTGCTACAAAACGGACACGCACTAAATGTTTCAAAACTGACAATAAAAATGATAATTCTAAATATTGGCAATGCACTTCAACCTCATCGATATAATAATTTTATAAAGACGCGATCACATGGAATGAAACTCTAACGATTGTATAGACTCTACACGGTATCCTTCCAATATTGCACAAGTCTGATATTACTTACTTAAGTAGGGATACATTAAAGACACACTCTTACGAAAAAAACTACTCACACAGACACACGCTTTTCCTTCTTACTAGCAAATGAGATAAAGTGAATCTATCGATGAGAGAGAGAGGGAGATGTTTTTTTTCTGCTTCATTCACAACACTTCTTTCTCTGCTTCTTTGGCACACAAGAAATGAAGAAGCAAAAATGACACTAAAAAGGAGGAAGAGACGTGTGTGACGATGAAGCGACAAGAGAAAAACACAGAGACGAGATATCTCATATATACAGGGATTTCAGTTTCTCCCACACCTTGTATGTTGTATGCTTCTGGAATATGTGTGCTGACTGACTAGTTTCTCTCGAGCTATTCCTTTTGTCGTTTTTTACCCTATCTGCTTCATACACGGCAGCAGCAGCAAAACTAGTTTGCTCCCTACATTATTATTATTATTCCCTTCTCCACTCACTAAACACAGTATAGAGCTTTTCCCATCCATCGACTTACTCTTACAGTCACTCACGCTCTCTCTCTTTGGCCACTCGACCAGTATCATTTTCCTTTCCCCAAAAAATGAGAAAGCATTCAGTAAAAACTGCTAACTAAATACCCACTGCATAAATGTTCCATCCATCCAGCAGGGTGCTCACATCATGCAATAAGTGTGCAAATACATACACAAGCATATAAAACCTATGCATAGGTACACACATAGCACGAATAATAGGTATTACACTCCAGCTACTACTGCTGCTGATGACAAGTGCTTATAAATCCTTCGTTTTTGTACGCTTCTTCTTTTGTTGAATTGTTTCTCCTCCTCCTCCTCCACCTCCTACAACTACCACCACTACTACCACTTTCTATTTGGATCGCATGAGAAATGACGAATTTAACGTTGCCTGTAGTAGTTACTCTTGGAAATGTTGCTTGCATGCATATTACTTATATTCCTCTACACAAACTTAAAAGAGGTTTATTCACGAAAAGTGAGGGCTCACACACACTCTCTCTCTCTCTGGAGAAATCAGCAGCAGCAACAGCAGCAGTAGGATAAACGAGTCTTTCTGAATACAGCAACTGCATGACTACTCTCTCCAGCACAGCAGCCATAATAACATTCTCTGTTCTCCGCTTCCATTCCAGTACTGCTGCTGTCTCTCCCTCGCTGTGCAAAAGTAGGTACAGCCGCACACAAGCACAAAAACTCGCATTCCTGCACCACGCTCCAAAAACGCTACTTACACCAGCTTTCCTCTTTCCAGTCATGCAACAACGCAACGTTGTAGAGTACATACATACATACATAGGTACAAATGTGCTTGGAGATTATTGTACAGAGCAGAAAGGAAATACCGTTGATATCTTCTTTCACTTTTACAAAAAAAAAAAACATCTTAAGCTGCTTGCCAGGATTGGATACATGCTAACTATCTCTATATTAGAAAATATTTGTGTGTTTACTACGATACATGCTCAGCTTTACTGGTACATATGTATATGTATGTTTTCCCGTTTTCTAAAACTTTATCTCCCAGTTCAGAAACTAGAAACCCGACTTCCTTGAGCGTGGAGGAGAGGGAGAGAGAGAGAGAGAGAAGCGGCGAAAGCCCCATAGAAAACAGAAAGGTTGTCTTATGTTACGTGGTTGTGATGGTTTGCTGCTCACCTACCTACGCACATGAATGAAACTCTTTTTCTATTCTCTCTTTTTCCACGAAAGCGATGACGGTGACAACATTGGGATGAAAGGGTAGACCATTTAATCGAAAAAGTATAATATGGGAAAGGAGAAGAGAGAGTGAGAGAGAGAATGAACGATGATGTTGGGATGATGATGATGATGCAAGACCAACAAGCCTGGAGATGAATGAGATGCCTAAGAGGGAGAGAGAGATTGAGAAAGAAATTGAACAAGAAAGAGGAAGAAATGGAAAAAAAATCAGCCATCTAATACAAACAGCACTGTCATCGTCGTCGTATAGCCATGTTTTATAATGGCTTCTATCGTTGTCGTAAATATTGCTGTGCTTTTCAACTAATCTTCACCTATCACTTCCTCACTCCCTGTCTGCGCAAACTTTCATTTTCCCTAGATCCATTTAAAACGATGTACATGAATGTATATGTATTCGTTGCACATACTCATGTAGCTTGTATTATGCCATTCTCGTTATTACTGGATTTAACGGAAAATACGTAATGATTATGCTGGTGGCGGTTCAACTACAGCTCCATCGTAGTCATTATCACATGGTATAATATGGAACACCGCAACAGCTATTATCGTCATTCTGAGAACAAGAGACGCGGCGATAAACATGTCGCGAACCAATTTCACTTTACGATCAGCTACTCAGCAATTCAGCATAGATTAATACATAACCTGAAGTGCTCTTGTAAACAAACATGGCCAACTACCAATAAAAGCAATAATAATCTGCCGAAGTAATAATGAACAGTGCTTAGGCATCCACAGAAACTGTGTACCTTGTGCACACAGAAAGCTATAAAACTCTGTTTTCAGAGATGACGATAATGAGCGACGACGACAGTCAAACATTCACATGCTTCGAGAAAATGGTTCAATTTTCTCGCGATCAGGAAAATGAGCAGTGACCAATTAATGACAGAATAGGCTTATCCAATCTGTGTGGTGGATACGTACATAATGTAAGGTGATATTTGTAGTTTTAATGAGTGGCAACGAAAGAAGGACATTCATAGGAAAAGACGTCTTGTTTGCTAAACCCAAACTAATATTGTACCTAAGTAAATACATATGAGTAAATAGTCAGTCCTGGACAACTTCTTCATTCATTTTATCATCTACAATTCACATAACACACTATACTGGTCCACGGTTCAGCAGAAACGGTAAATGTGAGCAGAATGTTATGCACACAAGCAACGTCATTGTACATGCGTTAGATAACCACTCTGTCTACTAACCACACGAGAACTTTTCTTGTCACCCTATATTATTCATTACGGAGAGTGACATTTTTATGCAACCACTTCGGGAATTATACAATTTATACCTATGCCTAGCATCACATGTCATGTCACGGCTAAACTGTTGGTCATAACATAAACGTGATTAGTGATTTCGACTATTATGCTACCAAGAAGAGTCACTGCCCACTGCTCCTTTTTGGAGAGCTACTTGAATGTTGACATGAATTTCATACTGATTTCCAGCAGCAACGTAATATTTCATGCACACAGCATGTTACCATCAAATACCTACACACAAACACAAGCCGCATTCCTTTTTCTTGACTATTCCACAATAATATGCAATACCATCAGCATTGCAACGCGCATCAGAACAGTAGTAATTTCCAGTGAAATCTTTCCCGTTCATGGGAAAAGCATTGGGAGAGAGAGAGAGAGAGAGAGAGAACGAGTTATGAGTTAAGAATATGCCATCGTAAAATATAGTAAAGTATACCTATAATGTTTTTACACCCTTCATCGATTTATTGAACCGCGCAAGCTGTTAAGCTAAATGTTGAATATAGTTTTATAATGCATTTTACGTGGTGTCTACATACATCATTCATAATAATATATGCCAGTACGCTTATAATTGTAATATGTTCCTATAGTTACGTTCTATTTGTCTCCTTTTCAAGGAAACTTTTTACTTAAATGATGTGCCGGTAGTAAGTGGCGCAAAGTAAAAAAAAGTAGGCAAGAAGAGAGAAAATCGAGCATGTAGTGCATATTAAAACAAATAGTTTATGGTTGTGTGTATGCTGATTTTCCCAGCTTTTTAAATGGTGCAGTAGTAACGGTCCGGTAAAAAAAGAGGTGCTTTCTCCTAAAATCTGCAATTGTTTAAATAGGGTTTTTTTAAGTATATAAAACGAAACGGCACATTTCTCCTCTCTCCTTTTATATGCAGCAAGCGAGGGAGGGAGTTTATAGCGCAGTGAAAAACGAGTTACAGTTACAAGGACCATCACTTCAAAACATTAAACACCACGCGGATTGAATGGAGTCGGCGAAGAGAGAGAGAGATGAGTTTTTACAGAAATTTGAGTGCATATTGCTCATGCGTCTTTTTTACACCATACACGAGAGAGAGCATAAAAATAATAGTAATAATAATAAAAAATGCATGTACATCTTAAAACAACACGCATATTATTTATATTTTTCTTTCCTCTTTTTATCACACGAACCGAAACTTTTTCTCTGATAGAATGTTACATGAATTTTGCTGGTTAAATCAGGATGATGATGTGGATATCGCAAGTATGAAGTAGTATGCAGAATCGTAGTAGGTTTTTTTTGAGTATGTCGTGCTAAACAGAAGACCGCAGCAGCAGCAATTACTCGGAAAGCAGTGTACACACACGTTTGAAGGAGAGAGAAAAGAAAGCAGTAGCGGAAAAAAAGGAAGTAAAAAATGTAGAGCATGATTAGTAGTCTTGAAAAGTACATATTATGTGTGTATGTAGGCCAGAAGATTGTTTCTTTCATGTTCCTTTGTTGCATATTACGGGTAATAATAATACTATGTTATAATAGCAACAGCACAGCGCTTTTTACTTTTACTGTTAGTTGAAAAGTTTTGTTGTTTGAGATGGTGTTGTATATAAAAAAATATATATGCATAGATTATACTTTTTTTTGTAAATAAGTATGAGTGTTAAAATAGGAAAAAGTAGGGAAAGAAAGGTGGAGAAAAAAGAGCACTTTGAGAAAACAAGAAAAATAATTATTTTTTGCCAGAGAAGTGCTACTACAAAAAAAATAACGACTTACCGATGATGTTGAAATCGAGGGCGCAGAGTGGCCGAGTGATGTCTTCCGCATACGAACCAAGTTGCTTGAGCTCGAGCTCATTTCGGAACCTACATGATGATTGCAAAAAAAAACACAAAAACAAAGCGTTACTACATTCCTACACAATATCATAAACTGCATTAATAAAAAAGGGTTAAGCGCAGAGTTGTTGCTGGTTTTTTTATGCTGACGATCCATCTTAATATTCATAACATTGTTATTACTCTAGCTATATCTCTATCTCTATATCCCTTTTCAACTAAAAGAGTTTTTCAACTTTGAATGGCATGTTATGTAAAAATAAGTCTACAAGTTTAAAAATAATGATCTGATATAATATTTAATATGCATGTATAGTAGATAGCAACAACAGCATTATGTGGTTTTCCTGCATATCATGAGGTCAAAGTATTCAAAACATTTTTTAATGGCAACTCTCGCGACTGATAAAGTCACGAAAAAAACCTCAACTTGTGTGCCCAAAAGACCAGAAAAAAATTAATGAAGAAACCTTGTAAGTTTTTAAAATAATCGAACGGTGTTGGGTGGCACCACCACGCATTGTGCCGGATTATAATTTTTTGTGCCTTTGGCGGATCCATTTCTCTTTGATGAAGAGATCTCCGATAATCCAACAACAATTAGTTTCCGTACAATGAAAATAGTAAACACACTAGCACTGTTAACTTTTTACGCCAAAAGTATGTCCAGAATTGGAAAATTCTCCATGTTTGTTATTCATTTCGAACAACTTTGAACAATGAATGAAGCACTTTAATTCACGAGTATCGGAAAAATGTCTCCAACGCTACCTAACTCTTAACTAGTCATTCGATAATTTCAATTAACTGACAGTTTTTGCGTGTTGTGGTAAAATGCCAAAAAGGCATCAAAAAAGGAAACGACCTTAAAGTAAATTAGACGTGATGATGATTAGACACTCCTCTCATGTTCTTGACTATTTAAATCACCACAATTTCCTTGAACTGGAAAACTGATATTATAAATTAATTACTACAACTCAACAATTTATAGAGACACGTAACATGTGACTATAATATGTGACCTGTTTAACTTGAAAGAAATGCTTCATCTTTCTTGTCTTGTTCTCAACACATGTTTTATCCACTTTAAGCTTTACACTTTATTTTGGATTTTGTTTTCACTTTTCTTGTGGCGTACTAGTCAGCCAGCCGTACTATTTTGATGGAGTCTTTAGCACTTCTGCTGTTGTTGAGGTCATTATTATTTACGTACGCATGCATTCCGTAGTGCATATAAATGTGTAATAAAAAAGTTTAGAAAATGCGCCGGTTCGTTTTAGTCATGAACGATAAGTTGGAATTTGTATTTTTGACCTATATATAATCTGTATACATGTCGGATGAGAGAGTCGCGTCTTAAACTCCTCTAGCTTATCTATCATTCCTATATAGCCCTATAACCTCATCTTATCATCCTTATAGATACATGCTCAAGTGTCAGAAAGTAATGAATTTGGCATGTTGTGTTTGTCTGTCGTTCCCTCTTACTTGACCACGTGCCATCTGCTTGGCGTATCAACGAATCAAGGTAACTTTCAGTAAAAATCGGTCATCCGACAAGGGAATGAAAAGTCGGCGAATCCGATTGAACGTGAAGATGAAAGAATCGTCACCTTTAATTTCATGGTGATTGGCGATGCAATTGGAATGTCACGTGATGCCAATAATATATACATAGCTCATTATTCATTACTTTCTCAACATTAAATCGTTCAATCATGAGACCTTTCTATCTTTAAAAAGTTATTTTTGAATTACGGATGCAAAAAAAAGATGAGCTTTTACATGTATTTATGCATCATCATGCTAGATTCACCAATATGTGATGATAAGCAAAAAGATCAAACGCTTACCTAAATACGATGGTGAGTTCTTTCTGGATCTCGAGGTTGATCTCGGATCCTCCGACAGTTGTCGACCCAAAGATCGTAGGAACCAATTCTGAGGAATATTCATGGTCTGAGGAGACAGTGCTGTTGAGCTACTGCCCGCGCTTCTTGTTGTTCTGAACTCCATGTCCAACGACTTCCCGACCCCGAATAACCTCTGAGCGCTCATCTAAAGAAATAAAATGAAATAAAGAACCAGTTTGAATGCAAATACAAAAAAGCATGCACATTTTTCATACGCAACTCTGACATTGGCATTAAAAAAGAGTTAAAGTTCACCTACATAGTTTTTTACCTTCTTTTTCAAAGAGAAGACGGCAAGACTTTCTGATTCTAATGCCCGTCGACTGTGAGCGACATCCTTCGTTCCGCTGCTGCTGCTGCTGCCATCTGAGTTTTGCGAATGATCCGACATTAGGCCTACAGTGCTAATTGCATCAATGCAATGGACGTTTCAAAACTATTGAAGTCCACCACAAGGGCAGTTGATAGCGACCGAAGTGTAATGGGCACAGAAAATGATGCCATTTGTCGGCATTCTACCAGTTATAAGACAAGGCAAGCGTCATCATCTGAAACAATTATAAATTACGAATGCAAATCAATAAACGCTTGTACGTTAATTCAAAATGTACATTTTATATCGCCACTGGACCAGTACTTGAGGGTCTTTTGATATCATCAATCGTGAAACCAATTTATTACAGTAATGTGATGTGCAATCCGCAATGTTTTTGGTAATTGAAAATTGTGGATATTAGGTAACGGAGATTATGGGCAAAACAAACATCGCGTGGCAAAAAGTCTACGACGAAAAAATTATTAGGTAATTGTGAAGATAATTCCGGTGAGGCTACCATTTCTGCAAATCCGTAATTTTAGACAAGACTTACTTAAGACAGTCTAACCGTTTATTTATGCGAACTGTATAGTATACACTTATTTTTAATACTAACACCTTGTTATGATATTTTGCATATTATCTGAAAATTATCTGTTGTCTCGACTCTACATCATTGTCTCAAATGAAAACCACCATCCTGGTTCTTTTAGATACGCAATCATGCAAACAAGTGTAAAAGCGTATGCAATTTTACGCATTGATAGTTGGTACGGTAGTATTATAATTTTGTACCTTAATACTTTGTTCTACATAGTTTACAAGATTGGATTGTTCCTATTATCGCTACGCTGCTTGCTAACCAATGAACATGGAGAAGGTTATGATATTGAATTGCATGCTGGTGCTGTTGTTGGTGGTGATGATCCATACATTAACTAGCTGACACTTTAGCTGTCTCGGTAATTGGACTAGTTCCACGCGAGAAGGAAGACTTTTAACACAATGCCTTAGCTGATCAAGACAGCTTTCATGATCTTTATCGACAGTAGTCGTATGCAAAAAAATGGTGAGCCAAAAAAAAAGAATATAAACATTCGTCATTGAGCATATAAAAGTATAAAAACATGACATTTGTCACAAATTTGCATGTTTCGCCCATAATGTGCAATATCTTCATAATAGCCAACTCTCTGTCCAATCTGGCAATATTTTTTAGTTCCTTTTGTAACCAACATTATGAATGATTCAACAGGGAAGGAGTACAAATCATAATAATATTTCGATTTGAGAATAAACTGATTTCATTTTCAATGGATCCTATATATAGGTCTGTTTTACAACGCTCAACTGCTCCCACTACCCACATCACATCCGTTGCACAATGAGATGTTTATGCAAATAAAAAAAGCCTCATATAATAATTGTCTATTGAATTTGATAGAATCTGATAAAATGGGCGATAAAAAATGTAATACACGCCCGCGACATGGTCGTCGTCTCGCGTTTACGACCATGACCCGCATTTTTTTTCCGAACGCAAAAGCAAAATAAAACGGCTCAATATTTATCTCCGTAGACATATGGGCATGTAAAAACTATAGCACGCATAATTTCAATTTTATTTCACCCATTTAAACGGAACCGAGTTTTTTTGGTGTCGTTGGAGTAGCAGCACGAAGGATAATGAGCAAACATTTTTTAACCTCAAGGAAATAGAATATATTGCTACCACCGACACTTCTTTCTGTTGGAAAACACATTACGTGACATGACAAATCAATCTCTAGGCGTGTATTATTTCATATATGATATTTTGTAAGTTATGTGGAGTTGGATTCCATGGTGATGATGATAAGAACACGAATCCGTTAATCCATCATCATAGCTCTCACACAGCTCATATATAGAAAAACACTTTTTTTATTACGATGTTGACTCAATATACCTCTTTTTACTAACACTAACTGTTGTGCTCTCACACAAACACACATAAAAACACACACCTCCACCTCCTCCTCACCTAAATGTTGCGGACGATGAATCTATATAGGCACATGGTACAGTTTATTTTGTTGGGTTATGTAAGGTCACATGAAAAAGAAAACAATTTTCCAACAATAATAACAACAAACGGGAAATTAGGTTTCTAAAAATTCTTCCGATTCTCACACACAACAGCCAGTTGTTGGCCACTTAATTCGGTCATTGTTGTTTTTTATCGTTTGTACTAGTAGCCCCTTAATTGTGAAACTTTTGTTTTGCCTAATGGTAACAAAGGAGAAAATAGGCGTTTTTCCATACATTTTTATGGGATTGCACATCTGTAAGCACTATAAAAAGTACTTCAAGTCGTTATTGTTTTAGGACGTGTGCAACGCGAGGTGCACAAAACAACAGCCCGTTTGTATGTACTTTCACTGGCACTTTGACCGCAATACTGAAAAAAAACTGTTTACTTGTGGCATGCGGGAATAGGAGTAAAGAGTGAAACGGAATTTGCTTACCGACAGAGAGACGACAGAGAGATGTAAATTGTTCCGAAATATGTCTTTTTTGAACATGGCCAAATTGGAAAAGAAACAACAACAGTGCAAATGAAACTGATAAAGAAAGTTTCATTGAAAAAAGATGATGATGAGGTTGATCATGATTATTATGTAGAGTGTGGTGGTGGTGGTGGTACAACAACTGCTTGCTTTGCTGTTAGCAGTGAATGTGGTGGTGGTGGTGGTGCAGTGCAACGAAATCCTGTGAATACCACTTATACGTACATACATTCATCATGCATAATAATATTATCATTATCATCACTCTCTTTATGGATTGCATTGCTTGTTGGTGGAAATGGAATACATAAAATGCTTGCAAGTTTTCCCATTATCATATTGTGTACAAGGCAGCATGCATGCTTCTCTGTTATTACGCAGTTGGGTTGCGTCGGTTTGTCCGTCAGTCCGTGTTATGAGAATGCATACCTACATACAAACCTGTCCGGCTTATAGATTTATAGACCAATTGTTAGTTTCATGCAGATTGATTGGGTTATGGGTAGATTTTGCCCTAATCGGTAAAAAATTCATGACATGAAGTTTGGGGCATTTTTTACTTTCTGACAAAATATGTATTATGGTTTTGTGTGACTTATCACTTGTACTAAGAAAGCAGTCTGGAATCTGAAAGATGAATTTTTTTGGGGTATTTTAGGACGACGGTAATTTTCGGGCATAAACGTAGTTAGTGATTATTTTCCTCTTTGGGGGGAAATGATAATGTTCATCATCATCTAAAGATCAGCAGAATTCATAATGCAATTTTCTCAGCTACTTTTGTGTGGCTGCAATTTATGGCGCATAGGTTTATTGATGTAGTCTTTTCATGCTTTTCCTTCTCTTATTACATTTCACATCTGTGTTTTTACGTCTGCATGCTGTCTGTGTACAAAAAAAGCAACAGCAGTCAGTCAGTGCATTGCAATGCAGTGTTTGAGCTGCTCTGCGAGTGTGTCTGTGTTCACTTGAATCGTACAATAACAGAGATCCCCTCAGGGAGTAGTAAACCAAACCTATGTTCTTAAAAATCATGGAACAAAACCGCTGTAGGCAGCATGTAGCTGACGCTGACCATGATGAATAAGAAATTCTTATTAAGAAAATGTGCAAATTACCTTTCACCTCGTAATGGGAAACACAAACTGTATCACATCACCCCAAACCGTTTACTGAGATTTAATTTACATCCCTGTGGCAGATGCCGTCAAGCAGTACCTATGCAGATTATGCAGTCATATGAATGATTAAAAAACGTAATTAAGAAACTTTATCACAGGGGTTTGGCTGATGGGGCAAGATATTAAGGTCCTACCCGGGTGCCATGCTCCAAGGAACCTTTATTGTTAAAGCATTGTTAAAACGAGGCAGGACATTTTAACTAAAAGGCACAAACGAAGATCATATACAGAAATTTTCATAATATTCGGACGGACAGACAAACTGGCACAAGTCAATACAGAAGCTGCCAAGTCCTCTATTTAAAAGTGCTGTGGTTGCGATTGGGGATATTATAGGAAAATGCAATGCTAAATGGTAAAAAGGCAGCACTCGCTCGCTCAGTCAGCAGCAAAGGTTAAAAGAAGCATAATAATAATATTACAAAGGACGAACCCAAAAAAAACTGAATGCATTCTAAATCTCATCTCATGTGAAGATATGATATCATCTCTCTGTTTGTGTAATGTTGTCGTGCTATGTTGGTTGGTCCACTCCACTGGGCTGATGTTGGTTAATAGTGCGACTTGGACTTGACGTTCCTTTGCAGAGAGTGCCGCAGCAGCAGAACATATGCATATAGCCTTACTTAACGCCAATAGTGTCTAATCCGCTTGTGGATTGGATTATCGTGGACATGCATGCACATGTGTTGCACACGAGTGGGTTACACAGAAAGAAAACAACCTTCAGCACCACCTTGTGCAATGATATTATATGAGTATATTAGCAGCACTGCTAATGTTCTTATTTTTCGGGTTTTAAAAGAAAATTAATCGCCACGATACATGATGCCCGTGATGGACAAAAGACGGAAAGCACCCAACTGACCAGCAGCACACAGCAGTAGCAATAATAATAATGATTTTTTACAGAGAAAGTCGTCAGCACTTTTAGAATGCTACTCAAGCAAAACAAGTTAAAAAACATATCGCTCTAAATTTCATAATCGCGTGACACACGACTCACGAGCACCATAATACCGCATATTACCGCATCGATTTTGTTCTCATCTCATATATTTTCCCGTTGACCGGTGGTGTGTGTTTTTGCTTTTTTATGTATTTCCACTGGAAAAACATGCAATGAGATATGGAAATGAAATACAGAAAACGCGTTCCTTCAATTTGTCCAACATGCCATAAAGGGGCGTCTATATTTTAGTATTACACAGCATTACATAAAAAATGCTCATTTCATACTTTCAAAGCTTTGAAACAAGATTGCCCTGTGTTAGTAGAAAACAGGATAAAACTGCACCAAAAAAACTTCAAATTAGTTTCAAATTTTCAAATTAATTTTTTTCATCAAAATCATTTTGTAAGTGCAGCGCATTAAAAATTCGGTCGCGTGTAAATTAGAGAGCAGTATCGACACTCGACACCCTTTGCAATTGTGTGCTGTCGAGTAGTGTGCGGAGTCTTTAGGGGAGGCGTCTCTACAGACTTTTGGGTGTCATCCCATCGCATCGTCGGCAGATCCGCACAGCAATCCACACAAACAACAACACATCCCAAAAGAATGCAAAAATTGGTACGAGCACAAGTGAAATATAGGACATGACGATGCCCAAAAAAGTACATGGAGCTAGTTCCCGCTATTGATTAGTCTAAAGAGGAGACATGCAGCAGAGAGGAGATAGGGAAGAGCAATTGAATATTATGTGATGTTGTTGTTGTGGTTGCGGAGAGAGCGAGAGAGAGAGAGAATGTGTTTGTGTGCGAGAGTGACTCACGTTTTGAACAAAATAATGTGCTTTAACGAAGGAGTGTTAGTAGTGATCAGTTTACAGCTTTTACGGCGACGGCAGCTATGTCCTCTTCCTGTATCACACTCTTCTTATCTGTTTTGAATAGACCCATTTGTATTTGTACACATTCTCATCATCATCATCGCTGTCGAGAGGAGATATCCACCATCACCACCACCAAAGTACTTCTTCACCGGAGGAGGAGCAGCGACTGCGGCGATAATAACAGAAAATAATGCAAGACGTGAAGATACTCATTCCTCTGTTTCTCCTCGGCTACAATCTATTTGCGCTGAACTCGCTAAAGCACTTTGCCTCTAGAGATTATGATTATGTGACACTGAAGCAGTTGCCTTTGGAAATTAGCGTACGACTTAGTCGGTCTGATGAGCACCATGATCAAACAAAGCCTTACTGCCCGCCCATTGTACTAAATAATGGCCTGGCGTGGCAGCGCATTAAGCACTCCAACTCGTTTTGGAAAGCGGAGCATATCGAGTTTGATGAGAAGGCGACCGCGCAGAGTTTTGGACTCGTGAAAGCCGGCGGCTGCTGGGAACCTGCCAACTGTAATCCGGTGCATAATGTCACCCTCGTCGTCCCCTTTCGGAACAGGTCATCGCAATTGAAAAAGTTTCTTCTCCACATGCACGCCTTCCTCCACCTCCAAATGATTCAGTACAAGATTATGGTGATAGAGCAGGTGGATGATAAGCCGTTCAATCGGGGAAAGCTTATCAACGTGGGATTTGCCGAGTCCATGAAGCAATACCCGACTCACTGCTATATTTTCCATGATGTAGATTTGCTTCCTGAAAATATCCAAAATATTTATGGATGTACTCAGCATCCCAGACATCTTTCATCTGCCATTAACTCGCACAGGTGAGTCCCGCGCCAAAAGTCATGTTTGCATTGGAAAAAAATCATTTCCGTTTTTGAGAATTGATACACTTTGTGCACCACATCACATCGTCATTATCATCATCGCCGTCAATATCAATAGTCGATAACGTGAGAGAACTCGACTAAATAAATAAATGCTTAACATATCATCATCATCATCGCATCTTGGTTGTTTATATTTCCTCCTTTAGTCCTTGCTCATGAACAAATTCCCGCAGTGTGAAAAAGTTTAACTGGCAAAAAAAAGAAAGATTTGTACATTGTAGGAGGCAAAGGACATCATTTCAGGCATAACGAACAAATATTTTGTCAATGGAATGCAAAGATTTGCACGCTCTGCATATTACAAAAAAGCATTCTTCTGTGAACTCATGGCGGAGTGTATCGCATGGCGAAATATAAACATTATCAATGAGTCATGAGCAAGAGTCTATAATATGGGCATATAGCACTGCTATGGAAATGGAAAAGTTAGTAAAAACCACGAGGAAATGATAAAATAGTTTGCAGTTGCATGCTCTCTCGTTCGTATCGGAAAGAAGAAGAAAAAAGTTAAGTTTTGCGTTTGCCACTGCCATCCTTATGCCAGCGCCAGTTCTTTTGTATATTAACATGTTAAGACATTTTACAGCTCACAAGAATTCTCATATCTCATCATGTATCTTTTCTTTTTAAGTTTGTGTGGCTTTTGGAGTGACATGAGATGAGGGCTATTTTTGGTTCCATACATCATGCTAATATGTTTCAAATGCCTTTTTGGCTGGGTGACATTCATTTGGAATATGTACCATGTATAATGTATGGAATTTGGGAAAAAGTTGATGTTTCCATTCCGTGTCGGCGGCGTTGGCATTAAAATTTGTAAGCACACCTACTTGCATTACTATAGCGTTTTGGTCGATGATGACAGGATTCGTTCCGAACATCGTCAAAATGCGTAGTGTTTTGCGATTGCTAATCAAGTCATGTGCGTAAATTCCATTTCTCTGTCCAAACTACGCAGAAATCTGGATTAGAATATATGCCGATGAAAAAGAAACTATGCGAGCAATGCCACACAAAAACTTTCCATTGCTTTCTTTAAAATCTTGCAACGTAGATTCACGCGTTTGGAAATGCCTTTCAGTCACTTGCTGATAAAAATATAATGCTGATTCATCTAGAGAGCATCTAGAAATTCGAGGTGTCATTTCATAAGTATGTTATAAAAAAGCTTTTCATGTTTTTTTTGCTCCTTCAATAGAGTGTATACACAATGACAGGGTGGAATGAATTAAGTAAGCATTTAATTTGGCACAATACACTTGGCGAGTCTCTTTGTCAAGTCATAATAGAAACGAAAATAAACGTCGAGAGGCTCCTCTAGCATTATCGTATGCATAATGTATATGATAAGCATACGTATGCTGTTCATAGTTGGCGATTAGTGGCGATCTGATGAGTGTGTGTGTTCCAAAAGTTTGCTTTCCTTTCTCACTCTTTTTTTGTCTACAAAATAGGTATTTGTTGGGGTACAAAGAACTTTTTGGCGGAGCTGTCGCAATTACTCGAGATCAATTTACCGCTGTCAATGGCTTTTCGAATGAATTTTTTGGATGGGGAGGTGAAGATGACGACTTTTTCCGGCGTTTGAAGAATAAGGGACTTACAATTATACGACTTTCACAGACTGTTAGCTCATACAGAATGCTGCCACATACGGTAAGGAAAAAATGCTTTTTCTTTCTTTAAATGACTTCATGACACAAGCAAATAATGTACAAACTCATTTGAATGACCAATTTATTTGTTGTCTCTGTCTCCTAATTAGAAACAATCGGAAAACGATGCCAGGTTTGACACTTTGAAGAGGGCTGCGGATCTGTACGAGAATGACGGCCTCAATAACCTGGCCTACACGGTTGTGAATCATATCGAAGGCCTACTGTATACGCTAATTCAAGTTAGGCTTTAAGTGTCTTGTTAATTTTTAAGCATTTACAGGAATGTAATTACGATATATATTCGTTTAATTTTTTACATCTGTGCATTTTCATATAAAAATGCAGTACAATCAACATAATAGTATTCTGTTCCTATGCAAACAAACACTGTAAATTAGTCCAGAAACTAGACTATTTAGTATAGAACTGCATTTACGTATCTTCGGCAATATTTGCAATATTTTTGCTGCCTTACTGAATGATTGTAACACGGTATGGCCTTATAGAGATTAAAAGTAATAGAGTAATTAGTCTAGACATAATGCACAAGGTTTAAGTAACAATCATAGAATAGACAAGGTAACTCAATAGAATGGCATATCTACACAGATAACTACGTTTGTCTTCACTCAATCAATAATTATGTAGCCGCAGCAATCAAGAAAACAACAATCAGCCAAAAATGCTCTCGCTTCGCTTTTACGTATGCGTTATAGAAACAATGGTGATAATTGTACAATTATTTGTTGACATAAAACTGTAGATAACTGGTAACGAACTATACTACAACTTGTAATAATATTTTGTGCTATGAATGTGACTACTACAATCCGAAGCGATCTGATCCACCGTTAGTATTTTATATGAGATGAAGAAGAAATCAGCCATCCCATTTGTGCAATGACGACATTCTAGTAGTTTGACATTCTCCCAAAGAAAATCGTTTGATGCAATTAATAGTAAGTCATTATTTTAGACGCGACACTATGCATTATCTTTATCTTCCTGGTGATAGTAATGACGCAGCTCAGGCGAATGAATCTCATAATGATTTACTTTTATCTGCAACTAATCAATAATGTAACATTTTTACCGTTATTTTTAATTTAAATATGAAACTCCATGGCAACTTTATTTTATTAGACCTTTAACTTAGCATTTAGTACGCATAAAATTAAATATGATGACCAGAAAGTTGTAGTTAATTTACTGTAGTTTTAATCAGTAGGCTATACTACTTCAAAACACGTGAATAACAGGGGCACGAAATATTCCAAAATAATATTATTTTTATTGTAAATATCTAGTCGAACTGATAAAAGTTCATATACCTTCATTCGTGATATAGCAAAAAAGAATATAAGACTAGGTATTATTATGTAGTGATGTCAATTTTGAGAAGTGCGAAGGACTTCCATTTTCACGACAATTAAAGTACATAGTTGTAACAATTCCGGGTTAAAATAATATTCGAGAAACTCTCAGTAATGATATATTACTGCTTCCTACATGTCTTCTTTAAAACGCAGCCTTAGTCTACGTGTATTTAAGCTTTAAGATTTAATCATGTAACAAGTAAGCCTTTCAAATCTATTTATGCCATCAAAATATGCAAAATTCATTTTTTCGGGCTTTCAATGCTTTCCTGTATACATTCCAAGTTGTGTTACTTCCAAGCTACCTCCATACGTTTGTTAATATATTTTAAACTATTAATCTTGTTAAAGTGAAAGCAAGAAGGTGAATGATGGTTTAATAAAATAGTTAAACTACTCTTTCTGGTAGCTAACATTGTATTTTGCAGCTTTTACGATACCAGTGATTGTGTCGGTTTTAATTTTTACAATCATGATCTGATTAAATGAAATTATTATTGTACAATGAGATTTTTGAGGATGAATACGCTAAAAATTCCTAAACAAGATCTGTGGTGAAGAATACTTTAGTACCAGTGTATCAGCTTTAGATCTGTTATAATGCGTTGATAAACTATTATTTACCACCAAAAACTAATTATGATTAAGTATTCGTATTTAAGATATGTTTATAATTGGTAAATATCAATATGGAATCGGTTGACAGTGGTGAATCTTGTCACTGAATGATCTACATGAAATGTTTTACATGTGCGAGCTTTGTTCTTTAAGGAATATAAAAGTTTCTATTGAAGGTAACTTGAATTCTACGTTTTCATCTGTGTTCGTCGATTTAAACAATTAAGTCTTCTTATCTGTGTATAGTATTGTAAATTCAGCTTAGTCAAAGTTACGAAATATTTTAGCAAATTTTGTGATACTTGTAATTAAGTTGCCTTCGTGTTGTTATATTAACTGAATCAAATAATATTAAGAATTGTCAAGTGTCCTTGTTCTTATCGCTCTAAATTGTAGTGGGGATAAACCTTATAAAAATTCATTTCAATACATACAACATATACGAACTCGGAATGTTTAAGCTTTATAAATTATAAAGTTGTAAAAAATGTTATGATGAAAAAGTTAATGATTCGTCTAGTAATTTTCTAACGTAGTGACAAAATATTGATACAAAATACAGAGACTTTTAATGTTTTAATTATTAAAGATGAAAAATAAAGTAAACTAAAAATATTAGAGTAAAACCAAATACTTGTTCATTTGAGATTTGATTATAAATATTTTGTACTGAATCACAGCATCATTAATCTACATATTTACCTTCCATACAGTGGGCATTTGACGTACATTGCTGGCATAGTGAAATAAAATATGCTGGAAAATCGTCAGTACACTACATTATCATGATCTTTAGGACTGACATATAATGTTTTGCTTTTATTAAAAATGCTGGCAATTAACAATACATACATACAGCATTATGTCACTGTAAAACATATTGTCCTGGTTAAACACCAATGATGAAACATTGATGAAATATGTTACTGTTACAACCGTTTATAGAGAAAGTATGTGTAACGGAAAATTTTTGGCCTTTAACAATCATTTGGATAACAGACTTAACCAAAATACATATCAGTCTATTTACTGCATTAAAAGTTTAAACAACTATGAGATGCAATACATATACTTACGCAATATATTAATATCATATAACTTTTAAGGCAATCAGTTTTTATCACATCCGTGAAAATCACATATTAGGATATACTCCCTCCCAATAACTATTCCTCCAATTGAAAATCTTCTATTATAACAATAATGATAAAGCATATTACAACAAATATTATTTCGGTTTCAGTAAAAATAGTTTTAAAAAAATAGTTAACGCTTTACTAATTAGATAAATAAAGGGGCTTGGGGAAACATGATTCTCGATTGTACAACGGCGTGTGACTGACTACCTTCCCATATTTTTACCTTTATACAATCTAGGCATTTTTAATAATTTAAATAAAAGTTACGTGACTTGAAATTACATATTCTAAATGTAAAGGTAACTTGAATACAAGTAGCAGGTATATGTACCTGAATACAAAATTTATACTCTCCTTACATGATTTTCCAATCCATTAGTACAAACATGTATAGGTAATCTTCTTACAGATTTCTTTATGACAGTTTACATTCATCTATACGAGGAATTGATGAATCATGGATGAAATGCAGGTTAGTCCCATTCCGAGACGAGCACACAAATCAGTCTTGTCGTCTGGACTTATCCTGTTGATATTTACAGTGAAAAGATGAATGATCTTAATGTTTGTTGCCGGATGGTTATCAGAAAGTACTTACCAAAGTTATGTAAAGCTCAATCACTCTCATCAACGTTTTTGTATGTTGCTGCCATGATACTTTCCCCTGCCTTGTCGCAACTCCATATATGTATCTGTAGTAGATCTCTTTGTTCTAGCAAGAGCTGTAGCTGCTAAGGCTTTCTCTCTCAATCCTGTGAGACAAAACGATGAATATTATACCGCATGTAATATCTTTTACACTGGCTCAGGGCTAACACCGAAGTATACAAAAAAGTAACGATTAACTCATATTAGTAGTACACAATTTCATGATGACACGGATGTAAATTTCCATTTGATAACAAGATTGATGTTTATTATTGTTTTACTAAGTATACTTATAATGCTTTCTCCGTGCGGAAGCTTGTACCTACTTACCACGTCAAATATGTACATATTCGTCTGATGATCATCTCGACTTGCTGTAGTGCCTACGAGAAAGCATGAAATGACTTTATCGCACGACATGACTTTCCCCTCGAGTTAGCTGTGAAAGACTGTCACTTCTTTTTAAAGCATGTCATTGGCACACATCCGATCGATATTAAAATGTTATTGGTTGACGTTTTGAAATTTTTACAAATAGTTTCCTTACCAGTACCGGTACCCATATTCCTATATTGTAAATAGAGGAAAACAACTTGCATTAGATTCATAACAATATTCAGATTAATTTTTGTACACACACCAGTAAATAGAAATGCTAACACTTACGTGCTTACGTATAGCTAACATTTATTTGCTCATCCTTTCTTGGTGCATTCAACCAGGAAAAGCACTTGTGAGAGACATAATGGTCACTCATTTCTTCTGTAGATAAGTGCACATGCCTGACTCTATTTAATCAACGATTTCCTAACGAGGAGTTTGCTGTATTTCACGCCCAACTCTTTTTTTTTAAATGTATGAAACTGTCTGCATCTGTCGTAACTGTCACTTTCTTTAGAGAAGCTGAAAGATAAATATTATGCATACGAAGCACATGGTGAGAACCGGAGGCAGCTACACATACAAAAAAGCTGCTTTCTCTGGAATCCGGTAAATGTTGCTACAATATACATACTAACAAGCTTGGAAGCATAAGTATTGATTTTGTACCCATTTCCACAACAACTACCCCTCTGACTTCTATTTCGTGCGATAGGACTAGTTATTTTAATGGCAGCAAGCATGTATGCATTTCTTACATCGGACGAACCTCTCTACTTTCTTCCTCTCTGGAACAGTGGGACCAACGGTGGTGGTGGTACGTTTATTATGACTATTACTCCGACATGGGATCCATCCACATCGCTTCATCACTTGGTACTTGGCCTGATAAATAAGTGGTGTTGAATGGCACGTCGTAATATCATCATAGCTCACAGCTCTTTTCTATTTTCTTTCTCTCCGCTCCTATTCCATTTGACGGAAGGCGGGTGAAACAGAGCAGACATAAAATTCACAGCCCTTTAGCTGTTCATCATCATCTTCATGTGCATACTCTCAACAAATCAAATGAAAAATATATCTTGACTCGCATGAAATGTAGGTAATAGGTAAAAAATCCGGCTGCTGGTGAAAACAATAAATATTGTGCAATTTATATCTTTTACCCGCTTTCTACTTAGTTTCCTTCCGTAATAGCTACAGCTACATACATAGATGATACAGTCCCTCTAGCACTGGTGGTCGTACCACAGTTGCAAATACAGAGCATTGTTTTTTCTCTTTCCGCTGGAAGCAGCATGGGGGCAAATTATAATGCTTTTAGGATGGCGAGCAGATAAGCATAAATTCTTGTGAGATGACTGATAGTTTAAAATTCTACTACTATATGATCCTACTATCGCATGTCTGTTCTCTCCATTATGCTCTGTATTATGCTTTCACCGTTCCAGCGGTTTCAGTAGCATCAGAGTTCGGTCACAATTTAACATTGACCGTTACAAGCGGTTAAAATTTCAAACTTTCAAACATCCGTGTGATTCGTCCATGAATAAATACGCATATAAAATCTTCATCAGTTCATCAGTTTAACCTGTGAAAATACTGGATTTATTGGCTACGGGATTCAGTCATTACAATAGCTTGTTGTATTTGCACAGTTTCAACTAACTGTCTGAGGCACTATAAAAAGTTGGATGATGGATTAGCTGGGGTAGTGCTCATGCACAGTTTCGAATAGCTGATAGGCATTAAATGCTTATTCAAGTAATGTATTTACCTTTCATAATCCTACACGAAGCTCTCCATCCAGTATCCAGTACCCGAATCCAGCAGCAGGCAACAAACCAAAACGTGTTTTTCTGTGTTGCCTGGTGTAGGAAAGCGTGTGTAATTTGTTTGCTTTTCTCAGTCCATTTCTCCAAATACACTTAAATAAATGGCAAGAGTGTGTGCAAGTTTCTATTCGGCCCATCATGATATATGCATACTATGTAGTTGTGGTGATGATGAATGTGCTGACCATCAGAACATTTTTGTAATAACTTACTGTAATTTCGTGTTGCATAATAAGCACAAACTTGATAGTTATTTATGTTCTTGATTTTGTGCCACAGTAGTGCTTTCATTCGTATGAAGAAAGTTTTGAGTTGTAAAAATAAATGAAATTGCAACTTGAAAGTAAACTGCATGCAATTTAGTTCATTACGCACAGTGGATGTTCAGAACGCCCCTGGTCACTCGTTCGCTCGTTATGCATTTATGAGAAAGTAACAAGGCAGCCATTAAAGATGGATGATGATATGAATTTGTTAATTAAGTATTTGGATTACTTCTTCCGGAACGTTTATCTCCCATTTCGGTGGTTGGTTTGCTATCGGTTGTGCATATCTGCCTCCCGTCCTGTGTAAAGTGAACAGTTGCTTATTTCATTGATGAAAAATTCATTAATGGGAAAAGGAAAGAGGAGAACAAGCAAATATGTAGCAGGAGTCTATAGACGAGAGAAATTGCATGAGCACCACACTATAATGCTTGCTTGCATGTGTTAAATAAAGCATTTTACCATAATTTATTATTCCATTTCTCATTTCATTTATCAAAACATGCACGATTAGAGCAGCACAGTGTTTTGCAAAGAAATTACCAAATTAAACTTTCATAGTACTTATCAACCTCAACCGGGGTATCAGTTGCCGTTAATAAATGGCTTATGAAGATTGGTAATAACAATAATAATAATAGCAATGAATTTCATTTTGTGAGCTCACAAAAAACTTCAACCTTCTAAATATTCTCCATGACCTACGTTTACCCGACTATCTCACCGACTATCAATACAATAATCACCATAAAAAACGGACATTAAACATGAATGTGAATCCTTTATAGTAAGCTTTTAATGAATCCCCATGTGATATTTTCATTTTTTTATTACGAAATGCTGATTATATAGCAGGTAGTAGTTATACCTATTGGGTACATTTACATAAAGGCATTGATTGGCATTTTTATTACCTGTGCAAACACTATATGGCATCATCATCATCGTGATGTTGGTAACAACGACCCGGTGAGTGGTCTTCGTGATTCGTGGACGCAGTATATTATTTTGCTGGCTGCAAGCATTCTTCCTTCACTCACTTCGAGCTCTCTGTAGTTTTACCCTCTCTGCTCGTTCTTCTTGTGTCCATCGTCAAAAGGTAAGAAGGGATGATGATTAAGTTATAAAAAGGGACAACACACACTAATGGTAAAGCACGTTATATTGTCCTTTTGCATAGCTGCTGTGAATAGTATGTATATATGTGGGGGCAAGCACAGGTAAAAATCAACCAAGCATCCATCCTTTTTACTAGGTTTACATATACAACTAACATTACCTACTATTATTATAGCTATTATTGCGGCGGCGGCAGCAGTGGTGATGGTGTGGAAACTCTGGCAAATACCCTTTCTTTGTACAAAAAAGTTGTATAATAGTAACAATGCATGTTTTACGCGTTGCAGCAAGAGCAGCATATATGCCAAATTCAACTTTCTTGTTCGTCGTCGTCTCTCTCTCCCTATATATATATGTGATTGTTATCGTAATAATAATAATAACTAGCAACAATAGTAGAAAGCACTCAAAAGTCATATTGACCGACCAGCAAAGTAACCATCATCATCATTGCACTGCTTATTGCTATTGCTGTTTTATATGCGTTCTTTCTGGCGTTGATGGTGTGGTGGTGGTGGTGTTACTACCACAACAACTAGTACAATGGTGACTGATGTAGGAATCGGGCCCACCATGTTCCATAATAGTGATAATCCTTCAATAATACTCCAACTTCGTCCTTTTTACTGGCAGACAGAGGAGTGAGTAGAGTGGAGAGCCTAAGCTAGTAACAGTGTAAGCACGTATATATGAATAATTTACTGGCATGAAAGTAAGTAAGCAAGGCAGGAGCAAACACTATTATTATATGCATACATAATATCAAAAACTGCTTCTCATGAAAACTGGCAAAGCTGGTTTCAAAAGAGTTGTTCTATAAGCGTGCACGACGATATAAAGTGGTGGTGCGGTGGTGGCAAGAACTCTGTAATAATAATATGCAATGCAATCCAAAAAGCTTTGAATCTTCGAAACACTGAACTTTGCACAGTGGTGGAGTGGAACTGCCAGAGAGTGGTGTGCTGATATTCTATGTATGTATGCAGTTCGTTAGTTCGAATGTATATATATTTGTATGTAGGTATATAAAAAAACGCTTCGAGCTTCCCTTCACTCTCACGACGTCGACGATGATGTTGATGATGATGCCTGTCTTCCTTTATAATATTAAGGTATGTCGTTCTTGGCAAGAGAGGATTTTACTTCTGAACCAACTCATCTCTCGCAGGCATGTTTCTATGAAGCTATATTCGAATACATCTACAATTCTACATGCGAAGCAGCAGGATTTCAGTTAGGGATGATGTTGTTGCGAGCATTTTCACATATTACTACATACATATATATCCACTATACGTCAAATAACAACAGTTTTGCCCTTCATCATCGTTTTACAGTATTAGGACAACCAGGGAGTTAGGGAAACAGAGTTTCTTTATAGGAGAGCATGTGAGTCCCTAGTCAAGTCCCTGACTATCTCCTACTACTCCGCTCCGGTAGACAGCGTATCAACACTGCTACCACCACCATCATCATCAACAACATCACATCCACCACCACCACCAGAAGCACTTATGTATTTTCCTGGCAAGGCCATCATCATCACTCTAGTCACTATGCTACTAGCACTCAATTTTTATACTCTCCAAACCAACCACCACCACCGCCACTCTAACATCACGAACACATACATATCGAACAGCGGGTTGCATGGAGTAAATAAGTCTGTGTTTTGTTAAATGTAAGGAAGCAAGTAAAAAGTATTATTGTAAGAATGAATGCAAGCATAAGTATTCTCTATGCGATGGCGAGATGTTGGTGGTGGTGGCGAGGATCATGACGACGGTGATGATGATGATGATGGTGGCGGTGGTGGTACTCGCAGGACCTTGTGGCAAACACCTTATGTATGCATGCAGCAGTGTGCATTAGAAATAACTTATATTACAAATATACCTACTGCATGCTTACTTACATATTACATCTCCACACACATTTTCGATTCGCTCCTCTACTCTCATAGGCACATTACTTACATTACTGCTTAAAAACTTGTGTAGTTTTCGTTCAGTTAGTGACTACTACTGCCTTCCCTCAAAGTTTGAATGTGTGTATTATGTGTGCGATGGGATGATGATGATCGTGATGATGATGGTGGTGGTGGTGGTGGCGAGCAGCGAGCAAAAGCTTTGCTTTTATATATGCTATCCTCTGTGAGAGAGTATGAAAAGAAGCAAAACTAACAACGCTTCAGTGCTTCCACAAGAAGACGAGGAGAGGAGAACCTACTAAAAAGCCCTGTCCAACGTAGTAATATGCAGGCATTATAAGTGACTAGCTTATGGTATGCCCTAATACCAACCAGAGCCACAACAGCCACCAAAAAAAGTAGTAAGCAAAGTAAGTAGTAGTGTGTGGAAGCAAAGAAGAAGAACGGAGAAAAGTTGGAGTTTTCAGCAAAGCCCACTCTCTGACTCTCTCCCATCGTCTCTCTCATTTCTTCTTCTTCACCCTCTTACTCATATACTCTGGCCAATTACTCTTTTTCTACTACTACAACTACTACGACGACTACTACTAAAGAAAGAGTCACTAGTAGTATCACTGGTTCCACAAACACACACACAGCTTCAACAACCATCCACTTCTCACATACATATCGATCGATGAATTGTACCTCAACAAAAGCCTTCTTTTCATTTTTTTAAGTTGCCACCATCGCCACAACCACCACGACTTTTGACACTACCACTCTATTCATATATGTGATTCCCATCAGAGAGTCGTCGTCGGTTCGAATCATATATAATGAGTTATTATCGTGGTGGAGAAGGAAAAAGGACGGACGAGAAGAAGAAGCAAAACAGAGTTTTTATTTAATAATCCTTTGTTGCTTTGTGCATGTTCCTCCTGTTTTATCAACAATAATAATCATTATTATGGTTATTGTGATAGTGGTACATGTGTATGATCTCACATCTTTATGAATTTGTGAATGACAACGAAGAACACGAGGAGGACGGAACGAAGAGGCAGAGAAAAAAAGTGAGTGTGTGTACAAGGAAAGCTCTTTGTTTGTGTGCAAGTTAAGAAAAAGAAGAAGAGAAGAAAAAGTACATCCGCGGTGATGTGCTAGTAGTAGTGGAGCAGTAATAATAATAATAGTAATAATAATAACAATAAACGTAATAAAGCAATAATCAAGTGACACGCTAACAAGTGCGGTGCAAGAAGTGAGTTTGTGAGTGTGTATATGTGTGTTTGTATACGTACATCAAGTACACACGAGACGACGAAGAAAGTGTTTTTGTCGCTGTTGGTCAACCGTCTGTTTTCTTCTTCGTCTTCTTCTCAGCAGCCACTTTGACAGAAGAGTAACAAGAAAAAGGAGAAGAGAAAAAAAGTGAGAACGGATTCAGGGAAAGGAGGAGAAAAAACGAGTAAGTTTACTACACTCATACAAATAAAAGTAACACATAATAGAAAACAGACGACGAGTAGAAAAATGTTTGGAGAGAGAAAAAAAGGACATGATATAAAAGATTGGCTTGGCACATAATAATAATGTATAGAAGAGTACTCTCTTGATGATATGACATAGTCGTACTATTACCATTATTGCATGTACTTTTCGAGGCTGTAAAAATAAAAAAGAGATCATGGAGTACGTACAATGTATGTTGTCTCTCTCTCTTTCTGTCTCTGAGAAAGAGAGAAAGAAGAAGTTGTATCGCTGTTAGAGAAGAGCTGTTGCCATCCATATAAAGGAGACGTGATAGCTGACTCTCTGCTGACCATTGGAAAAGACGGGAGAAATATCAGAGAGGAAAAAGCAAAGAGAAGAGAGCAACCAGTTTCACATGGTCACTCATTTACCTACATTGTAGTTTGTAGTAGAAAACCGAGAAAGGCGGTGAAATGATGTACAAAAAATGTAAGCAAGGAGGACGATGCACACAGAAGGCAGACAGGCACACACATGTCTCTCCCATTTAAACCGAGAGAGCACCGACACATAAACATGCATCCACATTATGAGTTTCTCCATTGTGTACCCGTCCTAGACAGACAGACATGGAGACATGATGGACATTTCTTTGTTTTTGAAGAAGTCGTTGCATAGTACACGGAAATATATATAGTATATATGTATACATTGTCTGTGAACAGTCCTTCCGATTGACGAGAATATAACAGTTTTTTTACTACAATTGGAGCATAACTCCCAAGGTGCATGCAGTTTGGTAGAGATTTTGGAAAATGTTGGTACGCGTAAAAAAGTAAGTACTACATCATTTTATAGTCTTGTAGTTTTGCAGGTTGAGAAATGAATCTGACATGTCGTAATAATGCACGCATCACATAACTTACGACTGAGCAAGTAAAAAGAAAGGACATGTATATGTATGTATACAAATATGTGTGCATTATATATGTTCTTGTTGTTGATGTACAGGGAAAGATAACGAAAAAAAGAAACTGTTTCTCTGTTTTTCGGTTATTTGTACGTCCGTTTTCGTATGTGTGCCTCTGTGTAAATAACTTCAAGTGCAACTTGCCGTTTTTATTGTGCTGGCTCGTTTTTTCATGTAATCATAAACGCTGCAGCGGCAGCTGCCATAATAATAATATATGCCTTGTACGAATATGTCTCGCTCTCTCTCACTCGTTCCTCTTTCTTGCATTCTATGTATGTACAATATTATGGAAATATGTATGTACTTTTTGCTGCCATACCTACTACTATTATTAATAATAAATATACATACATATGTTTACCTATAAAAAGCAAATCATCAATACTTTTACTCAGAGCACGCACACACATGCATATAGGCAATATGTGAAATTTTGAGAATGTAAAATTGTAAAATTGAAAAAGTGTGCTTCTGCTGTGATGTGTGCGGTGGTGGTGGTGGTGTGAGTGTGTCATTTTGAGAGATTTTTGTCCGTACGTGTTGCTTAAAAAATACTAAAATGCACACAGAAATTGTGCCTCCAAATATGCCATTTTTTTCTTTCTTTGTACGATCGTGTGTGTGTGTAAATAGTAAGGCACATAAAATGCTAAAGCCAGACACACTTGAAACACGTTGCTGCTGGTGATGGCTATGAATGATGATGATGCAGAGAGATACATATATTTTCTACATACATCAAACTACGTACATTCCTAAACACATCGCAACTACATTAGATTGGAGCTTTTCTTTGATTTTCTGACAGATAGAGAGTTGTACGCGAGCAGAGTACAAAATGTATGTATGTACAAAAGCATCATTTTTTTCTGTAAAAAAAGTGCAGTTTTTGGAATTATAAATGTACGAAATTAAACGAAACAATGTAGAATACAAAAAAACGTTTAGAAATATGCTTTGCCGTTTGCAATGATTTGCAATGCGGCCATAGGAAACAATGTTGCCATTTTATGTATTACTTATCATCATCAGCGCTACTACTACTACTACTACATCATGTACCTACATTTTTCAAAAAGGAGAAAAAACTTTGCGTTGTACATAATATATCACGATGCAATAGTCAGTCAGCCATACAGTTTTTTTTTACAGCCAAACTAAACGCCAGCATGAAGTCAAGCAAGAAACACCGCTCAACCGAGCAAGTAAGCAAGCAAGGCAGGCAAGTAAAGTAAGAGAAGAAGAAGAAGTGAGTGAACGAACAAGAAACCAAAAAAGCTCGTTCCTCAATCTTCTTACGTAGCCATTGTTATCCACATCTGAAATCACAAAGAAGAAGAAGAAGAAAATATATGAACCACATCATCATCATCAACAACAACATGATCATGTTCCTCAAGGCACGTATCATATAATAGCAGGCCTTCTTTCTTAGCAGACCAAAGCACACACACACACACGCATAACATAAAAATAATACACAGAGACACACATCATATGCACATAAATAAACACACACACACATAACAAGTAAGTAAGTGCTCTGCTCAATTTTTTTTACATATGAACATAACCTGTACACATGTAACTTCGTTACTATTATGAATACATTATAGATTATGTTGCCCGTACAATTCACATGTCGAAAATAAGACTTGTGAGTGAGAGAGAGATGCAAAGACTTGAGTTATAAGATGCGCGAGAAAAAAAAGACTTTATATAATAATAAAAATGCATTGTAGTGATTATGTTTTTACATGCTATAAAAACGCAACAGCTATAAATATAATGTGAGCATGCATGTAGGAAAGGTTTGGCAGGTTCCTTTCATAAGATGATGATCATTATCATGATCACTTTTTTTAGGTATATAAATGTGTACTACTACTACAACACGACCGCTTCTACTACTACCAACTTCTCCTTCTTTGAAATAGTACATGCATAAATTTACAGTAGACTAAAAGAAGAAAAAATCTTCATCTTGTGTCGTCATGATGTGGTGGTGGATGGATGGTGGTGGTGGTGTACTCCGCTTGATTTCGATGTCGGTTTTGCCTGCTTGTTCTTTTCGTGTGCTCCCCCTCTGTTTTATCTCTCAGTATATCAACCATTTTTTCTCTTGTATGCTTATGTATATGCATGTAAAAAAAATTATATAAAAATACGGGGATACATACATAATCTCCTCTCTGCGATATATATACATATATATGTAGGTATATATAGCATATAAATATTCAGACTCACTCAGGATGACGGAGAAGAAAGAAGGAAGTCTTGCTAAGACTGACTCGTCGATTCAAACAAACGCCGTTGTTGCTGTAGCTGTGGTTGTGTTACGTGCACTAGAATGTTGTGCGAGAATAAGAGGAGAGATGAGAGAGAGGGAGAGAGAGACTATGAAGCAAGCGAAAGAAGAAAATGCAGAGAGAGCACTATTATTATATTATTATACTATTACTATGGTAGTTAGCAGGAGAAGAGGAGTGAATATATATTTATATTATATAAATATATATTTATTTGGCTTATAGTTAGTAATAAGACGCTGCTGGTGCTAGTTCCTCTTCTTCAAGAGGAGAAGAGTTGTTCCTTCGTCGTGGAGTGCGACGACTACGACGACGACGACCATGATGATGATGAGGATGATGTTGATGTATACTTGTAAAACTTTGAGAAAAAACTCAAATAATATTAAGTACTTACTTTATAAGCAAGCGAAGATGAAAGAAAAATGCCTTGTCTCTATCTCTCCCTCTACTAAAAGCTTTATGCATATTTATAGATATTTATTATTATAATCACGCATGCACATACACGTAAACATACATCTTGCATGTAATATCGTTATGTTTACGAGGATAAACATATTATTATTGTATTACCCCTTTCTGCATAAATACTATTATTATTATTGTTATCATCATCATCATCATCAGCGTTATTATTACTTCTTTGTATGGCAAGACATGATATAATGCAATGTGCGCTGCTATTAAGATGATATAAAAAAATGACTTGTTCCAGGAGTAAATATTAAACTCTAGTTGTTTTGCTGTGCAGCAAGTAGAGAAGAGGAAGAAGGACCCAGTGAAATCTTGTCGTGAATTTTGTTTTTACAAAAAAAATCCTATTGAAAAAGTGCACCCCGTGTGTGATGGTCGTATTTAAGGTGCACACACGGTGCACGGGAAAGGACAAGCAGGAATACTAAAAAAATAATGCATATTAGAGGAGAAGAGAACGACGTCGTCGGCAGCAGGAGCAGCAATAGTCATCGCACATTCGTATGTAGTAGCAACATTAGCAGCGGCAGTAGTGGAAGAAGTAGTAGTATTAAAGCTGAGAGAGCTTGTAAGAATAATAGTTTGTAAAAGTCAGAAGAGCACACACACACAGGGAAAATGCACACATACATATACAGCCGGAAGCTCATTCGGTTCGTTTCGGCTATTTGCTTTAATACTACTCGCGCTCTCTCCTCTCTTTTCTCCTATTCTTGCTCATCGCTCATCTTCCATCCTTAAAGCAACCTCATCAGCATCCTCATCATCATCGCCACCGTCATCATCCTCTTCTTCCTCTCGTTTCCTTTCTAACTGCTAACTACACTTCTATAGCTACTACTGCTACAACTACTCCATAAAATAACGACGACTTCTGCTACTACTTACTACTGTTGTTTGTTGCCATTTGTGCGTACTTCTCCTTTTCCTTCCCCACATATATATTTTTTCTCTCCTTCCGATCATTCCAAGCCAAATACCTACATAGAGCCAGAGAGGCAGGCATATACATTCATAAATATGCATACTTTGTACGTTTCCCATCATCATCATCATCGTCGTCGCCTCCAACACCACTGCTGCTGCTACTGCTATGCTACTACTAGCACTCTCGAACAACCAACTCCATTTCTCCATTATGAGCGACTAATAAGTACCCATAAAATCTTTCGCTCACAATCAGTCCTTCTACCTCCTCTCCGCTTCCACAAAGCATAGTAATAAATGTCGACTTGTTTTACACGAGAAATGCGTACATTTAAAATTTTAATAGGTTGATCAGTTCGCACTAAAAAGTAAAGTCCGTTTTGGTTCCCAACCAAGTTTCAAGAGTGGAATGTGATATTATAGAGTGTGTGTGACTTGCAGATATGGACGATGTAATGGTTAGTATGTGTGTGTGTGATTCTTTAAAAATGGGCTAATTATTCATACCTTATTGATTTACACGTTGAGACGAGTGTGTGAGAGAGAGGAGAGACGGGACGGGCAGACAGGAAAGTGAGGAGAAGCCTATAATAATACAAGCTAGGTCGCATGTTTATTTATGTGCTCGGGGTTTCTTTTGCTGTTGTGTATGTACCTTTCTCGTGGTAATGTAACGTGAAAGCGGAATGTTTTGTCTTATGCACTCATATAATAGGAGCAGCAGCAGTAGTAGTGAGCATCTGCCATGACACGAAAGTTGGAAATTGGAAGAAAGACTAAAAAAGTAAACTTTCCTTGGTTCAGGTGTGGGAACACGATTGTTTAGCGTTTGCCATACCTTTGGTTGCCTGTGTCACCAGTTTTCTTCTTAATTTCAGTCCCGTCATGGACAGTTCATGAGGAGGATGAAAGGAAGATAGCTTAATTACACTCGTTGTTGAGTTCGCGGAATGTGATTGCACAAGTGCGCCACATAGCATTCATAATAGTAATTTGGATTTATTTGTGAAAATGTGGGTTCATCGAGAGACGCCAAAATTATTGTTATTGTCGCCAATTGATTTGAGGCATGATTGCAAATTAAAAGTGACAGAGGGTAGCTCTTCGCCTAGCTCGGTTTTGTTTCTGTGGAGAAAGTGAGCAGCACCTTTTTTTGCATTGGCAACCTGATTTTCGCAATAAGAATTATGCAAAAGTGACGATGCCTCAAGTTGGTAGGTGAACATTTCATGGAAAGCACATAAGAACGGGAATTTCTCCCTTTTGAAACAAGACAGTGAAATGTGTTCATGTGTCAACCTGATTTTTTATCGACAATATTAATGACAATGACAACTTGTATAATAATACATTGTCAGTAATAACGTATAGTTTACCAAGAAGAATATTTTATACGTAAAGCTACTTTCTTCTTGTGGTGGCCCATAACAGACAACGGCTGTGTACTTGAAATGAAAGAAAAAAAAATGTTTTGAGCTGTCTATGGACTGTGACCTCAACGGAAATCGATGTTATACTTACGTATTAATATATTATTTGAAAAATAACTGATAAAAAGACAGCTTTTATAATAAAATTTACGTAAACACCGCAAAGCAATATCTAGGAAATGACAGAGAAGAAGCTTGGAAAAATATCTTGTCGACTTTCGCAATAGCACGCTTAATTTTTATACAAGGCCGTAGTTTACCGTTGTCTTGGCTCAAGTACTTTTATCCTGTTTGAAGACAGTTTCGTACCATCTTTTTAACAAGTAGGGAGAAAGTTATTTAAATTAGACCACTCGGTGTAAATCAGTATAAGTACTTAATTGACCATAATGTGATACTTTGTTTTCACGTGAACTACATACATGAGCAGCAAGCGATAGTGGAAGCAAGTCTGCAAAAAGTGCACTGGTGGTAAGTCTGTAGCAAAAAAAGAGCAAGTCTAAAATAGTTGTAAAAAAATCTATCACAAAAAAATATAAATAGAGGCTGAAGCGTGTGATGACAGTAATAAAGAGCCTGAGATCCAGCACACGCTTCCATTTAAAACTGTCATCGTGAGCACATGACAATGCCATTTTTTGTCCATGTGAAGTTTTAGAAGAGTGTCAGTAGTCGCAAATAAAAAAAATTACGCAAACTTCGCCTTATAAAACTGGATTCATTCATACTTCATACTCATCTGCATATTTAAACGTTTCTTTCATAAATGGCTTGCCCATTGTGTCAAGTTACACAACAACAAAAAAGAGCTCGCCTTTTGTCTGCCAGTTTTATACATAAGGATACATAATTCAACTCTTCTCACCGATATTATTATTATTATATTATTGTAATTGGCAATGATGAACCCTCGTGTTCGTTATTTATCACGATTGTTATTATCTTCATCATAATATTATTGCTATTATGACTGTCACTATTTTTTCTCAATTTTCTCCTTCCCTTCGCTCATTTCTTACGAGTTTCCTTTTACTCCTTTAATTATGCAGTTAGAATGGGCTGGTAATAATATACGTGTTTTTGTGGAGGCATATCCGGAGAGGAGAATGCTATTGAAACTGCTCAATAATGAACCTCTCCACTGTGACAGCCACGACAATGACGAGAACGGCACTCGAGCGAACCTTGGTGCTGATGTAGATATATAAATACATACACACATATGCACAAAACTATCCGGAGCAGCAACATCCTTATTTGTTTGTTTAAATAAAAGAATATTATATGAAAAACGCAAGTATTGTGTTTTGCGTTACCATAATCCTCCATGAATAAATAATTTCTACTGCTGCTACCGGATTAGTGGTCATGTGCTTTTGGATGAAAATGGTGTGTACATGTCCCATGTATTGTCAGACATGAAAATTGTTTAATGAATAATGAGCAGTGAAGATCGATTAAAGAAAGGTAACCGAATATTCGTGTGGTGGAGGTGGTGGAGGAAATGCTCGCACATTTTGTTGCTTTTTACGAGAAAAAGGGTTTTTTGGGTAATACATGCATACGGAGAGCAACTCTGCTCCTTTTCTGCATATAAAGCGAGGCATACAATTTGTTCTCTTTTTTCTTGTAATTCAACGTGTAGTAGTAGTGGCATGGTCTCATATTAACATTTTATTAACATGAAATGATATAAAGGAAGGCGTCACATTGCTCTCTGCTTAAACTTGCTACTTACTGCTTTAAGCTTGACCGATGATGAAGATGATCCGTATGTAAGCTTTAAAGGAACAATAATAATCGTGTCAAATGCACATGGAAGAGCAGAAAAGAGCAGCAGTGAGCAGAGTGAGATTTTGATTATTCCTTTTCCTTGTTTGATATTATTATTTTTTTAAAGACATCAGCATCAGCTATAAAAAATAGTCGTGTTACAGCAGCTACGATTATTATAACGACGATGCAACTTGCAAGAAATGCGACGTAGATGAGTGTCCACATTATGAATACGTGTGTGTACGCTGACTAGAATATGAGCTGGAAAAGGCACACTCACTCACTGGAATGCAACATTAATAAGTTGATCAAGTCGATATCGAAAACGAATATTATTATGAGAGCAATATAACTGAAAGTTAAATATTTATGATGTACATTTTAATACTTTTACATTAAATGCGCCTTTCCATTGGTCACAAAATAAATATGACGAGGCTGAAGTTAGGGATTATATGGGCAGTAAAAAGTAGCTCATGAGTGTGTAATATAATCGTGATGGCAGTATGAATGTATATATGAATATAATATAATATGTAGTCATAAGAAAATATACGCACGGAGAAAGAAACCTGGTGTTTCATCATGAAGTGACATGAATTTTTAATGGTGTTTCAGTTACTTGAAGCCCGAAAATTCAACTGGATGACGGCTATGAACAGATACTAGTGGACAGAATGTTTGGGAACATTGACAGGATGATAGACAACACAGGGGCTCACATTAATTCTGGGGGGATGAGACACCATCTCAGCCATGTTATGGAGGACCATGGTCACCATAACGGACGACCAAATCCAATTGTGAATCCTTCCCACAAAATGGATCACTACGGTGATCCGTACAATTTCGTTGACGAAATGTCAAGCGGAAACTACACTCCAGTAGCAATCAACAATCCGCCTCCTACTACTCCAACCCCAGTTAAAAAGCGTGGCCGAAGGAAAAAGTCGGAAATGAACAGGTGCGACATATTGAACTATTTTTTTTCTTCATGTTAATTGCATCATTGATAAGTGTTTCCTGAGAGAAAGTAGAAGTGAGTGCAGATAAATAATTTTTATTTCTTATGGGTTTTTCATAGGGAGGCCGAATTCCAAGAGAATAATACTAAAAATAACAACAAAGAGGTTGGCGTAATGGATGCCAAGGAAAGAAAGAGACACGATCGCTTTAATGGATTGTCTGAAGAGGAAGTGGCAAGGAAAACACTTCCAGATCACATTACTCCAAATCTTGACATTCTTATGGTTAGTTAATTCTCAAGCGGAATTCATATTTTTTATATACTGGTTTCTTTAAATATGACAACGATTTCATTTCATTTTACAGATTGGAATAAACCCTGGAATGTTTGCAGCTTTCAAAGGTCATCATTACGCAGGACCCGGAAATCATTTTTGTAAGCAGTGATTATTTTGGTGATGTTTTTGGCACATTGGTATTAGTGGAGGGTTGACTCATGTTTGATTTTTTTCAATTACAGGGAAATGTTTGTACCTCTCTGGGTTGGTTCCCGAGGCAATGACGGCTGATGATGACTTTAATCTTTTGCGCTATGGCATTGGATTTACAAACATTGTCGCAAGACCCACCAAAGGAAGCGCTGATTTGACAAGAAGAGAGATAAAACAAGGATGTCAGATTCTCATGGAAAAGATAAAAAAGTACCGACCAAAAGTTGCCGTCTTTAACGGAAAGTTGATTTATGAGGTATTCTCTGGGAAAAAGGACTTTCCATTTGGTCGTCAATCTGATTATGTGGAAGGAACGAACACGGTAACTAAATACTTTAGCTGTTTTTTATTAGTAAAGTATCTTGTAAGGACACTCTAACTAATGATTATTTTTTTATGTTTGTTAAATAGTACATTTGGGTAATGCCATCGTCAAGTGCACGATGCGCACAACTGCCTAGAGCAGCGGACAAGGTGCCATTTTACTCTGCCCTCAAAAAATTTAGAGACTACTTGAATGGACTGATTTTGGAATTGGACGACAGTGAAGTGGTTTTCCCCGAGTCTTCAAAATCGTCTTCTGCAAAATCTGCAAACAGTGTAACGAAAAAACCCCGTGAGACTGGTAACCTACTTCATTCCGACGTTGAAAACACGAATGGTGAAGGACCCAATCCAGCAAAAAAGAAACGGGGTCGTCCACGAAAGGGCATGGAGAAAACTCAACCAGGTAAAAAAAGTGAGAATATTAATTTATCTGAGGTGGCATTGTAAAATACGGATGTTTGGAATATTAATGTCAAATTTTTCAATAATGTTTTGTAGCTAAAGCAGTGTCAGAGGATAGCTCAAAACACACAGCAATACAACCTGATGGGTCACAAAAGAAAAGGCGTGGTAGACCAAAGAAACAGCGACCGGAAAATGGAGTAGTTACCGGAGGCACCACCCCTTCTGTGACCACAGTTGGCAATCATACACCTGACATGACAATGGAAAACGTTTTGTCTGGTGCTATAGGGACCTGCAAACCATCCACTGCTTCGTCAGTAAGCAGTGGGTACTCATCTGGCACCGCCAGTAGTAATGACGATCGAAGAAGAGAGGAGAATGGATCCCTGTCGAATACAGGGAGCAGCGGACCCTCTCCATCTCATCATTCCTTTACCACTCAGTCAGACTTGTCTTCCGAGATTAGCGCAGCAATATCATGTGGTTCTGCACCACCGTCACCTCTTAACAATCAGACTGAATCAATATTCGATGGAATCTCAGGCACTAATAATCATTATCGCGAAGAGGGACAAGGGAGCAGTAGCAAACACCACTCAGCGAACTCGATACACAATTCAAGTCATCATAACCCACCCTCTCACTTCCCCAACACCACCATTTGTCACAGCACCTCATCCGTAGGAAATACCACAGAGTCCCATGAGCCGCCCTCATATCCAACTTCATACCATCAACCTTATGAAAACCGTTTACAGCCGCCCCCACAGATCAGAGAGCAGAACAGGTCACAGGGATACCAACCTCCAAATCTCAGAGGTACGTGCAAAATCCCATGATTTCATTATTTCTCTAGTATCAAATTATTATATGAGTAAGAAAATATAATTCCATAACTTTCATTGTACCTACAGCACCTACTGCGGAAAACACTCATCAGTCAAGCAACAACTCATCATCTTACCCCAACTTTGAATCGTCCAATAACACACCCACCAAATCTGCCCTGGATGTCACATCCAGATCACTGTCTGGCTTAGAATCTCTTGTCGATCAAATCCCAAGCATTAACGATACGGATGTTGTTGGAAGCAGTGGGATCCCAGGTGCAGCTCCTTCTCTCTGTCAAGATTCCGTTCCCCACACACCGTCAGTATCCTTGCCCAGTGTCACCTCAGCTGTAACACATGCAGGGCATTACGGAGACGGCCCAAGTGGCTTTCTTCCTTATGGCCACGGAGCAGCAGCGGCAGCAGCCTATGGAGCCACTCACCCTTACGTTTCCGCTCCATATTATGCCTCTGAACTAAGCAGCAACTTCCACGTCAACTCTTTGAGCTCACCGTACTGCCCACCCACTCCATCCTCAAGTCTCATGTTTGGCTACCCAGGCTATCACAGCCAATACACTTCGGCATCCAGTGCAGCAGGTTATGGAAGTGCCGGTGGAGCGTCTTCATTTCATCTCCCGTCAAATCCTTATGGCAACCACAGTGGATTCACTTCTCCATACTCGGGTCCAAACCCATACGCTCACGGAGCACATGCCATGTCAGGAGCAAATCAAGCTGCTGCGGCCGCTGCCACCCAGAGACTCAGAGATCAGCAACGGTTTCACTTGAGGCAGGAGGGAATGGATTTGGGACACTTGGGATTTGGTGGATTTTGATAGAAGGTGACACGTTGAACGGTGAATTGATACTTTTTTGCAAGCTAAGATTCACCTAATCCAGCAAAAGGCACTTGAAAACCTTGTAATTTGATTTCATTAGGCGTTATCGTCAAAACAGTACTTGTAACAAATTTCGTCTATTAGGCAAGCTCGTCCTAATACACTTATAAAAAATACAACAACATCCTCTGCGTTAAAATTATACGTACAAACTTTGTATATGTAAATATGCTGAAATATTAATAGAATTCGTTCATCTCTCTGTGAGTTTAACTTTTATGCGCAACAATATTCCGTGATAGGTAGCTAGGAAACAGTTTGCAGTTATTGTAACAAATACATGACAACGAGCATTTTTTGCGGCAACTGCCACACGACAGCAACAGAATGCTCTCAACGACGTACTAAACTAAAAAAATGATTTACTACGTCGCTATGTCAACAAATCTATAATTTCTTGAAAACTTCTCTTTTGGAAAAATACAATGTATTTTCAGATGGTGAAGAAATGAAAAGGATAATTTTTTAAACATAAATTCTAATCTTGTCGACGAATCAGTACGGTTCATACGGGTTAACGGTACTATACTTAAAAGTAGATGGTAGATGTAGTCTGGATACTTTTTTCCGTTTGGTAAATTGAATACTTACTTCAGTTATATATGTACAATTACAATTTTGCATTTTACTTTCAAGGCTGCTCTACAAAACATGTGTATTACTGCTATTAGCCAGCAGCGAAATCTGCTTATTATTTGCTACCAAAAATATCGATTTCTTCAAAGAATGTAATTCGATCGTGTAATTTGCTTTAATACATTTCATATATGTAGGTACATATTATACATATACATCGAAAAAGTAGGTTCGCGGCTTGCTGCTAAATGATGAATGCTTTATTGTAAAATTACTAATCACAATTTTTAAGAAGACAGCTACAACATTTCTTTCAACTTCAAGTGTTCAACAATGGCAAGTTTATCGTAAAGCAGAGAAATTTTTGTTTCTATTCTCATTGAGCAATATCGTAAAAAAATGACAAACAAGCGCAAGGCAGTGAATGAAAAGGGTTTTTAAAAAGCAATCAATATACTATATCGCAGTATGATCCTTATAAATTGTAGAAGTAGTTTTTTAGGTTCATGCGATAAATAGATAATGACGCTACCACAAGAAAATTACATGTATTGTGAATTTTTTGGCGTACTTGTTCAGAACCGTCAACACATTCATCATCTTTTTTGATTGATTTTAGAGCTATTTTAGAAGGACGATACGGTAGGAAAAGTACAGAGTATGCAAATTTTCTCCTTGGCTTGACGAGAGTGTTTCTTCACGTGACATCTTGTTCCTTGTCTGCTATCGTGTGAATATTTTGTAGTACCGATTGATTGATTCCGTGCAGCTATTGCATTGACGTTGTCATACATGTTCGATGTTATTTTGCATTTGTCCTAGAAAATATTTTCATGATTCACGGTTTGCCGATAAAAGTAGAAAAAAAATTGTTGTGCAATGATATAGTTTTCACATAATAGAACTGCGAATGCAATGCGGATGCACGTTAGAGGCATTTTTGGGCTTTAGAAAACGAAAAATGGCTTTACCTCAAATGATTCTCTTGAGTATTTTAAAACCAATATAATGATTAGTATGCCAAAGCTAACATGACATTTTAAATCGATATATAACAGTTTAACGAGATACTTTCAGACTTTTAAGAAAATTTGATCGTTTATTATTACGGTAACAAATAAATGAGCGCAGGCCACGTTGTTTTGTGTCAGCCGAGAATGCTTAAAGCCTTTTATGATTAAGTAGAGGTCACACGATTACATGCATTTCAACTTTAACTTTTAATGTGCCCACCAAGGTACACAATCCCGTAATTAATATTAAAATAATTCAGTGCAATTCTAATTACAATTTACATGTAGCTAGTTTTTAACCAAAGAAGGTTGTGAGGAAGTTAGATGTGCTGTCTGTTTTCATTTAGTAGGAAAGTTTACGTAGCACAGTTAGTTTGTAGCATTTAGTGTGCTCTGCATTTTAACAATTTTAAGAGTAAAATATTCTTACGTTATAGGATATTATATAATCGAATGTATTAGCTTTCGTTTTCGTACATTTAGTCAAGTCTCAAAGATTACACAAAGTGTTATCCATTCCTTTTAATGTTATACTTTTATTATTATTATTATTATTAGGTACGCACTATTTTAATTCTTTACTGATAGCATTTACAAGTTTATTTGCTAAGGAAACGTCAGAACCTGAATCCAGTGGAATAGAAGAGAAAAGGAACTTTTGTGTTTCATTCAACTTTTATTCTTTGTTGTCGCATTTTACACACTTGTTCTAATTTTTCCTGGCTCAAGAAATCATTCATGTACACAGTTCTATCGTTTCCTTTTACGCATTATGGTTTACCGTTAAAAACTACTTCTTATGATGATGCTGTGTAAAAATTAGTCACATAAAGGCACAAGGTTTGTTGGCTTGCATATATAGTTGTTGTTGATATATTTGTTTTGTACTTTAACTAGTTAGCTAACTCATACAAAGGCAGATAAACCTAAATATTATACTTATTGACTATAATTTACAATTGCAATTGATATTTTGTATTAAGGTAGTTCATGTTACCAAATACGTGACTAAAAATGAACATAAAAATCTTGTACACTGCAAAGTGAAAATCTTTGTCCTGTGTGCACACCGGCAATGACGTGGGTGTTTCTGTGTAAACTTACCCAGGACAATTTTTGTACCCGTGCGTAGACGTAAATAATATGATTCTATATATATGTTTCTTACACTACACAATAACAATTTTAATGGTAAAAAAAGATAAAAGGATATAAAACACAAAAACATTATTGGTAACATAAAACTATATTGAAGAATGAGTCACGTTGTAATAGGCATAAAAGGAAGTACAGATGACGTTAAAATTATCACTAATTATAAGGCCAAAGTTTACAAAAAAAAGCTATTATTACACGATGAAAGGGGTTAGGGTGTAGATTACCGCCGTTTTTATGCATAATTACATATATTATTGCTACGATAGAGATACATTTACTATAAAAAACATTATTATATTAATAACAATATGATGATAATTAATTACAATGAATGTTTGTCAGTGTATTTTGCATAAAAAATCTAGAGCATAGATAGAGAAAGGAGAAAATAATTTTAAAGGAAAGAAGACATGATCATGATATATTATAGTCATGTGTAAGAAAGCATAATACTTATGTAGAGCCGAAATATAAAATAAATTGTTATATTATTACATACATGGAGTAGTTTTATATAAACATAATAATATGTTGTTAATTTTAGCATAGTGACGACTAAATTCTATATGGAAAAGTGTGTAATATTATTTTATGAATGACACGGTGTTCTTTTTTTCAAAGATGATCTGTTAACCATTTTTTCCTGCATCAATATTTTTCAAATCAATGGCATGCAATAAAGTTTATATGCGTCGAGTGTTGGTGTACGAAACAGTGAAGAATATATTTATATACAAATGTATAAAGTGACTATACAGTAATTGATGGTTTTTAAATACCTACGTTAGAAATATTAGCAGCGTAATTAATTAGAGTGAAGAAGGGACGAAGAATTATAATGGATCGATCAACTACGATCGATCACACTTAAGGAGTGTACCAACAACAATAACAGCAACATTAAGTACGTGCCATTATTAATATTTTGGAGCGCAACCGTCATCTCGTGTTCATGAAATCACGTATTTCTTATATATAACTTTCTATAAAAAAATCTGTAAGCCTTTTTTTGGCACATCTTTAAAGTAGAAGAAAATGGAAGATGAATACATCAGTCTTAAAAATGATACAGTGAAATAGATGATGATGGTCAGTGGTGGTGATGGCAAAACGTACATAAAATTTTATTGATAATGTTTTGTATGAAAAATGTATAATTTGTAATACGTGCAAAATGGTAATGATAATTACATTGTTAACTGACACGAGCAGGGATGATTTAGTGTAACGTTGGGAGTAATGACTTGCTCGTTACGCCGTTTCTACATGTATAATATCACCCAATTGTAAAGTTGTAGTGCGTATGAAAAAATAATGGTAATCATATTTAGCCTGATAATTTGTTGTTGAATGTATTATTATTACAGCATAAATAATAATAAAAACACTGTCTAGTCTTCTGTATATTAGATCCCATCATAATATTATTATAATGTATCCTCTGTAAGACATTAAATCACTCTCAAATGTATGCAAATAATAATGTAAAGGGTAATGAGAAAAAAAACTAGTATTGTAGGTAGATAAAGTGAAAGTACACTACTATATATATATACACAGTGAAATAAACATATTTATTGTTAATATCAACAACGTAAATTTGTATGTTAGCACAATATACTATATACCTAAGTACATATATATTATATATATACAGCTATAAATAATTACTATTAAATGCTATAATAAAAAATAGTGTGTATATTATACTATTATTACACAGGAAACAGTTTTATGTTGATATATTATATATTATTATGATAAATATGTAACAATAATAACTAGAAAGAATGTTAAATTTGGCTGAAGAGAATTTTTGGAATAAAAAACTCGTATTTAAATATTAAAAATTCGAATATTTGCTGTTTGCGTACTTTTTTGAGCGTCAACTCTTTCTTTATTAGCATGTTAAAATAAAAGCACATGTTGCATTGCACGGAGGCACTAGCTCTATTTTCATAACCAGCGATGTCCCGGACTTGAGAGTGAAGAGTCTCCATTAATGAGCTTTCACTTGATTTCCTTTACAGGTAAGCCATACTAGGTGGCATTAACCGAAGCTAACTTCATATACTAAAGTGTAACGATAAAAGCTTCTCAGCTACAAACGATTCAATTTAATGCAAAAAAAATGTTTAGGCATTACTTGCTGTCATGCACGGTGTACGTGTTCCTGAGTTGTGCACTTGTGCATGCTCCTTCTCGGGTTACATTGAATGCGGTGGCAGCAGAAAGGAATGCAAATAAAAAGAAAGTGTCGTGTGGAGGTAGGTATGTATGATCCGAACAAAAGAACGTTCGGATGGAGTGAGTCATGGGAAATGAATGAGTTATTGTTGAACTGCCTTAATTTCATCAATCAGGCACACAGTCTAGTACACTAATTTATCCAGACTGACAGGGCAGGACTTCGCTTATCTTCCGTTGTTCTCATTCCCCTTAATGGTAATCGGTGCTTAAGCTCATTATTGCCGACAAAGACCATTGGATCTATCACATCAAACCTTCAATACTTACATTACCTTTAGCAATGCTATCTTAATTCAAAACTGCGGAAGCACTATGGGAACAAAAATACCTGATGCTAGTTTCTCTTTATGTTCACCTAATTTATTTTTTTAGACGACAAATCCGTGTTTTTGGTATGCGATCATCGGTTTTTATATACATACCTACCTACATAATTTGTCGTCGTCATCCGAGTGTGGCCTAATTAATTTAACTGTTCATGTAATAAATAAATTGTGTATGTATTACTACTCTTGACGCATGCTGGTTCTGTTATCTGATTTAATTTAGAAATGTCCAGAATGATTAGATGAAATCTACAACAGAAACACAGAATAAAAAAAACCAGCCGTCAGTTTCAGCAGTGTCAAGTTTGCACTGATATGACCCCTTTGACGTTTGACCTTCAATTTTATGTTCTGTGAATTAAAATATGTAATGGAGACGGAACTCGTTTATGATATAATTATACAGTTTCCGGCATAGTGACCACCACAGAATGTATACGGTCGCATAATGAATCCCACAGTTTTAAAGAGGAGATGAACTGTGCTCAATAAAAATAGAGCAACATTTAAGGCAATCCAGTTCCTCAAAGAAAGGGTTTACAAGGCAACTATAAATTCCAAAGTCATGCATCAAATCCATGGACATACTACGCTGACTGAAACGCAAACTTGCCATCAAAATAGTTAATTGTTCTAGATGAGATGACTCATGCTATTTGACCATGGATAACGGAAAAGGACAACACGACATGTGGAAGCTGCTGCTCCTGCCATACTGAACTCCTTCCGTATCCTCGAATCGAATGTGTTTACTTCTGATTTATAGAATGATTAGAGATGGATGACAAAGTGATCTGCCTCTGCGAATGGAAAAACATATAGTCTTGCAATGATTTCCTTGGAAAATTACTGGCACATATTTATACTACATTTTGTATTAAGGCATAACAACAAGGAGGAGATTCATTGCTGCTCTATATAACTTGCATGCATTCCTTCCGAATCAATGCTGTAACTCTGAGATTTGTTCCACTCGACACTGGAAGAGGACATGCATGATTTTATAGAAGAAACGAACTGGCATTAGATTCGACCTCTTATCGACAATCGACATCGTTACCGAATCAATGTATAAAATAGTTTTTAGGGGAGGCAATGCCTTACTTTCTACGCACGTTAAGGAATTTTTTGTCGGATAGACGATTTTTTGCTCATGACTCCATACCATGCAAATGCCATATACAACAATAAAAATCAGCCATACGTCATTCTGACTTCATGGGAGATTTTTCTTTTCACGTCTCCTTGTAAAGTAATACGTTTGGAGGTGTATATTATTATGAGATCATTGCGCGAACAAAGAGGGTTCTCATTTCCCTTGAAGCTTTATTGCTGCTGGTGCCTTGTGTGGTGGTGGCACATACCACTTACTGATTTTTGACTGATGATAAGGTAACTGTACAGAGAGAGGCAACAAATACCGCTGCCGGACTAGCACAGTTTTGTACTGTTGTTGTGCTCCTTAAGACAAACCACCCGAAAAAAACGGAGAAACATTTGAACACGCAAGCATTTCACTATGGCCTCCTTCAATTCTTTTCTTTAGAGAAATAAATAATAACTGTGTATACAGAGCGTGATTAAGTCTGGCTTTTTCGACATGCTTACCCCGCTTCGCTTTTTTTGCGTATGCTTTTACAAGTCAATAGAGCTTTCTCCACCTTTAACATGCAAACTGCAAGAAAAAATAAACTGGAACAACAGAATTTTGAAATGAAGTGACGCTTTCACTTGGGATTTGCCGTAGTTCCTAGAAAAAGAAAGGCTAAATTCACTGGATTAATTATAAAATGCAAATGATAAATTACTATGGGCAAGTAGAAATGCGTAGGTGTTATTTCACGTTACCCCAATGCAAGGTTGCAGCATAATATGTAAATGCATAGTCTCATGAGTGAATTAATTTTTTTATTGTTTTATTGTAAGATTGTTTGAATGGGTAATTTTTTTTTAATATAACTGCTTGTTGCGGTTTGCTGTTGATAAGGTTTAGAGGAAAACGAGGCACGTTCAGGAATAAGTGAAGATATTTCGAAAATGCATCGTCACGTGGGACGGTGAGCCTGGACGGTCGAACAGAAACACAAAACAGTCTCAATGCGCGTCATTTTCATTTATAGAAAAGTCACTAACTAAATAAATGCGCATATTGTACAGTGTACAGGCATGTAGAGATAGCTTTGCCACCACTTTCCCCATTTTCAGAAAGGTCTTTTAATGAGTCGTGGGAGCCTTTAGCTTAGCAGCCGTGTATATGCATGCATGGGTGGACGCTGTTTTATTATGCAACGAAATGTGTATACCTATATGTGTGAGAAACGCGAACGAACGTTGCACGTTAAGTACTTTCATGTGTTGTATGTAAATTTCAAGAGAAACACACGATTTTCACCACGGCGTCCCTCCTACTTTTCTCCTGTTTTTCCTCCGCTCTATGAAACAACATAACACGTTAGCCAAATCTTTCGGGTTATTTTGCCACGTTTCCACTTCCATCACACAGTCGATTGCATGTAATCAGTGAAGTCAGGTCGAGTCCAGTCGAGTGGGATGATGGAAGTTGACTTTACGTGTGCTCTCTGGAATTGATTCGTTGATGTGCTATTTTGTATGTGCCGATAAGGCTCGGGCCAATTTCAGTCATTTTCTGCCGTAAACACAAGCTTAAAAATCCAGGAAGAATCGAGGAAGCGGAAACAAGAAAAACAATTTATAAGTTCGCAAATATTCATCTATAACCGTTCAAGCGGAGACAGGATCTTTCTCTCGCCGTGGTGAATAAATTCTGGAAATAATTTTGTGGCACTGTTTCTCATCGTTTTTCTATGTGAAATCGTGACCAATCACCGTAAATCAGGAAAATTCTCAGGAGCCTAATTGGATTGTGAATTTAGCAGTAGAGTTTTATTTGACCTGACAAGATGAAAGCCTCTCTTGTCGTCCCAATTGCAGTATTCTCTACTTTTTTGTTCTTTTACATAAGGGAAACGAATGCCATTAAATGCTACGTTTGCACGGATTGCGCTGAAAACTACGCTCCAGAACATTTAGTGAACTGCTCACGCAATGTAGATAAGTGTATTGTAAGTCGATAAATATTCATTCATTTTAATTTGTGATTGCATTCATTTCATGAGAACTTGTGTTATGAAACGTTTCATATCGTTGAATGAATCGCTTTTAGCGATTTTTGACCTCACTTTCTCCTTATAATTAATTCATGATGTTTACAATAATCTTTTGTAGAAAATGGTACTAATGAGCGGCGATACGGATAGACTATGTGCAGATAAAAATGAAAAGCACAAATGCACTGGCCGAGGAAACGGTCGAAGCAAGCGATCCATTGAGGACGAAATTGACGACTGCCTTCCCAAGCGACGCATAGGTAATGGATTTTTATTTAAGCCATCATGTATTGCCATTAAATTGCTTAGTGTACGTGAACTAGGTATGTTAAACGCTACGTGTTGGTCAATGAACATTCCTTAGACTGCAATCTCTGAGGTTGACGTTAGTGCTTTCTCCATTGCATGCTTAATTGCATATAGGTGTACATATGTACAATCACCAATGTAGTGACCGATTACGGCATTTTTTACTTATAAGATTTTACACTGACACAAAATTCAGCGATCGATCTCCTGAAAGTAGGAAAAGTAGGTGAGGTACATACATGAAACTGCCTATGTAAATTTTAATATTTCGAACAATTAAACATCGAGAGTGGGCCATATAATTAAAACAGCATTGACCTTCGTATTTTCTACTCGACATCCAGCTTTGATGGAAATTTTTGATAAAATGTATAAAAATACTGCGTGTGTGTATGCAAAACCATATTTAATGCGAAACACTCTCATTACCGGAAATGGCAAGATTTTAATCCACTTCTAAAAAACACATACTCCAACACATTCCCATATAAATTATTATAACATGCTTCAGAATTGTGTGGGCATATCTCACAAAAAAACCGTTTCTCCGCAGTACCTAACAACTGCACGGCTAGCAGACCTTCTCGAAGTGAAAGAATAATCATAATAGTTGGCCAAGTAGTATTTCACTTTTCCAACGCAACTCTAGTACTTGAACACACACATATTATTATTACCTATTTAGGTTGTAGGCATGAAGGATAACTTTCTACTATTGAAAACGTACATACATGCGTGCTTGTAGTTGGTCTTGTTGTCCAGTTTATTGGAGAAGCGATAACGATTCTGACTTTCTACGTGAAAGTGAAGGGCATTTCATGTCAAGAATTCTTAATGAGAACGAACACTTTATAAACATGAAATAAACGATTGCAAATTATGTGTTGTAAATTTAAAAGGAGGAATTAATAGTAGTAGTGGTAGCATTTCACCCACACGTGAATGTAATTTTCCTCACAACAGTTTGCTCTTTTAACTTCAACTTGTTCGATATGTCCGAAAAAAAGCCTTCACAGATCACGGGTGCATGTACTTTTTTTAAATAGTTTCTGAGGACACATGGTAACAAACTTGGGGTCAAACCCTCTTAGGATTTTGGTGTTCCCTTTCAATAAATTCAGCCATGTCGTTCTAGGCAACATGTATTAAGTACACCAAAAGTTCTCGGCGCTTGTATTTGATTTAATTTATGCTTGTTGTACGCCGAGATTCGCGTATATTTCCCTTGTGTTGAAGGTCATCACATCAAGTGCGGTCGTAAATGTGTATGTAATTCTTCATCCACAGGAAATGTCGGAAATGCATACTTTTTACTTTAGGCACTCACAATCACCCGTTCACAATTGAATGCTTCCTATTTCAGTACATACAAACAGAACATTCATGTTTTATGACGACTTTGATTTTCCAATTCCGCATTCATGGAAAAATGCAGCATTATAAACATTTCTCCTTTGAAGGTTACTTCATAAAAAATATTATTATGTTACTGTAAATCAATCTGCAAAGGATAAATTCCATAATCCGACCGACCAAATACAATAAATTGAGGCTTTCACCATTTGAAATCATAATTAGACAAAGATGGATTGCAACAATTAAACGTGTGGAATTGTACAGTTGAAAGCTGGAGTTTTGTGGCAAAGCAAATATCAAGTATACGCTAACAATTTATTGTATGGTTTTCTTTGTTTTATTATTTCACAGTTCGCCAACTTTTGGGAGGAGACGGTGGTGGTAGCAGTAGTAGTAGCAGCAACAGCAACAAAAATAAGAACAAAGATAAGCAAAAGGAGGAAAAGAAGGGAGTGAAAGAGGCCAGTGAAGTTTATTGCTGCGGCGAAGATGGATGTAATGGAGCACTTGGGTTGTCATCAGTCTACTCGCCACTTCTTTTCATTTCTTTTCTCCTTCCGACATTCTTTGCTAATTTCTACTCTTCATTTCAATTGTTCCGGTAAATATGTGAACTTAGTCCCAATTCAGTCCAGGCAATTAATCAAGAATTTCGTATTATTATTATTGTAATTCGCATTCACTTCTCATTTACTTTTGATTTACCTGCCAAGCGAAAATGAATAAGAAAATATTATAGCTGTCTGAAAACTGTTTTGTATATGTATAGAAGTTACCGAGTACGTTGATTTATAAACCATTTTACTCGTGTAGGGTCTTGTGCTCATTGTGCGGTCATTCAAGAATGTTTTTTCCTTATTTCTTTCTTATTGCGAATTTCGACCTTAGAGTAGGGTGAAAGCGGTGAGTCAATATTAATAAGAAGGTCAACACCGAATAGCAGGTAGATAGAGAGTAGACTATTACTTACCTACCAACAATAATGCCACATTAATCCCATGAAAAATGGGCATATATAAGGTTTGGTTAAATTGGAAGCAAATTACATCTGTCCATCAGAGAGAAAGGTGGAGAAACGCGTATTATACATTGTACACTGTTACCCTCTAACGAAAACCAACAAACTAGCATTCATTCTATCTTGACGACCCAACATAAAGTAAGTAATAATAACATTTTGAGTGAGTTGGTAAACAACGCGTTCGCAGCTCAAATCATTCACATTATTGTTGTGAAAAACAACATGGCGTATACTTTTTCACACAACAAAATAATATGCCTACCTACACTCATTTTGACTTTCCTTTTAATAATCAGGCAAAATCATGCGCAATTTTTGTAACTTTCCTTCTTCTTCTTTCAGATATAGTTTTTTATTTGATGTAGCGCGCATAAAAAGAACCAAAGAAAATGCTGACTCCTGTCTATTGACACATTATAGGACAGGCCACTGGCCACTTTATTCATTTATTAGGCGAAACAAGTTTTGTGCAAAAAACTGTCTATAAACCCTTCCTTATTTGCATGGTTTCCAGCTATAAACTTTCACTTACCTTAGTCAACCAGGAAGTATATGCCTATATACCTGTATACCTACAATCTAAATATATGAGAAAACATACATCAATCGAGACATAAACCTGACATGCATTTAATGTAGCGTGTGAGTGAGGCATCGCTTTTCTCTCAATTTTCAATTGCGTATGCAAAACACACAAAACACCACATTTTACTAGAATGTGGACAGCAGGGACATGACAGACTTCAGCTTGGCCATTAGTGTTTCATGGAAAGTGTCCTCGTGTTGGCAAACGACAGAATAAATAAGCAGTCAGTGGAGGCGCTGCTGTAATAATAATGAAGAGACAGAGAGAAGCAGTTAGTTATGGGAGCCTATTAAAAAGGCATCGTCGTAGAAAGAGGGAATCCAGGTCAGGCATTGTTTCCGTACACATTGCATACCTATATGTGGAGGGAATGATTATATCATTGATGATGGAGTCATTGCACTTTATTGCTTTTTAACAGTAACGGTAAGTGACACTGGCTGGGAAAATAAGGAAATTTTTGACAACGTGCTACTAAATTTACCCCATGTAACACTTACTCAACGAGTACATTGATGCTAGATACCTACATAAGGTGCTTGTGAAGATAGTTGAGAAGGAAAGTGGAGAAAGCTAGTTAAACGTTTACATGAGAGTCCGGAAAAGAATGAAAGGAAATGAAGAGTTGCATGTCGTCGTATGAATGCTCAAATGAGATTCAATTTTATCATAAAATTATATAATTATATATATGGCGTATTAGTATCTACTCTACAGGAATGATTATAGAGTACCTATCTACCTACATACTTGCATAATTAGTAGATATAAGTTTAAGCAGGTAAGATTGTAATTAACTTACTCTCGTGTATAATATGTGTATGTATTCTGTTTTAATGACACCAATAACTCAACAAAAAATAAAACGCTAACACACGATTTCAACAGCTACTACTACAACTATTAAAAGTGTCCTCACATTCAATTGTATTTTTGTAACTTTCTGTAACAGACATATCAATAGTGTAAACAATGTATAATGTGTGCAGAATGCAATGTATGTTCGAAAGTGTGGTAAACGAAGAAGAAAAAAAATGCTTTTTTGTATCATTTTGTCATTATCAAGGAATAATAAAATGATTACTGTAGTCTAGTTTTCCAACATGATGAAATATGTCCATATATAAGATACTATAAAATACTATACAATTGTTGTATCTATATTTAATTCTTATGGCAATATAATGTGAGCATTGTTTCTTAATTTCAAGTAAAAGTAAAATAAAATCGGACACATGAGAGTTAAAAGTTTCTTCAGACTTTGCAAAGTCCTCCGTACTTTCTCTTTCGTTCTCCAGTCACTCTCCCTCTCATGTGCATTTTAACCTGTCGTTGTACATAAAAAATTGAAAGCGAACATTGCATGTCAACTGACGACAGACGAATTGCATCCAAAAAAATCTCCAAGACGAAATCAAAAGCTTATTGCAACTTGCGGGGTGACTTTTGATTGGATGACATCACATGAATATTGTTACGAATTGCTGACGGCGACTAAAAGACGTAGACGTAAACTCCCACTTCCAAGAATGTATAATACGTGGGCTCTCACACTCAACTTTCAAAGTTATTTGCCCGGAAGTCATGACAGTTGCGTGCAGAGAGCATAACGTAGTATTATTCTGTGTGGGCACTCTTTTATCAAATTTTATTACTTTCTTTACTGGAACAGCGAATAAGGAAGAGGAATAATATGGTGTTTTGTGTAGTAGGAAGCATTGCACCAAGAGGTATCTTAATATTATGCTATATATACATACCTAGAGGTAAAGCTTTCAAAAATAGAAACATTTCCCAGCGAATTACGTATAATAAAATCATTAGTCGGATTCGATTTTGTCTTTGTGATTCCACTTTGCATTTATAAAATTTAGGCCAGTCGGAAATCAACTAAAATATGTATGCAATCTTTCTATTCCAATGTCCTAAAAGTAGACAGTCAATGACTTTAAGATTGTTTTTTATCTTGTCCAGTGGCAAGCATTGTAACGTCAAGTATGGAAAATGAGGAGGCTTTGTAACTTACAAATTGTAAGTATAGCCCTATGATACATGAAACCATCCAGACTTCATCTTTTACAGTTTCATATTTACCCGTTTATTCTGGATTAACTTTGACTTACACAAAGGTTGTACAGTTGACTGCCGAATCCAAACTTGAAAATTTTCCACTCCCAGTAGATCAACAACAATAAATCTGTTTACTTGGGCAAATAAAAATGTACCTGTCAAAAATCGATATTTTTTATCTTTTCCATATCATAAAACTGGAAACAAACAAAATGTCGCATGGTCATTGGGTCATGGTGATCTTGTGCTGTTGCTGCTTGCTCGCAGCATTCGTTTATAGAGGATGTCAAAGAAAGAGTTGTTACCGAGCACAAAGCTACAACAACCACTACTACAACGGTGATTCAACGGGTTCGAAGAAAACAATGTCATGCAGAGCTGGAAATTAAGTATACTTTAATGTAGCATATAATGTCTGCTTTGCTTTGGCTAGACCAGCCCCATGTCATTGCTCGACTTCATCCTTCTATAATAATTTCACAAGGGAAAGTATAGCTTAAAATAGCAAAATAAGAATTGTAAAGTAATGAGCAATACTCAATTTCAAATACATACATAAACTTGCGCAAACGGAAATAATTTCGACTCCATCGCTGAAGGACTGTAAATTCTAAATTTTTATTGAAATTGAACGCTATAAAAAATATCAACTTTTGTGTTTGCTTGATTGTCTCGGTAATAGTTTACCCTATTTTTATTTTTTTAAAGTTCAGCACTTTTATTGCCTTACCAAGGTGGACAAAGATTGTAAGGGTCAAGCGATGGAACCGGTTCTCAATTTAACACATAATGCCTTAACCTGGTGTGCAGAAGAGGAAGGCAGGACCCAATTTTCTCAGTCAGTATGAAAGTGGCTATTAAGATAAGATTTTTTTGTCGCTATTCGTACAATGTGGAGCATTTACTTTACATGAGCAAGTGTGGTAGCATTTTATTGCTATTAATGCCGTAACTCACAAATAGTCAAATGCAATAGCAGCAATTTTATTCCATGTATGAATGAATACGTCTCCTCGTGTGACATACAAAATATTTCTTCCGAAGGAAACAAAGAGTTTCCTCGCAAAGTTTCGGTGAAACGATAATGCTAATAATGCAGGAACCCACATTGAGTCGGCAAGAATTTTTTCATCGGGCAAATTTGATGTCTGTCCCGACATCTCGTGATAAAGTGCAGCAACCGGCCTACTTCTTTATTTGTAATAAGAGTCTAGTCTAATAATTTGAGATCTACTTTAAATGTTAATTTTGACAGCAGCAACTAGTTTATTTTCAGTTTTCTCTGTTGCCTTTAGTAAGACCGTGGAATAAAAATACTTCTTTTAAATCTAAGAATTTAAAACTCCATAATATTAAATCTTTGATACTGATTATTGTACAATTCCTCTACTGCGTGGGTGAAAATCTTGTCGGGTGTAAGATTCTCGAATCCATTTCACGAATCAGTGGCACGGTGTATGCCACACATTCGTCCCAACCTGGCTTTCTCCAAGCAGCCTCACGGGTCTCCTTCCTGACTTGCAAGTCTTTGTAGCCTAAATTCCCAAATACACAACATTAGCATTTAGCCTGCATAGTAACGATCTACTAATTGCTAAAGCCAAAACACAAGGCAACTTACACCAAATGTGATGAACATTGTACAATCTTCCAATCTGGGAGAAAAAGCCAGCATAAGCTTCCTCGTTGTGCTGCCTGAAGTTAATAGCGCGTGCCCAGTTGTTTCCCCATTCAATCATTGTTCCAGGTTTCAGGATGTAACTACGGATTTCATATATATTACCACCAGCTCTGTTCCTCAGCCCTGGCCAGTAACTGAAGGGGAGCACGAACTGACTGTGTCTCTTCCTCAAATACGTAAGCCTATCTGTAACCAATTTATTATTGTCCTGCAAGTGCAAATAAAGAAACCATTCTCAATCTCCTCCTTATTACTTATTCCATATTAGTTCTACTCTCTAGATTTAGACATTTTGGAACACTATTTCAACAATGATCGTACCGGGTTATTGCCAAGGGATTTTCTAGCATTGTCTACGCCTCCATAGCCTCCAGTGTACTTCCAAACATGGATAACTTGATCTTGGTCTCCAATCGCCACTACCCAGCTAGCCATGAGCTCACCAGCTTTTAACTCGTGTGCAATGTTGACTGTTTTCTCACTGAAATACACAAATTGATCAATTAGTTTACTTAAACATTTTCTACAGAGCAAAGTAGAAGCAGAACATTTAGAAACTAGACATAAAAAATGATGGTTTCTGAATTTAGACGATGAACATTCCCATCATGTTTGTGTAAAATTTGAGTTAAGAACTAATCAACAAGGCATGTTAGTAGTGAAAACACATAATTGTACCAATGAACAAAAGTAATGCACAAAGATTCTGCTTCTAGCCGACTAACATTTCAAGAAACCATCATCAATCAATCCAATTAAAAAGAACAAAACCAAATAAATCATTACTAGTTTAGCAAATATTTGTCCAAACAAGCCGGCTTCACTTGATGAGTCTGCATCTCGTAGATCACTTCCTTGTCACTGAGCATGGTGGAGTGGGATTCCTTCGTTGGCTCAATCTTTCTCACGAACAGTTTACTCAGGAAACCTTCTCCGGATGGTCCTTCGAATCGTGCTGCAGAGACACTGAGTGCCCTGAAACGCCAAAACGATGTCATATCAATCATTAAACCATATTCCACCCATAATTAAAATCACGTGCTCAAGCGGCACCATATAATAACAATAATAAAAATATTAATGACACTCCCCGTGTGTCCAGTCCTTTATCTTACCTCGCACCTGATGTGTACCGGGGCAGTCTTGCATTGCTGAAAATTTTGCAAAGTCGACAGCTACTAGCCATTTTTCCTCAATGTTGTTGTACTCACACCTCCTTCAACTGGAAAATAACTAATCACAGCGTTTTTTCTTTCTTCCTCCTCTTCTTCTCTCAACTAGTCAAACTTACAAAGTTAAACTAACAAGCTCTCTAACCGTTAATGATGGCTGTCAAGACAAGTGAGATAGCAACTCAAGAAAAAGTTAAAAAGAAAACTATATATTTTGGCTGACTGTGTGTCTTTGGGTGATGGTGATGATCTTCGTCCCTAAAACACTATTAAAAATAGTAGAGCTACTACTTATTACTCTACACACTAAAAAATGCGACTACTACTGTAAGTTATGACGCTTAACATAAAAAGTAATAAGGATTAAATCATATTGATAATGTGAAAAAGATTTTAAAGTGAACTCTGCGGCGAATGTGAAGGAGAGTTTCTCTCTCTCAACTCTACTTTCTATACTCTCTCGTGTTGTATCTCTGCTTCTTTTCGATATCCATTTTCCATTCCATATATACCCACTTAACTTATTACCAAGTTACGTTGTTGTTACCTTCGCAGCAAAAATCCAGCAGGATTCTCTAGCAACAGCAAGAAAAATCTTATTTCATATTCATCTCTCACTTTGTGTGGTGTCCACATGATACCATCACATGTCTTCCCTCTTGTTGTTCTCCACACAAGAGCTTCACCCATTCAGTCAGAGTCAGAGTGGTCGTCTGAGTCGTTCGTCGTTGTCGTCGTCGTGCGGTGTGGCGGTGGCGGCGATGGAATGGAGACCGTGCAAACTTGTGTTTGTGGCTCGCTCGTTTTATGCAATTGAATTGAATATGTGTAAAACAGTTTATTATTTCGCACTTTGTGCCTATTTTTTTACTTCTTCATAACAACAAGCCGTAGTAGTGGTAGTAGTAGCATCTCCCATTCTTATCTTGAAACATGCTATTTGATATTTTGTATCACAACATCATTATTATAGCAATGGCAATAACATAATGATTTGCATGCTATATGCAATATGTGTAAAAAATGATCATGAGATGGGGATGGGATGCGTAGGGTGTTGTATGACATGACATGACGCAAGTACAAAAAGCCAATTTTAAAACTTTTTTTGCAGTTGCATCCTTTGTTGCATTGAAGCGTTGCCAGTTGATTAAACGGTTTTAATGCTGGATGAAATGAATGACTGTAAGAATTCACTACTTGAGTAAGAGTACATATTATGTATGGATAAAAATTTCTAAATCCATTTCTAAGATGCATGAAAATAATATAGTTCTCTTCCGGTTGCATGTTGCATCGTATGAAATTCATACTATGAATGCATAATAGCTTTTCCTGTAAACTTACTGACCTACTGGTTCACCTTGTATAACTAGCAGCATGGGAACAATTTAGGTTACCTTCGCAATTTCAGTCACAAATTACATTTCGGATGGTTCGGTCGTGTCCAAATTGGCTCATCCAAGTTATTCAATAAATTATGTTATTCAGTTGAAATTATAAGTACATAGTCTCGGTATTATGACCTATCTTTTTATCCATTTCATTCATAAACATTTAGGTACTTATCATTTCATGTATTTATTATGGTAGAATGCTCAAAATTCAGTATAATATGTAGTTCACGAGTTTACTTAACATTTCCCATTTCCGAAATACATACTATCAACATACCTTGGCCCAGCCCAATAATGACCAAAGCTAAAAAATAAACTTGAGCATATAAATAAGTTAAAGATGATACATATAACAGTGTCTCTAAAGACTCCAGTCTCAATTATGTACTTGTTACTTGTTGCTTTCTGATACTAATAACCCCATACTTGTCCTCTGCTAGTAATCATTAAAAAACTGCTACATCATCTTATTTATAGTTAACATTTTTAACACACCTACCACCTTAACTTGCATGTACGTGTTCTTCTTTAGGTTTTGACCAGAGAGAGTTGAGAAAAATCATTCCAATTTTATCTTCATATTATGTACATATATAATGATTATGATTATGAAAGATAATAATGATAAGGATGAGACATTGAAAAACTATATCCTTGCTTGCATAGTCCTGCCATGATAAACGAATACCCATGTCATGTTTTTTTAACACAAACTAATAAGCTAACAAACTACTACAGTAATCCAACAAAAGAGCGTTGCCAACTATGCAGAGTTGATGATGACGCCAAAAGACTAGAGGAAAGACCAAGAGAGCTGCCCACAACAACACGTAGCCCAACGATCATCATCGGCGATCCCGTATCTCATCCTCACACTCAACTAGTCTCTCTCTCACTCCTTTCATCTTGCACTTTTTTTATCCCAATCCCACCAGGTACACGTTTCATTAGTCAGCTGCGGCCAAGGAGAGTTTATGTTTACATCCCGGTCGTGTTGTTGTGAAGCGGCGACAGGCTCTAATTAACTCTCTTTGGACTTTGACATTTAAGCTCAGCTAGCTAACTAACTTACTAACAATCAGAGCATTTATCCTGCCTGCTTACGTGGCAAGGCACGAAACATTAAACAACAATTGGGTTAATAAATCAAGGCGATCCTGTAGCCCGCTTTCTTTCACAACAACAAAAACCGGCGAATATTTCAAAGAAAAATAAATAATTGCAATTAAAATGTTACAACAAGCACGCCAACGCTTACTGGCTCGCCAGCATTTTACAAGCCTTAGCTCGGCTTTGTCCGTAAAATCGGAATGCGGGACCTGCACAAAAAATGCGTACCGAAATAAGACAACGGCGGCAGCGGCTGTTAGGGATGGGGATCACTTATCCAAGGACTTTCAGTTCCTTCCTGGAGGACCTCTCCCGTCGTACTACTTTCAGAAATCTTTGCCCCTTCTGCCTGTCCCAAAGCTTGAGTTGACCTGTCAACGGTATCTTGAGGCGTTGCGACCTCTGCTTAGTCCGGAGCAGTACAGCAAAACGGAAAAAGTTGTGGCAGACTTTCAGAAAGGAGTCGGGAGCTGTGAGTTAATGATTACTGTTGTTAATAGGTAGATTTGATACATCCATGCTTTAATCAATGTAGAGTAGATAGATGTGCATGGCTGAGCGGATGAAGAAAGATGATGATGAACTCAATTCAGAACTAATTATTTAATGGTTCAAATTTTTTGTTTTCTTCTTGAAGCCCTTCACGATGAGCTGGTTCAGGTCAACAAGGGCCTCAAGCATACCAGTTATATTTGTGCCCCCTGGTTTGAGATGTACTTAAAAGACCGGACGCCTCTCCCGATCAATGTCAATCCGGCGTTGGTGTTTGTGGAAGACGATGACGTTATGAAGGGTCAGCCGAAAAACAGAAGGCAGTTGGTCAGGGCCACGAATTTGCTTGTCTCAGCACTGAGGTCACTTAATCAACGTCTTATTTCTATGGACTTTTCCAAACACAAAATCGGACAAAACTGAAACTATATGCTTGTTGTATGATTTTAGGTTTATGAAGTCCCTTGATAGTGAAATACTGGAACCTGAAGTGTTTCATTTGAACCCTGCCAAATCGGATAACCTAAACTATAGGAGGGTAATGAAGCTCATGCCCTCGAGCTACGCCACATATGGGTCATATCTTTTCAAGGTTACAATAAAATATAAGAATGTGTATTAATCAATGCAAATATTTTTCTAAGGGACCACGATTATTTTTGATATATATTAAATGGAGGAATTCTATTATTGTAGGCCTTTCCCCTGGATATGTCACAGTATCCTAGTCTTTTCCGTTCTACAAGAATACCTAAAAAGGGAATCGATGAGCTTAGCAAAGGAAGCAAAGATGTTCGCCATATCGCCGTGATGCGAAAGGGTAACGTTTACAAGGTGAACGTTATGGATGATAACGGTTAGTTGCATCAAAATTGCATTAGTATAAATCCCATGAAAGTAACTGGATGAATGTGACAATGGAAAAGCAATGACATTTTTATTTCATTCTCTTTACACAGGAAATATCCTTCCAGTAAGTACGCTCATGGGTGCTCTCGAAACAGTTCTTAATGACCAGCGGCCTGCGCAACAGCATCCAATTGGTGTCATGACTACAGAAAACCGTGACAATTGGGCAAATATTAGAGATCATATGGTAAAATCTAACAGTAAAAACCTGACATCGTTAACGGAATTAGACACATCACTGTTTGTTTTGTCACTGGACGAAGAAGAGCTGGGAGAAGCTGATCCACTAAAAGTTACAAGACAATATCTCCATAGCGATGGAAGCAATAGGTGAGATCTTGATATAAGTTATAAGTCATACATACAGCAAAAGTATACCAAAAGATTGGTTAGCATTTGACCACGTATTATTTTATTTAGATGGTTTGACAAATCATTCAACATTATAGTAACTAAAGACGGCTGGGCAGGCATGAATTTTGAACACGCATGGGGAGATGGTGTTGCTGTAATGAGATTTTTTAACGACATACACAAAGACAGCTTGAGGCATAAGTGGTCAAATGAAGCTACTCCTGTTGCACCTCCTTCACAGCCAACCCACTTAGGTATAGTGACATTTATGTCCATTCTGATGTGCATTTCTTTGTCTTAATTGACTTGTACAATAGATTATTAAAAATACTGAGCTAATTTAATTTCTCTTCATCAGAATTTGAAATAGACGACCGGGCGAAGAAAGGAATTGCGGACGCAAGCGCGAGATTCAAGTCACAAATTAACGAGTTAGATATTAACCCATTCTTGCTGGAAAAGTTTGGGAAAAAAGTTTGCAAAAAATGGGGAATCAGCCCTGACTCATTGATGCAACTGGGTTTTCAAGTGGCTTATCATATGCTCACATCAAAAACAGTTACAACTTATGAATCCTGCAGTACCTCAGCATTCAAACACGGCAGGACCGAAGCCATTCGACCTGCCACAGCTCTCACCAAAGTAAACTGCAATTCAAGTAAATTCATTTCAAGATTCATTTAATTTTAGTAGCCAACTTTAAATTCTGTGTCACTATTGTAGGAAGTGAGTACACTACTATCGAAACCGGGCTGGGAAAATAACAAGGGTCAGTTGAAAGAATTAGTCAAGAAATGCTCAGAGAAACATGGACAGTTAACCAAAGATGCTGCAATGGGTAAGAATAACAGTGACCAACATCTTAACTGTGATTTTTGAGTTATCTATGTACTTGAAGTAAACTAATTACCGATCTTGTATTTATGATCCGTCTGAGCAGGTCAAGGATTCGATCGACATCTCTATGCACTAAAAAATATTGCTATTAGTAAAGGTGGCGCCCTACCGGATATATTTAAAGACGATGCATATGCCATGATAAACTATAATATTCTCTCTACCTCAACGCTTTCCAGTCCAGCAGTCAGGGTTGGGGCCTTTGGCCCTGTTGTAAACGATGGATTAGGAATCGCGTAAGTAAACGTTGCCATGACCAGTGAAAAAGGTGAAATGAGCAGAATAATATGAGCAAAGTATTTTGTCCCTCGCAGGTATCAAATTTGGGATACCGGGTTAGGATGTATAGCCACAAATTATAAGGGAAAGGCGGATGGGAAAGCCTTCACGGAGAATTGCGTCAAAGCTTTTTCAACTATTGAAGCTGCCATGACAACCAACTGATAATTAAAGCTAAAATTATACAAACAATATAAGTACTAAAACAGTTTTTTGAGAAAATATTAAGTATGTCAACGTAAAAAACAAGTTTATTTTTGAATTAAATCTTTAAAGTACATATCACATACAAAATGTGAAGAATTAAAAAGTAAATGCTGATAGATGTTGTTTCATATACACTTCCATAGTCTATTTTACATATATAGGTATAACATCTGCTAATATAATAAACTCTACTAGAATGGCATTCCATTAACATATTTACATTTACTAAACGTCAAACTATGAACATCGACCTTGGATCATATACTTATTACTAAGTACACATTACAAATTTTGAAATACATTTCCGACTCGAAAATAATATGATATTTAGATGATATTAAATTCCTTTACTAAACGACATTGCTGCAAAAGTTAATTTCAGTTGAACGAATATTATGATTGGAAATTTGATCTACCTCCCAAAGCCAATTTCTCTCAGCAAAATTATTTCATTACAAAAGTGAAGATTTGAACGAATACTACAGTTAATGATAATGATATTTTCCACCCGCGAGCTCACTTATTCGGGTCCGCTTTCCCTCGCTTAAACGTTGGCTTCTGGAATACTTGCCGTATACCAGCCGCTTGGCTGGTATGGAACTTAAGATTTTGAGCAGTCTCAGAAACCCAGGCTGATTCGAAATTTGTAGTGTCTTGATCCACCAAATGAGTATACTTTGTCCTCCCACTTCTTCCAAAATTCTTAACCTGCATGACCTTGGGAAGAATGGTTTTATCAAAGTGATCCTCCAGTGTGGGCTGAGAGAAATCTCTTTTGAACACTTCATCTTCTTTATCCTAGGATATACAAAACAGCACCATTAACAATTAGCATTTGTACTTTTAAGGGTAGTAGAATTTGATGCAAATATTTGTAAACAAAACAAACTAATAGGTAGTTGACTTACCAAAAAGAAAACTCCACGATGGTAGTATTTCTGCAGAAATTTATACTTTCCTTTTGTAGCCTTATTCATCAACACTTTAGGTTTCAGCTTCATCTCAAGACGCCTTTCCTCATCAGTCATGCCATGCAGTCGATCAATTTCTGCCTGCTCCCTACGATAACTGCAAGCACAATGAAAAATCGGTAAAATGTATATAGATAACACTGGCAATGAATCCTTTTTATAAAGGTATTAGTAATTGCATTCATTTAAAATACTTACGCTTCTCTTTCGTCGCGTGATTTCTTTAGCCGCTTTAGTTCCCGAATTTTCCAGGCTTCGTATTCCGCTTCTTCGTTTTCCTCATCTGTGTTTACATCAGTGAGCTTAGGCATGGTGGCCTCACCTTCATCATCATCACTTCCGGCTTTAGTGCGTTCCTTTCTAATTTCATCTTCCAATATCTTCAGCGTTTCCTTCCTCCGCTCCTCTTGCTTAACACGGACGTGCTCCTCAACTTGTTTATACACAGTTTCTTCATTATCCTTATCTTTAACTGTGACACGTTCATCCTTTCTGACAAACACTGGCTTTAACCTTGGCCGAGCTTCTTCTTCAGAATCTATTTCAAAGGAAATGAAAAATCGTAATAATATATAATACAAGCAATTGTACCGTTATATATGGTATTAAAAATATATTTTCCGCACCTGTGTATTCATCGTATTCCGATTCACTTTCTTCACTCTCAGGCTCTTTCTCTTCCTCTTTTGCCAATAGCTCTTCTTCATCCCTCTTTTCTAAGGCACGCTGACGTAGGAAGGCTCGCCGTCGTTCCAGCTCATTTTCATCCAATTCTTCCTCTTCTGACTCGGATTCAGATTCATGACGCCTTGCTCTATAATCATCGCTATCTTCTTTATCCTCATCAATCACTTCTGGCTCCTCGACTCTATAAACAGCATATGTAGCATTGCAGAATTACGGTTAACATTAATATTCCCCAACTATTTAGGTTTAGTGATAATTAGCATTATCATTCATTTGAAATCCTACCTTCGACTTCTTGATCGAGAGGTGGACTCTACTGTCATCAGCCGCCGTAATCGAGGATCCGATTTCTCTTGCTCTACCATTTCTTCCCTTCCCTAAAACCAAATAAACAACAATTAATGCATTTACATCAAACTTTCTTCAGACTACTGGAGAAAATAGTTTATATTATATTTACAACTTACATATTCCTCGTCTTCTTCCCCCTCATCCTCGTCATGTTTGAATCGTTGATGTGAGATAAACTCCTCCTCTTCAGACTCATCCTCACTGGAACTTCGTGGAGCGTATTCTGGCCTTTTTCCGGAAACATATCTCGAAACTTTTACTTTCTGCATAGACACCTGACCTGTAAAAATAGATTAATAATACTATGTAGTCAAATTCACTTCTACAAACAACAAACTCGTATATTTTTTAATTTAAATTTTCAATCCATATTTTTTACCTTTTTCATTTCGAACAGGCACAGCTCCTGCTGTCGATTGAATAGGAACCGGAACACTTGAATGCTTCGGCATTTTGGCAATCTATATCAACTACAAGCTATTTTTCTACGATCAATTCAAATGTTTAAATAATCAGTTCAAAATTCATTATTTAAATCCAACTGGATGAGATATTATATTTCTTGTTCTACTGACAACTGAAACTAATTCTGATTATAGCTTGCAGTTTCTATAACTTTCACGTTAGCCATTTACTGTTTACTTTACCCATTCCCTTATAAACCATTAACTTTAATGTAGCACAAAACTAACTTTAAAGGGAAAACTGCGTACAAACTTTCACTGCTTCAGTTATCCTGTAACTAAAGTTTCGTTCTACCAACAGCTGTGTCGAAAGTGGTACAAAACACAAGCTTGAAAGTGGGGCATTGAGTTCTTCTTTGATCGCTGTCGAGTGAACCGACGCTTTTTGTGTGTGACTGGGCCAATGCAACAATGACGAGCTTGAATGAAATGCAAAGAAACTGATTGCTGGAAGACTTGCAGATTGCATATAGCGAGGTTTTCGAAGCAATCGTGAATAATGAATAATAGATGATAATATGACCAATTTAATGACATTTATTGTCAGTAAAACATTGAAAAATAAAACCCATTTTTATGAATTAATCTGCAGATTTAAATATATATTCATAACGCTATAAATATATATTCATACTATCTGCTTATCTATCAACAAAAATCGTTAGAGAAAATTCTGGTAGCATTTTTCGATTTTACCAATTAAATATTTAATTGGGATTTCGATAAGGAGGAGATTATTTTAAGCTTTTAGGTGTTATAAGTTAATGATAAAATTTATATATTTTTATATTATTTTCTTTAGTTACCTAAATGCTTCCGTGTGCTTTAAAACTTACCGAAAGATCCTTGTCAAAAGAACTTCTCACAGTGAAGTAGCTTCACATTGATAAGGCATTTAAGTTTTTACAAAACTAAACACATATTATTCTCTAGTTAGTAGTCCAACGCAGTTTAAATTAAAATTTACTCCACAAAGTGGTTCATCACCTCACAGTCACAATGTTTGCTAAAAACCACTTGGTTTCCAAATTTCTACACACAAGGAGACACTTTGGCACAAACTTTTAAAAGTCATTACAGCAAACTAACATATTGTTTAACTTACGGCTAAAAATAGTCAAGGTCGAGAACTGTAAGTAGCGATCATGAGCGGAAGAGCAGTTTCCGGTATCGAGGAAGATTTGCAGGTTCATTTGGCTAAAACTTTTGCGGAGCAAGATAATTATTGTATTTAGACACTCATTAACACCACACAGGTCAGAGGTTACCTTTAAAGTCTAGTCCTTCTCTGAAAGTCTTATTAACTCTCCCAGTCTCCTTATCTCCCACTTCTTTCCCGAACAACCGCGGCAAGGGTCTCAGGGTTATCATCAAGCCAGGGTTCGTAAAGCAAGGACCAAGAGGGGGGGAATTTAGCGTCCTTACGAATTATCTTCATATGAACAAGACTCTCGAGTTCCAGCTTCTGCAGTGCCGGACTGCTTCCACTCCCCCCGAGAAGGGGTCGACTAAAAAAATTTAGTCCAGAATTTCAGTGCATGATGTGTTTACAGTCACAGTTTAAATCCTTCCTCTTTGGGCAGTACCTCGTGACTTTTGAGTTGGTCGGCTTGTTTTAGAGGAACCAAAAAGCAGCCGCAAGGGACCGTACAGCACCTACGCTCTCTACAAAAGTCCAACAATTGACCATTATGAGCAAAATTACACTTTTTAAACAAGTTGCTTTAAACAACTATCATTAATGCATGTAAAATGAGTCCTATGATTTAACCACCCATCCTGGAAGAGTGGACGTGGTAGTTGAACGCGCCCTTGCTTTCTTCCTCTTCCGTCTACGACGCGTCGTCGGCAATCAGTCCAAAACCCAATCAATCTTTGTACTTTGTTCCTTTCACCGTTCCTTCATCAACGCCCACAGCACCCACAGTAGTGCGTAAATAGCTCTAGCGTGTGTTTTTTAGTACTATTACCACCTACTTGTTAGCTAATAGGCTTTTGTAGAGGTGTTTGTCCAGTCTGGTGTAGTAGTGCGTATGGGCGGTATGATGGATGCCATATCATGGAATTTTAGAGATCAGAGATCATATTAATAGGTAGATAGAAAAAGAACAACACGTCATCACTCGTTTGTGTGTGTAATATTGCAAATTTGCAAGTTGCATTTTTTAAAAACTTTTTGCTGCTGCTTTCTGCATACTTCATTTAGGTAAGCAATGCAAAAGTATAAAACACCAACAACAACAACCGGAGCAGTAGATAGAGCAGATTTCGTCTGAAGAAGAGCAGAACGAAAAAAAAGTTGGTTTGGGTCCGTGCAGTCTGCTCTGCTGTCTCTGCAATATTCACTTTTTTCCTTCTCATTCGTGTGCGAACTTAAAAGTGCTGTTTTGTTTTGTAGATTGTCACTTGATTGTTGTTATAGGTAAGTAGTTTTATGGTAAGAAACATTGTGCCTATAAATTGAATTCAGTTAATTCCCATTAAGAATTTGTTCATTATTAATCTCAGAGCAGTTGGAATTAAAAGTGTTTTCGGGATATTCTAAAGCCCGAGTTGAGCGAGCACGGCTGGAATTTTGCGTAACGATCTTGGTGGTGGCATTTGTTGTTTGTGTCTGCTTGATTGACTTGTTTGCATTCTGATTCTGATTGTTGTTCATTAATTAGCTTCCAGTTATTTTCCCCCGAAAGACAAGCTGACAAGATGATGCCTATGGATATGGAAACTTGTGATTTCGAGAATGTGGGCCCTGTCCAGTTGTCAGTGTCACCCGATCATGGTTATCATGGTTCACCATCCATGGAAGTTGACCAGGAGGAGGAGCACGAGTCGGAGCAGCAGCAGTGTGGCAATGAAAACTGGCTTCCACCGGAAACAGCCCTGTCGAAATTTATGGAAGACTGTGTCAATGCAGTTGCTGCACCTGGGGCAGGCAGAGTTTTTGTTCGAGTGCTGTCGAACGTGTCAAAGGTGATGAAGTTGAGCGATAAAAATCGCAAGTTTTTGGAGAATTACAGGATATCTTCGGAGTTCCCTTATAAGTGAGTGGTGTCTTTTTTTATATTACTTACAATTTTAGTATTTCATTTCAATTTAATCAAGATTGCAAAAAATACAAGTGATGCTTTTCCATTTTTATTACAATGTCCCACAATTTTCTTCTTTCTTGTAGGTCAAAAGTTTTAATGTGTTTCCAAAAAACGGGAAAGAATGATGGCTACGTTGCGTTTTTCGCCGTGTACGTGCAAGAATATGATGAAAGCTGCCCTCCCCCGAATCGAAATACGGTGTATATTTCCATGATAGATTCTGTGCAGTTGTTTGAGCCTGCATGCTATAGACGCAACATACTCTACTCAGTGTTGCTCTCTTATCTAAGCTATTTAAATGATATTGGCTTCAAAATGGTTTTCCTGTGGTCCTGCCCGCCAGCGTATGTGAATCTTCATAATAAGTTTTCTTTAAATACCATCAATTAACTTTTCAATTAATGAAATTCATACGGCGTGACGTGACTGCTCATGAATTGTGACTTTTTTCTGTAGCGAAGGCATTGAATACATTTTCCATGAACGACCATCTACCCAGAAGACTCCTACTGTTGAGATACTAAAAACCTGGTACCTGACCTTGATGGAAACTGCAGCTAACTTGAAAATTCTGCACAATTTTAATGTAAGAAAAAATGTGGCAAAATAAAAAATGGAAGTTTACCTAATCATTTCGTGAGTTAATGACGTAATTAATTTTTAATTATTTCAGACTCTGTATCGGTGGTGTCCCAAAGATGCTTCCAATTTTTTCAACAACTTTCCTTACTTTCGCGAGGATTTCTGGCCCGATGAACTTGACTCCACTATTCGATCTTACGAGGCTGTGATAGCAAGTGGATCAACAGCACAAAAGAAGCAGAAAGCGGTATGTGTATATTGATATATTTGTGTAAAGTTTATATGTAGTTTCAAAACAATTAATAATGAAAACTCATTTTTATTGTTGTTTTTTATTCCGTAGAAATATAGAAGGTCCGATAAGGGCAAGAAGAAGTACGAAAAGGTTACTTCGTCAAGTTGCAAAGCTACGACTGAATTGGGACATCAAGCTGAGAGTGCTTATGTGCTCGAAAAAGTTTTCTCAACCATGAAAGCGAACCCGCATAGCTTTTTGTGCATGATCTTGGAAAGCCAGGACACGAGCAATTTTGGAGCATTGTTTAAGGTTGGGGTTAATTATGACGAAAATAAAAAAGTTTATTCGGACAAAATATCTAACAATAAAAACAAGTTTATTAATGTTGTCCATTTGTTTGTAGAGGACCTGTGACCCTGAAAATCCTTCCTTGTTTGTTGACAATCGAGACTACATGGTCAGCTTCTTCCCACAAAATAATTTAAAGTTTTGTGATATTCGTACAGCTCAGTTATCGACTGCCAAATTTCTGAAGGAGCTGCGTGAGGAGCCTCTGTACATCTACTGTGATGTTTGTTGCAAGCGTGTCACCAGTGGGTAAGAAATTGTTAGACAAAAGTCTGTGGGGGTTTATTTGGTGTGCGTCATGTTTGCCATTAATAATGTGTATTTTTAAATAATTTTGTAGGTTTTCGTGCCAAGAGTGCCGTTATGATGTGTGTATGAATTGCTTTTCAATGAAATTTGTGCACGAACACCAATTTTCAACAACGATTTTGTGCCGAGATGTTGAAAATGATGAAAGGGGCAGCTCTGGGAAGCTTCCCCAGAAATTGATGGCCTGGGAGCATTCTAAACTCCATTGGTGGACAAGTCTTGAAAAATATATTTTAGTTGCCGACTCGCCAATATGTTTAAAAATATTCCATCATCTTAAGGTAATTATTATTAATACTCTATAATCTGTTGTGCCGTTATGAAAATGGGAATTTAATGGTAACATTATAAAAATCTAAAATATTGTTTTGTTTTGGTTAGTCGTGTACGAATTTCAATTGTTCAGAGTGCATGAGATTCAGGGACTTGGGCTACTTCAAGCTATGCTCACCTGGTACTATTCCAAATATTCGGGGTTGCCCTCCCATGGCCCAGTCAAATGAAATCATCGAAGAAAGGAAGTCAGCAGGACAGCGGAACGAAAATCATAGCGATACTGATGAGTCATTAAATTCTGAATTAGAATTAGCGTTAGGGGAGTCTTATCTAGGCCAATTTACAGAAAAAATCCTCTTGAGCAACGGCGACGAAACGCCATCATGTGAAGGCTTGTCAGACGCTATACTAGTCACATGTCAGAAGCCGAATTTTAAACGAGGGAAAGCGGACCCGAATAAATGAGCTCACGGGTTGAAAATATCATTATCATTAACTGTAGTATTCGTTCAAATCTTCACTTTTGTAATGAAATAATTTTGCTGAGAGAAATTGGCTTTGGGAGGTAGATCAAATTTCCAATCATAATATTCGTTCAACTGAAATTAACTTTTGCAGCAATGTCGTTTAGTAAAGGAATTTAATATCATCTAAATATCATATTATTTTCGAGTCGGAAATGTATTTCAAAATTTGTAATGTGTACTTAGTAATAAGTATATGATCCAAGGTCGATGTTCATAGTTTGACGTTTAGTAAATGTAAATATGTTAATGGAATGCCATTCTAGTAGAGTTTATTATATTAGCAGATGTTATACCTATATATGTAAAATAGACTATGGAAGTGTATATGAAACAACATCTATCAGCATTTACTTTTTAATTCTTCACATTTTGTATGTGATATGTACTTTAAAGATTTAATTCAAAAATAAACTTGTTTTTTACGTTGACATACTTAATATTTTCTCAAAAAACTGTTTTAGTACTTATATTGTTTGTATAATTTTAGCTTTAATTATCAGTTGGTTGTCATGGCAGCTTCAATAGTTGAAAAAGCTTTGACGCAATTCTCCGTGAAGGCTTTCCCATCCGCCTTTCCCTTATAATTTGTGGCTATACATCCTAACCCGGTATCCCAAATTTGATACCTGCGAGGGACAAAATACTTTGCTCATATTATTCTGCTCATTTCACCTTTTTCACTGGTCATTGCAACGTTTACTTACGCGATTCCTAATCCATCGTTTACAACAGGGCCAAAGGCCCCAACCCTGACTGCTGGACTGGAAAGCGTTGAGGTAGAGAGAATATTATAATTTGTCATGGCGTACGCATCGTCTTTAATTATATCCGGTAGGGCGCCGCTTTTACTAATAGCAATATTTTTCAATGCGTAGAGGTGTCGATCGAGTCATTGACCTGTTCAGACGAATCATACAAGACAGCTAATTAATTTTAATGAATTAAACTTTTAACTGAATTAAAACGCCAGTTTTTTGTAGCTATTTTCACCATTTTACCTCAACTAACTGTAACTCTATAATAATTACGCTTTTTCTTCCCCTCGTCCCTCACTAACGTAAAACAATATGTTTATTATAAAAATGTACGATGTTTTTCACGATATTGAATAAACTGTGACAAAACTTATAGATTTTCGTTAATTTCAAGCAGTTATTTACAAATGCTTAGAACGACCACAATTAATATGAGTACCTATTCCTTAACCAACAATGGGTTTTTTTGGTCGTTGGTCAAAGACCTTGCTTACACACGACACGGCATGCAAAACTCTCTACTCTATAGCAAGTAACAAGTCGGTATGTACGTTTTTTTAATGAACGAAAAATTTCAAAAAAGTTCAAAGATAAAAAAGTTAATTTCGTTTTTAATAAGCTAATAAAATACCTCCGAAATTCGGATCTCAAAACCGATACCCGGTCCAAAATGTTATCTAAGTTGTCGGAATGGAATATACCTCACAATAAGTGCTTAAATGACTACTCTACCTGGTTTCGTTGATGAGATAATTTCTTGTATGGCACATGATACATACATGCTTACATTCTATTTCAACCGACTAGCCTGCTAAAAAATGTTGTAGGTCTCTGTAATTCAAAAAAAATTTCATAATTTCTAAATATTATTAGCCAAAAAAGTGTTAGAGATCGACACTTGTAAATACCGTACCACACCACCACCACCCATCCATCATCCATCAATTGCGCTCACCTCGACGAACTTCTAGTCAAGTAATAGTTATAACTTTCACTAGGTGTGTATTTCTATCCATCAAACTATCAATCTTTGTTGTTGAAGACAGGGAGGATGAAATCAGAGCATGAACATGCGCGGCGGAGGAACCACAGAATTTCACGGTTTCATTCCAACTGCATTTAAATGATCAATACATTTTTAGCAAAACACACATTTTTATATTTCTATGCGACAAGAAGACAGAGAGGAAGGAATCATCCCCGCATGATTTGGGTCAGTAACGCAGTTTGTCAAATAATTGAAAGTGCTGCTGAAACCATATATGTACCTAGAGAATTAACTAGGTAATGGTTTTTCAAACAGTGTTTTTTTTCTGTATAACACATAATGCTTTAATACGGCGATAATCGGCTTCTCAATAGTTAATTCATGGATTACACATGCATGCATTCCTCATGTACGTACCTATATATTCTGGTGTATATTGAATATGCTATCCAATTAAAGGATATATATTTTTCACTCGCATACACACATGCACATTATTATCAGAAAATCATCTTTGTAAGTTGAAGAAAACCGCAAAAACCGAACACATAATGCAATTTCTGAAATAAATGTAGAGCCTGAGAAACTAATCGTTGTAAGTAACCATATAGGTACACACATGAAACTAAAAATATTGAATATATGCTTTTTTCTACTAACTGCTTCTTTAACTTTAGAACTGAACAACTTGAAAATATCTCACACAGATTCCTATGAAACGTAAAAAAATGTATAACACATAGAATTGAAGGTCCCCTCTGTCTGTTTTTTATACATTATTTCGGCATTAATTCTCATTGTGACTTACACGTACAAGTTACATATGTATATGTATTTTGCGCATACAACAAAGAGAATTGTCAGCATCATCATCATGAACAAAATGATCAAGTTGGCGTGTACTTGAAATCTCTATCTAACCATTTACTTAAAAAGACTTTATTTCAGTCCTCACGTAAATGATATAAGCGAGTAGAGACAGGTAATATAGATAGGTATAGTGACGACTGACGACGAAAAGTTGTGAAAATGTCAATTTGCGGAGTTAACCACGTCTTGTTTCGGTTGATCGACGATGCGCAGGTTGATGATGATTCATAATATTTGTATTAACGCTTTTTATCCTCAAGTGGTTCATCGTCATAAAGAGAGAGAGAGATGTGTAGAAAACGTGTCACACACCAACAACGCAACAAAGACAGAAAGCTGTCGCGTTATATGCGTAATAGCTCGTCTATGCAAAAGCCATCCCATCATCCCAAACGCAATATTCGAAAATGGTTGATGATATTGAACCTTCAAAACTGTTCAATTTTCTATCTTCTGTTCTCATCCTAGAAATACAAAAAGGTAATCCTGCAAATATTAGCAATATCCGTCTCTAAACGAAACTAAACTACGTTCCTCTTCTACTACAAAAGTTTCTGAAGCATGTCTGATGATGACTGAAGACTCTGGCGAAGGTATAAAATGAATCGATTGTCGTGGCTTTGAGATCATAATCATCGATTCGTTACGTCTGCCAACATTGATTGATCACAAAACGCTGTGCGGAAAATGCGAGTCATCTCTCCTTGTTGTGAAAATCAACAACGAGAAATTGATTGTTGAAAAAAGGCAGGGCTGGAGCTACGAAACAGGGCATACTTAAAGAATACTTGGCAAACAAAAGCTTTTCAGTTGCTTTCAGTCAGAGGAGCAGAGTTTAGTGAAGGATCTTATCAGAGAGACGCCACAACAATGCATATATTCTGGTGTAGTGGGAAAGGGAAGAGAAGTGCCCAACGCGTTCCCAATGAACTGTTAGTGACTTGCTCGTGTATAGTTTTCATATTGTTCGCCAATTTTGGAGCCACGCTGTGCTCCTCCTCCTCTGGAGATGAGTACTCATGGAGACAATGGAAACCGAATTCGTTGGACAGATCGTCAAAGGCGTCAAAGTACAGGTTGGATAAGCAGTTATCCGTCTCACCAAAGCTGAGCAAGCACAAGCACAGTGCAGCCACCTTCCTGACGCATAGCAACAAAGGAAAGAAAGCGGAGGTGAACTTTCCCCAGGGGGAGAGGAGCAAGAGGAAAATGGAAAGCAGCATGGTACTGGCCCGTCAAGGTGGTGGTGGTGGAGGAGGTGGAGGCGGTGGGTGGGGCTGGGGATGGCCGTCATCTGGTTATGGCGGAAGTGGAGGTTCGTATGATGTTTACACAATAATAGCGGTTGCAGCTTTTGCGGCATTATTTGGAGCCCTTATGTATGAACTGTTGGGTGGAAGTTGTAAGTATACAATCCGGATTTGTACAAGTGAAACATGATGTTGGCTAATTTGTGGTTTCCCATGTGTCATTTATTTATTTTCAGCGGCCCGAGCCAATGAGACGCCATTCAGTCTGACGTCAGTTTCTCTAGGCTTGGATTCGGATAAACTACCGGAAGTCATGGTGAAAATTGGGGATTGGATTGCAAACTCGTCGTGGTTTGACAGCATCACCAATGACTCGAGAACGGTGAAGGATCTCAGTGAGAAAATTGGTCTACGGAAATGGTTTGACGCGTTCAAAAAGGATCCTGTGGAGTATCAATGTATCAGGAAAATGGCTTGCGAAACCCTAGCGTCCTCAACATTAGCAGAAAAATCACTCAAAACGAATTTCGGCAGTATATTCCTGTATGAAATTATTACCATATTTGAACGACTGAAATATTTTACAGTAATCGTTATTGTTCAGTAAGATAATTTTGAATTGTCATTTATATTCTATAGCACTGCCTTCGGCACCTTCATAGAAAACGGGAATGAACTTCAGGATATAGTGAAACAAGTCGTGGGGAACCCTAAAAGGTGTGAAGAAATGGTAACTGGAGGATACTGTGAGGAAAATTTATAACCAAGGCAGGAACAGTTACAAACCATTTCCTTACAATTGGTGCGCCAGTTCAGTTTCAGCTTTCAAACATTCAATACGTCCATAATGACTGAGGAAGCGCAATAAAGTCGATATTCCTGCGTGAATACCAAATACCTGTAAAAAATTCTAACACTACCATTCAGCATTATACGTACATAATTGAAGTACAAGTCCTTTAATTTATTAGCCTTATTTGTTATAATTTATTTATTTAATATTCATAATTAAATCAAAACTTATTAGCCTTCACTTGCGTAAATCATTGCGTTCTTTATTTCCCACATTTCCCCATATACGCATGGAACAATTCATCCTTGCAGGAATAATGCATAATAATGAACCATACATAATGGTAAATCGTGAAGATACCTATTGAATTGAATTGGGTCCTCTGACACAGAAGCAATTAGTTACATATTATGACAACTTTTCGAAACAAACTCGTGACATAGCTTGCCATTACGTAAAATTACATTTGAAATGAATTACCTGTTTTACTCAGCTTAGATAAGCTCTTCCTTTGATCCCTGTAATAAATTCTATTATACAACCAACTCTGAATGCAATACTCTGAATTAAACATTAATTAAACAATTTGCTCGCACTATTTGACAAGCTAGGCTACAATGCCTGATGATGGTGATCTGAGACAAGGCAAATTTGCAAATTGAATGAGTTGAGGTTTTTTTTGTCAATGTGGTGCTTCACATATGCACTTGTCATTGTACCTGTATGTAACTTTCGCAAACAATGAATACCCACATTTTTTTATTTCTCAGCATTTGGATTACTTTTTATCGTTGTTGTTGTCCCCATTGAAGAACACTGAAGCATGAGAACAGAGTTATTTGCACTGCAGGAACTTTGAGGACGTCTTTTGTTGCCGGAAATGTAACGGTATTTATATTTTCAAGCACAGCTGCAACTGTCATCCATACCGTCTAACTAAAGATGTCTAGTACCGAATGACTCTGACCAAATCTAATTGAGTAATACGATGTACGAATATATATTCGTACTTAAATCATGTTTTTTGCAAATGAAGACAGTTTAAATAACGTAGAATCATGGGTGTTTAAAACTGTCGTTATAAATGCAGTAACGCAATGAATTGCAGGCCTCTTACGCTTACTTGAATCTGAAAACCCGTCATATACATTGCAATTTGCAATAAAATAGCATTATTTTGATTTGAAATGTCAACACGATTTTTGTTGTCGTATGATCTTGGTAGAATTTTAAAGGGCCTTATGCATAGAAGCTCCCACTAACTTATCAAAGAAAAGGAAATAAACCCGAAAAATTGGGCAGATGACAGACCAGTCGTAATTTCGTATTCGGATTTACAACATGTTTTGAAATAGTCTTAAAAAATTTAAGTGTGTTGTTTTATTAGTGGCACCTGTAAGTTTGTCTTCATCCAAAATGTCCCTAAAAATAGGCTATGTTCTTGTGACAGTCTGCTTATTTTTCGCTGCCAGCAATGGAACAGGTTTAACGTGGAGCTTTTTCCGACCTTCACAAGTTTTTAATTCCTCGTCATCTCACCTGCATGAATACGCACGACAAAAATTATCCACGCTGAGGCACCTACGAAATAGGTTAACCGATTACGGGCATGTTCAGTTTCACCAGGACGTTACCAACAAACGGCCTATTAATGCAACCACAACTACAACAGAAAGTCCAAAAATGACAACCACTGCCTCAGCTAGTGCCACGGCGGTTACCCCATCGAAAAGGGAGGAAGCGTTTGGAAGCATTTTCAAAAACATGGACAGCATCATCTCTTTCACGACTGGACCCTTGCGAAAGATGATAACATCAAAACAGGGAATTGAGTCTCTGGCGAATATGGTAATGCCAAAACGAGATGTGCTTCAAAAGCTGCTGGAAATTAAAGGTCACTTGGAGCCCTCATTGAAACGATATCTCACCGACAAGTACAACGGATTTCTGTCCAGCCTGATCCCCTATAGTGAGAACATTGGCGTCCCTCCCTTTGTTCTGAACTCTATGAAAGTTCCTCAAGACTTTGATCCTCGCTGGCAATTGATAAAATCTTTGCTTGACTCACAAGGAGGAATTGAGAAATTCTTGCATACAGTGGTAAATGGCGACTTCCGGTTTCCAGAAAGGCCAGAAGTAATAGAATCCAGAATGTCTGGAGATGAAACAGAACTTATCAGCGATCAGGAGCCTGACGCCAGTGGGAAAGGGTACAGGAAGCAGCAGCAATTTTATCTCTCCTCTTTCAAGAAGCGACTTATGAAACCAGGTGGGGGCAAATTGAGATTAATGCAACAAAGTGTGTTGAGGCCATCGACGCCCACCTTAGATTATGATAGTATGGTGGATCAAACAGGGTACGCAAATTAAATTTATATATACATAGTAGAGTTTTAATTTTAAAACGGTAAATTGCATGGTATTCGTTTTCAGTCAATATGGCCACGTTTCATATGACATGAGGGTTCCGGAGGATATGATGAGTGAAACTTATTACACCACTGCGGATGGCAACAATATGAATCTGGCCGACATGGACTTGGCAATGAGCGCCTCAGGTCATGGGGGTAGAGGGCATGGACACGGTCATGGTCACGGTCACGGGCAAGCATGTAATGCTCATTAGTTAAGCCGTCATTTTATAAGGAAGCCGCCATTGATTTATTTTAAGGTTATGACTATAAACACATTAACATTTTCTATAGCTTATGGTGGATTCTTGGACCCATTTACTATACTGGGCGGACTAGCATTTCTAACGTAATGAAACGTAAAATTTAAATCATCATTCGTGTAACAAATCATAGTTAAGAATGCTTGAATCATTTTCTCTTCATTCTTTAAAGCTATCTTGGGCTTATGTTGCAAAACTCTCTAAACCGAAACAACATGAACACAACTCGATTACGAACATTCCAAAGTGATTCTGTACTTCCGGTTGTCCCAATCAGTTTAAAGTCTCCCCAGGTTAAAACCCCGCAAATTGATGGTGCACAAGCTCAACATCAGCAACGACATGGAAGATCAGTGACCTTCCTCCCAACCAATAAAGTGGTCGTCGTGCAAGCTCCAATAACAATTGATCAGGTACTCGACGAGATAACAAAGCTGTGGAAGGAGATGGAAAAACTGAAAGAAGATACGCTGAGGAACAAAGTGGAACGAAACTGTGTAAGATACCGGCAGTGCAAAATCGTTTCGAAAATGAGAGAATTAAATTTGGAGTAAGTAAAGAAGCAAAGTACCGTATTTAAATTATCATTATTTGAGCAGCGTCAGTAAATTCAAGTTGCGCGTGTTCAAACTTTTCAGACCCATTTTTGCCAGCAAGTTGATTAGCAGTACGGATGATCTCCTGTTTCTAAAGCATGTGCCACGAGGCGGACGACGTAACTTGTGCGAACCATATCGATCAAAAAACTGCGAATGATGTACATATAATAACTATGAATTGAATTTTTGCAAGATTACTACATATTTAAGTTGCATGGTGTATTAATTTATATGGAATACTTGTTGTAATTATAGGTTTTATATTTATATATTTATGTTCTGTAATGACTTAAGCGGTAAATGTACGGCACGGGTGTATTTTCTATTATATTTAATTTTAAAAGAAAGCTTCCTGCCATGCGACGTACAAAATGTAAAGTAGACGTAGTAGTTAATTTTAAGAATTGCATGAAAAATGAAAATGCATAACATTCCCTTGTGTGGTGGTGACATTGCCAGTCTACCTCTGACATATTTAAAGGCATCTGCAGCCAGCGATATGGAACATTTAATGTTGAATGTAATATGCTATGTACATCTGTAGTGCACGTGTTGGTTTGGTTAATCTGCGTCAGTTCCGGTTCACATCACTCGGCTACACGAATTTTTATTTCTGATGATAAAACATTAAAAAGATTCATACATTCATGTACAATGTGCAGACAGACAGATATACAAACAATAAAACTCTGTTATTGCTCACGTACACAAACATCAAATATTAATATATGCACAGAAACTGTCGCACACACAACATTCATTGTTTTCTCTGCAGTGTCCCATATTTGGTTCCGTTTTCGAAAAAAAAGTTACAAAATGCACTTTTTGTAGCCACAGAATGCACACTAGAATACTTTTATCATGATTTTAGAATTATAAAAAGCTTTAAAAACAAACAATGTTTGCAGGTAATTACACGTTGGGCACATACTACGATTAAAAAAACATGCGGTTAAATTTGTCGGTGTCATAAAAGTTAGGGAAAAGCAGTCCACATATTATATACCTATGCAACATGCACTATTGAATTGCATTTGCATGCAGTGTAGTGACCAAATTCTATTTTTGAATTACCAAAAGCTAATCAAGCAACACTGTTACATTACTATGCCTATATGCTTATTACGTTTGTCTGTATGTCCACTTTCTGTAATTGTACATAAATGCATTCCAGAGTCGCCTGGAAATTGGAACGTTCAATTAGTAAAGAGGTAGGTACTCAGAATGAGAGGACAAAGCTTTTTTAGACTCTCAGATATAAACTATATTAATTTGTTCAAAATCTAAAAACATACATAAGCATCCGATAATGCAAAATTGCCATATAAATTCGTTAGCTTCCAAGAATGTTTCATAAATTTTCCCCTCCTTGAAACTCCTACCAAGCTTACGCTGTCACAAAAGAACGGTTGTACCTATCGCATTTATTTCCTAACCATATTTATTGAGATGGTCATTGTGACTGACCAGTGTCGTGTATTCTCACTTGTTCTAATAAAAAAGACATTTTCATTGCCAATACCGCATTATGACTTTCCTCTGCTGTCCTAGAAAAGAGGAAAATCAGACGTCTAGAGAAGAGTGGCGAGTAGGATCACACAAAAATAATTGCCAGTTATAGAGTGGTGCCTAATGGCATGTGACAAAATAATGATAATGGTAATTGTTTGTGAGGTTGCGTAGGTATCAAAACATGTGTCGAGTATTATTTCTCCTAAATCTATTTTTATAGCTATTGAGGAATTAATGAGGCTATAAAATACACAAACCTATAGAAATCAGTTCAGGAATGACGTAGACGTCCAAAAGTAAACATTTTATGGACACAAAAACTATCGATTTTTATTGCATATTTTATTCGAGGATTACCAATTATCAACGACTGACATGCGTACTCTAAAATTTTCTCAACTGGCCACCGCACCGATCTCACTTCTTGGTTAACATTAAAAAGCAAAAAAACGTGTATTTTAAATTGGTGAAATCAGTCAGAATATGGAACCTCAATACACTGACTACCGTTGTCTAAATATGGAGCATCACAAGTAATAAAGGAAGAATCATTGCTTTTATTAGATACAGTTATACTTTATTGCAGGCAGGCTGGTAGGTATGTTTTTTTGATGACTTAAGGCCTCCTGAAAAGGGTTTCTTAGGATTTTCCCTTAGCTTCATTTCTCTACTGGCTAATTCGTATGCGAAATGCGAAACTCACCGACTTTCAACTTTGAGTAGAAAATTATTCAGCTTTAAGATTTTTAACACATCGCCAAGAAATTAGAGCATATAATATTTACGTACACACATGTACGCATTCCGGTTGGTTGTAAATGCAGTAGTGTGAATGGAATGAGATTGGGATGATGACACCAGAGATAAGAGGATCAGACCATGAAACCCACGCAGTATACAAGTTATGTTCACTAACCTTTAGGCGTTATTGTCTTTTGATTGTGCACTTATTACTCGCTTCATTTAAAATACCTGCGTTGTCAAAGATAAGTGTAGAGAATCAGTGTAAATTGGGAAAAACCACCGGGAGGACTCTGATTTTTTTAGATTCTTGACTTACTTTACATTTGTCAAAGGAATCAATTAGTCCGTATCAAAATTGAAAGTTTGGATTTACGTATTTTACCGTTGATTGATTCATAACAACAGTCCATCGTCAATAAAAACTCGCTGAATGCCTTTCCCATGTACAATGTCAAGATTTTTACCACACGTGACAAATTAGAAACGGCGAAATTCACACTCTTACTCCCCCTCAAAATTTTAACCCGATACGGAAAATATAATCAGTGATGATGACACGTACATAGTACATCGTGTAATCTGCCTTCTTTTAAGTGTGTATGTAAAAATCCTTTATGCACGTATTATTTTCCCTAAACTAGGAAGACGCAGTCTGTGACTATTGGTTCACCGATGACTGAACAGTATTGGCAGTTGAACCATATATCCTTCTCTTTAGCTTACTATTAGTATGCATATACCTATTGTATATAGGTCCTTTACAATGAAAGGGATTGTTGTTTTTTCATGGATGATAATGATGGGTAGTTTGTATTCATCATGTCATATTTTTTCGGAGTAGCAAACTATTCTGCAAAAAAAATTGTTTGTAGACCCCACGGCAACAAAATTGAAATTTTCTAAACAAACCATGCAGGACGATATCGGAACTTTGTTGTTTTTTTTATAAAAAGGCGACATGGTTTGATCATCAACTGATCTGAATGATCATAAAGTGGTAATCGTGTGTAAAGATGAGGTCATGAAGCAACCAGGTCTGTTGTTGCAGAGCCCTTCTCGACATTAGACAGGTAGGCATACATGCATGGAAATAAATAGTAAAATTGCAAAATAGGCGTGACATGATGCACACACATTCATGATGCTACCATTTTAATTGTGCGTTCAGTTCTTTTGCTGCTCTCGAAGACATCCATTATCTTCTCTGGTTGCATTGCAATTTGCAATAGCCCATACGACAACAGACATTATTATATCAGTCGTTTCTTATCAAGAGTCGTCATTGCGTTTTAAATGAAAATGCAAACTTTTTTTATTGCACATAACTCTAGCAAATAATAATATGTTTAACAGCAGCAACAACTGACATCAGGGAACAATCGAAGCGGTAACATTTTCCATTTTCCCCGAAAAGCCAATAGAACATCACCACTACTTCTTCTGCTACTGCTACTACTTCTACGATTACAAACTATTAATGTTTGAGTTGTGATACACATTGTAATTCTTTTTTGAAAAACTAGGTAAGTAAACTTGTAACACATCACAACAATTCACGAGGACCGTAGGCGGAACAAGTACATAGCATTTTCTGCTTCACGGACTCCATTTTAAACAAATAAAGAAAAAAGGAAGAAAAAACACACGTCACTGAAGATGTCGTCGATATATCGTGTTTGCTCATATATATCTATCTCTCTCTCCCTTTTATCTTTCTTTGCGACCCTTTTCCTATGGTGGTGTTCGCTAATTTAAGATGCATGTGACATTGAAATGGTACATTACAATCATTTGCACTTGAACAATCTCATTTCATATATGAAATACTTTTACAACAATTAGCAATACCAAAAAAAAACTGTCTTTTTTTTGCAGCAGCTACTTTGAGGAAAGAAAAGTCTTTGCGTTCAAATACGTCATTGTTCTTTCTCCCCTGAATGCACGAATGTATTACATAGATATCGACAAACGATGATCACCATCACCAGACCTAATTTTAGTTTTTGTGCTGGTCACTTTCCAAGTGGGTATGCATGCATTGCGATTCTCATCAATTGTCAATGTGAAAAAGGAGAGAGAAGCTGACAATTTTCCTATTCATGAAACATGTGCAGAAGAAATTAATATATTTTACGGCCATGAAATTCTGCGTACGCAGGACCCATGTAAAAAAACTACAACAGTTTCTAACTGCAAAAGAAAGTATAAGCAAGAAGCAGCTTATCGTACTGTTATTGTATCGTCTCTGTCATTATCGACGTCATTCGTCTGCCTATGATGATGACGTGTTTTCAATGATTGACCTGTTAACAAAAATTCTAGCCATGTTATGTTTTACAAAATAAAAATAACCGTATCGAATTTCATAAATAATATATTAGTAGGTGCACCCATGAAAACTTGATCTTACAGCGCAACTGGCTGATTGTCAATAATGTTTCTTAAAAATCGCAATCATATAACAGCAACAACAACAACATAATAACAGTTGCACTTTTTTGCAGACAATTGCTTCAATGCATTTCATGGACCGAGACGATACCAGCTACACGTAGCACACCAACAGTACGAAAATATTTTTTTAACCAAAAATGTGATTCAATTGTGTAATTGAAACAATGTAAACAAAATTGATCTGATATACTTTGAACACAGATAGGTGACAATTTTGCAATGGTGATCCTTTTCGTTTACTGCTTTGATAGTTTTCTAAAGTTATCAAATCGTTGTTTAGTGTCAATTTTCATTATTAGCGGGAGCACATTAGGAAAAAAACCGATGATGAGTTATATATATAAATATAACTAGACGTAATATTAGTTACCGTTTCTATATTGACGTCGAGTAAGTTTTGAAAGAAAACGCGTGCTTATGCTTCATTTCATTGTTTCATTGAAAGCAGCATGACAGCCATATCATTGTCATCATCGTCATCATCATCACCATCGTAATCAATGTCACTTGAATCATATTCAATTTTGATAGCAGACGAATTTTATGATGACGACAACGGTGTAAGAAAGATTAGCAAGAACTTTCTACGTAGGCCAATTTACAAGAACATGCTACCTGAGAGCAGAGATTTCAGTGTAAAGTCTACATATTTTCACATGAGCTGTGTTGCGTGCCATGGTTTGCTAACTATGCGTAGTCACACTGTACCTGTTATTTGTTATAGAGTACCTATTACATATCCCTGTACCACACCTTGCAATACTCCGAGCACCGTAATATGAGCACTTACCATTTACCACCCGTGTGCTTATCTTACGGGGGAAGCGAAACGTAAGAGAACACGGCATATCAGTTATCATCCTTCTGACAATCTCAGCTCCTCCCGCTTGCCTCTGAACAAGGCATTATTGGCACATGATGATGACAAATTATGCGTCTGTTCTTTCTCTGGCTCTATCAGTCCCTTGTTCTGCCAATGCAATATATTATGATGATGATCATTATTTATCGGGATCTGTGTTGTTGCAGACGAGAGGGCCTGTCTAAAAAAATAAATATAACACTGCTGTAGGTTATGTAGCTTATTCTCAAATAGGGACTTTTTATGAGAGGCCTTCTTCTTGGCTACTCACGAGTATAAGAGAGTCAACTCTTGAGCTAGTCTTTCCTAGACTTCGTTCGGCAATCACTTGAGACAGATTTGCCGTTCCTTGGCATCCGCATCTTATCATCATCATCCTCTTTGTTTTGTGGCTTTGCAATAATAATAGCTTGAATGAATTTTCTAGAGTGTTAGAGGTGAACACTGTACCTTGAAGAATTACAAAAAGTCAAACCTCAAAAACCTCATTTTTCGAGTGCTCTTGAATTCTGAAAATAGATAAATTCTTTTCTGAGGAACGAAAAAACGCTGATAAGTTTTTACTTGTTCTGGTGGTGCTACTGAATAGAGGAGGCGTTTTTGCAGGCAGTGAGATAGGTGAGTGTTCCTAGAGGAAACTGAATATTGAAAAATCGGTGTGTGGACAAAGAAAAACTTTGGCGGAAACATGGGGAAATCTAGGAAGTTACCGTTGCCCCTGCAGCTTTTATTTTTGTGTTGTGTGTTGATCCTGCCATGTTTCAGTGTAGCTTCTCAATATGATTTGGAGACTCTTGGAAAAGCAGCAAAAGGGAGACTAGGTAGTCTTTACCATCTCCGTAATAAGCTAGTAAGATCGCCTGTGTCTGTACCAGATAGTAAGAGTGGTAAGAATGATCAGCATTTCTCCAGTACTGGAAGAAGGATACTCTACACACCCTCAACTAATCACATGAAAGAAAGCCGTGGCTACTCATATCATCACTCCTCCTCTGACATCACCAATCCAATGTTCACGCAAAGCTATAGCACTCGTGACTTTCACAGTCGCATGGGCAAAGTTTCTGACAGCGGAAGCAAGTGGAAAAGTCCTGAAAAGTCGATGGACAAGTACATCAAGTACGCATACAAGATAGATAGCAACAATGACAGCACATGGAAGGATATCAGCAATGGCTACCTAAACAGTTTCAATATTCATCAGTTGGACTCAAAGACCAATAGCTCACAAGACTTTGCAAAGGCAAAAGCTAGAGCCAGCGGAAGTTCAGTTTCATCAAGCGTATCCACAACAGCGAAACCCACCACTACAACAACCACTGCAACGAGTGCCGTTATTCCGCCCACAAAAAAGTCCACCTTCATAGAGTCAAGTGGGCTAGACATGAGTCCTATCAAGGCAATCGGACAAGGGCTTAACTCTGCTATGACAACTGTACTAACTCAAAAGCTTATGGGAATCATAGACCAGGAGGTTCCACAAGGATTTTTAAATCCACTGAAGCACCTTGTATCCTCTGGTCAGCGAATGGTCGAATTTTGGGACAAGAGGGCAAATGCCAGGGATGGGAAGGCTCTGGGAATTGTCGAAATGTTTGGATATGGTATCGAACAGTTGAAAAAGTACCGAGATGGACAACAAATGCTACCAACCGATCCTATTGCTAATCTTACATCTGCTTCAAAAGCCATGATCCAAGGAATGATGGTTGTGAAGAAACTGACCAATCGTGTTCTTGGCTATGATACTGACGTACAACAGGCTGTGGTGGAGAGTAGAGGAGGTTATGATCATGGAGGTGGTTGGGGATGGGGTCATCATGTCAGCTACGGGTATGGATTTTAAAATTGCATCCTTTCCGTTCATGAATCATATTTATGCCATCCTTTCTATCCTGATATCGGTTTAATACCGTAACCATGAATCATGCAGTGAACAGATTAAATGAAATGAGTCTCGCATGTGTTTTACAGATATAGCGATATTTAAAAATAGTTTCAGATTATGAATACTGATACTGATTAATTAAACTAGGCACTATTTGGATCCATATGCAATTCTAGCCACTCTTGGCTTTGGAGTGTTCCTTTTCAATGTTATATTCAATCTGTTAAATAATGCTCCTGCTGGAAACACGAATTCTGGAAGATCACTAGATGTTGCCGATATAGATATACCGCTTGCTCTATCCGATATAGTTTCAAATGGTGATCCTCAAGATGTAAGTGGGCCAATTTCAATCAGAACAGAAAACAATGAGAGCTGACTTCTGGACGACTACAAAAGAACAGACAATTTGATTTTTTACAAAAACCTGCAACCTTTACAATTTTATTCTTTTGACAATGCCAGACTAATTCTTACTCAAAAATGATCTTGTGTACTCCTGACTGCACCAGCACCATAATTACGACTTGTCATATTGAATGTTACATATCACTCGTCATCCTTCACTAGATTTCTAGCACAGCGAACATGCCAAACATTTTTTTCTTCATAAGTTACTTCTCACGCGTATGAAAAAATGACTTTAAAATTGACAGGGGCATTGGTGGACTGGACCCGTTTGCACTGCTTGCCGCACTAGCGTTCGGTGCTTTCCTTCTACAACTTTTGCTTACACTTTTGAACACAAGTCAGAGATCACTTGACGTTGTCGATATTAACGTACCATTACTGATGTCTGACTATCATGTACCCAACATAATGACAAGAATGGATGTAAGTGACTATTACCTGTTGACAATCCACGCAAAAAACTGTGCACATTGTTCTATAACGTTACGCTACAAATACTCAAGCTATGACAGCGACCGCTGACCTTCTATTTCGTCATAATGTAATTGACCATTTTTGCATAAAACGCATAATAGAAAATCTTTGGAACGCCAACCATTCGTACCCGAAGATCTGTAGATGAGGACAACCCGGTTTTCAACTCTGTGGTGGATAAGCTCGAGGGGATGTACAAGGCGTACAAAACGGTAACAGGAAATCCAACGTGTGCAAAGCTGTACATGTGTCGAGCAGTCATTCAAAATCCGACCGGGGACGACAACAGTTTGTTTTCTCAACTCTACACGTAAGTCAATACCTATTTTTAGAAGCAATGATTCCTCAATATAACTTTTGGGTAAATCATGTGAAAACGTCATTTTAAACAGTCTTGGACTGGGCCAATTATCCGGAGACGCATCATCAATATCATGGATTAAGTCAATAAAACGACGGGTGGGTAATGGCGAAGATGTCGATTGTGAAAGTGAAATAGAGGGATGTGAGGAGTAAAAGCAACATTTTTGTATCCTAGTAGGTATAACTGATGCATTTCAATATTAAAATGCTTTAAAGAAAATGTGTGTCTCGCGATGCCCCGTAGCGAGTAAGCTTAGACTCCCTTACTGCAATATATACATGCTAAATTATGCAAAGCGTGCTGAGTGAGACTTTTTTATAACGGAACTAACTTTCCTTTCGAAAAACAATGAGGTGGTTATTTATCATTTTGTATAATGTATCATTAACTAACCAGCGAAAGTATAGGAAATATGTATGTATTTATTAAATAACTTCATATATTTATATTTGAGGGAGTGATGACTGATTGTGAGTGCATAAGTCTATTAAAGAATGTATGTTCCTTAGAAACCTGAGTGAAAAGAAGAAAAAAATAATAAAATGAATAAACAACTAATAATATCACGTATGAATGACATTTACACAGATTTTAAATTTTGGGGATTGGAATATTATTGCCTGGGTCAATTAATCACTACATAATATAGATTATTATGAAGTAATCTTTTGCACTGTACTAGCAGTTAACATGATGTGCAATGCAGAGTGAAGTGGAGCATGTTTGACATTTGAGTATCTGTTTGTACTACTAACTTCAATTTATTTATTTGTTATCTTAATTTTGTTACTGTTAATTGTACAATATACTGCTACTACTTTTTATATTTACCTAGTTAGTATTATTTATGTACGCAACAACAGCCATAAACCTTATTACTTTACACTACACTGACATGTTATTCAACAAGTGGTATGTAGTATGTATGTATTTACAACAGATAATTTACTATATAATTATTTATTTTGACAAACACACATAATATTGAATCCTACACATCAATCTGCAGTATTATAATTATCGTATTTCGTTACTTTAAATGCTTTATACCTATTTACTATTTGTTAACATTTGTTGTAATATAACAAACCAAAAAAAGGAATTTATAATCGAGACATATAAAATGTATAAAAAACCCTTTCAAAATAAACCTTGCTATTTTGCACCAATGATTTATTTTATTCTACACGAAAAGCATTGCATCATCATCATCGCTACCACCACCAATCCCACACTTGACAGTGTCATTCTTCCCCTCTTCTCGTCATTCTAAAATTAGTAAAGGTACTCATTCAACATTAAGTAATAACAATGGTTGCAGTTTTCAAGAGAAACACAGAAAAATGCACACATACACACACAATATGCCACGCGGATGTAGGGTAAATTCGATACAATGACTGATGCCAAAGCAAGGGGAAGGACATAAAACAACATTGATAAGTTTTTAAAGTGGGTTAGTGTACAGTTACTGTGTCAGGCATGCCTAGTCAATTCTGAGAGAGAAAATCATCACACAATTGATTCCAGCTGGATGAACTTGATACTTTTGTAGAACATATAGGAAGGGATAGAGAGAGAGAGAGAGAGAGATAAGGAACTTTTGAGGCAGTTGTACTCAAGACAGAATTTTTTCTTTAAAAAAATACTTGTCACCAAATTGTTTTATTCACCACATTATAGAAAAAGTACATAATGGGTAAAAATATAAAATAATAATCATGACTGCTCGCTTCGCATCGCCTATGTAGAATTATGACGTGTCTGACAGAGCTCAAAACTTGAATTCAATATAAGCACAGCAGCAGTTAGCAGATTCTTGTTCATCTTCTTCACAAGGTATCATCTATACTCCTTGCTCACATCACATCATGCATTCTTTTATCAATAAATTCGTCAGCGTAGCGACAATCAAAAGAGGAATAAGTAAGCTTATAAATGTATTTTCACCCGATCTCATACAACACCACCACCTACGAGACTAAAAACGACGAGACGTGTACGCAAAAATTACGTCTCTTTTCAGGAAATCTGGCCACATTATTCACGCTGTGTGCAGTGGCGGTTAAGGAATCCGATGACAAGTGCGACACACCTTTCGACGAATGTGTTACACGTAATAATCCCATAATATTATGATATTGTAACAGTTGTGTACATTTCAGGAGCAGTGGGTACGAAGGATTATCATATGTATTGCAACATTTGAAATTAAGAATGAAATCACGTAGACATGTTTTTACTTACTATTACTATACATTCTACAATATTCCCACCCTCAAATTTGCTGCATAATACTAAAGTATTATAATTCGGAAGTAGGAAAGTAAAATATAATGGCAGGGAAGAATGGGTAACGTGCTTAATTGGACTGGTAAGGAAGGCTGAAGCGATAAGGTTACAATCTCGCATAATTGGCATTTTTATAAAAAAAATACACGATGAAAGTTTGACATACAGCCATCATATCACTTGTTTCCCGGTTATGTGTTCGAATAAACTGGGCTTTGTTTTTTACTATTACAGTATTTATGCTTCAATGAATTTCAAAGAAATAGCCCATCCTATTTAATGGATTTTTAAACTGGCCGATCCTCGTAAGCTAAGCAATCAAGTACCGAATGAATGAAAATCGGCAGCGATATTGTAGGATATGGTATTTGACATGAAGCTTGACCCCATCGACTATCATTGAAACATTCAATGACTGTTTCTGTTTGCTCATCGACAACACAGAAAGTCAAATTATGTTTCTTGTAATGACACTAAACGATCACTCAACGGATGCTACTATAATTATTTACGTTTCACCATCATATTGTTCAGTATTTTATCATATTGGACAACATTAATATCATATCATCATAAAGGCCCTGGCAGCTGCCGTGTTGAAAGAAAACTATTACGGTCTGTCAACTGTAGATATCAATAAATATTTCAGAATTGGATCAATGGCCATGGTATTTACTGACCATACAAAAGCAATTCCTCTTTTGTCTCTAAAATTCCCCGTGTAAAAACTACCCACATGTACCATTTTTATCACCCATACACGATCTTAACAATGTGGTTAAGTGTAAATAATGCCGAAATAAAAAGTACACTACAACTTGTGGACGGGACTTTGAAAGCGATTACCAATACTTGATTAAACCGAGTTTTGTGGTAAAGAATAACAATAAAAATGCATTTTATCCTGTTTTTATCATTCTTCATGTTTTATACATTTTCTTAATTTGCCCTGAATTGCTACATTTTGGTTTTTTATGTATGGAATTTATAGCAACTGTAATGAGACTTGTTTACTTTAAATACGTAATTGAGCATCAATGAAAAGTTGAGTATGAATGTTAATAGGCTGCAAAAGCAACAAGGTGAATTAAATACAAGCGACATGTGTCTTTAGGTGCTTTCTGCATCGAAAACAGTAATTAGTTCGGGAAGATAATTTGAAAATGTAATGAAAACAATGCTGACAAAGTAGTGGCGAATATTCACAGTGACAGCGTTTGCGTTGCCGCTGGTACGATGGTCAATCTTTCAAGCAGTTTATAAAGTTAAAACTCTTCATCCAAAATGGAGCTCTGCTCAGTCCAACAGTGTTTGTCGCTGAAACCGATTCCAAAGAAAGTTGTTCACGAGTCCACAAAGAAATTCAAGAAATTCCTGGTAGCATAACTATCCACGGAATTTTGTGAGTAAACCTTTAAAATATTTTGTTGAAACTTCAAACACAGGAAAAGCTGGAAATTCACAGCAATGGTAGTCGCGGTGCTGTTTTTGGTGACATCAGTAGTCGCTGGACCAGGAGGGAGTGGCGCAGAAACAAACACTTTGCCCGTTTTCGAAACATCAAACTTGCCTACAACTCACAGCTCAACATCCTCAGGATTCCTTCAGAGGCGTGATGTACCGGAAGCGCTAATAGATCCGTACTCTGTTCTTGGCGTGCTGTCATTTGGCGTGTATATTTTCTACATTTTGTATCATCGCTATCAAATGGGCATGGGTGGCCTTAAACATCACATGGGCGGTCACAGTGGACATGCGAATCAAGCCGGCGGGGCCAATAACTCTCCTGCTGGAAACAACATGTTTCCGGTCGGTTCCGAACAAAATCTGGCGTATCTGCTGGATGTGGCATCCAAGATTTTGTCGAATGCAGCCAAGGTTGGAGGGAACTCATTGAACGGAACAACCCCGTTGCTGGATACCTTAGATTACTACGACGATAATAGTGACCTGCAAACATCTTAATATATTTATATTGTTTGAAATATTATTTACCTACTTGAAATGTTTATATACATACCTAAATGCAATTATTAATAAAATTAGCGTGTTTCCATGCACCTATTTCATCTCGCATGACTTGTTTGGTTTTTGTAAGGTAAAATTCACACTATTTATCAGTCCATGTATTTTATGTCCGATTATTATTTAAGTTACAATTACAATAATGTACATGATTTTTCAAGTGCCACTTGACAAGCACAACAGGGGGCCTTGGGGTCTATGGTACGAAATGGTAACAAAGATGATAAATAGGCACATTCTCATCATTCATCGGGCTTTACAGGAATAGCAACAATTAAGCTGTTCTAAAAAATGTTTAAAAGTTGGCCTCGTTTGTAAGCTACAATCGCCACTCCTAAAGTGCGTATGCCATAATCGTAAGTTAAATAATATATTCGCAGGTACCTTTGAAAATGATTTAGGATCTTTGTTGTCTTTCTGCTTGAGCTAGCGTATGGCGTGGTCCACTTAATACCTACCTAATATGTGACATTGACAGTTGCGTAGGTTAACGAGTTCGCCAGTCAAGACCATCTTTGTCGGTGAAATCCATTGAAAAGCTGTTACTGAATTAGAGCGTATCACAAAAAAAACTCCGAAAAGGGTATCCTTTCCATTTGATGCAACTATTACAAATGCATACAAATACGACGTACGTGCATTTTGTTTTCCATTCACATAATAGGCTTAATGACATGATCAGTGATCATCACAATGAAAGCTTTTAAATGTTTCATAACGTTCAGAGGGAAACTTTGTATAATATATTTCTATGTCGCTCTTTTATTACAAACTTAAATAAATAAGTGTGGCATGACGTCCTTTCTTTCATACGAGAAATAAATCCAAAGCACAGAGAAAACACATTCAACACATGTCAGTTGTCATCATTTTATTATGCGCATTTCATTGAAACAGTGAAATATAATGCCTTTGAAACAGTACCCATTCATTTGCTAGTATCAAAATTCAGTTTCGATCATTAACTCACACATGTAATTGCGTTTCTTTTAAAGATAAAGATGCTGCAGCTAATATGTAAGGACGACTGTAATATAAGTAGACAAGCATAGGACGTAATCCACATTTATCCACATTTATTGAAACCTATTACGGAACGGTGATTTTTATTTTTTGGTAATATAAGATGCCATATGCGTACAGTCATTATATAAACAGTGCCATATTACTCGTTGAGAGTTTCAGAGCCAGCGCAACAAAACAAGTAGGCATGTATCTTTTATTATTATTATGCACTGACTGACAACATTCTCTATAAAAAACGCATGCAAGATATTATATGGCATCTTTCCAACCGAGTTAATTCAGGCTTCTTTAATGAACAATAAAACTTCCTCCATCTGCTGTTTTCTGTCACCAAGAACACAGGTAAAAAGGAGACAACAAAACTGGCAAACAAAAAGGGGTAGCGTGCAGGATGGCATGGCAATTTCTCGTATTTATTCCCCGTTATTGTTAGAATTCAATGAATGTCAATCTAGTGAATTACTTAGCTTAAAAAAGTAGCACCCAAAAGAGTTGCACTTGCTCACAAGGTTTGAGAATAATAAAAGATGTACCTATTATCAATGAAAAGTTGTAAGTAAAATGCAGTGATGCCAGAATTACAGAATAGCCGAATGGTCTTGAAGAAGAAGGAGGGAAGAGGAGGAGTGGATATGGTTACACAAAATGATGATGACGGCTAGACAGTACCGTCAAACCCTGTAACTGCATGCGATAATATGAAAAAAGCAACTGTTTTCTGTTTGAAAGACTTACTCGAGGAATTAGAGAGAGGAAAAAAGTTTTTTTTCAGTAGTGGTGATGACACCGAAGAAAGGATTTAAAAAACAGTCTTCCGGACTCTTATCAACAGAGCCAGTAATATGCTTTGTTGCATTTTGGCTCCAACTCTCTGTCAGGTCGCATAGCTCTTCTTAAAGATCGGACAAAAATTCGGGTAGTCATAAATATAGGCCTATGTTTAGTGCTTTCAAATATTCACCATGCGTACATCATTGAATTCCAATGTGAAAATATTCAGCTTCTCCATGGTGAGCAGAGCAATTTGGTTGACTTTACTGGTCACTCCAAATGTCTGGAAGTTTTCTTTGGCTGCAACCGTGGAAACGACGAAACTTTCCACGCTGCTTGCTGAGACTGTGAATCATTACATGGAGAAACTGCGAGACCAGCAGCAGAGTGAAAGTGGTCAAGGTAAAAGAATCATTGTTTCTTGGGGAAATTTATTAATTTGAAGAAAAGCTGTATTAAAGAAGCTAACATATCGATATGCTGAAAAATACGAATGAATCTAGCTGACCAGTCTGGATTTCCTCAGACGAGAGGAGGAGGGGGAGGATACGGGCATGGAGGTGGTGGTCATGGTCACGGCGCAATAACGCTGGATCCAGTGTCTATAATTAGTTTACTGGCTCTTGGTAAATTAATACACGATACACTATTTGACTGTTCCAAATAGCTCATTGAGGATTAACAATTTTATACTCTGCATTTCACAGGTGCGTTTTTAATCAACAACATTTTGCAACTACTGAGGGCTAACATGAACAATAATAATACCAACGGAAGATCCCTGTCAACATTAAATTTGGAGAATATCTCGTTTCCATCCCCTTCATTGAATGGATTAAGTCAACCGTAAGTTTTATAGGTATGCTTTTTACAAAGGTTACATACATCGTGAATGTGCATTTCTTTAACGATTTCGTTTCCAGAGGGGAGGAACCCAGTTTCACAGACTTTTTTGAGAACGTGGGTTCCTTGTACTACCTGCAACCAAAGAAGCGACACATGTGCATGAAACGGGTAGTCTGCAACTATATCAACATGAAGGAGAGCCGTGAAAATAATCCCAACAATCTCAAATCCAAAATATTTGATTTTATGTTGTACGCTTTTTTACGATTTTATTTAATGAAATTCCGATACAATCAAGCATTTCCAGATACCATTTTACTCCTAAATTTATTTCCAGATCAACAGTAACTAAAATTGTGGCTCCAGAGATGGACGAGGCGGATAAAGCAGAACGATGCGTGAAAGCTCAAAAGTTTTGCAGTGATTCCCTTCTCAAGGACGCCCGCGTATCTGTTGAATACAAAATATACAGTCAGGTTTCCAGCTGGATTACCAAACTCGCGTTTAATGGACTTGCATCGGGATAACCTAATGCAGGGACCTGTGATTATCATGTCAAGCGGCACATTGTCAACTGCCTAAGTGCCTATATATCAAAAATAATATACAAGTTCATTACATACATACATTTACATACAACGTAGGTAATAATATTATATCACTCCTCAAGGGTCGAATTTTTGTTATAAATACTTTGGTAATTTAAATAAATAAGCAATCAAACTATCAAATCTTTCGATAATCCTCATAACTCATTTTTTATTAACTCTACCTATTTCAATCTTAACTCATGCAAAGTCAACCAACCGCATTCCTTCGGTTTGCAAAAACATACCAAACTAGTGCATAAAATTGCAGGTCCTTTGACGGAACGGAAAGCCGAATATGTAGTTAATTGATTTCTTATAAATGTCATATTCATATTTAAATTATAATTAATGGACGTCACGACGATGTGTGAAATGTTCACAAGCCGGAACGGTTCTAGCAACTCATACTCCACTGCACTGATTCTCGCGTGATGCGTAGCACCATCTAGTTTGGTGCAAGTTGCACCCAAGCTGCAGAGCAGCAAGCTGTAAGCATAGCCATGTATTGTCTCCTCTCGTGCCACTGGCTCCACTGAAAGCGGCACTGGACTTGACTTCGGCTTTCTTGTTGTTTACACCTCACACTAATCGTTCCTCTCTAGCTCCCATTCAACAAGGACAGAAATTCAGGTAATAAATATTTTAATTTAAATATTAACTTTGATTTAACTAGTGCTAATTACATTGTCGTGAGTACAGGGTGATCATAGCTAGTAGACAGGTACATTGTTGGGCTTTTAATGTAGAGTGATTTTGACTGGTTTTAGCATTTAAATGTCCCGTCTTCAGTCAGTCAACACGAATAAGGGAAAACTTGTCAATAGTTGTTTAATGTAGTAAACACTTTTAGACAGGAGTAGTTTGTACTAACTACTAATAGCAAACAGGATTAACTAGTTGAGCAAAGCTGTGGTGAAAGCATGGGGAAGTTTTCTGCTACGGGAAGTAAACTATTGATAAATCGCAATGATCGTTTTGGTAGCTTTCAATGGAAACTTTACAGTTTGTCAAGAAGTGTCAGTTTTCTAAAACGTAATATTATGTGACTATTTGATTTCTCGTATTGTTTATATTCTTGATCGTGATTAAACTGTAATTTAAGAATATCTTGTCGTAGTTGTTATAAGTTTTGATGTAATGATGTTTTATGTTTAATGTTTGTCTTTGCAGTTCCAGAACACCTGAATTCAACAAACGACGTACCTACGTTATCGCCATCTCCAACTCTGAACTTCTTGGAAAGTTCCAAATAACTATTTTTTTACAGTTTTTGCTATTTAATAGCACCACCGGCTTCATCACGGAGAAAATGGCGTATAAGCAACCTTCGCAGAAGGTGCAGAAGGTGATGGTGCAGCCCATCGTAAGTGCCCAAAATTTTTGGTCCAGTATTTATACTTATCAATTTTGCATTGTTTAGTAACAATTAATAGCTAAACTAACTCAAATACTTCTTTTTTATAGAACCTGATTTTTAGGTATCTTCAGAATCGAACACGGGTAACCGTGTGGCTGTACGAGAACGTCACCTTAAGGATGGAAGGTGTTATCATCGGGTTCGATGAGTACATGAACCTTGTGTTAGATGAATCAGAAGAAGTTAATTGTAAAAGCGGAAACCGGAAGCAAGTTGGTAAGCATTTCTAACTTTTTACTTACAAACATTGATGAATATCGGGTCCCTCAATGTTACATGAAATCGTGCTTTGTTATGGCAACCTTTTTGTGACTACTTTGTTTCCAAACTTTTATAAGATTTGTGGCGATTTTTAAATTCGTGATCTATTTATTTTACAGGTAGGATATTGCTGAAAGGTGACAACATAACGTTAATTCAGACAGCGAATGCCTGATGATTTACAGTTAAATAATGGATCTAAGAGCGAGTATCGAGGTGTTTCAAAGTATCTCTGATATATTTTACATAAATACAAAGTATTTCCGTCAAAAACGGATTTCCCAAGAGTTTTTTGTATAATCCTTTCTTCTATTTGTATTTGATTTCGTATCGTATGTACGTACCTATATACTAGATAATTATTTTAAAGAGTTGTCGAATGAAAGAAACTTTTGATGGTAAATGGAGTTGCGAAAGGAATAAAACATTATAATTATTATTATTTACTACATTCCGTTTGTGTACTTTGCTTGATTATTACACGATCAGCCATTTCCACCTTTTTGTAACACGGACATTAGGAATCAATATAGGAATAAAATGTTACAATTTCATGAAATTATGGCATTTATATGATTTCTTGTTGGCATCGCACCCACTGTATTTGTAGGTATCGTTAAAATGAATATGCGGATCATGCAGTTAAAAAAATTGAGTTTTATTTCGAAACATTTTAAAACGTAAAACAAACAAACAAACGTTGTTTGAAACAAACTTTATTCTTTTTTAAAATAGAAGGACGATAAACTAAGCACCACAATACATTCTTGCTTTTCATTAAATGATTGCACAATGACTATAATATATCCATCTCTATATTAATGAAAACCCGTAACCACACGTAGCGCTATTACTTTTATGAGATTTCTCTTGCTTTGGCCTATTTAAAGACTGGATGTTCTCGTCCATTCTCAATATCTCAAACAATACAGAACTTTTTTTTAAATGAGTGCATACAACACTTCATATCGTCATATATTTTACAATTTTTTTTAATAGTATGGCATTTAGGCGCTATATGGTAGTAGCATAACATACTAAAAATACGACATTTAAAATTTTTATATTTATATATTATTATGATTATGATTATGCAAATATAATGTATTATTATGAACTTATCGTATTATTATTACTCTTTTTAGTTAAAGTGTATGATTTGATTGACTGTTTAGGGATATTGATAATGACGTGTTGTCTTACACGGTTTGTAAAACTTAGTAGTTACGTATATTATAATATTATGTCGATTCTAACATTAAGAATAATTATTCTAAAAGTATACCAGAAAAAAAATCTGTGGTAAATCAAGCAGTCAGAAGGTCCAACTGTAAAAACCACGATTCCACGCTAGCCTTCTCTCAAAGTTGAACATTTGTACAATTACTGTAATTACATTCCACATAAAAGACATGGTGTGATATGGCGATAACGTACGTATTATCATGTAATTTATAAGTCTATTCTACTCTTAACTTTCCTCCAATGAACTGACAGACTCCAAACTCGATTCATTTTCTGAACAATTATTCCCTCCTGCTACTCCCTTTAACTTTGATTCAAACTCCACTAACTGACCCATAAAGTTAAGATTCGGCGAAATTATTCTGCGAACCTTCTTAACGAACGCGTAAGCCTCCAAGGTGCTTAAGTTGATGTACTTCATGATGTATGCTATTGCGAATGTGGGCGATCTCGAAATTCCAGCTTGGCAATGAATGAGGACTTTGGAACCAGTTTTGCGAGCGTCATCTGGAAAATTAACCATTAAATAAAAATTGAATATCTGGGTACAAGGTCAAAAAATTAATCCGGTATAAAAAATAAAGATTTGAATAAAACTTACCAATAAATTCACATGCTGCGTCAAAGTAGGGAGCTAGATTCTCGCACAGGTTATCTGATACGGGAATTTGAAACTTCTTAAACTCTCCGTCGGAGGACTCTTCTCTAATTACGTGAGCGGTGCTGCCATTGAAGACGGTGGGAGGTGGCTGACTTGACGAAGTGGTAGTAACCGATAGAATGTATCCGATTCCAAGATTTCTCAGTAACTTCAAGTCTCCCGAATCCTTAGCGTTGCCCACGAATAGGAATGGGAGAACTTCGGTGGGGGGCTCATTTTCAAAGCGGTCCGAACTCTGGGCAGGCGATGATAAGACGTTGGGGGAGATTGGGGTCATTAGCGAGGGTAAAAAGAACGACGGCTGGCTGCTAGAACGCGACATCGTTGTTCCAATCGTGAGATCTTTTTTACTACTGCAGCTATCGCATAGGTCCCGGTAGTAACGCGAAAACTCTTTTATACCACCTTTAAATACCAGACAAAAAAACCATTATTAACAAATTAATGTAGTCAACCTATGAGTTAATTAACGCTGTTCAGTCATAAAACTGAAATTTACGCAACACAGGCATTTTAATTTGACTCAGTTTGTCACTTGATTAATCTGTTACGCAAAATTGACCATTAAGAAGAGATAATTGCTACGAATGGTTATTACACCGTTAATGTAAAAAAAAGTAGTCAACTTACCGTTTAACAAAATTGGCTGACGATTTTCTTGAAGAAGATGCGTTAGAACGAATGAGATCGGGCTCTGAAGGCCTGCCGAATCTAAAGTGAGATCGCTGGTTCCTTCATCGTAGACGATGACATCTCGCCATTTAACAGAGCTGAGAGCACCGGAGGTGGAAGATGTTGAAGCACATGAACTATTAAATCCGCTTTTCATACCCCGACTGTTTGTGCTGACAAGATCCAAAACTGACGTGCAGTTCTGAACTCGCTTTCGGCTGAACCTATCCGCACAAGCGATATGTACAGCCCCAATGATATGGCACTCATTGTAGTAGAGAAATCCGCGGCAGTCAAGTAAAAGAAACGGTAGTCTTTGTTTATTGTTACAGTTTGTTAATTTCCGAGCGAGCTCATCACACTCGATGGAGCGAATATGACCCTTTGGAGTCTCTGGGTCAGCTATTGTCCTATGAAGGGAGAGTCTAAGTTTGTCCTTCCGTCTAAATCCTGTATTTGTTGGCGGAAGCTCGGTTTCCACAGGTAAGGACATCTTGTTCATTGTAAAAATAGGAAGCCAGCAAAGGTTTTTTTGTTGATATGGACTGATCCGAATGTCTGTAAAGCACAAAATGACCAAAATTCAAATTAGCACCTTCCAACAACAAAAACTCACCCCAACCCCACCTACTCCAATGTTGCCAATAAAGACAACAATCAAATAAAATGATACTCATGTGAAACACTTACCTTTTTACCAATCCATCGTAATTTCTTCTGATTGTCTCGTCTATAGATTCCTCACGACATACTTCCACAACCTCGTTTGGAACAAATGTCTCCGTGGAAGAAGTCCGGATGTCACAAAATGTTATTATTTTCCCCTACTTTCTCCTAACAGAATATAGTAACTGCTTCGAGTACTGACTACTTGACCACTGTTCAAAACTCCGCCTCCGTCCTACAGAATACCCTCATCAGTAACTGATTACAACAAATCATCAGGCACCTGATCCTATGTCAGTTTTTAGAGCCACATCACCCTAAACCACTACTACAACAACAGCTTATATGCTATTGTACAGAACAAGGTGACGAGCCGTGAGCTTTTCTTTGCGGAGGCAGTGCCTGGGAAACTGTTGACAGCAGGAGAGCAGCAACAGCACAACTTTGCCTATTAGTAAAATACGCAATAATAATCTAATGAATTATTTATCGATTTCTAAACTCCTCCATGCAAAAACTCGCTTCTAGTAGCCTATAGCTCTCTTCTAGCTCCTCCAGAGAATAAAAGTTTAGTTTCTTCTTCCTTTCCTTCTCACAAGAAGCACACACTCAAGTTAATAATGTACAAGTACACATAATCTATAATGTTTTTTTAGCCTGCTAATAAAAAAAAACTGCTCCAGTTAGTTTGTGTTTTTTGAGTGGCCACCTCTCTCACAACTCAAAACGGGAAATGTTTGCTGCGAGGAGGACTATATTTTAAAAAGCTTGTTGGATAAAAACTAATGATATTATTACAAACTATGATGATGATTATTATTATTATTTCTATGCACCATACTTTATTGATTGCGATAGAAAACAATAATGCAGCTCACTCAAGAAGAAGAAGCAAAGCAATAATAAATGTGTGTGCTCTCTGCTGCTCTGTGTTTTGTGAATACACACAAGTTGGTAGAAAGAAGACGAAGGGAAACACTCTCTGCTGCTACTTGACTACATTTTGTTCCATCTAAAAAAAAATCCAAATGTAGATATTTATGAATGTATATACCTATTTTGTGTGTGTGTCTGTCTTTCTATATGTGCGAGTAGTAGTGTGTAAAGTAGTAAGTTAGTAAGTATGCTATATATTATGAGCTGTGAACTGAAAAGGTAAGAAGAAAAAAATCATGTAATGTAGGCATAAATATTGTGTGCCTGTGTTCGTGATGTGATGATCTCACCATCAAACCAAAATGCATAGAACGGCACATACCTACCAACCAGCAGGAGTTTTGCTTGCACGTTGAACGAGCAGCAAGTAGAATAGGCAAATAATAACAACAAGCTTTAAAAGATAGACTTTTTTTTACTACTACAACAACTTACTAACTTCATTTAATATTATTAAAGGATCGTTAGGGATGAAATTGGGAAGAGTTTTGAAAATAGTCTGTGTGGCTGGCCGGGCCTTGCCGTTAAACCCTGTAAACTTGTATGATGAATGTTCTATGAAAAAATGATTCTTTAGCATGGCTTGGGAATATGTATGTATGTATGCATGAGTCATTCCGCCGGATCATGTAAAAATGAGTAAAATCATTACTAATTTTGCTACAATTTCGTTTTAGCGAAGGAATGAGTGGAATGTCGTCGTAAAAACAACTAAATATGTTTGCATCCGTTTATTTTGTAGAGCTAGAGGAAGACTAAATGATGGAGTAATTAAATGATATTGGAATTTTATTAGTCTGGTGAGTGTCGTGATTTTGATGACGAATGTGTATGATTTCCGTTTTACAATGTGTAGTTAAATAAGTTAAGTATTTTTTATGATTAGAGGATGATGGTGATGACAGTTGTGCTGTGTTAGCTCCTTCCTGAAACCGTTACAACGGTCTATTATGTCTGTGTGTCTGCGCCTATACTACATTTTCGTATTATTTTCATGGTGTTCATGCTCACGTTTCATGCGGTAGCCAAGCCAGGGCTCTTCTCTTCTGTTGTGCAAGATTTATATGGAAGCGACATAAATATAGGCGATTGTATTGCAATGCAAGTCTCGCACATATAGGTTTTCGCCTCTCTTTCTGGCCGTGATACAAAATAATAGTCTATTTGGTTGGTGTGTGTATAATATTATGTTGTCGTCGTTTCATGTGATGGTGATGATGAAGGTGGTAGGTTTAATAAGCATATCGACATATGGGAAGCCTTTGTTTCTCACGCGTTTGTCTGTCTGTCTACGGATGAGTCAATGTTTATATGAAAACGGAGAAACGAAACAAACGAAAATGGAGACATGTCAACGTTATAACTGCATGAAAACTTATTTAACTGACATGGAAGATGCTAGAAGTTGCTGCAGCACATATGCTTTCGAGTATCAATGCATTTTGTATGTTAACTTGGGTAGAACTATCTACTTAGCTTCATTACAAGGAGGATGGGTCTAATGATAAATTATGATTCATAAAATTCTCATATGAAAACCATACAAGGGTCGTTGTTGATGTAAAGATCTCTGTAATATCAATAAAATCAACAAAACTAATGGATTGTTCTTCGGAGTAAGAAATTGTCATCCTAATTCCGATAATTTTACAACCCTTAATATATTTACGTCAATGGTAGGTAGGTGCGATATTTTGCAGACGCTATTTTCCGCCTAGTGGGTATATTCGTTTGCCGCGTTACTAATTACTGATTACGCACATCGCACATACGCGCACGTAGTAAAGTGGAGTGGAGGTTTTAGCTGTCTGTGTGGACTCTGTGTGGATGTTAGCTAGTAATTGAGTGCTAGTGTTGTTGAATATTATATGTTTGTACATATTTTTTATAACAATACTACTACGATATCATTCAATTTACTATTATGAATCAAAGCAAATAGGAACAAACTGGGGGCAATTCATGCACATTTATAATGCTACTTGTATGTAAAACGTAGGCAGGGAAGCATAATATATGTAAAATGTACTTTTTTTTATAGAAAAGAGCTCTCCTGCTCGCATGAAATGAAATATCATTGTCATGTTGGCAATGTAAGTTTTAAGATGGTACAAAATGAATTCAAACTAAAAGTCATCATCCATCACATTATTACTATCTCTATAAAGTAAAACATTTTTTTATGTCGCTAGTCGCTCGTTGGTTATGATTTAGCATTTAGCAATGAATGAATGAAAATAGAACAATGCGTATAATATGTGGTGTACTATTAATACTAGATGCATATATTATACTCCCATGCATATCATTGAATTTAAACAGAATCTCTCTTAAAATAGGCCAGTCTACATTATAATATGTTGAATGGAAATGAATTCAAATTCATAGAATAACAGAGATAATGCATGTAGTACAACGATTAGCGCTGCTAAAACGACAGAAAAGGCAAAAAAATGCAACTAAAAATAACTGCAAATGTTACAAAGTGCTTATCAGGCACAACTGCCCATTATTGTAGATAAAGCCATATCACATTTCCGTCTGCAAAATAAAACGTTTCTCTTCGTTCCCTTGCTCCAGGCTCCAAGGGGCTTATGTCACCAGCGTCACCTTCTCATAATTTTGCTGAGTGCTGCTGGATGAGTCATCATTCTCATCCTCATCACACCACACACCGTATACATGCATACATGATACTTCCATCCATCCCATCATAATATAAGCTGCATCATCAACATTGCTGACCAATTTAGCCGAATGCTCACATTGCCCCACTGCTTTTCTGACCTTTAAGGAGCCTGCATGCATTTGCAAATAGACCCAGAACTCAGACAGACAGACGTACCATGTGCTTCCGGAGCACGGACGGACAGACAAATACTATAGCTCATGCAACATCATTTCTTTTGCGGACGGACGCTTTCGCCCTCAGCGACGTAATAATCTGCATTATAATATTATATAGTTATCAAATTCCGTCAGTTTTGTTGCTCACTATAAAAATTGTAGTGATATAGCAAACTGCATGCGTCTTCACTCAAACTCCTCTTATATTTGGCTTTTGCCATGGTTGTCCCTAGTCATGTTAAAAATCTATTTCAGCAGCAGCCGTTGTAGTATTTTGTGTGCTCGGTCTTGTTTTGAAGTTAGTCAACTGTGTAACTGTGTGTTCCACTCTCCTGAGGTATGAGTCATCGTCAGATGTGATGTGCGTATAACCTGCTGCTTGGCTGTGTGGACGACGACGACAACGATGATCACGATGATGATGATGGTGTGTGGTGGCGGTGGTATAAAAAGCAGCAGTGCTAAACTTACTACTTACTTTACTTACTACAATGCCAGCGAAATGAGCATAAAAAACAAACAGTCTGTGTGCAACACCAACCAACCAAGTGCACACACTGCTGCTCTCTGGCTCTTGTGTGCCGTGCTCTCTCATGTCATGCTAATTGTACATTATACAAAGTGTTTGGCGTTTGCTGGCGTGTTAGTGCTCCGGATCATCATGACTGAAATGAGACTGAATGAGATTTTTTAAAAGTTAAGGCTGTTGTTATATGCAAAGGACTGATGATGATAAGAATAGCTAAAGACGCGGCTTAAACAATTGCATGGAGTAAGATGGAATTAAATTTGTTAGCTGGATGTATGAGTAGACACACAAGGCAAATCGAAACTCCAAAATATGCATATGAAATGAATCAATACACGCAAACTTGTTCATAAAAATAGTATTATTTTAGCTAATTTTAAAAATATTATTTAAATCACTACAACCATTATCGGTTAATGTAGTTTGTATGCATGTTCATCCTAAAATATACACATTTCTATATCATTATGGTATTTTTAGCTTGACCAGAATAGGTACAGGTATGATGGAGTTTAGGAAAGGTTTCATTTTTTAACACCAAAATTGCTTGCTATGTAGAAAAGTGGGGCGCCGTGAGAAATCTCTCTCTCACTGGAGAGAGGATGCGGATTCTGCAGATGCTGTTGTCGGAAAGAATTGATATCTCGGCATAAAAGTGTTGTCAAGAGCAAAATGCTTTACAGCTCGCTCGCTAAAAACTATTTTAATTTTAATTGTTACTTAATCAGCAATTACAATTGCAAACGTTCATCTTTATTACAACATTATAAACAGCATATTTATCTTCTTACTCAGTCTCTGTACAATGAAAAATGCAATACAAAGGGCAGAGTGATTTTGAATTATTATTGTGCATGATTTCATGAGCTTGCACCATTGAATGGCCATACATACTTACCATGCATACAATTTCTTTCACATACTTTTTTTCTGATTTAGCTAAATAAACGCCAGTTACAGTGATAACACTGAAATGCCGATGTGTCAAAATTATTACTAGCACGAACGAAAAATTCATTCAAACATATAACCTTTAGCCTTCATTTTTATTATTGTACGTAATATATGCACATATTGTGCTCTGCTGGACGTGTGAAGCCAGTCCAATGAAAAAAATAATTCACTTGTACATTTTTCCATGAATTGCAGTGTATGCATAAAAATAATCTTACATCCTACTTCCAACTTGATAATATTCATCCATTCTCCTCTCATTTTACACAAGAATCATCGGATCCCACGATCCAATTTCTGTCCACTTTGTCGCTTTTGCGTCGATGCCTACATATGCCTCCATAAAAAATACGCATGTATGTATAAAGCCACTTACATAAACTCAGAAAACAGTCAGTTTTTAGGACATAAAACACCAAAACGTTTTATTTGATAGTTTTTACGCAACATCCTAGACTACCTAATAAAATTAGCCATTACAATTTTTATCCCATTAAAAAATGGACATAAACTCGTCTCATTTACTGCTAATGGTACAGCCATCAAAGTCATGGCTAGCTAATTTTCTTCGTCGTCAACTCAATATGAATATATCTGTATGTAATAAAAAAGACACTCAATAATTATCTAACCTAGGCAGGATGATGAAATGGTCAGCAAAACGAAAGAGGAAAAAAATTAGAATGTTGAAAGAAAAAAATAATGCACGTGGAAAGTTGAGACGCGAATACTATAACTACTTTTTGTACAAAATAACTTTCTTTCATCTTTATTTGGATCAGTAGAGATGATTCATGAAGCTTTTATCTGTAGACACTGTCAACTCTGACATAAATAGTAATCTACTTTCCTCGATTACAATCACATCTTTTTTGGACGATGGCAGGATAAATATGTGCCTATGTTTATTTTGTTTATTTACTAGCCACTCAACTTTGAGAGAGACTGTGGGAAAATGACTGATTAGCAACATGATTAAGAATTAGGAGCGCAATGAAAGCAAGCAACTTTTCGACTCTGGTTTCAATAAACAACATTCAACATCTTGACGATAAGATAAAAAGTAAACTGCATCTTATCTCACAAAGAGTCTTGGTAATATTTACGTGTGTATGTTAATGTGTGGTATGAGTAATGATATAATAGTAAGTTTACAGATATGACACGTAGTCTTTCATATGACATTCGATGAAAATGCTCGAGGTTTAAGAGTATCCCTCTGCTCAAGATTAAATTGCACTACTGTGAACAAGCAAAGTAATAAAGATGCAATATTCTCAATTTTATTTTTTTAACTGCCTTAACAAAAATGACTTGAACTCACAAACTACAGTTAATGTAAAATATACATAAAATTACACTATTCCATAATATAAAATTCAATGAACAGAGCGGGTATACCATGAACATGACATAAAATTATCCTCACATCACACAATGACTCATCTACTCCGCTGTCGGTTGCATATTTCAGCATTATATTATTATTTATGCTTATTTTTTATTGCTTTACATTTAAGATAGTAGAAGTAAGTACAATTTTTTATCATCATTATTATTATAGTGGAAGTAACTAAAGAAATTATACTGAATAATATCTGAGTTCCGTCCGTGGAATGATTATTTCGAAGTGAAGCGGAAATAATGCAAGAGTATCATTCATTTTGATTCATTTTATGTTGTACAGTTTTTACTCACTTTTGCTAACCTTCACCGGGGTTTTCTTCTTCCTGAATTCAAATCCTCGTTCAATTTCTTCCATGTTGATGTTGAGGTCAGGTTTCGCTTCATCCCAAGGTCCCAAAATGTTCAGCTTGTATTGCACATAATAAACGTACAAAAATGGAGCAAGGACGACGACCAGGAACATGAGAGATACGAAGAACAATGCGAGCCAATTTGACACTGTGTAACTGGCGTAACTGCCAATCAGGATGAGTGAGAAGGCCCCGGGCGTCCAGTTCCACAGCATTTGGCTGAATTGGGGGAAACAGATGAAGGATAGGACTCCAAAAGACAACAGGGCCAAGCAGTGATGATCACTTTGCAGTCGCGAAGCCAAGCAAATCATGGAAAAGATGGCGGAATTCATTGACAGGGGTTGTGACACGCAAAATGATGTAATCCCGTAGTTGTTGCAGAGAAGGTGAACGCCAAACAAGACGGCACAGACAGCATGAACTGAGTCCGTGTCCATCGTGTTGGTCACTGTCCGAAGGATTGGAACAAATAGGTACGAAAACGAGCCGCAGCCAAAAGACACCATGGAATCAGAAAGTAACGGTATTTTCTTGAAAGTATCCATATTCCAGCTTTCGTTCCAGAAGCGCCACACTTGGAGAATAATGTAACCGAACACGATGCAGCAGAACGAAGTAAAGAATACTTGGTTTGGAGTAACGTTCTCTTGGCCTAGATGGTAGTACATGATGAAATACAGAATGCAGACGCTGAGGTGAAGAGAGACCCTCGTTGTGGCTTCAATGGCTTCTCCGAGAGTGTAGTAGTTGAGATTTGTGTTGAGTTCCATGGAACTGAGGAAATCTGGGTCTGTGTAGTTGTCTTCGTACGTATGCCGATTATACAGCGTTCGAAAATGGCTGTTCTGCATTTCGTCCACATCCTTCCGGATTGGCTTTTTGAGGTACTTGTTGAAGTTCAACATGGTGATGCTGTCCAGTGATGATGATGACCTGTTTGAGGCGTTTTTAAGTCAGGTAGTCAACTAGAATCCACTAGGAAGGAAAGATCTGCAAAACCACAAAAATAAACGCAAAAAATTAGAATACAACCTAAAATTCAACCTTTTGTATTTCCTATATACACATAATATTTCAAGGACGTGTCCATTTCCATAAACAACTTACAAACCGTACCAAACTTTGTATTTTTTATACTCCAACCACATGTAATCTATGATTGCATAATATTTTTACTAAAATCAACAAGATAAGCACATGCTCATCGGTAGCATACCTACTAGGGACAATATTTACACGAGATTATGATGAAAAGTCAATTCCCACCAGCCAGCTGAGTTTGATGATCCATCACAACGAAAATGTATCACATCATCACATAATATTATACCTTCCCTAAATGAGCTTCATTTTTAATTAATGCTACAGTAGCATAAGCATCCATTAGCAACTACGAAACGTTCATTATCTTTTTCCCCGTTTACATTTACACCACCAGCAGCAGCATCGTCAACCTGGCTCGTAAGCAGTTTTCGATTTCTCGCTGACACATTATCTATTCAGGTTGTTGTTCAGAGGAATGATTATCAAACCAAGACACACGGCCACACGCACAGGCAGGCAGACTATAAACACCACACCGCCACCTCCTCCACCCGAGAAAGCAAATAATAATAATATACAGATAATATAGGGAAGAAAATATAGGAAAGCAACCAAGTGAGCACATTGTGTGTGTGTGTGGCGGTGATGGAGGAAGATGTGTGCAGCGGAGTAGAGAGGGTTTATGAAAATGAAGTAAAAGTAAGGTTCATTAGCTCTTATGCATTCCTCCATCATCAACATCATCATCACATCATGGTATTATGGTGGTGGTGGAGGTGGTGGAGGGAGGAGGGGGAGCTCTGTGTGAACAGCATGAGAACGCGTTTTACACCATCATCCTCCTCCACCACCCCCGTTACTTTTGCCATTACTATTATTACTATAAAACAGACCATTATAAAGACGCAGCGACAAGAAGAGCGTCATGTTCAAAACACATTTCCCTTTTGTTGCATTACTTTTCTCTCTCCAACTCATACAACATCACATCTTTTCTCCTTCTTTTTTTCCTTGTTTGGTCTTTTAACCATTATCCTACTCTACTGATGATGACAGCGATGATGAAGTGGATCAGATTTGACGAGAATAAAATGACTTTAGCAGCACTTTTGTGATGATGACGGAAAAAGGGAGGATGTTGCCTGCTGCGGATATATATATATATCTGTATATATGCCTTATATATAAGTTTAAAATGAAGTTAGCTCCCGTAAAAGATAGCTTGATTGTCAGCAGAAGACGAGGAGGAAGAAGAGCCTGGCTGACTACCTATGCGTACCTGCGAAAATGCCTGAGCAGCAGCAGAAAGCAGTTAGTTGTTGTATCAGGCATTCTTCATGATAATAATAATATGATGACTATGACTAACAGGAGGCAAACGAGTTTTTTTCTGTAGTAATACCGCTTTTGTGAACAATATTTTATGTACACAGGGAAAAAGTCAAAAGGGAAAGAAGGGAGGCCAACAACAAGGCTTGCTAAGCCAAATTGCTTTAGCTCATATACATACTTAATGGATGATAGCGAGCAAGAGAGAGGGAGGAAAGGAGAAATGGAAAGAGAGATCTGGCGTGAAGTATATGGATAGATAGAAAAAAGTGATCTGATGTGAAAGGGCAAAGAAAAAAACGGAGAATTGTGGCAAGAAAATTGTGAAAGAACGGATTATTGTAAATGCGAGGAAAGCTGTATGAGGTTGTTGGATGAGGGCGATGATGATGATGTACATGAATGCAATACAAACCTGATTTCATATTACATCCTTGTCTATTTTCCATATTACATAATAACCCATACAACACAGAATCATATAAACGTGTACCCTGATAATAGTCTGTCTAATAAAAAAAATATGCAGCCTTCTTTTCCTATTTCATTTCTTACTGGCTGTGTGGTGGTGGCGGTGGTGTTTCTCAAGTCTCTCTCTCGTCGTCTCTTTACTCTTCATCATCATACATATCACTGATATCACCAACTACAAACAACTGTGGGTGGATGTGTAACCAGTGACTATGATAATGTGGGCGATGACTGTTAATATAGCGGAATCACTTTCTCTCTTTTTTCTTTCAGAGGAAGGACCACCTAGACAGGAAAAGTAAACGTATGCATATAGGCTTTGATGAAACGTGACATAACAGTGAAAAAATACGGCGTGATTGATGGTCTTGTTGTGCGAAACTTTTACTCTATATTAGTAATGTTAACGCACCAGTGAGAAAAACGGTTAAAAAGAGAAAAGCCAAGGCCTTCTTGACGGTTTTTCTCTAGTTTCTCCTCTGTGAGATCACACTCACTTCTTGTATCGGAACGACCAACGAAGAAGAAGGAGGGAAATAACTGACTTTTTCATTTTTTCTTGAGACAACACTTGTTTTACTTGGTAAACTTTTTTTTCTCCTATTTTCTCCGCCGCAACAGAGCAGAAAGATACATTCATACCACTTCCTTGTGTAAACCAGACTATCAGACCATACTTTCTTTTGCTTTCTTTTCTCTTAGATATATAACCTTCCATGTGTCTAGCCTCTCTAATATGTGCATTATTACGTTCCGCCAACCAACTTACGGTTGCAAAACCTTAGGGGCAATATAAAGTAATCTTAAATGCTGAAACTCCTGTATATTATCCCGTTCTTTTTCATTTTCACTAACCTCAGTAGTGAGAAAAATGATAAATGTATCGTGTATATATACCTTTTTCTATTTACACTATAATAAAAAGTGACGACAAGTTATGTTCGCTTGCGGTGACCTGCTGCTCCCAAGGATGAAGGCAACTCTTTTTTTCTCCTTCATTGTTCCTCTTTCTATTTCGTAAAGAAGAGGAAAAATAAATTAAGTGGTGGAGTTTTTATTTCCGGTAATTTGGTCTGTGGAACTAGCACACTTTCTGTTGTTTATGTGCAAAGGAGTTTCACAAAAATATGACCATATCATACATGGAGAGAGAGAGAGAGGAAGGCCTAGCTGTGATGCCGGAACCCACACAAGTGAAAGAAAACAGCATGTGAGCGAGTGCTATATATACACTCTGTTTTCTTTTTATTTTATGCTTTTGCATCAATGAAGTGCCAGTGCTTTGTGGGGCATTGCAAAAAAAACCGTAATGTAGATGAGCACCACCACTTCCACTGTTGCATCTTTCTTTTTAGGTTTATAATAATGACATTATTACATTCCTTGAACATGGTACAGTGATGTCCCAGAAGGATCATTGTGTGCGCAGTGGACAAATTCCATAACATTAAGTTGGAATATTTTTGCATTTTACAAAACATTTATAGACTTTGCTTTTACGCACCGCGCTCGTTGTGGATGCTCTGCAATTTAAAAATGATAATAATAATTATTATGATATGTACGTATGTACATTTAGTATGCCCATTGGGTAAGTTTCCTTTCATTTTCCAAGAAGACAACATGCCGCAATAATGGTTAGTAAAACATTTAAACTTTCCATTATGAAATGCCCTGCCGAGCGAGCGTAATCCAAGAAAAAAATTGTGGAGATGTTGCTTATAGAAAAAGAGAATTTCCAGCAAAACACACAAAATGAATGATAAAGAACTCTCTGGGAGTTTAATCAATCTGTATAAACCGTGTGGACTCTTTCCACTATATATGTTGTACAGGTTGCAGATAGGCATGTATTATGGATAAGGAATGATATGCTGTGTTTCTCTTTCGGATTCCTTGCTCGGATTCAAAGCACGTCTGATCTTCTCTTGCTCATCTAAGTTTCTTCTTTTCGATAAAGTCTTTGAAAATCTTAATCAGTGGCGAAAAGAGCAGAAATCAAGTAATAGTGCCCAGACATCAAGAGGGGAAGAGGGGGATCGAGAGAGAGAGAGAAAAAAAAACCGAGGAAAGAAAGATATATAAAAAAAGCTTACACAAATAAAAAAGGCCCAGAGAGATACCTATACTATCTTGCTTCAATATCTCTATATTATGTTCTTACGCGACGTGCCTACAAGAATGTATAATTCTATAATAATAAAAGGGGTGGTGGTGGTAGAAGGATTTATACTGTTCGGACCAACGTACGTACGATTTTTTTTTGATTCCTTCAGTCACTCTCAATCAACGATGTTTCATTTCTTGTGCAAAACGAACACTGACTTGAAAAGAAACTCGCTCGTCGTAGATAACTGGGTCGTTTGGCTTTCTTCCTTCCTTTCAACTCTTCCAGCAGAGCAGTGCTTCTTTAGTTGAAGGGATACTACGTTTACCAGATAATAAATATACTCAAAAAAAGACATGAGGAAAATCAAACAAAAAGTGTGGCATGAAAAAAGGAGAGCTCATCAAAATCCTTATCCTTTAACAGGCTTGCCCAGTCTAGTCTATAAATATAGAGCTCAGCCGCGCTCTCTCTCTCTCATCTCATACGTTTTTTATCGTTCCTTTTTTGAATCAATTTGAACATGTCATATTATCATAAAGTGAGCGGTAAGTGAGTAGCATTGTAAACATTTTTTTGTGTGAACATAAAAGGTCCCACATTTTGTGTCTAGCTCTATTTATATAATACCAACATACTGTGGTAGTTACATTCGTAATAACAAGAAAATGTGTAGCGGTTGACAAGTTTTTTTTGTATCGAAAGGTAATCGGAAGATTTTAAACAAAAGTACAATGTGTACAATTCTCATTCAAAACGCGAGCGATACTCTCTGCGGACAACCGAAATTGGTATTTTGAGCTAGGAAGCCAAACAAACGCTGCGTTGGTGTCAAATGAAGTATGCAGTACGTAATTCACTTTGTAAACAGGCACTCTACAGACTTTTCATCCATTCTTTAGAAATTGATTTGAATGAGGCTTCCATTCAGGTGGGAAGCATGGAGATTGGAACTCCATTGTAATTGTATTTATTGTATTTTCCCTGTGTTATAAAATCTGTTATGCAAGAAGCCATACATATAAATGAAAGAATAATCTCTGTCACAGACGACATACAAGCAGACTTGGTTATTACGATTACTACTACTGCGTAGGCTTATGTATACATACGTGCTAATGCTAGTAGTAGGAGTAGTGATATGTACGTGCGTGGTGGCAAGGACGAGATAGAGATATTGTCACTAGTCATTTCAAATGACACAACCAAAAAGTATCTCAAGATATATTTTACAATATCATGCATGTAGCATGCAGTTGCTTCTTTTCTCATCTCCAGAATTCTTATCAATCTTCATTTCCTGCCAGCAAATGTCACTGCGAAAACTTACATACCCAATTTTCCTCTGGAAGCGTGTACTTGGCCCACCACCATCACTACTATCACTACTCCTACCACCACTGCCGCCACCACTATTACTCCTTTTTCCTGACATGAAATTCCCTATTCTTTCAAACTCCATTAATATTGCAGACCTTGCTTGTTCCATCTTTGATACTGACTTTGTGAGACGACGAGTTATTTTTTTGGAAGCTCCTCTCACTGTATTCACTTCTCATGGTCGGATCTATATACGGATATGAAGTGCTCAAAATTTTGCTGCTGAATCACAACAAGCGCATTCTTATTATTATGAACGTGAAGGAAGGAACGCTCTGCACTTTCTGCTTGCTGGCATTACCATTGCACACTACCATCCTCCCTCCCACACACCACTATCACTGCACTGGAAAGCAGAAATTGCTGATGGTAAGCAAGCAAGTGGGAGAAAGGTAGTTACTGGCAAAGAAACAAGAAATACATAATATGAGCAAGTATTGTACACGCAGAAAATATCATCATCATCATCGTCGTCGTCAAGTATGAAGTACTGACATTAACGTTTATACTTTACTTAAAATACTATATAGGTGCAATGCCCCCTACTCATTGAATGGGATGATGGTGTGTATGGGGAGGTTCGTTGGTGGTGTTTGTGTTCTGTCTACTTACTTTCCGTCTTTCTCCCAAAAACACACGCATTTGCTGTCTTTAGCCAACCAAGGGTAAGTGACTGATATGATGATGATACTACTACCAACTATCAACCTTGCTACTCATACATACACAATTTTGGTTGGATTCATAGACTCTCTTGCATCATCATAACTTGCAAAGAGAGAAAAAAATCGTATTTTACTCATCCTCACTTCTTTTTCAGTTAGAGAGTAATAGAGGTGACGGTATATTATATGATCATGTTTTCTCCTTTGAAGGCGATGATGACGAGGAGTAGGAGTAGAAGCAGTAGGAAGAAGATGATTCTTCTTGGAAGAAAAGCTATTACTTGAGCTGTACAAATTTCATCACCGAAAAGATGGAATACCTCTCTTTGGATGATGGAACTCGTTCGTTTAGTCCTTTCTTCACTCACATAAATACCCAGAACAAGTAAGTACAGTAGCAGTTTAGATTGCTTTCGTCGTATGTTCCATCGTCTTGCTTCTTACACTCGCCAGAGAAAAAAAAGATGTGGCAGTGAATAATCTGAATGGACATAAATGCATACACGCACACAGACTCACACAAAGTAAGCAGTGAGAGAATAACCGCGTGTATGTGTGTGTTGAGAGAATGTATTTAAAATAGCTTCTTCAGTAGTCGGTCGGTACTTATACACACCGAGAAAGAAATAACGACAGCAAAGAAGAAAAAATTTCAAATTCCAAACTGGTAGCGTTTCCTGTTTCTCTCGCTAAGGTATGGATGGAAGAAAGTAATCCGTAATTTATATCCTTTTGGAAATATTATGGCATGAGTGAGGAAGGTAGCTGCGTCTCTCAACTCTCTAGGTGTAGTGTGCAGTACAATTTAATGCAGAGCATACGGATTTCGTTTTCTCCGTTACGTTATTGCACCGCTCCTCCAATATCGCCGGATACACAACACACACACACTCTCTCTCTCTCACATAGACACATGAGATATATAAGAATTTGTAGGTATGCACGGAGAGAAATCAACTAAGAGAGAGAGAGATTCAGCTTCAATTTAACTTAACGTTTTCCCTGACTACTACTGTGAGTGAAGCGGTAAGTAAGTAATGCTTTCAACATTATGACCGTTAGTGGTGTCTGTGTGCGTATTATATAAAACGAAGAGAAAAAATGTAAAAAACACACATGAACACCATTTATTCATACAAGTAGTAGGTACGCAACGCTGCTGTCATTGGCTTTTCTGTACTCTTTTGCAGAGAGAGAGAGAGAGAGTAGCAGAGGAAAGGTTACCCTCTTCTTCTTAGATTTTTTTTCTTGCGCTGCTTTCCCTACATGAATCTGAGATTCCCTCTCAGTTTCAATTTATTTGGATTTTTTAAGCCATTCTCTTTAGACTTGCCCTGTACTCAAACACATTTTCATTCGTTTTTTATTTCTTATGCCGTTCTTTTTTTGCTCTCCGGGGTGTTGTTTCACTACGTCTCTGATATTTCATTCCTTCTTGACTTTCAAATCTATTACACTGACAAGAGGAAAGAGGAAAACAGAAAAAGTTAAGAAGGATGGTGTGTAGCCCCAATCTTGCCTGTCATGTATTTTATTCGAAATTTACCATTGTTGTTATACATATATTTGCTTCTTTGTATAATATCAAGACTCCTGTTTGAACTTTCACAGAGAGGTATACACGGCCCGGCTTGTATGGTAATGCCGGGCACACTGATGATATGCAATGAAATGATCATGCTTTATCTCGTATAATAATGTGTGTATATATTGCATTTATTTTGTATTGTAAATGTTATCTTCCCTCTCTCTCTCTCTCTTCCTTCTCATTCTCACTCTCTTTCGCTTCCTCTTGCTATACTCATCTTTTTTCTCATTGTGCAATTTTTCATAAGGGTAATTTTCATATATGTATCTCATTTGTTTTCTTGCCGGGGTCTCTGTTTCGGACGGCCCCAAGTACAGAGCAGGATAGGAAAAGGGTAAAACCTGGAGACTTCCTCCCTTCACGTTAATTTCCTCGGAAGAAAATAAAAATCAACTTGAACGGATAAAAGTGGTCATAAAAATTGCGCGCCGGCAAGGATAACTGCCTTTTTGCTTTCATTACGTATTCGAGAAAAATTACAGTGGCACGAAGAGGAAGTGAAAAAAACAGCAGTTACATACACGAAAGGCGAGGAAAGCTACAGTACAACTTATGAATTTACTACTAGAAAGTTAAATAATTCATAGATTTCAAGCATGACAATGATAGGCCTTGGTAGTATATTATCTCGCTTTTCCACCATATACCCTACTCATCATCGCCGGGCTTGTACATGAAAATGAGCTAGTCCAAGAGTACCGTTCATACAGCACAAGACTATCAAGATGACCCCATTATTATTTGAAACATGATTCAGGTGTGACAAGGGGAGGGCTTGAGATGATGAAAATGGTTTCTCTAGAGGTTTGGATTGGCACAAGGATTGATAGGCAATTCGCGGCAAAGAAGCACTTTCTACTAGATCACTGTCTCTGAGTGGAACGGGCCTCCCCTGCCTCGTACTGATTTATGTCTTCATACAAAACTTACTTTCTCAACATGCCCTTCCTTGCTCCCTTTCCCTTCTACCATGTGCTCTCGCTCTCCGCAGATATGTACCCACATGCACACATTTGGATGTCTATTAAAGCAGATTAGAATATATACACGGCAGGCTTATTCTCCGAGATGCAAGTGTATAAAAATGTTCATTACAGTCTACGCACATATATGCATAATATATTTCACAGTGTCAGTATACTTTCTCTGTGTATCTCGCAGCAAAATAGCAATAAAAGCGTGCTCATAATAATGTTATTATGTTATGTAGCATAATATGGTTGTGTGTACGCGCGACTTGTTTCTGCTACGGTTGAGCCGGTACACCACTATCACCACCGACACCACCAACAGATGAAATCTCAACTTGAGGCTTCGTCCTCCGAGTCCACTAGAGAGAAAGAGGTATTCATCCTGCTACTTTTTTCACAATATGCCATCCACGCTGGTGGAAGTGGAACCGACACTACAAAGTACAAGCATGATTTATCAATGTTTGTCTGACTGTCTGTTTTGCATGCATATTCAGATTTTGACCAATTATTGGATGCAAGTTCCTGTATTTGTAATGGTCAGTAACTTAATTTACTTTGATAGAAATCTGTCATTTGAAATGACTCACTTCTTATTCGGTCAATCCCCTCTTTTTAATTCGTCATCATCATCAGAACCTCATTCCTCGTACCTTTTGGGATAGAGAGAGGTACTCTACGATTATCATTCACGTAGAGGAATCAGCTCCGTTGTTATTTTTGTGATATATGCTGGCACATAATATATATTACAGTGCCATGCATTTACTTAGCTTTGCTTCTGTTATAAATTTGTCTTTTCATGGCTCTCATTAGTAATCTACTGTGAAAACGTTAAACTATTTATTACACGTGGCTGTAGTTTACCAAAAGCTATTGAACGTTCAGTCAGGCTATGCGAATTAAAAATGTATGTGGATGCATGTATGTATGAAAAATGCCGTTCCTTCAAATGAATATTTATTAGAATAAGTTCCATCATGCTTAACAATGTTTACAAAAGTCATATCAAACAAAAAGTCACTCAACCCACATTTTCTAACTAACGAGACCCAGTTATAATTGTGTCCCCCCAGTTACTGGTGATACAATATTCAGTTTTGGTGCAAAGAACGTCCAATTTGAAATATTTTACATACTTTTAAACGATGATATTATTTGCGTTTCCATTCTGTATGTTGTACTAGCTAATAGTGCACCATTTCTGTTTTAGTGTATCAACTTTCGATTTAATTTAGTTAGTAGACTAGACTGTTGTCCGTTATGTACTCCCCGGAGTAAACATAATGCCAGATTGAATAATCAAAGAGAAAATGGCGTCAGTCTCCACGAGAGAAGGGAAGCCAATAAACTCTCACTGGACAGGATATTTGTAGCCCATGTACTTCCTACTGACAAAATGTTTTGTTTTATTGTATCTCTGACTTGCCTACAGCATTCACGTTGTACTTGTATCCATTGTTTAACTAACAAATACCTACGCATTATTGTTAAACACGATGAAAATAAATGCGGTACAACATGAACATGTACAGTACTAGGCCTCAATTAACGCGGATGAGCCAAACCATATACAATATAGGCATGTACATACATACATGAGAAAGCTTGCAAATATGAAAATGTACAACAACTGATTTCATGAAATAACTATTCTACATTGAAAAGTGTTGCATGGATGAGAAATGAGAAAAAAAATTCAATTTGGCATACACATATCGTACATGGGATCCATCTCAAAATTAAAAATAATTCTACACTACTGACTCAAACAACAATGGAAAAATGTAACAATAAAACGAACGAGGTAGAGGAACATACAAAAAGAGATCATTTCTGCCTGGTGCTCTGTGATTGGCTTTGGCTTCCCCGTCAAGTACCTCTTGTTTACTGGAATCTCGTAAAAGGCTTAACTACACATGATTTTCCTTCATTTCCCTCTCTCCCAACTTGGCTCTCTTCAAAGAACCACTTTTGCAAGTTGCAAGCACAAATCTGAAATGCTAACAATATCGAGTGGGTGAACGGAACGCTTTATTTTATTTTAAATATTTACCTAGACGCTGTATTGTACACATTGTACGATTGGGAACTTTTACAACAGAAAATCCCTTCCGTTTACTTATGCAACACACACACATATAATATATAAATATAAGTATACACCTAGTTGGCCGGAGAAAGCAACGCGGAGGTGAAATTCATATCGATACTGATTCCAAAGTGCACGCAAAAGACAGGGGCGCTTTTTCTATTTAGATATAAGGCACCTATAAACATTAAACATCCTCCCCCTGCATATACCCTACATATCTACCGCACATAATATTTATGTATACTAAAAAGCTGTACGGCTGAAAGTCAGGTTTGGTTAGTTTGTGCTTCTCTCTCTCTCTCTCTCTCGGTCGGTATCATCCTCCTCATCGTATAATAGATACATGCATAACATCGCCTCTAACCGCTCTTCTTCTCTCATCAGAATTCCTATCATTTGCAACCATCTGTCGTCTTCCTGAAAATATTATTGACTGGAGACGGCCACAAAACAGTTTCCCGACTCAAAATTCGAAGAGTATCCGCCGCCCTGAGTTAACAAAATATATGTACATGCTACTCGTTACATACAAAACTACTACTAGCCCTGTTACTACTCCTACAACTGTACAGTTTACAATAGCTGAAATAATAATGCTCACTAACCGAATCATATGGTAATCTGAGCACCGCAGCTTCATGCATAAAAATTTTATATTGTGTTCGTTCAGTTGGAGCAGCGGCGGTTGTAACGGTGGCAGACGCACACAACAGGAGCTACTAAAGAAGAGGCACTGGCGCTATGATGAATTCCTAAACGCCGTTCCTCTCAGCCTGTCTCCCTCCTCTCCTCTCCTTCTATTCACATTGATATTTTAAGCGAACAATACTCTTAAATAAAATATTCCCGTCCTATACACTAAAATTCTTATAACTACTAACTAGCAGAAGTAGCAGTATCAGGCAACCACCGCCGCTGCATGCTCTATACTCCCAACTTTATTATTATACATTTAATATACAAAAGTCCTTTGTCGGTGCAAAAGTTTGCATTGGAGGAAGTGGCAGTGAAAGCAAAAATGAGTACTTTCCTCACGGTACGATAATAGCGGACGCTGCTGCCGCCGCCGCCTCGATGTAATTTTTTTTCTACTTTGAGGAAAAACGTCGAGTACAAACACACAGTTCTTCTCCATTCGTACAAATATACACATTGATACTTCAATGACGTGTATCACTCTTGCTCAAACTTATGCCCCACTTCCCTTCATATTCCTCTGTCTCTGTTGCCGATACTTTTTAAATTATGCGAGCGGAATGAGCTATTGTGTTGCTAAATGAAAGAGTTAACTAGGAAAAAAGAGCAGCGGCGGCTGATGAAAAGTTGGACTGCCAGTATCATCATCGTCGTCGTCGACGTGTAATCATCATAAGAGGATATTCGATAATACGAACAAATCCTATTTATTTATTTATTTTTCTCTAGTCCCCACTTTACTCCATACATGCAGTTGTTTCTACTTTTTAACTGGATTATGATCGAAGCCCTTTATCCGTAAGCTGCTCTGGCCTGCACACAAAATATATATTTATAAATAATATGGAGAGAATCGTTACGCTCTACTGCTTACGACTTTATGTGGTGCGCGTTTGTGCCCGTTGAGTGCATATACCGTTATGCATCTACATAATATGTGGCTCGTGCAAACAAAACGCGCAACGAGAATAATACTCCGCTACAAATGTATTTATTAGTTCATTAGTGAAACTAAGGTAATTCAGCTTGTCTAGTTACTTAACAAACTTGTATAATAATGTGGAAGCCAACCGTGAAAAATCAAATGACTATTCATTTTTCCCAGCTGTAAACCAACTTCTCCAGCACAAGAGCAGAACTCTGTGTGTGTGTGTGAGGAGGAGACAAAAGGGAAAATAAATAAATGAGAGGAGACGTAAAAACATATTGGAGATATGACTTGTAAGAAGGGAAATGACATATGGGTGTAATGCACGTAATGAAGAAAAAAATGACGAAAAAGTGAAAGCATAGACAAAGTGTGACAGGAGAGAGAGCGCAAAAAAAAACTCGATGGAGAAAAAAAGAGAGAAACACCAGGAATAGCCTATAATATACTTAATGGCAAAATGAACACTTTGACCAGACCAGAGTGACATTTGTGGAGTAAAGTTTGGAGACAAGTTTGATACAATTATCTATGAATCCAGTGAAGCTCTTATTCTTCTTTTTTTCTTCTTTTTTTTCCTACTTCCCATTTTCGCCATACAAGTTCGCTTGTATAGTGGTTATATATACTCTTTTTTACTTTTATTTCTCTTCTCAACTGCGAAACATGTAGGATCCATTTTGTGTCCTGAGCATGCCATATTTTACGCCGTCAATGTATCTCCAGATCTAAACTATTCTGTTCTATTATAGATGTAACTAGGTGGTATGGTGATAATGCCAATATGTTGCCACCATGTCTTCTTGCAGACGAGAAGATGAAGAAAAGACTATACCATTATGTTATAGTGGCATAAAAGTAAAACCATGATGATCTGAAAGTTTGCGTTTTTTCTTTTACTTTTCCCCCGTTCATCTTCCACTATCTTACAAAAGAATCTTCTCGTGTGTGGGCCTACCACCGCTACTATTGAATGTATTTTCACTCTAATAATGTCATGAGAGACTGTGTGAGGTGGCTGGCGAAAACTATAGATGTAGCAGGAGTATGTATACACGTATCTCTTCAAAGATGCAAGGAACAAGTCGTGCTTTCACTCACGAGCATTTTCTTGTCACCAATGATATGAGTAGGAAAACAGTGGAGACAAAGAAGGTATAGAGGAGAAAAAAACGAGAGGAGAATAGCTTGTAGCAGTTGATGCTTCCTTCTTCTCCTTCTACTCCTCATCATCATCATCTTCATCATAGTCTTGAACGATGAAGAGTTTTTTCTGTCATATTTTTTTTGTAAATAGAAAGAGAAACTTTTTATCAATTGGTGTCATCTTGAAGAGCAAACCAATGTTCTCCATTATTCCTATCAAAAAAAACTTTAATATACAACAAAGCAGGAGAGTGCTTTAATGCCATTTAGAGACAGGCAGAGTACCTATAAAAAGCAAACAATATGAAACGAGGCGAGGAGATACAAGGGAAAAAAATGGGAAGAGGGGAGATTTTCTTTGTCGACGCACGGGAAAAGTAACGAACGTAAAAAAGTTTCAATTTGGAATTCATCACAAGTATATTAGAAGCGTGTACTTTGCCCGGGTTGGTTGGTAGGTAGACATGTATGTATGTTGCGCAATTACCTTCCGAAAAAAAGGACGAAAACCAGTTGTCTGCACTTAACAGTGTTTGGAACAAAATGCGATTAAGTTCTCGCCATTTCTGAAACTCTTCTTGCAAAATCCCGTTTCCTAGTGAAACTTTAGTCGCATTTTATCTTTTTATCTGCGCATATTTACTTTTGTCATTAGTGCGAGGAGTCCTTGAACGCTAAAATGAAATAAGCGGATATTTTCAATATAAATTTCATTTTTAATTATCTGTATTGTACAATACGTCAAGTTATGAACTTTGTTGAGAGCGCATTGTTGCTGATATCCTTTTAGACGCTCTATGTGCTTTCATCCGCTTTAATTTTTAATACTTTCACTTTTAAAACTACTTATTACTTACGTTGGATTAAATTTCAGTAACTTTTGCTCAAACGATAATTAAATATACCTATGGCTAATTTTGAACCAGTATATTATTATTTTTCACTCGACTAACTTTTAAGTATTGCTGATTAATTTTATGGCAATGCTCATAACAGAAAACTCATTCACCATATATTAATTTTTAATACACTTGTGCAACTAAATCTACATTACACAATGGCATATAATGCTGCGACTGAGAAATTCTCGGCAAGTTTCCGCTCCTAGATTGCATCCGACTTTCCGAATGCCCTTGCATAGATAAATAGAGCAATGAATTGCCTTTCATAATCACAGGCATATTACAATGCGATTACCATTGTCGGACAAGGAGTAATAGCCGCAAATATTTGGGAATGACGGCAGCAGCAGCATTGGACAGCTCTACGGAGATCTTTTATTAGAAATTCTATTCTGCAGCCTACTTCCCCTTTCCTACTTTTGTTCAACAAGATGGATTGAATTGGAGCGTAAGAAGAGGACTAACCCAGTGCTGCTAGTAGCTATAATAATGCTCCATATAGAAGCTCTGTTGTCTGCCAGAGAAACAATGCTCTAAGGGATAAAGCGTAATGGCAGTAACGAGGAATAGAGCAAAAGCAAACGAAAAGGAAGGGAAGTATGGGAAGAGTAAGAAAAGAAAGGGGGCAAGAGAGAAGGAGAAGAAAAAATAAAAATAAAGAAGAGAAAATCCATTTAATACTTGCACATACAATGTAAAAAAATATATCTACTTATAATGGAGATATTATATAGACATGCATGTAGCGTATAGGTATATTAGGTATGTGGCAAGGAAAAATAGGGAAAGGATGCGGGCGGAACTAACTTTCAGGATAGAATAATAATAAAAGGACAAATACCTTTTGTCCAGCCTCTAATTGCCCCGAAGGAATTTATGCTGGGCGTAAACTTTCTTGAAACATGCTGGTTCTTTGCTATCTCTTATTCTATTCCTTGTCTTTTTTCCTTTCTCTCTCTCTCTCTCCCTCTGCCTCTCTCTTGTTCACGTTCTAAATATCTTACTGTTACTTTTTTCCCTCTCACTCTCCTTTTTTAAAGTTTTCCCTTTAATTTTACTCAACCATGTAAGTAAATATATTGTCTACATGCATTGCATATATACGCCTTTATAACTCTTTACCTTTATAGTTCCTTTTCGTGTCTATCAAAATGCATATAAAAGCGGTGTTCCTCTGTACAGTGCTGATAGTGGTGGTGAGTGAGTGTGATCTCTTTTTCCAACAGATGAACAAAGCACATTACTTGGACAGCAAAGATATAGTACACTTTCTACATCTCTACACTACCACAAGTACACTGTTTAGAGCAACGTTATTATCACTATATCAATACTAGTAGTAGAAATAGACCTAACAAGCCAAATACAAGAAATAGCGAAAGTACAATAGTATGCTTAATTAGCAGAGGCAATATTCGATCTGCAACATATGTAGCTATGTGTCAGTGTGCTATAGTCGATCAGTAAAAACTGATATGAACCCAATTCTCATTTCAGATTCAACTGGTTACATATATAAAAGACAGACGGACATTTAAAGGCATTTGCATAAAACAGCTTTCGCTACTTGGTAATGAATAAGAGTAGCCGTGCTCTATTACCATAGTTGTCGTGATGAAAACGGTGCGCATACATAAGGTTTCTCAGATAGTTTTAAACGAGTGTAAAGGGTCACTTTTCTTTCTCTTTCCCTCTTTGCATTTTTATTGAATACATTTAACTTTTTTTCGCATTTTCTATGTAAAAATCTACTTTCGTGTCGTCCGATACAGCAAAGAGCAAGAATGAAAGGGATTGCACAATTGCTGTGCTAGTTGAACTATACACATACAAACCGTGTGGTGTGTAGATAGTCTGCTTTTCTACAGTGTGCAAAATGTAGGATGAAATGGATAAAAGATAAATAAACATACTTTTCTCCACATTTTCCAAAGTCATAATAAGCTTTGCAGCAAATCGTCAGTCTGGTTCGCATTACCCCTCTCGTGCTGTATGTTGGTTTAGTTCTACTGCAAGTTCCGCTGCGATTGAGAATGGTAACTGCTATACTTGCATTGTCTTGGGTAGTTGGTGTTGTTGGTTTGTACGTGTAAGTTTGACATTATTGCTGCAATTTTCCCCTACTACCAAGAAACATGTCTCCAGTAGTCAGCTTAGCATTTTAGTGGCCTTCCCGTAGTGAATTGTGATTTTAAGAAAAGAAGATTATGTGCAAATGTAAGAAAGTAAGTAGGATAAAAGGACAAGGAACAATTGGACATATAGTTAGGACATATATATCTTTTTTCTTTCCTGTGGAAGATTGAAATTATGAGATGGCAGCAGCATGTTTTGCTTTTTCACACATGTATCTGCCGCTGCATCAACAACTCAAGTTGAAAATAGCATTTTGCTATCTGGCCGGATTATCCGACTTTAGTGGCAAAAACCGTACCGGGTTTATAAGCCGCTCTCTGCGCTTCATTATTGCTGTTTGGGTTAAAATTACTTGCCGTGTATGTATGTTGGTAAATGGACTCGTGTATCTCCTCGAGAGATAGACGTGGGTTAAAGGTGAAGGAACGACACAGTGGCTACAATGAAAGAAAGCTGAAGAGTCTCCATAGAAATTCCCATCAACTTAACAAACACAAAATCATCCCGAAGCATGTATTTTGAACGTAAATATTCACTTACACGGCCACATAGAACGCAGCAATGGCATGCGAGATACATGTACGTAGTGCTAGACGAGAAAGAGAGGAAATCGTTTAAAAAGTAATCTTAATGAAAGAAAATTGCAAAGAATTTTGATCCCCCAGAGAAAAAATAATAGTTCACCAAACAAGCAATATAAACGGGATCGTATAAAAACCGATAACGGTCTCTGTCCACATATATAGGTACGCACGATATATTAGTTTCCTTCTCTCTTCCTCTATCTCTCCTGCCTGGCCTTCTCGTAACTAAATACATGGTATTGACATGCCAGACGCCTTCCGGTCTTCCTCCTGCTCTTTTTTCTTCATCATCTCTGCTTGCCTTTTCATTTTACACTCCCGTGGTGCTTTGGCTTCCAGCTACTACCACACTATTCGTTTCTTTCCTTCATCTCTTGCGCGGATTGTAAAAGGGAAAATTCGTCAGGCTTTTTTTTGCTATATTAGAAAGGTAAAGATGAAATTGGAGGAGGACGACGGACGTGTTGGGATGATGGGTACATACCTACATCACTACGTGAATAACGTGCAGTGTTGACTTTTCAACGGAGACTTTTTCAGCTCTAGCTTTTGTATCACTTTTTTATGTTGCAGGATGTGTTGCACATACACAAGAGCTTGGAAAAAAACCTTTGCTTGCCCCTTGCTGCCAGCTAACTTTTTTTTTCTTTACGAAATTTTCCCTTTTTTGGTGGAGGAAAAAATACATGCCCACACGACGTCTTCGTCGTTTTCATACAACTACGAGGAGTAGTGGTGGTTGTAAAAAAGTGGAATATGTGAAGCGAAGCATCACATCGGATCTCATACAGACACTCATGTGCCCACATGACGACCAGAAAAAGGAAAAGAACTACATTAAAAGGAACAACAAAAGAGATTTGAAATAAAATCCCATCAGAGTAAGGAAGAGAGAAAGAGGAATAGATCTTGAAGGAAATAGTAAAAGATAACGATTTATAAAGTCCTGTAGACATGTAGGCATGTTTATATGCGTATAAATACGACATATACGAGTGTGGAAGGATTCAATTTTTGCAGGCTGGATTTTTTTGGGAATTGAGATTTGATTGAAAGAGGAATCTCATCTTGCAAAAGGATAATACGGGGAGTGAGGAAGAATTGGAAAATAAGCAAGCTGAGAGACAGATAGAAGAAGCAGAAGAAGACGAAGAAGAAGGAAAAGAGGAGGAAGAAATAGGCGAAGAAAAGACACGGAAGGAGAAAAAACTGTTTGACTTTTTTTCTTCGTCTTCTTGTAAAGTGTAGAGTCAGTTTATTGAAAGTCAATTCAATATTGAATGTGATATGATGTTGCTTAATATTACTACCATATAAATGGGAAGAATGAGTGAGGGGGAGAGAGAGATGCGGAGAGGGCAAGAAGCGATGGATGAAGATAGATGTTGTCTGACGGAATAGGATAGGAAGACGGAGAAGCCTGTGGCAACTTCAGTCCTACTACTCATTTTCCGAGGTACTTTCTTGGTTTCATTCACCCTAATAATAATAATAAGAGATCGAAAAGAAATGAGCATTATGAGTAATAATATAGAAAGACTTTTCGTCATGTACAAACTCTCTAGACAAATAATGTTTCCTTTGTACATACTACTACAACCAAGAATGGCTCTTGTTTCGTGCTACACTTCATGAAAGCATTAAATATCGTATAGACATTAAATGCACCTTTTATAGTGCTCCTATAGACCAGGCAACGGACGATGATGATGATGAAAAATGCATACATTCATTCCTTTTTATCTCCGAGTACAAAAGGATGTCTCGCATTGATCGACCTTTGCAGTCAGAAGACTTGTATGACGAATATGTAGCTTTTACAGATATATTTAAACATTAGCCAACATATCTGACAATATTATTTAAAGGCTTCAAAAAGGTCATAACTAGTCAAGGAAAGTACTGACTGCGCTACTGTAGCCAGAAAGTGATTCCGAATCGAAAGTTCCGATGTTTCAAGGGTAATGTCGACGAATGCAATGGTCGCTATATGATACTGTGCCTGCAAGAGTTGATATTAAGCGTTCTCTTGAGAGATGGAATATAGTATGTTGATGATTATATTTTCTATTACGATCAAAAAATTTTTATACTCTTGCATCTTTACTCCACATTTCCTTTAAAATCCATTCCACGCTTGTCTTTATAAGTATCCGCTACGTTGGCGGTTGCAAAAGTATTGAAGCTGGCTTTTTCAAAGTCTCCTCCTTTTTTAAAATAAACTTTATAACCATTAGAATGGGAATGGAAACTCTCCAAAAATATGTTGGAGGAAGGAAAGAGCCAAGAAACTGTCTTCCTCAAAGAAAAACGGAGAGAAGAAATGGTGTGTGCTTGCGTTTGCTTGTTCCTTTCTTCTCTTCTGTGTATAAAAAAGTAAGTAAACTGTAAAGCAATTACTGTTATTGTTTCGGAAGAAAGACATTTTGTTTTGGAATGGTAACATCCGCAATATTTTTGCTATTGCAGGAAACTAGAGATATTAAAAGTGAAGATTCTATCAAGCAGTACGTATAACTACCGATCATACCGAGAAGAACGACGATGATGGTGGTCGTTTTCTGTTTGCCTGTGTGTGTGTGGGGGGGTGTATGTGTGTGTCTGCCGGCAGAATTTTTCTGCATATCACAAAAGATAAAAGACACACTGAAATCGAAGATGTGGTCTAGTGGTACCTTTAGCAACTCTGTCGACAAAATTGTGCTGCATCGATTGACATAAAATCTGGGCATAAACTATATGAAAATCTATTATCACAGCGGCACACAGCCATCCTCCATGAGCCAAACGACACACTTGTACTGCTACTTACTATCAACTATTGCTTCTGGTGCTGCTACTAAACTGTAGGCTGAACAAAATTTTATTACTCCTCTACGACTCCTACGACTACCATTTTTACTGCGAAGCAGCAGAGAGAGCAAAAAGTCATATATTTCGCGGATCGGGTTCAAGTCCATGTAATAATGTCAATGTAAACGAAAACCGTGGATAAACCAATTGATGATCATCATATGATCACTCATCTCGTCCTAGGACATTGCACTCGTTTTCCCAATACTACTCCGACAACACGCGTCCTTCCTAATAATTATATATATGCTACGCTTCCATATATGCCTACAATTTCGCTACTATTATCAGCTTTCATGTTCATTCATTGGACACACAAGACGCCCTATAGTACGCAGCGGTAGTGTATATTATTTTTATAGCAGACGCACTTATGAAGATGTTGCGAGGGGAAAAAACAAGAAAGGGACAAGAACCCAGAAGATATGACGGCCAAATCTTGATGGCGATTATTATTATATTTCCCAACGCTGCCTATTACATGGTGTATATATTATTCTATCCACTATTCCTCGCAATATGGGCACACACACACATGAGCCAACGATAATATCATCCACTCTTTTTAGCCAATTCAGCGATGAGATTGATTCAGTTTGCTCAACCATATCTCTATCTTTCGCTACACACTTTAATAACGTTGTTTTCTCTGATATTATTTTTCTCTTGCTTCGCCATCGTCATCATCATCATCAGCAGCAGAAGCGGCGCCCTGATAAGGCTAATCCCATACACGATAGCTATCCCGAATTCCAGAAGACCACACATTATAGAAACCTGCTTATTCCCATACATCATCATCACCAGCATCGTCGGAGCAGCCGCTTTTTATTTAGAGAAGTGCAATGTAATATACTTGTGATTACAGGGCATGATTTTCCTTCTCCCCAGGAATGATACGTAACAACCAGTACACATGATATGAAAGCCAGAGAACATGCTCTACTTGTTTATTGTCATTATATATATATATATATCTACTTTTCTGGTACTCTTATTCTTACCCAGAGAAAGATATTCATTTATATTGATAAGGAATGCTGTAGTAAAGTTGGCTGTTGTAAGCGAAAAAGGCCGGAATCAATTACAGTTGTTTCAATAGTCCTTTCTTCCCGCAAAGAAAACCCAAGTGGAAGAAGCAGCTGTACCAGCACCAGCACGTCATCACCGCCATAGCTCTAGGTACTTGTATGATCACCATAATCATCATCATTCAGTAATAGTCGACTTGATCCAAGTTTGTTTTTTATTTGAGAAGGAAGGATAACGAAGAGGTAATAGAATGGCGGACAACTATAATACTGCCACTAATAGAGCATCTTTATTTTGCTTTCACCCATCATATCCATACATACATATGGATACACCTCCTAATGCATTTTTTGTTGCTTGTAGGAGAAATAAAAGTTGTAAAGGTGAAAGAAGAAGAACGGAGTACAGGTTTAAAGCCAAGCCACAACTGTTCATAGAGTAATCCATCAGAGAATGGAGAAAAGTTACATCAAGTGTGTAATATATACAACAAAAGTTTACAGGGAAAGAAAGCAGGGAAGAAAGCATATATATGGTTGTGTATCATTATAGGGCTGTTTCTATATGTACTACTATGGATAGTTATTGTTAGTAGTTCCGCTACTGCTGCTGATGATCGTGGTTATCTTGTACTTTTTTTCTAGTTTCGGTCCTGGTGTGTATTTGCTCAATGTGTTTTTTGTCTATGTGGCGTGTGTGTGTGTGTGTTTGTGAGTGTGTGCTCCATTGCCTTTCTATAAAGTTGTTCAAGGAGCAACCCTGATGATGATAGTGGTGGCAGTGGTACATTACACAATACCAAGGTGTGTAGTAACAGGAAGAAAAAGAAGATTTTTTGCCTCTTTTCTCACTCGGTGAATTCCAATAGGATGAGGCATGCATCATAATAAGTCGAAATGTAACATCCAGGTTATTGCCTCCAATCATCAAATGGAATCAAGTTGAATGACATTCGAATCCAAAAGAGTTACACTCTCACTCTGGTAATAAAAGTAGTACATTGCACATTCCCTTCTTTCCCCCACATCTTGATACGGCAAAAGAGGGTAGAGGAGTAGTATAGTGATGATGATCCATGATAGATAGTAACAAACAAGAGCTCCGACATGTGATATTATGCAGACCTACAAGGTATTTATGTCTTGGATGATGGAATGTCGCCTTCTTTTTCAATTCTCCAAGAAAACCCAGTCTTAAAATATTCACAAGATTGGAATGTAGGAGTGAATACCTACTTAGAAAACCATTTTCTAACCTGTCAATTTACTTTTGCTTTCTCTGTTTTTGCATCTCAGTTTTTCCCGGTGATTTCTTGTCGATCTTTCCCTTATCGTTTTTCCCTTCTCTTCCGGATCCCATGCACGAATCATATCATTATTTGCATTGTGTCGGTGTACTGGTACGAGAAGAGAAAAAGGACACATGCGAGAGCACTATTCACATTTATTTGTTCGGCTGGGGGAGGTGGTTAGAAATAGGATACCTGACTTTTAAGATCCTGTCGTCTCCCACCACTGATGATCCTCACGATGATGATGCGTGCATCTCAAAGTGTAAAGAAACGAAGGAGAGGATGAGAAAAGTCGTACTTTTCTGCTAGTACAACACGAGAAGGCATTATTGAGAAACCTTTGGCTCATATTATCATCTGTTTAATCCTCATGTGAAAGAGAGATCCTCTTTTTTTCTAATGTGACGCTGGTGTATATACTGTGCACGCACGACGAGCATGTATGTACAACGTTACAGGCTTATTGGTAAACATTGACAAGGAGAAGAAAGAGAAAATTTAAGTGATATGTATGTAGGGTGGTAGTAGTGAAGCTCGTGTCAGGATATAGCACTATTACTCCTCTTTGTTAAGAACTCCCTCCAATCATAAAGAGATACATGCATAAGCCATGATGGTATGGCAGCGGTGGTGGTGACGGTGATAGAGTAAGTCTTAATAGAAAAGGAAGAACGAGGAGCATAGTGAAAGAGTTTTTTTCTTCCTCCTGTTCCGTTCCTTGATACTCCTCCTGGCTTGCTCCTACTTCAATTTGAGTGAACGAGAAGAGGAGAAACAAGTAGTCTTACATCTTTTGACAGCCAAGAAGGGAGTGAACAAGAAGGAAAGAGAGAGAGAGAGAGAAAGAAAGAGCAACACGAAAAGATCTCATGGATTTTGCATTACATATAAAGGAGAAATGGCAAGATAACCTAAATAATTCAGAGCGAACTAATCCCCTATGTTTCAGCATACAGATATGATCTCAAAGGAAGTAGAGGCGATCATGAAAAATGAATGAAGATAGGCAGGGGAAAACAAATCCCAGAAGAGCGCCGTTCTCTCTCATACCAGGATTGCTTCTCTCCAGCAGCAGAATGTCCTGTATAAAGCCGAAACAACATTAGATTTACTCGGGTAGAGACTTACTTGCTGTTGTAGTACAAGCTACAGTTATATTGGTTGGAGGAGACGAATATATAAGAAGAAATGGTGGAGCTGCTTTATATACACTGGAAACAGCACAAGTAGACTGTGCAGTATGTAACATTAGCTGTCCCCATTGTACATGCTTATCAACTTGATATAAGAATTCATACTTTTTTAAGTAATTTTGGTAGAAAAGTCCTCATCTCGAACATTTGGAAAAGGACGCACAATGAAAAGAAGAAGCCAGCTTAATATTTCTTTATTCTGCACCACCTCCACTACCACCGGCACCAGTTCAAGTTCATGCTCCTCATCTTTCTCGTCTCCTCATTTTCTTCCACTGATACTTTTTCCTACTCTGGTCTTTCGTCCTGCGTCTTCTTGACTACACGAGGATATACTTGTATTATTGCATGCAAATCACATAGTGACACCCTAATTACATCCTTGAGAAAGTGACATATGTGTATAATAAAGAGAAGTTGTAGAAAATAGCAAGCAGAGGATGAAACGTGAAAGAAACGAAGAGAGAGAGTGAAAGAAGAAAAGCCGAAAGCCTTCAGGACACAAAAAAGAACGAAATGTCGTACACATGACGGAAGGAGGAGTAGGAGACGAGCACCCTGGTCAAGTGCATAACGTGATGGTACACATAAAATGCTTAGACAACAAAAGTTTACGTTGTATACATGCAATGCAACGAATATCGTGTTTCATCTTGGAAACTGGCTCAGTGGAGAGAGGAATTGAGAATGCTTTTTTGCGTTTTCTCATTTCTTTGTCTCTCTCTCTCTCTCTTCTTATCTTATGAATACCTAAATGCTCAAAAATGAAGGGTTTTGTACATGAACATTTCCAAAATATTATTTTCGTGCACAATAAAACATGCTACATGTGTGTCCCTTTTAATATACATAAGATATTCATAATACCATCTTCTTAGTCATGTGCAACCAGATCTGTATAATCATGCCAGTATAGCAAAATGCACAATTTAACAGAGACAATACCAACGTGTCAGCACATTTGGTAAGGTACTTTTGCTTGTTAGCGAAAATATGTGCTTGGTCTACATGCACGTATACTAAACACGAGGCGAGTGTAATTGTAAATTCTCTCGTGAGCGCATTCCTCAACTGAAAAAGAAGAAAACGAGCAACCCGAGATTCGTCTGTAGTTTAAATATTGCATTGACGATAAGAGGACTATCCAAGTTGTAAACGTGTAATGTGTTTTGGTGTATCTACTCAACTCAAACGGACAGAAACGACGGACAGTTGAGAGGCTGGTTATTTTGCGGAATGTGGTAGCTCCTCCATTTTTTAATACAATAAACTTTATGTGCATGAATATCTCTCTACGTCTGTCAAAGTGCATGAATGTGCACTTCTATATAGTAACAGACATACAGAGATGAGGCACACAACACTGCACTGAAATCCAAAAACGCAAGGGAACACGATCCAACAAGAGAGTATCAAAAATAAGGACATGAGAGCCATGTTTATTTCATCTCTGTTTGCAATGAATTCCAGAGAAAAAAAAATCAGCGGTGAATATTTGCCTTTTCCATCTTTCCCGTCCGCCCCTCTCTCCTCCTCTATCTTATGCGTCCTCATGGTGAACTTTAAACCTTTGAAAAATAAAATGCCTCCAGTTTCTTGGTAATTTTCATTCCTTCCAAAAAAACTGGCATTCCGTTCACACACACAAGAAGCAGTAGAAAAAGCAGTAGATGATGTTTTAACAGGTATCACGTAAACATTGCTCTAGTCGTCGTAGAGTAGTCGCCTACAACGTATCATCATTTCAGTCAAAGAAAATGGTAATATAAGCGTAAAATGAATTTAGATACGCACACTAACTAACAACGCAAGTCATGCATGCCTGCCTGCTCCATGCATGTACTGGAGCCGGAGCAGGAGAAAAAAAAGAGAGAATATAATGGGGATATGGATGTATTATACATATATGAAGATAAAGAAACGCGATTGGCAACTGGTTGAGTTTTTTTTTCGGTTTTCTTTGGGGATGTTTTGTCTTCTTATCCTGGGTTTCTAGAGATGTTGCTGATGATGCTGCCGACTAACTGCCATTACTACAGCCATTACATAAACCTAACACGCGTTTGAGTATGCATGTAACGACATTTTAGAATACAGTTAAGAACGAGTCAACAGAACGAGAACAAGACAGTGGTTGAGTGGAAAAGAGTTCTGCTCTAAGATGAAGCATATCACCAGTGAAAACTCATTCTCAGCCCTGAAGCACGCCACTAAAAATGAGAAAAACGACTAACCTTATAATGTGCCTTTGTAGTTTCTTTTTACAAGTCATTGTTAGATGGATAAAACCAGTTTTGGGAAGAAGATAGAGAGAGAAAGAAAAAAAGCACCGAACTGCGACGAAAATCTACTGAGTAAAAACAATTTAGAACCTTTCTGTTTTCTTCTTTTTCTCCTGCTCATCTCATCCTCTCTCTCTCCTTTAGCATCTTTCTATGCATGCCCTTCGTCCTGTTACTTATTCTTGTAACCATGTGTGCCATATATTGTGCTAACGAGGAAGGAGCTCTCATGAAAGGGTAAAGAAAAAGGAAGAAAACTGGCAGCTAAAAGTCTAAACCTTGCTTGAAGAGAGTGCGTGAGGAAAAGTACAACAGCAAGGGTTTTCTATTTTCTCTCTCTCTCGTCTTTTCACGTCCACACATAGACACAAGACGTGCCTTATAAAAAACTGTAGCATTTTTTTCTACAATGAAAATATACACTCATTTCCTATTTACCCAATATGTTTGACTCTCCTTTATTTTTCTCCTTGATTCTATTCTGCTAGCAACTTAACATATCTTTTTTGGATACTACAAGACGAAGGAAGGAAAAAACGGAAAAAGATCATCAGTGGTTGCCGTCCTCCTCCTCGTCATCGTCATCATGATCGTCGTGCAGGATAGGATCCTAAAGAAGCCGGCAAAAAAGTCTGCATTGTGTATAATGTTGTATGATGGGTAGACAGAAAGTGACAACAGCACACACACACACACACACTTACACTTACCAGAGGGATATCTTTGTAAGATTAGAACAAGCTCGAGTTTTTTTCCTCCTTGTTCTAAGCTTAAATAAGATTGAATGAAAAGGAGAAAGAGTTGTAGGAAGAGAGAAAGTGTGACGATGGTATAAAGAGGGAAAAGAAAAGAAGAAAAGCCTTTAGCTGAAGCCCAGCTGATCTATCTTGAAATGCTGTAATAGCTGCTCTTTTATATATTGCCTGAGAAAGTTCGAACATGACACAACTATAAGACAACTCTCATCTCTTTACCAGCTCGTTTATCCGGTGCAACCACGACTACGCCGCCATATAATGCACCTTCATTTAGCATTACTGCCGCTACTAAAACTCTCTCAATATCTATTATAAAATGGAAATAGTACACACACACACTCACAGACACACATCTTGTTGGCAGTCTAAGGAAAGGGATCCTGCATCTACTTATTATACGACCACAACGGCCTCTATCTCCCCCATTACCATAGTGCAGATAACATTCACTCGTCAGTAGTTTTAGTTTCTATCTTCCCATAAATGACGCTACTTGTTATGGTTTATATAGGCATGGTGGCACTATACTTCCTCTAGGTACTATACTATACTATATGGTAGACACGTTTGCATGTAAGACTTTCTTCCAACAAAAGTCATGTTTTCACACACAACCAACTTTACGGAAACAACGAAGAGACATTTTTTCTGAAACTATTCCTTCTCTCTCTTATTTTCCTTCTCTCGTCTTGAATTGAAACAGGAATTCTCGAAACTAGTACTAGCACTATGGGTTTAGAGCAGTGCAGTTAGGAGCAGTGCTGTGAGAACGATAACATTATGCGGTGTGAATGTGACACAAGTCTACAAAAGTATTATAAGTATATCTGCTTAAACGGGTTGAAATGCGGCTGAGAATAGTGCTAAATTGATGTACAGATGACAAGAGTAAGAGGGAGAGAGAGATGGGAAGAAAGGAAAAGGCGATAATATGATAAGTTCACTTGGCAGCCGACCGTTGAAATGAGAGAGAAGAGAGAGAAAGCTCGCATGTGTGCTTTTGTTAGTTGTGAACGTTTTGTCAACGACTTTCCCTTCGTTTTTTGCAATGAAAGTAAGATGCTGGCAGTTACGAGAAGAAGATGCAGTGGCACTTGAGCCACTGGACTGAAAATGGACAAAGAATAAGTGAAATGAAATGTTTTGCTCGCTATGGTGGTCCAAGACGATGACTACGGACTACTGCTAGCAATGGAACAAAATCCATGTGCCACACGGCAATCAAGTTAAACTTAATGGATTACCGTTTTCAAGTGACTCTTTACCCCAATTGCGGTTTAAGGAATGTATTTTGAATGAAGCCAGACACACGGAGTAACAACGGATTGAATGATGTGCACATATAAAGAATGATATACCTTCTGCTGTGTACATCAAGTACGTAAAGATGGCAGTGAGCCGTGCCATTTTTTCTATTCTATTACAAAAATCCTTTTAATTTTTCATTTGGGAATACACTTTGGTCAGGGTTCACTGCATTCGTGTTCTGCCTAGAGCTTCTTTTGCTCGAGACAGTTTATGAACCAATGTAGTATGCAAATTGTTCCAATAACTAATTGACCCTTATGTCGTTATAGGCGAGCTGAACACATAGAGACTAATACCTATGTTCACTATCAAGACTATACACACTTCTTACAAATTATGAATTTTATGGCTTATTTACTCCGCGAGAAAATGTGGAGGGAAATCTAGGTCAACATCAACAAGCTCGAGTTTTCCTTGCTCGTGTCATTGGCACGAAGAATAACGGCTCTGACCCTTATCGTGTCGAATGAATTATGAATGCCTTTCAGTCCTTCTACCTCCTAGAATGGAACACCTTTCTCCACACACACCGCTCTACACTCGCATTTACTTAAACTCACGTATTCAAAATAGCATGTCATCGGCAGAAAATGATGCATAAATTTATTAATTTACTGAAATATACTCCGCTCCTGAAAATATAAGTATATTATCCATCCACCACGCTTCTTCTCTCTCGCGTTTAGGCAAGGAAAACTCGTTCTAGGTACAAATAACAACATCACTGCCAGCTTTTCTTCATCTTTTCAAATGAACTCGGTTGGTATTACGAAAACATAAAAAATGCAAAATCTTAACATAAACCTACATAATACGATGGCCAAGTAAATAATGCATAAAACACGTACCAGTATCGCACAAAATACAAAACCGGCGAGGACGGTGGTAGGTAGGTAGAGAGAGAGTGAAAGAAATTGTCTTCATCATCGGCATCCCATGAATATCTTCGCTGTATGCGAACTACGGCAAGTAGAGAGTTAGTTAGGAAAGCTGACTTTTAGTTGGCATGAAAACGTGCCATCTCATATCGCATAATTACTCACCATCATCAGATGAAGCAGCAAAAATTGAGAGTGAGTGCGGGGAAGCAGCGTAGTAGTGAGGTTATAGGAGCCGAGTGAGTGAAATAGTAGCAGTATTTTGAGTTAAACTTTTCTCCATCACGACTATCAGGCCAGTATATTATACAATACACCACACAGCAGCAGTGTAACTACCATATCGCCACCGCCACCACTCTCCTCAAAGTTTAGTTCATTTTTAGTGACGGGAGAAAACACATGAAAATAAGTGCAAAGAGAAGCGGTTACGTGTACTTTCATGATGTACATGTCTAAAGAGCTTGGCCTCGCCTTATAGTGTTGCCTGCCACCACTACTGCCGCTACTTCTACTACCCACATCCTTCCCAAACAACAGATCATCAGTTCTTGTTTGTTCATGAAGGCAAAAGCATCACGCTGAGCCTCTACTTGAGCACAAATAGGCGAAATAAATGAAGAATTACGAACTAGGATTAAACATGACCTGACAGGAGTATATTATGTTAAAGCACGCCACTATGTTTTATGCATGTTATATGCTTCCTCCTTTCTCCAAAGTTTGTTGTTCTTCTTTCTCACTCTCCACCACGTCTTGTGTCTTTTTCTCCCTCTCGCTTTCTCCAACCAAACAGCCGCCTGTTCATTTTCTATGTATTAGTATTTTGCTCTGTTTTTCATCTCGTTGTCGAATAAATCCATTAACATGCCCGTAAGTACACATACTCCTATTTACCTCCGCGCACACACAGAATACTCTGTACTCATGAAGTCGGTATCTGTACTACCACGACGGCTTCTGCTGATGCGAAAAAACTAAAGTACACAAATTCAAGCAGTGCAGGAGGCCATACCGCTTTGTCTGAATTTGAAGCATTTTCTCGCGGAGAAAAAGAGAGGAGGATGCATTGCCATAATGATAGTTTGACTTTACCGACAAAATGAGAGTCCAGTAGTTTATACATATACATCCCTACACCATGTAGGCACCTTATTCGTGCGCCTACGCCTATTTGTGAGCGTATGTATCTATATCCATGTATATTTACTTGAAAAGTTTACTTTTCGTATGACTAGTGCCAGTAGGCCGCCAATGCGATGTTATTACATAGCTCTTCTTCTCGCTATATCGCTTCACCGGCTCCACTACTGGTGCTCTTCCTTACTATCACTTTGGTCGTTACAAAAGCTTTTGGAAAATGACTAGTACAGGATCAAGAAGAGAAACCAATGTTTTACACTTACCACTACCACTGCCACCACCATCATCATCATCAGCAACAGCAGCAGTTGCAGTAGAAGTAAGAATGGCTTGTAGTAATAGTAAAAACCGAATGGAAGACAACGGCGACCATGATGATGATCATGGTTTAGTACTTTTTGCTTAGGTAAGCAAAGCAAGCAAACTAAAGCAGCCTAACTAACAGATATACACAAAGTGAGAGAGAGCGAGAGAGAGACAGCGAGAGAAGACGCACGAAGAGAGAAAAAACAAGTCAGAGTTTCATATAAGTAGTATAAAAATATACAAGTTACTTAAACGGAGTAATATAAACTAGTGGTCGTAGTAGTGTGATACTTTGCTGCCGTTTTGCTACTTTCCCTCTGTTCCTCATCGTTATGTACATAGATCATGAAACAAGGCACTTGATACATTTCTCACGTCCTCTGCATTTGGCGAGTCAGCCCTCTCTTGCAATTCATACATATGCTAGGAAAACAGAGGAAGACGAAGAAGAAGAGGAAACAGCAGTTTCATGTCGCATCTACACACTTACTCTCTTTTTCTGGCTTCTACTCATTCCTTGCCTCTCTCTCTCTCTCTCTGTATGTGTGTGTCTTCCTTCGATGAGCAAGAAAAGGCACAAGAGTATGTACAAACATAGCATCAGGAGAGTTGCAAGAGAAGTTACTCTTTTGTGAGCCAATGAAGATTATGAGACAGGACAGGAGAAAAGGGCTGAAAAAGAAAGAAGAGGAACAGGAGGTGTCGTTCTCTCTTTTTCTCTGTGTGTTCACATATCTATATACCTATACACATGTCGTGTATGTTCATATAAAGGCTTGAAAAGAGAGAGAATTAAAAAAAAGTAGAAGGGGGAAATATATTTCTCACGATGAATCATTTCTCTGTGCTCAAGTAACAGCGTTTACTTTTAATATATAGCTGGCGTGCTTCAACACCTACTACAACTGACTTGCATCGCAATGATAATGTGGCTCTTATTAGAGAGTATATACGGAGTTTTCGGTATAAAATGAGTTTGTATAGGACAAAGAAAATACACACACCAAAGTATCAGTGTTACTTTTTTCCTCATGTATCCTCATTACAGACGCCGCGGCACTGCATATGTGCTCCGTCCAACAAAAAACGACACACTAATAATACAAAACATGGCTCTATATAACGATGTAACCTATCATTAGAGGAATCGTTATCATGGGTACCATCACCATCATCATTGGGAATGAGCTGCCTTGCTAAAGAAAAAAATACTGTCGAGAGAGAGAGAGAGAGAAAGAGAAGTTGGTCGTTGGATCTGTGTACTAGTTGGTACAATGAGAAACTGCAGCATAGTGGCAGTAAATAGAGCCAGGACCATCATCAGGAGTATTACCAACTAAAAGGACTACTACCCTTAGAAAAAGTAAAACTTTTCCCCAATTTCCGTCTCATTCATTTTCGCTTTAAATCTTAAGCCAATTAAAAAACGGGAAGTGAGAGAAAAGAGATGGAGAGGGAAAGGAAGAGAAGGAGAGAGAGAGAGTGGAAAGGAAAATAAGAAGGATTCCATGGAGTTGCCAGAGTAATTAGGAAATAATAGAGTCCATAATTATGAAATGGTGTACCTCAAACTACTAATATGTATATAATGATGATGACGACGATCCGAGGATGATACTACTTGTAAAACGTACCACCAACATCACCACCGACACCAGCCAGAAGCAAGCAACAGTAGCACCATCATCAGCAGCACTGAAACTGATGCTATAAAGGCATATACATACATACTAGCTTTCTCTTTCTCAATAGTTATACGATAAGTTTGTACGTCTCTTGTATATTTTTTGATATACCACTTTTACTGGTACAGACTAACAAGCACTCATACATAACAAGCATGTTGTCTGTCCATAATTTGAAGTAATGCTGGGAAAGAGAAGAAAGAACGTTCTATGAGTGAGGGAAAAGGAGCTGAGAAAAATAGTAATGGTAACCAGATAGTTAGTTTTGGTACACGAAGAATTTCATTCCCTCCTTTCCTCATCTCCTCATCATACTAGTACGCAGTAGTACGCCTCTACTAATGGCTGTCTAAAACATCTTCAAAGTTGCTTTAAGACACACTTGTAACATTTCAATGCGAACGTGGAGCCATGAATGCATGTAGCTTATAGGCACACGCAGATGCGCTTATTACATATTATTATTATTATTATTATTATTATGTACTTGTGTGCTTTCACAGAGTGCCCACAGGCCTTGGTGGTGGAAAGTGGGAACGAGAAAGAGGACGGATGGAAAAGTAGGAAAAAGAAAATAGGATGATGAAATGCATGCATACATGTGTGTGCAAGGAGGAGTGCGTACATTAAATTGAGGAAACTCATTTTAGTATATCATTTCTTTGTTACTTGATTTTTTTGCGGGGGGAGGGGTTTTTGCTGGTGTACCACATACAAACAGATACGTATTCATTACACCACACCGTTGATACAATAGAGCAGCGGCAGAGTTAGTAATAATAATACGAAAGTAAACAGCATCAACTGACATGAATATAATATTATCTTACTCTTTATGAGAGCGAATTTGCTCACAAGGCCATGTGTATAGTTGTTGTATACGGGAGAATGAAGTTGGAAAAAAGCTCCTTCGGTGAATAAAGTTGGTTTTTGTTTGTTGATATCTCTCTCTTCCAGGGAATGTGATTCACTTTTATTTTCCTTCTCCTTCGTTCGCCACGATGAACAAGAAAAAATACTTAAATAATATAGGTATACATGCTCGCATCATATGCATAGGTATGTATTTATGTATATGCATCTTATCTTTGCCTTGGTCACACCATTTATAAATGTGCATTCGATATTCATATATCCAGAATATGAGAGTACATTTATTATATAGGGACAAGTAAATGGAGATAGGAGAATGGGACATGGAGATATTTTGAGATATGAAGAAAATAGATTTTTTACCGAGCAGCGGGTAACAAAGCATGGGACGAGGAGACAATAACAATGCAGTCGCGTTGTTCTGATTAGCACAAAAGTAGAAAGAGAGGATATGGAATATGAATGTACCCATATAAGAGGGCTATACAGCTCTTTTGCGGAAATGGTGATTGCGTTGAATTGAGCTCAATTGTTTGTAGTAAAGGAGGTCTTTTATCAAGCTATTAGGAGCCAAGTTGAAGGGGATGAACTGAAAGTGGAAATAAAGCAGTTAAGTTAGTATGGAAAACCACAGTGTTCGTTCATCTTCTGGTTTTATGAATGTGTTGATATATTTTGCAACGAGAAAAGTCAAAGTGCATCAACAACAATAACACCAACGCTTTTTGCTAACTCAGCGAGAGAGGAACGAGTTGGAATCGTCGACAAGAGAAAGAGCGTGGTGGTCTGGTTGGTAGTGAGAATGATAGTGCATTTTACGACTATACGAGAACATTTTGGTAATTAAAGTGCGTGTACGCTTTCCCTTTGTTAAATATTTATATGTATTTACTCCTGTTTATACATTTTGTATTCGTCAACAACAAACTTGGCTGGCTTGTCATTTAAACAAACTCTGTCATTATCACCATGAACCATCCATCCATCCACCATCACCGTCCTTTTATTACTCTTCATTCAAATGTGTCTGTCTCTGATGCAATACCGATGCCAGTTCACGAGCCTAGCATATTTTCCAACAAACACACCGAAAGCATCTGCGTGAAGGCATCAGGCATCTGGTTCCCTTTGTTATGCATGTATTTTACTACCATCACCACTCCTCCGTTTCTCTATCTGTTCCTTTTTTATTAATACTTTTCAATTGTGGTGCTGCATACGAAAGTACGTTAGTAGATGAAAATGAGAAGAAATTCATATATTTAACTAATAGTTATAGGAGAGTGAGCGCAGTGCCGTGAATACATCAAATTAGCACCACGCACATTACATCAAAACTGCCACATTTGTTCATGCTCACATGCTCCCGTTATTAGCCTGCATTTGGAAAGGGTTGCATATTGACGCGCGTGCATTTTACTTGACTGACGACGACGACAACGACTACGAAATGAGAAAAGAAGCCGTGCTCTGGAATTTTCATTGAACGGAAAGGATTTATCTGCAACAGGAAAGAGGGGAGAAAACTGCGCCTTTCACTCACTCAGCGTTTTACGTTCTGGCATAAAACAATAATAATAATAATAATAATGACGATGCCACTATGCCACCGTTCTACGAAAAGACATTATACTTCAAATCTAAACTTTGCCAATATCGTCATCAGAATAACATGGTTTTAGTTACGAATTCCATTTCAAAGTCTTTTGGTTACAGTTTGGTGTAAAGGCAGAGCGCTTACCAACCAGTCTCTAAAAATCAATGTGATTTTAAAATAAGCCATATACTATGTACACTCCTTACGAGGTTTTGCTGCTGCAAACGTAAATTTTTAATAGTAATTGTGAAACGGACTTGGTCGTACTTAAAGGAAAGCAAATAGATGAAAAGGTTCTATGGCAATTCTAAATACTGAAATTATACGAATTAATTCCGAACCTACTGATGTGAAAGGCATCCCAAATATGTAACGCTTGACATAGCAGATTTGCTGTAATGATTTTCCGCGTATTGTTCATTGATTTTCCGATTCGACAATTTTCTCTGCAGCGTTCTCCAGGAGGAAGGTGAAAACTCTGTACGCCATTGAAATACACGGAGAATGCTTCTACAAACACAGCTTTGCAGAGAATATGTTTTTGAACACACTCATTTATCCATTGCTAATTGAACGAAATTGACGACCGACGTAGATAAAGTACATGAATGTTTTACAACTCCATGGAAAACTGCCGCTCCCAGAAAATGTAGTAGACCTGCATTATGAGTAAGATCTAAAATCTTGCCATGAACAATACGTCCTAATTGCAAAATTTGCGTCGTAAGTATTTGTGCATTCCATTGCAAAATCTCAATGCTTCGTTTTCCCCTTTCAAACGATACTAATATTCTATTTTTGCTTAGTTTGCCACCATTTGCCAAAGCCGATACTTGATCAATACTTCAACGTCAGACCTTTAACATTATACTTGTGTTTCAATAGTGATCTAATGAAACATAACAAATTAATTAGTTCGCTTCAAATAGAAGAAGGATGGCTTATTTTGAATAGTACCAATAATCAACCAAATAACGGGATCAAAGATTGCGGTGTAGGCCAATTAATAAGAAAAGCATGTAACGAAATGATTCAACGTCAGGCTTATTCTGCTTTATTATTATGAATTTGAAAGCAAACTAAATAAATTCGCTTACCAACATTGGCCAATGCTCTCAATGTTGCCGTATAAATGTATCCGAATGCTTTATACGTACCCATAATCTTCTTTGACAAATAGAAGCAAAAAAGATATTTCCAAATGCTTACGTATTTACGACAATCAATGGCCATCCAGGTCTTGATATCAGATGGAAGCGAAATCAAAAAATGGCGAGAGCAACATAAACTTGAGCATGACCATTAAAAGTTAACCATGAAGGCAGGCGATTCAAAACTTTGTAGCAAATATTTTCCGTTAATACTGAAATGATTAAATGGGATAAAGGAACTGTCTACACTTTACTGATACTCCAAAATAGAAGAAATAAAACCTTAAATATTTGAGCAGGTTCCAGAGAAATATAAAAAGATAAATAAGTGCAGGCAAACAAGTCGGGTAATGTTCCCGACGTAGTAATGACTAATGATGACGGTCAAAATCGTTCATTCCACATGAAAGAATTAAAAAATATATACACAACATTTATTTTGGACTGGATACGTACGTTTGGAAAGTGCACAACCACCACAGATAAAAGCTACAGATAAGTCCTTATTAAATACAAACCAAAGTATTAAATAGCATATTTGCGTTCCCTTTTGCCCCATGTACTTGTTTTCCGTGCTGGATGCCAGAGTCGGACTAACTTTATTACCACGAGTAAAAAATGTGAAAATCTTGTTGCTTTTCTCTACAAAGAGACATTTTTATAGACAAGCAAATAAAAATAAATAGCTGGGATTTGTTTGCTTTGCATAATGTTTTGCGTTTAGCAAGTGTGTAAAATTCAGCCCAATATTCCAAACAACATTATTATTTCGCAAGTAGTACTAATAATCCTCCAGACGTTTGTGCACATCCGTATAACATGTATTATTCCCAACAATACATATAATTCTGCATTCATTGAAAAGATTTGCTGTCGTGAGTGTAAACACACTACTATGTCGTATGTACATATTTGTGTGTTGTACCAGCTCAAGAGTAACTTCTTGGCACACACCGTTTTTTCTCTTTTCTCTTTTTTTCTAACCGTTTTGGGACTTACTTTTATTTTCTCCACCCTCCCGTTCACTCTTTCACTTTCTCTCGCCCGCTCTGTCTCTCTCTCTTTCCTTTTAAGAAGCTTTTTATTTTCCCTTTACCGTCTTGTCAATTGCAGCTGGGAAACTTGCCTGATTTATTGGGTGCCAAAAATTGTTGTTCAATATCTGTTTTATAACTAATTGAAATAACTTTCGTTTTGCCCGTCTGCACACAAAAAATCCTTCAAACAACTCCACTCGAGCCTGTGTATGTGTTTTTGCATGTGCGGTGGGGATAAAGTGTACAGCTCTATTTCTACATACTCGACGGTGTTTACAGTGGGAAAATATTATATTTTCATTAGTATGTTCTTAAATGCCTAACACATGTATTTTTGGCATATGGACATATTTCTTTGCTGTTGCCACCGTCTCGGCGTCTCCCTATCTCTCTCCCTCACATAGGGCAAAGGTTACGCTGTATAATGATATTATATATTATTTTTGTTTTCATTACGAAATACATTCAGCATTTCAGAAGCGTGTGCATGGAACATGGAGTTCAACTACAAAGGTTGCTTTTGTAGTCATGCGTCGATGCATGTTTACTTTTTACACAGTACGTTTTCGTGTGCAAGAGTATCACCGCATACAACAACAACTTGTAAAACTAATGAGAGCAACCTTTGTAACGTAATTTGTTTCGAGAAATGAGCTAATCCGTGTGGCACAACATTTTTTTCTTCCGCCCCTCTCACACGAGTCGGTTCAATCTCAACTATTTCATCTTCCTCATCTCCGAAAAATAGCTGTGATGATAGTCAGCGACAAGCGATCAATATAAACAGGCAGTTGCGCTGAAGAAAATACTTTAGATGACACGTATTTCTGAAGTTACGCCCAATCGTTTCTCCGCTGATAGAAAGGAGCCCGAAGTCTCGAGACCTGGACTTGATTTTAAGCATCAGAAAGGAAAATTAAAAATATTTTTTGCTGGCTACCACAGCAAAGTGTAGAGATGAGCCAAAAGGAAGATCATTGTTTGTTTGTACACAATGTCAAACAATATGCGGTTTTTACTATTCAAACGCATTGCTTTTGAAGGGGGAAATGTCATCACGGGCAGCAATCAACGCTAAAAGTTCTGCTTTTGAATGCCCAAAAAATATTTTGTTTGATTTCGCCTTTTCTACTGCTGCTGATGCTGCTGTTGCTGCCATACCAAAAAATAAAATGCGTGCTGATGTCTTGGTCGTGTGTGGGGGGAAAGAGAGAGAGAGAGAGCGAGAGAAAGCGAGGAGAAAAGAGGTTCTTCCTCTTTTATTTTATTTTTCCTTCGTCTTTCTATTTCAAACCATCAAAAACTTTCTCGCTTTGTGAAGACTGCCTGAAAAACGTTGAAAAGACACACGAACATGACGAGCATCATGACTGCTGTTGATGGGAAAAGTGTGTGATGTACCAAGAAGATGTAATATCATGCCATTATTACAAGATTCATAAAAAAAGTGGGTCTACTCATACGATAGTTTGGTGTATTATTGAGATACTAAGAAACGTGAATACTAGATGCTCACATATGTAAATACATCTAACGACTTTCACATCGACGGCAACTTTCACAAATAATGTATTCATTCAATGATATTTTTATGACGCACACAGACACGATATGGATGAAGATACACATATTTTTTACACAGTCCCTTCGTCAAGTATAGTTGACGGAAAGGGAAACACAAAATGACTTTTATTACCCCTTAAAGTAAAGAGGAAGAAAAACAAAGAAAAAGGTTTCCAGGGGAATGTTTCTACAAGTGTGAAATCGATTGTAATATCGATACCATCATCTTTGTCGTCATCATCAGCATCTATAGATTCCGCAGTGTCGCAATCAGGCCTACATGATGATGGTAAAAAGAATACTTGTCATTCAACCAGTATCATCCCAACCGAAAATGTTTTTGTGAATCAAAATCTGATGTTTCTGGGAAAAGTGGGAGGATGAAAGCAGAGTACAGAAAAAAAATTACTATTTTTTGCGCATTCACACGCAATTAAATTTTGAACATGCACACACTCACATCACATGACGAAAAAAATTAATTTCGCAAATTCTGCAAAAGAAACATGAAGGCGACGAGCGTGTGATGGTGATAGAGTTGGATTGTGAATTGTGAAAGATGGAAAGATGTGTGAGACATGATGTCATACCGAATTCTCTTTGATATTCTCGAGTATCATCCTCTTTTTTCTTTTACCTCTTTGAGTGAACTTTTGTATATATACATATTTCCATGTATTTGTGCTACAATCATCATGTAGTAAATAAAAAGGAGAAAGAAAACGAGCAAAGGAAGAAAAAAGAGAAAAATTTAGTAGTAGAGGGTAGAGAGGTGTTACTTTTTTCAAAAGAAAAGTAGCAGTAGCAGTTGTAATAGTAGTAGTGAGTAGAAGAAGGGAAAGCTACAAAAAAGAAGATACCAATTTTCGTCAACTTTCTATTTATCTCTCTTCCCTCTTTATTTTCTCATGCTCCCTTCTGTACAGGTATGAGTGCGTGTTTGTCCCATCCCAGACAGAGTTAGAAGGAAAAGGAGACTTGAAAGAGATAAGATGGGTACATGCATAAGATTCGACATTCTTGTTACATAATATGCATGTATATATGATGATGGCGATGATGACGACGATAATGTCTAAGTCTAGAGTAGTCCATGTATAGAAGAATGTGTGTTCCAATTTTCCAAGTAAAAGTGATAATATGCATGTATTGCACTTTGACGTACAAGAAGTAGTGTTATGCGCGAGCTCGTTGTCGTCTTGTCAACGTCTTTGTCGACACCGCAGTAGTATACCATTTCATGCATGTATGCATACACCAGGCAACTGAGTGAGTGACTATTCATCCATTCCTAATAATATCAGGCAGAGATGGCGATGATGATGGGCACGATGATGACGATGATGATGACAGTAGAAAGATAAGGTACATTTATTTCATTCTTTCTCTCACACTCTATCTCTGTGTATGTATGTGTGTGAAAATGAAAGAAAGGGAGTCAAAGTAAAGTAAAAGGTGATGAATAAAAAGATAAGACGAAAATGAAGCTAAAAAGCAATGATGCAAACAAGAAAAGTGGGAACAATGATTTCAACTTATATCATTATAAACTTTTTTTTCTTTTCCTTTTTTCACTCTTCCATTCATTCATTCATTCACTCAGCCAGTCATCCATCCATCCATTTTTCCCTCTACTCTGTGTAAATTTCATTCTCACACTCTCAGGATGGGAAATTGTAGCATGTGCAATACTAGTCGAACCACCAAAAATGGAGTTCTCATATTATTACATACTACTACAAATGAAAAAGTGTGAATGAAGAGGTTTTACGAAGGCAATAGATTCTCTTGGGGCATTGTGGTGCATCATTCGTCAATTCCATTGCATTATGGGAAACATGTAGTCAAGAATTTCTTGACAAACTTAATAGCCGCCAAGTGATTGAAAAAGTATTTGGAGAATTACCATCAGAAAAAGTTGTATTGCTATTTTAAATTTGGAAAACTGGGCCTAAAAACCGTCATCTAATAAAAATGTGTGGAACCTGTTTCGTCGAAAAAAAGTACACCATTGAATATAGCGAGTCGTTTCATAAGCACAATGTAGAGTAGATTACATTCAACTGCCATCCTTTTCACACTTTTACGTGTACGCTTAAGCTCCTATAAAGACAGAAATGACGAGCATCAGTATAAATCCAAGCCAAGTTTATAGGTAGAAATGAGCAAAGTGGGGAAAGCAAGAAAAAATCAAATGACAAATAATGGCATCCTTTCATACAAGCCAATATACTCTCCATCACTTAGTGCGTATTTTTTCGCACTTCAAAACCTAATATCGTTTAAACTGATTGATGGGCACACTGTTTTCTTCCTCCCTCTCGTTCTCCTATCTGTATCTTTCTCTTAAAATTGACAATCAATGACAAAACTCGAAAAGTAGAGAAAAGCGTAAATGGAAAGAGCTTGTACTCAACTAACTGCAACTGATGCCTGTCTCATTTCCTTCCTTTTCTCTGATTTTCCCCTTTTCCCTATCATCCTAATCATCGTCATATTATTGTCTTCTGACTTTGCTAACAAAAAATGCACCACTACTGAAGTAATCATCATCATCATCAATTTTCTTTCTTTTTACTAAAAAGGAGGATACAAGTGACATGTCAAAATTTACATTTCATATCTGTCACATGCCATAATATCCCATTCTTAACATTTGGAATATTACATCTTTTCAAAACGAGTATGTATTGATGCACACAAAGTGAAGATTACCGTAATAATAATGATAACCTATCTCTTTCTCATTTCACTGAAAAGGGGACAGGTTGCTGACGGTGTGCTTCTTGAGATTTTTTAATGTTACGCATGAAGGAGCTTTACATATTATAGACTTTCACAAGTAGTAGTGCACTAGTGTTACTCTTACAAGTACCCTGTAGAAAAACTCCTTTCTTTCTTCCTTCTTATTTCGCTTCTTGCACATGATATTTTATTTAGGAGAGAACCGCATAGAATAATAATACTAAATATAAGAAAATGGAGAAATAACCTGACATTCCTGTTAGTTTCATTGTCAAGGTAGACATGATATAAATGAGAAGCTGGAAGCCATTGTGTTGAGAAAAATGCATAAGACGGGAGGAATGAGTTTATCGGATCTCGGAAAATGTGACAAGAACGGAATGAGATAAAAATTTCTTATTGCTGGGTGAAAAAGTGCTTCACCGCAAACCGACCATTCTCTGCCAGCCGCCATATCACTCCGATAACGTGTTCTGTTGTCGTGTGTATGGTCTGTCGTTTTTTTGTAGATACGATGGGTGACTGAATAATACAAATACTTTTTGCACAATTCCCTCTCCTTGTCCTATTTAATTTCCCGTAATTTTAAACGCCAGTAGTGGTGTACTTTGCTGGAAAGTAGACAGTTTGCAAAATGAGACAGTTTGTGTGAAGAATAAAATGTCGAGAGCCGCTTTTCGAACAGGAATTACGATATTCATCATCATATGCAACGTAAAATGCCCAGCCACATTGTGTAATCTTTACATCCGCCATGATATTGTGTAAATACTTTATACGATGAAATGGTACACAGGAATGTCATGGAGAACGTGATTAGTGATGAGAATGAGGTAGAGGATGTCGAAAGATGCATTCTTCTGTTCTGAGTACCTATCTTCCTATTTTCACCAGCTTTCCTCCCAGAATTCCTATCCTTTCAACCAGAAAACGGATAAGGATGGCTGCCTATAGTCACTGGTATAAAGTTGGAGAAAAAGCGATGGGGAACCTGAGATGAGATTTGACAAAATTTTTTTTAAACAAACGAACCACCAAAAAATACTTGGTCTTATAAATACATCTCATCTTGTCCCTCTTTCTCTTGTCTCTACCCAAAAATCAGGCCATGGTGATGATGCTCCTCTTCTCTCTTGTATTTTTCCCCTGCACATCTATCTCATCCGTCCTCTAGTAAAAATAGAGAGAGGAAAAGCGAGAGACGAGAGAGAGAGAAAGAAAGAGAGTGGAAGCTCAAAGATTATTACCATCAAGAAGATCTACATTACATCATTTACATTTTCTGCTTATATCATCGTAAAATGCCGTAAATTTTCCACAGGCATACCTTTTTGTTATCATGAAAATGCGCCTCCGGAAAAAATTTGATTTTCCGTCTAACCAACCACCATCATTTCACTTCACTCCTTTCTTCTTTCCTACCCAGTGCACTCACAATCAGTAACAAGGCACATCCTTTCTTTTATTTTTCTTAAAAGCGACATCAAAATGTTCGCTAGCGCTATGCTTCCGTACATTTCACTAATACTGCTCGCATGTTTCAGGATGCTCAGCATGAGTTTAACTCATATAGACTCGTTTCCCTGCTTTCTCGATAACATTCATGAAATGACGAATAATTTCACAGATATCCGATTCGCTTTTGTTTGAAAAAAGTGAAAATGGGTAAGTACGCGGCCATGTGTGTTTACAGGTGTGCGCTTCCCTCATCATCATCATGACAAAACAGCGATATACTGTGTGATGTATAATGGGGAATCATTTCAAATTTTGTTAGTCCTCTTGTCTGAACGTGTGCTTTTATATCACCACACAAAAAAGGAAAATTGCTACTCTTTTTCAAAAACCATGGCTTTTGTAAATGACTATTTGGTGGGTAGGACGCATAAAAGATATAATAATATTTTGAGCAATATTTGATATCAAGTAATCGTTACGTTGGCTACGTCTGTTTTTAGACATCCACTTTGTTGAATACAATGACGACGGCGGTACATACCGCGATGAATGCAATTTGTTACCTGACTGCTCATTCTCTTTCCCTCGTCGTCGTTATACCTGTTCCTCTTTCTTCCTCTGTTTCTGTTCTCTTATCAAATTACATCTGCGAGAGAGGGAGCAAATAAATTATAATATGGAATGCATAAAACATGATCCTGTACAAAAGAGGCAAAAGGGACTTTGCCTCACACTGTCTGCATTCGCCTCGAATGAATTATATAAAATGTAAAAAAAATTATCCCTCATCATGAGCGTAACGTGTGTCGCCTGCTTTCCACTTCTCCGTTCCATCTCTCCTCCGCCCCTCGTATTCATTTCATAATAATAATAATAATAACATAATGCCTGTGCTTACAGTGAAACTCACAGCACAAAATTTTATACTTAGGCTCATAAGAATGCTAGGAAGACGATAGAAAAGAGAGTTCACCAGTCGAGTCACCATGAAGGATTTATAGGAACGTAGATCACCACGGCACCACGACTAACCCACACTATGGAAAGCAGGGATTCTTTTTTATCCCAAACAACAAACTGATATACTGTAGGAGGAAATCCCAGCCAAGATTACACATTTGCTCACCAACACCGCACCGTTTTCTCTGGTTCATCATCATGATCATCATCATCTCCCATGTCATGCATAATTTCAAATAATGGTATCAAAATTAAATTGTAATGAGTAGTCTGCTGCTTCCAAGTATTTTTACGGCATTTTATAAATATATAAAACGAGGTGGTCTAGCCAAGCTCAGCTAAGCAGCTCGTTCTTTTTCCTCTCTTTCTTTCTCTCTTCTGGGTTTGATATATTTTCCCACTGGACGACTTTGGATCACATGAGTAGTGGGACAGAAACTTGACGGGAAAATTATAATCACATTGGAATAGACACCTGAGGTTGCGGTTTTATGACCCACAGGAATGTGCTCCATCAGTAAAAAGTTTTAATTAAATCCCTTGAGTACCATGCCACAAGTACTTATAATAACATCCAACAGCAGCACACACAGTTGTTGGCAAGCTTTTGGATCAGGGATAAAAAACTTGAAGAGAGAGAGAGAGAGAGCAAAGCAGTGGGAAAGAGAGAGGGAGATAGTTGGAGACAAGAGGGAAAAGAGTCATATATCCACACATGCATGAATAGTTTCGCTCGTAAAATGAACGTGTAAAATTTATTTCAATAATAGACGACCACAAAATATATACTTTTTACATGGTTCACTGACATTTTTTTCTTGCTTTCCATCAACTTGTTATACTTTTATATGGGAGAGAATGGGAAAAATTGTGCTTTCGGTGCAGAAATAGATTGTTTTGATTGCTGAGTTTACAGGATTTCATCTGCAGATAATTCCCCATGAATGTAGAGAAACGAACATTGTCTCAAAAATAATATTGTATCGACCTCATCCTTCTCTCTATAAACCTCTAGTACATCCACAGCATTCCATAAAAAATGCTCTACTGTTTTCAGTTTTCAAGGAGAAAGACGAAGGAAAGGAATGATAGCCGAGCTGCTGTAGATGCCAATGCCAGCTTAGAGAAAAACTCATTGAGAGAGAAAGGGAGAGAGAGAGAGAGACAGAGTTAGCCTAAAAAAGTAAACTACTTGCTTTCCCCTTAAAAATATAACTATTCATTTTGTAAGTTTCATGTAAAAAATAAAACCATCGAATTAATCAAAGGCATTTGAGTTTCCACATCAGTTATTCTTCCCATGGCCTAGCATCCGCGTGGATATTACCCATGTGCTTATATCATCGCTCCCTCTAAAATAATAGTTGGACGGGAAGTTTTAACGTAATATTATTGGAGAATATACGACACAAGATGATTTAATAGAGTATCCTTGCCGCTACTACATAATATTTATTATATATACGCTCAAGGAGTCTATTTTCTCTCCCGCTCAAACTGGTGGTGGTAGCATGGCATCAAAATGCCTAGTTATTATATCCGCTTTTGTGTGTGTGTGTGGATAGAGATCCACTAAAATGTCCACGAGATGATTCATAAAATGACAAAGGAGTTGGCATTCATGTTCTTCAGATTTTAGTTACATGCAATATCCGTTTTCACTAGGAGCACGCACACATTATAGATGTACAGATGAGAGATTACCCATGAAAAAAATCGGAGAGAGAGAGCGAGATGCAGACACGATTGTTCATCATCCCTTGTGCGCTATAACTAGAAACTTTTTTTCCTTCCTGCTACATGCTATAATACCTAGATTACACAAGCAGGCGGAGGGGATGTATCTGCCATCCAAAACGCATAATAAAGGCCTGAGATTTGTTTTTGCTCTGCTCTGGAAAGACATCATCCAACTTGAACAACCAACTTGTAGTTTTTTTCATCTTTTTCTTGCAGAAAAAATAATACAGCAGTGCTTTATGCTCAAAATAATAATAACATGCATATTATTTTTGTTGGAGAACAAGAAGAAGGGTCAACGTTTCCTGATGAGCCCATCATTGCTTTCAACAAGTACTCATTTAAAGGGTTAAACCATCATGAGAGGAGGAGAAGCGGAAGGAACAAGCTGGAACAGTAAAATTATGTAATAAAACCTGAACGACATCATCATATTTTCATAAGGGAAACGGAAAATATTACACGAGAATATATTCATATACTATTCAAATTGGCCCAAGCTACTGCAATAGAATCAAGTTTGTTTGCTTGCTCTACTTCCTTCCTTTTTGGGGAATACTAATTCTGTGAGCAAACTTGCAGTTTTGTTTTTCTACTTTTGTGAGCTTGGAGTATCCTACCCCATGCGATGTTTCTACCATTAATATTTTATCAAGCATTGCACCATTAGTACTATTAGAATCGTCACCACGATATTTTTCTCTGGTCCCAAATCGAGAAAGTACTTTTAAACTAAAATTGTATTTGTGTGAAGCCAAAAAGGTTTATGTTCAAAGTTGACGCGCCGGAGTAGCAAACAAAATTAGTGGAGCAGGAAATGGGAAAGGAAACGGGAAACTGAGAATTAATACCATATCCAAGAAATATCAGTTTGATTTGATGCGTTTCAGAAATTCATGGAAAACTAACTTTTGATGTGTCCCGGGTAGATTTGTTTCAAAATTGAACAGGGAAATTGAGAAGTACACAAAGGCAGAGAGTGACGCTGGCTTTTAATCAATTCAATAATAATTCCAGCTTCAATAATTATAAGAACATGCTCATCATCCTCATGCTTTCAACTTCCATTACAGCTTGTATGTTTAATTTTAGCAAACAGGTTTGGAAATGACAGTTGTCTTGTCAATCGTTTTAGATAATAATGGGAAACTTGCTGTAAAGGATGTTTTGTTAAGCCATCAACCAAAATGCTCACTGATGTGACGTGGCAGCATTAGTTGGGCTAAAAGATTCATTCCGATTATAGTACGTTATGCAGGTTATGTATTTTAAATATCTGTTTAAAATGTGGCGAACGCTGTTGCTGCTGTTATTGCACTGTTCGAAAAATCCAACAAAACAGATCGCTATCCAGAACTTTGCGTGTCGTAAACAGACAGGTATCTGAAAAGAAGATACAAAAACATAACTCCAGACATGCTAACTTTTTTGCTCCTTCGGTGGGGTCATTACTGTTATTCCAATACTTTTTTACACTTATTGTTACCCTGTCCTGTGAAAAGTGACGTTGATGGGATAAAGTATTATGATCGCCCACAAAAAAGTAAATGTGCACATTTTCATCTGTAAGTGGAAAAATAGTGCATGCCATTGCAGCTTTGATTGGCAGACTACTTGAAAATGCACGCAAATGTTTTTGCATGCATTGCTGAAGCAAGCGTTTCACTTTAGGGTTTTTCTTTATCCATTCACATCTTTTCCACTGGAGATTTTCTTGAAATTGGAAATGGGGAAAGGAAGAATGCGCAACATAGAGGCAAGCCTCAAATAATATGTCCATTCATCTTTTTTGGGTTTGTCCTATGATTTTATCAGATATGAATGCATCTTACCCCTTTTCCTTTTTGGTAGAGTTTTCTACTTCCGCCGAGTTCACTAAAATATGTGTTTGTACGAGCGAGCTTGATTTGGGCTTTTCTTTCGGACAGAATGTTGCTGTAGCCTGCATTTGACACGAATCGTGCCTCTTATTGAAGTTCAGCAGACTGAGAGCGATGAGTGAGAAAAGCAATGAAAGTTTCTCAAAGTGCTCTGCTAGAGGGAAGGGAAGGACAAGTTGAATAACCAATTCTGTCCGTCCCCTCGAATTCTCATACTATGTGAATGGGTCACTACACCACCACCAAGCTGCAGCCACATTCACCACCACAAAAACAGCCTTCGCCAGTTTTACGTTTATAAAGGTAGGAATATTTTCCCAAGTATGATTATTGTACCGGTTCATATAATGCACCTATATTCTTGTACTATTTAGCATGCATTCATGCATACCTTCCACTATACTGTCAAGCAACTTACTACACCTGCTGTTGTTACTTTTACTCCCATCTGACTTATTTGAAGAGTGCGAGTAGAAAAGTATAAGTAAAAGTGAGCTTTGTGGAGACGTATATATTCAGTGAATACATTGGCTTCTCACACTTCTAATATTTTGGTCATAGTGGAATTAGAAAATAATATGTACCTGTACACAGGATACATCTCCCGCGTACCTGCTACAAGACATACTTTGTAACTTGCACAAGTGTCCTGAGAGTGAGAGACACGGTTACTTACTCGAGTGACTAGCTTGTAGGTAGAAAGTTTGACATGCCGCCTTTCCTCATTTTCCCGGAAACTTTCATTTATTTATTATTATTAGTTTCTTCTTCCACGATAGATATCCAATATCCAGTGTCTAACTCCATTTCCTTTCCCCAACATAACAATATGGATTAGTTCATGTGTATTGCTTCAATCAACTAACCATGTTCGTGTGCATGTCATACGACTCGGATCAATCTTGTTTCACTCCTTACATGTGCACGTGCGTTTCTACCTACCTACGTAGCCAATACGTACGATACGTATATGGGTATCTGCACCTCACTCTCAAACAAAACTGTCAAAGATGATGTGATGTAACCAAACGTCGTGTATTATGCAGGAGCAACAACAGAACCAGGAAACCTTTCGTAAATTTTTACCAGTTATTTACAACAGTGCATGTCAAGACACTTGACAAAATTTCGCTAGACTGACTATTGAAAAAAATGAAGACCCAACAACGTCACACTATCTTCTTCAACATGCCACGAACATGAAAAAGCTTACGTGATACATGCCCTCCATAATAATAGAGAGAAAAAGAGAGAGAAAAAAACAAATTATCGATGATAGTAGTAGAGTAGTACACATTTGGCCAACATTAACTGTCTCAAGTACTCAAGCATATACTGTTCTCATTCGAGGAAAGTAAGTAAATAATATAGGATTTTGACTTTTCTTTATAATTAAAATGTCGCTTTCCGGCAATATACAGGTAAAATATGATATATGGATGACAGGCAGAGTAGCACATATATGAGAGGATTTTTTGATGGGAGTTCTAGAAACCAACAATATTGTTCTACTGATATTGTTGTGGCTGTTATTACTTTTTGTTCTGAGAACGTATTACTGTCCTCATCATCATAATATCAATTCGTTTTCGGTAAGAAAGTCCATACGCAGTCTGTCTGGCACATAATAATATTCTGCTTTCTACGTGGGTGGATCGGTATGATGCTGATGGGTAATATAATACACGGCGTGATATGTGGTATAACCAAGTCATTCATGTGCACTACTATGGAAAATATGCTGTAATAAAATAGCAAAGTAATCTCATCTCTGTCCATATAATATCATGTAAGTACATCACCATCATCATCCTCATAATATGTGATATCATTTCAAGTGGCCAAATATTATTATTATTATTGTATCACACATACGAAAAAAAAACCACGAGTAACGGTAGAAGTTCCAATAACATTACTGCTGCTACTACTACTACTACCACCACAGGCAGCAGCACTATTACTACGACTATTATTATTGAAGCTCTAGCACTAACATCTCGAGTTGTACTACTTCTGCTGCTGCCACTATATCATTTGTTTTTGGGTTTAGTTGGAAGTTGGACAAAAAAGATTTATTATAAATCTGAACCGCCTGCTTGCATGGCGTATCCATACTCACACACAACCGGATATCAGAACTCGATTTTCTGACCACCACCGCTACCACCACACCATCCCATCATCAACCACCACCACCATGGCCTTTTTTACTGTTACTACTATTGCACATCTTATGACCATTACGACATTGCACTTTTCCCACTTGTGTGAGAGGGAAAAAAGATGCTTTCCAAAGTGGACATTCATACCAGCTTAAAGCTATTATAATGTATGTTCTCCTGGAGAGAAAATCTGCTTTAGATCCTCGTCCACGAAACAGCTTACACGTCTTTCCGCTAAAACCGTGTTTTGCTTTCCTCATATTGAAGAAAGCACGCTGGAAACTTTACAGCTAGTTGTACTGTGTATGTAGCTTCCATATATAAGTATATCGTCATCATTCCCACTACTGGCCAGCACAATCGTGCAGTGTCTGTGTGCAGTTTGCAGCTGTGGGCTGTCCTTCATTCAGCAAAATTATGGATATCATCATATGTAATACATATGTTGAAAGAGAAATGGGATTTTGCGAACAAGTTGCCCATACAAGCAGTAGTAGTGCAGTTTTCCTTTTCCCAGTTTTGTGTGGAGGACAATCAAGCATCCCTCATGAGATTTCCAGACTGAACAGAAAGTCTAGTGCTGTGATCATAATGTATATGTTTCCCCTCTTGTTGTCATTTTATTGCTCATGTGATCATGATGATGACGATGGTGATCACATATGAAGCTAGCGGTATTATTATTATGTTTATCATAAAATATATTTTATTATTGTCGTACTGGTTACTATTTTTACAGCTTCCTCGTTCCTACACTTTGACACAATGAGGGACAGATGGGGCACTTGAACAGAGACAAAGTTTTATCTTCTCAAGCCCATGGAGAGGGTCCAGAATCGTATGGGATTCTCAACATCAGCAAGTTTTATCCACATGCATTCAGGGTTTACCCCAGTTACATTTCATTCTTCAAACTGCCATCCAAATTTAACTAACCCTATGTATCGCTACATATAGCCTCTTAATTGTTAAATTGATATTGCTGGAAAGGATAAAGTCATGCCTTGTAGAATTAAGGGTTTCTTCGCTTCCCTTGATATTTACTGCAAATTTACTGGTCAGTCGCCTTTCCCCCTTGCCACAGTTCTGACTGCGCCACTGCACTCGTAGGTATACCAATATGTATATATGCTTCTATTTTTATGCAACAAAACCCGTTATAAATATAGTGAATGCGTGAGTAGCTGCTGTAGATGTAGTTGCACAAGACAAATCATTTTATATTCCTGTATGTTTTATTACAAATCGAGTCGGGAGCGGGAAGACAGAGCGAGAGATGGAGTACAAGATTAGAATCTCCTGCTGTGGATCCTTCTGCAGCAAGTGAAGTTGTTGGTGGTGATGGCAGGCAACAACATCTCAACTTTTACCACCACCACACGCCATCACATCAGCATCAGATATTGCAACAAGAGAAACGTACACATGTACACAAAAGCAAAATAGTCGAATAGGTATTACTGTTAGTACTGGTGCCACCACAACAACAGCAAACACACAACTCAATGAAGGAAGCTAACTGCCGATGGGATAGAGGAGAGAGAGTGTTTGTGTGGGGGAGAGAGAGAGAAAACGGAGATACGTTCTCTTTTTTGCTGAATTGAATGAATAGGTACATAATAAAATATAAAGTGTGTGTTTGAGCCTACCGAGAAGAGTAAGTAGTAGAGAAAGTAGTGAAGAGGTAAGCAAGCAGGATCATTCATGCATGGAACACGACGCTCTTTCTTCCCAGCAAAAGCAAGACAAGTGATAGTTGCGTCCGCATGAGTGCATGTTCTTACAAGTTCATGAATACTCAAAATCTCAACTTTCCAATACATTACCAAATATAAATCTGCGCATATATTAAAATATTATATGTGTGTGCAAGCACATAATATTATGTGTGGTATGGCAGATAGCACGATTTAGTTCCTGATGCCTGTGGCTCCGTGTGTGTGTGTGTATCTCTCCGTTTCTGCTGATCGTTTTACTTTCCATATATGACGATAATAGCAATAATGCATGTTATGATTCTGTTTAAAACCGCTGACTCATGCCGAGATTCTTGCTACTACAACATGCCGTTATTATACAATATTAGTTGAAATCGGCCTCCTTCTTCGACCATTCCATTACTTTTCTCCAATACTCCGGCAGCTACCTACACAGACAGACAAAAAGAGGAAAAAGCAAATCCCATCTTGGGTTACATTGTAACAATTTTGTTGTCGTTTGTGGTGTGTGTCTGTGTGTGATCACATCCCCTACACGAGAAGATACAAAAGAGAAGTGGTAATAAAAGCGCAGCGCTTGCTTCGTTTTGCAGTTTCTTTTTATCCATGATACATGAGTACTTAAAAAGGCAGTTAGAAAATAGAAGACTAGCACACATCACAACATACTTATTGTTAATGCACGTTCAAAATTCACTTGTGTACCTAATACACAAAGTATTAATGCACACACACATACACAAACTCAAATATATGCGATCGTACAGAGTCATGTAAAGATGAGAGAGAGAGAGAGAGCGAGAGCAAGAAGAGGAGCAGCAGGAGCAAACATAATAAAATGCCAGTGAAAACTCTTCTTTTCTAACCAGGAACGAAAGACCATTTGCATTAGTATCCAATTCCAAAAAGCCATCCTCCCTTTCTCTGTTATTCCAATGTTTGTCTAAAACTTAGAGAAAGAGAGAAGGTTTTCAGTTTGCAAAGTTACACAACATAAACTTGGAAAGGAGCTAAGAGGAGGAAAAGAGAAAGTGGAGAATAAGAAAAGTGAAAGCGCGGTAGCGCGACACACACACACGCATTCACAATTCACAGACAAGTGCCTGAGTGTGTGTGAATATTATAGCTGACTGAAGTGAGCCAAAACCAGAAATTTGGACTTCCTTTTCACTTCTCGTGTGTCTGTGTGCCTGGCATGCATCGCGGGCACGAGAGTATCTATCATATACAATATGCATCCCGGTTATAAATATAATTCCTTACACAAAATGGCAAAACTATAGTTTCCGTCCATCCAATTGTCCCTTTCGCATATTCTGGCCGGCGATTTTAGAAGGATACCATATTATGTCTACGTTGTAGTAGTAGTAGTCGTCGTAGTAGTATTTATATTGAATATGATAATTTCTCAGCTGGACTTCCCGTACGCCAAGTTTGCTTCTCGTTTGACTGCCTTCCTGTTACTACTCCCACACACACTCTCTCTCTTCAAATAAATTGGTCCACGACAAGGAACAACGGCCACACAAAAGACAAGGAAACCACCCTGTCCTTTTGAAGAAGTCCTTGTTACCTCTCCACGATCCCAAGTTAAGCATGTACTAGTAGAACAGACCAGAGACTACGACATTTGCTTGCATCAGTTACTCTTGAAATTTTATCCATAATCCCACACACTTGCTTGTGATAACTACACGGTCACAAGGTACAAGCACATCCGTGCAAAGAATGGACCGATGCACACAAAAACAAACCTCTGCGATGACGAAGAACCTCTCTACTTCCTTCTCCTGTTTACTTGCACATTTAATAATGCAATGAACTTGCAGTTTATTCATTGTTCTTCTACTCCGATCTATACTTTTACCCTCTGTATTCTCTCTCTCTCTCTCTTCCTCTTGAATCTTTTGCAGTTCAATAGAGATCTACTAGGAATTTCTAGCTAGTTAAGGTTAAACAAGCTCAAGAACCAAAGTCCTGCAGGATTATTTGGAATGAATATTTCAAGTGCACCTCCTCTCTACAACGTAAATCCGGTTTGCCTCTGTAGGAAAGTCTTGTTTAAATATGGGACTATGTTTTACTTTCCCCTCTGCACCAGCGTGATCAACAACAGTTGTAGAAGCAGTGTAGCAATCCAAAAAGCCTTATTACGTTTCCTCTTCAAATTTTCTACTGTTCCACTCCTCCTTCCCATCATCCTCTTCTTCTCTATCCTTACTACAAAAGTAAACAGTATTATCCACCGCGGTCAGCAGCAGCAGCGGCCTTATTACAACAGCAAATAATGTTTGCTCTGAAATTATGCTTCTACCATAAAATATACACTTTTTGATGCTTAAATATAATACGCCATTTTATATGTCATGCAATGCACTCTTGGATACACACACCAGGAACAGCAACACAGCTAAACTTTTGCTACACATTCGATTTTTGTGTGACAAGAATTCTGAGAGTGAGAGCAAGAGAGAGAAAGAGATAGGCTCGATTCTCATAAAACTTCAAGCTCCTCTGTTCATTCTTACATCCAATAGATATGATTAGAAGCTGGATGGTGTAGTATTCCCTGCTATTTGCTCACTTTTTTTGGATAAAAAATTTCCTCGAAAACAGACTCGTTTTTCTCATGGTGCGTTTTTATCCCAGCGGTATATAAAGGACATAGGATGGGGAACATGCAAGGCAGCAGCACTATACAAGAAATCTCCATTTTATACTCATGCACATGTATTACGACTTGTCCTTATATTATAATGTCAAGCTTTCATCCATGTGGTTTGTAAATCGTCCAAAAAGGCTTTGTAAACTAGACGAAGAGTGAGAGCGCGAGAGAGAGGGAGAGAGATGAAAAGGTCTAAAAATATACGGTATGTAGGCGCACATATTACTTCTATTTACAACATTAGCCATAAAATGGTCATCGTATAATAATGTAAGTAAAACATTCTGGATATTCAAGAGTATTTTTTTTTGCTTTTCTATACACACAACTCCGAAAGAAGTAGTTACTCATGAGCGTACACTCAAGCGTGGAATCCTATTATCATATAGTGTAATTTAAAACGCACGAGAAAGAGGAAAAATAGAAAAGTTTAACCCGCTTCTTTTCTTCTTCCCTTTCCCATGAAGTTTTCGACACTGCTGCTGGATTGTACCACGTTATATATTATATATGCATATACGATGTAACTACACTTATAAAATGTATAACAAATAACATATCATCATTGTCCCTCAGTGTGTGCTTTTTGAAGGGAGTTGCACCAACTCTCCAAAAGAAAGACGCACGTTCATTGAATGAAAGCAGAAATTGAGTCCCTTTTCTTCCACTATTCATGCTAAAAAGTTATGATAAAACGTGGAATTGAGCGTCATGGAAAAATGCCAATGCTGTGAGAATGAAAGGCTATATGGTTACCACTAACAAAACTACCGCCACGAACCTACTCCCACTACGAAAGCAATATAGGTAGGCACTGTGCCACTGCGTAAAACACTTGCTACATATATCTGTGCTACCCAAGCAGCGGCTTTTTACTAATAATTGTATTTTTGGTGATGGGTGGAAGTATTATACGCTCCCTTTGGGATCTTTACCCATATTATGCAAGTGACCTGTAGCACACTCTCCTTTCCCTCGTTCGTCTTGCTAATAAGTTTCCAGAGAGAGCGAGAGACCAGCTCACGTACCATTAACAAGCAGAAATATATTCCAAAAAAACTCTTATAGTTACACTTACTAATGCTATTACCGTGTATGTGCGTTTGTCCGTTTGATACCAAATACACTACTAGGATTTTCTCTCACACGCATTTCTTGCTCCACTGACGATGCTAATCATATGCATACTTACTTTTACATAATACTACTTCATTATATCAGCGTGAGAAATTTTCCAACCTTCCGCGAATAGGATAATAAATGAGGGATTCAAGTGAAGTGAGCAGCCAACGAATTGGAAAATGCATTACCAAGAAATTGGGATGGAGATTACGTTTCGACGAGAGTTTGCTTCGTTTTCAATTTTGTTGGGCTCGTCTTCTGGCAGACTGGAAATGGCAAACATGGCATGTGTAGCAATTGTGATGTATAGATTATGTTTTACATTCAATGCTGTCTATTTTTGGACTTGACTTGATTATGTGACTTTCGCCATACGACATTTCATAAGAAACGAGACAGTTTTGAAGGACAGCGTAAAGAAGGTACAACCATAGGCATCACTCCCACAACACCACTCCTAGTTCTGCTAACACTCCCACTCATTCCTTCCATGCTATCGTTCATTATTACAGGCAAGAAGCAAATATTCGACTCCCTTGCTTTTGTTATACTTTATAAAAAGCAAGCTGAAGCCATCAAGTCACCGAGAATACATTTGTCTATACTTTGACTACTCTCTTTAGTTTTGTTGTGCGTTTGACAGGTTTCCATTTCAAAGTTGATGTTCTAATCATTCCAGTGTGCTTTACAAGAACAGCGCTATCGATTTGTTTTAAATGTCAGTTCATCACTCACAATATACACAAGTTGTATTATGGTTATTATTTATCTAGGGATCTAGAATTGTCCCTAGCAAGCACCCATATTTTGGTGATGGACAGGGATCATGTTAATGTACAAGAGGAGCAGTTAAAAATTACCGATAAAAATAATGAATGGTTGGGTCCAGGAAGATCCTCCAGTGAGAATCCCCACCACGTGTTTTAATAGTTATGATGATGATTATGAACATCTCGAGTAAACATGCAAAAATATACGTACTTAATAACTTAATACTATATTGCGACACTGGATTATGAAAGGATTCGATGAGGCTGATAAGGGAGTGGAGCAGGAGAAAGTGGTTTTTCCTGGTGGCGGCCGCATGTTTGCACATAAAGCGACGAATGGCCCTGCTTCCCAGAGGAATGGCTACCTAGACCATAGGAATATCAAAGTCAACATGGAACACTACGCACACAGTACAGCCTGCAGACATTGACCGAACGAAAAAGGTGAAATTCCAGTAAAACCACACAGAGGAAACACTAGAGTAGCTTGTTGTGCTTTATGACTGGTGCAAATGCTTCATAGTACCGCTCTCCAGTCTTGGTACTAAACTGCAAGAATGATGCGGTTTGCTTCAAGTATTAAAACTGGTGGGTGTGCTAACTAACTCGTCATGAGAATTCCTCAACTTAATATAAATAGCCTATTAGTTGCTTCAGCTGAAAATGAAGATAAAGTGAATAGAAACGAAACAAAGAAGCATGCTCGGGACAACATAGTGCAACAATATTTGATTGCTTGTTTGGGCTGCCTACTGAAAAGCAATATAATAAAACAGTGTAAGGAAGTAAAGAAAATGAGAAGAATGAGAATGGCAGGAAAAGCATGAAAGAGAAAAAGATTGAAAATGGTGAAAGAAGCAACGAGAGAGAGAGAGAGAGAGCTTGTGCTGCTGTTATTATGGTAGGATGTAGTATATGGCAGGCTTATTAGTGCTTATTTACTTATTGTTTTCTCCGCCTGACAACAATAAATCCCACAATAACATTCCATTCCCAATTGATTGCTTTCTCCTCCACACTGACAATATCAATAAATCGCTTTAAACAATATTTTAATTGTTGGACTTACTACCACGTAAGTTGTGCAGAAGAGTACACACCATGTGCTTGAAGCAATGTTCCAACTTAATATCATATAGTGAGTCGTGTCAGAATAAGATAGGGAATAAAAGCAAGTTAATTCTTTGCTGATGCCCTACATGAAGGGATTTATGTGCATGAACCTTGAAAGGCATTTCTATTAGTTTTTTGAAGGCATATAGGTACTCCTTTGTATACGAGCAAGTAGAAGACGTGTGTACATCCCGCTACTCTCTCGTAACAAAACTTATGTATGTGCCGGCGTTCCCATTCACCGACAGTAACGTTGCTAGATGAACTAGATGAGGGTATGCATTTATTTACAACTTACTCCGCTCATTTAAGAATACATGCAATATTGACTTAATAATGAGGATAAACAAATACCGGAAAGCAACTAAGCAGAGCATGAAGAATTTCAAAATAAAAAAGAAGGTCAAAGATTTAGAAACACAGTCAACAGTTGTTGAATTACTCAAAACTACTTACTAAAGAGCATTACGCAGACAGAAAAACCCGTTATTAAAAATGAGTGTATAAGTACTACTACACAATTAGACTGATCGTAGGTCACAGGGAAGTAACTGGTCTAACAAAACTCCGGTCGATCCATGGAAACGAATCCTAAATGCCTTGAGCAAAACTGTGACTTTGGTTGGCAGTTTTTATGCATGCAACGAAAGATAAGCCTTTGATAATAACTATTCAGTGCTCCTTTACCAGCCTTTGAGCTTTATTCGTCCTTGTACATACAGTTTTATGTAATGTGGGAAACATGGCAAAAATGTAGTTGGTTTTGTGTGGTAGTGTATAGGGAAGATAGGAGCAATGAAAATGTCCACATACCACATGCCAACATGTCAGAATTTAACCAAGTACATTCTACAACAAGTTTCATGATCATCAGTTGGTAGACTTGAAACGAGAAGGCTCAGGGCTCAAACCAAAAAGCTGCCAACAATGCCCTCCACCAATGTGACGCTCTTGTCCGAGATATGTGAAAAGATTAATACTTTTGCTTTTACTTACTTCACATTATCCGTGCTTGTAGCTGTAGTAGATTCGTACTACTTTCATAGGCTTACTTGATGGGATATAAGCACCCATAAAATATTACAAACTTTAGTGTATTACAATGATATCTGATTGCAAAATAAGCAGCGAAACAGGATGGATGGATCGGATGTGCATTAAATTCCTATACCATGCACCACTCTAACATATACCTATATGTATGCACACACGGTTCCTTACAAAACGACGTCTAATATGTCCTGGGTATACACGTTCGCTGCTGTAGAGCTGTAAAATATTTATAATCTGATGCTCGTACTTTGATCAGAGGTTTTAGACGAAACCTTGTCTGGGAAAAATACGACGAGTGGTCGCGCTTCTGTGCCGCTTCATGTTTTGAAGGATTTTCATGTCGATGTCAATGTTCCTCCTATTTTTTCTGGAGAGGCCGTGTTCTTCTTTTTCTAGAGAAACTAAGTTTGTAGAAACCCCGTACCGCCAAAGTTTGACCTGCAAGTGAATGGTTGAAACGTGCTCTCCATTCAGGAAGAATATGACACGGTTAACAAAGTGTAGTGTATAAGAGATCACGGATACGGAGGAGAAACGTGACTCCAAGAACACAAAGGTACATGCATAATACACGATACACGACTGCAACAATGTAGGTAGTACACATGCCATTTATGTAAGTGGCCGTCTTTAGACAGACGTTTACTTGTACAAACATTATGCTGCAGAGACAATGTGTGCATTTACATTAAGTTGAAAAAAGTGAATTTAATGGGAGCTCGGGCAATCCAGCGGAATTTGGTAGTTAAATATTTTCTCCAAGTTTCTTCTCAGTGGTTAAAAGGATATCCATAATCATATGCTATGACGTGACCTACATTTTATTTGACTAACGCATATAATTTGGCTTCCTAAAAGCAGTAAATGACCCATTATTATTATTAATCTTACCTGGATCGCAGAGAATGCTAGCGTCGAGGCCGGAAGAATGTATTGTCCTACTCCAAACTGCTCCTTCCGACAAAGGGAGATCCGCCAAAATGGCACGTCTTAATTGTCAAACTTGGTATTTGTACCGATATGTTCCTGAAAACAAAGAAAAGAAACACACTAAGAGCACATTCACATTGGATATACAGCCGCATACCGTACAGGCTTGCATCCGCCAATCGGTCCAGCCATCTTTGAAAATGAATGAGGCATAATACTGTAATGGCGACAACATGCACACGATACCCGCAAAAGTCTGAATGGAAAGGAAGGAAAAGGACGAGAAATGTGGAGACGACAGGCGAAAGTATTTGTCGTGAGGTTGGCTGAGGAATTGTATAACAATAATGCAAACCAATCAATCGGAACCAGCACATTGACACCAGTTTAAGGTAATATGGTCTAAAAAGGAGGTAAATTTAGTAGTGGTACAAGTAGTGCAATGGGAAACAGCAAGCGCATAAAATATCTATAGACGCTGGGCATGTTTCCTTCGTCTATTTTTGTTGGGAACAAGTCTGATGTGTGTGCCACGTACGTACGTGCAACAAACGACAAAAGAAACCTTTTTCACAACACATAATAGTAAAGGGACACAGGTCCTCGCGTACCTGAAAACATGTTCCTTTCTCCAGCTAAATTATTTGTAAAGGGTTTTGTGCCACTATATAAATTGCACTGCGATTACTGCCTTGTTCTGTGCACTGCAACTGCCTATTCGCAGTACACCGCCAAGCCTTCCCTCTCATTTTCCCATCTATTTTTCAACCGGGTTTTTGACTCGTTTCTCCTTTCACCCACGCCAGAGCGGAGAGAATAAAACGGTTGTACGTTTAGTAGCAAAGCGTATAAGCATTAGACAGAGTGTGTGTGTGTGTGTGTGGTAGTAGAAGACGTAGACAAGCAACAGAGGAAATAGTAAAGTAAACGGAGAAGAAGAAACAGGGAGCAAAAAAGGAGATCGCCTCTTCTTCTTCTTCTTCTCTCTCACTCACTTTTTATTATTACTTCTTTGAAGGAAGAAGCAAATAAGAGACGAGCAGGTCCACCAGCAAAAGGAGAGATACACGCGCACACACAATAGATGAGCTGAGAAAAGAGCGACTGGAAAATGCACCGCTCAGTCTCTTACTGTAGTCTTCCGATGCTACTCCCGCACTGTAAGCAGCTTGTGCTCTGCTCTTCCTCCGCTGTGCTGTTGTGGAGAATGAAATAAAAGAGAAAACCAGAGGCCAGCAGCACGGTAGTAGTGTTCAGTTCACCAGAGAAGGAGGAAGAAGAGCTGAGCAATAATATTGAGCAGGAGAAAGAGTCGCGTATTGAGTTGTGTGGTGGTGAGCGAGGGAAAAGGAAGGTCTACTAAACACACAGACAAAGTTAAGCTAACGTCTGGGGAAAACGAGTAGAGAGAAGGAAAGAGAGGCAGAAGGATGAAAGTTGGCGCTTTCCCTCTTTCCCAGTCGGAGAAGAGCTTTATATTCGGCGAGTAGATGAAGGGATTTTGTTAGTCTGCGAACGTCGTTGGCTTCAGCTGAATTTGCTGAAAAGCTCTCTCTCTCTCTCTATTTAGCCCGTGCTCTGTCTCTCTACTTCTTGGACTCTGTCTCTTTTCTGTATAGTTTTCCTGGTGGTGTACATAAATAAAAGGACAAGTTTTTTCCTGACCAAACTTAACTTTTACACAATCATATCATCATAAGAAAAACGCTGAAGAAGAATAAAAGGAGAGAAGTCGGAGAGAGAGAGAAATGTGTTTTTTACTCGTGCTCTCTCTCTTTTAGTATTTCCTCTGCTTCCAATCTCTATTTTTCTTCGTGTGACTTCAGTGGAGAGGAAGGAGAAGTGCGTGGAAACACAAGTCGAAGGAGAAGAAGTAGAAGGGAAGAAGTACAAGAACAGTCTGACTTTTTCTTCCTTTTATCTCTCCTTTCTCTCTCGTTGTTCTGTTTACTAAAAACGGCCACTACCACTTCACGTCAACAAGAACAAGAGACAACTAAGAATGAGTAGGAGAATAAGTTGAGAACACACACACAATTTTTTTATTTGCTACTACTGCTCCGGCAAGTAGCGTATATACAGCTGTTAAAAAGAGAATCTCCGGAATTGGGCTACATGCTTTAGTAGTTTTGTTTTTAGTAAGGGCTTCCGGTGCCAAGGGACCTGTGAATCGAGTTCATTTTCAGACAATACACTGACAGGCACAAGTTCATCTGATACATTCATCCACTACCCGTTCTATTGTCATTATTTCTTTCTCACTTGCCGATGCAAACTTTTTTCTCCTCTCCTTTTCCCTTCACTCCTTCCTCATTTCAAATACGTTTCGTTTGTAAAAACACACACACAGAGATAAAGTTCAATCGTTATTTTTTTGCTGAAACCACTGGACTAGCCGATTTAGGCTAGTGAATACACAAGACTATTTGTAATGATACTTTTACTTTAGCACTTTTGCTTTTGTTGTTTTTTGGAAGAGAAAGGTTCTCATATTTACAAGTTAAAGTACGAGTCAAACTTGTTGTAATTCATCGGGGGGAAGTGAAAGTGGCAAAAAAAGAAAGTGGTGTGAAAACTAGTTCAACTCACATGATGCGTAGCAGTGGTAGTTTGTACACAAGTTGTGCCGTTGTCTGCCGCTGTTGTACATGAAACATGCATAATAAATTATATGTTTTATGACAAGTTCTCAGCACACCAGATATTTTGCATGTTACTGCAACAAAAGCACGAGATGATTTTTTATCTCTCCAATGGTGCTGAATGGTGAGGTGATCAAGTGTGAAAAATTTCTCTCAAAACTTATTGTATCACTTGAATGAATGTATTGTAGCTTCACTCCATTTGTTTTCAGTGCTGCTTTCTCTTTTATGCACTCACTCAGTCCCAGCCAGTTGACAGCAAACAGAACAGACAAGTGGGCTGTTGTTGTTGTTGCTGCTGTACCGTATCTCTAGTACGTACCATATAAGATATTTGAAAGCAGAAAGTATTCAACGGAGTGTCTACTATACCGTTATAGATCATGATTGAAAAACACTTTGTGGCTCATCCTACCTGGCTAGTTGAATCCATCACAGAGCTATTCAGAAAAATGTTTAGCCGCTCGCCAGACGAGAACGAACTCTGGGACCATAGCAACTGTAAAAACGGTGGGGTTCGGTATGAGGAGTGCTCGAGAACCGGTACCACCAACAACACCACCAATTGTACCACTTCTAGTGCCAACTCTGGAGGTTGTTGTGCGGGAATTGGGAAGTCTTTTGGTCGCAATGGGACATCATTTCAACGAGCTAAACGACGACATTATACGTCATCCAAGAGAGACTTCAAATCCTCAACTGATTCGTCCTCCTTCCTGTTTACTCATCGTGATAAACGCCATTTCAAAAACTACACAGATAAAAACCAGTGCCATGGCCATCATCATCACCACCACAGTTGTCCTCAGCATCATAATCATCATCACTTCACAAGCAATGGTTGTGTCGCCGGCACTGGGTCCTATTCATCAACATGCTCGTCTGTCTCATCATACTCCTCCTCAACGTCTTCATCATCATCATCCATGAGGTTCCTCGAAAGTCATTGGAAAATCTACGTTATTGTGATCTTTGTGAGCGTTGCAAACTATCTTAACTCATTGCCGGGTGATTTCGTCCACGATGATTTAAGTGCTATTAAAACTAACGATGATGTGAAAGGACAAACACCAATTTGGAGGATTTTCCTAAATGACTTTTGGGGAAAACCAATGGCCGACCGAACCAGCCACAAGTCCTATCGTCCATTTACTATACTGACATTCAGGTGAGAACTCTCTCGGGAGAAAAAAAAATAAAACTTTCATTTCTTTTCACTTGGTAGTAGCAGGACAAATTACTTTTTTATGAAGTTACTTTTTTATCCTCTTTCAAAAAAAACTAGCAATTATAGACGCACGCCATATAAGAGGAACAACAAACTGAAGCATTATTTATTACCGAATTACTATCATTTGAGAGCAACAACAACGGCAATCATTCAATTAAACCCCTTTCATATGAAAATTGGAGGCGACGTTTTAGATTACCCTCATTATCTTGTCTCCATTCATGGACATTTTGATAGCAGCAGTATGTCTGTCTGTTCCTGTTTGGTCACATTTCCTCTTTTGTTTTCTCGATGCCTCTCTCTCTATTTTTATATTTCTTTTGTAAAAATGTATATTCCATGTCATTTATCAGTTGCAAAGGCTCTCGCGTACACAGGCAAACACACAAACGCAGAGATCACAAATAGAGTATGAATGAATGAAATGCTAAAAGCAAAAAAATACAATGAGAAGAGAGAGGAAAAACAGGAGTGTGTGTAATGAATACAAAGTTAATATGAAAAGAGAAAAAAAGGCATGTCTGCGTATACTATCATCATCACTGCTGCTGCTACCGTACATATATTATTGTATGCGGTGTGTGTGTGTATGTCTACTATAATATGCAGACTTTATGATTTTTATACGGGCAATGTCTCTCTCTATATTGGCCATCAGTTTCATTTCCGCTGGAGCCTGCTGTACACATTTTCCGCAAAATTACCCTGTCTCTTTGCATTTCACGAGCAAGGCAATAAGCATATGTAAGCCATTTGTTTGGTCGCTACCACACACACATTTCCACACAGACAGATAGATACATAAGAGGAGCTGTACTGCTGAGAGCACAACTACTATTCTGTAACCTCCATACCACCACTACCGCACTTGTTCCGTTTGCTGATCCGGTATCTTCATTTCCTTACCCAGTTAACATACCGGGGAGAAAGAGAGAGAAAAAAGAGAGAGGATAACAGAGAGAACTTAATACAGTAGGCACCCTTTCATTTACTTTACTTTTTAGTGCAGCGCTCATATGTTATACATGGGTGAATGCCTAAAAATGATGATAGCACAGAACATTTTTTTTTTGAAAATCAACAAAAAATCATACAGAGAGTGTGTTTGTGAGAGGAGAAACGAGAGAGAGGAAAAACTACAAAGTACATAATAAACTAGTGTATTTTTATACTGTTTCACTCTGATTAAATTCATACATGCTTAAGTAGGATATCAAAACAAATGTTGTGTATTTGAAAAAGAAACTGGGAGAAATGAAAGAGTTATGGAAAAATAGAGAAAAGTTTGTGTACGTGTAGCATCTCTCTCTCTCTCTCCGTGGAAAAATTGGGGTAGACTGCGGGGCTGAGAAATGTGTATTTGGCAACTTAAAAAAGGAAGAAAAAACATCACACATCAGAGGTTGATAAGTACGTGTAGTAAGCAGTTGAAGTAATAGTGGTAGTAGTAGAACGACCAAGGGGGAAATGTAAGATTTGATCTTGCCACATAAATATTCTGTGAGATTGTGTATGTAGGATGGCGGTGTGAGACTCACGTCAACTTCACCTGAGAACCAAGCCACCTGTCTTTCCTCAGTCTTCTTTTCCAATTCCAACTCTGACTTTCTTTTTCTCCTTTCAAAAAAAGTAAATTTCTTCCCCGAATTTTTTTTTGATGCAATAGTGTTGGTGTTTGCTCCCCTTCCATATAATAGATATATGCAGGGGATGGCATAATATACATACTTGTACGTACGTAGTAGATGTATGTTTATTGTATATGGACAACGTAAAATGTTAAAGCCTGTATGCATCAATGCAAGGCAAGAAAAAGTACAGAAAAAAATGTTTTGTGCATGTGGCAGTGAGTCCATATGGTTCGTAAGATGTACTCTTTCAACAATTTCTACTTGGCTATCCAGGATTTTATGGCAGAACAGTTTCTTCCTTAACTTTTTTCCTCAGTTGCCATTAAGAAAATGGGGAAAACTCATATCTACTTCGTATATCGTCACGAGGAGAAAAGAAGAGCCAACAGCTCCGGCTCTCTGTGTGCACAACACACACAACTTTCTGCAAAGTAGCAAGAGGGAAAAACGGAGTCTCTGTGCAGTTTATATTATTGTGAAAGTGTGTCGGAGTATGTGCTCTAACAAACTCAACAATGTACATTTGTACGCGTACATGGGCACATCACACACATTCATGCAAAAAGATAGTAGTTTTAGGCACGAAACATGTGTGTGTGTTTCGGGAATGTACTCCTGCTTACTTATTTATTCGCCCGTTTTTAAGGGGAAAACCAACTAAAGTTGGAATTGCAAAGGTGCGAGAGAAGGAGAGAGAGAGCGAGGCTGATCAAAATTGCTACTATTTCCTTCACCCTCAATAGCGATGACTGCTGCTGCTACCACGACCACCATCACAACTCTTTCTGCTACTCCATGCATACACTATTTTTCTCCTTTTGTCGTAAAGTTTAAGATAAAAATTGGAGAAACTATCTTGCCTATAGTGTGCCGATGATGGTGGTAGTGGTGGCGGCGAGTTTCTCTGTATCTCTCCTGCAGACCATCCGCGTAGCGACATAGAGAAGAATAAACTTATCTATTATATTTATTTAGGTACATTGTGATTGTACAATTTTCTTTCCCCCCAGACACCACCACACCGCTTGATAGTAGCCAGGTAGCTAGATAAGTAGACATGCATGTATCTATCCATCACTTGAAATGTTTCTTTTTCAACGTTATTTCTCTCTTCTCTTATTCATATTGCATTGTATGGAAATGACAATGGCCTCTCGTGTGCTAAGGCCATGCCAGAGACTGCTGTTGCTGCTGCTCCCGAGCGCTCCTGTTATTGCCTCGCTCAATTGTAGTAGTTTTTCTTAGAAAAACGAGAAACGACGAAATAGGTAGAGTGAAAACCATATAGAGAAAGTGAGTTTTTAGGAAAGGAGGAAAGGTAACCAAACTACACTGGAGTTCCCTCTGTTCCTCACATACAATACAAGTACATACATACATGCACATTCAACGAGTATAATAAAGTACACAGAAAGGAAAAGTATACAAGACAGAAGAGAATGGATATAGAGAGGAATCCACTTGGACTGGTGGAAGCAATCGAAGAAGCCATTCCATTATCTGATTAGAGATGGGCATAAAAATAGCTGCCATTACTTGGTGGTACTCACCTTCATGATACACATTCGCTATGCATATTATCCACATTAGAATAATGCGCTAGGCAGACCTCTATAACGGTGCTATAACGATAGTTGTAGCGGGAACAAACAATGCGACTTTTTCCCCTGCACATTATCCAGAAAAAAAACCGTACTACTTTAAGCATACACCTATATAAATAGATTAGATGCAGTTGTAGTAATGCAGGGGTCACGGGGATGGATGGAAGCCTATTTATCTGCTAGATATATCTCGTGAGCTGAACGAGAGAGAGAGATAGAGAAAGGGGAAAATCGGACGGACATGAAAAGGAAGAAAGCTTTTAAGATATACTTATTGCGAAACGTACAGCTTAGCATGTCTTACTGGTGTGCATGAGAAAAGTGTATGTATGTGTGCGTGTGTGCATCTCACTACTACAATGTAGTCTTGATGTGACTCGTGGACTATCAAACCGAAACGGAATCACTAAAATGGTCGCATTATCCATTCAGAAAACTCACATACAAGGAGACGCGTGGGTTGGTATGTGCGTATCAAAGAGACAAGAGACCTTGTGCTGCATTTGTGGAGTATCAAAGGAAACCAAACGGAAACGCAGACAGTTTACCAACGACTTGACAGTTAACTCAAAACCAAATGGACGTACAATATGAGGACATTCAATGAAAAAGTGCTCTCTTCTCCACATACCTTTAAGTTTGTTAAATGTGTGAAGCTACATTTGCTTTACTATGTGTGGTCTTTTGTGTCTCTCCATCGTACAAACTAATGGCATCTTACCTTGTGAAAAAGATAAATAGATACGCGCGAGAGCCCTGCGTTTTTATTTCCGTGTAAAAACTCGGTTGGGAAAACGGCCCGTACTCACAGACGTTTATATGCCCAGAGTAAGTAGTAATAGTAATAAAGAAATTAGAATAATGGCACATGGTAGAAAGTTAGAAAGCATTATGAGATGTGCTCGGATGAAAGCAGTGCCGAGTGCAGACATAGAAATGATTCCTATAAAAAATTATCCTTCTTGCTTTCCAAAGAAAGGAAGTATATGTCTTGCTTCCGCTCTTGTTAGAGTACGTGATACTTTTAGCGTTATTTGGATAAATTGTCGAACATAAAATCAGTCATGTCCGTCGTGACAGAAGTCCTTTTATCTTTCCACGGTTCCAGCATAAAAATCAAGCAAAACGTGAGCGGAAATCAACCAACTAGCCATGATATCTCAGTCAGCTACTTGTTTACATTTATCGATGTTTGTGCTGTGCTCACTGCTTTTTCGCCCAACTGCACAATCAAACTTTGCTCAAGGTCTGATCATAAAAGATGGACTTTGAATATTTGATTGCGGCTATTTACGCTTGGATGATTACTCACTTATTGTCTCAAATATTAATAGTAAATACACAGACAGCCTTTTCCACAGAATTTCAACTAGCATTTTCTTTTCTTATGAACTTTATATTCAAGAAGTTATTATAACTGTTCAGACCATTTGCTTTGCAAGAGCAAAAAATAACTGTAAAGAAAATGTTGCATTTTTCTTGCGCTTTGACCACATTACCAACAACTTATGCAGGCAGCAAATAACTAATACGCTATAATTTCTGTAAAAAACACAAATACACTCCAGAACTACTACGATCATCATCATCACCACCACTAGTTTTACGGCAGGGCACACAATAAATGTTTTGCTGGCCTAGTGCCGAAGTTTAGTGCATGCTTTTGGCAGTTTATTATTCCAAATGTTATAAATGAGTAGCAATTTTTTGTTGTTCCCAAAAAAGTGGGTGACCACGAAGTGTGCTCACCTCCATGAATACATGCATGCGAAAGCATATAAGTAGGTACCCCGAAATTAATGGTATTTGCACTGACTCAACAACAACAACAACTTTTACTTTTCCATTGTGTACAGTAACAAATAGATACGACAAGCAAATAGTATAATAAATGAGTGTACGACATTTTCATATCCTCAACAACAACAAAATATGCTTGAATGAGCACTATTGCCACCCTTCCTCTTCCTTCTTCTCTTTCAGGAAGTGCATATTATCTTTTCGACGACTACGTAAATAGTTGGTCCGTTCCACTGTGCAAACAGTGCAAATGCTTTTATAGGCCGATGACATAAAAAAAGAGAGAAAGAGCACCAGAGAAGTGCACGCGAAAAAAAATGAAAAGTAAAAGTCTGAAAAGCAGAACTGGTACAGATCTCCGCCATTTTTCGCAGGACATGACCAATATTTCTTTAAATATATGACCCTATCATTTCCCATTTTCGAGCATAAGAGCCGAGAGAAATGTGGATGATGATGATGACGATGGGACAAAATGGATAATATGATATCAGGAAAGAAAGTGTTTTTTCATCTAGAGTCTCCTTCCCTGGTGCAGCGAAAAGCACTTTCTATAAAAAAAAAGAATCGTTGTACATGCTATGCATTATTTCACTTGCACAAAGAAATCCTTTACAGATATATCTTATACGCTGCTCGAATTCCTTCTCCCATTATTTTGCTCTTCTTATAGCGGTGACATCCATTTTGTTACACTGGTTTCCCTGCTGCTTATGATATTGATGCCTTGAAAAGAGAAATTGAGAAAAGACAGCAACATTACTATAGGAGCATCGGCATAAAATGAAATAACTGAAAGACAAGCTATAAAACTCTATGGCGTATGGACAAAGACATGTCTCCACTCCACTCAAAATCTTTTTTGTAATATGTATATATCGTAGCAGCAGCAGTGGTAGCAGCAGACAAAAATGTCATGTCTCTTGTGCAGCGGCACAGCTTGAGTGGTAGGGAAAGAGAAAGAAGGAAACGGAAAAAAGAGTTCAAATGTGTCCAACCAATCTGAATAAAATATCTGTGGAAAAAACTACCATTTTAACCTCATCGCATATGTGCAAATGTCCATTTGGATGTAGACTACCAGACATGGTTATTTTTATTGTTGCTCTGTATGTGCTCTGCTGCGCTGCTCAGCTCAGTTCAACGACAAGGGAAACTAGTGGCAGCCCAGCGGCACTGGAGGTACCCAATAGATTTACTGAATTACTGACAATGAACGGCGACAGAGACGAAAAAATAAGAGGACATAACGTATGCAGGACCAGAAATTGGGCAATATACAATAATGCACACACATAATGCAAAGCTACACACTACAACTACGTGAGCATGCATCAGTCACCGCCACCACCACCAATAACGCAAACATCCGCTTTGCTATAGATACCTGCCTGCATAAAAAATGCAACGACACTATTTTTGTCAAGCATCCAAGTGGAAACAGGAGAAAAATAAGTAGGAAGCTTTTTTTTACGTTACGCTAACAAAAAATTTATCTCTTGCGACAACCATGCATGGCCAACAGCAACTACTACTACATATTGCTTCACTTTATTTATCTATCTTGTTGCCGTACACAATCAAAAATATTATATTCAAGCCTACACTACCATAAATGCAGAGACTGCCACTACTTCCAGTTCCACCACCACTACCCCATAACCATCAGTATGTGTATATCAGAGCAATATGCAATTCTCATAAGTGAATGAACGCTAAAGTAGCTTGCTCTAGGGGCAAGTACACAGTACACACTACTACCACCAACAAAAAAAGAGTTGAAATAACTTCAAGGATGATTGAGGAAAAAAGTTGTACACGCAGTTTATGTGTCTACTAGTATATAACCATTTTATGTTCTTCATCTACTTACTTCCACCAAAACTACTTACTGCCGCTGCTGCATCAATCCTAGTAGTAGTACTAGTATACTGGCACTAGTGTCGAGTGCCGTATCGTTTGTAAAAAGTAAAAGTAGCCCACTAACCAACCATCTAACCACCTTTTCTCTCTCACTTCCTACTTGCTTTTCTCCCTCTGTGTGCCCCAGTGTATGTGTCATGACCACAGTAATATTTTTTCTCGGTACATGCTTACACCTTATCTTTGTAAACGTGTTACTTGCTGGTTTTACAACATAATGCCCCAATGTGCCTACCTACTGCTTACACGTATGTATCTATAAAAACAAGTGATAGAGAAAACGCGAGACCAGTATCATGACAACTTGTCTTGAATCAGTTTTTTTTCTCCATCGCCACACGACGCTTCATATAACCAACCTTGAATAATAGGAAGGAAAAAAGTCAAGACGTAAGAACGGAACTAAGGTGAACTATAAAATGCTCACTACTTCTGCTACTGCAACTTCTACTGTCACCTTTTTTGCTTTTAACCGTGGAATGAATGGTATTTGTCGTATCGAGAAAGAGAGAAAGCCAGAGAGAAAAAACGGCAATGATGGCGTTGTAGCAGCGAGAACTACTGCCATCACTTCCACTGCACTATTTTCAACGGGAAGAAGGGAAAGAGGGAAAACTTGTTTCATGAATGAGTCATAATAGTTTAGAGTAATGGATTTTCTCCCGTAAAACTAGAAGAGGAGAGTAGCAGTAAACGCAGTTCCTACCACCACGACTGTCACTATACGACCATCACTTTATGTTATGGAGTTTGCCCAACTATTGTGACAGTAGCAGTACCTTTAGAAACTACCTTTACAAAACTCCGGGCACCTTACACATTGTGAACCTGTGTGTATGATATTTTTGCCGGAGAGAATGATTCTCACAAATGTGCGACCATAAACATGACATTACATACATGCACCAAGCAAGGCAAGAGGTATGTGAATACTCTATCCATTTCTCTCTTCTTCCCTCACCTAGCTCACTTCAAAGTGCATATGATCATTTGATAGGAGAAGGAATTCATAAAAACAGCAGGAGTTAACTTTATAAGTGCGTGTCTGTCTTCTCCATTTACTTTTATATTTGTCATGACCACGTTATTATTTTTAAGAATATTCAAATGACGCATTATTATTACTATTATGATATAGACTCGTCTCTAAATGACTAGTGAGTAGTACACTGGGTTATTTTTATATTTTTTCAAGCTATAAAGCAGCGTGAAAGTTCACAAACAGAAATGAATGGAACCCCCAAAAATTTTCAAGCAACGACTAGTGTAACTTTTCATCTTCCGAGAAAAACAGGATTATAAAAGAAGGAGTGCATGTAAATAGACAGAACCCCAAGCATAATAAAAGTCAAATAACATCAACATAGGTAAATACAAATAGTAATGGTGGTGGCTGTAGTTGTAGTAAGTGTGCAGGAACACAAAGACTTCCAGGAAGGGAGGAAGAGATGTAAGCAAATAAATGTGCCACCCTGTCATTGAGGACGATCTATAAGGAAGCCAGTGTATATATAGAACAAATGCACAGACAAACAAGACATTATATATTTATAGGATAGGAAGGGTACGCACCATCCTAGATTATTATAAACAGGAAGTTAAAATGTAAGTAACTTTTTTTCCCTGTTTGGAATGTACTGCACACGTATATTACATTCACGAACATGAGCATTTTTTATGATTTTCTGTTGCGTTGCATATCTCCTTCTATCTATCTCTCTTTCTCTCTCTTCTTTCGCTCTCAATATGATTGAGTGACTGAACTACGCATTTTTTGGTGCGACACATCGCACGACGAAGACGAAAAAATGGAGTAATCATTTCTCATCTTAACGTCAAAATGGCAAAAGCACCGTGACAGGCTTCAGTGCGTCTGATGTATATCTACCTATAAATGTATCTCTGTATATTTATTTATATATTGCAGTAGTGCACAATTCATACTATATTTTATATGTACATGGTCGTAAATATAAAGTACGTAGTTTACATTGAGGAAGAAAATAAAAGTAGATCCCTTCTATTCATGCGTTTCATTTTTTCCTTCGTTCGGTCGTTGTCAACTAGCAACAAAACAGAAGAACAGTGAAGAAGGCAGTGTGTCTGCGTGTGCAGTCGTTGTGGTGCTGGTGGTAGTACTAGACAGTGCAAAGTCTCACGACATGTGACAGGGAAGGATGACGCTTTCAACGGGAACGGTGTAACAAGGGATGCCAGCGAGTATGTACAACAGTAGTGGAAGGAGGTTGAACCGTGCATAAAGAAGGAAAATTTAAAATTCTATACATATGTAATAAAGCGCATATGTCAAAAACCACTCTGTTAAAAGTGATCAAATATTTCCCAACAATAACTATCATCTACACACAATCATTTCCCTTCCCTGCTGCATTCTTTTTTTCTCGCGCGCGCTCTCTCTTTCTCTCTCACTTCATCTCCATAAGAGACAGCAAATATGTTTTTTTTGGCTTCTTCCATTTTTTCATTCCTTTCCTGCGTTTTATCGTAAATTCTTTTTTACTTTCTTCCTCCATTTAAAGATAAATGGATGAAAGGAAAGCGTGGTGGGACAACCTGCAGTTGAATGACACAGCAACTAGGTCTCCGGTCTCTCGTATATCTGTTGGACTGCGCCTAGATGCAGTATTTGAAATAAACTAACTCCTTGCTAAATAAGGGAAATCAGAAAGTGCAATCTAGTTCTCATTGTCAAAAGTTGCCAGTGTGTAGAAGTAGTTGCTCGAGGCGGAAATGGAGAAAGAGACGAGTGAAGTAGTTAAATAGGTATGCTATTATCATTACATTCGAGGCTACTATATTTACGAGGGAAAGGATACAACTGCAATAACAATGGAAGTCATTATTTAACGTCGGAAATATTTATTACACAGATTCTCAATGGCAGCGTTTTCTTCTAACAAACAGGCAAGCCAAAATGGCATGGTCACCACCAAGACGAGCAAGAATTTGCAGTCAGTCGACCTGGAGAGCAGAAAACAAGAGAGTTAGTTTTCCAGAAGCATTGTGTTCAATACTTGAGTTTGTCGTCCTATATGCCCGAGAATGGTATAACGGGATAAAGAGAATGAGCGAGAAAAACAAAAGGGAATAAATGAATTGCAGGCACGCTACGAAATTGGGTGATATATCTGCACGGAAAACTTTGCAAGCAGCAGCGGCAGCAGTGGCTATTCACAAGGTCTCTCCTTCCCTGTTCGCTTATGTATGCGAAGCTAAGAGCGTCGAGGATTTGCTGCCATAATAGTGCTGAAATGTCGTCCGTTCTCATCATAGTAGTTATTGCTTTTACACTCCTAAACCATATAATTTGACGCCCTAACCTTCTAATATGGCGTGTGTGTGTGCTTAGTGACGCTCATACAAAAGCACTGATGATAAAGCGTTATACACCGTAAATGCTCACAAGTTTTCTCTTTCAATGCCGTTTTCCCCAGGAGCGGTGATGATACTAAATTCGCTACTGATTTCATTTTTATGGTAGTTTGAGGAGACGGTTTGTCACTTTCCGTCTTTTGACGTACGCGCGGAGGTGCATGAAAACTACTTTTTTTCATTTTCGGGTAGTGGATGATGACGGTGATGGAACTGGTGATGATGATTGCATTCAGGTGATGTAGAAGGAAAGTGAAAAAGTTCATTTAAGCGTATGCCAGGAATTATTATGCTTGTGTGTCTCCTAAAGAAAGGATGAGATGTAATAATATGGAGTCTATACGTTCTACAATAAAAGCGAGGAATGTGAAAGTGAAAAGAAAATTTTTTCCTCGTAAAACATGAATGAATCTGTTGAGGGTAATGTTATTTGATAAAAAATATAGAGATGAATATTATTACTTTCTAATAAAAGGGCAAAGATGCGGGAAAATATTATGGCATGATACTTGAAAGATAACACACTTATTTTCCTCTCCATTTTCCTTCCCCAAGCTTCCCCTTATAAGTTTTTTTTATTCTAACATATTCACTATTTTGTGACCACTTCAGAGCAACATGCGATGTAAAAAAAGTTATGTAAATTCATATGAAGATTATTATTATCCAATTTTATTACACTTACGTAAGTAACGAATATTGACAAAAAAATCTAGCAAATTTTTGACGTTGCTTTGATCCACTCTTCAAATAGTTTCATAATATTTTTTACCAATTTCGTAGAAGCAGTAGCAGCAGCAAAAGGCAATGGATTTTACGTTCCCTTAAGGAACTGAGACGGAAGGCACTAAAAGGTTGATAATCTATAAAAAAGCTTCTGCTCCTGCCACTGCTGCTGCTGGTTGCCTCTGGAAATTTCTCTACGATTCCATAATAAGCAGCCAGCAGCGGCAGCAGTGTTGCAGGAGGATGAAATGACGGAAGGAATGATGACGATCAAGGCGACGATGATCATGATGATGATGATGATGAGATAAAAAGGGAGATCTAATAAAACGCATAAAAAAGAAACGAATCTTCACTCTCTGTGCCTGCTTTCCTCCTTCTTCTCATTCCCATTCACGCTTAACAATATTCATTCTCAGTCGCGATAAGACATTTTGAAAGAGTGATTTTCACTGCTTTATTAGCATGTGCGACAGTTAGCAGAACAATATATTTATATAGAGAAAGAGAGGAGGAAAGAGGAACACGAAAAAGGGCTGAAAAAAGACATTGTCAACAGTGCCACACACACATACCTATACATCCGCGAGTCTAGTCGCTGCACTGCTTGGAGAAAAAAAAGTAGAAGGATAAGAAATAAAGAGCTGAAAGAAGAAGGTGTGAATTGTATTAGACATAAAATAGATAGAAAAAAAGTTACCGAAAAAAGGAGAAGGAAATGGTTAACTGCGCCAGCAGCAGCACTAGCATTACAAAAGCGGTATACTGCAAGTTTTAAGCTGATGGTCGTGGTAGAATTGGGGAGAAATAAGAATGAATATGTATCGATATCTTAAACGCGATAAAAATTCGTAGAAGCATTGCGTTGTCGTGATCGATAGTGCCAGTTTCACTGTCTGTCATTCAACATCCCTCTTTTTTTCTCTGCGATTACAATAAAACGAGGGAAAAAATATAAATACCGCGACTACACTCTTGCATATACGAACACACCTATCTGCATGCATACATCCTTGTGAAATTCGCACAGGCACAAAGAGTCATCATGATTATTTCCTTCTTGTCATTTTCATAATTTTCCCGTTTGAGTGAACTGAACCAGCCAAGTACTAATCTGTGATATAGTATTATATCTAATCGGGTTACTTGGAGAAATACGATTTCTCCAGACAATATGTTCTTTCCAGTATTGGAACGCTGGCTGAGGTATCTAGATGAAATCATTGCGACACAGCTGTAAAGGGGCGTTCTATGGGTTGAGCATTTCAAATTTTGCGTCTCTATACAAGAGATTTACAATACAAAGCAATACTGTCGGTTGGTCGTATCAAGTTGTGAGAATAGGCAAATGTTCCCACTCACTCTAGCTGGTGCACTTGTGTTGTTTTGTATCAATGCTTGTGTGACCAAACAACCATTTTGTTCTTGTTCAATTTCCACCCTTCACCACTCACAATGGAAACGGTTGAGAGAGAAAACTCTATTATTAGAAGTTTTTTCTCCTTCTATATAATAAATATGTAGAAAAACCGATCTAGTAATAAAAGGCAACTGTGTTGTTCACATGAACTAGAAAAAAAGCCCAAGAATTTTCTCTCCTTTTTTTGCAACCGTAACAGTACAAACGAATATCTATACATAAATAGCATTATTTCATCCTGGTGCTCTGCAAAGCACTACCAACTACCACTGCCATTGTTTCTATCTCACTTCCAAATTATTGTTCCAATCTAAAAGAGAATGTGTAGCCGTGAGTGAGATATTATGCGTATATATGCATTTCTATAGTCACTACTTACTACAACAATCTATTCATAACAATATATACTATCATGCTTACTTACATAGAAAACAGATCCTGATCAAGAAAGAGTGAGCGAGAGAGAGAGAGAGAGAGAACAAAATAGAATGGAAAAGGAAACTAAATTGACGAATAAATACTTGCAGATGCTATTTAACTTATCAGCTCTTGCTCTTTCTTTCTCGCTTTCTCTCTGTCTGGCTTTCCTTTGTTCCCTTTCTCTTCCTCCTTTCATGGTAAAATGGCTTTTACCAAATGGTTCGCAGCACTTGAGTCGGCTCGCTTGCATACGCATGCATGGCATGTCATGAGAAAGAAAACGGAAATTCTACAGCAATCTTCTTCATCTGCCTATTTAATCAAGACCCGTTTGCATTATAATAAATACATAAATCTATCGATGGGTACACATGACTACTAGCGCTCACTCACTCTGTACTAAATGGCAGCAGTGGTTGCCGTCTCAATCCAAATAGATAAATATACGACAAACGTATTCATGCACGTACGCGCATATGTATATACACCTCTACAAGAAAGTTTACAGGAGATGGTTGATTATGAATGTCTATATATACTACTTCTAATACACGATCTAATGTGTTTTTACCACAGGATGTTTTAAGCAAAGCTTTCGCACTTATTACAGCCACACACAATATTAATAGAGAAACGTTGCTGAAGAAAATTTCGCCGAGGAGGAAACAAAGAAAATTGGCTGCTCTTATAATGCCCTCCAATTTCTTCTATTGCGAGAGGGAGAGAGGTCCGTAGGAAAAATAGAGGACACAATAATCTAGCCAAAAGAAAGAGGAAAGGGAGGGTTTTTCCTCCGTCTTAAATGGAAAGGAAAAATGTGTGAGTATGAGGAAGATGGGCGGTTTTATTCGTCCCGTAATGACGCCTGGGGTAGAGCTGAGTGTGGTGGTGCTGCTACGGCATTACTTGCCGTCTGCCAACAACACGAGAAAATATATCATACTTCTTAGGCTTGCGCTTGAATTGTACTTATCATTTCCTTTTGATCGACAGGTATGACCAGGCCAGAAAAAAATATACCCACCTTTCCAACCACACCAAAGTAATCTGCCACACTATCGCAAGAAACTCATACTGCGGCGGTTGTTGGGTGGTTTCCACTCTACTGGAATTTTTCGCTACTTTCATAAGCAGCAAGTTAATTTCCATCACTCTGAGTAAAAAAGCTCTTAGCACTAGAAATTCAAATTCACATCTAGCTTGGAACAAAGGCAAATGGAAGAGTAGATCATTTTAGAGCTCGGAGCAACACTGGTGATGACGGTGGTGGTGGTGAAACTAATAGGTATATTATTTTATAAAGTGTTCAAACCACCACAACCAAGAGTAGGTGTAACTTGCTGAAGGAATACCTACTATGATATCATTTCTCTTAGCTTTCAATAAAAAACCGAGCTCTATTTTCAATACACATTACACACAAGGTATACACATGTGCATGTCATCACATGAGAGTAGTAATTCCGTTTAGCTGGCAGCAAAGTGAACTCATCCGTGAAGAGTAAGGAGCTTAGCAGACAGGGAGTGAATGAGATATCTATATACCCACGGAGGGAAGATGATAAGGAGATCAAGAATTGTTTCAGGCAAAGTAATGACAGAATACAGATGAGCTGTCTTCCATTTGTTCCCCGTTTTTGCAGCAGAGAAAAAGCATAAGGCATAATAATCTTGTGAGTTGGCTTATGCACCATCATTACAGCGGCGAGAGGGCGAGTTCACTGCCCTAGTATTGTTCAATATAGATTGTAGGCTACTCTGATGGGGAAATAGGCAGAGAGTAATATTAAACGTTACTGGCTAAATATTAAGCCAAAGACGACGACGATGATGTTGGTGTACATTGGAACAAGATTATACACACGCGGGATGTCATAATATTCGGCACATTTATATGGAATAATGAGTGCCTATAATAATCATTGGCGTACAACAATGGATGGCTTCTTCGCTTCATATCGTCATCGCACTGCCCTTTATTTGTTCCTTTCGATGACTAGTACATATTTCACTTTCTCCCTGTTCCACGTACTCCAGTATTATCAGAAAAAACACGACTAGAGTGTGGAGCAACAACTCCGGTCGCTTCTCTCTGTCATGATAATATAATAGGGAGGCTTCTCGCTTTTTGTACACCATAACCACGAAATGTGATTCATTGAACTAGAATGTAGTGGCGGCGCATGCATCATCATCATCATCATCAGAGCAGAGTTGCCACTGCTACCTTCCTCCAATATACAAATGTATGTGCAAACCACTGACTTTACACGCATCGAAATATCGGAGTGGCGATGCTGACAATGGTACATGAGAAAAGATTGTCGTCATTCCAAGGAAAATCGTCTCGTCGAGTGTCAATAATGTAGAAAGTAGGCGGAAGACATTTTCCCGATATTATATTGTATTTTTCAAGTGTTTGATGCTAGAAGCGGAACGTACGACGACAATGAATGTCTCTCAAGTAAAGCATGTAGTGTCTGCTACTCCAATATACCATCTCATCTACCACCACCCAGCAGTGGAAGGAATAGTACAGCAGGCAATTCTAGAGAAAATTTCCTCCACCTTACAAAAAGGGAAGATGACGGCAACAACAGCAAAAATTATATGGCACATTAAAAGTAAGTGACAAGTGGCTGCTTTACTAGGGAAACGAAGAAGTGCAGTCACCAAGTCATCATCATCATCCCATCTTCCATCAAGTATTTATTACTACAAGAGAAACTCCTCTCATAGAAACGCGCGCCGTATAAGCACTTTTGTATGTTTTTATGTCTCGTCAGGGCAAACCGTTACGACAAATGACGACGTGATGATGTGAGTCATTACGTATTTATGAAATGTGTGCTGGCCCGAAATGGGGAAATGGATTTAAGAAAATGACTTTCGTCTTCTTCAAATCGAATAGACTTGTATACACAGTGGTATATGACGGCCAAGAGTCACATTCTTAATAACATATTAAAACATGGACGTTAGAGTCATTAAAAGTGTTCTTGTAGTAAAAATAGGCACTTGTCTTTTGTGTTTGCTCATAACAGCTGCAAGAAAGCCAGTCAGCAGATCAGACACTTTACTAGGCAAACAAGATGAAATTAGTTGAGTCGAGACGAAAACTCAGCCAAACAGAATCTGACGACAATATGCGTATTTATTAGAGCAAAGAAAAGATTTTATATTTTTACGTCGTACGTTACTCATCGCATATAACCTATTTGTCATGTTCATATATTAAAACATATACCTAATCAAATACAGACAAATTTTGGGCACAATATGACATGGCTGATGATAAAAGTTTTAATGCATTTCAGAAGAAAGTGGTAAACGTGAATGGAGTAGACATCTTTGTCGTCATGTCAGTTTACTAGAGACGAAGGCTGTCATTACCCGAATTTTTAACGGGATCTAAAAAAATGTCCATGTTGTACACGCATCCCATAGTCATATCATACCTTTGCCATCTTAGCATACGAAAATACGAACAATCGAAAGAAGTGTCTAATTCTTGAGGAATACTGGAGAGAAGTAATCAAGTTGAGCTTACTTTCATCAACATGATCGACCGAGCAATAACCTGAAAGATTTTACTAACGCCAACACCTTGCCTACTGAAGCTGGTTGGTTGGCTGGAAGAAAGTTTAACACTTTCTGTATATATATTCCTCTAGCCAGAGCCAGACTTTTCGTTTTCTTCGTCCTTCTTTCCACTGGCGGTAAATGTTTCCCACCAATTTTTTTTCTCTCTCTCCATCTCCAACTTTCTTGGTAATATTATAATGCAAAAATGAGAATACATACATTCCTAAATGTATACATGGATAATATTTTCAGCTTGAAAAGTTGCACGGGGAGATGGAGGGGAAGTGGGAAAAGATATGTTCCACAAGATTAGGAGAAGTTTTATCCACATCTTTTCCTACCTCATTGCTTTAGTACTCTCGGCGGCAACCTTAGCGTCATCACCTCTACCGCCGCCACACTACCACCACCACTCCCGCCGGTAATGCAACCACTTAAATTTAAAACTGTAGGACGCCTTTTGCCTCTCAGGTCTTGTGTGTGTGTGTGCTGCGGTGGCTGGCAGGAAGTAACTAGCTCAACAACACATGTACCATTATGCCACACTAAATATGATCTGTCACACATTTTCACATGCTCCTGCGTCCTACCAACTTATATTATGAGTGTGTAAGTGCAAACTCTCAAGGGAAAGGTTAAATGAGTACGGTGACATCATGATGAACCGTTTTATACCTTCAACTGTGCCTTTGTTCACAGCTTCCGAATGAATCAAATGACAGGGCAGGGAAATACGCCACTCCAAAAGGCTTTACTCTTTGCCTCTCCAGTGCATTATGTATAAGTCATGTGTGTTTGTCTTTGCTCCTTCTTCTATCATTCTTTTTTCTACAAAGAGCATTTCTCTCTCTCCCTCTCCTCTCGCTCCTTTTTCACACTTTCTGTTTTATATTTGAACTTGTGTGTGTCTATATGTGTGTGCGCGGGTGATGTAGTAAGTTTTGCATGTCGAGCATAAAGGTTTTATTTTCCTGCTTAAAAGTACACAAAAGGTATTACCCTGGTGTGGTGGCGGTGGCAATGTGTGTGTGTAGAGGAGGATATAAAAGAACAGCTAATCTCCTTTTAACAGTCGGCATAAAAGAGAACTGGCAGAGAAGCGTGTAGGAGAAGGATCCACAGGAAGAATCAGGTCTCATGTGTTGTGCAGAAAATGCATCACTAGAATTGAGGGATAATCTGTGTGTGAGTGAGTATATGTGGCTTGATGTTGATATACTTGATCGGTTTTCCCACTTTCTTCTCTCTTCATTCCATGCTTTTCCAATATATTGGTGACATATGTACTATAAATCTATCTCAGGGCTGACGTGCCTCGGCAGTTCAGCTTCAGCCTTCCTCTTTCTCGCTCTTTCTACTTTCAATAGAGTGTACTCCTTTATTGTGAGTGTGTGCTGAAGCATAATGCTATTTTATGGACGAGAGACGCCAGCACTGATATCGCATAAGCCGTTCTTCCCATTTTCCCAATAGCGCTCTGTTTTTATACCTTGGCTTTTTGTGGGTGGAACACCATTTCCCGTCTATTCTTTGCAGTACACAACCACTTATTTTATTGTGTTGTGCAAATCCAAAAAATGAAATTTTTACACATGGCTTACACCTGACATGACGTGAGAGGTTAGAAAAAGGTAAACTTTTTATGGGTTTACTCTGCCGATGAGTAAGCAAGTGGACACGTTCACTAAACGAGAGGGAGCGCTAAACTGTCACGAAAATAATTTTCACGTGCGATATATATTTCTAGGCTCACAAATCCAAATGGAAAATATAATTGCCGACGAGTGATACTTACCAGAACCACTCAAAAGCAAATAGGGAGAGTGTGACGCGCATCTGCCAGTCTCTTGAAAGAATTGAAAACGTTCAAGAGAGCAATTATGATCCGGGTTTAAAAGGAATAATATAGCCTATTATTTACATTTTGTTGGGCTTTACTGGTTTCGTTGTGTGAATTGAAATCCTTTGTTGGCCCAGTTATCTAGGACAAAGAGGCAATACGAAAGACCGTGGCCATTCACACATCATCGTCATCACGCAGAAGGTCTGCACAGAGAGAGATAGGAGAGAAAGGCAAGAGAAAGAGGAAATAAACTTCATCGGAATTTTCAGGATTAGACGTGCCATCTAAACTTTATGCACATAAAATGCCACGTTTCACTACCACCAACGCATAATATACAATCGTCAGCTTAAACTTTTCAGGCAACGTGAGTCTTAGAGAAAAGTCCTCTGCTGTCGATCCTTCTATTATGAAGCCCATTAAACTCACGGATTTTTGGTTGTCGTGCTACTTCTCCCACTGATCACGGCGACGATGACGATCATGATGAAAAGGATGAAGAAGTAAATAGAAAGTATGCTTGGATGAATATACACATTATATGCATGCTTTTATGTGATCCCACTGCTGACTGTCTGAGGCCCCTAGTGTCTCTGTGTACATGTGTGAATGAACATGAACCAGGTTAAGAATAGAGCAAGGAATCTCAATCCCACTCAACTTTCATGATTCCGTCCACGCGGACAAGCGAGATGACGATGATAGTATCATCGCAGCGGAATTGTAATGGTAAGCGGTGACAGTCGAGTCGAGTAGAGAAAGAGAGAGAGAGAGACGATGATATGGATGTAGCGGTAGCATTCTTAAAAGTTTGCTGGAAATCTATGCTTCCCACTTTCAATGAGCTCAATAAACTTGCTCGATAAGTGTAGAGAAAATAGGGAAGGGGAATTATTCTAATGAAAACTGGAAGGAAGAGGAGGGATAAAACAAACTCTGTTTTTCTTCTTATTTTCCTTGTATGTACTCCTCCGGCTTTTAGAATGTAGGTGGTAGCTTTGGAGAAGGGAGTGAAAGTAAAGAGACAACAAAGAAAGATTTACATACTTTCAGATTCTGTTGCTTGCTTGCATGATTACTTTAATTCGTGGGAACTGTATACAATCTTTTAAAAGGAATTGAAATAGTAATTCGAGAAATGGCGTAAATGCATTCCCAGTCAATACGATGTTTACGTGGGTGACACTAATAGTGGTTATCGCGTGTCAGAAGAAATGATTGTTTTGTAACTTAATCTTAATCACTGTTAAGAAAAAGATTGGTTTAGACAGACTCTGTAAGGCGGTCGGTTATCTTGCAAGTACAGATAAAAGCCAACAAAAATGCGCTGTCGGGTATGATAACGATATTACAAAACCGAGTTCTTCCTCTCAGAGCGAAGATACTTACAAAGTAATACAACTTTGAGTAATTGCGTTGACGACAGAATGGAAAGATATGTAAATCTTTGGTAATGAAGAATAGGAACAAGGGAGTATGGTTTTGTTAAAATAGTTTGAGTATCTACAGAGTTTATATTCTACACTAGATATCCTTCTCGGGATGCTCACATAAATCCTTAATGAATTATGCAACTTTCCCGCGTACATTGATCCACTTATTTCAAGCGTATTGTTGGAAAGTTTGATAAAATCGTTACGCAAATTGCATTAAACTGATTGGACATGCAAAACACTTGTGTTTATCTTGACACTTTGAATTGTATTAGCATACGCTCCACTCCAAAGTCTTACTTTCCCTGTATGACGACCCACTTCCCAAGTAAAAGTAAGGGATTCTTACTAGCGTATGCACAGAAATGATGAAAATTAAAAAAAAAATTGCCTACATCAAACTTTGGAAAAGTTAAGCGTGTGGTCGGGAATGTTTCGTAAGATACTCTGCAGTGCCGTGTTCATTACAAACTTACATTACATTACTATTCATTAAGGTTACACAATCATCTTGTCTATGGACGGTTTGTTATTTCATGAGACACCGTGTACGTAACGTATCTGATGTTCATGCTACTGTCACTAAAATATGCATCTTGAAAATGGTCAATCATCGTATAAACCAACGACCAATTCTACTAGTCGTGATCAAATTAATTCCTCAGTTAAAGATGCGTAACTTTGTTCTACGTCAAGTTATTCTGATTCATCATGTTATAAGAACACCGTCTTTCTTTGCTCAAGGGTACTTGCTAACGTACCATGTCGATTCTTTAGCATTTGTCAACAAAATTATTTTGTCAGTTTTGTACGTAAGCAAACCCCTCCTTGGTTTACAAATCAGAACAGTGTACAAGAGGCCATTAGTTGGAAGAATACAATGGAAAATGAGGATGCATAAAGAGGGCTTTGTTTCTTTTACAGTCTCTCTTCAAACTGACTGTGTAGTCGTCGCTGTGAACAATTCTAGTGCTGGTACAACTCTTCAAGTAAATAAGATTACATCGAGCATGGCATGGTAGGATGATTATAATTTTCTCTTTAAAAAGACACGCCATGAGGGCCCAGTAATGGATACAGCAACAGCTGCTGGGAAAGATGAAAATACATACTTAAACAGATTCAGACGCTATGATGACGAGACTTTGTGCAGTAGTATTGGTTTTCTGGAGTATGCAATAAACGGGAAAACATTAGAAAATGAATAATAATAATAATAATATGAAGAAGGAAGATGATTGTGTACAGGGAATGAAATTCAATAGTACCACAGAATCTTATTATTTTGGTAACTAGCTCAGACCCGTCCAAATTGACGTGAATCTAGATTGCTGGTGTTGCTATGCACTGTTTCATAAAACAAGCTAGTCCAACCAAAAGCAAGCTAGGATGCATTTAATTCATGGAGAATAAATTACCTTTATTACAGTCTGATTATAGTTGATGATGCCATCATTTAAAATGCCCCTTGTCAACTGATCAAATCTTGGTCACTAAAATGAATGAATTTTTCACTACTGTACAATTTGACTTGCTATCTTTGATCAACGTCAAATTCATTAGCGTATGGTAAATTGTACGATTTCTGAGACTGATCTAACAAGATAAAATTTGTAATTGCATGATATATGCAAGTATATGACAACCATTTTATAATTATTATTGATGATGATGATGATGTAGCTCCGGCTTTCCTAATTCCAAAAACATGCTGTAATAGAAGCACCATTCATTTCAACAAAATGATCAGTATTTACAAACCCTTCATCTTCCTTTCTCTCTACTTTCTTTTCACTCTGGAACAGTATTCTTTATTATACTTCCGCATGAATATTATCATCATCGTCTTCATTGAAAAACGTTAGTGTGATTACGCGTTGTAGCAACAACATCATCTCCTGCAAATGATGTAGTTGTCAGAAGAAAAAAATTCATCAACAGACTCGCTTAGTACTTTTACTCATCTTGCTATTATACTCGGACAAGGGTGGCTTGAAGTAGTGTACACTTGTACTTGTGCGTATCATGATTATCATCCGTTTTGTACACTGGCAAACAGCTTGAGTGTCTGTCATGCATATTTGAAGAGAAAATAAGAGGAAGGAGGAATCCCTGTGATGGTTGCATTGTTCTATTTTAAAGAGTTTTTTGTGTGATCATGAGAGGACGATGCTGATGAAGTAGGAAGAAGAAGATGATAAAGTGGAGGAAATTTGAATAAATGAACAGATGAATAAGCAAATGAATGAATGAAGGGAAATGGTTCTTCATTAGTTGTCAAAATATTCCCTTTTCATTACTCTCATCATCATCGTCCCATCCTCATCATCATCCCACCACTGCACTGCTGCTGCTGCTCTGCCACTACTGCATAGGACCAGGAAACAAGTTTTGAAAGAAAACTGTAAAGAAGAATGTAAAAAGAAAATTTTTCCATGTTATTGAATGTGCATAATAGACATTTTCAGTTTCCAGGGGTTTATAGAGAAAATATTAAACGAGGGACTGCTCTTCCCTCAATGGAATTTTTCCGTATACACCTTTTAAAACATGAAAAGTACTTTAAAGTTGGCAAGAATGAGAAAGATGTGAAAAGGTAGAGAAATGTATGCTGGAATATAAATATCTACCATTATGATATGTAGGCATATTATATAAGTCTTCACAGAAAATTTGCATAACAGCCTTCCCATGACCATCCTTGTAACAGCTTTTCACAGATTTATTATTCAAGAATGGAGGAGATGAGTAGCAGTGGTGGTGGCGGTGGTGGAAGTAGTTGTTGTTGTAGTGGTAGTTGTAATAGTAGTACTAGTATAGTAATACGAACGAGTACAATGGAGTCTTTTCTTGAGTTATTTTGAGCAGCTTCCTGTATTGTGCCTCCTAGAGTTTATGGAGCTTTGTGTATTGTAACTACTAAACTGATTAACAAGAGAAACAGGAAAGAAAAGTTTTACCGCCATAATAATCAATAGAGAGAAAGAGAGGGAGGTGGAGAGAGTAGTAGAGCAGTAGTAAAGAGAGAGAGAGAACGAGAGAGTGAATGCGTACTTTTCAACCAACTAGACCAGCAGCAAGTAGAATTTAGAAAATTGGAAAATATTTTTTGAGAGGAGCCCTAGTGAATAGGAGTGAAAGAGGTACATTAATATGGTGTTCCAGGAAAGGAAAACCGGGAACGAGCCGTGTCGTGGAATCAAATGTGAAGATATGTCTGCGTGTGTTTCTATACGCCCGGATGAATGCAAAGGCATGGAAATGGTAGTACAAGATAATGTTATGCAAAAACATTTATGCAGAGAGTAGAGTATTTTATAGAAAAGTAGATGCTGGCTCTATCCTCCTACTCAAATAAATTTCTTGCATCAAGAAGGAGACATAAACTGGTGTTGACAAGGAGCAACTACACTTGAAATCCAGACAATGGAGAATTACAAAAACTATTCACAATTTTGATTAAATTTCAACAAGAACATGGCATTTATCTGTGAACTTTTCATCACATAATTATTATTACTGTGTGCTGCTGCAAAAAGTGCGAGTCACGCAGTGAACGTCTCTGTATAAATGTGTCACTCTGTGTGTATGAGTGTCCTATTGGTGACATCATTACAATTCATTCCAATTAAAAACATTAGCGTCACCAGCAGAACACAGCACCATCAGGATGTTTATGTGTGTGCTATTTGCCATGTCGTCGATTTTCCATTTTCCAAGTTAAAAAGCAAGAGTCGACTAACGACAGTGAATAGGGACGAATTGCAAACAGTCAAACAGAAACAGAGTTTGCTTTTTGTTTCATACGATTTCACGTCACACAAATATATCTATCCCATTATTCTAGAATAGTACACATATCCAAGTATATAATATTTAGATGGTGTATATTCCTACGTACATTCCTATATATTCCTATATATATATATAAGTATACATATTGTATATGAACGCACTTGTATATATACCGGGCACATTTACTGGTAATTATAGTTTTGTTTCTTTGAAGCAACAAACTCGACAGTAGTGACACTCGGCGAGACAAGAAAATGGAGTAAAATTAATCTATGTTTACTGTAGAGAAGTAGTAACTGTGTGTATTCTCTCCCACCCGCCTGCTACCATATTACCAGGAAAGTCAAAAGGGAAAGCAAGCGGGTGTCGAAACTCTTTCACTTTCAGAGAGTCTGCTGAAAACTACTATAGATATAGACCCCGTACACACAGACCCCCGAGTTATAGTAGTTTCGCATCGCGACACAATATGTATACACGCAGGGTGCTACGTATGTTGTCTGCAAGAGTAAAAGGTTAACACTTGTACAAGCCTTTTTTCTCTTCTACTTTTCTCTCTCCTTCCTTCACTTTCCGTCTTGACAAACTCTTGGCTTTCTTGAAAGACGGGTGTACCAAAATGAAGAGTGAGCGATACAAGCAAAATTCTTTTTTAAACTCGGTAATTTCCAACATTATTCCTTAGTGATCTTGTCTATTTGTGAAAGCGGCAGCGTCATCAACATCAACGGATTCCTTCCTTCTGATCTTTGTAAAAGAACAAGACGAGAAAGACAGGAGGCCGTCAAAGTTCTTTGTCGAGAATCTTTCAATACGACCATCATCTGCACGAGCCCTGCCCTTTCATCTGCTCGTCTCCTGTTCATCACTTAAAGTACATAGATGTAACATAAATTGAGATTTTTGAAATTTGTGTACAACTTCCGACAGAAATTTCTACCTCCTTTCTTTTTGCAATGCCGTTTGCTATTTGTTACTACCTACTAAGAAAGTTGTCAAGTCCCCAAGAAATTGAAGTTTAAATTGTAAACAGGCATGGAATTGTTGTAGGCGGATTAATATATTAAACATAATATGCATTGTGTAAGATGTCGTTGAACCGCTTGAGAAAACGAATTGGAAGCAACGTCTAGGATCATAATCATACCGACAAAGCAAATTGCATATCCATACATGCATAATAGATGTGTACACGAGTAGTTGTAGCATGTGCCCAAGTACCATTTTAAAAGAAAAAAATGCCCTATACCTACCTAACCTGATATTCTGATGTGCCTATAGGTTTCTTTCATTTCCCTTGCAAACTTATTCAATGAAATGTGTTTGAGTTCACAAGCCATGGATACTGCTGTTTTATAGCATACCGGAGAAAGTGCTGTGCTCCTTCCCTCCGTTTGTGTGTGTACGCAGCAGACACATGAAACTTTTATGAAATTATTCTTCCAGAACAATCAAGGTATCGCAGGAGGAGCAGGAAATACGAAGGAATTTTCTTCCGTCACAAAATACTGTACAATAATGTCATGGAAACAGGAGACGGGCGGGTGGGATATTTAACGGGACCACATTTTGATAAAAATTTTAACAACAGCGCAATTGAAAAAAGAGGTCAAAGGAGATTGAAACAACGATACGGTAAAAATAAATTGCCAAAGTCAACATGTAGAGAATTAGCGGAATGATCAGGTACAGAAAAGCAGACTGTCGCATTTTGATGGTGTTGTAGATTAGATGTATCCATCTATTTCATTGAAAGTGGCTAACGACTGACTGACGTGTTTACGGTACGGACGGACAGACAACAACAATACTAGACGCGATAGACTGCTTGAACGACTTACATTCAGTAGAAGTAGCAATAGTTGGATAAGTTTAGTGAAAATTTATAAGCACGAGTTGGTGAGCAGTTTGTTTTGTGGTGCAGAGCCACTTGTTCATTGTTTTTCAGTGATGGTGGCGTCATGATGATGACGATGCCCTGTAGTGCCACTACTGCAGGACGACGAGGAGAGTGGGTTAGTGTCGGTAGTCCATTATACCGTTACTGTTGAATGATTTCATTGGATATGCATATATGTATATGTGGGTGTCTATGTACTTATGCCGTGTGAGAGATCAATGTCTTGTTCCGTGAAACAGTTGGTTCGTGCTTTATTTGATGATACACAGCCTTTCTGTTTTTATATTACTTATAATATATTTATGTATGCGCATATAAAGTCAAAATGGCACAAATCTATAAAGAAACCCTGAGACTAGAGCAGTATAATAGTCGTCTTCTTTTTTCTCGTGGTGGTGATGGCTGAAACGGAAACATGTTTTCTTGGTCCACTTAGAGGCTTCACTGACTCGTCGTTGTGCTCATACTCTCTCTCTTTCTCTGTCAGTAAGTTATGTGTTGGGTGTATGTGCAAGTGGCTGGGAGATAAGACAACATTCAACATTTGCTATAGTACTGCTGAAAGAAAAGGTCTAGCACACGAGTCAGCCAAGAGTAAGAAAATCGACAGTCTTGTTATACATGCCTCCATAACAAATTCTATATGGCTAGGTGGGTAGTTTGGCCAGAAAAAAACTGAAAAGAGGGATCTAACTGAAAAAGAAAACATGTTGGAGGTACAAGTACGTAGCTTACTGGTATCCAGAGAGTAGGGGAGAGAGAGAGAGAGTAAGGAAAAAATAGAGACGAAAGGAACAAAAATATCATCATTAAACTTTCATACATCAAAGAAATAAAGTAGGCTAGCACAGAGAATTGTTCAATTTGAGTGTAAAAAGCCTGAGAGAGAGAGAGAGCGAGAGGAAGACCAGGTCTGTTCTGCTGGTGTGTGTTCTCCATGATTGTGTACCAGATAGTAGTAGTGGCAGTAGCAGTAGTTGTAACGGTTATGTCTATACTTTTGCTGATAGAGCAACAGTAACGCCATCAGAGTAGTTTCCAACAGAAATCAACTATTCTAACAACCAACATCACTACACGTGGTGATGTGATACGACCAAGTAGCTGTTGTTGTAGCAGAGCGAGTGATGAAAAAGAGGCGAAAATTTCTTTTAGTTTGCTTGCATTTCTCGCGTATATATTTAGGCGAGTATTTCAGGAGCTCCTTTCCCTTTGTAAAAAAAGGAATGTTGAGTTATCAGCAAAAACGGAGCGAGGATGCCGAATTCAATGGAAAATATCTTTTTGCTGGTGGGTCGACACCACACCGTCGTTTTGTGGCAGTGGCCATAGTATTTTAGTGAGTGGAGAGTGAGAAGAAGAGGAGGGCGAAAAAGTTCGATGCATACATATGTGGCCTATTTCATTCGGTTTTTACTTCGTCTTCTCCTTCCTCCCGTCTTGTTGATTTCTCTCGCTTTTTCCTTCATTTGATTTCATTTTGTACTCCTTAGAAAACTATGTAAAACCCGTTACAGAAAACTATCCCTTTACACATAATGTAAAATAGTTAATGGAAGAAAATGGAGAGTGTGCAAAAAAGGACAGGAGTCGACACTAGCGTAGGAGCATACATTATATGTACATGAATGACTATATAGAGTATAGAGGATATAAATATAACCGCCACTATTATGGAGACAGGACAAAGGAACAAAAAACTAAAGTACTAGGTTAATACCCCTTTTGTGTGCTATCTCACGGATCCGCACACACACATACACACAGAGCTTTTTATGAACACACAAAAATTACACTGGGAAACTATATATGATTGCGCAGCGCTGTAGGAAAAATAACATTTTTATACTTTTTGTTTGTGATAATAAATTTAAAAAATTTCCTCACAAAAGATGACATTAGCATCTAATGTAGTAAAATACGGCACAAATTCATTTTAAATAACACAAAAAGTGGCTTGCTATTTTTCCCCTCGGAGAAAGATAGCGTCTCTATTGCAGTTGAACGAGATATCCTATTATACGCATTAGGCAATAAGGAAAAATACAAAAAATATGTGTGGCAGCAGCACTTTCTCTTGCAGGGAGTGTACATACTTTGGCTGGTGTACGTAGTCAAATAAAATATTATACATATACATAGGTTTGTAGAAATAGTACAAGCGTTATTGCATAATAAGAAAGAGTCAACCGCAACGCACGAGCAACAAAAACAGCAACAAACTCAAACGGCAAATATGAGATGTGGTGGTGAGGGAAAGGAATAGGATATGTATTTTTAGTGGGAAAAGAAACGCCATAAGCCTATCTGAATTGATGCTGTGTTCTTTTTGCTGGCGGTAGTTGACGCAGCACCAGCATCCCAGCTTCTTTCTTTTCCGTCCTAGTTAAAACGTCAGTGGCGAAAAAGGAAAACAAAAGGAATGGTAAGACAGAGAGAGAGAGAGAGAGGGAGAAAGAGAAAGAGAGAATGTATACAACTTTTCCCTTTTTCTGTCTTGAATGCGAATTTGAGAACCATATCTTCTCAAAATATTGCATTCTCTTTTTCCTCGTAGACCAGCACAAAAGGGAATCTTTTTGGAATTCATTTCTTTTTCGTTTTTGTGTTCCATGTTTAAAAACGTGCTACGTACCTCTACACTTTGATATTGGATACATGCCCTTTGTACGTGTTTTAAAACGCATTTTGAATAGTTGTGGATGGACATGAGAAGCATAGGTGCAAATGCAAATGTACATATGCTTTTATTTGCCTTATTATTATTATTATGATTATTATTATTATTGTTAGTGCACATTTATGTGAGTAAAATAAAAAAAGTAATCAATGACTTTTTACTCTACTTCAGCCTTCTTTCTCTCTTCCACTTTCCATTGTTGACATAAAATTTTTCGTTCAAGTCTGCAAAGAACATTTGAGCTCTTTCTCAGAATTACTCACTGAATACGTTTTGTAACAGAAGCAAAAAATACAACCATTTTGATACACAAAGGGTTTTTCCTTCACCGCTCTCCACTTTTTGCATATCCCCTTACATTTAGGGAGGGCGGGCGACATGAGAGTGTTTGGAAAGCCAAAGAGAAATTTGTATGTGTACTACATACAACCCGATTTACACAGGCCATAATATCAGTAGTGACTCTGAGAATAAAAATTCTTGTAAAACGAAAAGGAAGAGAAACATCTCCCACATTTTCTGTAGAAGAAAAGGCACAGTTTTATTCTTTGCTTCTTCCATCCCATTATAAATTCAGAACCTTCGACATTCTCAAGTTACATTGAACCACTACTACTACAGCACGACCGCCAATGCCGCCGCCATCACCAGAAGCAGAGCCACTGATACTACTGTACTGTCTGGCATCAACATCATGGAAACCTGAAAATGTGCAGTAGTAAGTACATTTCCGTATTATGCAAGCAGGAAGAGAATGAGCAAAAAATATGTATCAGTACAAAGCACGTTCTCCTTCTCCACCTCTTATTCTTCCAGGCTGTGAAGGAGAGGAAGGGAGAAAGAGAGAGGAATGCCAAAATACAGCGTCACTTTTTTCCACTGTTCCCTTTAACAATGCTGCTGGTGATGATGTTCTTTGTATGTGGTTGCCTTCCTTTTCTTCTTCTTCTTCTTCTGTTTGATAAAATATTTTGCGATCTCTTACTTCTCCTCGTCTTGCAAAACTTAATAATATGCCTTTTGTAACTGCCATTACTATTGCCACACTAATACCGTCGCGAAACAGGACTGGAACGCTTCCTCAACATATATTACGATTCCTCTCGCTCCATCCTCCACCACCTCCTCCTCCTACACACACAACTACAAATACTAAATTTTTCCTGTTTTCTCCAGCAGCGTTCTCTGTATCATGTTGTTTGTTGGCTGGCGATGTGTCTGTGGAATGGGAGCCAAAAAATATTCCTCTATACAAAGTCAGAGGCACCACCAACCAACACAAGTGGTCTCTTTACTTTGCCTGCTTAAGCTTTTGCCCTTCTTTTCCGACAACCACACACATACACGTAGGTATATACATACAATAAACACAAAGGCACACACACTCAGTTCGTAAAGGTATATCATTTTTGCCCATTAGGCTAAACGAAATACTAGGTGATGATGATGATGAGAATGTAGCATAAAGTATTAGTTTGGCATGTATGCATTCGTTATAAGTTCAAAATAGCTATTATATATATTGGTGTTGCTTGTGGTTGTGTATTTTGCAGAAAATGAAAGTGTAAATGCAGTCATGTTACTTATAATGAATGAGTGTACCTTTCAAAAAGTTTAGCGCAAATCAAATGATATTCTTGCTTGTTGTGAAGAGTTAGTTTTCCAGTTCGGATATAGCTCGTATATTTCTGTGTGGCTGTTGTGTAGTGCCATGTATTTATTTGCACAACATAAAAGTATATCTCCATCGTCAATATTCCACGAGTTGGCCAGACTTCTTTCTGGAGAGATAAGTACTACAACTCTTTCATGTAATAATGATAGCAGGCAGAGAGTTGAAATCAATTTTCTAAACTGTTGGATGCACTGCCACTCCTATCTTTTACGCCACCACCACTACTTCTATACCACCGCTCTGTTATATATAATATTTATGCAATGCCATTTTTGAACGTTCACTTTCACTCTGCTGTCAGTTTTCACAAGCTACGAAATTTATTGCACTTTGGCTGACTCTTGTGAGTGAAACTGGCTGTGTGTGTACTATTAGTAATATACCCGCTTTGCTCCCTCTCTCATTTGAAATATGCTGTAAAGTCCATTGCCCGAGGAAATAGGCTTATTTCATTTCTCTCTCTCTCTCTTTCTCTCCTGCCACACACATTCAGCTGCTAACGTACATATAAGTTGTTCAGTTTGCCAATTATTTTCCTCTTCGCGTTCTATGCTCACTACCCACGTATATTCTCGCCGCTCCCGTCACACTTACTTACTTACTTTTACTAGCGTTTTGATAAGATTATCATGTACTTTGCCCCGAAAAAGTACACACTTCAGTAACTGATCTTATTTTACAAGCGATTCGGCAAAAGACTCTTGTAGGCGGTATACCAGCTTATATTTGCGGGATCCACTTTTGTACTACCACCATATTATACAAATGTATCTTGTGAGAGCGTGAGCGTCACAGATTTCACTATATAAAATATGAAGAGTGAAACTCTTGGAGTGGAATATAGATTTTATGTACATGCTGTGCAAAGATTGCCTGCTGCTTTGCGAGAAGATGAGGCACCAAAGTCCATGCATTTTCCCCGCTGCCGAATGAGTTTGCATAAGGAATTTCAATCTGGTCGGCTGTCCTTCTGATTCACAGAAAAAATGCTGCTGTGTGTGAACACAAAATACGATGCACACAAGGAAGACATGATGTATATGTGCACATAATAAAGAGAATGTTATTATGTTGGAATTATTTACGAAAAAAAGAGAGCACCCCAGGAAAAGCGATTTCCCTTCTTTTGCGAAAGGTTCAACTTTTGATTTGTATGTGCGGAGCATAAAGAAAAAGTGTGTCAAATTGCGCTACAACCACAGCCGCTACACTATACACGCTCACGATGACATTGTGTATTCTCGCAAAGAAGATGAGGTAAAGAACGGTGTACGACGTACACAGTCATATACACACACGACGAGGGAGCTTTGTACACGCTTCGTCCTGAGTGGAATAGACAAGAATACAAAGTAAAAATTATGCACGACGTGAAATTTATTACGAGTTTATGCGAGAAAGCCAGTACGACGAATACTGCTGTACACACGTCTTGGCCAAACAAGCAAATTTTTTTTCCTCGTGTGCGTATGACTTGAGAAAGGGCGAGAGAAAAAATGCTGAAAAATAAGTATATGTATCTATCTTTTCGCTTCAGACAGGACCTGTTTGCGGTACTGATAGTGTTTGTGACGGCAACAGCAGCAGTGGCAGCATCGTGAATACACACGAACCAGTAAACTCTCGTCAAATTTATTTCTTGACAGATAGGAAACGAATATAATAATACGCTCGTTGAAAAATGCATGATCAACTTATTATGTTTGCGAGTATGATGATGATGATAGCAATGAGGCCTGTGCTGTGTGTACTATTAGAAATACATAGAGCACACACGAAGCGAAGAAAAAAAATCTGAAAAAATAACCAAATATATTTTCTCTCTTTTCCCTCACGCTCCAGTGGTGTGATAGGCGATACTCGGAATAAATAAAATTACTTGTATCAAGAAAGCTGCTTAGAAAGAAACAGGGAGAAAGTCTTCATCTTTCATACTCATAAAAATCATTTTCATGTTAATTATATTCTGCCTTTATTTCAGATTGACAGCCGTTTTAAAGTCATATTACAAGAATAAACAGTCTTGTTCCTGGTATAATAGCTTTCATAAAATAAACGTAAGTGAACTGGCGAATGCGATAAGGAGTGAGAGAGCGAGAAAAAAACGGATTTTTCATACTTGAGTTCCGCATGAGGCATAAGCCGGTTCCTGAAAAATAAATGTAACATTTTGCTCTTGCTCCTTCTCCGTGTGCTTGCGAGTACTGTGTGGTGATAATAACTACTTCGTCGCATTGCATAAATGAGCTTCATTACGGGGAACCAAATGATGTCTGTTGTCAATGGAGCACAAACTACTATTACACACACATGTATACATGTATATACGCGTGCCGTACAACATTTTTTGGCATGTCGTCTGTAGTTTTACTCCTTTCACTCGTTTTCCTTGGAAAATCATCAGCTCAAGGCTTCGGCTGCCATTTTTGAAATACAAAAAAAGAAGTAAAATCAACCAAAGAGAGCTGGAAAAAGCCTCTGCGTAAACATTTTCTGTGTACATATATACCTTGTGAGTGAGCTCACGGAGTAGTCGCCCAGAAAAAAAACTGTTTGTACAGTAATAAGACTCCGTAATGAGGGTTCATGGCCTTAGTAAACTAAAAGTAAAAAAGCACATGGAAAATAAAATGGGCACGGGCACACACACACAATAAAAATAATATACAATACAACTGATGTACTTCTTTATAATTTAGAATATAAAAAAATCTGATGTTCTAGCGTGGTTTCATTTTTTCATTCTTTCTCTTTTTTTCTTCTCTTTTCAGATTGAATGCACTTCTACATGACCTGGACCCAATGGGCTTTCATCTCTTGAATGTGGCACTTCATGGGTTGGCCTCTGCAATATTTGTGAAAATGTGTTTGGAAGTAGCACGAGTTACTACAACTTGTGCTTTTATTGCTGGTCTCCACTTTGCAACCCATCCAGTTCACACCGAAGCGGTTAGTAACGCAGAAAAAATCTTTTTTTACAACGTACTAACATTCCATGTAATGTGTCTTGTATATGCCCATTTGTTATCATGTCTCGTCTTCGTCCTTTCCTCTACATCTCCCATCCATTCTAACGTTCTCTCTCTCTCTCTTGTGTTGTATGCTTAACAACACAACATTGACTTTTTGCCTCTTTTATATATTACACACTGCTTTCTTGTTATTACTCCAAGACTTTAAGCAAAAAAATGCTTTCGCTTTTTTTACTATTTACTCTTTTTTATTCCTTCTTTTTCTCTTGCTTTTCCCTACTTTCACAATTTCCTTTCTTCCGATGATGATAACTCACGCTTATATCCTCATGCTTGCCGTTCGTTGCACTAGTAATGTTCCCTTCTTTACTTCTCATCATCCTCATCATTCCTTCCCGATTTGTTGCTGTCGTTCTCCACTTTTCTTTTTTTTCACTTTTCTGTTCCACTTTTTTTTTGGAGCAAGGTGTATTGTGATAACGGCCTACAAAATTAAACAAGCCCTCAGTGCTCCTGTGAGAACATGCCTACGTACATCTTTCCTCACGGTACCTAACCTGCTGTCTACACTCTCAGTGCATGCATCTTGTATAATGGCCAAACAAACCTTGTACCCTTTCTGTCATTTTCCTATTATAATTCCAAGAATACTTTCTTTTACTTTACTGTTGGCAAAAACATACAAGGAGCCTGTTTAGTTTGCTTGTTGTGCAATTTTTCATCATTTCAGTTCCACTGCACTACTAGGAGCAGTCGTGTACGAACAGAGAACTCTCACTTGTTATTAGCATTATGAGGAAAATTAGTTGCTAATTATGGAGGACGAGGAGAAGAGTAAGTAAGTACACAGGACGTACGTTGTAAATAATGGTTCCGTGTACACGCCTTGAAATCCTTGTAAAACTATTTACTTTGTTAGTTTCCTCATCTAGCACTCGCAAATTAGTTAGCTACTTTCTCTGTAGTTGCATGCTGCCGTTGTGTTCATAACGCTGTTGCTACTACTTCATGCTTTACATGCATGCCTAGAAGCCTTAGTGGCGCTATCTTATATAGCGTCTGTGCCATTTTTCAAAAAATGACAATTACACACACATTACTATTATTATTGTCGTCATTATGGAAGGCATGTATGTCGACGATTTTAATTACAATAAGTATATACAGCTGCTTGAAAAGGAAAATTACAAGGCTATACTATTATTTTGGAAGAAAATGGGGTGCGCTTGCCAGTAAAGTATTGCTAACGCTCCCTCTCTGTTAATTACCCGTTTGGCAAATAAGTGAAATATTCTCACAATTGGAAAGTTGCGCTCATTTATTTGCTTTATTTTGTTAGCGCATGAAATGAAGTAAATAACTGCTTATAGCATGAACAGGGGAGCGAGAGAAAGTGAACTTTTAGTTTGTCAAGTACAATGAACTATTTTATTACATATTATGCGTATGATGTATGTACACCGAGAAAGTGTGTTATTAAATAATAGGCATAAAATATGAATTGCCTCATTTAAAATGAATGCTGGCTTTACAAGCTCCCAAATACTATCCCTATTTATATGTATGCTCGTCATTTCTTTGTTCCCTGTTTGTATTGTCGTCGTGTTTGTTTGTCATACATACGAGCCACCGACATGCGTGCATATAACCAACTTATTAGAGTGTGACGTTGGATTTTATATCTAATATAATATTTTTTTCATTTTTTACAGGTGACAGGAATTGTCGGGCGTGCGGATCTACTCGCATCAATTTTCGTTTTGTGCTCATTCCTCGTTTACAACAGGTAATAATAGTGTACCCATATGTCAATGCCTCGATTCATCACACCATTATTACTATTATTATTATTACCACTAGACTTGCACTCCTGCCATTGGTTGAGGTTGTTGTTACTACTGCTACTGATGTTGGTTGCTGACACCAATGCTGGTGGCAGATGATATAAGGATGATGTTGACGACAACGGCGATAACCGTAATGGGCATACTAATGCCCGAAAACGTGTGTGTATCATGCTCACTTTACCATCATGATCAGAACATATTGTGCAACGTCTTTGTTGTCTTCCTTTTCTCACCGCGAGTAAAAAAATTCCTACTTTCTCCCACTCTTGTTTTCTTACTCGCACTCTCTTTTAGTAGAAAAATCAATAAAAACGACATTAGGAGAAAATAGCACAACAAGAAAAACTTTTGGCCGGTATATTTACATTGAGCATGTATGTGGTGCGCTAATAGTACTTACTGACTTGTGTACTTGTGTGTGTGTGTGTGCTGGTGTGAGGTAGATAGGGAGAAAATACCTCTTTGTTGATGTGGCCGTGTGGTATTATCATCGTCATCATCATTCTTTTCTCTCCTCGTCTTTCTATACTCAAATGCACCTTGTGAAGAGTTCACATTACACACAAAACACGGAAAAGGGGAATGAAGGATGATTTCTTTTACTTGATATCAGAACCGTTCTACTGTAACTTGTATTCACGCACAAAAATATGTTTCAAGGGATCTTGTGTGTTTGTGTGTTTTACAACATGCTTGCGCTCATGCCTAGGAAACCACTTGCCACTTCATTATCCCTATTTTTCGTTTCTGGTGTAGAGGTGTGCACACTTTTTGCATTTCCTTTAAAACTACTCTGTAGGCAGTGAAGAATTACCGGGGAAATTTATCATTTCTTCAGATTCTTTTGTGCCGGTTGGCAGGAGTGGGCGTATTTTAATCATTACCAACTTCTCTGTAGAATATGTAATTATGCTACTACCGTTGTCTGCCATTATTATTACTTTTTCATTCTGGAGGCCCTATTTCCATGCTTACAGAAATGTAGTGCATTTAATGAAATATAAATAAAAGTAATACGATGCCGACAGCAGCATTTGAGCAATTTAGAGCCTAAAGGAGAAGAGCGCAAAAATTAATAATAATAGTAACGTAACTCTACTAGATGTTCCGACATGAGAAAGTTGCAACAAAAATGAAACTTCTCCTTTCTATAAACTCATTCGAGAATAATCTCCTTGAAGTTTTTATTTTAAAATATGGAACATGCATTCAAACAAGTATACTACTTGCTGCAGGTACGATTGTCCGTCCATGACCAACTTATTTTTTTTGTGAGGAGAGGGGTTATCAACTTACTCAGTTTTCGCTACTTTTCAAGTCCTACTTAAAACTTAACATTTATCTAATTTCTGGACAAGTATCTAGGCTTGTATAATCTGCAACATTCATATCTTCAAAAAACGATATGCAAATATTAATAATCATAATACAACCACTATGTATGCTTGGCTTTTCCACTCTTACCAGTACTACTGGAGGTACATACAATAGTAGTGGCGCAACATTAACCAGTCGTTGCATTTAGAATCAGCCAACAGAGAGCACGCCTCCTCATCATGTTCTCCTTCTATTGCTTGCATTGTTGTTGTACTTTGTACACTTTTGCCATGAATACAAATAACGTGGAGGTGGAAGCACTTTTACATTTTTAACTCGAGCATCATCATCGTCTCAGGTCATTTTTACTGGTGGTGGTGCTGTTATGCCACCGCTGTTGCTGCTTCTCTTGTTGTCCGCCTGCATGATTTCCGTCAAGCTTTTTTGTTGCTTATCCATCCTCCCGCTCTGTACATGTACCAACAACGACGAGAACGACAACGGAGAGGAGACCGAGAGTAGAAGAGAGAAAAAAAAACTTTCCCATTATCCTGAACCAGGAACACGCTGACATTTCGTTCGCCTTATCTCCCACTTTCTAACCCAGAGAGTGAGTTTGTACTTTGTATGCTCATAATATTATCATAACTCTTCAAAAGAAGAAAAATAGCCAGTGGCATATACACAGAGAGAACTCAACGGAAAAAAATATGTACAGAGTCGTGAAGCATGTCTGTTGGAGGAGGCATAGAATAAAAAAGCATGCCCATTTACGCACAGAAGGAGAGTAAATATCAACCTCGAAAAGGTTATTGTACTTCACAACATTTTCACATTATCTATACATGGCATAATCGTGCACACGGAGAAAAAAAAATTATGAATAAGTTCGCACTACTCCTCCTTTACTTCCATCACAACTACTACCAGCACCAGCAGCACCACCACACCAGCATTGCCAGTAAGATGCATTTTATAGTGGAAAACACCCCACATTATAAAAGTCCATAGCTTACATAACTATAATAAGCACGGTAGGATGGTGGTGGTATGGCTTTAATAATAGGTGCTGGTAATAGGAGGACGGTTGCACAACATTTATTATTACTGGTGGTGGTGGTGTGCTGCAGCACCAGCAAAGATACATGCAACATATTAATAATATTAATAATAATAGTAGGAGTAGTAGTTGTGCTCTTCTTTTCTCCTTGTGCCTATCACACGCGCCAGACAGACAGACAAGAGAAAGAAATGAAATTTCTCTTTCAGTTCACTTCATAATAAGTGTATATAGCAAATATACTGCCTATATGGACACACTTCTTGAGTGGTATTCTTCATATACTGTTATTACCTTTAATAGAGGAGCAGCACCGAGTGGGAGTACTGATGATGGTGGTATATAATGGCAGGAGAGATATATAAGTATATTTGTGTGTGTGCTCGTCAAAAAATGTGGTAGGGCTCTTCTTTTTCCTACTTCTCGTCCTCCTCCTCCTCCTTCCCAAAACAAACTTTTTTCAAGTATAGCTTTCCTCTCGTTCGCTTGTTCGTTCGGAACTGAAAAGAAGATAAATAATAAATTCACTTTCCCATCTACTACTTTTTCCATCTACCATCACCACTCATACAACACTTAAATAGTTTGGTAGGAAAAGAAGGAGAGAGAGAGAAAAAAAGGAAGAAAAAAGTGAACGAAAAGGAGAAAAAAACTAATGACCAGTGGTTGTGGTGGTGGTGGTATGGTATTGAGTGGTATGTCCGTGAAGTAACATCAAGTTTTGTTTGGTAGACTTGTGGTAGTTGTGAATGTATCCAAAGTATAAAAAGGAAAATGGGAGAAGAAGGAATGAGAAAGGTAAAAAAGAATATTTGTTTGAATGCAGAAACATGTGTGGTGGAGTCAGGTTATTCACATCATCATTTCTAAAAAATCCCAAAGAATTAATGGAAGACTGGGTGGTAGCGGTGTTGGCTCTGATGATGGCCACGATGACGGTATATCCAGTGCTAGTTGCTTGTATGGTTGCATATTGTGACGTGAAAAAGAAGGGAAAAAATGTTGACAGCAGCGCAGACATAGTTATAGTTCCATGTTTACTGCTTTTAGTAGAAGCGCCACAGAAAACGACAACAACAACAGCAACAAGAATGCCAAACAACATACATCCATACGCACGGAGAAAGAGAGTAAAGCGATGATGGTAGAAGGCTAGTACAAGCTTTTTTTCTGCCGCTCCTGAAAAGCTGCTTTGGTGACATATTTGACTCCGTTTTGGATGGACAGGTTGAATGAAAGAGAAAAGCAAAGATGGAAAGGGCATACCACCACCAACATTTACTCTGACGAGACAATGAACATGCCACTGCTCTGGTGTGCCCGGAACAACTACGGAAAAAACAGGCTATCATTTATTCTACTACCACTGCATCCACTTTACCTCCATTATTATATCAGAGAAAATGCAAACCATTATTTGGTGGGAATTATGGTGTCCACCATCACCACCACCACCATGCCACTCACTTTACTTTACTTACAATACAATACACCATTTAATCATGTACTTCTCTATTCCAAGAGAGAGAGAGAGATTGAGAGCAATGCGTAGTATTTAACCTGTCAACACAGATAGATTTTTCTACCATGATCATCAATAAAACTGGTGGTCCCTGCAAAAGTACTTCGATGATGTTTGTTATTTAATGCGTGTGCACCGCTGGGTATGGATCTCCATATGGTAAAAATTAGAAAACAAGAGAGGGAAGGCCATACCACCTATCAAGCCAACCATTAAATCATACCGCAAGAATAAATACATACTTTGTATCCAGACAAGTGCAAAATGCTTCCCAGCGTGATTTCGTCCTTTTATGTATTCACTGCCACATCATCAACACCACTATACTGCTTTCACCGTCAAAAAAAAACTTTATTTAGCATCTCTTATTATTATTGCCCCGTACGTTTTTTTGAATGGAGAGCAAGGTGAATAAATATACATACGTAGTCGTACGTATATATGCTTGCAAGTAGGCATGATCCAGGAATTGGCGTACCGCAGTGTGTAGATTTTATTTTTTTTCTCTCGAAAGGGACTGAGGCTGTGCTGGAAAGTGTATGTGTGTGAGTGAGAGAGAGAGAGAGAGAGAAGGAAAAATTGTGTAGTGCAAACTTTTATTATAACTTTTAATGGGATTTTTGTAGGTTTGCTCAGTCATCCAAAAATTGCCAGTTTACATACAATGTTTGTACGTACTACAATACCTATAAAAAGTTGGTTACACAATAAAAAGCGTTCACTCTCGCTGCTGACTACTAACTCCTATCTCGCTGTTCTCTTGTTGTTGCTGGGCTACTACTACTGAACTGTGCTGTTGACTTGCTGTATATTTTTGGGGGGGATAATGTGGGCAACGACAATAACGAGGACGATGCATTTTATTTATTTAGAATGGATTTTCTCTTTTCATTTTCCTTTGGAATAGTTTGATGTGCAAAGTGCAGGTCTGTTATTATTATTTAACTTTCTTCGCCGTGGCCACAACTAGTAACCGGTTTATGCTTGAGACGCTCACATCATCATCGTCATCATATCCATATAGGTACCAAAGTATTAGAGTCAGTCGAAGAAAGTGAATTCCTCTTTTTTACTGCCGTTCTGGACTTAAATAATAGAAAAGTAAAACGGAACAGCAGAAACACACACAAACACATCAATACATACTCTTGTATAGCACACTCCTCGCGCAATAATGCTTTGGTCAGATAGTAAAGTTGTTGTTGTTGTTGTTGTTTTCGAGTAATAGAAGTAAGTAACCACATTAATGCTATTACTGCTACTCTTTTAGTGGTTGCTGGTGGTGGGTGGGTGATGCTGTTAATGGCTCGAGTGAAATTGGCTACAAGCAGACTTTTCTACTTTCATCATCCATCCTATCATGGTGGTAATAGTACGCATTCTACCGTTGTCCATATGCTAACAAAAGAGGAGAAGTGGAAGAAAAAATGGTCTACAATGCCATGTAGATAATATTTGTCTAATATACACGCATACATATCTAGTACCAGCAGCAGTGTGTACACTGCACATATACAACCCATATAGATTGTTGTTGTATTGCATAAAAAAAGTTTTTACAGAAACTATCCGTAGCTTGCAGATGCACAATCTCGCGTCTAGCTCTGGTAGCAGCAGCTCTAATAGGACTATTCACTTACTGGAAGTGCATCTGGGCACGTGTACACTGTGCAGGCAGGAGTAAATGGAATATTATTGGGATGTTGTATGGTGTGGATGACTAAAAGTGCACTGCTCCAATATATAATGTTTATGTGTTTTCTCTCCTTTCTCTTTACTGCATTTATAGTGCGTACACATTTGATATGGAATTGAAAGAATAACCAGGACTGCCAAGAAAAACTAGAAACACTCCTCCTGTTTATTTGTTTGAAAGAAGAAAAGTTTCAATTTTACTGCAATTTTCCCTCTCCCCTGCTCACCAACACCACCACACGATGTTATTCAGAACGTCACTTTATTGTATCCTTGGCTAATTCCTTTTTCTGTTTATCTTATGTCCATGTATATGTGTGTGAAAGAGAGACACTGTGAGTTTCATCCATCTCAAATAAGATTGTTTGTCGGAGGAACATGAGGGAGATGGAAGAGGCTTAAGAATGAAGAGAGGTAAAGGAAGAATGGAAAACTTTTTCTTTCTTTCTCGCCTTTTTCTGATTTTCCATTACTGATTCTATGAGCATGACTCCCTTCCTTCTATATATATTTTTTCGTCCATTATATTCCACAGGAGAATAGACCGTAATTTTGCGGTGGTGGTGTAGGGGACTGTAATAACGTGGACTATTGTCAGTACGTGTTAATTTCATACATGCGTGGCTTAATGGTGGAATATCACAGCAGGGTTGAGAATACTTGCATTCACACGATGATAACGACGAGATAGAGAGATACAAGCAAGTAAAAATAACAAGACGTTTAATGCGTTTTCTTGTAATATAATAGTAATTACTCATTTCTCGTTCCGAGAAAGGGAACAGAGATCTGACTCACTCACTCACTCTCCAGTAAATGCCAACTTGTTCATCTTTTCCAAACATTCAAAATACAAAAATAGAAAGGCGAGCAAGCGAGCGAGCGCGTGTGTGTATGAGTGCGGTAACAAGTTCGTGCATGTGATTATTTCGACGACTGTTCGTCCGTACATCTGGCAAGGGAGAAAGAGCGGTGAAAATGGACGGTAAATGCATTCTTTAAAGAGCTCTCACGAGAAGTGCTTAAAGCCGTCATCATAAGAATAGAGCCTTTTTCTTTTTGAGAGATCCTCTGAAGAATACAGATGTTTTTGTGTATGTGCCCCACGCACACATATACACGCAGCCACATAACTACATCTGCGAGTTCCATCTTCTCCTTCTCCCAAGTACTAACCTCTTAGTCTGTGCGCAAAGAAATGACCAGAAAGGTATTTAAGTGTGTAGTTCACCCGATGAAAAGGGCTCTTTATGTTGGAGAAAACAGTGAAAAAACCAAGAGACATGCATGCTGCATTTATATGTAAGCATATAAACATACACAGATCCCATACATTCTCCATATGAGCCATCATCCTATCATCAGCGCTAAGGAAATGATTTGTCAAAGCTAACAAACCTTTCTAGCGAGCCAATGAAGCGGCAAGACAGCTGAGTCACCGTTTCCTTTCGCTTCTTTGCTTTTCACTCTCTCTTTCTCCCTCTCTCTCTCTGTGTCTCTGGTTCCCAGGAAAACAACAGAGAAAGATTAAGAGGAAAGAAAGAAAAGGATGAAAAGAGGTCTTGGCAAGAGTAACACGGATGACTGTACATACGCACAGTTACTTATTACAACGTCTTTCTAGTACATTCCCGTGGAACAAGTAGCCTCTCTCTCGCCTAACAGTATTTTGTGCTACTAAATTCTCCTCTATCTCAGTTTCTGGTTCTCGTCACAGCTTTTTTCACTTTCCTCTCTCTCGGCATCTCATCCAGCCAAACATTTTAGTTTGGAAATGTTAGACAAATGAAAAACAACTGAGTTCTCCGCAAATAGTACATATAAATGATGTTATATGTATGCCTTTTGCTTTTGACGATTTTCTGAGATGAAGAAGGAGGAGGAAGCCCTTTTACAAGTACATATCCACACAATCAAAAGTAAAAAAAAACTAGAAAGGAGTTATCATGCAGTGACTGATGATGGTAATATGAGCAGCTCTTCCGGGAGATAATAATAACAGCAAGGAACAAAGGAGATAGTATTTATGACCCACTGATTCCTGTACCTTCTGCTTAGCTCATACGGGTTTCCGTTCATAGGAAGACCTCCATTGATTACAGACTCCACAAAATTCCTTTTATCCGAGCTCTCTTAAATGCATAAATAAACCGGCTGCAATTATGTATCTATTTGTATTCCGTATCAATGTTGAAACAGCCAAAAGTCTCAGCCCATAAAAACACTGTTATTTGTAGAAAAGCTGAAAAATATGGTAGGCTTTCCTTTTTTTAACTTTTCATATTATTCACCTATTTAGTGCCTATTTGGCAGCGTTTTTATACTCCACCAGAGTGTGGAATACGCATATATCATATATCAAATAAATGCTTCATACTGTATCCAAGATTCTCTTTGCATATGCGATAGACTTTTGTGTTTGGTAAAAACGGGAAACTCCTGCATTGCTTTGTTCCACAGAAATTGACCATTTTCATGCTAAGTCATGTCCCAATCATTTCACTTTCGATGGAATACTTCCCCATCCACATTTATGTTCCGAAGAGAAGTTGCTTCACATCATCTTGAACCGAACATTCATTCCCCGCGCTCTTTTATACATTTTTACGTTAACCCTTTTCCAGTTTCCTCTCCAGGTTTTCCCCTAGCATATTATACATGCATACGCACATTCCAACAGTTTCCCTTCTGATAGCGACATAATTGTCTCTAATGGGATGTTACTCTCAAGAAAAACCTGCTCCTTTCCTTTCCTACAAAACGACGGGAGGAAAGAAAGTAGGAAAAACTCTGATTCTTTTCTTCACATTTGAATGTTTCTTCAATTGAGATTTCTTGCAAATTTTTAAAGAGCAAGAAAATGTGTGTGTCGATGGGCTCGGAAACAGTGTCCTACTATTACATTCATCGCTATAAAGGGACGAGCGAGCAACGTGACGCCTGCATATTACACATAAGTACATGTCATAGAACAAAAATAGCGAAAATTCACTGGTGTGTTTACAAACGGATGAACTTACCGTGCAAAAAGTCTCTGGTAAAAGTCGAAACGTGCACGCAGAGCGGTCGTCTTTTTTCTCCATGTCATTTGTAATAATGCGTAATATAACACGGAGAAGATGAAAGAGTTGGAGACCCATTTGCCAGAATATGTTTGCTAGAGCTACCAAGTGCTCATGGTGTAGTGAAGATCTGATCTGTTTGTTTAACGGTCCATCATCATCAATGCTAATGTGAAAGTGGCATGGGAAATATTGAATTTGTCTAATGTGCACTTTACTCTGATCGTGCAGCTCACGCCATATGCCGTATTCATAATATATTCAAAAAAGGGTAAAAGAATTACTTGACGGGGAACCGAATTTTCGAGGGAGTGACCAAAACTAAAGTTCGTGCTTCCATTGAATTATATATTATGAAAAATTGCGGCCACCGAATATGTCACAAAGTCACATTTCAGCCAGACTATAAAGCCAAACTACATGGCGCTGTCCTAATTAAATATGCTAGCAAATAGGCTGAGTACAGGAACTTTGCGAGAAATAAGTTTAATTGCAATGTAAATATTTCATTGGTGCAAACGAAATGCATCAAAATGTGTTATGCATGTCTGAACTTTCAAGTTGGCAAAACGAGTGGAGCACAAGAAATTCAATCAAGATAGAACTTCTACGTCCCATATAGAAAGAATATTATACTACATTACAAAAGTGTGCACAGACAATTACATTCATTCAGCGCCAGAGAAAATTTCGTAGAAAAAAAATCCCGTAGCAACAGCACGGATATACATTATGCGTTATTATTGCAACACATGGCTAATATAACAATTAAGCAAATTGGGCAATAACAGTGAATCCTACATGGAGCATATCCCATCATCATCAAGCTTTTAATACTTACAACAACTACAGAATAATATGCGCTTATTCATCACGCAGTGAGTAAGCTTATATGGTTGGTGGTACAGTGGTTACCTAAGCTTTACCTTGGCTGTATCTATTAGGGCTAGAAAGATATACCTATCGTATAACTGCATAACGCAAAGAAAGTAGTGTATACATTCGGCAGGAGCAGAATTCTTTAGAAGCAAAACATGAGCAGAAGAACAAATATTCGGGAGAATCAGCACCAGCTACTATTATTATTATTTGGGGGAATCAACAGAAAGCGCTTGAATATATATACGTGTTTAATATATGAAACAGGAAAAGCTCCAATCATCAGGGGATATACGTAAGTATAAATATGGGGAGGCGCTGAATACACCTACACTGCATACCAGCAGCAGCAGCAGCAGAAGTGCTACTGGCACTGGTATACTGATGGTGGTAATAGATAAAAGGATCGTTTCACTTTTACTCACGCATTCCTTTTTTAGCAGACCATGAACTTTCTCTCTCTCTCCCTTTCGCTATCTATGTCCGTTTTGCCCATATACAGAAGCATCCAAGGATATTGTTATTATACTTTTGTGTAAAGAAGGAGAGTGAGCTCGGAATGACGAAGCGGAGAAGGTAAACAAGGAAACTGAAGCTGTGCACATCTTTTTAGTCGATATGAAAAGCAATTACTAAGATTTGAAAATCTCTTGCACCTGAGTCTCTCCGCCGATCCTCAGCTTTTACTATTATTTTGCAGTAATACTTATTCCCTTTGCACTCAAAAGGCTCACACTTATACATACCCGTAGTATCCGCTTATATTAGTGTAATAATAGCAATAACTTGAGCTTCGGTGCAGTACAGTGCAGTGGTTGTGCCGAGAGGAAGCTAAAAACGCTACACAAAAAAGTACATAATAACTGCTCCTTGTAAGGTATGATAGACTGAAGTGGCGTGTTGTATTGAGAATAGTTACTGGAAGTATTACAAGAATTCACAACTAGAAATTATTGTGACCTAGGCACAGTTTTTTTTAATTTTGCATCTGAAATATTTGTTTGCAACCATGGCAAAAATATTTTACGAATATTTAGCATTCATTAAACGTTAGAATGTGGAAGAAATAACGAACAGACTGGCAGGCCAATATGATCAAATAGCTCTATAAGTGAGCGGTACTTAATAATCGCGGAAAAATCTCACATGGAAAATGATTAGTGTGGAGAGCGAGATATAAGATACACAGCTCCGATCTTTACGTGCATATTACAGCACCATTTCACAACGACTACTCCAGCAACGTCATCATCTACAAAAAAACCAAGCACACGCCTTCTTATTCAGCCGGACTGAAACGGAGTTGGTATGTAAGATGCTTGTTACAGGTATTGAGATACTAATGGGCAATCTTACTACTTATTTACGTGCGAAGAAGGGAAAAGAGGGTTTCATAGTAATCATCATGCATCCACAGCGGAAATGCTATAGTTATCGCTGTATTATACGCTACATATAGGCACACAGGGGCATTAGGTACACGGAGTTTACTTGAACAACACCAGCAACCAACATTGGGAACAAAGGAAGGAGAAATGGGAAAAAAGGAAAATGACGTGGAGGAGTGTGCCATAAAGTATTGGATATTAACTACTTGGAAAAATGGACGGGACTGACGAGTGAGTGAGTATTACGATACAAGTGAGCACTAACCAACATTCCCGGACAATAACCATTATCATTCATATTATTTCGCTCTTTGAGTTTATTTTCTTTTCCGGCAGCCAAAGTTGTGGTGCTGCTGGTGGTGCGGCTCCACCGCTGCTGCTACTGTTGTTGCTGTTGACATTATTACAGCCAAATAATAACTAGCCAGAAAAGGATGGCGATGAAAATCATGTTGGTATTTGCTTTTAAAAATAATAAATATATCCCGTATTATTCCTCCTGCTGGTAGTAAAAATAGGAACACGGAATGGAAAATAATGATATATTTCTTCCACGTGTTACGTAACAAATTATATATATAGCTCGTGCGTATAACGTACATTTATGTTTTTTGTAGGAGTAGTTATCTCTTGATGGCAAGGATAGCGTACAGTAAAGAGGGAGAGTAAACGGAACATTTTTGTGTGAATTGCCAATACAATAAAAATGCAGAAGGAGAACGAATCGGAACATCAAACAAAAAGGCTTTTTTCTTCTCTTATTCTCTGCTTTCCCTAAAACCTGGTACTCCTATACTATACAATGGATAAAAGTGAATCGAGTCTTAGCGGCATCAGGAAATATAATAATAATAACTATGATATTAATGCCAAGTATCATCGAGAAAATATCTAAAAGTGAAAAGTGAAAACACAAGGAAATTCTTATCTTGCTCCTCATGAATAAATAAGCAAGAATAAAAGATAGAGTGAGAGAGAGAGGAGAATTGGAGAGAGAAAAGAAGAAAAGGAATAAGTTGAGCTGATGAAGGAAAGTTTTTGGCTCCTTTTTCTACGCATTTAGAAACGGCAATGTAAAATAATTCCACTCCTGCCTCTGCCTCCTCTCTGGTATGCGCTGTTATTATCATCACTACCGCTTTCACCAAACCACCACCATCACATTTCCTCTCGTTTCAATGCAAAAACCATTCTCCTATTTCTCTCCACGTCCTCCTCCTCTCCTTCCTTTCGGTCACCACCACTGCTATTGCCACCTTCAACACTTTCGAAAAAAAGGATGAAAATCTGTTTGATATCGATTTTATGTGGCATACAAGTTTCCTCTGTTTCATCCTCAAGAAGGCAGAAAAATAAAATTCATTCAACAATATATAGTCTCTATTTCTCTCTCCTAGCTGTCATGCTGCCATCAACTCCCCAACCACTAATTCAAGAAGTCTTTCGGGAATAAGGAAAACATTTCCAGACACTGTACATTGTCCATGTTTCCTTCATTTAAAAAAGTTTCCTTTTGTCAAATACAATTGATTCAGAGTAAAATGTGGCTTATATGAAGTTGTCCAATATTGCACAATAATTGCCTATAAATACCGTCTGAAGTGCCTGCGCAATCTTACATGCACTCAAGTTATACACCTCTACAAGGCTCACATAGATAAAGCCGTATCTACAGCGTCGCTTCTATTTTTAGATTGGCATGGGAACATTTATGCAATTCAATCAGTTTTAGATTAACTGTTCGTGCATTCTTCCCATCAAAAAGCATGATTTGATAGCATAGCCACCACCAACCATACCATCAAATAAAATGCCCAGTTCCAGTCAGGACATTCAAAATGGACAACTAATACATTTTGCGGCAAATTTACTCGTTCTGTCGTGTGTGCGCGATGAGAAGCTTGAGGGAGATGGATGGATGGTGCCATAATAATAATATTTTTCTCCTGCCAGTTCCTCCTGCACATCCATTCAGAAAGTCCGTCATTTTGTATAGGGTACTAAATAGTATAATAGTAAGGTATGTGCTCACGTATGTATGCAGTTTTTTTTCGGTGCTGCGTGTCAAAGGGGTATGATGGTGCCAAGACCACATATTTTATTCGAAGTTAAGGTGTCTTCTTTGACAGGTCATTTGGTCGGCATTTTCTTTCCTTCACAAGGTGCATTCAAGCATGCCAGGTCTATACAGAAACGTTTCCATCTCACAACATTTTACTGTAACCAAATTACCTTTGCATGTAGGTGGGCTTATATAGGCATTGCTACCAAATTAGACCATAGTTTTTCATGTACTTATTGTATTGGAACTGTTTTTCAGGAACAATGTATGCTTTGGTTTTTTTGCTGCATACATTCATACAATATTTGTACAATTTTTTCACTGAAGCAAGAGTCCCAAGTGTGCCAAAGCAAAAGATCGTGGTAACGCAATTTGAAAATTAACATATAACTAGCCTTTCACCCCTTTCTGTTCCTCCTCCATTTTTCCTCACACCAAAACAAAAATAATGTGGTAGGAAAATTATGTCGAATAAACTAACTGGCTGAGCACAAAGCACGCATTTATTCATTCTGCCTACCTACACCTGTTTGTAGTAGTGTAGGCTCTGTACATGTTACAATCTGTTCGCTTCACTCCTCGTCATAAAAAATGATGTTTGTACCTTTCTTTGGCACACACAGTCATTCCGTCATTTCCCTTGACGGCGAAGATGAACAATATGTAAGTGAGTGGTTACATGCATAATAATAATTCAAATTTCTTCTTATTATTATTATCATTGCATCAATTTTCATTTCCTTCGCTTTGTACATATAAAACCGATAAAACCTGACAGACACATAAATTATTTCCTCGTTGTTGTGATGTTAGTTGCTTCTCTGCTCGTATATTTCTCTACAGCAGTGAGAGTTAGTTGGAAATCCACCAAATCATTGACGACAACAATGATGATATGATAATGTTGTTGCTTTGGTGAAAGGCACTCATAAATACTACGTCACAGAATGCGTAATTTATAAGAGTAATCATAATAGACGACGCAAAGAAGTATTTTTCTCATTTCTTCAGAATGCATCCGTCTTTTCCTCCTTAAGAAAGATAAAGAGTATAATATAACTTTCAAGTGAGAAAAAGAAGCATCTTTTTTCTGCTGCATGCATGCATAAATACGTCTCGACTGACAAAAAAGTATTTATTTTTTCCAGTCGCAATCACAATGTATTTCTCGGAGTGAATATAAATGGGTACGTGGGCATATCATCCTCTTCTTATTTCCTTTGGATGCACAACGAATGTTATCAACGTGGGAGCAATCTTAGTAGGAGTAAGCATCTATTTATGGATGTGTATGCTATTTATTTACCTTCGCCATCATCATCATCAGCAACAACGACATGTTTTAGATTCTCATCACATTCTATATATCTTCTCCTTTTTCCGCTCCCCTCTTCCTTACGTTTCCGTTTCCTGTTGTACTTTTCGGAGAAAAAAGATCTTGCTCCTGTCGCTACTTCCTCTTTTACCCTCATACAACTTATGTAGTTTTCTAATCTGATGCTGGAGTCTTCTTCTTTTGCTAGCTTTCTGGGAAAAAAGTATTTTTAAACGTGTAGATGTACACATCTCCATTAAGTGGGCAGAGAGACCATAAGGTAATTTTCCAGAAAAAGAAGTAAGAGTGGAGAGGAGATTCAGGTGGAACAGCTATGCACGACTTTTTTAAATGCGCTTATTATTATTATTATTATTATTATGCCAAGCATAAAAACAGCCCTGTAGCTGCTACGAGGAAACACCATTATTATTAATATTATTATTATTATGAGTGGAATAATTCTTTTTGTGGTATTGCATATGAATTCAATGAAATGAGCCAGAGGCAAGCCACGAGAGGAGAAAGAAATTACTTTCTAGTATAATAGTATTATAATAGTTCATGGAACTTTTCAGAATATCATAATGCATCATGCATTTGTCGCTGTGACACAATTTACTAAAGTATGAGTACCTATTATGCAACTCCGCGACGACGACGACAGTTTCCTCCTTTTACGTAGTAAAAAGTTGGGGGTTTAAAAACTTTCTGCGTTGTCATCATTGTCAATGCCACTCTCTACTACACAGCTATAAGGCGAAATAATGGCTTGAGCAGGCTTTCATAAAGACGCAGTCAATTGTGCTCCTCGTACCTATACACTTTTACATTTGTTGGGATTTTAGGCAGGAATAATGCCGCATAAAGAAAATATTGGCATTAAAATGGTTTGTCACGAAAATGAAGTCAGAGGACTACTGCTGCTGCTGCTGTGGACTGGATAGGTAGGTAGGTAGGTAGAATGCCTCAAGTCCTAAATCTTCGCATTATCATTATTATTTTGTCATATATATTCGTAGGACAGTAGTAGGAGCAGCAGCAGAGGGAAAGCAACGTTAATATACTTTCCCTGAGTATTTTATTATTATTATTATTCTACTTCTTTACGTCGTCATGTGAGTGAATACAATTTATGTGGAGAAGGATACTAGTACACTTTTGTGAAAATAAATGCGGAGAGGGGGAAAGAGAGCGAGAGTAGTAGACGCGACGAGTTCGGGGAAAACTTGTGAAACGGGAAAATTTGCTTTGTCGATTCTGTCACAGATAACGGCTCTACATCCTGCTTTTGATTAATTCCCCTATCTTGGTTTGATATCTCGTCGGGAAAACCCTATATATGACTTTCTCATGCATGTTACATTTATAATACATAACACGCATATGCATGTACGAGAGCCCTCCACCAAACCTCCTTTCTTCCTCCTCTACTTATGTACATGAACGGTAATAATAAATATACATAATGTAAATGCCATCAGTGCACTAATAAAACGGAGGCCTGTACCACCCTTTCAGGTTTATGCAAATATTTCACTGCTTGTAAAATTGTGTGCGTACGGGCGGACCTTCATACATCTCCCAACAGTGACATGTGTGTGTGGTCTTTGATCACTCTTTGTTTACATTTATAATGCCGAACAAATCTATGCGAGATGATATATACGACGGAGTTTCATATTATCTACAAAAAAAATTGAATGAAATCACTGTAGCGGCAGTCGTAAAGTAATCATCACAAGCTCATAATATGACTCTGCTCTCTGGTATGATAGTTAATAAATGTGGGTAGGCTTAGGCTAGTGATAGCCACATGGTATGAATGTTATCCTCATCATAGCAAATACTCTCATATCAAATCACTATATAGAGTACACTAACTCACACAAACTAACCCTTTTCCTTCTGTTTTCATTTGACATATAAAATATTTATGGGTAAAGAGAAAGAATAGCGAGACAGCTGCCTGGCTCTATTCAACCGTTATAATCCAACTTGTTAGTGTATTATTGCCTTTATTCATTCATCCAGTCAGCCAGCAACATTTGCCCTGCTTTCTCCACTCAGTCACATGTCGTGGTGCTGTCTCATTCTAGCCAAAACGTGCCCTGATCATCATGAATTTTGAATCAGACTTAATGTCTACCTTGCGCACTCTACTCGATTGAATCCTCCAGGTTGGCGTCGTGTTGCAAAAATATATAAAAAAACTACGGTAAATGGAGACAAAAAGTTCAACAACAAAAAAGAATGCAAATTAATATTACATGTGTGACAACTAGGCTCACTAGTGGAACTTATTCCCACCCACACACGCAAACACGCACACGTGGATACATGGCTAATTAGCTGTACTCGTGTATGTACTTGTTTGCTGTCCTCCATTCATTACTTTGCTAAAAACACATCTGCCGTCGTCATGCTGATGACGTAAATTCATTATTTGTTGTCATAAAAATAGCTCAAGTCTTGGCTGAGCGTTACCTATCAACTGAATATTTTAGGGACGAGAGTACCCACTGACACTAAATACCGCAATCGTTGCATCCCACCAGGTTCCTAGTGTTTTTTCTTAAACCCTCCCGTGTCAACTGCTTACGAGCTTACCTAAAATATGGAAATGTGAATTGCTTAAGACTACGAGACTGTTTGCCAGTGAAAGCCCTCGCCTTTTTTAGTTGTTTTGTACCTGGAGGAAACACTATGTGCGTCGTTCTCCAGCCAATTTAGAATCTCAGCTATACATAACAGAGCTGCAGTTAAAAAAAGAAAAAGAAACGACGTTGGTAATTTACTCACACTCTCGTGAAATTATTATGATATGTTTCTTTACGGGCAATAATAGGAAACTTAATAGGATTATCTGTTAAAAAGTATTTCCCTCGGGATATTAAACTAGTCTAATAAATATACGCTTGAATAAATTCTTACGATGCTCTGATTTATTCCGCTGTTACTTTTCGTGCAAATTTATTTGTTTATGTATGACTGCTTGTACAACAGTGCTCATTTCATAACACTGCTACTCCTACGTTCCAGTGTATCTCTTTGGGCATGGAGGAAAATATGCTCATATTTGTGTGTATGGCCCAAGTGGACTTTTCTTTCGCCCTCACTCCACTATCTCAAGTGGATAGCTACCATTAGCGTGGTCGTTTCTCCAGAACAACGATACGGAACAAAGCGTGCTATATTACCCATCCGAGCCGAGAGTGTGCTGCTGCGGCTGCTGGTACCCAAAAATGTATGAAACCATTATATTTGTACTTCTACAGCAAAATAATAGTCTCGCACTGCGTGTACCACTATAAACGCAGACAATTCAAGTAGCATTTTGCAGAAATAAGAACAAGAGGAAAAACGAAACATTTCGGCAAAGAGCGTGTGTATAGGCTAGTTTTGTTGTTGTTGTTGCAATGATACCCGCAGTCCAGGACCATTGTTTTTCCCTCTTTCCCTAGTTTGCAGAGTTTTGTCTCTCTATTTTCCTCCGTACCCAACTATTTTGAGTAAACTACATTTTATTCTGCATTTGCACGGATTATTATCTGGAGAGTCTGTTGTGTACTCATAATTTCGTACAAAGTTTATTCACCAGTGTGTGTCGTCTGCTGTTTCTGTACATGCACACAAAACAAAGTGCATAGATATAGAACTGTGTGCGCTGTCAGCGTAGTCTGCTTATATCATTTTTCTTTCCCGGAACGAGAGAACATTAAAATTTTGTCTCCGTTCTGGAGAAAGAGAGAACGCAGAACTTTACACCATGAAGTTCAATGTACACGACGACGATGATATCATGATGATAATATGTAGTCATATATTTTCAAAAGGATATATGACACCGTCAGCTGTGTTGAAACCATTGCGCCCAGAGCGCCTTTTTGGCAGTTACGCGGGAAGAGGATCGTGGGGAGGTGGAGGAAAAGTACCATAACAATGGTGTATACTCTGCTCTAAAATAATATTGCCCTCTAAATACACGAAGAGAAAGGAGCTGCCCTGATTTTTTTTCCAGGGAGAAAGAGAGCGAGAGAAGTAGCAATACAAAATTTGCCAATGATGAGGAAGTAAGCCTAGACGAAAGGAAGACGACGACGACGATGATGATGACACACACACGCAGATGATAATGCTGATACATAAAATGAGAAAAATATCCCAGTTAACTCATGCAAAACAGGATGATATAACCATCCTCTCGAAAATGGGAAAACGGCGGAGCTCTGCCTACCTACCTACATGCACCGTAACGTTCTTGTCTTATGGCTTCCTTCCGTTTTTTACTAAAGCTAATATTTTGCTCCCATGGTACATCAACCGTACAGAAAATTTAGAACGTCACACACAGGGAGACTGGCTGAACATGATGCTGCACACTTGCCACATGCACATATGCGGTCATAAACATAACGAACATTCATACAAACTCATATGAAATTTTGTGGTTGTACTGACATGATTACCAGACCAGTGTGCAACCATGCACCGTACTACTCCACTTTCTCTCTTTTTTTCACAGAAAAAAAATTACATGCATTTTAGACTATCATATTATCATCATCACCTACCTCTGGCAACATCACCGCACAACTGCTAACTCCTTCTGCTACTGATATGCTGCCGCTGCTGCTACCTCTCTTGTTGTAATATCCTTTTGTACTACTTTGATGATAAAAGAAGAGTAAGAGTCTGGCTCTTCATCATCACCACCCTATTTTGTATGTGTGGGATAAATCCGTCCTAATAAATATCATATCTGAGACAGATATTATTCCAAATACGTACAACAGCCACACACACACAGCAAAAGGATGAGAGGACCATGAACACGACGACGGTAGTTATTTTACCGCGGAATTGTTATATTTCCTTCCCTGGAACAAGTTGCCTCTCTTTCTGCTCGTTTAATACCTTCTTCTCTACCAATGCAAGCTTATTCACATCAATTTTCTCCCTTCTTTTCATGTAGGGCTTCTCAAATATCACATGCAGTAATAGAAGAGCCGGAGAAAAAAGAACTCCCCACTTATATCACAACCTTCTCTCCTCTTTTCTTGTCTTTGTGCTCCAACTAGCAAGGAAGAATCCGCGGAAAAGAAGACGAAAAAAAGTGTACACGGTTGTAGTGAGAGTAGTGGAAATGGAAGGAATAAAGTGTGAAAGATAAGGCGATTACTTGTGGGTTGTGTGCATTTCAAGATAGTGATGGTAGTAAAATAGTGAAAAAAGAAAGAAGTGGAGAGGGAACAAGAGGAGAAAAGTAGAGAGAGAGAGAGAACGAGAGGAAACTCCTCTGATACATAATATTACATATTACTTTCATCCATCATATGAAATATATGCATACACGAAATGAATGAATGAATGAATAGCACCACACACACCACATGCACAGAAGGAGCTGAAGACGAAGAATAAGAGGTTTTTGTGTGTTATTCACCCTTGTGGGGGAATGAATGCCATATCAGCCACCACCACCACAGCATACCACTAGAGAATTTTTGGAATGAAGAAAACTACACTGAGGGAAAAATGAGAAATGAAAGAGAGAGAAAAAAAATACTTGTTACGGCATTAGTGATGTAAAGTTGGGAATTTTACTAGTATATAATGTTTATATGCATATCCGTATGCAAGGAAAAGAATAATATCATAATGACGATAATAATATTAATAATATGTCTATGAAAATAGTAGGTCTTCTTTTATATGAAGCTATACCGGAAAAAAATTCAAAGAGAGAAATACACAAGGAGAGAGAGAGAGACAGAGAGTTGTTGGAAGTAGAAAGTGCTCATTCTGTGGTTTCCACATTGCCGCAAGTTGAATATATTCTTAAAGCCGTTGAGGCTAAAAAAGAGAAGAAAAAAGATGAAAAGCTATAGCAGTAAGCCTGCAGTGAAATAGCATAGGAGCAGTAGTAGTAGTAGTAGTGGTGGTGGTGGTAAAAACGTGGTATATTATTTTTATGTATCTACGAGAAAAGAAAAAAGGGAATTTGGTGCTAGAGATTTGTATCTTATTTAGAAAAAAAGACAGAAGTGAGTAAGAGGGAGTAAAGGATCTCTCTTCTCAGAAAGAAAATATGTGTTTGAAATATGTACGTTGTAGAAATATCGTCCAAAGACATCACATTATTACTCTTTTATGTCATATGATTACATTGGTGTGAAATAGATATCTTCATTTCCCTCTCTCTCTCTCTGCCATTCTCTTTTTTACTGCCATTAGAAAACTTGTTATTTTTCCTATTTCCACTTGCAAAAGAGTGTGCATTCTTATGAATACATACAGATATAATAAATAGTATATAGCTGATGATAGAGAAAAAAGTAGAAAATAGATCGTATCGCAATTTTCGCATACAAAACTGCAAATTACATTACTGTAAAGAAAAAAAGAAAGGCTAGATGCTAGCTGTTTATATGTAAACCTGTGTTCTCTATTACGTTTTTTTGTGTAATAAAAAGAGAGGCGAAGGAAAGAAATAATAATAAAAAGATCGTATGAATAACAACGTCATCTTCATCGCTTTATACTAGATACATTTGAAAGAGATTTTTATGAATTTTAAAAAACCCTTTCCTTCTTTTTTTCGCTCTCTCCTAAATTTGCAACCCAATTTGTAAGTAGTAGGCAGAAGGAGCATAAAAATACACACACATAACGTATTTGAACTGAGCACAAGAGCATGGATTTGCTTGAGTATTTTCAGATTTTTTACATAGCAGCCTACTCACTTTTTGTGTAAGAAGAAAAATTGCTTTTTATTGTATTACGGTTAAAAACGATAAATGGGCATGGGGTAATGACACTGTGCACTAGCATCATCAGCACTAACATGTCATCTCTCATAACGTAATTTCTTTGCCAATCTTGTCCTCTAAAAGCATTTTCCTCGAAAAGCTTTGTGTAGAGATAAACATGTGAAATAAAAGATGGTCACCATCGCTGGCCTTCAGCGGTACGGGGAAAAGGCTGTTGTTTTTGTTGCTGATGCTACAGCAGCCGGTATTCAAGATTGGGAGCCAAAATCGCAACTTTTCTCTGGTGCATTGTTAGTTGTAGATTCCAATCACTTTCAGCCAAAGACACTATTATTTGTTCTCCTGTGAGATCATCATAGGTATTATTACTATTATTATTATTACTATAAGGAAAAAAGTCGAATAAGGGCTTTTACTCTCCACATTCCCTCTCTCTCTCTTTAATAGACACACAAGTTGCATTGTATCAAGTACAGTAATCCCAAACAAGGAGCTCATATGTCGAACCCGTCCACTTTTTATAACCTTTTTGACACTGGAGCACAAAAGTAACAAATCCTAAGAGAGCGAAACTTGAGCATTTTCTCGCCACCATATAACCGCCACCACCACCACCGCCAACATCATCTCACCGATTCTCTTTTTTTCGACCTCTCACTTTATCTCTATCTCTGTTTCTCTCCATTTCAACTAACAATCCTCATGGCTCACTACATCAGTACTCTATATATTCCGTGATGTACATGTGGCATAATAACGTCAGTAGTCTCACAAAGTATATGTGGACAGAGGTCGCAAGTACATACGTACATGCCGAACTCTTGTATATAATATTATAAAAGACATGAAGCATGGCATAAATCCAATCTTTGAAGACCCACAAGCTTGAGTAAAGGGTCATCCAATTTTTTTCAAGTCATTCAACCTTGGAGAGAGAAAAAAGAAGAACAGTGGAACAGGAAAGAATTTTTTTCTTCTACCAGAGAACAAGAGATGATATGTGAAACCGTAATGGTTTTCTTTTATTATGGTAACATATATAATTTTGGATACATTTTTTAGCACCGTGATAGGTAGTACACTACGTGGCCAACTTCCCGTGGCAGAGTTTAACAAAGACACAAAAAAGTGAAAGTCAAAGAAAGAAAAATTATACTTTAAGAGGGCACATGTATGTACATTTTTAGGTGAGACACAAGAACCAGATCCTCTCCTCTTATTTTTTCCTTCTTTCTCTGCTCCTGTCATACATGTTTTCTTTGAAAAGCTACCGTTTCAAATGGATTATTACCATTATAGATCCAAGAGAAAAAAGTGTACCTTATCTGTCGCTCTCTCTTTGCCTTTCACTGTGTGTGAGGTGCAGCTGCATTGTCATTGACTTTAACTAACCCCTCTCTTCAGAGTTCACTGGGTGAAAATAAGCACAAAAAAGGATGGAAGGGAATACCTCTGCTGCTTGTAGTAGTCCTATTGGTGTATATAAGACGACACGGACATAATTCAGGATAAATAAGGGTCTTAGTAGACATGAAAAATGTGTTCACGCATTCTCTTGTCATAAATCCTTTGGCTGGATCCAACTGACAATTGTCACAGCAATAGAAGAAGAAGGGGAAGGCGTAGGCGAGAGATGATATGTATGACAACATAGTTGAGTTTGACAAGGGTGAAAAATAGTGAAACTATAGAGGAACTATGGTATCCAATCAATCTCTCAGAATTCCATCCAGCAGTCTTCTTACTTAAAAATGGCTTCAACAATATACGTGCATATGTACGCGTATAGGTATAAGTTTCTGGAATTGAGCTAACTAATAATAATAATGCGCGATATAGTAAAGCTGCTGCAGATATAGCAGTAAGAAAAACAATGACGCTAGATGGGAAACAATGTGAAAGGAAAAAGCATCGCATTTTACGCTTATTATCTTACCCAAAGCCGGCACTGTCAGTTGAGCTTAATTTCAGTGGTGAATGCTTAAGTCAACAATGAAGATGTATAACCATTTGATTCATTGCAGTCATGAGGATTTCTCAGAAAACTGATGATGAAATGAGGTCGTGTTTAAAAGAAAACTAGTTTGGTAGTGGAATCATTATTTTATCCGTCCACAATCATCACGTCGAGTCCTGCAAAAGAAAAGCATAAAAAGTTTTGTAGTTGTTGAAAGTAAGTATACAAGGTGCGAGAGATAAGGAATTTAGCGCATCTTCAATCAATCTCGCTTCCTCACCACAACACAATGCGTTGAATAGAAGTAACTCTAATTTACCAAAACTCACCGACAGACAATGACAGATTTCGTAAAGTCTTTTATCAGAGTTGCTGTGTTGCCGGCGTATTATTCTCGGTAATTAAAAGAAAGAGTTGACTGACAGCGTAATACCATTTTATAATTAATTACTATTAATTGTAAGTGCAAAATGTAATGCGTAATACAGCTAGATAAAACGCACTAATGCTTTGTATCCTTGTTTTATTCCTGGTGTACAGGTGCCAAAGAAAAAATGGAATGATGAACAACAGCAACAAACATTTATTCACTTCAATAGCTCTTGCTTTTGGCGCTATGCTGTCCAAGGAACATGGGATCACAGTTTTGGGAATCAACTTTGTTTGGGATGTGTTTCTCCATCGTCATCATTTTCTGAGGTATGTATATATTTATCGTTTGTCTTCATATTTGAAAGAACCCCTATTCACTTCTCAGCATTTTAGCATGCCATTAATTTTTTCGTTGGTCGTAATTAACACCATCATCATTGTCATCGTCGCCATCGCTTCAGTATGATCATCATCAACAGCAATCCAGCAATCCAGCATAGTACGGAGATATGAGTGGAAATCTCAAGTATATTACCATAATTTCAGCAGAACATTTGTTATTTTCTCCCTTCTTTGCTATTCTCCAACCCATTTTATCTCTTCTGCTCCCCTTCTCTACAAAAGCAACGATACAAGCTATTTAAGCAATAATAATATATTACATGTTAATGTTGACGACCCCTAGAATGTTCCAGGATATTCTAAAGAGTGGAAACATGCCGTTGAATATCTAACCATGTATATAAATGAATGACTATATTTGTGTTGTAATTACCTCACCTAGATTCCTTTGTGTCTTGGATATCCATTTATTTATTTTAAAATAATTATGCACGTCCGTGAGTATTTATCCATTTTCATGCCAAAAGGAAGTCTATACATCGGTTCATAATTAACCTAAATATATATATTACGTCTGCTATAATTATTGCTCTCAGTCTTTGCATGTATGTTTCCCTGACATACATTTTACAGGTTAGGGTTATCAGTCATTTAAATCGAATGGAATTTTATTGAGTTTATTTACTGGTCGATTTGGCAGAAACTATTTCATAATAACAGTGTGAATTGTTAGGTAATGAACGGAATATATGTATACAAAGAACTGACTTGGCAATTCTGACTTGTTATAAATTTTAAATTACAATAAATATTGTTTTTAAATGTGATAAACGGATATGAATCTCTTACCGCATTATCGCAAATAAATCTTATGCTTCCATTTTTAATTTGCTATTTACCTCTGTTAATTGTTTGCAAAACCACCACAAGAAAAACTAGCACTGACTTACAGCTGGAAAGGAAAGGAAGGAATTTTAACGGTGTCAAGGAACTTTCGTAAATGAAATAGATATACTTCTCTACTTGTTTCGAATACTCAGCTACCCTAATGGTTTTAGGTATCCACATCGAAAAGACAATTTTTGCTGAAAGATCAGAAAAACCACGGCAAAGGGTAACTTTTGAATACGCTGCGTTCATACATAAGTATAAAGTTCACGCAAATCGTCATGCCACCACACCATCATAATAAAAAATGCTAATAAAAAAGTACCAAGTCACGTAGCAAAATGCGTGAAGATCACATATCAAAGTTAGCTTGTCGAATCAGTATGGAAAAGGTAGACAAATAAATGTATGTATTTATGTATTTCGATGCCGATTTAGCGGCTGCCACGGTTGATGGTAATGATGATAGAGCGTAGTGTCTGTGTGCTGCTGGTTGGCAGTTTTTCTCCACATCTTCTTTCTTGGTCTCATGGATTTCCTCAAGCTTTTGACTGAAGCCAAGTAAGTTGCAAAGTGAACATAAAAGAACATGGGCAGATTGCACGTACAACGATTCGAAACGTTTGCTGGCAGCAAAAGAAGTTTGGCGTAGCATAAAAAATTACTCGATTCGCCTAGTTTGCATCATCATCCATACATAAATACATAAATGCATACATATATATCTTTCGCCTACTATTATCTTCTTTGTTTCTTTCTTTCTTTGCTTCGTGTACAAGAGCTTCCTTCCGCTTTTTTCTCTTTCTCCTAGTTTTTCGACCGACCTTGTTGCTTTCTTCTGGAATATATTATAGATGTGTAGCTGCTATCAGAGATGCAGAGAAAGATAAGGATTGCTTTTTCGCTCATAATATTTCAAATTCTTGGTACATCCGTTTACTCTCACTCTCTGTGAGGATACATATGAGAGGGAAAACGAACTAGACAAGAATCCTCCGTCCCCTATTTTCTATGCAGATTACAGAAAGAAGTGCGTATAATCTCTTGAGGAAAAATGCGAACAAGCTTTATGGTGGAAAAAAGACGACATTGCTTGGAAAGTACACAGACCTGTGCGTATCAGGATGGTGATGAAGCCAAACGCATGAATGCAATGGCGGCGATGATCTTGATGATGATGATAATAATAATGCCAGCATGTGAATATTATATGTATGTACGTATTTTATTTGCCTACGTGGAGAAGAAGGGAAGCTGAGAAGGAGCGGCTTAATGGAATGAATATTAATAAGTCTTACAACTTGTGATCTTTTCTCGTTTCAGCTACTTTTCAATACGGCAGATCACTTCAGACATGAAGCAGGTGTTGAGGAGGCTTTTCTTCCTGGCGCTTGGGGTGAGTGTTTGTGTACACACTTGAATTTATTATTATACACTTTAATTTTTCTATGATAAAGCCAACCATCTTTATCATATGGGTATATACTTTATTCCTCCGAAAAGTAAGTACATACTAGTCCTCTCTGTAGTCTACACAGACAATTATTCGTAAAGGAATTGATTTTTAAAATAAGGATCCGTCAGCGACGATCTGAGTGAGGAAGAAGAACAGTGAAATGTTCAAAGTTCGTGTTTGATGCAGCATGAATGAAAAAAGTCTGCAGACGAAACGAAGTAAGTGAGCTTTGCAGCTTCACAAGTCGCGACAGTTTGAAAAAGTGATGAAAACTTAACTTGTTGTAATGGTGTTCTCAACTGAATATACATTGCTTACTTACAACTTTTATGATATACTCTCAGTCCATGTCTGTCTGTTCAAATTGTCATAATGCATCCAACATACAAGACATACTTATTTCCAAAAGATTCATTTTTTAGAGAAAACTTTATTTTCTTGAATAAAGAGGAAAAGTTTTATTTTAAAAAATACATGGCGGCTGCTACTTACCAAGAAGTAAACAGTCTTAGACATCCATTCAGACATACATCAAAAATGTCTCTTCCAGCTTATTTTGCATGTCGTGTGAAATATATACCTAGATATTTTCATATGCCGGGACGAGATACCATGCAGATAAATATTACCATTTTCCATGAGCGGATAAAATAAAATGAATGAGAAAAAGAAGGAATGATCACATTTCAGACATTATTACAATTGAAGCGGAAAGAGCGATAAATGTTTCGTGAAAAAAGCACACTTCAATTCTATTTCGTCCTACACTTTTTCTTCGGCTGTTGTAAAAAATGCTTGAGAAGAGTGAGTGGGTACAACATATTCACTCTTGCTATCTTGCACATAAAAATAGAGTGATGAACTTTGAGCGTTTCGACACAAAAACATGGATCCCAACAGCATAATACATGTGGATTGAAGTGCACAGGTTATGGAACAAGAGCACTCAGTCACTCCCACTCAGTTTTATTACTTGAGAAAAAATAATAATAATGTAATCAAAACATTGTGTTTATTTACATCTTACCCTATATGCATGCTATAGTGTACTTGATACTTTTCAATTGTTTCATACATAAATGACGATATAGCTCTCAAAGGATTCTACTTGTGATGGAAAACATAAAAAACACACGTTTGTAATATACCGTCCCATTATTATTATCATTATCGTCAGTACAAAGAGCACCAATTTACCGACATATTTTTGCTTCATATAATGAAAGTAATAATAATAATAACGATAGGCTAGAGGAGTAATGGTCGTGTTGTTCTTCTTTTGCCTTTGTTCATGGGAGAAATCAAACCATAACAATAAATCGTGCTTGATCAAAGACGCAATTCTTTAGAGAGGAAAATCAGTGATAATATTTTTTACATCAAGACTTGCTACTACACTGCATTTACAATACCACGACGACGCTACTCACTTGTACGTAAATAAAGCATCAACAACATTAACTGTTTGGTTCATCTTTTAAAAAAGTGAAATGGCACAGGAAATAGTAAATTTTAAAAGTAGCCGAGCATGAGGAAGGAGGAGAATGCTTTTCACTGTACTTTCACAAGGTACATTAAATTTATGCAGGAAACTTTTCTTCTCCCTCTCTCTCTCTCTCTCACTCTACAAATAAAGATAACTTTTAGCAAAAGAAAAGAAGACAGAGTTTGTAGTATTGCATTGTAAATATCTTTTATTGTGGGGACGATGCTATGATACTGATAACACTATCCGTAGCAATTTTTATTAGTTTCTTTTAGCAACTTTCTTCTTTCCACTTTATACTTTCTCCGTCGTCGTGATGATGGTCCTGCCGCGTGCATTTACTAAAAATGAAATAAATGTGGGTGTAGTTCAGAGTTCAAATAAATAAATGGCACACAAAGTACACTTACTAAAAATAGTTCGATTGCGCCATGTGAAGAATGCCGTCATATGAGAAAGTTCTTTCTCCAATATTTATTTTTACAGGCTTTCCTACTGGTGTGTTTTCGCATTCTGATGCTTCAGGGGTCCCTCCCACAGTTCTCAGATCAAGACAATCCAGCATCCTTCACAAGGTGCAAATATACAAGGTGAGTCAACTACTTCTCATATATTGCATAGCACTGTACACTCAAGTACGTGCTTTTGGAATGTTATCGGTGTATATTATATTTTGTTTGTTGCCATTAATTTCACAGACATCAATGGCAGCCATTCAGTGAACAATGCTTATCCTATTTATTTATTAACTACCGGAAGCATGAAATGCTTGAAAGGTAGTTATAGCGATTGATCTGTTTGTCTGTCTGTCTGTCTGTCTGTGCGCACTCTAGCTTTCCTCCACGTTGACCGATTTGGCTCAAATTTGGCATAGAGGTACCTTGGCACAATGACACGACACCTATTGATTTTCAGCCATGTCGGTCGTCACTGGCCGGAAGTAGGGGGGTCAAAGTGAAGGGTGAGGGGTGACAAATGCGTCAAATATTTTTATTGTATACATCGATAGAGGAGTTCAAGACGATCATTTTCTGTCATGGGACTATGGGTCAAATCGATAAAATGGCGGGTGGGTGGGGGGTCGAAGTGGAGGGGTCACCAGGTGGAAAATTTTTTTATTTCACAAATCGATCAGGATGTTCAATTTGAGGTTTGATAACGTGGTATAATAGTAAAATACATACCCAATTTGTGATTTTGGCATGTTTTAGTCTTCCGGTAGTTATATATTAAAGGTTACACCTTACTAGTTTATATTCATTTTGTTATTACTATTGTTATTATGGAGTGGTAAAATATTTAGGAATATCCACCACGTGCCCATAAGTATGCATATGAACTTGTATACTTGAATTCAAAGCACGTTTAATGGAGCTTACAGAGGATAGCAGTAAAAAATAGCAACACAAGCGCATAATTCCATGTACAAGTGAGTGGTAACATCATTGATTGGAACTATTCCAGGTTTCGGACGTTTGCATATTTGCCTGCGTTCAACTTTTGGCTTTTACTCGCACCCGTCTCATTGAATTACGACTGGCAAATGGGTTCCATCCCATTGATGTCGAGCTGGACGGATAATCGTATGCCAATCTGTCTCGTATTCTATTTACTTCTGTTTGCAAGTTGCGTCTATCCCCTCTCCAAGGTGAGTCGATGATGATGATGTTTTTTTCCTCACTCTAATGATTTTTCACTAATGATGACTTTTATCAATTTAATTTAACTTTTCATATATAATACTCGCTTCCGAGCATAATCTCAATATTTCGCCTTTTAGTCAACTTGTTTGTTATATGAAGTAGAATAATAATAATATGGTGCGCGCCTGTTGATTTTCTTTTGAATTCTCTCTTGACTAAACAAACTAAAAACCCTCCGTCAAGAACTCATTAAAAACAACACGAGTCCTGAAGATGGGGTTTAGAATAAAATATACGGTTCACTAGCATCTTAAACGACCAACGTATTTAGGGACGAAGAAAATAAACTTGAAAGCGATTCCTTGTTCTGTACTCACAACTCCCCTTCCCTTTCTCTGTATTTGTCTCCTCAACTTGAAGAATCTGTGAAAGTTTTGAAATTGCGGAGAAAACGACGACTTTGAATGGATGACTTTCCCTGACGACTTTTAGATATTTAAAAGTTTGTTTAATGATACGTTTTGAGCACACAATCAAAAAGTATTTATGCCGTGCTGGAGCAAGCAGAAGCTACATAATATTTATATTGCATATTATTTTTTTATGATTATGGAATATGATATACAATCCCGCATATAATACCAATGATAATGTTGAGTAGTAGTGGCAGTAGTGGGTACATTCATACGGGTAAGTAAATGATAGGGGAAATGGGAGAGTGAAGCGTGTTTGGAGGATATATTGTACTTCTACTCCCAGACCATTGTGTTGACGGAAAAGTCAAGTCAATGATTCCCTAAAGAAGAAGAAACACAAGATGGATAGAAGAGCTGGGAAGACGAGGAAGAATAAAAAAAATGAAGCGCCCAAAAAATCCTCAAAGTAGACGTGACTCGATAGCGATTCTAATAGTTCACCAACCACTACAATTTTTATACAACAGAGTACACTTTTAGTCTATACCCCAAGCGCACAACTGGCTCTTTTTATACGACGAACTATTATAGAAAAAGTTTCTGCTTCCTCCTTCTCCTCTGTTCCTTGTTCTTCCTCTGGAAGAATGGAACACAAGGGATAGAAGGCACTTTTTTTGATCGATCGACTTATTGAACTCGAAAACTGGCTTTTTTCTCTGTTCTTAAAAAAATTCGCAGGGGGAAACTCGGAGAGATGTGGTGGTAGCTTTGACGTTCCTCATCATCCCTTTTATACCAGCATCTAACCTCCTATTTCGTGTTGGATTTGTCGTTGCTGAACGGATTCTTTATATTCCAAGGTAAACAGTTGCCTACATTTTTTTTAAACTTTTACTTTTTTCTCTCCATCGTATCCACTTCTTTCTCTTTAAAAGTACGGCTAGTCCTTTCTCCTTGTCAGAATATCAAATGATATCGCGTGGTACGGAATAAGTTTGGCTTCTCAAAAGCAATACCAGCACATTATTTTTATAGAAATCTTGTATAAATGATAATGGTCATGGTGTGGTGGCATATGGTTTCTAGGTTGTTTACCTAGTATATCTTAAAGATGTATACTAAATAACGAACGCCCGGTTCAACCGGGTTGTGACCTCCATATGAGTGCATATTGTTTCACTACCAACCTGCAACATGTCTGCTTGTACGTTTAGATGCCTAAGAGTCAGTTGTAACCACATGTATTATTATTGAATATTGAGCAAGTTATTTTTTATCGTTGTACACGGAGCGAAATGAGGCGAAATGCAATAAAATGCGGTAGGATCAAGTTTCAACCGAAAAATCATTTGAAACGAAACTGATGTAATATTTATAATGAAAAACACGAAGCATGTAGTGCATCCCCATCACCAAATTCATCATCAGAGGTGTACCTAAAGGTTTTATTACACAACGGTAATATTAAAAGCATTTTTCCAAAAGGATCTCTTCCTCAAAAAACATGACTCAACAGAGAGAAGGGAAAAAACAAACTCGCCAACAAAAACACAAGCAAGTAGTAGAAACCAACTTCAATAAAAAGAATAGCATTTTTGTTTGCTGCTCCCGTTCTCCGTAAAAAATGTACATTGTACTCTTTACTTTTTTCTCTTTGACTTTCCCCTCCATCTTCATCTTCGACTTAACACGTTTGAAAGTAGGGATAAAGACCAGGTATACACACACGTTTTTTTGATAGATACGAAACATACATTTAAAAATGTACACAAAACCACTGGAAAGCATCAAACGCGGTTTTTTTCGCTGTGAAGATACATATTATAGCCAAGTTAAGTTTTTGTTTTGTTTAGCTTTCCCTTTTTAAAAGGAAATCATCAAAGGGACTCTTCCCACACACATTCTCAGATCGGAACTCGTAAACACATACAGCGCACATGATAAAATTGAGCAAAGAAAGATCAAGAAACAAGCTTTGCAATGTATATAAAAATATATTTTTTTTAAAGTTTTCGCTACACACTGTAAGCAGGCAGTTGGAAAAAATGAAAGGGAAACCAAAAAAAAAGAAACCTTTTTAAAGGTGGAATGGATGTAGACGGGTCAGAGAAATAATAAAACAGAAAAAAAACTCTTCTCACAAATTTTTTGCTTTGTAACAACAACAGCAGCAGTAAGCAAGAGAACTACAACAAGTTGTATAGTGATGATGGTGGTCTCTTACATGTAATGAAAGGAGAGAAAAAAATACTACTACCTAGTCGTGAAACGAAGGGGCAAAAAAGAGAAAACTTGTTGACTTCTACTTGATCAATCCTGGTTTCCCCTGAGGAGCCTTCTTCCTAAAATGTTTTCACTTGAATTCAATATAATTCAGTGTTTTCTAAATACCATCATTTCTCACAGTCGTCAGCCTGGCGGAACTACATATTTTCACGGGGGTTGTATTTTTTCCAGCTCAACGCTTGCTTGCCTTCAGGTAATGTAAATACTAATAATAGTAGGAAGCAGAGAAATCGTAAAAACATGAAGGTGGGTAGGACGCGAGTTTAGGAAGGTACAAATATACATTTTTTGGAGGCACCCCTGCCAGCACGACCATCGTCGACTTTTCTACACAATACGCCTTGTTGTGGGAGTAATACAAATTGAAAGTAGGAGAAATAATGTCTTCTTGTTTAATTTTAATAAATTACCGAGGCAATAAATAATGAAGGGTTTAACATTACAACAACGATAAGAGTTTCCAGAGAGAGAGAGAGAAAGAAAGAAAAAAAATCCCCTGGTCACTATAAATACTTAATAGAAGAATAACAAGATTTTTTTTCTAGTCATGCATAAAGCGAATTTGTACCCGGAAAGAAAAAAAAAGGAACAATGAAAATAAATATAAGAATTATTCAAAAAGAGAGGGGAGAGTGCAGTGTTGAAGTGAAAATTAGATTGGAGCTAATTTCATTCATAAATTGAGAAACAGCTACAGGTCTGCCGCTGTGTTGAGCGAGTGAACAGTCATCAACACATGAAAACCAAGTGGAAAGAGAGGAATATAAGAGGGGTATTCTATTCAGCACACATACATACACGACTACTACAGATGCATACATACCCTCATTATTTTGAATGGTGGATATATACATTATTTAGCTTGTACCACGAAAACAGTGAGCGTCAAGCTCCTTTTCAACTTTCGTATTCATGAAATATCCTCTTTTCTTTCCGCTTTTGTGAGACAAGTATGCACGAATGACGATGGAACTAATGAAAGTCGGAAAGAAGAAATGGACCTAGTGAATATTCACGGATTTAGCGGGTTAAATGAGTGAAAAAAACAGGGAGATTGTGTTTGTGTCTGCTGTCTCTCTCTTTCTCTCTCTCTCTCCTCTCTTTTTCCCTCCGTGTGTATTGTGTTAGTTGTTGTTTTACTGGCAGTGCTCTTGGAAGCCGGAGCAGACGGAAAACTAGAGTTGTGGAAATAAGGCATGGTGGAGAGAAGCAAGCAGTTTCAGTTTACTGTGCCTGTGTGCAGCTGTAGTAGTAGTAGTATGGGTGTAGTGAGAAATGCTCGTTTTTGTAGAGACAGGGTAATTTCATAATAAAATAACAGTAAATTCTCGTTTAGTGGCTGGAACAAGAAACCATAGACATTGATATATATTCAGCCCATGAATGCCGGAGATGATGGTAAGGAAGTGAAATACGGGCATTTTGCTTGCTTCAAAGTTAGAGCCACCACCTCCACCAGCCAGAGAGAGCCATTCCAAAATGCAGCACAGAACAGTCGAGTTTTTTTACTAATATTGTATTAGTCGTAATGTACAAGGAAATACAGGGTATCAGAGTATGATTATGTGTTGGCCATATTGTATGTAATTCAGGAAAAGCAAACTTTTGACAATATGGGAGGCTGTACGTGTGCAAAGTTTAAAGCCAACAAATATGTATATGAGCATGACGGCGAAGATTATAGAATGCATGTCGCGGAGTCACCTCCTTCGCAAAAAAAGAGTAATTCAAACGTATAATAATAAAATGCATGCTTGGATAAATAAATGAGAGGCTGATATGATAATACGCGACTCTGTAGCAGAAGATAGCGGCAAAAAATCACATAGACAATGAGCTAACTAGTTATATATTTTCGCATGGTCCATTAATGTGGAGAAACGGGGGTCCGCTTGTGTGGTCAAAGGATTTTCAAGATCAGTTTACTCACTCACAGTGGAATTATTAGCAGTATATTATGTGCCTACTACCACACCACAATAATGCGAGAGAAGCTGTACAATGAGAAGGAAGCAGTGAGGGCGAGAGAGAAAAAAGGAAATAGAATATTAAGAAGTGTGATTAAGTGGGATGATTTATTTATTCGTCTGTTTAATTGTAAGTACAAAAACTAATATATCAAAATGCTTTTTGACAGTTTTGGTTTCAGTCTTCTCGTGGGTGCTGGTGCAGAAAGAATTATGAGTCTGAAACAAAAATCTGTGCAAGTCAACCTGACCAAGATATTCTTCATACTTCTCCTCACCACTTTTGCGTACAAAACATGGGTTCGGAATCAAGACTGGAGGAGCCGCGAATCTCTTTTTACGTAAGTTCAATAACAATGTAATATTAATAATAATAATGCTACCTAGTATCCCCGCACATTAAACCTCCTATCTTGTTTTTCTGCACCGTTTCTGTTCATTTTATCACTTTCTCCATTTCTTCGTCTTTTCAATCTTCCTCCTTATTCTCTCCACATTTATAAACAGGAGCGCTGCTTTCATTTTCTCTCCACATCTCGTTCCGTTTCCATTTTCCCCTGCCGTCCTTGTCCTCTCGTTTTTCACACAAATTTCACATTTTTTGTCACACGACAACATGCCCAGGCGTGCATGAATCTGCATCTGGCTTTACCAATCACACTCAGAGAAAAACAAGGGGAAGGTAGTCACAGTTGTTTTATAATAATAATAATAATAATAATAATAATAATAATAATAATAATAAACCTTGTGTTCAGCCATTCCTTCTCTCTTTTTCAGTTTGTAATATATTTTTATATACCTGACACCTTTTACTCGAACAATATCTTTTACCACTTCTGCAACTTGATAAATAAAATAAGAGTAACTAACTAACTCGCGGAAAACAAGTGGTAGGCCGAAAGCAAGAGAGGCAGTCTGCTGCAGCAGCGGAGGAGTGGATGAGAAGGAAAATGGGGAAGATGCAATAAGTGTGTAAAATGTTGACGTAAAATTATTTTTCATTTCGAGCCATTTGTTATTGTCGATATAAAGTTTCATGTTTCTTTTCTGTGGTTTCTTAAAGTTTTTGAGCCTCAATTTACAGCCTGAGTGAGCCTCTCTCCTCTCTCAAACCACCACATCAGCATCAGCATCATGGCGTGTATTTGAGACACATGAGCCAGGAAAATAGTGGAAACATCACTGGAAGTAGTAGTGATGGTTGTGTTAGTGGTTGCTACAAGCAAGGCGTAGGAGGATATACTAGACTAAAAATAAAATAAAGCCATGTAAGAATAGGGAATGTGGTGGGTATAAAGTATATAGAAAGAGCGAGAGTAAGTGAGCGAGAGAGAGAGAGAGAGGCAGTGTAGGGGATCCCCAACAGTGGCACTGAACCAAACTTAGTTTCATGCTAGGAATGTTAAATGGCAGTGTGTTGTAAAACTTGGTTTATTTCCTTTTTACACACAAACTGTAGCACATATATTGAATCCACTTTCCATGTTCTTCACCTGTCGCCCACCGGGGCCACAGGATAATTAGTGCTTCCTCTGATGTTCCAATCCCAACATGCAGTGAAGCATTAAGACAGAGTGACATCAAAGAATTGTGTACCTGTTCCTCTGAAAAACCCTATCTACTGAAACATGAGAAAACCCAGCTCGAGCTCGTTAAAATGCTTTCCTTTTCCAATGTTGCTTCAGCTTCAGCTACAAATACAACTACTCCCACTATTCCTATATTCCAAAGTACGAATACTGCTGCTACTGCTGCTGCTGACAAGGCAAACAAGCAAACAAACCGACGACGACGACCAAGCTATAAAGCATATTTTACTACAATGGAAACCAGTTCAGTTCAGTCTTTTCTTTCCTTTTCCCGCTCTGTCTCCACAATAAATGCATGACTCCGTTGTTAGCTCTTTTTTCTCCTACATTTTATTTCCTCCCAGTATTTTCCTCCAGTCTTGACTAATAACAACGATTTTCCCTGTAGAAAGGTTGGTTGACTTTCATCTGCCTCTCACTCTTTCTCTGCCTGTCAGAACGGTGTATAAGTATTTGTCGCTCATTGTGCATGACACTATATCTCCTCCTATATGATAATAGGTCGAGTTGAAAGGTAACTGAAAATCACGCGCTCGTTCCCTTTTCTTTTGCTTTCCAAACCTATCCATCCAACTCAGCAAACCAAGCAAGCATGCTTACGGCTTGATATTTCAGTTCGAAGATTATCTCCTTTTACAAAATTACTCAAACTCTTTCATTAAACCAATTTCTACTCGCTCACTTTCCTTGTTTTGCTCACGTATCGTATCCATTCTTTGCCATTAATTCGTCATGTTATTTGTTCTGCGTACCTAAGTCCCTCTCTGTATATACCGCTCCATTTACATTTTGAGGAAAATGCAAAATCTCATCGTTCAGCCTAACGGCATCAGCATCGTCAGCAGCAGTAGCAGCAACTCTCTCTTCACTGTAATTATTATTGGCATCATTTTCCCATTTTACACAGATCTGGGCTTAAAACACTTCCGCACAACGCAAAGATGCACTACAACTATGCCAACCTCCAAAAGGACCTGGGAAACACGGCACAGGCTATCGAACACTACAGGAATGCTCTAAGGTATGAAAGAAAATGAATGTGACTTGTGTCTCTAATTGTGATGACGATGATAATTATACTACTAACACAACAACGAGCCCTAACAAAATGAGAATTGTCATGACAAATTGTTTCAGAGTAGTAGCTAAATTATTCGGAGCGACGCTCTCAAATTTTTAAACACGATTACGAGCAGACTTTTGTGCGACTGCACCACCAACCACTGCCCCGGTGTAATATAATAATAGTCAGACAGGAAGACTACTGCGTGCAGTAGTAAAATGAAAAGATAATCTGTTCAGACATTGTTGTTATCACATTTCATTTCATTACAGACGTAAAATCTCCTTCCTTCTTCAACTATCATTATCGTAAACATCATCGTCTCTCTTCATCATCTTCTTTTACAATCAGTGTTCCTGTTTGGTAAGGTTAATGTGTTTCGCTTGCATTCTACCTCTCGTCTAGACTTTGCTACAAAAAAACTGAAATCCGAAGTGTAACAAAGGTGATCTCTCTTTCTCTCCCAGGGCTCCAGTGGTAATGATTATGTTCTTAGCAAAAGACCTATACGGAAATTGTAAGTGTGCTTTGGTGTGTAGTATTGGCATGTCATGTGGTATTAGTGGAGAAATTCGTGGAAACACATACACGTGTGAATTGGCTCAATGTACGGTTGCATCAGAGAAGGCATGTCACGAAATTAGACGGGGGTATACACCTAGCAGCAAGTCCTATCAATATGTATGTACGCTTCTGTGAGGAGACAAAATAAGTGCTGATAGCTTTCTCGGAAAACAAAGTTACTCGCTTGAAAGTAGAAAGATACATACGTCAGCAGCAGCATCATCTTGTTCAGTTTGATCATCATCTACTCGCATATACGTATAGACAAAGACATATAAGGATAGAATATGCTTTTATGTGGGAAGATGAGTGAGAGAGAGACGAGCAAGCACGATGTATTATAAGACTGGTGTATCGGCTTCAGTAAATCACTTGAGGAAAATGTGAGCTCTCACGCAGTGGAATTCCGCTGCGGCGGTAGTGTACCAATACTCCAAGCAGACGCAAAGATTGCATGAGCAATAAGCAAATGAGCATCGTATGCAAATAATTTATTTATTTAAATACGTCATAATGCACTACTTAGCGCAGAGTCGATATATATAATGAATGCTTAAATACATTAATAAAGCAATTGTGAATAACCAAACTCTCTTACATTTGTTATATTTAATTTTTACGACATAATTACATTATTGCTATATAGCTGCAGGTACCAAGTTGTGATAAACTATGCTGGCAAAGACAACAACGCTATTAAATAAGAAGTTGAGTTTATAAAAAAGGATAATCGCTACTCAACTTAACTTTACGTGCTTTATTTTCTGCTGTTGCGTACATAGTTGAATCGTAGTTATTTATACATTTAATTATTTAGTTATGTCGACCTGTTGGTGCCAATGTTATTGATACGGCTTGACGGATTTTGTTAAAACGGCAGACGGGATCCTTAGATGACAAGGAAGATTAGTATTGTGCTTTAGTTCAATCGGTCGACATGTCACGGAATGGTCACATGCTTTTAAATGGTAAACTAATTTAAACGCTAAACTTATCCTGCACGCATAAATTTATGTGTTATCTGTGTTAATGTTAGCCATGCATTCCATAATGTAAAATCACACCGTTTATATAAATATTAAATTTTTGATTTCTTACAAATGACTATTACAAATAGTTAATTGAATATAAATTCTGCTATCGTATTACTCAATTATCTTGATAAATTGCCACAAGTATGTACTGAACATTCGTGGCAGAAAAAATGATATTTTTGCATTAATTGTACAGGATGCAATAAGGAGCATAATATGGAAAAAAATCCTTAAAGTTTAAAAAGCTTTTTGACTTTTTAATGAGTTACTTAGCCTGGCAGAATAAAATTCCTCATATTATCTGCTATTTTACTTGGAGTATTAGTACAGTATAGACATTGCGGCTGTGTCTGTAACTACGACCAAAATTTTCTTCCCGTGTATTTTTGTGTGTGTATGTTATTCTCTGCTTGAAGCGGCGATCCCTGAGCACCAGTCTTATAATACATCGTGGAGCAAGTTAGTAGACAAAAGGAAGCACAGGCAAATTATGCAGAGCTGACTTAAGGGCAAGGGAAAACAAGTATCTTCTTTCTTGACTGACTGAGTAGTTACACTGCTACTCATACAACCTATTTGTATTCCAACAAGGTATTTTTTCATCTTGGCACCTTAGCTCTCTCTCTTTCCCTCCCTTTCTGACATTTTGTGTTCAGTTCACATTACCCGGAAGAAAGAAGCTGGTTCTCGTGGAGAAATGTCGTGTTCCTTAGCTTCTCTGATGACGACGACGATAGCTTATGCAAGCCATAACACATGTGTCGTCAAGCACCCGTTCTTCATTTTGTCCCTGTGACTTTGGGAAAAGCCACCAAAGACAGCGTGACACAAATAAGACGCCTTGCACACTCAGAGCAAGTACATACATACAATATTGCGAGTTATCTACGGCAGAGCGAGAAAGAGAGCGAGAAAGAGAATGGAGTTGGGAAATGCCGCTTCATTGGGCAATGCAAGGAAACATATGTCCATCTCATATCCACGTTCTCATCCTTGTCTTCGTCGTCGTCTCCTTCCAGAATTTGCTAAAACTTTAAAAGAATATGGCGGTGAACAATGTCACTTGCGATTAATATTCTTAGACAACAACAACAACACGCCAAGAGAGATGGAGAGAGGAGAAACATTCCTCTGTACAGAGAAAACTATGCATGCATGCGTTCAATGTCCTTGCTTACTTTTTACGCTATCTGTACTTCTCTCGGCAACAACAACAACAACTGCAACGACATTCCGAGGCAAGTGCACCAAGGAACAGACAATATTATATATTTTATACACAGCGTGTGTGACAACAGACTTTTGCTAAGGGAGCATATAAAGCCGCCACCACCATCTCCATCACGAGTCCTCTCAGAAATAACATTCAATTTCAAAATGGGCACACCAACAACATCACCCGCTTTGCATTCCAATTTTCTGCAAGGAGTACACTAGAACAAGCATAAATGAACCTTTTTCAACAAACAACAAGAACACGAACAACAACAAAGACTTTCTCTTTCTCTCTCTGGCTCTGCCACATCCTATTTAAACTCTCCTGTCTTTCTCTCTTATCTCTTCGAAGGTTTCGTTTGCGACTTAATTGAATTGACAAAGCATAACACACAAAGACTCACACAGACCCTGTTTGTGGTTCCTTTTGATTGGATATATTGACTCTAGCACTGCCTTGGTTTTTCCCTCCCCCGTCCTTCTTTGATAAACAACTAATTCATTTTGAGTCCGCACGCAACATAGTGAACACAACATCATCAACTTCATGAGCCCAACCATCATCATCGCCATTCATTTTGTCAGCTGAAGAAGCAACCAAAAGTTTGCAGTGAGAATTTCAATTCTCTACTTTCTCAACGTTCCCCAAGAATTAAAACAAATGACCAACTTTCATACAAGATGTACATACAACAGTTTCATCCTGCACACTATACAAAGTACTCTCTCATAAGAAAGAAAAAATATAATCATCTTCCTTCCCTTTTTGGTCCCTTTTCCAGTACATGTTCACGTGCCCCTATATTGTTTGCGTAGCAGGCACCGCACACAGATTTCTATAAACCCTTCAGACAAGTTAGAAGCAATAATAACAATAATAATAACAAAACTCCTCTTATCCACCTCCAGCATTAACATCCATCGCAAGAACCTGCACCTACCTACCATTCACTGTAGCAGCAGCAGTCGCATCAACTTCAGTTTTTTTGCCATGTGAGACGAAACACAATGTAATCGTTGCTTGTGAAGATGATAAAAGATAAAGAGATGAGTGGGGTACGCAGCAGACAGGGATGTGTGTAATAAATATAAAGATAATACAAAAAAGTGGAGAGCGAGCCTGAAAGCAGCATACAATAACCAAACCTCTTTTTACTTATTTTTTTCCACAAGAACAAAATACGATGTTGCACCAAGTAGATGAAGTCATGCAAAACAAAGGCAAGAAAGAAGAGAAAAGTCATGATGATGATATGCCTTGTTGAGCTTATAGGTATAAAGGAAAGTGTGCGGATATACTTGTATTGTACTTATAAGTATGAGCACCCTCTCACCGCATAACTCTGTCTCACAGCGACTTGCTTGTTGGAGGCTCTCTCTTTTCTCATCTCTTCTACCTTCTTCTCCTCTTTTCTTCCTTATACGTCTACTACTACCACCACCACCACCACCAGTCTACCTCATCATCCTTCTTTCCACTTTTCCTTTCACTTTAGCTTTAGCTTGGAGGCAGGACAAAAGAAAACATGATCATTGAAGCTTGAAATAGAATATCCAAAATGAAATTCCAAGCCCATCAACTTCTTTGAAAATGAGAGTGAGGAGGAATCTACTCCTACTACAACTATTACTATTCCTCTTCTCCTATTATTCTCATAATGTTGTGCATGCATAGAAAACCAGAGAGAGAGAAAAAGAGGCACAACCACACCACTGACTTGACTGACTTTGTGTGTGTGAGAGAGAAACTAGTATGAAGCCTCCTTTCTCTTTCTATTGTGGATATCCCCAAGTGTTTAGTACAATGAATGGAATGGAAACGTCACCGAAGGGAATTTCTTTACATCAATCAACATATTCTGTACATGTTATAAGCTCCTACAAACATACATGCAAATGCCAACTAATATGATACCTAAACTGGAATACATATGCATAACCCAGGACTCAAGTACAACCGCACATTATGCATTTTTAAACATGTATACGGCAATAATAATTTGAGATGCCACAACAACAGCTATATAACTTTCTCTTCCCAACTCCTTATATAAAAATGAATAGAATAAAAGGTTCGCGCGAATGCATGTATTCAAGGATTAAATAATACGCGATATAACAATGGGCAAGAAAGCATATATGCACTCGCATACCGGTTTCGAATTACACAATGTGTGCACTTTTATTATTAGCAGTATTTTTTGAAAACACATTAGAATTTTATGATGGTGGGATTTGAGGATTTTTATGAGATAGATATATTGGAGGCAGGAAAGAAGCTTATTCTCTCTTCTTCTCTGTGAAAGCCTATAGCACTGCCAAAAGTATGTAGTAGATCAAAATAATCTAAATTCTATTAAGATGAAGAAACACAGAAGGAGGAAAAAAAGCCTGCATGCAGGGGAGCAAAAAAATAAGAAAAAGGGAGTAGAAAATACCAAGAAGGAGAAGAAGGAGAGAAAAAGATATTGGAGTTAATACCGTCATATTACATAGGAGTAATAATAGTAACTAGGTTCTTGTAAAAACATAAAAAGGGAGCACTTCAGCAAACACCTTTGTTTAAAAGTTAGAGCACAAAAACGAAAGTGTCAAAACGTCATTGCCGTTAAACGGTGACCTTTGACCCCAAAACGACCTCAGGTCTATGTACTACATTCATAGACGAGTCGAATGATATGTCACTTGCTATTTGACCTCGTAACGGTTTCTAACCGTTACCGTTAGCATATGGGGTTGGCCGTTTAAGCAGGAGAGCATAAAACGAAAAAAAATATTTGAAATCGCCATTACCGTTAAACGATAACCTTTGACCTCAAAATGACCTCAGATCTATGCGTTATATTCATAGACGAGTCGAATGATATGCCACTTGCCATATGTTACCATTGAAAAAAATTGACCTTGTAACGGTTTCTAACCGTTGCCGTTGACCTGTAAGGCTAAGGAGCATGTCAAGTAAAACCCCTGTGCTGAGAATCCGTTTGCCGAAAACAGAAGTTCAAAATTCGTAATGGTTTAAGCAGGAGAGCATAAACCAAAATAATATTTGAAATCGCCGTTACCGTTAAATGGTAACCTTTGACCTCAAAGTGACCTCATATCTATGCGTTTTGTTCATAGACGAGTCGAATGACATGTCACTTGACATATGTTACCATTGAAAAAAATTGACCTCATAACGGTTTCTAACGGTTGCCGTTGACCTAGAATGCTGAAAATCAATGGAGCCCGTCGCTATGGGCTTAGGAACTCATTGCAAAAAACAGAATTCAAAAATTCAGTTCCGTTCGGAAGATAGAGCGCGCACGGACGGACGGACGGACGGACGGACGGACGGACGGACGGACGGACCGGACACACAGAACGAAATCATAAGGTAGCACTAAAGTGCTCCCTAATAATAGCTGGTATGTTGTGCACGCATATACGTCTACATACTTAAATGTGAAAAGGGTTATCGAAAACTGGATAAAGGGAGAAAAAAAGAAAGTTTAAGTTTTTTGTCGTGAGAAGATAATATAGGAGGCAATTTCAATTCGAATTCCTTTGCTTTGTCAGCACACTTGAGCAGGAGTAATTCTGTGGGTGAAGAAAACTGCTGTATACGACAAACTCACTCAACTTATCAAATTTTAGTAATGCAGCATGAATATTAAGCCATTCCATGCGAAATAAATATAGTATACACAAGCCCATCTAGGTTATCTATACTTCATGTATGTACATCTACATATATGCCGGTATATTACCCTTTTTTGGTAGATACCAAGCATGCATGCAGCATTATTATTTTATTGTTACTGTGTACCTCGCACAAACGCTTCCCATTATACCAAAGTTCAGTCATAATGATGACGATGATTCGGCAGACTTTATACACTCACAAAAATAGAGGCAGACTAAAGGATTCTTTCAGCCTGCCGAAAATAGAGTTTAAAAAATAAATGTGTAGCTCTGATTGTGAGTCGGTGGAAGTATTGTGGCTGTGTGGCATTAAAGACGGATCTAAAGAGGAGAGGTGAACGTAGATGAGCCGGTTTTACTCATTCACTTATCTCTCGTAATTCGCATAATATATAACCGATTCGAGCAATGCAACTGAATTTCCCGAGATGAGAGCGAGACAGGAGAGAGGGAGACGGAAATCGACAATTTCATTTAATTCTGCGAATGTGAATAGAACACTCCTCGGAGAAGAGTGATGCACATTACACCAGAGATAAATACACACGGACTTGCAGGAGACGAAAGGCACATATCTGGAAAAGATCTATAACAAAGCTCCTTTAGTTACCACTACTACTTCTCCAGCTGCTGCCAGTCGTGGCGGCGGTGGCGATGCTCATGGCAATGGTATAGAAAAAAAGTGGGAACAGTAATAGGAGTGTAAACAGGCCAACATGTCAAATAGCCAAGATCTCTGTTTATACTTTTACTTTATCTCTTCCAGCAACCAGAAAATGTGTGTGTGTATGTTGTGTGTTTGAGCGAATGTACAACAAAATAGTAATGGAAAATGGTACATCGCACACGAGACGAAACTGTTATTTTCATTCTCCTTCTTCTCTCGTTTCCTCTCCTCACTAAATATATTATTTCCATCTCTTCCCACATGACCTAACGACAATTTAAGCGTTTAAAACCATTCCAAAGCTGTTTTCACTTTACTCGTTTCTTAAGAGCTGACTTTTTTTCCTTGTGTGACTTCCATTTGATGATGATGCTACATCACAGAGCTCTTCGTTTCTTATTTCCTTGCTGCTGGTGAAAAGGATGAATGGGAAAACGGTATTACATTGCTATCCTAAACACATGCGATTAAGGAGTCGAAAGAAAAGGAAAGCTTAAAATATTGGAAATTGGAACCACCGAATGAAAACAGTTCCTCTTTATACCCACAAAAATAAATTGTACTCATTCGTTATCAGCCCCCATTCACGTGTTTATGTATAACTATCCTCACAAAAACTACGTATCTATCCTCAAACTCTTTGTTTACTTCCGCTACAGACTGTGTGTGCGCAGTATATCAGCAAGGTTATTATGTATGTATGCACATTTAAATGTGTAAATATGACGACAAGGGAACAAAAGAGTATGCCGATTGCTACTACTAAGCGGCGTCGAGTACATTCTCTCTGTATACGTCTGCATGAGCTCTTGAAATTTCACTATTTGAAGGAAGCAACTTAAAAAGATGCATCTCCGCGGATAAGACAGATATGGAGGCAAAAGAAGTAGAAGAAGAATAAGCAGCGTAGGATGAAGAACTCCATGAAAAATTGCCGTCTATAATCTCTTGAGGATTTTCTCCATAAAGTTCATTCGAGAGAGAAAATGGTGAAAACATGAGAATAATTCTTTAAGTTGCACTATATAACAAGTTGTGTAAACACCTACCATCATCATAAGGAAAAAACAAGTGGCGGCCAAAAGGAAAAAAATGAAGAAAGGGCATGAAAATCCAGTTTATTTTCTAGTGTTCCATCTATCTCCCTGTCTTTCTCTTTCTCTCAGCCCTTTATTTCATGTAAACTCCAATTGCATACATAAAAAACATACATTTCTAGTTAAACAAGCAAGGAAAGAGTTTAGTGATACAGACATACACATATTCCCCATCATCATCACGTCATACATATGTTACGTTATGATGACTGAACAAACTGACTTAAACAAGAATGTATGCGCGTTGTGGAGATTCACGTAGTATTTATTTATGTACGTAAAATAAGTTTTATTGCCTTATCTTAACAACTCTCAACAGAATGTTTAATGTATTAAAAATAGTGTAAACAGTTTATACATAAATACACAGAGAAACTACCCAAAGCGTTCTTCTCGTACATCATGTGCTGTGTAATGTTACAAGATACACACATAAACTATACATCCACCTACTACCTATGTGACTTTTTGTTAGGGAATCTGTTTTTATCTCTCTCTCCCTCTCTCGAAATTTGTATGTTATGTTAGTGCGATGACAACAACGGTGGCGTCTGTTGTGTCTTTAATTTTCTCTTCAAACAGAAGTGACTTGTGGCAGTGGAAGTAAGAAAAGAAAGTAAAAACATACTTCAAGTGGAAAAAGAGAGATGCTTTTCTCAAACTACGAATCCTTCACCATTATGACAATCGCTCTCCCAAAAGACATCTTTTAGCAATTGCGACGGCCATAACTTCCATCTTGTGCCACTGTGTCCTTTGTTGTTTCTATTGTAGATGAACAGAGGGAGAAGGTCGAACAAAGTGGATAGATAGAGAAAGACAGCGAGAGTGGGTAGAAGATGGCTTGGTAGATGTACTTACGTACAGAAGGTAGTAGTAGTGGGTAAGGTGGAAAGAATGAATAAAGGAAAAGCTATGCATAAGGAAACAACAACGACCTGTAGTAACAGTAATAATAATGGCACCAAGTTGCTCCATACTCTTGCCTTTTTATAACTGTCAGTAGAAAAAGGAGAGAGAGAGAGAGAGAGAGAAGGTAATATAATACAGGATCGAATATTGTAGTGGTAATAATATCTAATACACCTACACACATGAAGCAGCAGCGGTACATCAAGTGAAGAGTGTGCGTTGTTGTTGGATACTACCATGATGTATATTGTGTGTATATAAGGAGCAATGTATCGTTGTAACGTGCGACGAAATAAAAAATATAAAAAAACTAGGAGGAGAACAAGGAGAAGAGGAGGAAGAAGAAAGAAAAAATGCGGGCTAAAAGAAACAGAAAAATAATGGAGCTATAACATTGTGTGCTTCTCTCACGGGGAGCATCAACAATAACGTACGGCCTATTATCTCAGCAGCCTCACCATTCCACTGTCTAAACTAAACTGCCTTCTTGCTTTTTCCACCGACATTTCTTTTCTCTTTTCAGCTTTTTTTCTCTCTCTCTTTTTCTCGCACTACTCTCCCAGTATAGCTCTTCCTCTTTCACTCAACTCATGTCTTCAGACTACAGAGTAGTATAGTAGCGAAAATGTGCTCGTAGTCGTATGTACTTTTGTTCATATGTGCAAGGGTTCATATGTACATTATTACAGCAGCGGTGCCACCACTTTTTCCTTCATTTCGAAATATGGGGAGTAGAAGAACAAGTCAAGAGCGAGAGAGGGAAGAAAAAAGATGAACTTGTCTACGTCAACCTTTAGAGGAGGAAGACAGGACAAAAAACATAAAAGAAAATGTGGATGGGAGAAGGGAACAAAAAAAATTGTGGAGCGAGAAGAGATTTGGACCGCCTTAAGCACTTTATAGTACACCCATTTCATTACCAAATCTAAAAGATTTCACCACTCATTTAGCCACAAACTCGTGGAAAACCTGGAAAGTAACAAACTGCTGAAAATGTACACATATCTCTCTCTCTCTCTGAACTGACGGTATTCTGAGTGGGTGTTTAAAAGCATACCTGTCGCTAGCTCACATTTTCTCCCCAAAAAACTGCTCCTGCCTCCACTACCTCCATTACCACGACCAGACTAACTACAAACATGCACGATTACACTACTTAACTACTTGCCTTTGCCCAGCTCTCTAACGGCCATCTCTACTTTATTTTCCGCTGCGCATTCCTTTCTCCAAATTTTGTTTCAAAGTAAAATTAAATCATGTAAAGTAGAATATAAACGCATGTACCTCAAACTATATTATATTGCCCTGGATACTTTTATTGTTATTGTACGATACGATCCTTTGCCCTGCCCAGACGTGATGACCTAGTTAGCGCTTAGTTTTTACTAGTACGATAGAAGGCGAAGAGAAGGGGAGAGCAAATGGCCATTGTTGTGCAGAATTAAGAGCATCATCCACATCACATCATCATCACATCACACAGCCTCCTCCTCCCATTTGAACTACTTTTTTTCCATCGTCTCGTTTAAGCTCTTTTCTGGCTCACCAGTACAACTGCTGCGTGAGTAATAATAGTGTTGAGTTTTTTGGAGAAGCCCCATTTAATGTTTTATACGGGTTGTACAGCTAGTGATCTTCAATGACAATTTCACGGGAGTCAACTATTTAGTCCACCAAAAATTAATATCCACCAGAGAGGCTTCCCATTTATTAGTTTCAGAATGGCACTTGAAACCGTACATGCTCATGGACACATGTCTATAAAGTTAAATGCGTAAACGAATTTTAAATACATTATCACCATTCTCCCTAAATGCGTAATATGTTAAAATGAAAAGGTCAGATGGAAACGGCAGTTTTTATGTCAGAACATAAGTGTCTCTCCGTATTTTGCATATTACATGGTGTGTCTACAAGCAACTTCATTAACTGTCAGCAGGTAGGCTTTGCCGAACGAGCACTGTCCTATTTGCTTTTTGCTAGTATTGCTTTATACATATAAAGTATACGACGTATCTGAAATAGTTTTACTGAGACAAGTGAACGATAATTATATTTGAGATATGTATTACTGTAAAAATTCCGTCGGGGTAGGACTTATTTTTAGAAAACACTTGACAAGTTCTCCTGAAGCCTCCCAGCTTTTGAAGGTAAATTACAAGTGTAAAGTCTAACATGTCAATTTACTATAATAGCTCTTCTCACACATGTCCTCACTTTAGTTTGCCATAACTCAGGAAATTCACAACTCGTAGCAGCAAATAATGAGGAAAAAACTCCCAAAAAGGCTGAGCACGTAGCAAGTCTCGCTTGATAATGTTCGAAATAATTGACAACACAATTGCTTCGCTCTTCAAAAGACAGTCGTATATATGCTGCTCAAAGAGGGCCGACGAATTCGACGTTTTATTGAATTCATTATTTATTCGCATTATTAACCCATTTCACCTTTTACATTTTTCTGTGATTACTTTCCATATATACGCTCGACTGATAAATTCCACTGGTAATGACGGTAAATAAATAATGCGTATTATCGACACGGCCACATATAAAGTTCCTTTAGAACTTACTCAAGCATTCTGTCGTTAAATGATCACATGATATAGATATATGTATGAGCGCATTAGCTAATGCTCTGGCGTAGCATCGTATAGGTCACATAAATGCGTTTATACCTACATACCTGCATAGGCTTTTATTTTTGCTAGCGACAGAGCTGCCAATTAGAGTTTTCGACATCAAAGGCGAACATATTGTGAGTAAATAAATAGGTGTTTTCTTTGGAAGTGTGAGAGATTGTTTATTTGTAATAAAGGAGTTAATGCCGACGGTGGTCAGGAATATAGTGCGCTTTCCAGGAAACAGTCTAGTTCCCACACACTGTCAGAGACCGCTACCGAACGGTGAATTTACACCGAAGATCATTATTCTAGCAGTGCATATACGTCCAGTGTACATACGGCTGGCACTACTCGCCGCAGTCACAGAAAGATAAATGCAATAGATTTGTATTTTGTGTTTCTTCTTAAGTGTTTGCCCTGTCTTCTGCTAGATAGAAATAAAACTAAAATTAAATTAGCCCATTCCTTCCTCCGTTCTTTCTCTCTCACTCTCTATTATGTCGTACGGATCTCCCCATAACAACGGTACATGATTTGGCGCAACTGCTATTAGTTGTAGTATTGGATCTAACACACAGCTAGAGAAAATGTGGGCAAGAGAAAAAGCTAAGCCATGTTGGGTTATATGTATGGTGCTAGAAGATGTACTTGCGAGACAGATGGAGAGCTAAACAGGAAAAAAACTGGTATCGAGTTTTGTGACTTTTTCGGCGACGCAAAGACTAACCGACAGGCCAGCGTGCTTGGGACACTGACTTCATGAAATTATAACGGAGTTAATGCTGCTACTGCATATACCCCTCCTGAAACAACCGCCGCTAATACTACATAATACTAACGACGATATAGCTCTCCACACAATTTTGTAGTTCCGGAAGAGCGAAAATGTGTCTACATTAGGTACATAATATCTATATACACGTATATGTGGACACGTTGTCTCTGACTCTTTCTCTTTTCACTCCTTTTTTTCTCTCTCTCTCTCTCTGTCTGTTTTTCTGTTTGCAGGATTTTTTCGCAGTACCAGTTCTCTAGTGACTTGTGAGCACACATTCACATAGGTACATTTATATTTACCTATCATATAAAATACGCAAAAATAGACGCAATGTGAGAGAGTTGCCTCGTGTTTCCCGTGTCTCTTCTCCCTCCACACATACTTTTGCCTACAGGCTGAAACTAAAGAGAGAACTGAACAAAAGTGTAAAGAAAGCAAAAAAAATATCAAGGGAATAAAGAGACAACCTAAACGAGGATATAAACGAATAAGTTGATGACTCATAACATTTTCGAACGTGGTAAGGGTATTTGCTCTGATGTACATAAATAAATGTACACGTCGATTTGCACTGCCATTATTTTTCTTTTGACGATTCAATGACATAACAGGGCATTCAACGGTATTGACATACTAAAAGGAGAAATATCGGGAATGGTCGATTATTATCGCTTTTCCATGGCACGACTTTGATGATTATGATAACCCATGAGCTATTTATTTCTATGATCAGAGAGAAATAATTTACCCTGCGCCATACAATGTCTTCTCCTCTTTCATCACAGCAGTATTGACTATTTTTATTCCACTTATCATGTCCCACAATCGTCACGCGTTCATGCCGTCGTTGGGACATTTCAATGAAAGCACTGCTGTCAGGTGAACCGGCTGTTAAGGATTGTCACTGAATGAATGGCGATTATTATAACAACTTTGGAAGCCGATTTCCAATTTCCGTCTTTTCATTACAGGTTTGATGAAAGAACCAAGATTATCATCACTTTGGATTTTTTTTTTCGCTTTTCCATAATACCTCAAGATCAAAAGTACAACCTTTTATGTCATCGTTTCGTTGCGCAACACTAAAATGAAATATATGTACACGGTAGTTTTGTGGGTGTACATAAAAACAATAACCCTACCAGCGAAAAGGAAGGATACACCGACTAAAGTCACTACCGTCATAAAGATGGATTCCCATTACCCTCCGGCCTTTTGTCATTATCACACGTTTCTCTACCAGTCGAATTGAATCCTAAATAGGCAGTGAAAATCATTTTGTCAGTGGGCAAAAGAGTGTAAATACTCCGACTACTAGTCCATTCCGAGTAAACGTTAACTTCAAAAGGATATTACGCATTTAGCTTTGAATTATAACAGTACGTTGGTTGGTGTTACCACCACCACTACCACTGCAATCATCTTCATGACTACAGCACTGCTATCATACTTGTGCAGATTTTTAGTACGCTTTTACTTGTCCGAGGAAGTCGTAGTTTGTTAACAAAATGTACACGCTGAAAAGCGTGATGGTATTGCATTTGGTGGAGTCAAAGTCATTTTTGGTTGCATATTATCTTACATGCTTATTATGATGATGATACCAGCTTATATGAGTATATTAACGGATGTATGTGTGTGTACACATATCGTTTCGACGCACAGCCTGACTGACTACTAAAAAACTGACCGACTCTCTGTAAGAGCAACGGCGTTTTTTACTACTTTCACTACCGGAGTTGTAGTAGTGGTGGCGGCGGCAGTGGTAGTATTACTTACAAGTATGAAACAGTTTGTTTTGTGGCTCAAACTATAACCGTTTACTTTAAGATGGCTCATAACATAACAGTGATTTTTTAATGATCCAGTTTATGGCCACACCATGCGAGTGCCCATAATAACTTGGGAACATTACTGAACGACAGTAGCGAGGCAGAAAACCACTTCCAGGAGGCTTTGCGGATCAACCCCCTTCATGCCCATGCATTCTTCAACCTTGCCAACTTGAAACAGTAAGTTGTCTCTTTTTTTTACCTTTTTACTCTCTCGTCGTCGTCTTTTTTCGCTGTACAATAAATACGTATAATATGTGAGACGGCTGTGTGTTCTTTATGATTATGATGTTGCTCTTGTTGTCTATATAATAGTAGTAATATCGCGCGATGCATGCTTCCTCTTGTACTATCTCTCTGCTTGCGTGTAGGCTCTATGTGAATGTTTGAGTGTGTGTTTGTTTTCTCATTTTTATATTCTTCATTCAGCGTATTGATTTCAGCCATTAACCATGCATGAAACTCAAAAACCCATTCCGATCCCATACTATGATACTTTGGAGAACTATAAAAGCGGTTCCCACTTTTACTTCTTTCTTTTTCCCATCACCGCAACAACATACATACGCATAAAATAAGATATTATGTTCCTACAAAGAACTTGTGTTCTCTCGTCTGCAAGCATTCATTCTCCATTTCCAACAAAGTCTTGATTTACTTCACCAAACATCCATCCTCACATATCCTATTCTTCTTGCCTGCCATCATCATGAAACGCTCTTGTCTTCTCGTCCACCAGCAGTTAACAAACGGGAAGAATATTATGATATCGTGGAAAACTTTTTACTATCACACACACATACTGACACATATATTCATATGGAGAGCAGCCTTTGCGATGATATCATCATCCAAAAATTCCTGCAAGAGGAAGCAAGTGAAAGATGGAAAAGTAAAAGTGTAATTCAAAACTTGGTGGTAATACGTTGTATTACTTTGTAGAGAGCCATACAAAAACCATAATAAATACATTTACATTTCACATGCACACGAACAAAAACGAAAGCGGCAGAGATGCTGGAGGACGAAGAACAAGTAGGGGAAAAGCGAGATAGATAGAAAGTGTTCATGCCTTCACACAACACAAGGCTCGTCGACAGAGAGAGAGAGACACTTAAGAACGTCCACTTTTCACAGATTTACAGCCCCCTGTAAAGGTATATACTTTCTACTGGTAATATGTCATTGTAGAAATCCAAGATTTTGAAGTATAACCAAGATTAAGCAATTTACAGTTGAGTGGAAAAACATATAAAAAGATAAAAACAGTACAACAAACGAGCGAGTTCTCTTGAGAAGCAGAAAGAAAAAGAGAAAGATCAAAGACATAACATTTTATAGATAAATGTTTGTTTTATACTCTTGGAAAACTTTACTTTTAAACACATTCTATTTTACGCAAGTTCATACATGCACGTAGTACATATACAGCAGTGTGCATATAAATTGTATCCCTGTTTGTTTGAATGCCGGTAAAAATGTCTGGAAAACAACATGGGGTCTTCTGCTGCTAGAAAGTGGTACCGTTCCACTAACGCATACAAGTAGAATTCCAAATTCAAAAGTATACCTACCTTCCTATACGCCCATATATAGAACCAAGTGAAATGATGGAGGAAACAATATGAGTAGCGCGGAAAGAGTGGAAGAGGCAAGGGTGAAAAGATCATGTACGGAATTACATGGTTTGTTTATGTTTATATAATACGTACATATATACAAATAATGCGTGTGTGCCTGTAGCACCATATCTTTCTCCTCGCTTCCATCTGTATCATTCCTATTTACTTATGTGTGCCTAATATATACGACTAGCAATACAAAAGTAACTTTTTCCATCATCAGGTATGTGCAACTTTCTCTGTTTACAAACAGACGCACTTTACAAAGTAGAAAACTGAAAAGCGTCGACATTTTCCTCCTCCTCCTCTACCATTTGTTGTTCCTGTGTGTCTATCTCCAACTCGTTTTCCCTGAATTTATACGAAAACGCATTTTCTCATAATAACTTAACGGTTACAAGAGAAGTAATAGTGTGTGATATGTAACGGAATATATGTCGTTAAGATGAAGAAATAAAAAACAGCTTTGTACGTATGGTAAAGCTATACGTGAAAAATTCGGGAAATAAAAAATCTCTGCTGTTCTCTTCCTCCTCCTTCTCTCTCTCTCTCTCTCTCTTGCTCTTGCTCTCCTTCTTCTCATCGCGTACGGGAAAAAAGAGCATGAAGATTTTATAAAACGATGTAGCAGTAGTATATCTTTCCTTTGAACTTTGTACCTCAACTTTTCTACGTTTCATGTGTGTGAGGCACACTCGGTTTTTGTGTGTGGTGTGTTCTCTGAAAGAATGTAGACACGCTAGCTACTACGGTGTGTGTATGTGTCCATAATTTTTCTGCAAGATTATGCATATGCATGAAAAAACGATAGGGATGAAATGAAGAAGAAAAGGAAAATGGGAAATGCGAAGTGGGAAAAGGCGAAATGGTTTTTCTTCTTCTCCCATGAAAGCAGTATTTACTGAGAACTGGAATTGGAGCAGAGAATGTCATGCACACGTTCATACCTGCGGCATAGGTACATATCATTATTACTATTACTAGTATTATATGATGTACGAAATTAATAGTCCCCTTCATATTAATATAAATATATCCTATCATAACAGACAATGTAACCGGAGCGAGGAGAAACAAGTTTCTTTGTGCCTACCTTGGTTGGTACTTGCTTGCCAGTTTACAAATATACTAGTCACACAACCAGTAAAGTTTTTTATCCAGTTAAGTAGCAGGTAAAGAATGAGAAAGAACGAGGGAACTGAGATGAGATAAAAATGGTTGTGTTTGGTAGAGAAAGCCAGCATAGCAACAGTAAATAAGTTATAATGGTCATTTTGGAAATGCGGAATGTTACCTGGAAAGCTGCCAAATCGGAACAAAAGGATAGATCACCTCGTTTTTTACTCTTCCCCTTTTCTTTACACCAATTGAGCCCACAATCTATGTAGTTGTTGGTGTAGTGGAGGAGCAGTGCATTTTGTAATTTTTTGGGAAAAGAAAAAAGAAGAAAAATAATCTGTCCGTTTGCTTGTGTTGAGGTAATGTGTATGTAACGTAATATCTTGGGTAATTTATACCAGCCGAGTTAGCATCATCATCACCATCATGAGATGTTACTGATGATCATCTATAGCGCGCTCTTATTTTAATAATAGATGGAGCCATGCTCCATATATGAATTTAGTGCTTTTTCGAACAAGTAAGCAGATCTAAGCACTACTTCTTTAAGATGTTCTCGGTATATACAAGTTCTTATATTATATGTACTATGATGGTATGTGGGCCTGGCAGTTGGCGTACCTACTTCTGTCAATGATGCGGTTGAAGTTGTACGTGAGGTTTTTACGCGAAAAATGAAAGAAGAAACTCTGGTACTTTTTAGTGTAATCATGGGAGTTTGTTTATTTCTCAGAAAATTTGTGGCTGCACGAAAAAGTAAACAACTTACAAGTAACTTTACTCAAGTAGGCCAGTTTCACATTTGAACATTTTATCGTTGAGCTGTTTCAGAGTAGAGATCAATGACTGCGGTGAAAACATTTGGAAAAGGAAACACCCAGAGACTTTCACAAAAAAAATAAAAATGGAAAAATTGTGTGATTGCATGGACCACACACCGTCATTTCCATCAAACCAACTATTACTGCATGATCGCGATACACTCTTCCTAAAATTGGCAACCCTTTCAGATCGTCTTCTTCTCTACCCATATGAATGATACTATATCTATGTATATTTGATTTGTTTTAAATTTAAAAATTCCTTTTCCTAGTTTTGTTGAATTCTCTGTGAAACTTGGTCTCCACATTGGCCAACATAATTGAACATGACGACAGTGGCTTGGCCAAGATAAAGGTGCACTGAAATCTCTCTAAAAAAGGGCCATTTATGGGTAAAAATCCAGCAAAAAAAACAAAATATATCTCTGGGTGTGTGTGCATTTATGCAAGTAATGTGTACGCTCGTAAAATCATGTCAGTGTCTGAAATTTACAACAACTAGAAAAAGCACTTTGAGGACAAGAGGAGGGAAAGCCAAAGCAACAGTGATATCCTCCTGTTTTTAGTCATTAGACGAGTCATATTCTAGGAAACTTAATAGCTATACGTAGACAAACTGTATGCTGCTGGTTTACCATTTCCAGTTACTTTCAGACATTAGTCGCAGCAGTGGTACTGACTGGCGGTGGCGGCGGTGTTGCATTGAACTATACACTGTGTGTGCAGTTTTTGAGTTTTGTGCGGTGTCTGGTGATGGTGGCGGTTACTTGATGTAGCACTTGCCAGTAGTAGAGATATACCATAAGATAGTGTTGTACAAAAAAGTAAGTAATCTGTATAAATATCCTTTTTTTCCGAGCTCTCACCCCCTTAAGCCCTTATATGCGTGTGCTAGCACGCCGTTATAGTCAACAATTTTCACCGCACGCTCAACCCTCAAAATAGCAGTTCTGAACAGCTCTAAAGTATACTAATATGTACTTTTCATGTGATGAGTAGAACGGTGCTGCAAGTGCGAATAGCTTTCGTCGTACTATCTCCTCACAATCTAACCGAAAAAGACCACCGAACCGAAACTGCAGTTTTTACCTTTTGTTCAGAAAGCAGTATAGCAGTAGTATTTATGAGTGACGGTAAAGACTCAGCATTAGGCATTTTAGATATAGAGATCATGAAAACCCAACTTGTGCATTACGGAAGAGTAAGACGTGTCGTTGTACGGATGTGTTTGTGAGAAGAAGAAGAAAATGTAGAAATAAGTGAAAGTAAAGTTAGGGGCGCGTGCATGTTAGGAGCGTACACAACTGAAGAGAATGACGGTTTTATAGGTAACGTACATAAGAGAGGGACAGAAGGCACCGCCAGCCCACAAAACTACATACGTACTTACTACCATTTGTACTACTGCCACCACATTGGTAATATACAGAGATACGGAGAAAACTCATCTCGTCGAAAAACTACAAAACTTTAATGCTCCCCTCCGCCTTTACTTAGCAGTGGATGAACTCATAGCACGAATTTTGCAAAGTTGCACTTTGCTCGCCAATAACTCATTGGGGCTTTCCTCTCCGATGCCAACACAACACGGGGGGTAACTCTTCTGTCGTGTTAAGCAATTCTCAGCGTTACATCCTCACAAAATGCCTGCATTTTTTTCCTGTATGTATTAGATGTGCTTTGAACGTTATCTAAATATGTGCAATGAAAAGTATATACACACGAACACCAACACGGTAGTGAACCAGAAAAAAAATTCACTCGCTTGTGTGAGTTACTTTTATTCCGTTTTCATTTCCCTCTCTTTCTCCCGAACACTTTTCGTGCTGTTTTCACGTTTCACATGCATATGGACAAGCCAACCATAACCGTTGTATATACAACACGTATACACGCAACAATAAAGGATGCCCCGAACATTCATACATATTACTTGCTTTTGGATTGTAACTACCAGCACAACAACTATTACCAGTATAAAATAAAATAAGGAATATCATCTCCTCATCCACATCATCCGTAAAAAATGGAGGTGCACTTTCATTTTCATGAATGTACGTATGTCCATATATCCTGAGGGTACATTCATAACCCAACTAAATTCTATCGCTTTCACCCAACCAACCGAATGAAAATGTAATGCCATTTTAGTTATGAGATGTGCTGCTGTTGCTGGTGTTCTGTGGCTTTGGCGGATGTAGCCAGTGCACTCTACTCACACTCCCCTCGAAACCGTACTGGTACATCCGAGCAGCTCATAAACAAATCAGTCCTGAACTTTGCTACAAATCCCACTAAATTATAACGATCCCATGAACTCTCTCCGAAAATCCGGTTCATCGTCGTTATAACTCATTATGTCATAAACCATATGAGAATCTTCTTCACCCACTGCCCCTTCTACGAACGAATGCTGCGGAAGAGTGGCACTAGCGTAGGAGTAGTGGGCTATATAAGGATATGTAATTGCCGTCAGAAATGGACAGTAACATGGTGTCTGCCACATGTAATATCAATACCAATAGATAAAACTTTTTTTCTCCACCTTTTGGCTCCCCTTAACAAACTGGGTTTGCTTTTTCCTTCATCACCAAAGTTATCCCTTTTACCTGGGGTTACTTTACTACATCACAAACAATTTTTTATCTGAATGTATGTATTTATGTGTGTGTGCATGTGACGGAGATAGAGAGCGGGGGAAGGAGCATGGCCATTTGTTTGTTTTAATCATTGCGATTATAGATATGACGTTTCATTCGTTTAAATGCTTGTGCAGCAGCTAATCGCCCACAGTTTACTGCCATTTTTTACACAATTACTTTTTACATAGATGTGTATTTGTCTCCCTCACCCTCTATGAGAATATTACAAGTTTTATTACATCTTTTTTCTACCCGTCTTGTTTGTACAGCCAACAAGGACACACAACTTTAGCCATACGTCTTATGGAACGATCTCTGGAGTTAGAAACAGAAAATCCGGATGCTCTCACCAATTTGGCTGCCATGTACACAGATTTAGGACAATTGGAAAAGGCCGAAAGTCTCCACATGAAAGTACTTAGTCTTGAGCCAAACAATGCCGACCATTTGAACAACTACGCTGCTTTCTTGCAGAAAATCGGTAAGGGAAAATTATAGCTGGCAAAAAGACTAACAAATTTTTTAACCTTTTTATAACCATCATCATCATCATGACACCAAAAAGGAAAAGGTGGATAGATATATTATTTTATATAGTTAGACAGCAAGAGCAAAAAATTGTTTTCTTCTGAATTTTTTATGCGCGGAAACAAGTAATCTTCGCATATGGACCGTTTCCTTACTGACTCCCTCCACCAACACTACTCCTAGTTAATTCCCTATTAATACCTGCCCTCACCTAACTCCCTGACTCCACGTTTTCTACTACTCCTGGCAAGACGATTAAATGTAAACATTTGTAACAATTAATCAGCTCCTTGCATTTAATGAAACACACATGTGTTGTGCCTCGTTCCAAGAAAATTCTCCCTTGTAAACCCATCTGCCTACACCGTTTATCGACAATAGTAATAATATGCTATGTAGGTATGCTACATACGTATCTTATGAATGAAGTTGCACAAGGAGGTCCACATTTCACAAGAAAATGCAGATTGTTATTATGCCTCTCAGTCAGTATTTATGTATAATGTATATACAAGACGGAGTACTAGCGTAAATGATGATGATGCCCATCTGCACAAAAGTTAACTTGCCTCCTTTCTTCTTCTTCTTCTTCATTCGTTTCTCCATTTTCCACGTCGAGAGTGTAAATGGTGTGTACGCCGTTGCTGGATTCGATTCCTCTTGTAATAAATACACTTCAGTTTGACTCTCCTCTCATTCTTCACTTTCCTCACAAATTCCTCTTGCTAAATAGTCTGTTTCACTTTTCCTACACAACTACCTACCTGCTCTGTACCACCACAGGAGAAATAAGAATTGGAAGATAGGTAGAAAGAGGGAGAACGAGTCAGAAAAAAATGTACATGCAAGGAGCAATGATGATGATGATGGTGCAGTTAGTCGTTGTGTTGAAATGAAAGGTAGAAACAGTGAAGTAAGTGAAACGTGAGTAATAAAGATGCATTAATGTTCTTTTGGCACGACGATGATGATGGCGCAGGGAGGTTGGAAGATGCATTAAAGTTTTATCAAGAGGCCTTACTACAAGATGGAAATCACACTGTGGCTCTCCTTAACACTGCTCGGCTGATGAAAAAGTTGAAATTTAACGATAAGGCAGAATCGCTCTACCAAAGGTTAGTACATATAATCTCATTAGAGTCTGATGCGAAATTTATGCTGATGCGAATCTAATGCTTTTTCCCTAGCAGAGATATCTAAATTGTGCAAAGGCAAGGAGCAAAGGCATCAGCACAACATGACGATGATTATGATGATGATGATAATGATGTTTAGCTTTTCCGTGCTGATTTTTTGACTTTGAGTGAATAATAAAGTAAATGAGTGAATACTTATGATGATGCAAAAGAAGCATATACTTGTTTGCTTCTCTATACACTTTACCAAATAATGAATATACGGCACGGGATAACATGCCTCTCGATTATCATCATTATGATCAAGTGTGTGCACCCTGGAAAAAAATGCTCGAGAAGCGCGACGACAAGTTTGCTTCTTCAACAGCAGCGCTGCAGCACAACACTACAAACTGTAGTGCTGCTGCTGTTTGAAGTGAAGTTTTTGACTTTGTCGACATTTTTTTAACCAAAAATGCTTCCCTTTACTTTGCTCCTTGTGCATGAATAAATCTATTTTTATCTATATGTGCATGTACGCAAGTATTGAGAAACCTATAACTATGCATATTGTTAAAAAAAAGTATTTGTGTAAATCTGATCATTTTTTCCTATACCATCATATGAACAGGGCTTTGCAGCGAGACGATGATCCACAAGCAAAGGATGGATTATACGGGTTAGCGGTCCTCTATCTCAGTACTGGACGTGCCAATCAAGCGGAAAGACTTTTTCGGGAAGCTCTCCAACACAGGCCAAATGATCCCATTGTGAAAGTGCACTTGGTACGTAGAGAGCGACTTTTAAGTCGCTTTTCCCCCTACATGCTTGCTTCTCTTACAATAGCTTATCATCACTATTCTTGTGTATGGTTAAAAAAAATCAGTGCAGCCACCGTTTCACACCAACGTCACCACATGCATGACCTAGAAGAGTCTTGTCTTTTGGAATATCTGCGGAAAGAAATAAGAGGACAGGGCGGATGTGGCTGTAGCAAAAACTTGAAAGATGCTATAATATATAATACACATACTTGTATTGAATATGAGACAAAAATGCTGTTGTTACAAGCACCTCTTCCCAATCAAGTCCTTAAGCATGCAGCCCATTTCCTTTCGTTCACTTAACTTTTCAAACAGCTCGTATATAGCAATAGAATGATCCGTCGCTCTCAAGTTTGAAATGCAAGTTGTTGTAGACGCATACTTTCTAGACTACTCGCAAGCGAGATCAGGTTCATTCAGCATCACCTCATACATAACATCATCATGGCATTGTTGACGACTTTCTCCCACTCACTCCTCCAGCTAAGAAAATGCAATTCATGCACAGATAAGACTTTAAAACAAGAAACTTAAGTAAGCAGAAGGCTTAAGTTTGAGACTGTTTTTGTGATAGAAAAGTGGCAAAAGGATGGATGGAGGAATGCCATTATAAAACACACAGCTTTAGTGAGATTACCCGAATGACGATATCTGAATATCCTCATTGCAACTTTTTATGCATGTTTTACTGTGAATTTTGTGTCTATAGAGAATACCGAGAATGCGCTACCTATCACCCCACAGGTACATAAACCCAACAAGCATTTATTGTAAAAATGCTGTTACCAAAGAGAATGGTGGAACAAGAGGAGAAAGATGAGATGTGACTACTTTACGCATCCTCACCATGTAATCTTGATGAAGAATCATTGACTATCTCAAAAGAAGTAAAAGTTTAGATGAGGAGACTTTCTGCTTTCTTCTTCTTTCCAGTTCACTGACTTAAAGGTCGTTACTCTTCCTGCCAACGATGAACAATGCTACATTATAGTATTCTCATTACCACTATTGCTACAAGAGCTTATCTACCACGAAAACGACCATTGCTGCCATTGTGGAAGTAGCACCATTATACATTATACATCGTCTGCTACAAAGCAGTAGGCAAAACCATTACAACTTGAACATGCAACTAGAACAAAGTTCTTTTCTTCTAGCTTGCGCTTCTTCGTCTTCTTTTCCTCCTCAGACTTGTTCCAGGAATTCGGAAAAAAGAAACCTACATGAAATCTTTGTCAGTTTCTTTTTTAACGGCAACAGTGTCACCAAAATAATCAACTAAAAGATATTTGCGATATGTTATACGACAAGTTAGTCAGTGCAGTACATTCAAAGGGGGACAGGTATGCAGTATTGAAAGGAACTCGTGTTGATCCATTCCCCACCACGCATTCATGACACCAAACACAACACAATCCCTTTGCCACGAACGTTGAGGTTGAATGCTCATCGTGATTTATAGGCAGACAGTTTTTGTAATAAGTAAAATGATACATGAACATCAAGCAAGTCGCACAAAACACAATTACTGAACGGAAGTTATATATAATGACTATCGAGGTTGTATGCGACGTGACGGGTAAAAATGTTCAAGTAAATTGTAAGTGGCATTTTCGGATAGCTCAGGGGAAATGAAAAATTAGAAAAATGAAGGATTCCAATTCAGATTCGAGGCCTTTCCTTTTATTTGTCCAAATTGGAAATGAGATTTCCTGATACGTTGTATTGGCAAATGGAAGTCAAAATTCGCATTTCTGACTTTACGGTTTGAAAATACTTGAGGAATGAGGTAAAAGCAAATATTCCTGCGAAAGAGATTGTCTTTTCCTATGAAAGAGCAGGAGTTTGAGTACTTTTATTGTTCGTGAAGCAGAAGTCTAGCTTATTTTTTCATTTACAATCCCACAATACTTTCGTACCGATACGCAGTAGCGTAAGAAGCTGATTGATAAATTACCTATATCTGTTCGTCCGTCCGCTGGAACATTTATATTTCTCTCGATGTCTGCTCTCCGTTTGGTATATTTCAAAAAATCGCATGCAAAGTCAGTTTGACTCCTGTTTAAGCACATTACGAAAAACCTCAGAAACCATAGTTATTGGAATTCTAGGCAATAAGTCGTCAAATCTTATTCTGTCTCTGGCGCATATTTCTCACTACTACACTTGTATGGGTTTTTCATTTCCAGTGTTATCCAAGAATCAGTCGCATGTATGATAATGCATACTTCCACGAATATTTTGTATATTCACCTATTACATAATCATCAACCGTACAATTAATTCTACTGCATTTCAAATCATGAACTTTTTGAACTCTAGTGCTTCAAGAGCGGATAGTCGAGGTACTTCATCATTTCCATTATTATGGTTATGGGAAGTTTGCTGTGATAAGATGGTATACGTAACAAGAAGAAGCATGGCTGACGTATATATGGTTACTTATACAACTTGGAACTTGTGTAACTGTCTATCCATAAATATTATATTGTTCCAGATCAAGTCCTTTGAATTATTTGAGAGAGTTGTTGAGCATAGCATGACTGACAAATGGCATGAATGAGACGAGGGCAAAGTTGACATGAATAATTGATCAAGCCAATCTTTTTCAATTTTTTATCATGCCTCTTCCAACTTTTGTTCTCTTTTCTCTTCACTACTTCACAAACATGCCGGATTTTTCTCTTTGAATTGCTCCTATAGTTTCTGCCACTGCTACCAAAAATCATTCTGCTTGCTTGCTTCCATCATCATAGAGAAATTCTAATTTGCCAATTTTCTGGCAGAGCATAGAATTGGTAGGGACGGATGCCTGTTCCTGATAGATATAGAGTATTCACAAGTAGACACCTATTCTTTCCCATTGGATAGGAAAGCAAAACGGCTGGAGTATTATCAGAGATAACAATGCATGAGAGTGACGGTGGTGGGGTGAGCAACGTACATTTTGAATCGGAAGTCTGTCTTTGATACACCTTTTAAATTACTTTCTTTCTGTTTTAACCAACTCGTTTTTCAGGCACAAGCACACGTCCATCAAAAGAAATTCAACGAAGCAGAAGAAATTCTTCTAACCATTATGGAACAGACGAATTCCAGCCGGCGTGAAGTTCTACATCAACTTGCAAATCTTTATAGTCACATCAACCGTACAGCTGACGCCGTCAGATACATTCAATTAGCTCTGGACACATGCACTCCGACAGACTTCACGTGTGCTCCAATTCACGCGTTTCACGGGGATCTAGCCAAAGATATGAATGATCTAGATTCGGCGATTCTGGTAAGAATTCTCAAGTGTGCATACCTTGACGTATATTGAAACTCGGGGAAAATGAAATAGATTCCATTTCATGCAACCATAATGGCAATTGCTATTACCTATGCTCATCATATCCATCTTTATTTCCATACATATCTGCATCCTGAATGGATGACTACGTCCGCCAGAATATTATATTTAGGGAGTACTCCGCATTATGCACGAAAACACCGATGACGACGCTAACTTGTTCTTGTCTCGCTCTACCTCTCCTCCTATCTGATTCAAAGTTTTGAGCTGCACTTCCCCCCGCTAACGGCTCTTCAGCCTCTACATCTCCATTACCACCAGCGTCATCAGCATCATCATCATATTATTATTATCATAACTCCGATATCGCGGTAGAAAAGTGAGCACACAGAGCATTATCCCTCAAAATGTAGGTAGCTACTTCACTATTTGCTGTCTCATGACTTTCTCGCCGCCGTCACTGAGCATTTCAATTCAATTCCGTGTGTAAGCTTTTATCCAACTGATTGTGGGTTTTGCAGACAGGGGAAGAAAGCAAAGCTACTAGAAGAGCGAGATAGCCTAGGACTTCCAATCTAATGTTAAACTTTACTTCCAGATTGTCGCATTGTGAGGAGGAAATGTGACAGCTACACTTTTCACGCCACTTGTTTTCCTCCCGTGCGAGTCCCATCATCAGTATGGCGTACTTTACGTAAAGATAATTGTTTCTTACGCACGTTTCACTGAATAAAGATTTTGTGCAACCGCCATTGGCAAACCCAAACAGATTTCCCTTTCATCTTCTATTATCCTTGCAACAACTATTTAATTGTTTTCAGAGTATAGTTCAAACCATTTAACAAAGCACAAAAGGATAAATTATGCGTTTGATGTGGCGGATAAAAAATTTAGGCACACGCAAAAAATGAAGATAAGACGAATGATGGGGGAAATAAATGTCGGTTTTATCGCGAGTGTATTTGGTTAACCAAACAGGAAAATGGTAGACTGAGCGAGACAAAAATTATGTGTTATGTAATCAAATGAAAAGTGGTTCTAAAATTGCCGAGGCCCTGAAGATGCATGCAGGCTTGACAGTGAAAGTATTTTATAAGTTACATGAAAAGTTAGCATGCATATGGATGTAGCTTTATAAACACGCCGAAAATCTCGGTGAATTGGTTCCCTTTATGAAAATTTTAATGAGAGGCTGAATGCACAGATGTACCTTAATGAAGTGTTAAACTACATGTAATGAAGTAAGTTTAGCGACACAAAAGCGACTTACTGCCTCTCTCTCTGATATTGCCATCAGGGAGCTCTCTCATTTCTTATTCGTGAAATAGTTAACACAGTTAAAAGATTGTCGTGAGAGTACCAGGAGGCAATTTGTGTCTTTATGATGGAAGCAAGATGTTTTTAACTTTTAATACTACCATTCCTCCTACTAGCAGCACTGACTTGTGACAGTGTCACATGCCATCTCCGTATATGATATTTTAACTATCACTTCCAACTTTAAATGTGTCTACGGCTAAAAAGTAGTATTAACACTTATTACATCAACGCAGTATATAGAGACGATCCAGTCCGCACAGTGCAGTGGCGAGAGAAAAGAGATGGTGATAATAATAATAGTAATAATAAAGAAGCAGCGACTTTCGTCACAAATGGCATCAAGAAATAAAACTAGCAGTAACTTTCAGAGAAGGTTTCTTCTTCCCTGTGTCGTCTTGGGATAACTTCTGTATGTCATGTCTTGCACTGCCGGTACTCTCTCTCTCTCCTCTCTAACGTTTATATATGATATGCAAATCAACACGAAAGTGCAAAAGAAATTCTGGCGAGGAAGACACCACACCACCGCGTCGTCGTGCATATACGCAAGGTTGTTAGAAAAAGTGCGGAGATAAAGAGGAACACATGTATTCATTAACTTATACTTTTACAATTCACTTTCCCTTGTTCACTGCTGGCGACTGTTGAGTATCAACGGGAGACAGCCAGAGCCACTGTCACAGGCAGAATGCTCTTGACTCTAACAATAGGGAAGCATCGCTGCGGCAGTCAGATTCAGACGACATTATTATGAATATGGGCTACTTACATTTACATTAATAGCAGTTCTTCCATTACCATCGCAAAATACTTGAAAAGTTTTTTATGTCGTTTTTCCCTTCTTCTTCTTCTTCTTCTTTCGGTTCGTATGGTGATATAACTTGCAAAAAAGTTTAGGGAAAATCCGGTGCATTTTTTAGGAGCACGCTAATGCAATGAGCGCGGCTTGCCAGTTTTAAAGAGGAACATGGTCGAGCACATATCATAATTTGAAAACGATTTTTGTAGTTAATAGCCATGTAGTAGAGGAAAACTTGCTAAAAGTCTGAATTTATCCACTGGTTTAATTAGCATATTATCATCTTTTCAACTTTTAGAGTTACAAACGAGCGGAGGAAATGCTGAAGAAATCACAGGAATCTAAATGCTGTAACAATCAAAAGTTTTCCCCAATCTCATCCAGCATTGCTACACATGTGAACTTGAACCTTGGCGCAATATATCATGTGAAGGTATGCTACAGTTACAACGTGTAAACAACAAATCAAAAAATTAAAGTTTCTGGCAGTTAATAAATGTATATGCTAATAATTTAACAACTGTTTGCGTTTTAGGGGGAATTCGAAGATGCTTGGAAGCATTACAGGATAGCCCTACTTCAGGACCCCGACAACCAAGTTTTACTCCAAAATATTGCTAAACTAAGAAAAGCAGAGCTTCACAACACTAAGAATTCCTCCTGTGCAGAAGATCGTTTTGCAACGAGGCGGATACGGGTAGAGTACCATGACTACAGTTAAACCAACCGGCAAAAAAATCATTAATTAATTTAGCTATTTGTACTTTGTAGTATGAGTTGCGAAGAAACAAAAATTCGAAAATGTATAAATATATCTACCTACATATTATATATTATTATATATACATACATAAATATTTATGTAATATGTAACTGTAATTTATATTTACTAAGGCTCTGGAAAGTAAATATTATCATCTAAGAGAAATACTATTATTAATGTACCACATCTACGTGTACACTTTTAAAATACTTTAAGATAAATGTATGTTAAGAACTGGTTAGGTAGAGTTACACGATACTTGTGATTTGATTCCTTAACGAGAAAAAATATAACAGCGATCAGTATTTGCCACGACCTTTACATTTACATTAATCATCGCTACTAAAAAAGATCATCGATGCTTATTATGTGTCTGTGTCAGTAAAAACTACGTGTTGCCAACATTTGAGTATCATCTGTAAATGTATGCAAGTCATAGTGAGCAGTTAATATATTTATTTTTATGGAGAAATTGAAAAGAAGGATAATGGCTTTTGTTAATTTCACCATTCCTATTGTCTCATTGTACCCAATACATGGAATAATGCTATATATATATATTATATTATTGAACAAGCTACATAAATAGATATATATGCATATACTTAATTATAAGAAACAAGATTTCGATATTGTATTCGGTGAACATTGTAAAAGTTACCTCTTCCACTGGAAGTCATATGTGTAGAATAACTAGTACCTGTTGGCTGTTTAGCTAATTAGTCGCTTTTTTGTTTGCATATTGTAAAAAAATACTACGACTAATAACGGAGTCTTCGATCTCCTTTTTAAAATGGGCACAAACCAACGCAAAGAAGAAAAAATTTATACAGATTCATGCCTCTATCTTATACATATATCCGACAGCATTGTAAAAGTCCTATTTTGGTGTGAATTTATATATTTTTATAGAAGTTAACCATGATGATTCTTTAAAATATACTACTACATACTACACTGCAAACCATATTATGAGCGAGGTAATTAATGATAACAGAAAATTCATTATCCATGCATTCCGTCGTGTGTAAGGTGTATGTTTAGCAGGTGGAAGATATAGATATAAAATCAATATTTAATCCTAGAATAATAGACTATAAGGATACATTTTATGTGTAAATCTTAAATAACACACAAAAATGATAATCACATGAATCAAAACCAGCAGTATCTGTAATCATAACTATGCTATTATAATTATGTTACTTGTCTCTACAACACTTTAATCTAGAGAATAATCCCTTGATGCATAAATTATTGATACTTAAATTGTGGTAACAGGTAGAATAAATATATTCCGTAAGTAAATGTAATGATGATGCATAATGTAAAATAGTATACATATACCATGCAAACGATGCTATTTAAAAGAAAATAAATCAATAAATATCCTACATGTTTATCATTTCACAATGTAAGTCGAATGAATCGTTTTGGTTGGCACTGTTGGCATCTCTTTTATTGTCATTTCCTTGAATGGCTCAATAATGAACAAAACGAATATTTTAAACAATGGATAACTAGTACATGATAAAAACTGTGACGCATATTCAGACCACACATCACACCGCAGTTATGACATTTACTTTTTCCTGCAAATTGTCCATGAAAATGTCGAGCCACATGTGACGCTCTCTACAAGCGAGATGGAACAAAGATCTTCTTGGAACAAATGCAAGCCAAGTGAAAAGGTAAAATAGAGAGGGACAGGCGCGGGAACGCAACTCAAAACAGCTGAACGGAGCTAGACAATGACCACAGAAGCCGTAGATGTCAATTTAAGCACTATAAAGAATACAAAAAAACATGCCTGGACGGCCTCAACTCAAATCAATATAACTTCAAATTTTCAGGTCATGTCATCTCAAATTTAATCTTGTTGGCACTTTGAAATGATCACCGCATTATCTTCTAGTATCACGGTTATACACACATCCTTTGCTGTCATGCAAGCCACAAATAAAACCGTTGCAAGTTCAGTGAAGAATGCTCTCTTAAACGCCACACCAAATTGATGTTTATTTATACAATTGATTAATTATAGATTGCACATTTCACATTTTATTATAAGATGATCAACTTACCATACGACAGGAAGTTGATCTGCCCTTAGTGCGCAAACATATAACACAATTTTGTGTTTCATTCAGTTGAACTCCGGTGTTCCCTATAATGTCATGATGAAAACAATTTCTAGTTTCTCGCACTTTGACATGACCGCTACAGTGGAATATCCGATTGGTAATATCAACAATGAAATGGTTTCACAAAAATGCTATGATGTATTTATGTATACGATTGTTTGAAATTTGTCTTTACAGTAATATGAAATGTGTCGATCACTCAATAAAAAAATCACTTGCTCTTGTCAACTTATTGGGTCATGCCATGCACTGGTTGGATTGAACTTTCGAAATTAGCTTAAACGGCGATATTTTATTTTATCCCTTTTTACTCATTGTGTCTGAACTGACCAGGATAACAATAAAAGTCACAATTTTCTTTGGACCTATCGCTACACAAACCGCATCTCTTGTATCATTATTTTGACAAGGATACAAACTGTATAACCTTGGCACGTGACACACTGGAGAAAAACAGTATTTCCACAATTGGCTTCCATAACATCAGTTAAAGGGTTAGTTGTTGCTTGTGTATTTAAAAAGTACTCATCAGCAGATCAACTTTTTCGCACACACGTGTGTGTGTGTGTGTGCAAAGTACAAGTGCTGGCAAGCATAACAACAACCCAAGCAGAGAAACGATACGATGATCATCATAACGTGTTCATGCAATTTGTATGTATGAATTATGAATGTTTTGCATTATAGGCAATGCGCATGAAAAGGTAACATGTATAATCATGAACAAAATTAAGTCCCTTCCCTTTCCCATAAATTATCGTGACATTGTAATTCATATTGGATTAGCGTTACTTGCCATTTGGATGCACCCTTATGATTTCACAAAGCAGTGAAAGGGAAAGGAAGCGGAGAGGATGGATCTACATACGTGAAAGTTGAATTGCGTGTGTGGAAGCTCTGGTGAGTGGTCGTTCTTTCATCTTTAGAGGATCTCAAACCATCTCTCGGAAGCTGGGAAACCTATGAGGAGAGAAACCTTGAGAGAAGTCGTACTTTCTCAAGTCTCCGGATGGCTGCCTTTCCAGTTACCTTCCATGACATATTATCATCAACACACTTGAGCTATACTTATTTTTTCGTGTACGAAATGGCAATTTATTCATTCATCATGTTACACTATCAGCGTCACAGTTGTTTCTGGAGAAAGCTAACAAAATTCCAGAATTTTGTACAGGTGCGAATATGTGTTTAAACCATGACTCCTGCTCAGATCTGGGATTCATGCATATTGAATGTCAATCAGAAAAAAATACAGTACGTAAACCGAGTTTTTCCGTTCGGTGGATGACGTGCGTGGGTTTAAGCTTCTGGTATTGTGTTGTGGAATTTAAATTTGATACACAAAAGCATAAATATAATGTAGGGAAATGCTTGACTCCACCAGGTGAGCATTATTTCTGGCTCTGATACCTTTACTTTTATCTGCGTGTTAAATAAAACCCGTTAGATTTTTTCGCTTGCTGGTCCATTGACATAACACATTTAATCCTTGGAATGAAATAGATCGATGCGGTTGTCCAATTAGTTTTGTATTACGCGTTTTCTACCTCTACTATCGCATGAGTTATGAATGGTGTATTATGATGATGTATTAGATTACACCCATTAGTACAGTATTTTTATCGTACGCAACCAACCGTACTTTCTACATATTTCGTGTAACTATTCGTGTATCAGATTTATATATATTATTTGTATGTATATCGCTGTCAAATGGACACAGTTTGCATGTAATACTTTCACCAGTCCTGTTCCTTGACGGGTGTCCTTCTTCCTAAAGGAGTCATTACGCATGAATCATTTAGCAAATAATTCACCAAAATCTAGGAGTATATTGTTTGGCACATACATTGAAATATCCCTCACATTAAGGACTTTTATAGGGTAGGTGTAACCCTATTAAGGTCAGAAAAACCACAAGTCCCTTAATTCACCCTAATTGTTTACATTGACTGACATTTTCTTCAAGCGATCCTTCTTTTAACAGTTACATGTTACGTCGGAGGGTCTATGAATGTATAATATATGAATTTGTTTCACGGGTAGGTTTTTCTCAGCTCTACTTCCACCACTTCAATCATCTCGAGTTCCTGCTGCTTAATTTTTGCTATAAAACTTTATGTAATAATATGTTATGTTCATCAGCATCATTTGTACTACTAAAAGAGCAAACACCGGTGACCGAAGGTAAGAAACGGATGGAAAGCGTTCCCCGATAAAATACAGTACGGTACACCGCATGAAACGAATATATTATACACTCATCTACTTACCCCGTCGTAAGACGCACTGTGAAATTTACGAAACAATCTTAATGTATTAAAATTGTGGAGAAGTTTAATGAAAGTAGCCATTTATTCGTGTAGTAGTCAAAGCATGAAAACCTTACAGTGTTGAATATAATAATGAGAAATTAAATGATTGACATGATACACAGCGTTTCAGCTAAAGTGTATCCGTAAACGCTACATGCAAACATGCATGCATCGTGCGAGTTTTGGTCATGATAAAAACAGATACAGTCATAGTTCCTACCTCTTTATTTACTTTGTCTTTTTATGCACCTTTTTCGTTTATGTATTTTCAATTCACTTCTTTAAATAAAAAGACAAAATAAATAAAGATGTATGGACATATTTATTCATCCAACTCACAGCCTTCTGTGTGTGTACAACAGCAAGACATTTAACTCAAGATTTTTGGGCATATCAATCGAATCAAAGGACAATCACAACCGCTTCCTTATTTGGAAATCTAGCCAAACGTAATTTTCTCATTCCAAGACAGACAGACAATCAAGTTTTACTTTCCGACTGCAACTCCCACGGAAGCCAGATCTAGTTTGCGCTGTACACTACCGCTATCTCCAGAAAGCCCATCACCGTTATTGTTTGTATCACATCATTACATTGCCTAGTATCGTACTTTTCGATCATCCTCATGCCTCCAATGCACGCATAGCAAAAGAGTGTGAGAAGTACGTACATATATAACTTAAGCAAAATCAAAGAAAAAAAGCAAAATTCCGGGTGCTCTTCTTCTCCTTCATACTGACTGCTGTGTAGTTTGTGGTTGATGGGATGAATATAAACCGAATGGGTGATATTTTGGTTTGCATTCATCTTCACGTTAGAATTTCTCCGGCGGCGCGCAGAAGGCTTTAGCCAAATGACAAACATGTTGTGTTATTCTCCTTCTCTCACCACCACCACCACTACTACTACATTCTACAAAAAAGACGAAAAAAGTATACCATGCTAAAAGATTTGATGAAAGAAACGAGCGAGAGCTCCGACTACAATATACACACAACCGTGTAGAGAGAGCGGTGGAAAAGGGTTATATTTTTGTGAACGTGTGGATGTGCACGCGAGAGGAGGAATGAACAATGCAATGTAGAGAATATTATATAGATAGATATATTATTATGTAGTGTGGAGAGAAGCAAGCGGATAGGAAAACAAACGCCAAAAACCATGCCCTCCGTTTCTGCTCATCGCGTGGTGTGCTGCTGGTAAACTGGTAAAGCGTAGACGATAGAATGGAATGAATGCTTATTATAGAAGAAGTATTGGAAACACTCTTTGGAATGGACGGATAAGAAAGAAAGCCGAGTGAACTAGGGCCTTTTTACTACTACTACTACTACATAATACTCCACTATTACATGCTGCAAGCTTTATACTCTGTTCCATCACCAACATCATCACCATGATCACCACACACACTCTCTCTCACTTCTTTCTGGCGAGCTTTTTTTCTTTTTCTGTTTGTCTCCTACTCCTTGTAAATCAGTCTTACCTACCCATGGGAAGAGCTTGGTCGGAGGAACTAGAGTGGAGGGTGCGAGTTGGTGTGTTTTTGGTGAGAGTGAGAGAGGAGAAGGTAGTAGTTTACGTTGGGAGAAACGCAGTTATTTTGGAGGACTGTTTTCAGTGATTTATAGTCCAATCTTCCAGTTTGTCAGCGTCAGAGGAACTGATTGGAGAAAGGTGAGTTAGAAAGAGAGTGGCGGCTCTCTCTCTCTGGCGCTTGAGCGATTTCTCTTGGTTTCATTCATGTATGTATAAATGTATGGGAGATTAGAATGAGTGGGAGGGCGAAAGGTTGTAGTAGCATCGGGAATCTGATTTTTTTGGATGATATGTTAGGAATAGGGAAATGCTGTATGTTGCTGAGGAGTAGAGTAATTATGACTAATTATGAGCATGAAATATGATTTATTGATTTCCCATGTTGGGTTGCTGATGTTGCATCTCGCGCGGCATTGTTAATTTGATGCATTTTGTATGTATAAAAACTTAAAAGTCATTAAAAGGGCGAGGTTGTCTGGGTTGAAGTTGTACAGTACACACTACGATAAGAAACGGATGACCGTATGTTTTCTAGACTAGTCACTGCATTCTGCATACCTATTTTATCTCTCTAATATTTGTATGCAGGGAAATTGTAGTATGGATTATTTGTATGCGCATATTATTGACAATGGGATTTGCTTTTAAAAACCGTTTTCATGTTTCCACAGGAAAATGAGCGTTTGTTACAAATGCAATAAGCCCGGGCACTTTGCTCGTGAGTGCGATGATGGTGGTCGCTCTGGCGGTCCTGGAGGAAGATCTCGGAATAACAGCCGTGGTATGTTCATGTTCTTGTTCATTTTCTACAGAAATAGAAATTCTGATCTTTGAATACAATGAATACATGTATGTTTGGTCATTTGAAATCCAGACAAATGCTTTAAGTGCAACCGATTCGGGCACTTTGCACGGGACTGCAAGGAAAGTGACCGTTGCTACAAATGTGACGAAGTTGGGCATATTGCTCGAGACTGCAAACAGTCTTCTGATGAACGTAAGAATCATTAGTTGCTAATTACTTCGCATCATCACTTCGTTAATTTGTTTATGACTCATAAGTTATGAGAAATATTATCACAGCTTTATGTTAATTTGCAGCATCTTGTTATAACTGCCGGAAACCAGGTCATATTGCTCGAGAATGTCCTCGCCCCGACTCGAGAAATTTCTCGAGCAACATGACTTGCTACTCATGTGGGGAGCAGGGGCACATGAGCCGTGATTGCACCAAGGATGATCGAAAAGTAAGCAATGGTCGATATCGATATCTCTTGCGAAAGGCACGTCATGAATGCGTTAAAAGTAGATAATTAATGACTTGATTTTCTTTACTCACATTAAGTGCTATGCGTGTGGAAAGTTGGGACACATCTCCACCGACTGTCCCAATCCGGATGGCGATGAAAAGAAATGCTATTCTTGTGGAGCATACGATCATCTGTCACGAAACTGTCCATCATCTGAGGGAACAGTTTGCTACAGGTACATGAGTAATTACAATAAAATGAACCCGTCATGACTCATGAGCGTGCGTCATATTGCATTCGATGGCAGTTTGATATTTTGACAGGTTATTGACTCTGATCGCTTTATGATTGCAGGTGCAAGGAACGAGGACACATGGCTCGTGAATGCGTTGCTCCTGAAATCCCTGCTTAGTAAACTTACTATCATGGTTTCAAAATTTCACATAAATCAGGCCACTAAACTGATTTGAATGATCTAAGTTAGCTATATTCTGCATTACAATGTTTACTACACAGTAATTCGTTATTCTATTCAATGCACTTTGCTGTACACATTATTTGACTCATGTGTGTAATCTTATCTACATTTCAACAAATCTTATCTGCACCAGTAAATTACATTTGCACTTCATATAACATATTTACTGCAACTGAATTATGTTATTTACTTAAGATTATCCTGATGTATTTTTAATGAAGCTTAGCTAGTCTTGAGTTTCCAAAATTAATTTCCTTGAACGTTACACTTTTTCCTCTCGTGAAAGGTATAGAGAAAAATTGGAGTCGTGTATGTAAGCTCACATTAGGCATAAAACAGAGTAAGTAGATAATGATAACTTATTAATATCAATCAAGGTAAAGGAAAGTTTTGTTTCGTTTAACAACAAGTACATACTCTTTCGAAACGTACGTTTTCCTTAAGTAAGTTTTAATGTTTTGATGAGCATAGATAGATCTTAAAATGTTTCTTATTTGGATATATACATAACCACCATCAGATGAAAATTTGGGATTGTTTTTGAAAAAAGTTTAATCAAGCTATAAGGGCTAAGGGTTAAGCTCGTTGGAATTTCTTAACTGAAATATTGGAAATCATTTTTTCACTCTTGTTGGTTTTTGCTATGCGCTTTAGGAATCTCAATTAATCTGTATACAATATGGTAATTACCATGTTATCCTAAGAATCTTTAAACTTGATTCTTTTAGCTTTTAGTTGCTGTGAATCTTAGGAAATAGAATATCATTACTTAGTTCAAACTTCAAGGCTTCCACTTGGAAGTCTACCCAATTTCATAACGATTTAAAAATTATTTCTATGGTAAAATCTGTAAGGTAACTAGTACTTGTATGCATTAAGCATTCATTCAACATCACCACGAGCTTTTTGGAAAGTTGAGTTCTCTGTTTTATTATACAAATTATGTAACGTTTTAGTAACTATAGTGCGAAGGGGTAAGATTACATTATAATATCAAGTTAAACGGTGGTAGTACTTCATTAGAACTGTCTTTAGTTAAATAGAAGATTAGGTTTTCTCTCGTAAGGGCATAGAGGGTTCAGTAGAGTTTAAGACAAGACTGTTAACGTCCGATTTCGTAAAGTTTCACGATCCAAGTATTCTAATGTACCATTAATGCTTAAAATGCTTCTCCAACTTTATGCATCAAACTTGCGTGCTGCTATACAGCAGTACAGCAAGTAAACTAAGTCGAAGACGACTACATATGAGGAGACAAAAGAATAATTATACGGTAAACTGGTCAGAGTAATCTTACGTAGAACTTAGATTCTTACAAATGTATATGCACTTATTATAAATGTAACTGAAAACTATATACGGTTACGGTCAAGAAGAGAAAGAAAAAAAGTATAACACAATCTACAAACAAACTCCATTTCAATATTAATTTGAACTTCTAATCCAGAAATGTTTTGTCTCCTATCAGGTAATTTGCTCTTCGTACGAGTTTTCTACAATTAAAATTGTTATGGGGAGGGAAAGTGTGTTGTGCATAAATGCATAATGCGTCTCATGTAGGACAACAGCAAAATCGCTCAGGTCGGCTTTATTGTATGTAGTTGGGTGTTTAGTATTTGTACTGCCTAATCTCCTTTATCCGGTGGGAAGTGTAATGAAATTGATACTTTTGTTTTAATTTATTTATGAAAACTGCTTTTGGAAGGGCACTGATATCAATTAAGTGTCGTGTTGTTTTTGTCAGTCACCGGTTATGATGCTGTTGAAAAGTGTTTCGATTTTGTTGAAAAAGTTGATTCATTCGGTAGTAGTCATAATTCTACTTGATAAAATTGAATTTTTATGTGTTACAACCATATTGTTGTTCTGTCGTGATTATTATCGTAATTATTTGTATTTTACTAATTTCATTGGAAGTTTTTGGTGTATAGGAGGTATTCATGGTAAACGTACCTACTTATTTTGAAATCTTGTGCAGTTGGCGTGTGTCGCTTTTTTTGCAATGCAGGCTTATCGACTGCAGCTGAACTGATAAGCAAAATAAGGTCGGTGGAAGTTGGCAAGTTGGCAAAGATGTTTACCAGAAGTACTGTTATTTCTGTGATGAAAACATTGGAAGATATTACATAGAAGAAGTAAAGATGCATATTATGAATATGACTATGCAGCATTACATAATTTATTATTGAAGCTCTGCGTGTATGTATTGTCATACGTGCAATTATGGTTTGGAGTGTCTATGTAATTAAAAAAAAAAAAGAAGTTCTCATCGAATGCATCACCTTGTATGTACCTCTCATTATTGATTAATTGTTAATGATAAATATAAATATATATATACATACATATATATATTATATGACTTTTAGAATGTATGTTATGTGATTCATTACATTACAACAATGTTGAGTAAAACATTGTGTATTCTATGCAAGTAAATGTAATCTATAATTTAAATGAACAAGACTAAAATGCTACATTATATGATACAGTAACATTGTATTTGTATCATGGAAACTGTTCATAATGCAAAACAAATAAACTCTTCTTTTCATGAAATGATCGCTGTCTCATGTCTTCAAGTTATTCCTTCCTGACTAAAGATTCAATCTAAATATTCTGAAGTATCAAGACTATTTTAAACAAAGTTTTACTTGACCATGCCGAAATTAAAACATCCCCAATCTTTACATTCAACACACAGGCTGGCATACACATCATATTGGCGTCCTTCTTAGGAGGGACGTATGCTCCGAAAACTTTGTTCGTATGGATTTTTTTGGATGTATTGGTGAACATATGAAAAGAAAAGAAAAGGCCAGAGAAAAGTTATTTTGTCACTGCTTCACGGGTCAATGCGTGACCCTTGACTGTATAAAGGATTGCTATGGAAAATTGTTGAATCATCGCAGAGTAAGGGCTCTTGTAGTCGTTTGGATACATAAATTCGCTCGGTTTGGGTTAATATAGTGCCGGTGCAGATAACGCTAACATGACCCTTGGTTGGCATCGATATTGGTTGTACCCGGTTGATGGTTGCTGCGGTGGATTCTATAGCATTATATTTATATCTATAAGTCCGTTTATAAGTACACCTTCCGTGGGCAGTACTGTTCGGCAGGAATGCCATTTCTATGTAAACAGGTAGAGGATGTGGAATGGAAGGAAGGGATATCTTTTAAAATTGAAGCCCACGCACGGAAGTTTGGTTCCCAGGGGTAAACAGAACGCTTTTGTTGTTTTTCCCTTGGACCAGCAAACAATGGGGTTAGATAACTTTTTTCCAGATATAGATGCAAATATGACAAAACTTTGCACTTATGGCAACAATAAGCAAACAGAATGTGAAGTCAGAAGGTCTTAAATAAATTTAGCGAGTGCAGCATGTGAGAGGAACAGTAACGAACGGAGATGCAGACCAGTGGCGGGTAATCATATCCGTTAGTTGTATTCACTCACTTAAGTCGAGTCTTCCCAATTTTGATATATTGGAAGGAATTTCCGCTTGTTTTTCACATACTGGAAGCAATCCATACAGAAATGACGACGAGGCAAATATCAGAGGATCTTTCCTTCTTCGTCTATCCTCAGTTTTAATATTACGAGCTCAAGATTTCTCAAGGGTTCTCTCTATTAGAATTGTACAAAGTTTCATCATAATGTGAACAGATAGCTTTGTCATGTTCTGCGTAACTGGTTTCATGACTACTATCAGCACTGGTGCCGTTGTTCTTCACAGCAGCTTCTCTGCATACTTATGTATTTACCAAAATAAATGTTCTTTCTTACACACAATTTTTCACAGAGGGCTTTTTTTTCTGCTGAACTATGATATTACATTTCATGAAGGCACTGCCACTTTGCTTTTGGACACATGTATCAAGTTGGACATTCTTGAGCACTTGTAAAAAAGAAGTATCGTTTCGTACATGGTCATATTTTAGTTACGTCAGTTAGTGGAGTAGTTATAGCCACTGGTCCTGCCTCGGTTGCGATCATGGCCTTGCCTTTCATTTCGTCCTTTTTCTTTTTTTTCTGCTGAAGAAAAGAGAAAAGGACAGAGAGCAAAAACCGTATCGTTGCATTATACGCCCATTATATCTCATGAGTTGTGGAAATTCTAGTGGGAAGAGATGCCATTAAGGATGGTAAATATATAGCTTGTCATGTTTTTATGCTCTAAAAGTATCATGCCGTTCCTAATATATTATGTAATGTAGCACTTTTACTAAAATAGCAGTAGTGGAACAGAGAACCCGACTACCACTACTCACTGGATCTTTTTCCTCGTTTATCCCCCAACTTTAATCCACGTCTTCCCGCTTTCCCTTGACCTTCCGTTTTTGGCAACTTTCTCTTGTAATAATTTTTTCCCCGCAGCGGCAAAATTATACGCATTACACATGTCCAATTCTCTGCTTTCTTTATTATGCAAGGAAAAATACGACATTTGTCGTTATCATAATGGAATTGCTTCCTCACCATTACAATATTTCTTGGGCAAAGAGGAAAAATGGAATTAGAGAAGAAAACGATTAAATTCTCTTTTCCCTCTGTCTTCAGCTAAATGTACTTAGATACATTTACAACGTTTCCATATAATAACTTCTTATCGTTCACGTAATATCAAATTGATTCGCATATATACGCTCGTATGTTTCCATGAAGTTGAAATTGATAGGCTCGTCCGCACAGTCTATCCCACCCAAGTCGTAAAATTTTGGCTTTGCTTTTGTACTCGGAATTACGGGATCCTGAAGGACCTCACTATTATTACTTTCCTCCCCAGTTCCGTTTCAATGTCAATGTTTACGTTTTTCGAATATGTATGACTTGAACCTGAAACTTTCCTTTCCGGCCCTTCTCTCCAACAAATATTGCATCAGTAAACAAAACCATAAAACTTTTTTTACATCCTCAGAACTGCTTATAATACACAAAGCAGATGAATCAATCTGATCAAAATTCTCTTCCATTCCAATTTTCGGTTCACTTGGCTCCCTTTGAGAATATTGAAAAAAAACTTGAGATTGCTAGTAAAAAAAGTAGACGGGAAAATGGTGTTGACAATTCGTAAAGCTAACTTTCCTTCAATTCAGTTCTTCTTTTGACGCTGATGTAGTAAAAGTATAGCATGTTGTGTGAGTGTGTGTGCGTGTAGCTTGCAAAAGTATTAGTAGTAACAGTTTTATGAAAGTTTTGTGCTTAAAATACCAATGTACTTTGTTGGTTTGCAGCTGCGGCTCTTGTAGTAGTAGATGTACAAGTACTAGTTGTTGTTTTTCCTCGGCTGCTTTTCCTTTGATATTATGCGACGCGAGAAATTACTCATGCATAAAGGCGTCGTTCACTCACTTCTTTCTTTCCCTCTTGTAATAATAATATCCCTGTGTAAAATTGATGCCAAATGCTTACTCATTCATGGTGTGTGCATTTATCCTATACATAAATTAAAAGCTTGGAATATTTTCTCTCGTTTGTGCACGTGCAGTTTGCTATTTTTTTCCTGCTCCTCCTCATCTTCTTTTTTTTCCACACTGTTGCTTTCCCTTCACTAGCTCAATAAAAGTTGTGTGCTCTGGAGTGAGTGTGTGGGGAAAAGGCACCGCAGCAACAGCAACAACCGTAGCATAATATTATTATTACTTGTTATAGTTGCCGGGGTATGCAATTTCTGCACACTAATTGAAGTTTGGACTTTAATAGTTTGCTATAGTATTTCTGGTGGTTATGTGCTATGTGGCCGACTGATGAGACAAGGCACATTACATTCCTCCTCTGCCTGCCTTCTCCCTCTTTCACGTATATTAAGTAAGGATGGCTGTGCCACATATTATTATTATTTTATTATTGTTGTTGTTATTTCGGAGCGAAAAAGGCGAGGCTGGATTCATCCAGTTTGTACAATGAGCGCGAGTCGTAATAAGAGATCGTACAAGGGACTTGAGGGATTACATTTTGTATACAGTTTTAATTAAGATCTAGAGAGAGAGAGACAGAGAGAAAGCAGTAAGTAGCAGGGAGAGAAGAGTGGGAGGAAGGGAGGGAGAGATGCCTTCTCCACTCTTCAAAACAATGAGAAGTATGGAAGAATCCCATGAGGGAATCTATATTAGCTGTCTAAATCTTGCTGTATTCAACTTCGTTTCAAACCTAGTCACGATTTTTAATATTTTCTCGAAGAACACAAACTGGAGGATATGATATTATGATCGTGATGATGATAAAGTGTACTAGCATCCGTGGCCTATATACTTGCTCATAGAGATATTGTGGTGGGGGTGTTGGTGTAGAAGAAAGTTGATTTCGTGGAATGCTTGAACGCTCACGTACCTACGTTTCAAAACTTGTACAATGCAGTGCTACTACCCGAGTTATGCTATCTTCTGCAAAAAGAGTTGAAAGTAGCGTGTGAGCAGCAGCGGCGTTATCTATTTTTCCTCCAAAATTTCTCCATTGTATATGGTGTGTGGTGGCAATAGCAGTTGTTGTTGTTGTAACTTCTCAAGTAGCCTTTCTATTACTGCCATCATCATCGTCAACAAGATGTTTAGTGGCTTCGCTGGCATGTTTGACTGTTTCCGGAGATAGTATTCAAGAGTATTCGCGTGGATCGGGGTTACTGTAGTGCAAGAAGACAAGTTTTGCCTACTTACTTGCTCGCTCTACCTTCTTCGTCGTCGTCTTCAATCTCGAAAATATGCAATAATATATTGGAGTAAAAATAACACAATGGTACTTTGCTTGTGTACATTTAGCATTGTTCATCGAGGTACAGGTGATTGACAGTACAAAGGATAAAACTTATTGGATTTCCGAACATTTGTTTGACACCCTCTTACGGTTGACGCTTCTCTCCTTTCGACAATATCTCAAACAAGTAGAGCGCACACAGACGAAAGAAGGAGAAAATTGAGGAGCGACGATGAGAAGAAGCCGGATTCTGGAGAGTCAACCTTGTGTAGATTCGGTTAAGAAGAGGTGACGAAGGGAATCTTGATGATAATGTATTTTCGTTTTCTCTCTTTCTCCTACCAACTATCCCCTCATATATTATAGATAGATCTAACGATTGATAGTCATACCTGCAACTACCTGTATACATGTGCAAACATTTACAGCTCCAACTCGTAATAATCCTTAGCTAAGTAAGTAAAAACCTTTACATTTTCCCCTACTTTTTTTTCTCAAGCTAAACAGTTTTCAGTCGACTAGGTAATGTATGTACATTTCACACTTCACTTTATGTGCAAACAAGCTCCATGCACGTATTCTTCTTCCTCTTCCACTCTAGCTTGTTCGTTTTTTATTTGTGAAAACGTATAAAAATTATTGTGTTGGTCTTGCTCCTTCAACTGTGTGCCTATCACTATCATTACTATCATCATTGCCGCAACTCAGACCATCACACACATACATGGCATCAAATAACTTTTATGATGCAGGAAGCCCTTGAGGAACCTCGTAATCCAAGCGTAAGCCGTATACATTCCGCGTAATCATCATCCTCTCCAAAAATAGTGGATATGTGCTTTTCTCACAGAGAGGGAGAGAGAGAGTGAGACTTTTTACTTTAGAAATCTTTTGCAGATTTCATGTGCTGAGCTAAACTCTGACAATCCTCCGCCAATCCAACCTATGAACTTTACCCGGTGTGATATAAACCAGATACACATAACAACGTCACTCATCTTCCAAAAGAAATACTTCCACGCTCGTGTACACATATTATATGCGGATTATATATTTTTTCTACGAAATTGCTTTGCTTTATGTAACCGTGTATTCTTCACGGGAAAAAAGGTTGCATTTTAATGCGATTCCTTCACTTCATTCCAATGATGACGCCTCTGACGACGATGTGGTAGTGATGGGGCGAGTGAAGACTGTTCAGAAAGTTGGGAAAAGAGAAGAAAGCATGGCAATGATGGAGACTTGCTTGCATCATCATCATCGTCGCGGGTGTTTTGGCAAAAAGCCATGCTCATATAATCCTCATAAATTCTTTGCATTTGCTCCCTACTACTTTGAGAAGACGGGGAGTTGTATCTACGACGACCAATGATGATCGCTCTAAGTCTATTCACAATTTTCACTCTACACCCATTCCCAGTAATTCTTAGCTATATTATTACCGTTATATGCGGGGTTGAGATAAGAAAACACAAGTCCATAATTCGGAGAAATCTGCTTACGGTTTAAGCGAATAAATATTATGATGAGTGCTACCAACCGTTTCAAAGCGGAAACGACGCTAGGCTTATTGCGGTTCCGCTTGTGTGTGCGTGATGAAAAGATAAAAATGTGTTTTGAACCGCTCCCTAATTGAGATTTAATATTCATGATAATTTGGGCAATAAGGCTCTATCACTTGAAGACGACAACAATAAAACAGGAGAAAAGAGAAAGTGGAAAAGGAGTGATTTCATTAAGCGTAATCTTATTAATTGTTTTCAATGGTGGAACACACCAACACGTCGCCAAAGTAGTGGAGACAAATTAAGTAGGGAAAACGGAACAACTCTCTCGCTCCTATAAACAATGGGAGGTTTGTTATCCGAGAATAAGCAGTTTGACCCGCTCTATCCATTCTCGCTCGAGTTTTATGTTTTCTGTGAGTAAGATTTTACAACCGCTTTTCTCTGCGTGCCAGATCCACTTTCAAAAATATCACTACACCTAAAAAAAAGTCAGCTTATACGTTTGCAGAAAAGACGACGGCTTGTTTTCTTATTGCTGAATGTTGTTTTCGGTGGCGGTGATGGTGGTATGGTCTGGGTTTAGGGTATGCATACTAGACAATGGTTTTGGATAATTATGGTTCGGGCAAGAAGGAAACGTTTTGAAACGGTGGTGTAGCTAAATATGAAAAGCTAGCGCGACAACAAACTGATCCCAAGATACCGCGTTACATAACACAAGCATTCAGTCGAAGCGAGGAATTTTCTTTGCACACGTTTACATTATTATTATTATTATTATTATACGGCTTGCTTAACTCCCTCCAAAATGAAGTATGATTTGTATTAGCAGTAAAAAGTTACTGTTGTGCAATATTAGTCAAAGCAACGGGGTTAAATCCCACTTATGTCATGGCAGCCCTTCTCCTCCTCCTGCGCTGCCTTCACCGCTTGCGTTGGTAGTAGTTAAGCGACCACCACTTCCACTGTTTTTGCGTCTACCCCTCTCGTTTCATTACGTGCATCAGACCGTAAATTGAGGTGAACTGGTGTTGTATGTTCTCAGCAAGGATAAAGTTCATTCCATCTTGATGATCTACATATAATGTGGCATTCACTGTTCTGGTGGAGGTACTCGAGAAAGTACATTGCAGATTGGTTGAGTGGAATCTGTGGCAAGTCACCAAGAGAGAGAGAAAATGCGAGGAAGGGGGAAGCTAAATGTAAAATGCATTTACCTGAGTGAACTAACTGGGTTAGCCGCTTGTCAGGTGGGTTTGGTCGGTGTGTTAATGGGAAATCTATTTGCTGTCACCTTTTCATGGCAGCAAAGCATAATGTAAACCGCATGAGTGAAATGAGATTTTACAGTGAGTTCCGTTCAACCATGTATTACACAAAGTATAGAAGCCTTCATCAATTTTAGTCCAACACTACCACCGTCACCACTAAACCGAGCAACTGCTAGAATTTTACTCACATCACATCTATTAACCTGTTTCATTTTTCATAGTTTTCCTTTCTATTTACGTGCATTAATATGTATTCCCGTGTCGGCATTGTAAAACCGGAAATCGTAAAAGTACGTCAACTATGCATTTTTTATTATAATTTCGTGATGAAAGAAGTGAGATAGATGGATGATGACGATAACATGAAATGAAAAGGACTTGCGTCAATGTGTTTGCGGGAGCTTAACTTCATTCATGTTCTAGAAATTCAAGATGAACGACGACGATTCTTAACAAGTCCCAAGTCCATTCATAGAAGCAGACTGTTGTAAATACAGGCAGGCGCAATTTTCGGTAAACAACAACATATATGCGAAACTGCACATAAATATTGAAAGTGCTTGAGAAACACCGGAATTAATACCAAGTAATAAAGAGTTAGTAGTAGTATCTTTTTAGACAAAGACGCTCATTTCCTTGTCCAACCAATATGTACGAAGCCAAACTTGTTATCCTCTTCCCGAGGAAACAAACTTGGCAAACTGGATACAAATATAACCAGCTCATTCTCAGCTCATGGCATTATTTTGGGAAAGATAAATCCTACTCTCGTCCCATTCTAACGATATGGCGCGTTTCCCTTGCGTTATGAGTTTTCCCGTGCATAAAAATGAATAATATCCCTTCAAGGGAGGGAACGTCCCACCATTTTTATACCGGAGATGACGCTAATATTTACAGACTTGTGCGAATTAATTGACAAATTAAAACGGAGAAAGAGAGAAACGGAAATTCATTTGAAATAGCAGCTGTGTGGAAAAAGCTGCGATGAAAATTAATGGCAAAACTTGTGTTTACGTACTCGTTAGGTAAGTGGAATTGTGTGTAGACATGTTTTTATGAAGGACAAAAATAGATATAACGTGTACCTAAACAATATACAACTGCCTATATGAACATTACCGTCCTGTACTTGCTTTTATACATCCTTTGGAAATTTATGGATCGCCATTCTACGTCACAGAGTTTACTAATGTCCATGATGATCATGGTGGCAGTGACGGAGACGATGCTGATGATGATACAGTAGTTGGAATAAAACCTTGATCCTAACTTTGACGTAAGAATTAGTTGGAAAAAGGAAGGTGGACGGTTTTTACGACAAGATTGCAGCATTGTTTGTTGAGCGCGAGAGAGGACGAGTTATTCCCACCCATTTCTCTCTTTTTTTTTAACAAAACGCAAAAACTTTTTTTAGTAAACTTGTCATATTTAGTGAAAATTTAGCCAGGGAGAAAAATTGTCTTGTTCCTGGTGTGTGGCAGCTGTATGTTTACTACTATCTTTACTTCCCTCTCCAGCAGTCCAGTGTACACCAAAATATGTAATATTATAGTCTTTGAAAGCTGGAAACATCCCGAGCAATATTATATGGAATCTAAACGAGGAAGGAAAAAGCTGGGGAAAGGCATAAAAAGCAGCCAACTGAATAATAAAACTTGATGGCTTTTCTCTTGTTGAACAGTGAACGGGTGACGAAAAAAATAATAAAATGGCTTTAATTGGATCATGAATTAGTATACGAGCAACAACGGAATGAGTCTGGAGAACAGGAGAGAGAGAGAGAGAGAGAGAGACGCTCTTACTACTACTCAAGTCAATGTTTGTGTGTGTATGTAAGAAATGGAGCAGTGGCAGCGTCAGAGGAGTATAACACAAAGGCATTATTGTAGAAACTTTTACCAAACTTTACCGAGCAAATTTACTACGGTAGTTTTTAGGAAAACGTGTTGTTGTACTACATTACACATCCGTACATTTCTGCCAAAAAAAAGTTGGTGGTGGTGGTAGTGGTGATGGCGAATGTGCTTGACATTCATATGAATAGAATGCGTATAATAATAATAATAATGGCAGTGAGCTACTCGTATTACTTGCTATTTTAGTTTTACAACTAGCAGTCACTACAGAAGCTTCAACCACGACCGTCACCGCGCTATGCATCTGTACGTTTGCGATATTATCTTTTTCTGGTTGAAATCAGGAAAAGTGATATCATACATGCATGCTCTCGTTTCCCTTCCTCCCGGCCTCCCTCCCGGCCTCCCTCCCCCCCCTCTCTCTGTTGTTGTGTATGTAATCAATGAAAAAATATGTAGTAGTAAAAGTTGAGAAGAAGACGCAAAGAAAACGGAGCCTTCATTCCAGCACTATTTACTTTAGCGATGATGTTATATCAGTGGAAAAACATTTTGTTGGAAGAGTTACATCAGCAGAGTGGTAATAAACCCAACCATATAACCCATGTAGAAAAGTAGCGAAAGGGCTATGGATTTATACGTTTATTAAACCCGCATTTTGCTCTCACTGTCCCCAGTCCTCATGTTAATTTTAATTCATTTAAAATACACTCACCACAAATTGCATTTGAGTCATCAAACAACAGTGTAGGATCACCGACGGACGAACTCACATAGATAAAACCTTTAAGTAGTTGAGCTATGAGTGTCTTATACCTAATAATAGTATGTAAGCTAAATATACATTGCACTTTTTTATGTCCCTTGTTCTTATTTTTGCTTGGAGTATTATTATTATTATTATCATTATTCTTGTTCCGATGTTTGCAAGAACAGGAAAAAGTTGGGAACCTGAAGAAAAGACCGGAGTAAGATAATATGCAAGTTGGTATGTGTCTCTGCGGAAGCCATGGGAGAGACGAAAACTACTGGAAGAAACTTTCTCCCTCAGCTTGTTTACAAATTCACAAGTTGCTGTGCTACTGCTTTTTTGTGACATGCTTTCTTCGTCGTCTTGTGAGCTCTTTCTTTGGCCCTTTTGTGTGTCGGTGCATGCAAATGTAACGTAACAATAAAAATATTCACGGTCACAATACATAATAATGAGCAAATATGCAAAGCGTTCAAACCATCGAAAAAATCTGTGTTTTGACTGCACTTGATAAATATGCGGTTAGACGACCATTACCATATGACCCTTTTTGCTACTACTCATTTCGGCCTTCCTTGCAAACGCCTGTTATTCCTTTTATTATCTTGCCCATTTTATATGCTACGTTAGCCATTACTTGTTTCTGAGTAAAAAACGCCAGCCATTGTATTGCCATTTCTATTATTGTTTGAAACTCCAAATATTAACTTTCTGCAATGTTGAATGTCATTTTTTTAAACTATGACCAATAACCATATATATTTTTTGGCTTCTTATAAATGTGCATACAAATGTGCGTGTTTGTCATGTTGAACACTACGATTTTCGTTTGATAAACAGTCGTAGTCGTTAAAACGCTTTTTTTTGTTGCTGGAGTTATTTATGAACAACTTTTTTGCATTGGTGCTATATGCGAGTGTTCCCAACTTGTAGGCACATATTCCCAATTTATGTAGCACAATGTTGTGAGAGTGCTGGAAATTGTTATAGAACTGAATGAATTTTGTCTAATCTCCGCTTTCACCATCATGGAATTCAGGAAATAACTTTTTGTATCGTAAACATCGTTAGGGAAATGTTATTGCTTATTAAATTCATGGCACTTGTTTTAATGCTTTTGTAAATACGATCCACTTTCTCTCTGATGGAAGATCATGTGCCCTATCGTGATGACATTCTTGCGATAAATCAGTAGCGTCAGCAGCCAGCATTCAGTGTAAATAAAAAGCTCATCAGAAATACACAAATAGATATATATATATATAAACTTCTTTGTGATGGTGGGCTGTGATTGCAGCTCAATCCTGCTCCAATTTCTTCAATACACTTGAATAAAAGAAAAGGTGTGGAATGCCTGAAAAAAGAAAATTTTCTTCCATTAGTTTTGTCGTCGTGTTTGATGCTGGGGAAAGCTCAATAAATTATACTCACTAACCCAGTCAGCCTTTCCATCTTGCAGCATTCTCGAATATAATTTGGATGTTGAATGAGCAAATAACAAAGATAGAAAAACCTGATACTGGCCTCACATCATCAAAAGATTTTAGATACGGAATTTCCTCTTTGTATGCTTCACTTTCTCTCTCTGGCTTTCTCTTGCTTTCACTCGGCTTGTATTACAGAAAACAGTGTGACTGATTCGAAATATCTCGCATTTTTGCCCTGGTTTTTTAGGTTTTCTCATTAAAGGAAGTAGTGATGCATGCATTAGCTGAAATTATTACACAGTGAAATGCGACATTTTTCAGAGGCGGCTCAGAGATTCTTTCTCCGCATTGTATACCGTAGTTTTGTAGTTGCTGTGCTGTTTGCTTGAGGCTACGAAAAAGCGCAACTCACTTTTTTCCTGTGTGATGAGGAGCCCTTCCTCTCCGCCTGTGTAATTCCTTTCAACAGCTCGTCAAAAGTCATCCCAAAAAGAAAATTAGATTTTTACTAGTATAGCTATTTTTAAACATGGGAAAGCTTTCATCGTCGTCATTGCCTTCTTGTTCCAGCCAAAAAAAACTGTTTCACTTGCCACAGCAGCAAAGCAACAGCAGCAGCTTCAGCCGACTAAAGTTTAAGCCGCATATATCAACTTGCAGTTTTCCCCAACCCGTGCTGCATAACAATAGTAGTGTGCGCAGCTTCCAGAGAAGGGAGTTAAAAAGCAGAAAGATGGAAAAAGGAAAAGAGAAAAAAGACAAATTAACAAAGTGTCACTTGTAGAAACGGTCACGTACGCTCATTTCATATATAACAAAAACTGCTCTCCTTGTCTATCCGTTTCCTTTCATTTTTTTCCAGTGTAATGGATGGCGATTACAGCAGCATTGTTATGGCTACGTCGCTGTAAAATTTCAGTTCCCGTTGTTCGGTGAAATAGTTGAGTTGTGCAGTGACTCTATTATGGTAAATATTTGTCCTAATAAATAGTGCCTGTACCACCACCGTCTTCTTGTGCACTTAATTTGCAGAAACCCAGAGCGACGTTCTGCTGCCCCTGCCTTTTTTCACAGTGCTCTTTTGCCATCGTCATTCGTGATATAAAAATGGTAATAATAGCAACTGGAAATGGAAAGAGTAGACAGGAATATAATAAAAAAACATAATAGTAATATTAATAAAAGCGAGATTGTGAAGGAGGAAGCAAGATAGGAAATTAGCTTCTCATTAAAATTCATTCCTCTTTATGTACATATTGATACATGGGAACGCGAAAGCGGAATTATATTACACAGCTCTCGTGCATTTAATGTATAATAGGAAGCAAAAGCGACTACTTACAACCATCGATTTTCATTACGGAGGTAGTTGGAAATGACATTCATTCCAACGATTTCCGCTTTCAGAAGTAAAACCCCTTTTTATACGCCATCATCGTCATCCATAACTCAGACTCTGACTGACTGAATGTATTAGATAAATCCAAACACTTAAGTTGGTTCCTCCACCATTTGACATGCTCGTGATTGCAAATGACATACATTCTTACTTCGTGTAAACCTACCTATATGTTCCAAGAAAAAAAGAAAATAGCAACTATGAAACAATGGCAACTACATGATAGTAATGTAATCATAAAGTACATGAACAAAAGTATATACAATGTTCGTCTTTCGGGGAAAAAGGAAGCAAACTATTATAATGCTTCTCTAATGCCAAAGTCGAATAATAAGTTTTTAGTTTGTAGACTCGTTCAACATTTATAAGCTGAAACACATGTATATTTATAGTAAAAGAACTTTTTATCGCCCGTCATTGAAAGCTGTACATGGAGTCGGAGTTTTGGAGATGCTCCGGCAATAAATAGATTTATAAGCTGAACTGCGAAGAATGAATGCAAAAAAGTTCTTTGTAGGAATGGTTGCGGTGGTTGTAGACGAAATAGCAGAGCCATATAATAAGTAGCACCTTAACATTATGATCCAATTCACACACTAGATGACAGGCAGCAGCAGAAACTACGGCTGGAGCTTGCCCTATGGTTCTGCCTGTTATTGACTACTAAAATTTTATTAGGATGTGATGGTGGCGTGCTCAGCAAATATTCTTCATTCCTCGTTTAACGCTATACTGCTGAGGTAAATTAGCTTTGTGAAACGGTCAGTAGTATGTACGGCGAAGCATAGGAAAGACTTTTTCAGCAGTTGTGTGATCATGAAAAAGGAGGCGAGACGTTTAGGGAAAGAAGAAAGCCATGAAATAGCTTCCTTTCTTTGTTTATTCAATCTGCTTGAGTGAGCGAGCGGAAGCACATTTTCTTCTGGATATTCCACCATTACATCAAAAACAGCTCAGAGACGGTTATAGTTGCTCTCTCCCTCCCACTATCAATTGCTTTCTCGCTATCCCTCATTTATCTACATGATCATCTTATCCTAATTTCATACAGAAAAAATTACGCAATAAAAAGCCTTTCAACCCGGCATTGTTATGGTGATGATTATTATTATTCTTTTGAGAGAAACATTGGATGTCAATGCAAAGGACAACTGGTGGAACGAGAACAAGGTTCTGATTGCGTGAGATATCCACTTTGGTTTTTACATTCCTAACTTTTACATGGATTGGATTTAAGCAGAAATTTGAAAAATTAATTTTCAAAAGGTAAGCCACATTGTCCATTTTTAGTACTCTCATAAATGTACTCATGGTCATTACAAAGTAAGGGCAAATATGAGGTAACCACAAAATAATTTAGCTAGATGAAAGAGGAAATAATCTTTTTAAGTCTTCACTTGCATGACGTATGCCAAACTTTCAAATGATTCTCTCCTTTTCATTCAACACTACATCGCCCAAATTGTGGTTACACGTTTCTTCCTAAAAAAGTTGATTGGTTTCTGTAGTGGCAAGTTAATGTGTACGAGTGGAGAAGAAGGTAAAATGTTGGAAATGGGATTACGGGTGTGTAGGATAGCAACCAATTTCCTTGTTCATGTTTTTGGATTAACAACCGAGGGAAAAGTAAAGGTCACAAGTCCTGGAACTCTTTATGCCCAAGAGTTGTATCTGTATATGAGATATACATGCCAAGATATGTTCCTATTCCCACTCCTGTATGCTAGATGCCATTATTTATTATTATCATTATCATTATATTTGTTAGTGTTTCAACAGCTCTTCACGACCATCATTATACACGTCATTGTATATATCTAGTCACCCTTATCGTCTGGCAAATATACATAAACATCCACATACATAGATGTATCGTTATACATTTTGTTCGTTTTCGGGAACAAGAATGCAATTTGTAAAAACTATGAACATCTCTGAAAGTATTTTAGCCCATCATTGTTCCGCTGCTTCACCTCGACTGCTTCGTTGGTTGTTGTTGTTTTTATAGATGATGGTTACAACGTTGAAGACATTTCATCACATACACATTGATGACGACTATGAGAAGGAGAGCGAATAATATGACGACGACGATGATGATGATTGAGATGTGACCATGGCGTGGATAGAAAAGAAGAGAGAAATTGTGAACGAGAGAGAGAGAGAGGGAGAACGAGAGAACGAGCGAGATGGCAGAGAGAAAGTGCCTTTATTTGAGACACTTGCACTTTTTAGTTGTGCTCACGTTCTCAGGATATTCCATTATTGGACACAAGAGAGTTAGCGGGAGCATGCATGAGAGAACTATGCCAATCCAATAAACTAATGTATTTGTTACAGGTTTTGTGTTGTTGGCTGTTCTTTTTCGTACTATCACTCCAGCGGTAGTAGTAATCGCAGAGGTGGTGGTAGTGGCGGAGTGATATGAAGTGGTAATAAGAATAGGGATGCTCTTAGAGCTGATGATGACTACGAGATAATAGTTGTAGTGGCACCAATAATAATATGGCATCATCATCATCAACAACCTAGTAGTCATCATCCAGGCAGAATGGAAACGGATATCCATATCCACATCACGCCGTATTATCATCGTCATATTGTATGTATATTATCCAATTTTGCTACTGTTTTCGCTTCTAGATTCTCTCTCACTCTCTGCAATATAATATTGTTCAAACAGACATAGTGTGTGTGCACACGGTGAATACATTATTCCTTTGTTATTTATACACGGCTACCTACAATATCCAACTCATTCTCCACGAGTCCTTCGACAGAGAAGAGCTCGCATATAATCATAAATGTAATGAACCTTGTTGCTCTCTCTCTCTCTCTATTTTCTCGGTCTTGCAAAATACATTTCGACTTACTGACTGACTGGTACATTATGATGAGAGAAAAGGTGCATAATATCATCTTCGCTTGGCGTATACAAAAGTCCAGAGAGCACACAATATGTCCATTCTCTTCGTTCGGCATCCTTTAGTAGCTAGCAACTTGTCTTGTGAGTTTTCGCTCCTCCGTAATGCTCCTAAGCAGACGATAAGAAGGGGAGTGAATATGAGGCAACAACGTTGGTAATAATAATAATAACGATACAGATGGTGCTGTATATATGGTGCTGATGATGATATGAGTCAAGTCATGACATATCAATAAAAGTAATAATGATGACTTGGGCAGGGCTCGAGTATAAAAAGATGGTACAAAAAAGCATTAGTATTCGCGGCGGAGAGATCCGCACTAATTTGGCATTTATGATTCAATGAATGGAAGCATGAAAGGGACGTGAAAGGATATTATTATTATTATTACTAGTACAACTGCAGCACTTGGAGTATAGCCTAATACTAGCACCAGCAACATCGTCATTGTCAATACCAGGAAAGAGCTTTTTTGTAAGAATATAGTGTACGTAGATATTTAATGTAGGTACAGACCAAGCAGATCCATAATAAAAGCTAGGGCCTATGGCTTTCTAAAATATGTACTCATTTTTTTCATCCTACCTTTTCTTCCAAAAGTGCATTTGCTAACAAGGGGGACTAGTACTACGAAAACCCCATTTTGCTTTTCAGACAACTTTATGGTATGAAACCCATGTTAATGCTGATGCTGCTTTTTGTGCCCCCTTTTTTAAAAAAAAACTGTATATTGTAAGCCAAAGCTTACCTTCATGAATTTAACGACGAGCATGATGATAATGATGATGCTGAAAGATGCTGAGGAAGGGAAGGCTTTCGAGCAATGTACATTATGTTTGTCTTGAAGAGCTGCATTTATGCTGAGGTTTCAATGGGTGGAAAATATTGGAGTGGTCTTTGTGGTTCGTGGAGTAAGTAAGTAGCATCATGGCTATGGGTGTGGAGTGTCATTAGTTGTGTAGCAGCGGACTACCTGCTGGGATTTTACTCTGTGCAATAATAACAACAATAACAATAATAACAGTGTACATTTGTATGTATAGTATTATCGTGAAAAGTATGCATGTTTTGTTTCATTTTTAGTACAGGCGACCTTTCATTCCAGCTTAATATTATGCATGTATAAGGTATAAATGGAATGCATGTTTCCTTCCCGCAACTCACTCCACTTACTCCACAAAACTGTATGATGATGATGTTGATGGGAGAATAATAATTATAATGGCAATGAAGGAGAAGAAGAAAATTATGATAGTGATCCCTTTTACACTACTTCCAAGCACTTGAGCCGTGTACGCGCGGTTTAAGAGTGCAGACATGCAACCTTTTTTATGCTTGGCTAAATAAAAAGATACCAATTTGCAGAAAAGAGGATGCTAAATAGGAATGCTCCGACTCCCCACCAACTATTTTTGTGTTGGCCCAGCTATTCAACTACTCAGTCTTTTAGTGAAAAGGACAAGATAAAATCTCTCTTGCTTTATTTACCTTAGCTCCACTAAAAAAGTTTTGTGGCAAGGGAGGCAGCAACAACCAGCAACCACAAGCACCTGAACCTAAACATAATTGAGTAAAAGTGTAGTAAATGTAGAAGGGAGTCGAGTCAGGATAATAGCATTGATGATGAGGAGGAGGATGCGCTGAAAAAGCATTCTGTTTATAATTGTGTAAGCAACATGATTTTGCAATTACGTCGATGAAAAAATGGGAAAACTCATCAAGTCTCTCTCTCTCTTTCTCTCTCTCGTTCCTTCTTTCACTTTAGCATGTAGATCATTAATGTTCTTCCAAGTTGGTAGGATCACAAAAGCAGGATTGAAAGAGACTTCAACTTGTCTTGTCTTCTTAGTTCATATTTTTTCTCATTTTCTCAATTCTAGAAAAGAAAGCAAGACGATGATATGGAGGATGTCCTTTATTCAAACCTTCCTTTCTTAGCACCAGTACTACTACTAGTAGTTGAAAGTAGCATAAATGCATATATGTCTAGTATTTTATTTTATGTCTAACATCTTCCATTCTGTTTAATTTGGACAGTATTATTGGTTCAGTTAGGATTTTTTTCTAGCTGCAGAAGGCACAAGATAATTGAGAGGCAAATTGGAACGTATAAAATATATCCTGTCTGGCTTACGATAACGATGCCTTACTCAAGTGATGTGTGTACTTCTATATACCTATTATCATACTAGACCGGTTTTTTGCTCTACACACACATCTAGAAGAAGACTAATCGACGATGGATGAGTTCCCCTTGTGAAGGATATGATGATGATTGGGAATAGACTGAATGATACGAATAGGAATAAAAGTCAGGATTTTTGTTCTCATAGAGAAAAAGCTGCTGCTTCTTCTTCTTCCAGGCTGCCCTCACCACTATCCATCCATACAGTGATGCTAGGAGATTCAATAAAAATCTAACCAAAAGGGAAAACTTTCACTGACAATAAGAGAGAGAAAAATACTCTACTTGACTATATTTCAAGGAGAGAGATAGATAGGAGAAATGAACTAGAGAAAAAGTATTTGTGTTGCATCACTGTGTATGAATGTGTGTGTGGTGTGTGTGTGTGCATGGTGATGTTGGTTGGGGCGTACTCTTCTTTTTTCTTCAGAAAGACTGAATATTATGTATTGAGGAGCTCGTACTTTAATACCACTCACAGTTGAGTGTAGACGAACACACACACTTTCATTCGTTCATCTATTCTTTTGGCAATTTCTCTGTCCGACCAAGAGGCTCCTTTTATTCCCCACAAGTTTCACACAAAAGAATCGCCTTTTATCTATCTCAACTTTTTTTCTTGGCTTTTGGACTTTTTCTCCCGTATTAATGTATACAGGGGTTCTGTATATGTATTCTTAGAAAATAAAATGAAAATGGGGTGCATGTTACATTCACTGACTCTCTCTCTCTCTCTCGCTTCTTGTAAAACATTATGTTATGAGCATGTTGCTGCTGCTGGTGACAGTCATATCAGTTGAATTGAGACGATGAGAGAGAAAATAAAAAAAGAAGAGAACATACATAGGCTATGTTGCTCCTGTTCCTTTGGATTCATCCTTTTCCTCGGTCTTTTGTTGGCTAAATTTCTATGTGATTATGCGTACGTTTGAAATATTAGGTGTGCATCGTCGTTGTCGTCATCCTTTGCGAGCAATATATTCGCCGTAAAATTTCTACAATTTGGGTACAGTTCGATGATAGCTCTTCACTTTGTAGGAAGAAAGATACAAATAATAATAGCGCATATGTTTACGATTTCATGTATAAGTATACAGATAGCTAGAAAGTTTTATAGTAGCCACTGACGACGATGATGATGATGATAGTCTTCCGCTTCTTTCACTCTTCAGTTTACTCCCTGTCTCGAAAGAAAAAAGTTGTCTTCACGTTTCTGTCTTCCCATGTACATGTTTGCTTTTGCATCAATATATACCCATCACTCTTATATAGTATGCAAACTCACTTATTAATATATCAATTGATAATATTGCCATTTTCGCTCCGGTTGTAACAGTGGCGGTAGAGAAGAGCGTTATATTATTCAGATCATTCAAGTCGGTGCAATATGTATTGCATTTCAGATGGAGTTGTAATACGTGTCCTCTTTGGCCCAACGACTTGAGAGCTACTCTTCTTCTGCCTCTATTGCCACGCTCTTTAGGTAATATGAACATTTCAGAGGTACAAGTGAGTATCTGTAAAGGTCTATCCCATCACTTGTCGTTATGCCTACCGCTGAACAAAGGTACTACAGCTGCTGCTCCTGCTACAACTTGTACTAGTATAACAACTTGGTTCATTTTTCTTCTCCTCTTCTCATGAGCTCATACATTTATAGCGGAAGTGGGATAAATAGAGAATCCCATTTGAGATGAAACAAGAATCTCTTTACTACTCAGCTCACACACAATCCTCCATACAACCAGGACCATTCTCTGTTCTCTCTCTCTTTCTCATGTGCAAGCAATTCTCTTGTCTACAACAACATGATTCGGGTCTCTCCGTTTTCTCTTTAGATGCCCATATATAATGTAGACGAGTTACAATATACTTGTTTGCGAGAGTCTTGGATGAATGCTTGGTTATGTGCGGTATGTGTCTGTGTGGAAGCTAACAAGTAACTGGGAATAAGGCATTCAATTCATGAAGTTGAATTTGCATCATTTCATGAGCGCTCTTTTAGCTCTCTGCTGCTCCGATTACAAGTGTAACGGTACAAGCTACCTTATTTTGCAAAATCAGAGGATGAGCGCATGCAACATCACTATTTTGTACATACATGTTGCGTTTCTCCTATTCTCTCTCTCACGTTGTCCTAATGTTTTTACAAGAAGTGGAGGAGAGAGTAAGCCCGGAGAAGAGGAACAAGAAGATGCTTTGAAACGGATTACGTTGAGAACAATGAGAGGGTGGAGAGAGAGATAGACAAAGTGTTCTGGCTCTTGAAAGTGAAACTGTTACGGTTGTTTGTTTATTTTTTCGCTGAAAGTTTTACTGCTTGAATAGGACGAGAGAAAATGACTCTTTGAAATAAGTCAGTCATCTAGAGAGAAGGATCCGAGCGAGCAGGGAAAGAATAAAACGCAGAGAAGGGAAAAGCTCGAGTATGGAATGAATGGGATAAGTGATAATCCAGAGTTTTATTTTTTTTGCTCAACTTGACTTTCATTTTTTATACGCTCATGTAATAATAACAACATCACAGGTATCAAAGTGCAGGATGTTCTCTCTAGGAAACGGTAAAAGAGAACGCTATGGAACAATTGTTGTATGTGATGTATGTATTCACAGGGAAACCACGTCGAACCCAGGAGATGAGTTGTACAAAAGGGTATAATTTTAAGCCAAAGCTATTTATTCCGGCTTTACTACTCAACAAAGCAGCAAAGCCCGCTAGCACTCTACACTTTCCACGACTGTATCATACTCGTTTTGTCTCAAATACTTATTCTGTCTTGTACGATGTTCATCCTCATATTTTATTATTTCAGAGACAGATGTAAATACTGGTTACTCTCTGAACAAAATGAAAGGTTTGTTTTCCGAAAAGTTTTACTTTGTGTCTATTATTTTGGGTCAGCAGCAATGCATTTTTCAGTTGAGTGCATTGAATAAGTGTTTAATATTGAATTTATTGGTTAGAAAAACGCCAGAAAGGGAACAACTCATATATGACAGGGCAAACGGTGGTAGTAAAAACTTTGCCATCTTTATCACTAACCATGACTCAATTTTGCATGAATTAGGTATGCGTGGACTCGGCTCCAGGCTAGCATCAAGCAGGATATTCCGAATTCTACACAAAATTATTCGCCTCTGTGTGTCAACGTACATGAAACACATTAAGCAAACGGGAAAAGGAAAAAGATTCATATGTCGTCAAGAGGAGAAAAGTGTCAGAAGCGACCAGAATCAAGTTTCCAAGAGAAAACTAAATGTATGCCTAAAAAACTCACTGTAACAGCAGCAGCAACGGTGGAAATCGGAGTGGTACAACCAGCGGTTGCGAGTAAGCGTCACCATAAAAAATACGCTATATATGCATCCAATTTAAACTTTACTTGCAATGCTACTACTACTACAACGACGACTACTACTACTACCTCTGCTTCCGATAGAGTCAATGTGCAGGATCCAGCCTCTAGAATCATCACATCGTCATAGTTTTTTTTCTCTCTCCCTCTCTCTGCAGCTTCTCTTGTTACTTATCCTACTGCTATTTCTACCACTGCCGCTGTTTCTACGAGAAAGTCTATTTCTACTACAACTACTAGTTCTGGTACAAAACTCGTACTACAACCCCAACTACTATAGCTCTTGTATTTTATCTGCTGACGTTACTATTCTTCTTTTTCTCCTCGTCTCTTTTTTTCTTTTCATCTTTTCTCTCTTTTCCCGTTTCACAATAGAAAATGCTGATGTTGTAGTTGTACGGGAGTGAGTTGGAGCTATCAGTAAGAGCTGCTGCTGTGGGAAGTAAGTATGTGCTAGTAGTACTCTCTTGCCTTTCACTCTCTATTCTCACAGCCACCACTTTCATTCTTCCTTCTCCACTACTAAACACAGTCTCAGCAAAACTATACTCACATATAACCTGATACGTATCTCTTAAATAGATTGAATATGTATGCGTATGCATACCTACATGCCTATTATGTACTTATATACAACCACACTTCTTTGTCCTATCTCCATGTCTCTCTTACTTTCTCTCACTCTCTTACAAACTCTTCTTGTGTCTTTTCCCACGAAGCAATTTTATCTACAAATGTAGCTCCACCATGTGATATTACCGCTTTAGGCCATATCGTCGAAAACTCAGTTTTAATCAATAATAGACACTGTAGCGAGCAAGCCAAGTCACTTTCTCACAGGGACAGTCTTTAACTTCCAACTCAGAGACAGACACATACGACTTTGTAAGGGCTACGCATATACATACATTTTACAAGGTTAAGCGGCCATAATTGGCTGCGTGTGTAATATATTTATTTTCTCAGATTACATGCACACTTGCTCTGCAATCATGCAAAGCAGTACAAGAGAATATTTGTAGTAATGGCAGTGGTGTGGTTTCTCTTCATACTTACATCAAAGAGAAATTACATCCCCATACACACCGCATTTGTTGCATGCTGGAATCCATCCATGCTAGCATACCCAAAATCACACCATTCAACTCACCCCATGCGACAGATGGATTTTGGTTACAGGACAAGATATAGGTGCAAAAATCTCAGCTTTTCTTTTAATACAATTTATTCGAATCCTACATGTTTTTTTCAATATCTCAACTTTTTATTATATTATATACTATACACTTTTAGATAATAGGAGATGCAAAATAGAACATTTCAGGCATTGCAAAAAATGTATTACAAAAGGATATTATCTAGATATTATCATGATAGTCTTGAATGACGTCTAAGCATAAATGTTATGGTGCAAAATCGGCAAAAAGTACACTTTTCTAAGTTCAAGAAACGGACAACTACAAAGGTTCACTGCATATCCATAACAATAGTACTCAATACATCCTTAAACTGATCTACTAAATAGTTTGCACTAGGAAGTAATAGTAGTAATCGTATGCACGTGGTCGTGGTCGTGAAAGTAGTGCTACTCGACGAATCAGATAGGTAGGTATATTGAAAAGGGAAGGAAAAGGGATGCATATAACTATACTGATATTATTATTACTGTCGTTGTTTTATTTTTCTGCCTCTGTCGCTTCTCTTCGCTTTGATGATGTGTCTTCTACTCGTTACAATGACGACTGTTGAAAAAATATATTTTTTCCCCAAGTATTTGGTGTTCGGTTGAGAAACAAATGTGTATAAGTATAACGATTGCTTGTATGTATATTTCCAACTTTCACACAAAGATAAATAAGAGAATGGAAAAGTTCTTTTTTTCTCTCTTGTGCAAAAGTAGTGAATACATTTTGCTTAGAGAAAAGGAAGGACAAAAGAGTAGTATTACGTTACACGCTGCATGAGGGATGGAAGAGACCCTGAATTTTTTTATGCCGTTTCATACTGACTTTTTACTCACTCACTCCTACTTATTGTCAGTCGTTCGCTTTTCCTACACACAGAAAAAAGGACTGTGTGGTCTGCTGCTGTTCAAATATACATAAATACATGTTTATATTTATTATTATTATTACGACTATTACGTATAAATTTTCTGGCTTTTCTTCAGTTGCTTGTACTATTATTACCGCCGTCACACAACTACACAACGACTTGTTCCTCCATTCTTTCTCCTTATTCTCTTAGTTTTTGATCAATACTTTCAAGAGTGGTACTTGTGGCATTGAAAATCTGTGCAATCTCAAACCATTAAGAAGCAGACAGTTCTACGTAAATGTATAAACGTACTTAAAATATATACATTTTTGACATTTATTCTACAATGAGCAAAAAATCGTAACTAGTGTATATGTGTGTGCATAATACACAATAGCATCGAGGGAGAGAGAATGAAAGAAAAGGAAAGAACATGACGGAGAAGATAATGAATGTGGGCATATTTATTTTTTACTCGTATTCTAGTAATATCATGTATGTTTGTATGGTGACTGGTGAGAGGAACAAAGTTTCTTATTATTATGCTGTCCGCTGTTTGTCCAATGTATGTATATTATAATATAATTCAGAGTTGCTGTGCTCCCATCATATCTGTTTTTAGTTACTCGGGAGGTCTCTTTCTCTTCTTTTTTTGCTTTCTAGCCTTTTCCCTCTCTTTCTTCTGTTCTTTCTTTCTTTCTCTTTGGCTCTCTCCCATTACAACTGCTTTTCTCATTCAATATGTAACTTTTTTCCTCTCTGCTCTTCATATTCCCCCTGACTAGCTTCTTTCTTCATGATGGGCTTTCACGTCTTTTATTCCTGTTTCATCTTCTTTTCAGCTATCCTCTTTTTACGGCTACGTGCGTGCATAAATATCCATGTTTATACAGTGCACAATTTTTTATCGCCACAGAGAAAGTAAATTTAGGCACGATGCATCCTTACTTTTTCACAATTCCCCAAAGCTACAAAAATATGATGCTATAGATGATCGTTCATATGTATGATGGGTGGATTGTGTAGTAGTGTGCATGGCTAGCAGAATAGCAACTGCTACCTTGCGCCAGTAAATACAGTAAAAGAGAAATTGAAGCATCATCAAAATGGACTTTCTCGGAAGCATATAGGAATAGTGTGATGTATGAAAATGGTGGCTCTTCAGCCCGCTCCCACTCTCTTTCTTCTACCGTTCTGTCATTTTTATGTTAAAGTAATAACAAAATGTTTTCCTTAGGAATTCCATAACAGTAGTTGGATCTTTTTATAGTGATTCTTTCCTCTTTTCTCATATTCAATCTTGACAAAACTTGTTTTCTTTCCTATTTTGATTATGAAGTCAAGAGTATATAGCACATATTCTTCGCTATAAAGTTAAGCTTTATATGGCATTGTCATGGTCATGTAGAAAGTATTAAAGAATACAAGTACTTATATAAACACTATGGTACATATTTGAATACTTATTATTAGCTTGCTGCTGCCTAAGTCGAGTGGAGTTTATGAAATCGTCGGGTTGGTCCATCCGCATACATATGTAACTGGTCACGGGTTGCACCCAACATTTCCCAGATAACGCGACTTTTACGCTAAGTAACTGAATAATTGAATTGGAACCAACCAATTCAGTTTGGACCGTATAGAAATTTGATTGAAAGTCTGGTCTCTTTTATACTTTTCTAAATCCATGTTCCAAAATGGAAATGAACGGATGAAATGCAGACAGATAGACAGCAGGATGTCATAAACCTAGATCACCATTGAAACAGCAACTAATGCTAAAGTATACTTTTAGACAGAGCGTCCTCTGCCAAGTGAAGAGACTTGATACTTGTATGAATGACGCGCGTATACCAAGTATTAGCTGTATTTTTATTTATTATTATTATCATCACATTTCCCGTTCTGCACGCAGATTTACAAGGCATAGAATAATACGTATGTATTCCTTTTCACTGCATTTTGTATCAGTTTGGCAAGTTCCCGTAGAGACGTCAAGATGGACTTTTTTTTCTTTAAACAGACTATAAGACTAAGAAGCTCTTCTCGACGAAGACGTGTCCTCTTACATGACCGTCCATAAAGCTGGAAAATAACAAGGGCACACACAATGTTCCAATAATAATAATGATGATAATAACATTGTAAGTCCTGAAGCAAAGCTATATAAAAGGACACACGAACAAAAAAGATAAGCATACGTCTTCGAAGCTTATTTTTCCGGCATTTAGATGCAAGCAGTGTTCAGTTTCTTTCTCCAGTCGTACGTACATAAACTCTGATTTTTTTTGCACTTTTATAGTGAGTCAATGAACGAAGCCATTGCTATGAATATGAGTGTACATCCTTACATTAAATGCTGGATTCAAAGAGGAAACCATATTGTGCTGCGCCATCACTCTCGCACACTGGTCAGTTTCTCCACGACAAGTCTGACTTTCGTTTCGACGTTTCCTTCTCGATTTTCACTGTTCAGAATCTACTTTTGCAACAGCAAGCAGCCCCATACAGCTTGCTTCATATTATGATTATCAGATAGACGTTATATAAGGAGAAAGGATATCCTTTTTCGTCTACCACTTGTGTTGCATGTATGCCATTGAAATAGGAAGTAAATAGAAATCCTCGTGAATGAGCAAGGAAACCGGGAAGCATTTGGCTGAATCTCCTTTCACGGAGAAAAAGCTAAAGAAAGAGAAAGCTGACTTTCTCTCAATCAGTTTGAAGCATTAGGAACACTGCCGCCAGCAGGATACTCGATCTATTCTGTACAGAGCATAATAATATGGTGTGTTTGTGTTAGTAGTGGATAAGTTTGATAATAATGGCATATATGGTTGCTAGAGAGCAAAGTAAAGTTAAGCATATTGCTATAGCGATTCTCACGTTTGGAGGACTGCAGCTGGCTGGTTTATAACAGTGTGGCACAATTCTGCATCCAGTTTTCTTGTCCTTTCGAATTCGGAGAAGTACACCAAATGGACAAACTTCGTTTCGTAGTGTTTTTAGAAACGTATAAGTGTGTACACGTTCCCCAACAACAATCTTATTTTATCAGTGGTGAAAAGTAAGTATATATGTAGAGCTAGTTGTGTGTGTGAGCGAGCAGAGATAGTGTGGTTGGTCCGCAACCCTACAGCTTCTGCCACTTTCAATCGGATCTCTTCAGTCCTCCTTTGGACATGATGATATAGAGCAGTCCAAGTGTTGTTGGATCGAGAGAGCAGTGGCACCGCCGAAAAGAAACTCAAGATTATTCCTTCAAGATTTTCTCTTCGGTTGTCAATAAAAGAGTCTCTTTTTGGTATTCCTCTCGGCTCCTGTCACATTTTCATTGTTTTGCACCATTATTTTCACTGTTTACCAGGGACAAGTCAGCCTATGACAGTGGCACACAAGTTGTGATGAGATTTTGAGGAACTGAAAATACTCGCCCTTGATAGTAGTCCCTACAACAATAGGGATGGTGCACAATGGTCGTCGCAGCTGGTGGAAAGGTAATTAAGTGAGAAGTTGTTGAGTAGAGGGAAACTTTCAGGGCAGCTCAAATGAAGTTGGCGCGAAGGCAATTGCTATGCATTATGGGAAGTACTCATTTTCGAATAAATTTGTTTCAATTAGTTGATTATAACTTGAAAAGGTACAAACAGTATGTAGAGAAAGGGCACGTTAAGCTCATTCAATTGACCACAGAAGAGCAGAAAGAGGAGAAGATTGGAGAGGAAATTGTTTTGGTATGTACATTAAACATAGATGAATGCTCACGTCGACGGATGACTAGCTAGGTGACTATTGGATAGCTATAAGTAAATAGAAAGCATGTATGCCGGGCATTTCCAATGGTTAAAAGTACAAAACCCAATAATGGATGGCCGACTGACTGAGTGGAAGAGTCTTGAGGAGATCCAGTAGAGCATGGGATGTAGAAAATGTGGAAGACATGACCACACAGCAGTACGTTGCGACACCCATAACAAGAAGAAATAAGAAGGGCAAATTCAGTGAGGCACACGGAATCAGTGAAAGTTTGATAAAGGTCTCCTCTTTGTCGTTCTCTCTCTCTCGCTCCCACTCTTCTTACTTCTTTGCCCTGTTTCACTTTTTTCTCTCTTTCTGTTCTGCTCTGCTGTCGATGTGCATACATCTCGTCGACGTCCTCTCGTTCCCTCTCTTGTACATTACAACAGGAAAGAGATGGCGAAGAAGACGAAGATGCAAAGCTAAAAGGCGTAAGGAGAAAAAAGGAAGTTGGAGAAAATTGTGACTTGGGGAAAGCATTAGTATCAACAGTAGTTATAGTTCTATTGCTGGCACTAGTGCATTGTAGCATGCACACACAGAGGCAAGACATCCCAGTGTTACGTACTTTACGTGTGTGCTCGCTCCTTCTATCTACACCATCTGAATATATGCTATAATTTATAATTCTCTTTAAATACACACACATGAACATACATATATATATTTACGTGTGGATATACAATATACTCTCTACGGATATAGATGCATAAATATAAATAGACACAAATCTATACAGTTTCAAGTTGAGGCTGCCTGCTGCTTCTTTCCCAACTCGAAACCCAGCACACAACTTTCTCCTCATGTCAACTTAAATCCTGTCCAAGTTTTGAGTAATTCAACAAGCGAGAGAAAGAAGCAAACTCTCTATCTTTCTCCCGTTGTTGGTTAAAGCCTCCGTACAATACTGCCTTATACATATGTACTTATATATCAACTGTACAATCTATTCGCCGTCGCGCTCTCAACCAGCTCAGCATCACAGAGAGAAATGGAGAGAGAGAGGCAAGCAGAAGCACACAGAAAGCCCACTACCACCACACAGTGAGAAACGGAGAGAGAGAGAGAGAAAGCGAAAGAAGGAGTAGGCAAATGTAGTAGAAGTGGCAGTACATTTCACAATAGCAAGTTCAGCTTCACGGACGGACGTACACGCGTTAAGCAAAAGCTCGGCTGGCTCGTTTTTTTTCTTCTTCTCTGCTTCTTCCCCAACTTATTCTAACTGTAGTGCCCTTGCTCGCTTTCTTCTTTCTTTTCTCTCTCCTTCCAACACTACCAATGTCCATTTATATAGTGCACACCCCACATGTCTACCTTCCAGTATCGTGTCAAATACCGGGAAGGTCAGAAGCGGAGAGTGCTACTCCCATTGTTGTAGAAAATACTTGTGTTATTATTACAGTGTCATTTCTTTAACAGTTCCTGCTGTCGCTTTCGTTGGACACAATCTAGTACCAGCAACGATCCCTATCGCATGTGCGTGTCGTCATCATCTTCCCTGCAATCACCATCATCATCACACTAAAACCTGAAAAAAAAACCTGGGAGAGAAAAATATACAAAAGGTCAAAAGAGAACACTCTTGCTAGCTCCCGTTTCATACCTTTGCAATGGCTTTCATTTATACGAGTCAGTGTAGCACGACCTGAGGCCACAATTTTGACACTAAGGGCAATACGAAGTTTTAAGTTTTCTGGACAAACAAGCATAAAAGAAAAGTACCCTAGTGATTACAACGCAGGTTTTTAATCTCTGATTTCAACATAACGACCATTACTTTTGTTCCATCAAATGGAGAGAATGCAGAGCAAATGTAAAAATAGTGTTATTGTGATCCCATAGCAAGTGCAGGAGAAAGTGCGTTAAACCGTGAAGAATTGTAGCATTCTTTGTTCTCCTTCTAGACCAGCTTTGTGAGTGGTCCATTTGGGACCAGTGGTGGTGGTGCACAAAGGCATTCAGCGTTGAGAAAAAGAGGATTCCTTGAGTTTGTTTTGTGAGATAAAAAGTGACTACAGATAGAAAAGGTAAACAGGCTGGTCAAAGCCTCAGAGAACAGGACGTAAAAAACTTCTGGAGGCTGGAGGAACATCGGCTCTTCTGGACATGTAATGTAAGTTTCTAAAATTCTGCACAAGTAAGCATTTTGGAAAGAGAAATATTAAACGTGTCCATTTTGAAAGGATGCTCATGTCATCCCAACATGCAAAATGAGCAAGTCAGCAACTGAAAGCATGCATTAATAACATCATCCCACTTTACTATAATCTTTTATTTCAGCCCGAGAGAGTTCGTTTTGTTAGAGAAAATAAATAAATTATATAATAGACGTCACTATATATGATCAGCGCATTTGTTTAGACCTACGCAGCAGTGATTCTGAAATTTTCCAAACATATTTTTTTCTCCTCTCAAATGAGGTTGACATTGATGTTTGATATGCATGAAAGGTTCATGAACGTAGAGAAAAAAAAATTATTCAGCCCAAATAGCAGTGTTTGTGTAGCACAATTGCAAAGGAAGCTGATCATAATTTTCTCAAGGTTGTACGTAGGTGCACTGAAAACGCCAGATATCGCGACGAACAAATAAGTGGAAGGAAACCGGATAAAAGTAAGGAAAAAGATCATCATCATCATCACCGTCTCCATCATAATATAATGATAATAATAACATTCACATAGTCGCACCAAACAGACGAACGCGAGCCAAAGGAGCAAGAGAGCAAGCAGATGTATATAAGTCGTCGTTCGTACATCCATAAATAAATGTGTGTGCAGTTCGCAGCGATGAGCCAAAGTTATTTGTGAACTTTGCACATTTGCAAAAAAAGTGCTACGGACCACTCTCATCATCATCATCGTCATCATAGACATTATATATATATCACTGTTCAAATTATAATAAAATAATGTACGGTTGAGTTTATAGCGGTCGTTATATTTTACTTGTGTGTGTGTGCGCGCTTTTACCTTCAAAGAAACTCGATTTGAAAGGGGAGAGAGGGACACGCTTTGCATTATAATGCTTTGTAGCATGCCTCAAGTAAATAAGGATACATTAGGAGACATGAAAATATACAAGGAGTAATGCTGTTGAAAATATGACAAAAAATTTGCAAAAGAGCCACTAGCAAAACATTAGTCGTAATTCTTAATACGACGACTACTACTACTGCATACTACCATCAGCACATCTTCTACTCTAACTCTAATACAACAAGCAGCAAAACTATAACTACTGCTACCAGGATGATGATGACGACTTCTTACTTTCAGCAGAGATCAACGATTGCACACAGTGGGACAATGAGATTAGTCTGAAATATAGTTTCCTTCCGACACCACCACTACCACCACCATTGCTTCTCTCTCTCACTGTCTTTCTGCTCCTCTTGTTCTTCTCGCTCTGTTGCCACTTTTTTTCTCAGCAAAAACTCTACTACATATACATATTATATAGTCTGCTGAATACTCTCTTCTCTACACACTTTCTGAAGACAGCAGCAGCAGCAGCAGAAAGCACTAATATCAAGATAATAACGTAGCTTACATTCACAACGTGCATCACGTTTTAAGACAAACTCTGCATATTACTCTGAGAGACGACGAGTAGCACGAGTTAAGAGAAGTAGAAGAAGAAGAAAGAAAGAGAAAAAATATATAGAAGGAAACCTGTAAGCAGACCAAGAAAACTGACAACACGGAACAAGGAAAGACGGGAAACAAGAGAAGGAACGCATAAGCCAGCTAAGAAGTTGTCGTAATCATACAAGAATTCCTGCTGCTCAGATGTTACTCTGGCCACAGTTCCTGCTTCTGCTTCTCGTCTAATGTCACCAAAAAGGCATACAGAGACACACAAGACACACACACAAGTAGAAAGAAAATAAGCTGAAACTCGGTTTTAAAGGATATTATCAGCGTGAGCACAAGTGTATTTTCAAAAAGTAAGCGTAGAGAAGAGACGCAAGTATATTTTGTTATGTTTGTGCATGTGTAAGTTGGACTATATTTATATGCATACACGTGTTTTTCAACTGCGAAAAAAGGAGTAGGATAAAAAATATAATAATCTTTTTTTGTGGTAAAGGTTCGCGACTTGGGGGCATTTTGTTATTATTTACCAGCAGTCGTATATAGAGAGAAGAAGAAGAGGTTTGTATTATATATTTCCCAAAATTGTTCATACGAGTACCTTAAAGAGGAGAAAGGTACCTTGGAGCTACCTTGTAAATATTTTGTCGTGTGTGTGTGTGTGTCTAGTTGCAAACATTTATGATACGACAAGGATGTAGCCAGTGTTTTCTGGGTTTTGTTCCTACTTTTTGTACTACTCCCACTGCATAATATCTCGTAATAATACACATTTGGATCAGTGAGCAGTTTATACAGGGAAAGAGTGAGAGACGCATTGTCAGCGGAAGAGGGAGAAGCACTCGGATTCTGAGAGTGAGTGAAACAACGACCACCTATTTATCAGTTGGCCGAGAAATTAACTTTCATTTCCCTTTTCCTCCTAGTTATTATGCTGTTGTGACTCTTGTCATATTCCCAAAAGGAATTTGTTTCCACTGTCATTAGCAGTGTAACTCTTTTTTCTCTCGCTGTTACTCTCTCTATATATATACTACATACTCGGCAAGGAGATGGAACAGAGTAAGCCCTGTTAAGGGAGACCTCTTGTTCTCCATACATCCTGTGGTTTCTGTGGCTTCTCGTCGAATTAAAACCGTTCTTAGGCTACAACAACCGTTCACTCATCCATTCTTTCGCCTACATTCCTAGACCACAGTCAGTGAGAGCCTATCTAAATACCTACATACTTTCGTGCAACATTTTCCCCTACTTATGTCTGCCTCTGCCATCATCATCTATCTTTCCAGCTATCTGTCGTACACAACAAGGCAGCCTGTTTGATAAGTTTCTCCCATTTCCTCTACTCCGCTCCGTTTCGTATACATCCAAATTGATCACTTTTCTAACCATTTGTTTGATTCGTTTGACGACGACGACGACAACAACAACAACAGGGACAAGAAGGAACGCAACGCAGAGTGAAAGTCTAATAAAAATGTGCAATTCCCTTGTTTTCTATCTTGGTCCATGTCTCCTCCACTAAACCAGGAGTAATTCATAGGATATATACCTTTAACGTGCTTCAGCACCACACCACCACTAACACATCTTGCAAAGAAGATTTTCATCATCGTTGCTCCTGTCGTTAGAGAATTATCTGGCTGTCTCCAATTCCGCTACAAGAAGACAGTGAAACGGCGACCGAGATGATAATGTTGCAACTGGCTGGTAAAGAGGTATATTACACCTGAAGGGATTGTATAGTACTCTTGTCAGGAAAACAGATCTGATTGCATCATCAGTTCTTGGAAGTAAAAGTTGGACCGTTGGGATCCATTTTTCGATTACTTGTTGTTTTCATCCTTTTATTTTTTCGTCGCCTCTCTCTCTCTGTCTCTGTCGCTCTACCTGTCTCTCATTTTTTTACGTCAGCCAGCAGAGAAAAAGGAGGATAAGCCAAATTCATAGCAACACTGCAGCCACCCCCACTACACCGCACCGACGACATTGGCATATAAAAAGTAATCTTGGAAACTAGTCACAAAAGGAGAGAATATGAAAAAAGTGAGCGGGTAACGGGTAATGAGCTTTGATGTAATAATAATAATAATAACCTTAACAACATCTCCTTCTTCTTCCCCGTCCTTTTGCAACGAACGGAAGGAAACGAGAAGCGAAAGGTGGTTCGAGTGAATAGCGTGCTTTAAACAAGAAAGCTGAACGGATTTTGTTCAGACGTGAACGCAAGTTTCTTTTTCTTCACAAGGCAACCGCTGTTGTTAGAAGAAGAAGAAAACATAAAAAAACGCCGAAAAAGAAAACTTGTCTTTTTTTTGTTGTTGTATATTTTCTATCCATCCAGACAGAAAACTTCATCAAGGCAAAAAAAAACATCATTCGTGCTCTTTTGTACTACGCTTACTTTTCTCTTCATGTCAACAACAAGCAGACAACAATTTACCACAAGAAAAAGAGGATACTAAAAACTTGTGCATCTCTACACAACAGCAAAAGCAAGGCTAGTTTGACGGATAACGAAATTGGAGAATAAAAAATCTGAAAAAAAATTTCTATAAATAATTTATTTAATACAAAATACATATATATACGGACTGTCTCTCTCTACCCGACAGTTGTTAATCTAGTATACTATACATTTCCAAGCATATATTTCGGTTGACTTGCCATGGACTAGTCCTTATATAATTACTTACACAAGGACATGTTACCACACCATGCTGTCAAAAATTGAGTTTTACGTTGACTGCTGACACAAAAAAAATATTTAGCAGAAAATAAACCTAGAGATCGTGCCGATTTTCCAGGTGACGCTTGTTCCCATCTCTCTTGTTTTGACAATCATCCTCGTCGTTTTGTTCCTCTCCAACAGATTCACCGAAAAGAAAACGTCTTTGTCAGTTTGTTCATCGACACCACGGCCGCCACCGCTGCCGCCGCCGTCATCATCAAAGCTTCACTTCATCTTCGTCTTCTCTTTTACTCGCTTGATGAAGACTTCATTCAATTGGCTTAACTTGCAGAAGAAGAGTGAATCAAGAGTGTGGAAAGGAGCGCAGTATAATAATAAGTAGGACCCCAGAGAAGCCGACTCAGCTTTTTTTATACACTCCTCCACGTCGTGTCCTCGACGACGTCGAGAGAAGAAAACATAAAAGGGGAGTATAGTAGTAATAATAATAATAAGTAAAAAAGGAAGGAGGCAAAACTTAGGAAAGGAGCAACTTTATTAGTAATACTTCATCAACAACATCATCGTCGTCGTCGTTGTTATCATCATCTCCCTTCTCTCTCTCTCTCTACCCATCTTTTTTCTTCCACACTAAAGTTGGAATTTCTTTAGAAACTCGTCCTTAGGATTCAATCAATGCGATGTCGGAAACTACGAGTTTGAGTAGCGGTGAGAAGATTGTGACGACGTCAACAATGATGGACGACCCAGAGTTCTTTGGTGCGCAACCACCATACCCGTCCGCCTATAGACCTTTCCTTGACGAATTATGTGAGAAGACCAAATTCAGCAAAAGTGAACTCCGATTTCTATACCGAGGATTCAAGCAGGTTAAAAGCTCATAATTTTCTTCATTTCACTCCTACTAGCATACTTTGTACTAACAAGAATAATCATTATTATAGGCAGTATATATAACAAACACTAATAATAATCAGAACCATCACCACCAGCAGCGTCATCATTCAGATGATAGGAGCTGTCTGTGTGTGTGTTTGTAAATATGTGATAGTTGATAATACTGCGGTACATTGTGTGCGTGCTTTTCCTCCTTTCCTCCTCAACTCTCGTCTTCATCTGCATTCCATTCCTTTCCTTTCCGTTTTTTCCTTAGCCGCTTTCCGTAATTTTGGATGATGTTCTCATAACAGCCATATAAAAGGCAGCATATTGTTCCTTTTCATTTATTCGTCTACCTTTTATTTTTATATCTTGCCCCTGAGAAGAAAAAAAATGCTGGAAATGTTTGGCTTCTTGTATTGTAAAACTCCCATTTTCCCCGACAACAAAATGATGATGTAGCGATAATGTTTGGAAGACAACATTTTGTTTTTCGTCCTTTTTCTTTTGACAAAACATCCTTCCCAGTAATAAAGTGTTATATTCTGTGTTGCTGTAGATACGTCTTTGTAGACGAAGAAGAAAAAAAAGTGGAGAGCATTTTTTGTTGTTGCTGAAATAATGAAACCATGGCTCTGTTTTCTTCATCTTCTTTTCCTTCTGACAACATCACCATCATCATCATCATCGTTAGCATCATCAGCACAATCATTCTGAGGCTTCTGCATTTTTCATCATAATGGTTGGTGGAAACTCTCTTAGAGAGCTTGTTCATTCATACTAGAGAGAATGCAAAGCAGGAACGGAAACGGGAGAGAACTCTCACACTACTACTACTACTGTTTTGCATGACACACACTTTTCTTCCAACGCTGACTTTCACTTTTTTCCGAGAAGGAAGGTCCCTGCTGTTGTTTATAAGCAAGCCAAAACCAGAGTTTTCTGAAGTGTGTAATAATAATATACGCATAAATTCTTGCAGACAAAGTGCTGGAGAGAGCGAAAAAAAAAGAAAAAAGAAAAGGAGGCATCGTCATATCATTACGAACGAGCCAAAAAGTGTGTACTTTGTCTGGCTGCTGCTACTACTACTGCTGCTAAAGCATCATTCTTCTTCTTCTTCTTCTGCTTATCATCCGCCTCCTTCCTTTGTCTTGTTGCTTTAGCTACACAGAGAAAGAAAAGAGGCAAAAAAAAGTTTGGTGAGGTGTGTGTCAGGCTTCCGAAATGTATATATTTTATGTCCCCTCAAAAATATTCACATTAGTCTCACTCTCTTCCTTTCCAGACGGAATATTATTATTATTGTCGTTATTATTATGGTTATTGTCCCCTTATATTTTTATTGCTGTTATTTGTTCCAGGTTTAAAAAACAACGCAACAACACTCACGGAAAGCTGCAGTAAATATACACTTTGGTGTTTACTCAGGGTTTAAAAAAAGGAGAGAAAGAAAGAGGGAAAGGGCCGTGGTAATGTGGTTGTGGTTGTTTTGCTGCTATAGAGACAGATCCAAAAGGCTTTATTTTTTCTCAAATATAATTTTTTCTTTCTTTCACAGGCTTTCAATTTTGAACTCACATTTTCCTGTCCATTTTTCATATTCTTGTTTGTCGCTAGTTTATTGTTAGGTGGTGGGAGAGGAATGTGTGCAGTAGTATAACTTCACTACAATTTACAGACCTTTCATTCTGATTTGTGTTTAGTGTTTAGTTGTAGAGGAACTGTGTGGGCCTAAAGTGATTTTGACAACCTGCCTGTGAGACCGCATATGTAGTGCATCTCTTTTAAGAAACCACCCAAATCTAGTTTTCTCCCAGCATACACCGTTACCTGCGTACATAAACAAGACAGATATTTTTTATCTACGCTGTCAGTAGTAAATGAACCCTAATATAATATGCATATTATCAAATATATACATGCTTATTATCTACTGTAGGTATGACAAGGATACGCCAAAAATTCCATACTTTTGCATATATGTAATAGAGATTTGCACTACCAAAATATATCGGTATGATTACAATTAGATAAATTGATATAGCTAGACTAATCCCGTTTTCCCTACACACGTGAAAGCAGAAACACTGACATTGCAAGTTGTGAAATGCGGTAGTAGTTTGGTGTGGCCATGTAGATTCCATTCCAGTTCAACATAAAATGTAGTAATAAAACAAAAATAATAACGTTAAAAGCAAAACAGGGGTGTTGTAAGACACCGACACGCATAGGTGGGCAGAGAAAGAGTCGCGTCATAAAACATTCAAGGTACCTTAGGCGTAAAAAAGGTAGCGGTTGCAACGGGTAAATGAAAAACTATTTTCGATTTCTATTTCTGGATTCTCAACTTTTCAGATTTTCCTACCATTCTCTTACTAGATAACTTTATATGCTCTTAGAAAAAGGCAGGAAATGAAACTTTTGCCCATCCCAGCGGCTGAAAAATTGATCATCAATCAGTAAAATAAAATAATAATAAATATGATTTTCAAAATAAGCCTACTTTCTTATTTCAAATGCAAGGAAGCAGGTCAAATTGACAATTTTAAATCTACAAAAAGTAGCTGAGACCAGTTTCGGACCGACAGAAGGACAGGCAGGCATCAAGAAATCTATAGATAGCTCCGGCGCTTGATGAATTGCTAACGATCTTGCCTCCTTTTAGGAGCATATCATGCTATATGCATAGTAACATGATATACACTTCTTACGTTCAAACCTGACAGTATACCGGAAAATAAATCGCTCCTTTCCGCCAATAATAATAAATACTAATAGATAACGAGATATACTTGTTACTTATAAATGATGTATATGCTGCTGGGAACACGTGTGGTGTCTGGTTTAATATGAAATAAGAACATTGCGTCGTTAGTTTGGACTTTATTTTTTCCCCAAAAGCTCTTCAATGAGACATAAGTTATTACGCTAAGAGAAAAAATGAAAATTTGAACTTTCAAACTGAAAGAAAAACAAATGGGTTATGAAATAAAATACGCTCTAGTTGCGCAGTAAATGGCTTAACAACAAGTTTATGTTCTTGAGCAGGGAACTTCACTTTGTAATTTTCACACGGAAAAGAGATTTCACGACAAGAGGCCTCTTTCGGATTAAGCCATCCTGGCTGGCATCACTACGACCGCCCCAAAAAATTTCAAAACTTTTTGCATACTATTTTGCATTTGGAATGAATTAAACATTGGTTTTGTCCGACAAGTTAGTTTTGCTTGTGTGAACAGGAAAAGTAGAGTGAAGACGGAGCGTGCTGAATGCTGTTATGTGAGCATATCAAGCTGAACGGAATACTTACGGCTGCTGTTGTGTAATTAAGCAAAGTAGGTGGATGCGCGCAGGAAAAAGTTACTTTGTTGCTTCTGCTTTCATTGTCTAAGAGAATTTGAATTGTTTTTTATTTATAAATAAGAGATATTAACACGTTCTTTTATTAATAAAATGGAAACTACACTTGCAATGAGAGGCGGAAAAATTAGGTCACAACCAACCTGTTAAACATCAGTAGATTCTCTTCATTCTACGAGTTATCTCAAACAGCACTGTATGCTGACGACTGACTGGGCATGTTAAGACTTTGCCAGCTCGTCTCTAACAAAAACGGAAAAGTAGAGATATATGGCGCATCATAAATTTCTAGAAACCCGACGCTCCGTAATCTGCAATGATATTCATAATCTTCCAGTTACTAGCAATGGCAATGTTGAAAATAGTTTTTTTGCAAGTTCTCAGATTTCCTGATCTTCTTTTCTCATATAAAATAAAATCTGCTGTCGAGAGTGACACCCAGATAGTATTTTTTTCACTTTACATTTACTTTACATTCATTACAACATGTCAAAGCGATAACGATTGCTCTACCTTCTGAGACTCTATCAAACAACGTGAATGATAATGGGTAAAAAGTATTACAGCAAATCACTTTTATTTGTGAAAGTGACAGGAATGATGGTGATATGAGCTGGTGATGTACCGCTTTTATTACCGCTACCTCCACATAATCATATCTCCACCAGGTAGTCTTCATCCAACAGAGAGAAATAGCGAGTGAGCGAACTTGTTCTTAGTTCTTTTGCATTTTTCATTTATTATCAGTGATGTTGGTTGCGTATATCATTCTAGCGCTCCCCCCTCTCGTGTAAATTTTGCTACGTAGTTGTCTGGCAGTATATTCCGATCGTGCAGCATCCGGTGTTCGATTCGCGACATTTTGAATCTGACACTATTTCCGTCCATGGTGCAAAGTATCGGAAAAACTGAGGAACGAAATTACACAAGTTTATTCCATAATGAAAATTCAAATCAAAACCTGTTTTCTATTCTCTACAGTTTCTCCGACAGAACGCTGTCACACTTTTTGTCGGAGAAGTAAAACAAGTTCCAATGATATGCTGTGCATGTGCACAGCTTGAAAATCTGAATCCCGCAGATATCTTTCGTGGAATAATAATATTCCTGAGTAGTAGATGGGAGTACAACGGCTTCAGTCAATACAATACACATCCCCCACATACATGTATGTTTTAGGTGTATTCCCACCATTTGCATAATAAAATTGAAAAATTGTCATTTTTCCAATTTAGTTTCCATTAGGAGGCACAAAATGTTATATCATATCCCTCCGATAAGGGAAAAGAAAAAAGGGATGCGGGCCTACTACTACTACCGCCGCCAACTGTCTGCTCTACACACACAAAATGCTACTGCGACCATCATGAGATCATGCTGCTGCTGATCACTGCCTTTCATACGAGGTTATCATAATACTACTCCGACGACTCCGCTTGTGTGTTCCTTCCAAACGAGGATTCACAAATCTGGGAAGGCGCACCAGCAAAAAGTAATTTCCATCAAATTTCCATATCTTCTGTGACAATATCAGAGTGTAGTAGAGCAGCGGAGTAGTAGGAGCGATACACATCAGCAATGACGAAATATATTTATTTGCTGGTGGATCTCCCGAAAAAAAATGAACAGAGCTCTACGACTCTAGAGCAGGGTTTATTATGACGTACACAATAGGAGGACTACTGGCGCCTCAAGTAAACAACTACTAGAAGAGAAGGGCAGAGAATGCGTGTGCATCTTCTTGTGCCTACTTACATGACTGGTTATTTATCACTATTCGTCTGGTAGTCTCCTACTCCCCTAAAATGAGCAAATTCCTTCACACCGTGTGTGTGATGGTGTTGGTTCGCGAGAAGGCACGTATGTTCATGTACTTTCCTATCTAGCAAAATAGTAATAAAAAAAATGTGTCCTTCTTCCCAATTTTCGGTAAAAGACGAAAAGAGAGACAGTTGCAGCAGCCGTCCCAAAACGTTGAAACATTAGCATCAGCAAGCGAACACCCAAGATTTTCTTCTTGCTACTATTACATATTTATTCTCTCTTTCTCTAAAAGCATCCGTGACACTAGGCTGCAAAAATGGACGATTTTTTTTGCACTACTACATACTCAACTCCTTTTTGCGTTTGGTTCACTTGCCACTCCTTAAAATATTTTTTAATCAATTACCCACATAAAATGGTTTTATGGATGTAATATTGGATTTGCCATCTGCAAAACTTCTGCTCCTGTTGAAACGGTTACATATTTCATACTTTGGTGGAGAAACGGCAACCGTAGGCCATTTATAAAATTATTATCTCTCCTCCTGCTAGTATTACAGCAGCAGTCATATTATATTACCTATACCGTGATGAGGTAACATTAAATAATTTTAGCCGTGCGAAAGTATTTTAGCCAACAGTATATGATGACGCTTTATCATCATATCTAGACAGTTATGTATTGCCATTTTTTCTTTTTTTTTCTCTCTCTCAGCCTAAAACACATACTATATTTTATAGCATGTGAGATGGTGTTAGTAGTGTCTCTCTTATGATCTTTGCTGTTTTTTCTTCTTCTTTTTTTTCTCTCTCTCTCTCTCGCTCTCGATTTCATACAAACATATTCCCATGTGATGATGTTTGTCGAGCTAATTTTGCCCATCTGTTCGAACTCTCAGCAAACAGCAGGGCAATGCAAGGCAAGACCAGAGGAGAGTTTCTTCATACGAGGAACGACTCAATGTGCATGTTACGTACTTTTTGCACAAAGACGAAGACGAAGAAGAAGCAGCAGGCAGGCTGTGAGCAAACAAGCATCCTCTCTTTCTCTTCTCTCTTTTTTACCTTCATACTAAATTTAACCACATGTTTCATGGCTTTGCTCACAATTTCTCATCATGCATCCACCATCTCACTCCTATAACGGCGTACATATTATAACGGCAGCAGCAACAACAACAACAGCGACAACGAACGGGAGAGCAGCAAGCAGCAACACAACATTCAAAGAACTGCTACAACAGTATCACAGCATCAAACAAACGAAATCGTGCCAATTCCTATTATTCTTTCCACCTCCTTATATTTTCCACCATTCATCCATGATGTTTTTATGCGGTGGTGGTGGAGGAGAGAGAGAGAATTTTGCAATAATAGCAAATAGAATGCCATGGCAAAAGAGAGAGAGAGAGAGAGAAAATAATACTTTGGTGTGTTGTATAGATGGAAAGAAAATGAGAGGGAGAAGGACACAGAGCTCTATAGTTTCCTTCCTCCTCGAAGACTCCTTCTGTTAGCCTTAAATATTGGATGCTTTCACGAGGCTGAGAAAAGTCTGCTCCTTTTTTCCCCTCCGCTTGCTTTGTTCATCATTTCTTCGTATGTGCCTGTCTTGATGATTTTCTTATTCCCTAGTCACTAGTACTACCAAGCATACCTTTCTCCTCACCTTCATCAATACATCCATAATGTACGACGAGAGAATTCCGTGTCACTGTTATCGTTCAAACAGCTCAGTCAATGTTATTGGTGGTATGTGTGCTTGGTTGTTTGATGTAATAATAATAATAATAGTAAATGTTTGTTTTCACTTTGACATTTTCATCTAGGAATGTCCGGCCGGGATCGTCCAAGAGGATACTTTCAAGGAAATCTACGCTAAATTCTTCCCTTATGGAAGTAAGTGTACATATTTATAATTGCCTCTGATGGTCACATTATGTAACAAACCGGTCAATAATATGTATATTTCATTTGTTTACTCGGTAGTAATATTTAATGTGGTAGTTATGCTATATGACTATGACAGCAGAAGAAGAAATATTTTTTTGATGTAATTGTATGATTCAGCTAGTTATTACTTTTTTCCCTACTACACAAACACATTATCTGCACCATTCGATGTGGTTTCCATCATCCTCATCGCACTTTCTAGTGGAAAATAAGAGAGGGAGAAAGAATGAGTTGATATGTGCCCACCAGTGCACATTATTACCATTACCACAGCCGTCTATGTAGCAACTTTGCACGACATTACGGGTTTAGTTGGAAAGAAAAATGGAGAAACTAGAGTGACAGGCACTTTTTAAAAAAAAGTGTGTAGATGAAATGTATGTACAGTTATATTGTACATTTTGTATTTCAATTGTACTTTTGTGAGTGTGAACTTTTCTTTTGAAGTGCAAGAAAATTATGTGTAGTTCTGGAACATGACCACGAACCAGAACATTACAAGTTTCATGCCTGTCTATGCAATCTTACACATTCGATTCATGTACAAAAAACTGTGTGAGGCCTTTTCTAGTTCTCATGACGTGATTTTTACGATTATGTCGGATACTTTTACAGAATGGTTTCCAATAGCAGTTTCTTTTTTTTTACTTTTGCTATCTTTCTCCATGTGAGCCTCTACGAGGAAATATATTGTGGGAAACGTTTCTTTTGACGCTGTTTTTCGCCTGCCATAGGCGTGTATACATGTAGCAGCGCTACGTTACCTAATATTGTTTAGAAATTCCTTGATATGGAATAGGTCCATTTGGAAACCATAAAAATTGAGTCCGATAGTAGTATTGGAAGTGGAAGTTGTAGTATTTTTCTTCTCCTGTAATGGTTTTATGTAGTCGTAGCATTAGTCAAGGAGATGCGATAAAAAATAATCATTCCCTTTCATGATCTCTGCTAGATAAACACACTCCGTACTATACTCTTTCTTTCTCCCCTTCTTTCATTTTCATCACGCTTCTTCTTCTTCTTCTACTTTTGCACTCTACTACTACTACTACCTTTGCTAATGCTCCTACAACTCGTAAATTTTTTCTCAAGTTTCTTTTATTTAAAGCATAAAAATAAAATGAAGTAATGGAGGCATTCTTATTTGCTTTTAAAAAATAAAAGAACGGGATTTTAAATGACTGTGAATGGGATGATGGGAATGAATTGAAATGCTCACCAAGTTTTCTGTCTCTTTTTTACACCATTCTCAATCAATAGATTCCTCTGTTTACGCTCACTTGGTTTTCCGGGCATTCGACGTTACCAGCTGTGGAGCAATCACATTTAAGGTAATCAACATCAGTTTCCACTTACTTTTTTTTATTTAGAGCATCTATCTGCACATGTCTACGTGTACAATGAACGTGCTACGGAAGGCCAACCATACAAATGGAGTGTATATCTGATTCAGTACAGTCAACTTGTATATTGTCCTGCCATTCTTCATGTGTAGCTTAAATAAGGCAATTCTTTCAAAAAAATATATATATCTTTGCTGCTTTGATTTACTCTCTTGCCTCTTCGCTTCATTTTGCTAAAAACTTTCCTTTCGAGATCTGACGGGATAGCACGTAGGAATTTGACTGGAAGCGATATTCATCCCATTAACGAGTGAAATGAATGAAAGCCAAATGATCAGAGAGAATGTGCTCTTTGAATAGGTCATGTTGTCGTTACTACCAGGAATAAATATGAGAGATTACCCGATAGATTACACAAAATGTGATTGGAGGAGGGAGATGAGTAAATGAAGTAAAATGCTTTTGGTGCCCTTTTGGGAAAATAAATATTGAACATATTTTAGTATCGACTATTAATATTACATACCTACCAATATATCTTTTATATTATGTACATAACTTATAGAGGGACAGATAGACTGACATTTACTTTTGTTTTAAACATGAGTCTCTCTCTATCTCTGTCGCTATGTCGTCAGTAAACATCAAACTTGTGGAAGGGGTGACCTGAGACCAAAGTTTGAAAGTCATTGATTACTCCAAGTTTAGAAAGGTTTCCGAGATCGATAAATGGTTGGACGACCGTGTAAAAGCTTTGAAATGTTCGAAACCCACAATCGAGTAATGCTATGAAAGCTCCATCAGATTAGCGAGCGATATGGAAAAAATCCCATTTCTTTGGATGAAAGCTCTTCAAGCGTAATGTTCGGTTAAAAAGCCTTTTGAGTGCTACCGAGTCATCTGAAATAATAGTTTGTAATTGGAATCAAAGTTGAGCAAATAAAGTATTCCATACACACTCACTCGAATGGCCAATTTCAGAGAAATCGCAAAATGGTAAATTGGCCCGACCACATCCTTTTAAGCAACATCAGATTATTCAATTCATATAAAATTCAGCCATTAAACTTCATCCTTCCTGCTTTCCTTTTTTTCGAAAGTGATGTTGCAGAATTTATGATGGCCTTTTACTCTGGGAGAAAGGACCACTTCTACGTTGATATGCGGCAGCTGCTGCTGATAAGTTGCGTGTGTGCTATTAATACTTTTCTTTTTAAAACAGGATATGATATTAACACTCTCTACCCTGCTTCGTGGATCCAGTCGTGAGAAACTGAGATGGATATTTTGCAGACTGTACGATAGCAATGGGAACGGGTTCATAACGAAGAGGGAACTTTTCGACATCATTTCAGCAGTGCACGATCTCGTTGGAGTTTCAAAACAGGTTGGCTTCCCATTTTTTATTGCATTATGTATGTCCATCGTATACGCAGAGAGGTCAGGTCCTCAGCATTTTACAAAACCAGTAGTGTGGCTTCCAGGGTCTGACCATAAAATAATATAATTTGTAAGCGCAGGGAAGGGAATTCGTATAAATGTGCCTTGCGTAAATTGTACATACATAACTACATGCCTAGATATATATAATATGTATGTCCTTCCCCACTCTCGTCCCACACACAGCTCCTTTCCGCATTACTTATTATTATTATTAGGTATTTAAATACATCGCAACACTCTTTTACCCTTTGGCCATGTAATGCAGTAAACTTAAATGATAATACCACGCTCATATTGTTATTTTTATGGAGGGATCTGCTGATACCGCAATATCCAAGTACGTACTAAACAGCATCCGTTATTGCGATACATACTTGTAGTCATTCTTGTTCTTCTAAAGAGAAAAAAAAGTTGTGTCGTATTTTTTTGTGCTTTTAGGGGGTATAATGTAAAGATGATGAGACTACTTTACTTCGAGTTGTGTCAGCAGCTACTTTTCACTTGAAATTTAAGACTTGAAACTTCCAATGAAACCAATAGTTTTTATGAGAGCATTACGGGAAAGTGGCCAAAGAGCTCGCAGACTTTTATTTTTGCAAAGATATTTGTTTACAAAACGGGTATTCATTTTGTACGTTACGAGAAAAGGGAAAGAAAGTTGAAGTGAAACTCTTGACAGGCTGACGAATGGTTTGTATGGATGATCACAAGTATTCCTCTGACTTATTCATTCCAAGTATATATGTACTTGTTCGAGATTTGATATGCCGTATCTAATCATTGGGATTGGAAATCTATTTACAGGGCGAAGACAGGAAGACAAGGGATCATGTCGATAAAATTTTCTCCAAATTTGACGTCAATAGAGATGGAATCGTGACAATCGAAGAATTTCTTGAATCCTGTTTAAAAGTAAGTGAATGTGCGTTTTTTACAACCCACTTTCATCTATAAACCGGTAAAGGTACTACAATAATACTGTTGAGAAATGGTTGTGCTATGTCGGCAGATATAATATATACAGAACGATGATTCGCTTTAGATTTGTTTATTTGTCTTTCCAATAACATATTCGCAACTTTGGAGAAAGTGGCGGTTCTAAACATTAGGCTCCTCAGGCTTTCCTAAACCTTTAAATGTTTCCCAAATTAATTCAAACTGGACCAGAAAAGTTTTTGGCGCTGCCCAAAAATCCCATGGCGAAATATTTTGTAACTAAGAGGTCACTTATATATCACGTGAGTTTATGTAAGAAGATCAAGGTTCAAGTCTGACAATGAGATCATGCCCCCTTCTGGGCCAGAGTTCCGGGTACGCCACTACTGTGAGCATCTGTTTGGTCAAATGATATTAAATGTTTGAAAGGTATATTGACGGAATAAAGGAAATATACGGATCCCCATAGATACTCATTCCGGAAAATATTGCGCTAGATCCGTTTTCAAAATTGAGCACACGTACACAGCGTACGCTCTTATAAAACTTTCCCCTGCACGTACCTCCATCTATCTATACATATTAAATAGTTAGATATCATGCTTGTTACTCCTATTCTCATGCTGCAGTTTCCTTGGAAATCCTCGCTTCACTTTGTTGCATAATTTTTAAATTGTTTTTCTTTCAGGAATTTTTTATGGCTTTTCTATATGTGAACACACTGCTACATATATCATATAATATATAGTTTTACTGAAAACAATTTCCGCTCAAGAGCATATCTGTTCCAGAGAACAAAAAGGTTTTTCTGCGATAGGCTTGATTGTGATAATGTTTTAACTGTAGAGAGTCGTTGATTGCAAGAAAGAAGCAATGTGCAGTTCTCATTGCTATCTGTTACTGTCAACGTCTGTCGCTACTTTTTCCGTTTCCAGTTAACTATAAAGCGTCTCATCTCATCTCAGAAGAATATCCTCTCTGACAATGAGAAAAGCCTCTCTCATCGGTATAATCAGCCAAGCCGTATGAAGCCGCCCACTTTGCCTTTCCAAACTTACACGTAAACCGAGGACGAGTACTCTCCGAAAATTGCTTCTTTATTTAACAGAGCTCCAATAATAACAAAACATAACTTCCTCTGATGATGATGATGAAGATTGTTGTAGTAGTTTTAGCTTATTTGCCGTCGGCGATACAGTCAGACCAGTAAAACAAAGTATCCCAGCTTACGCAACTGAGAAGAGCAAATAAGAAAGTTAGTTTTTTTCTTTTGCTCAAGGCACTCACCAAAAACTCAGAAACAGAGAGTGCACTATCAAGTTTTTTAAAGACAGCATTGCCCCATAGGTAGGTATTGCCCACAATATTATATCTAATGCATACACTTATTTACTCAAGTTAACTGAATCCATATAAAAACAACAAGCATTTTTTTTCTCTCTTTCTCTCTATTCGAAAGAGTATTATTAGTTGTAGATGTACTTAAGTAACCGTAGTCGATCCTTGCTCATATTTTTACAAGGCTTCCGAGTTAAGTGGCGGTATTGGTGGTGGAAAAGGGAATGCAATGTGCAATGTCAAGAATAATCTAACTTGTTGGTTGCTTTTTTTGCCTTATATTTTATGCATAAACGTATAATGCCCATTGAGCTTTACGAGCATGTAAAGATGAGAATGGAACATTTTTTATGTATGCTCAATTCAACTAGCCAAAAAAATAAATACACAAATGTAGCCAGAGAGTAGAAATGTGGAAGAGAAAAAAATTGGTAGGTATATATCTTTGGGAAAAGTCACGATCTCTTGCTCCTGTGCAATTTCTTTATCATATCTCCCCTTTTCCTCCATCATTCGTTCTTTCACTATCACCATTTCTCCATGTCGTGTCTCTGCTTCTTCTGCGGCTTCATTTATACCTAAACTCTCATTTTGCCTCCAACTCAGAAAGAGCAAGCAAAGAAACGACATTTTTTGCTACGTTTTCTGCTTACATAAGTGTTGTAGACATCGTGTTGCTCTAACAACCGTAAGAAGCCAGTGGTAGACTATCAACCAACGGGGATTTTCTGTACAAATCCAAAACAATATTTAGTAGTTAGCAGAAGCAGACGATATGAAACCTGTTAAAATCATGATGACGATGATGATTGTGATGATCATGACGACGACGACGACTATAATGCTTTTGTTTAAATAGAAACTAACGGCAACGCTACACTCTTTCATCTTTATATGGTATTATATTACCAAGTTACCTTTTTGAACACATTCTTCTAGGAATCAGTGGTGGCAGCGGTAGTATAGTTATGATAATTGGCTTTTCCCCTTTGCTCCTACCGCACTCTGTAACTTTCCTATTTAGCTTTCAGAAGAAGTAAAAGTGTGTCTCAAATGATCCCAAAGTCGTACTAGTATGGGTTATTATTATACGCTTTTAGTGGAAACGACTTTCCCTTCTGGGAGTTGCCAATTCGATTGTCTTGTTTTGCCCAATGCCTTCTTTCAGTAGTGGTAATATGATTTTTTTACTTCCTAATGTCTCTCGTGACAGTGAGTCATGAGAAAATGCATGTAGCGTGACATCACTACTACTTTTCCAAATGTGACGGTTATTTTCACTTTGTCAAAATCGAGATATTTCTATCCAGGAGCAGCAGCAACAGCATATTACTTTTTAATATATATTATTAGACAAAAAACGAGCGGTTGTTGGTGGTGGTGGGCTCCTCCGTGCGGGAAAGTACATTAGTATTTCCACCAACTGCCTTTTCATTTTTGTTTTAGCCAACCATTTCTCTTTCTCTCATCTCCAAAAGCATTTCAATTTACCTATATATCGTGTTGTCTACCTGTCCTCCTCTCGAGATGTTTCTTTTTAAAACTCTGGTCTCTTTCTTTTTTTCACTTTTCAGGATGATGTGATCATGAAGTCGTTGCAGGCTTTTAGTACGACGCTGTACTAGTGAGATAAATTATATGTACATAAAAATGATTTTTAACATGTCGCCGTTCATAATGATTATTTTGGACGTTCTTCTTTCTCTACCGTCGTCGTGGTGCGTGCGTGTGGGCAAGGCCATAGGGCGGAAGCTAAAGGAATAAATTCACACTACCAACTACTACTACTACTACATACATCATACGTTTTTTGTAATAATGCCGGTGAAGGACTCAAGACTCAACTCGCCAATCATCCATAATGTACTAGATAGACATTACTACTACTACTACTACTGCTTCACACACGTGTAATTTGTAAAATTGCTATCCATTATTATATTATCCTACACACTACCAACTACTACACCAAATAAAATCTTTTACTCTTTGTTCTCCTCCCATCATCATCCCATGACTCATCAGCTTCACCATAATCCGCGTAATAAAGTAAGCTTTTTGAGCGTGCCCCTAACCGTATGAAAACCGAGCAAAAGCACTAATATTGGCTATATATGATTATTACAACAATTAATATCCTCTACTACTCCATATTATGCATTATGATAAGACCTAGTGCTTGTGTTGAAAAGATAAATATTAATTATTACATACTACAGAGTATGATGAGTTGTGCCACACAGAGCTGTATAATGATATTATGTAGCTATATGAGGTATTATCATCATCATCATCATCATTGCCTGCTTATATGGTAGGAAAGAGAACCGATAACTAATGTGTTTGGTGGTCACTTTTGTTCAAATGCGAACAGAGAAACACAAAATTGGCTACTCTATCTTTCTTCTTTTCCCGTTTTCTAGTTTTCACGAAGGAAGTCGTAAATCTTGTTTAGAGTTCGCTGAAAGAAGGAGAAGAAGAGGAGTCACGCTTTTGGGTTTGAGTTGTTGTAAACCGTGTGGAACACACAAGGCTGTTAATACCACCTTGTGAGCAGAATGGTAAAATAATATATAAAAAAGCTAATATTCTGTCCAAGAGAAGTGTACAGTTTACAGGAAAAGTAATCGTAAACAGATTTTAAAACGATTTGTTCAAAGGCATCCGAGTACTTAAAAACATGCTAAACGCAGCTTTGAAGTTTACTGTTATTTTCATTTTGAGTTTATTTTTTACCGTGTGTTGGAAGTTGGAAATCAAATTTTATGCTTAGTTGAGTAGTTCCAGATGAAAAATCTTTTACGAGTGAGTATACATGTATATAACGTAAGCAAAATCACAGACTTTTTTTAGCTTCCACACAAATTGACATAGACCGAGTTAATAGAGGTAGAAGTGGGAACACGGCGAAGAAAGCCAACCGAACCTGTTTCTTATTTCATTTTGCATGATTCACTTTGGCAGAAAAAGAAAATACATACATATTTCTTCGTTTTTTCCCTCTATCGGAACGTTAAACATTATCGCGTCGCAACATAATTGACGTAAACGTGAAAAAAATTATAACGGAGTAATGAATTTGATATACTCAACCAATTTTTGGGGAAAATGGACTGACTACGTTGAATATTTCATAAGTACATACTAACGTTTATATCTGATATATAGAGCGTATACTAATACTGTACATATTATATACTAGCCATTTTTCTAATTGAAATTAAAACTTAAATTACGCTTCCATCAAAAACAAATCGCTGAAAAAAAGATTGACGGAAATTACAAATTTTGACAGTGAAAGCCTGCGTTAGTATTTTCCCTTTCCTAAATCTTGCTTTTTGTATTAGATTTCGCTTCCCTTAAATATTTGTTCGCTACGGAACTTGTGAAATAAGCAGCTTAAATTAAGCTTAATTAAATTAATTAAGCTGTTTAATTCTTCTCAATTACAGCATAACATATTTCCCCTTCGCTGATTACGATATTATATCTTCCCAGAAAACCATTTTGGCAAAAAAACGTGTCTTTAGACAGACAACTGGCACTGACGTCTTGGAAAAGAAGAGCTTGTCTCGAGTCAGACAAAAAACGAAGTAACTGAATAAATCTTTTTAAACAAAATTGCTAGTGTATAAAAAGCAAAGAGTCAATCCAAGTTTCCCTTCCACTCCCACACCTCAAACTTAAAACTGTTTGTTTTTGCAAACCGAAAAAGAACTTTTTCACTTCGCGTGTCTTCAAGTTCTCGTCCTCCTTTTTGGTCATTTGATGGCACAGTCTCTCTCTCTCTCAAACTTTAGTCGGTCATAAAAATTAAGGTTCATTCATAAGTTATCCAACTACTTTTTGCGCAATGCAAAACTCAGTCGTTGCCATGACTGTATGGACTATGGAAAACCATGCATTTCTATGACGAGGCTAAAGCAAACTTGATTGATTGATATGCTGATTCTGATTTGGTCTGATTTTCCCCCAACTCTACTAATCATGCACGCGAAATATTGGTGAAAGCATTCTGTTCTACGTCGCAACAATCGCAAAGCGGTATCATTTTTGATGGGTAACGTTGTACACACACTGCTTTAATAACAATCACATTTACTTACTTGGCGTCATATACACTTCTACTGACAAAGTACACCAAAAAACCAAAATAATGAAAAAAACTTATTGTATACTATTGTTGTCGGATGAAGATTGGGGGTTATAAATAATGAATGTTAACTGGATTTCATATATACACGTACATTATTACATACACAAAAAATATACCGGATACTGAATAGAATATATAATGAATATTATGTACAATGTACATGCATACAAGTAGAGTTAAGCAATTTTGCGCATGTGAATAGTGTAAAAAATCTACAAAAAATAGTGTGTTGAAGATGACGGGGGAAAGGTCCAGGCAGAAATTGTGATATTTTAATAATGAAAAAAATACATTTTGTCAAAAAAATCGAATGAGCTGTTCCTCACCAATGGGGTCATACATAATGAAAATAATATAACAATCCCGTACTCTTACGTATGTACTCGTTTCTTTTCTCTTCAGTTTTAGGTTTCAAGTAAAATGTAACAATGTAATGTAAACACTGCAATTGATATATAGAGCAAAACTTTTAAATAATAAATCAAGAATATATATATAAATAAATAAATCTATATATATATTATATGAATGTTATTTAATGAAATAAATTATGTAGTGTTTATTGTATTGTTGATATGATTAAGGGTGCTGTAAATGTCAACGGTGCAGGGATTTCGCCTATTCTTTGTCGGCCGAGTTTCGTGCAATATAATATTTGTTTGGCTTTCATCACACTAACACGGAGCTAATTTTTTAACGCGTCTATCTTGAAGTTTGTTGGTTGGTACAAACTATACTAGTATTTCATATAAAGATGCAGTTTCAAAAATATAATATATAAAATGCAACCGGATGAACATATTTAATACTCCAACTCTCAGATTGAGGATCTGTAGGCTAGAATTTCATAGGATTTCTTGTTTTGACAATGTAAAAGTAACACCGGTTAATGCGTTATATGATGACATGATTTGTTTTAATAACTTGATTTTTAGCAGCACAGTTTTTTCTCCGATTTTGGACACGTTGATGCCGGCATGAGTCAAACGATTTTGATATTGCATGAAACCGCACGGGAACGAATGTGGAAACCCTGCCAGAGTTCTATAGTTTTAGCATTGTGTGAAATAAATTATGTTAGCGTATAGCTCATCATTAGCTAGCAGCCAAGAAATTTTACGCTAGTCAGTCATTCCAAATAATAAAATACAATTTTTAATGCATATGTAATAGAGATACCGTAATGTTTAAGTCACCTGTTATTGTTCTTTGTCTTATCTGTTACATGAAACCTTATTAGAGTATACAACAGATGCTAGAAACTTCATATTGTATATGAGAAACATGTTATTTCAATAAATAAATACCAGCATCAAAATGCTGACAACCGTTGTGAGACGTGCAGTTATTAATGGCATAACATGCGGGATCTTTCTCGAGCTTCACTTAAAAAATATGAGACTATCATGTAGTTTGAAAAATGTAAAAATACCTACCTACCTTGCCATTTTATTTCATCGCCACAATATTTACATAGCAGGACCCATAACATCTTTAAAGAAGCATTATCAAATAAATCTTGATGGATCTACTAAAACCGGTACCTTGTGTCATGAATTCAATTACAGGATTATGAGAAATCGCCGAACGCTATCATCAATTTTGTTCCCTCATGTACTAACTTTTCCAGTACATCAAGATGAACATTCACTTGGAATTATAATTTATGCTAACGTGTACCATATCTGGACTAAAGTAAGTCAACTGGACTGGACGGTTACATAAACCAGGTCATCTTTACTATTCGGCCTCGGATTCTCGGTTTTTTGTAGAAAAAAAATTCAAATATTTCCATAGTAACAAAATTACAAATAATTCTAGTATGATATGTTAGAACGATTTAAAGTACATTTCATTTTATTTTACATTCACTCAGCACACAGAATTTTTACGGTTTTGGTTCCTTAAAACGAATATAAATATAAATACTATATATTACAGTAGAAAATGGTCTACAATAATGAGAAAGTATTCCTACTTGACTACATCTGCATAGTTTGAAACTTTCAGTTCACACCTACTCCCACTATAACTTTTCGTTAAACTGCGGATACTTTCCCAAAAGTTTATTTAGTTGCTTTGTTGTTATATTCCTAACGTTCCTTCCAGTAATTAGTTGTCCCGATTCTTCCCTCTCCTTTCGCGTTTTCTTATTTTCCTACAATCATACAATTCCAGTTCTCATTATTACGCCCAGTCACAAACTACATACACAATGCCCCCTTCCATCAATGAACTAACCATCATTTAAAAACAATGGGTTAAATTACTTACGGTATGCTCTGTGTAACACTTCTGAAAACTGTTAATCTCCTCCGCACACTTGACCTCCTTAAAGTCGTGCTTCTTCATGCAAGCAAACATTACCGCCATTTCTTGTAGACAGGAAACATCTAAATCACAACAAAATGCATCATTAAAAATATTATCGAAAACAGTCAATTTTTACTGAAACTCTTTCCAACGCATAACACTAATTTCGACCATCATCATATCATCACAATTATATCATTAACTATACCTGCTGATTTCTCCGACTTTCCAGACACCGAGTTCTTCAGCTGCAACGGAGTTAATTCCTTAAAGGGCGTCTGGCTAATTTCTTTAGGGTTCAACGGCAACCTACAGAACTTTCTCTTCACTCCACCTAAAACATCGGTGGTCACCCTCATGATTCCAACAATTCACCGATATCCAATCGAACAGAGATATGCTTACACTGTCGTCAATTTCCTTAGTTAACTAACTAAAATGACCACTAATGAATTTCTTAACAATTGAACGCAAACGTGTTTTCCAGATGATCACTGGACTAGGATCATCTCACACGACGGTCCACGGGTGTTTGTTTATCTGCTCCGGTTTCTGATCTGTTGTGCTAGAGCTGTGGAGTGACTGTGGTCGGTCCATTACCCGCTAGCGCATTTGAACAAGCTGATACGATGAAATGCATGCTTTTCCTGCACGGAAATCAGCAGCGCAAATCATTATACTGTATCGGATAGTCACATGGACTGGTCAAGAGTTTATCAACCCTCTTTTGTTTAGAATAAAAAAGGTCAACAAAGTGATTATTTTTCTACGCACGGTCAGGTCAGGTGTCATTTATTTTATTGACTGAGCGAGCAGCTTAATTGACTTTGAGACTATTGTCATCTTTTGAGGTAGTCAACAAGGTGGACGGAACAATTTGGTTGACGGCGTGATTGTTGAGTTTGTAATTATCTAGCTTAACTGGCTGAGTGAAGTCAGGAGTTGTTAGTTCTCAGTTAATTTGGGAAGTTGGTTAAAAGTGGACAATGAAGTACATGTCGCTACACTGTCGACGAGTTATTTCAAAGCTGCTGCAGCAAGATCTGCACTCGAGCAACGGTTTTCAAAAGCATGCCTTCCTCACGTCAATTCCAGGTCGTTATTTTTCGACAGAAACAACACCAGGTAAGTGCTTACTTGTGTGTGATTGGTTGATGCTGAGTTGATTTAATTGCAAATGATGGTTTAATTTGTCATTCGTGTTGTATGGATTGTAGTTGTGAAACAAGATGGGTTTACCGGGGAACAAGATTCTGATTCTGAGGTCACTGACGTGAAGAAGACGAGGAAGGTAGAATGTCCAGAGGATTCCAGACTGATGAGAATATCAATTATTGGAGTTCCAAACGCGGGCAAGAGTACCATCATCAATGCTTTGACTAACTACGATGTATGTATTTATATTAAATCGCAATAAATTACACAAGTCATCATATAACATAATAATATCAGGATTGAAATCGTTTCAAAATTGTTAAACTTAAAGTGAATTATATGATTATTTTTCTTCTTCCAAGGTATGTCCTGTTTCCCGGCGTCCTCACACTACACGAAAGAATCAGAAGGCGGTATACTTAGACGAAAATACCCAGTTAGTATTCGTGGACACACCAGGCTTGGTTAACGTCAAGGAAATTAAAAAGTACGAGGCACCTCCTGAAATAATGTAGATTAAAATAATGCATAATGGTTTTCACTGTAACTGTGATATATGATGCTTGTTTCATCACTGTTTCAGGTTTTCCTTCACACCAGAGTTTGTGTATGGGCCGGAGAAATCCATCGGAAGTTCTCACGTAATTGCAGTTGTTCATGATGTGTCTAATGCAATCAGTCGGAACAAGTTGGATATTCGTATTAAACGTGTCCTGGAAAAATTTCCTGACAAAAAGACAGTCCTTATTTTAAACAAGGTAAAAAATATACAAGAAATTTATTTTTGGCAGTAATCAAACAATTTATTTTATGAAACCTGTCAATGTATCAATAACTAGCAATAAGCGACAATTTTATTTGTATTTAGATCGATACAGTTAAAACAAAGTCAAAGTTACTAGACACTGTGAAATATTTAACTTGTGGAATAGTTGGAGGCAATCCTCTGCCTGTACGTACCCTTGAAGAAAAGAAAGAGAGTCACAAGCGCTTAGACACGGAGGCTATACTTGCCAAAGCAAAGCAGCGTTATGAAGAGAAGCAGGCACTCGAGAAGTGTTTAACGACTGAAGAAGAGGCGTTGCAAATCGCACATAAATTCTTTACCAAAGATGAAATCAGAAAGGGTATGAGTGATTGTATTATTTATTTATTGTACTATTTAACTTAAGTGTAAAATGTTTTATATGTTAATGCATATTGATTTTTTCTGGTCAGGTTTTCATCAACTGGGATGGCCTAAATTTAATGACATTTTTATGGTTTCCGCACTACAAGGAGATGGCGTTGAAATGTTAAGGGTAAAAAATCATTGTTATTTAAATTAAATTATGTTAGCTTAATACGAATAAACATGCGAGAACTATTTATTTTTTTAATTACAGAGATATTTGGTTGTAAATGCTGTCCCTCATGATTGGCTTTACGATGCTGATACTTTGACAGACGTACCGCCACAGAAGCTGGTCCTTAGCATTCTTCGATCAAAACTCTTAGAATACCTGCCTCAAGAAATCCCTTTCAGAGTTCAACCTGTTTTGGAGTTTTGGGAAGAGAAAGACTCAGGTATTTTTTACGTTACATGGAATTCGAATTTGGTGCAGTTAATTGAACATCAAAGTATAGTAAGCATTAATTAACTAAAATTGGAACCCTTTTCTGGATATTTACAGGGATACTTAGCATCAGCTACCAAATAAAGTGCCCTAAAGAACGATATCAGTGGTGCATTCTGGGAACTGGTGGAAGCCTAATTAATAACATCATACGTGACACTGAGAAAATTGTTAGCGGTCTTTTATATCGTCCAGTGAAATTATCGTTAAACCCTGTATTCGATAAATCTTTAGCAAATAAGGAATAATGTTCTTACTTTCTCACGGCAATTCTTACAACTTTTTGACGAATAAATATCTTACTTGTTTGAACCAACCATATACATACTTTAACAAGTTCTGTTTCGCCAATTTCAATAAAGTTTCGAAGGCATGCAAGTGTGAATGGATCACACTGTTTTCTTTGTTTATATGTATGTATATCGTTTCGTCCGGATCATTCATCATTTCTTCAATTTAGGGGCAACGTGATACACCATTTATCATTCAAACATTACCTTAATACGAAACGCGTCTTGAAGCGGATCATGTTAATTCAACAGACACATAAAACATAGTAAAGGCTCGCATAATTATTGTGAGGGCAAAGGGCCTCACAAGAATAGACTTTAGTTACCTCCGCGGCTTCAATAGGCACCTATACGTACTTATATATCTCATTTCATCTTCTTCAGTCAGTTCACAGCGCGTAGACATTAGCAACAAAACTTGTCTTATGAGAGAAAGGAAGATGGAAGAGAAACAAAGATGCACGATGCACGCTCAATGTCCATAGTCCATAATGCGTAATGTTTGCCTGTTTCTAGCAAGGTGTCAAGTATGATGTATGCATATCCCAGCGTTAAAATAAACACCTATTGTTCATTTAACATATTAGATCCATATAGCTCTCTTTAACGGCAATTTATACCATTTTTGGAAAACATTAAATTCTCCTATTTAAAAATGTGTAAATCACAGATAAATCCCGATTGTCAAACATCAAGCCAAAAAAGCGCAATAGGCAGCCATTTAATTAATATTAAATATTCATTCAAAAAGCCATAATAATTTCATGAGATTATGTTTCCCTATTATCCGAAATGCTGGACCTTTCGGCCGAAAATGGACTGTTAAAAATCGGTTAATTCCGAAAAAAATGAAATATATATCAACCCATGCTAGTAGTCCAGTCCAGTCAACAAAGCAGAGCAGGGAAAATGAGGATCCAGAAAGGAAAGTGAAATGAACCGAGTTTTTTTTTTCGCTGCCCGTCACGCGGAACAGCTGAGGATTTTATGCATGCAAGCCATTGGAACATGTGTGTGTCCGTGTTTTTGCAATACACCATTCGACTCGACATTGATTTCATCTGCTGTTCCTGCGAACGTTCGAGTTGTTGGTTTGTCTTTTTTGTGGAACTTGACTATCATCGATAATAATAACATATTACACTACTTTTTTATCCAGTCTGCCTTGTTGTTTTTTTTACTACACCACGTATTTTTATTATTTTTTTTGTTCCCAACAACAAACACACTCACTTTCTCTCTGTGTGAGTTTTTTTTGTGATAGTAGCCCACTTGAATCCCTCCGATTAGCTATAATAATCTCCATTATTCGGGTGACCATGACACATGAATAAGGAACAATCGCGAGCGAAATGTCTAATTTTAGCTTTACCATTCTCTATTATCCGCCGCGTTCTTCTTCGACTTGTTACAATTAGTCTTACTTTTTGTTCTTTGTCTGTGTTTACATTCTTGTTCAGTTTCTTAAATTGTTGTCTATGATTAATTCATTAGTTTGCTGCTCTGCTCTGCTGCTGTTGTTGTGAAGGTAGTTTGTAGTTTAGATGATTACTAACTGTATCGTCGTCGAGGCCGAAGGAATTCTGAAGGAAAACGAACACTACGTTTGACAAGAGGAAGGATTAATTACATCTGAAATCTCTGAACTGAAGCCTGACAATAGTTGAAAGTGTAAACACCTTTCGCCATAGCGAGGAACAGTTAAAATCATCTTGGATTTGCTACATAGTTAACGCTACGACGGTTACCTTTGGAAGAGCGACTACAATAATTGATAATATTTCAACATTCATATCATATTTCGTTTAGTTGATTGAAAGTAAATTTATATTGTTACAGAGCTACATAGTTTGAATTGCTGGAAAGTTGTAGGAAAGTAGGGTGTTATAGAAAACCGGAGGAGTAATTAGTAAAGTTTGTGGTGTGATACAGGAAGCAATCAGAAGATATTTCAGATTTTATCTCGCTCAGTTTTTAAAACGCGAACAAGCACAAATTGGTCCTTAGTAGGCAACAGTACTTAATAGGGTTGGTAGCAGTTACTAAACTTAAAGTTTTAAACCTATTGTTAACGTAATTGTCTATATATGCGTTACTATACTAGTGTACTTCGTAGCGTACGATTGTCGTCAGCATGTGTACGCGTAGATTTCAAAGTAAAGCCGAATTGTAATGTACAAACAAGTTTAAAGAGTTCGAGAAGTGCAATAATTATGAAGCGTGAGTAATTTCAATAATACTAATTCATTTTAATGGTGCTTATGACAAATGTTTTATGTTATTTTTTAAGTTGTAACATGTAAAAGTAAGGCAGCTGCCTGCTATTTTTTGGACTGAACAAACGAGAGTAGCTATATATATATTTGATATTAACCTATATATATGATAATATTGTAATGTTATATTATTGCGCATTTTGTTTGAGTACTTTCATTTTGTCTGATAACCTGGGTTGATTATGGAAACAAGTTCATGAAAACTGTTAATCATTCAGATTTTAAACATTTCGATACATTGACCTTTTCTAACTATGCGCAGCCAAACAACCTATTAAGGTGTCTATTATTGTTGTTGTTGATATTATTTTATTGTTACTGAAGAAATATACAAATCTTTACTAACAGTATTATACTACACATTTAAATAGCTATTTATCTGAATCGCCGTGCTACAGATAACACCTGACAATCACAATATTCTATTCTAGCTATATAAAATTAAGTAGAAGAGTAAAAACTTGTAAATTTAGTGTAATTCTGAAACAATTGCTTAACATGGGATTTCCAACAGCTCTTGGGGCTTTTATAAGCTACGCCGCTGCATCAGCCTTCTTTTGGAATTTTCCTCATCTCCTTCACAAAAAGAAGAACATTGGGTTCTCATGTGCTCACATCAGCCACCGTGGGGGTAAGAAATACTAGTTACAATATTAATTATTTAATATATTGATCGGATTTTAGGCTTTTCTCAACTATGTTTTCTAATATATATCTCTCTTGTTATATAGGCTCTGCGGAGGGCTACGAAAATACCTTGAAGAATTTCCGAAAGTAAGTTAGTTTTGAAACAACAGCCATTTTTTCAAACATTCTAAACGAAAGTTAATTGTCCTGTATATCTGTGATAGTGCCATCAAGAAGGGGACTAACATGCTTGAGCTAGATGTTCGCCTGACCAAGGACAGCCAAGTTGTTGTGTTCCATGATCCAACGCTTCTAAGGGTCACTGGGAACAACCTCTGTGTTGCAGAGGTTGAATACGCCTCGCTTCCTCCGTTAAGTGCTAAAGTTCCGATTGACACTATTCCTGGTGAGATTTCCAATGATCAACCAAAATTTTGCACTAACAGAACATTGATTGAAGCTGGGATTTCGAATCATCCTAACCACGAAGTGTTTTCTTGCAGGCGAATACTTTTCGGATTTAACATGGTCTGAAGATGAAAGAAAAATACCGCTCTTACGTGAGGTTTTCCAAGAATTTCCGCAAGTACCAATTAACATTGACATCAAGGACAACAATATGCGTCTAATAACTGAAGTCTCAAAGTTAATCAATGAGTTTGGGCGGTCAGATGTAACTGTTTGGGGAAGCTTCAATAACGAAGTTTGTCAACAATGTTACTCCGTGGTAAATTATACTTTAAATACGATGCTAAATATGTCAATCACTTATAATATTTTAACATGACTTTTTTGCTGCGTGTTGCGGATCTGTAAAATTGTTTGTTTTTTTTCATTTTGTATAGAACCCGCAGGTTTGCTTATTTTTCTCGGCGAAACGAGTTTTGTTTTTACTTATATGCGCCGTAACTGGAATACTGCCTTTCATCCCAATTAAGGAAACGCACTACGAAGTATTTCTGCCCATGTCCATGAAAAGGTGATTTTATTTTTAAATCTAGCATGCGTAACTGTTCTATTGGACACACATAGAATACTTCTTAATTTGTTGAAATTATCAATAATTTGCAGGCGGAGGTTGAAACAAGTGTCGCATTTGTCATTCTCAGAGAAATGCCTCCTTTGGGTATCTGAAACTTTTCTGGTCTGGAAACCTTTACTCAATCACTTGAAGAAACGTGGCATTCATGTAAGAATTCCAACCCAGTTTATATTACGAATATTTGAAGACAAAAGAAAATTAGCACATAATCATCATTCTGGATTATATACTATATAACTTAATTATGTCTTACAGGTATACTTTTGGGTTTGTAACGACGATGATGAATTCGCACAATGCAAACAGTTAGGAGCAACAGGAATTATGACTGATCAACCCACTCTTCTGCGTGATTTTCTGAACACTTCCAAGTCCAGTGAAAGAATGGAGTGATATTATTATGGAATCGCAAAATTTGCATTCGAACAAATCATATAGTATTAAGTCTTAAAATGCTATTAATTTTCTACTACTATTATCCAATATATATATATATATATCTCAGTGCGATTTTTGTATATACAACTGGTTAGTTTGTAAAGATTGATTGTCAAGTCTTAATACCAAAGATACAGACCATATTATATTATACAGATAGAAAAATATATATTTATTTGTCGGCTGGCAAATAGTGTAATTGCAATTTGCAATCAATTGTGTCTAATCTAATCAGCAACAATGCAACGTATATATACCTACCTACAGATATGCGATGTTGGTTACTACCAGGAGTAGTCTATTCTATATTATATATTATTACGGACGGTGATGGATTTGAAATTTGGTCACATTATGCAATAAAGAATCAATACAGAATGGGTACTTTACAGGCTAATCTCAATCTCATTACATTTTGCAAAAATGCTGGTAAATATTCATGGAAATTTACAATCACATTTTCTTGACACGACTATCCTCGATTATCGGACCATTTCACTTTTAAAATTTTTGTAAACACCGTTTTTTGCTTCTTATCTTCATAAACCATCAATGGGCATAAAAAGTTTCATAATGACAGCATGGATTGTAGTCTGATGGTTACACTGGCGACTCAAGGTGAATGTAGCATGTGATTTAAGAAACCAGAGGGGCCAGAAACAACCGAGTTCATACGTAACACATTTCGTTCTCAGGATGTAATGAATAAAAAATGATTTCTGTCAAGCATCCAATCTTACGAATACCATAAATTAATCTTGCCGTGCCTGCTGGAAAGCAATTATTGATTCTGGAAATAACAAATTGTCAAACGTTTCCGTACATGGTTATCCAAGATTTTGGATTCTCAATAAGTTGTCTTATAGTTTGACTGATACGTATGTATGCGCATATATATTATATGAATTTCAATGATAACAGTTTGTTGAAAAGCTACATTAGTCTGTTTGATTTATGGCTCCCAAAAAGACAGTAGTTGTACATTAGACAAGTATTGTTAAATTATTACACGATTACGATTACTTGCTGACATGCCATGCATGATGCTGCTTATCGTTAAAAAATGCATGGTCAACCGCACCTGCTAAAAGTAATTCTTGTCGTAATTACACTTTTAAATAAGTTTGTTCAGCTATTTACATTATAATAAATGCAGCAATTTATGTAAAGCTTGTAGGTAATGTATGCAGATTAAATGAACAAATCATGAAAATCACCCATCCATTTAAATGGCGTCTTCTGTTCACAAGAATTTAATCGCTTTCTGAGATTTCAGCGTCCCTACTACATTTTTTACTACTTTCTCAAGCTGCCCCGTAGTTTTAGCGAGGCTCAAACTCAACCTTCCTGTCTTGCAGCAGTATTTTATAAGGTTATTAGTGTTACTGTAAAGAAGCAGTCTCAAAGTTCCCTGCAGCTACTTAGGTAATATATTTTTGAGAAACTGTTTGCACACGGAAACGCTGCGTGTAATAATGACATATTAATAAAATATTAACTAGCGTTCACCTTAATATTCGCGACCTTTACTGTTGTACACCACTCACACCTTGAAATGCTATTGATACAACTCCATAATATTTTACTTTATTCGTACAGAAAAGAATGCACTTTTACATTTTATTCGACAATGCTTTAAGGTAAATGGAAAATTAGTTTTTCTTCAAGTTTAAATTTTAAGTTTTAAGACACCATGTAAGTTTTAAGCGAGATTTTTATAGAATACTGTAGCAATTCACTCTGTTAATCTTAAACAGAGCAATGAGAAATCTTTCTTACTGTCGTATTTTATTAAATAAATAAACAATTTTTCACCAGATAAATTACGTTGTTTGAATCATGACTCATGAGTCATGACATCCAGAGTCAAACAGTTTTGCTGGCCCTATATGTCTACCACGTAACAACGTTACATTCCCATTGACATGTCGCTCCTATTCATCCCCACAAACTATATACAACTCGCATGAAATATTTTATCTTTATGAAAATAGATTACTGGATTAGGCTCTGACTTTGAACAATCATTGATAAATGCTGACAATTAGTTAATTTGCACATTTTATTATTGCTAATTTATCGGACCAACATTTTGCACATCATCAAGTGCTAATATAGTTGGTGATCTTGTGCTGAGGTCTTTGCGATAGGGACCGAGCCCAAGTTTTAAATGCATCCATGACGATGATAATGATGACCCAAGCTATATAGCTATATAATGCATGTACAACAAACCAACAGTGTTCTGTTGAATCTCTCGTGAGTAATAAACCACTTCCAATTATTGCTGTCTTCGTCATTTATGACAGATCTAGAAAGTTTTGTTGTGCTTGTCTAGTGGAGGAATGTGTAGTAAGTAGTAGTAGTAGGCAGGCAGTTCGTCTTTCATTTTAGCAGATAGTTTGACTAGAGCATCAAATCAGAGACGAGAGCAAAAACAAGTAACAGAGTTGTCAGAATCAGTGAGTGAGATGAGAGCTCTAAGGTGGCATCATCATCCGAGAAGACTGCCTGTTGAGAAGTGAGAACTAGAACTGTCATAAAAATGGTCGGAGATGATGATATGATGACGATACAATAATAGATAAATAATGCCAGCGATCGAGTAAAGCTCTTTTGCATGCACAATAATAGACAAACAAACAACGACGAAATCAAAGCCAAATGAAGAAATTGTCTGTGAGTGAGAAGAACATTGACGAGCAGGCGAGAAGAGAGAGAGAGAGAGGTCTTTAAAAATACTCTTCTTCGTCAGCAGCAGAAAAATGGTTGCGTTTTATCTTCTAACTACACACGTTTCTTCTACCTTACTACCTACTTATCTTACATGAAAACGCGCAGGTACGGTACAATCATTGTCGTTGTACATTTTTGCATCATGATTATTTTTTTTTGCTGATGATGTTGTTGCTATTGCTGCTGCTGCATCAGCAGCAGTTATTAGAGGAGTACGCAAGACCAATAGTTGATTACTCAAGTGGTCCATTACTATAAAAAGGCATGGCGTTTAAAATGAATACTGTAAAAATCAAAGAAAAAAGGAACACTCTTTTCTTGGTCGTTCCTTTATACTCCTTTCATTATACAATGCTCTCTCAAGAAAGAGCCTTGCCTTTTGCTTGTTGATGCGCCTCTCGTGAAGAAGAAGACGATGAAGAGCATTTAAACGCATTCCTTTCTGATTTGACGGATCAGGACACAGGACGAAGATGAGGATATGAGAATGTTCCTTCAGAAAAGTGACTAAGCAAGAAGAAGTGTTATATAACACGAAATCATATTGACGCCATGAGTACAGAAGAAGACGAAGAGAAGAAGACGGTGATGATGATGATGATAATGATGACGGTGATCATGAGGAGGAGAAGAGGTGGACGGTTTGATGTTTTTCTTCAGCAGTATGCATGCGTTTATATGCAAAAAAATGTAAATGGATGGATGGGTGATAAGCAATAATGGTAGTAGTGTCATGTGCTGTATAGAGAGAATGATTTAGCAGTGCTTTATTACTGCAGGAGAAGAGCGAGCTTAAAAAGAAATAAAAACAGAAAAACCTAATATGTCAGTAATCAGTGTTCTCGCACAGTGTGCACACATACGAATGGGTATATAGAAAATCTATTCAATGAGCCATCAACAACGCAAATCAAGCAGACAGGGAGGAGGACCACATCATCTCTGTGTGCTCTGCGCTGCGCGATTATTATTTGCTATATTATTGTATGTATATGGGAAAAAGGCTTCATAAAACCTATAATATTATCAGAAAACAAAAAATGTAAAAGCAATGAAATGAGAAAGAGAGAGATGTGATTCAACTACTACTCGGCCAAATAGATACTTTACATTTTTATAGTTCCGTAGGAGAACCCAGTAAAATGGGTATATAAGAAACAGAGAGAAGGACAAAATAATATCATCCCGACGACGAAATCGACGACGACTATGATCATGAGGATGACGATGATGTTGAGGATGATGACGATGAGGAGGAGACATTAACGCAAAACAAAACTTACTAACTACTACTCCCAGTGTGCTGAGGAGATAAGATTCAAAAAGAGGCATGCATATAATATGAGTGTGAGACACGGGTATAGTTTTACTGACAATCCCATTATATAAAAATGTGAAGCAAGGAAAAATGTGTGCGATGATGTCGTACAATAGTTAGTACAAGTGGAGGAATGGCGTTACAAGACTAACTTATATTATTATCTAGAGTTATGCATGTATTGTTGTTGTTAGTATTGTATCAGTATCGTGCAACAACATAATAATGTAGCGAAAAAAAGCAAAAGGTGACTTTGTGCATGTTGCAATTTAGCTCTGGTCTGTGTGTAATCTGTAGTTACAACGTCTGTAAGAGAAGAGCGTGTGTTATATGATGACTATGATGATCATGATGATGATAATGATGATGGTGCAGAGAAGGAGCAAAGAGATTCATTCTCTCAGCAAACAGCGCAAGCAAACGCAGCGTCCAAGCAAAAAAGGCAGCGAGAGATATAGATATAGATTGAAAGAGAGAAGAGAATGTAAAAAAACACATGAACTGTTTGTGAGTTAACTCTTCTGCGAGTCTTGCTAGTTAGTTCACAGAAGGAAAGGGTTGACGAGGGTTGTTTTTGCTTTGGGGTCGAAAATGGCAGTGTTGCTAGAGTTTGTGCGAAACAGCATCTGGCATGCTTTTTCAACTTTGACCGAAGACGAAGGCCTCAGTGCACCCAAATCCAAGCTTAAAGTAATTGCCCGGTTTTGATTTTACATAATTTATCAATTTTGCAGTGATACCGCCTTGGAGTACTCCTTCAAAAGTATCGCCGAGATAGTGTTGGATATTTTTTTGTTTCAGTTTCCATGTGTAGATTTTTCAACTTGGTCATCATTTCATGCTGCACCACCTTTCTTCGTCATTGCATCACATTCATTTTGTGTGTGTGTGAATTGAATTCCAAGTTTGCATGGTGACGGCAGGCATGCAGTGCAAGAGTGAAATAATATCTCTGGAGTATCTTGATGTTTCAAAATGGCAATTGTTGTAGATTTTACGTAGACGGATGAACTTTCAGTCAGTTTTCTGCTCCATTGTTATATTATGCCAATTAAAAGATCATAAACGCATAGGATATCAGCATCGTATGAATTTTTTTTTGCATGCATGACATGATATCGTTCTCTTTTCCCATTCCCATAATCATCATCAAGGCAAGTAGAATAGTGTCAGTGTGTGGTGGTGGTGGTGATGTGCCTGTATTTCGGTTGTTGTTGTGATCGTGAATCCTACACGAATGTAAATAGTAAAATGCAGCCTCATGATATTATGATAATAATATGATTATGAAAGCATCGTCGGCTACGCACACATTATTATTACATTCTGAACCTAGTCAAACAAGTTCCCTTATTCGAAACCAAATAAAGATTCGTTGGATCTTTAAATCATTTATGCACATACTTCACTCATTTTTATTGTCCTATGTATCTATAGCGTGCAATAATATGTTATTGAATATGTGCATATTATAAATTGTATTTCCCTTGCAAATTATATTATTATTGTAAGAACTACCAGTAGATTCACAAGCGCCACCAGCAACGAGTTGTTTCTTGGTCTCTCCCTTTTCATTATTGTTTTTTAATGTATCAGATTTGAAATGCGCTGCCTGCGAACCAAATAATCGTGTATAAATTTCCCATGAAAATTTGGCAATAAAAAAGTATACGACTTGTGGAAAAGTCCATGCGTGTACACGCCCGTTTGACCTTTAAATATCCAATGAATGAGATATAGAGGGATTACAATGTATAGTGCAATGTAGCATGATTCAATGTTGCCAACATTTCAGGAATATGTGTTACTCATTTGTTTGTAAAATCGAGTTTTTTTATTGTCAAAATCTAATTTATTGCCTCACAAAATGAATGGCGAATAAAAGGCAACTCGATTGTATAATTAGTCGGCACAGTCGCCGCGTCATGCATGCATCATGTTTAATGAAAAGGATTACAATGACACACTGATCACTTACAAACAATGGGACACGGCACGCTTGTGTCAAGTGGCGAAACATATTTTTCGACAAAGTGATGCACGATGCACGGTTAAATATTTGCTCATTGGCTGTCTCGTGTGATTTACATTACGCACCCTTCAACATAATATAGAATTGCATAAACTTTTTAGGTAGAATTTTCGGCATCTCAAATAGTTTGCATAGAGGTTGCATATATAATATTTTAGTTAGATAAAAATATTTAGAAATTGAAGGAACATTAGAAACTTGGCAATTTTAATACGTTGAATGTAACCTGAATTTCATGTGGCTAATTTTATAGGTCCTGGTAGCCAGTTTAGGAACAATTATCGACTGTCAAGGCTTAAGCGAAGCACTGGAAGATTTTGGAGGAACCACTACCCTGACATATTCAGAGTTTGAGCAGTATTTATCGAGAGAAGTGTTTTCCTCTCTGAGTGACTCGCTTGGAAGGAAAGAGTTGTCCAGTTTAGAAGGTCAAATTGATGAGGCCTGTTGGATCATCAGCAAATCCAAACTTTTGTCAGAGTCCTTAAAACGAAGTCCTAGGGTCGACTCGGAGAATATATTCAAACTCTTCCGAATATTCTGTCTACTTGCAGATTTGGTGCGGGATGCAGACACGGATGTTGCACAAGTAATGCCAATTTATAGACTAATAATGCACCACTACTTTTTTATATGGTGCAAAATAAATCTTAACACCATAGCTTTACGATTTACATTTTTAATGACCCATAGGTACTGTTGTGTTCTGAAGAAGCCGATTTAGTGTTCACAAAATTTCTTTCATCTCTGAGTAAGGAATGGGACATGAAAGAAGAATTTGATGTAAGCTTTCATAGAAATCCAATCCATTCAAAGCATTAATTTTTTGCTTCTTGGGGTATTATGAGCCTAGTCAAATTATTCTGAAAATCCAATGTGATGACGTGATAAATTATTTCCAGTGCCTTTTTTCGAACGCGCTATTCGATTTCCAAACATTCCTTTCCGTCATCGAGCTGAAGTTCATGAAAAACTTTGAGAAGGAAGAAGTCTTTGAAGTGATCAATGAAATTTACGAGGAGTTTGTCGATGACATCATCAAGAAGGTATCTTGTCACATCCTTAAAAGTGCATGAATTTTGTGGACGTCTAACCCACCAATGTTTGGAACCTATCAATAAAAACTATTCCAATACTTTTATAGGGAACTCTGTTGAAAAGGGGAGAGTATTTACCAAAATTCGTGGAAAAGTTGTTTGTTCTTACATCAAACGGGCTGACGTATTACACTAATCCAAAGAAACCAAAAACTATTGAATTTGATTCGCAAACGCGAGTGGAAGAGGGTCAAGATCAGCCCAACTCAAAATTTCACCAGTTCTACGTTATCACCACCGACAGAGTCTTACAACTTGCCACGTTGGACAAGAGGTAACAATTCATACATAGCGTCTTCAACATTGAATAAGATCAAATAGATCACTTCTAAAAATCAACATGAAAGAATAATTTCCGTGTAAAACGCAGATGTATTTGTTACACGTGTATGCAAATTTCCTTTTCAGATACCGATCGCAATGGCTCACTTCTCTGAAACTGGCATTATCCAGACTCCATTGCCAGGAGTCATACGGCAGACATTTAAGGAACAAACGGAGATTAGAATGGCACAGGATACGGATTAGACGTCAAGTGGAAAGTGACAGAGCAAGAGAAATGCTAAGAGCTGAGAAATTGGTATATAACTTTTTAGATAGAATAATACATAGGTACCCATGTGTAAAATGGTGTATAATTGTGAAGGTAATTATGCTAAATTTTCTTTGAAGGCGAGACAAGCCGCGGAAGATGAAGCCAAAGAACTCGCCAAGCAAAAGGCAATGGAAGAGGAACAAAGACGGCACTTGGATGAAGTGAGACGTCAACTGGAGAAGCTACTTGCTGAAGAGATACAAGCCAAAAAAGATGAAGAGTTGGTTCGTAGTTTACAAGCACGCATATTAAATGAGGAGTGGTCTAAACGGGAGGAGTTGGAGCGTCTTCAGGAGGAACAAAGGAAACTGTTGGATGTGGAGCGAAGCAAAACCAAAACATATCTCCAGAAACAGTCTGAAATGGAACGACAGTTAGAACGTATGTCTTTGAAGTTATGAAATGAGTGGAATAAATATTCAGACCATTCGGACTACTGATTGTTTAAATGCTTATTACGCCAACTTATTTTCTTACAGAGGCTCAATCCAAACTAAGTGAACTGGAGAAAGCACGAGAGGAAATGGATGCAGAGCTCAGAGCGGCCAGGCACAAAAATGCGGAAAGGAACAGGGAAATCTTGGAGACCAGACTGAAGCTGTTCAGTGCTCCAATTGTAGACGATGAAAAGATTACTCGAGCCCGAAGGAGTGTAAGCATGCGCGAAGGACGGAGCGTTGCCCCTCTTCGACCTAAAGTTCAGTTACCTCTCATGGAGTTGGATCCATCATAACCTCTGCCTCTTCCTACACTTATTTGAGATGCATATTGCAGTAAACTCACTATTGCATTATTGCACTTTTTGCTATAACATGTAAAATAACAGGAAACCCTATATTCAAACATAATTTCTTAAGATTTCATGAGATACTAATCAATCACAAAAAAGACAATGGTTGTGTTAACTGAAGAAAAAAAGTTCCCTTTAGATTTTTTGTAACCTTAATATGTACACTCAAATTGACAGTTCATACTACTAAAGCAACTACTAGTAAATGCTCATGATATTATTATTATTATTTATCAACATGTCAACATTAAATCTTCCTATAAATTCACTAGTATCATGTAAGTATCAGCTACAAATATTAGGTCTGTAATTATATATATTTTAAAAGTGTATAATATGTAGTGTAATTTAAAAGGAAATATTATGTGAGGTTTGTTTCCATATACATATTGTTATATACTTTCACTTTAAACATAACATTCATTGTCGGCCGTATTCCGTATGGGAGTGGCGTCTGTTTGTAGGACGCCACCACTACGTCCCACCCAACCACATTGTACATTAAAACATTACTTGTATTTTGTTTGTCGACGATGGCAATAACCAGGACCAATCAAGCTGACACAGAGTTATAGACGACAAACTTTAATAATTAATGCGTTGACGCATACTATACAGTGTGTATTTAAAATTACTATTAAGTAAAGACATTATTACCTTTATGCTGGATGGGTAATGATTTGTGATTTTGAGTAACTATAGAATGTGTTGTCATCTCAAAGAAAATTTCTCACAGTTCAACAGAATTCTAAATCAGAATCCCATTAATGTTTAAAATGTTATCATATATTGTTTAGAAATTACTGCTTTTTACCAATATCTATCGAGCAATTATATAAAGCAACTCGCCATATTAAAAATCGCTGGCATTGTCATGCCCGTGTATATTTAAAGAGATATTTTTATTAAATTGATGATAAAACAGTGTAGGTTAGACTGTAGATAAATGATATTTTATTTAATACTGTTAAGTCATAGCTGTAACGTGTATTTAATTGATTTTTTCATGGTACTACTGTCCCTCTACGCGAAAGGAGTATAGTCAGTACAGCAATGGAGAAATTATGTTGACTGATAGCTACACAATTACCATATTATTATAGCCACCACCTTTCACCGCGCGCTTCCATTTATTTCAACAATGCTAACTGTAACTTTTCAATTTACCTACCTACATTTATGCAAATAATGCTAAGCAGACAAGAACGTTGAAATTAGCGGATAAAAAATGCAATTCTACAATTTACCATTTACTATTAACACTAGATCAATCAGCAATTAATTTTGTTTGGACATCGTGTTATTGATCAACAATATTAAAAATATTTATCAAATTAAACTGATGTATGAATCTTGGAACACAAATGCTATCCTTTGTTTTATTTTATGCTCATGTATGTATGAATTCATCGTCATAATATGTATCTCCATTTTCATATAAATTGGAAATCTAAACCATTCATGATTTTGGTTTATTCGCTATTGTGCAAGACTATAACTATGATTTGACTCATTTGCCAGAGGTTGATTGTCATTGAGCCTTTCAGAACAATTAAAAAGGTTAGATGAAAATGTGAAACGGTAGTTTTGAACTCTGAAAACTTTGTTTCGTCTCTGTCTGTCTGACAACTGAGATTTCATTTTTGCACGTGCATAATAATGGCTAGTATAGCAAACTACATAATATCTTTCTGGGATCAAACTATATATTTTTTGTGATTATGATTCGCTAAAAGATGAAAATCATGAGATTTTGACCGACAATATAATTGGAGGATTCCAGTCGTCCAATTTACATCTGTCTGACTCTGAACGAAAACACCAAACACATTTAATCAAAATAATATGAAATTGGGTTGTCTGGGTGGCCAAAAAACCTGTTACACAAGTTTTTTTTTATTATTGTATTATCCAAATTAGTACTCTTTTTTATCTTATCTCTCTAGGTTCTTAACTGATATCGCCGCATGGTGGTAGTATTTCGTTAATCCTGTTCAATAAAATACGTTTGTGATATACAAAACCCAAATTATTCAATATCGAAACCGCAGTCACAGCAGACGTATTTTTCTGTCCCATTTTAACTTTTTCAATTAATTTTCGCTTTATAAGTAATATAACATGAGTTCCTCGGTTTCGAACATTTCTCCATTTAGTTATAAGAATGGAAAACTTTACTGCGAAAATGTAGAAATTGACACAATTTTTACAAGCAATGAAAAACAGCGTTTTTACAATATTCCTGGTTATCATAAGCCGTAAGTGGCATGTCTTCTTAAATAGCGTATTATAACATCCATGAAGCACACGTGCATATTTTTTATTTCATCTTTGTTTTTGAAAATATATTGATATTTGATTTTTAGAATTTCTATCGATGAACCGCCAACCCCAGCATTTGTGTACAGTCTATCGGGGATTCACCAAAACGTGAATAATTATTTGGAAGCTATGACATTGTGTGGACTTTCAGGAAAAATTGGGTAATCTCCAGGAACATTGGAATTGTGTATTTAATGATTTTTCTGTGGTGGAATGAATCATGAAAATCATTTATGTAGATATGCTATAAAAGCAAATCCAAATCTTCAACTGGTACAAAAGATGAAACAATTCGGAGTGGAAATGTTAATCGCCGTGTCCGGATACGAAATTCTAGCTGGCTTAAAAGCGGGTTTCGCCCCAGGTCAGATAGTTTTTAATGGAAATGGCAAACAAACGTAAGCATTCAGTCAAAAGATTTAAGGTTTCCACCACGTAATTCATATTATGACTATGACTTAATTTACTAATGCATATACGTACCTACATGTGGCATGCCTTTGTTTTTCAGCTGGGAAATTAAATTGGCAATAGAGCACGGTGTCTTAATGAATATCGACTCTTTATTTGATGCACAAAGAATACCTGAAATTCATGAGGCTATGAAAAGCAACAATGAAGGTTAATTTCTTATCTAATAGGTTTGATTGGATTAAAACTTATAATATGAATTATTTTCCCCTGAATGCAGTGAAGGTGTTCTTAAGAATTCGACCCAATAAATCAAATGATCCTCAGCTTCAACTCACAGTTCATGAATACGTAAATACAGCAGAAAAATCAAAGTTTGGGTTTCCATTTTCCGAATTGGACCAAGTGCTGAAGGCATTGCGAACCAATGAGAAGATGAAAATAATTGGCGTTCATTGCCATTTCGGCAGTGGTATTAACAATCCCAAAATTTATGAATGGCTGGGAAGCACAATTGCTGAGATGAGAGGTGAATTAAGTAAAAGGGGAGTGGAAATACAAGTGGTGAATGTTGGGGGAGGAATCGGGATTGATTATTATGAGAAGCCATGTGGTTTTATGGAGTGTCTGAATGAGACACATGCAGAAGTCCGTTCCAGTTATGAAGAATTAATTGCGTCTTCCCAGCAAACGAATAAAATACCCGCTATATCTAGCTTTCTCTCCGCCCTGGCTAGCACAGTTCCGAAGGATGTTGACATTATTATTGAGCCGGGAAGGTCATTGGTAAATTACCAGTTACAATTCATGACTATAATATAGTGAAATATGTCAAATAAAACTAATTATGTATATATTATCATGATTTTTAAAGATTGGAAAAGCTGCAATCCTGGTTTGTAATGTGTTGGGTACTAAAATATCAAACGATCGTAAAATAATGGTTGTTGACGGCTCAATGAATGAAATTATCAGGCCATGTCTCTACGGTGCACATCATGAAATTTGTCCAACTAAAATAAACCCTGAAGGAAAGGTAATAGCAGGTCATTGGATTGCATGAAATGATTGCACCTAATTATACTTTTGATATGTTTTAAATGTTCTAGTGGGAGAAGTACGACATAGTAGGCCCTATTTGTGAGTCAAGTGATTTCATAGGAAAACAAATTCCAATAGAGTGTAAAACAAGCTGTGTAGCAGTAATGGATGCTGGAGCATACTGCAGTTCGATGTCATCCGTTTATAATCTGAAACCACGAGCACCAGAGGTACCGTTTATATTTTACTGACATTGTTCGATGAACTGAAGTATTTTATATATTAGATGCTAATCATACTTGCCACAATGTGTGATGGGTCAAAATCATATTAGTACGACTCGTACTGTACGAGCATTTTATATTACATGCACAAGTACCAGTGCAGAACAGAACAGAAGTTAAATTGAAGCAACGATTATTGATTTTTATGAAGGCTTCATAATGAAACCTTTTGTATTTTTTGATACAACAGTTACACTTTCACACGGAGTATTAAAATTAAACATACATAACCTAGTAAACATGTAACCAATGCAATTATAGGAAAGAATGACTCCAGTAGTGTGATAATACGATGACCTGTAGTTTGCTGTGATTATATTATGATGATAGACAAATTCAATTTGTTGATTAAACGATCATGATCATAAAGTTTCTATAGGCCAATTACAGACAGCTTTCTATAGCTAATGTTAAAGTTGTCTATTGTACGGTGTTGATAATTGAACAAGATGAAGTAGCTTGTGTAACAGAGACTACACCTATCGTATCACAAAATACTGATGTTACGCAGCGATTGAAAAAAGATTTTCTAGTTTTTGGCACTGAACATGAAAATTATGTATACTTTTATTTCAGATTCTGGTAAACGATAATGAGTGGACTTACATACGGAACAGGGACACGTTTCAAGAAATTGTTGACAAATGGTACCCGACCTAATTTTAATGGTTTAATATTTTATTGTACTACTATAGTTGCCTCATCAAACGCTCAACGTAAAGAAATATTGTTTTACTTTTCTTTATCACATGTGAAATGTGGAATGTTACTGATTTATTTTACACATACATGAATAATATATCGATTTCTTGGTATAATTATAACTGACTAACTGTATTACTACATCTGCGATACATTTATTATCTGATTGTTCTTACCGACTACGACTGACAAGAATGAAACGCAACTATTTCTTAAATTGGAGCGAATTTAATAGAAAATAAATTGAGATTAGGCGTCCGGTCGGAAATTTTTGTGTAGCTCCGGCTTAATGTCGCAAACGATATCCAAAAGTCGTGTAATGACCTTGAAGTAGCAAAATAAAACAAGAAAATTATTAGTTATATATCGTTATCACTTGCAAATATTGATCTTCCCATATCAAAAGCAAATTAATAGTGTACTAACCTGTTCCTTATTTTGTGCAACCTGCAACTTCATAGCTTCCAACTTCTGAATCGTATCTTGATCGATTCTGGCTGCAACATCTTCCCGTGATCCCATGTGCTAAAAGATATAAAATAAACGTATTCATTAAACCATTCCAAGAAATGAATATAAGCATGTACATATAAATTCGCCACTATGACCAGAATCATAAACACTACTTCCATGTTAAAAGTTAACTGAACACATACTTGAATATTATAAGAAAATGAATAGTTAAAAACCTACCTTTGCTTCAAAATCCTTAAACGACTTCTCCCTTTCTTGGCGATACTTTTCGATTTCAGCTTGTGCCTCCTCTTTGGCTTGTTTCAGACGACGGGCCTTGCCTGCACACAAATAATAATTAAATCATGATGTGACCACAAATTCAATTTAAAAATTACACCCCGATATTGTTATTATTGATTTATCGTTATTGATGCCATTGCAAACCCCCCCTCCTCTCCCTCACACCAATCACTCACTAGACTAATCAGTCGCATTATTTTGAAATTACGGGTCTACTAACATCATTAGTAACTTCAAACCATAGTTATGTTACTAATGTTATTTGGATTAGTAATCTCATTTTAAATTGAGGATAAGTAATTTACAAAAACTAATCTACAATCTAATGATATGCAACACCAATTAATATTATTTATTTAACTAGTACTTACGCTTTCTAGCCTCGGCGACCTTCTCAGCTGCGCGTTTCTCAGCAGCCAAAAGCTGTTGAATTCCTTGAGTCTGTGACGCCATTCTTTACTTACTTTCGAAACTTGCAAAAATCTGAAACTGTGGTGATTACAAGCAATTAAATGACGAAGGAAACTCCCTAAAAAATCTCGACACTCGTCTCTCTCTGCGTAGCTCCAAGCAACAACTACAACTCTGGGATTTGGGATAGGCAACCACTGAACCAGAAACCGTAACAAGACTACCAGCAGCAGTAGCAGTATAGCTACCTATTAAAATGTTTATACTACCAACACCACCAAATACCAATATAAGCTGTTATAAGTGTGAAGTATGAATGAAATGGAAACTATAAATGGAAAGCTTTTTGGGTTCTCTTCCCTTCTTGCTACCTGGAGCACAAAACTGCAACGTAGACTGGTAGGATGCATAGAGAACACAGAACACACCCATCTGCTGATAATCTGATTCCATTAGACGAGCAGTTGCCGCGCTTTTGCAATTCCATCTCAGCCAGCCCCCCACACGAACAAAGACAAACTGTCTTTCTTCCCATAATGCAATTGTCCATTGATAAAAAAACATGCAAAATTGTTAATTACCATTTTTCATTGTTACATTTTTTGCATTTTAGGCATATCTAGTGAACGACTTGCATATTTCTTCAAATGAAGAAGTAGAAAGGTTCTTCTGCAAAATGAATTCTTTCAATGCAAAATTTCCTTCAATGATGCTGATGATAAGACAGATGATAAGGTGATATTTATGTGGTATGTAGGTAGTTTAATTTAATTTTACAGTTGTACTTTAAATAGAATCTCTGTGTGTTGTAGTCAAGGTTTTAAAGAAAGTATAATGATTTTTATTCTCGGTTTATGGGTGCTTATAATATGTACAAAGTGCAGAGAGCGACGGTAAAAAACAGGTCATATAAAGCGACTCTGAATGTATTTGTAAATTAGCTGGTTGGACTGAAATTTGCATAGCAAGTCCTTCACTGAGATGTCTGAAATCTTCTTGTTGTTCTCTGTATTGTCTGCTTGTACTGCGTAGCGCAAGTTTACCACGTCCATAATTACTAGGTATGAGCGAGTTTCTTCCAAGTCCATGACGATTCTTAGGGATTCTGCCAAGTCACTCTGAAAAAAAATGTAATAGGAGCATAAAATGACAGGACACTTTTAACAAAAATGCAGCTGTTATATAGTCATTTCTTGTAATACAAGTAAATGAGTGAATGGCAATTGTTTCGGCAACATGTTTATGATTTATTATTACAACAAGAATTAACAGTGTCTTACATCTGCAGCTATGAAAAATTTTGGAGCACATGCGTCCTCAATTGGCGATTTGTCAAACTCGGCGGCGACTGGATTCAAAAGCATTTCAGCTATATCGTAGTCTGTGTCACTTTCATCTATAATGAATACAAAGATTAATATTTGATATTTTCTTGAGTTTGGCAAGACAATCTAATTGTAAGAAGATATTACTGTACTCGACATTCGCCATCATGTACAGTTTTGCTTCTTGACTTGTCTGTATATTTTGTCATTAAATTGTTGCTGTTTACTAACCTGTGAAATATATGACACAAATGCAATTATTCAATGTAGAAGAATGCCTCTCACGTAGCTCATCAACTAATCGAGGATACCATGGGAATTCCTACAAAGTTAGATTAAAAATACCTTTGTAAAGGGCAAATTCATAATATTCATGTTCATAATGTGTAAATTTTCTGAGCATTCATACAATTCCCTCAAGGTCATCGTTAACTTCCAGTCTTCCCTCAGTAGTTATGATTTGGTCATTGGTATCCAATAAGGTTAAACTGGGAATAGCTTTCACGTTGAATGCCTTGGTCAACAAATCACGACGATTTTCATCATCAAATGGCACCGCCAACCAGGGCATCATAGAAAAGAAACGGTCAAACGATTCTTGGCTTCTAAAAAGTATAAAGATAAAATAAGCAAGCCAGCATATTTTGAATAGGGCATTTAGTAATTTTAAGCTTTTTATTTTAGTACCTGTCTGAACTGACAAACACAATTTCCAGCTTCTTTTCACGTTTGTTCACGCTTTCATAAAGGTCTGTAAGTGCAGTCAGGAAGGTCCGACATGGTGGGCACTGCAATTGGACATGCAAAATATTTTTTACGAAACAGATATGTCTTTTAGAGCTATGGGATGCAAATTTTTCTCATATCATTTCTCTTAAAAATCTACATACCCAAAAAGCAGCAAAGAAAACACCCTTGATAACATTGTCAATATTATCTGGCGCAATCACTTCTTTAACAGAGGACTGCATCTTTTGGTCGCCATCGCCGTTGCTAGTACATTTCTCCGCGTCGGTTATTACATGTTTATTCTTTAATAGTGATCCGGATTCCAAGATTTTCGAGAATGTGGGAAACTTCCACGGAAACTCTGTTCCTTTTGGATCTTGGAGCAACTTTTCTTTTCCATTGAACACAATTACTTCTGTTGTAAGCGCTTCGATTAGAATGAGTGATGGAGTCTCCTGCACTTCATACTTCCTAGCTAGGAAGTCCTAAAAATCAGAATATTTTTAGAATGAAATCAGAATGAAAGAAATTTAATACGCTTTTATATTGCAAAAGAGTTTTTCTAAATTAATCCAATCATTAAAGCATGCTGTCATAAATGTTCGTGGCAGCATTATTGTCTCAAAATGCTACTGAAAAACTAAAGACAAATGAAAGGAAAAGGAATGTGAAAAGATTGAAAACCCGGAAGAGTAAAAAAACCTGTTGGTACATCATAAGTAACAACAAAGAACTTGCCTTATATTTTTCTTAAAACATACATACTACTTGTACTTGTACAGATCATCGCACCATCTGCAATTTAATTCTTCGTCTTTTCCTTGTTTACTACGGTTAATGAACAATTCATGACGAGTCGTTTTATTTAATCTAAATGCATACATACCTACATCCATACATACATTAAGGACGTAGGTACATTGAGCGTAACATTTACTCAATCTATCCAGCGTGACATGAAAAACTAGCTATACCATACCATAGGTTATGTTGTACTTTGTAAGTATATGCTACTTTCCTCAAAGGTTTATATTAGCAAAATAAGCAAATAAAAGAAGCGTTTTATCTTCACTGTACAGCCAAGGATAAGAAGGATTTACCTGAATTCTGGGAGCTTTCTCCGACGAAATAGAAAGAAAGGGACAGTCCTTCGTAGAAAAAAGTTGCTTAATGCTAGTTTTAGCATCCTCGTGGCACTGTGCTTGATTCGTAGGTATTAAGACGACTTCAAAGACAGCATCACTTCTTTTCTTCAATTCTTCATGAAGTCGTAGTAAAGAATCTCTCAGATCTTTCAACTCCCTTGTAGTCTGCTCCTCTGTGCTCAATGCTTCTTCTGAAACAGCAAGTTTCGTATGATTTACTACACAAATAGCAAGGAGACCTTTCTCTCTGTTTAATGCATCCGCATTATGTAATCTATACCGTGAAGATGTCAAAGCAAAGCGTAATATCTACTAAATAATAGGATACTTAACATTCTTAAAAGAAGATAAATAAAGAAGGAAAGAATACATTTACGTAGGTATTTTTTTTCTTTTGATAAGAAAGAAACACCTTTGTCGTTTATACAAATACATTAGGATGCCCGCATTATAAAATGATGCAATGTTCAAGCCATTTTATATTTATTTATAAAGGCATTAAAGTTGCAATTAAACGGTAGTGTGGTTTGAATTATTATCGAATAAAAAAGGATATTCTAATGCGGACAATTTAACGGTAGCTTAGACACGTTTTTTCAAACAGGATTCTTGTGATAGTCATATATTTTGAATGTATTTCTAGACATGGAGAGTTCACTCCACTCATGAATTGGTACTAATAAATATTTTAATGAATGAAGCATTGCGCCTAGTATGGTTCAATAGGTTCCCAGTTTGTCCAGCATGACTGCTTCCATACTCTTTGTTTCCATATACGCGTTTGGAAAATATAGCACCACATACATATATTTGCATAGACAACGTGAATACAAATGCAAGAGTGAGAAATGCAGAAGAGAACAGCAGCGGTTTTGTGTGATTATATAAATCTCCGAAACAGGAATCTTACCTGCGGCAAAAAATAACCCAATGGTATTACCGGCTTTGCAAAGCTCAGAAGTTGTCAGTTTTTCTCCGGAGGCGAGATATGACAACTCCTTCCCAAGCAGCTTACACAAGCGCTGACACATCTTTATTTCCCTTGTATTAAGAGGGTCGGGTAGTGATGATGAATTTTTTGAGCTTTCAAAAGGCACAAGAAAACATCAAAGAAACGGCTCGCTGTTTCTCTACTTATTTTGCTACTGCTGCTGACTACAAAGGCAGTCAAGTGCCTTAATGCAATATCAAAATCATGTCCTCCTAGGTATCTTTAGACTAGATTAACATTAAACATGTGGAACCAGCTAATGATAAAAAACTGTTTGACTATCTATTCCACAGTAGATGTGTGCATTTTGCACTTTAAATCATACGTAACACAAAACACGTAACATGAAAAACTTTTACTTTGTTTCTGTTTCGGTTTCAACTGGGTTGCATTTTGATCCTGAGTAAAACCCAGTTCATTTCCCACTGACGATGATGATGCAATTCTTTTATTCTGTCTTTGTTGCCAGATGTAGTTGCAACGAGTTATAAAATTGAGTTGTTTGATGATGAAGTTACTGGAAAGTAGTGTAAAATGATGAAAAGAGTGAAACAATGTCCCAAGCCTGTTTCCATGCAGACCACACTTTTTCTAGAGTTGCGAGTTGTAAACTTTTTGAGGAGAACAACGCTGCTGCCAAAGTTTACACTCTTCAAGAACATAGAACAAGAAATTCCATTTAATTTTAAAGAATATATTAAATGAGCACTAGAAGCTCCGACTTGACTTGACTCTATATTATATTATAATATACTATTTCGCTCAACTAATTGTCTAGCAATAAATACAGAGACCGCACAAACCACAGCATTCACTACTCAGCAAAAACTTTAAAATTTTCCTCTTGATTTCAAATAAGAGCCAGAGCCACCGACAAAACAACGGTTGCCTCTCTCTTAATAATGTATAGGTAGGTATATGTCGTGGCAGTGTAAAATGCTACTTGAAATTTTTTTAAACAAGGCAGAGAAAATTTGGAGAGAAAGTTTTACAAAACAAGTATTATTGTTATTTGGGGAAAGGAAGTGAGTGGGACTGTGAATGACTTGTGCTGTTGTTGCTATTTCCGCTCTGTGCTCAAGTATAACTCGAAGAAAGTGAGACAACCAAAAACAGCTCTATTGTATGTAGGTAGTAGCTTTCTAGAAAGTCTGCCGAGAGAAAGTAAGGTGGTTGTCGTTGTGGTGTTGGTGGAATACCAGCTGGTGAGTCAAGCAACTAATTTTTTTCTCTCTCTCTCATTCTCTCTTGTGCGGGAGTTGGGGGATGTAAAAGGAATGTATCAGGCAGTGACCCATCCCGGCTTCCGAATGTCAACTACCGCAAACTTGCTCTGTTCTCTTCCTTCTATTCCTATCATTATCTTAGGTAATCCTATTCCGCGTTTTTATGCAATAAGCAATGATGAAGTTGACGATGGTGGTGGAAGGGGAAAAACTTAAGAAGATGCTGTGGTGCTGTAGATACAGACTACCAGACTCCCCAAGAAGAAGATGGAGGATGGAAATAGAAAATAGTGTGATGAGGATGACGACGACGACAAGGATGGGGAATGGTAGGAATATTGCTTGGAATAGTGGTCGCAGTCGTGGTCGTTCTTTTCATTTGATTCACTTGCTTTACATACACACATTACAGCACTCTGCCATTCTGCTGGAGTGAAGAAACGTACGCATTGAACCCCTGCTTCAATTTGATGTGTTTTGTGTTGAAGGAAATGGGAACAAGGAATCTAAGTAAGTAGTAGATTCGATACTGTTATTATTATTATAAAGTTACAGAAAGAGAGAGGAAACTGTTTGGCATTTGCCCTGGAAGGAAAATCATATAAAACAAAGGGAATATTACTTTATTGCCACCACACGACTAACAGCCAGTGCGGCTGGCTGCTGCTTCTGTCATCATTACAGAGTAACAGAGTAAAAGTGGAGGAGCAACGAACTCCTTCTCTCTCGTATTCAGTGCTCAAATTAAGTAAAGTCCACGGATAGGTATGTGTATTCATGGAGGCTCAATCCTTAGGTGCATACATGCATGGATGCATGCACACAACACAAAGTGGTAAAAAGAGCATTTTGTTAAAATTATGGTGAGTGCAACCCAAAAGTTGCTTCCACCATAATCGAGGGAAACTCCTTTACAGTGGAAGCGTGTATAGTTTCCAACTTTTTTTTCTCTCCTTGTGTAGCCCCATAAAGTCATAAGATGATGATGATAAGAACGATGAAAAGGATATGGTGCATAAAATGAAAGTGCAGCAGGCATGCATCCCATCATCACCAAAACACCACCACCGCCATACATACACACACACACATACAACATCGGTAATATAATAATCATACTGATTCGCTTGTGATGAAGTGAAGGGGAAAGAACGGCACGACAAAATGTTTGTTGCTCTTTCCTCCGTCTTCTTTTCTCCCTTCTTTACCGACGAACAAATGCCAGGCGAGAAAAAGCTGGACCCGTCTTTCCTTCTTCTTCCTTTTGGTTTCCCCCTCCACCGCGCCACCCTAAAATGCCCAACTTTTGCGTACCGTTTACAGAGCTAAGCTGCAAGAAGAAACCAAGCCAAAAAAGTAGTTTTTAAACATTTTTTATGCTGGTGCAGTTATAATGAGTCACCCATTGAGCCTTGGTCTAAACACTACATATATTCAAGAAACGGTGCATCATAGAATTTTTTAAAATGAAGACGAGAAAAAATGCTATTAATGGAGTGCAGGATGATAATATAAACGAATAATGTAAAAATAACTCCGAAAACAGAATTCTAGATAACGCCGTTCGGAACGGTATGATAGTTGATAGTGCGATACGGTAAACACTAATACTTTTAACGGCAGGGAATTCGTTGGTTTTTATGATCGCTTGTTATGGGTGGCCATATACCTAATATTATTCTTTTTAAATGGGAAGGGAATGCAGCTGCTCATTTATCCATTTACAGACTAATTTCGGCATAATATTTTTTCCCATTTTGAATTTTGACTATATAAAGTGCGTTAAGAAAACGTTATAAGAAACATCTCTGCAATTCATTGCTTCAATATATGTACTTACTAGCATGTCATGCCATAATATGCCGTGCAGCAAGTCCCGTGCTACTATAGAGCTTCGTTCAACCTTTTAAAACCAAATTTTAATGGCTGACTTTAGTATAATAAAAACGTTACCAAATGTCTTCAGTTCGGTAAAAATACATAATTGCAGGAAGGGCTTGCTTGTTGCAAACAATTTTGACTTGTAGGTTTCTTCACCAGATGGAAACTTCATTTTAGTGTGGTTCATGATAGTGCACTATGCATTATTGTTGTGCCTTGAACTGTGCTGGGCTCAGCGAAATGCTCAGGTTTTGCCCGTGGCAGTTAATCAAGTAGATAGATGGGGAAAGTTTATGAAATTGGCCAGTATCTAAAGTAAAAATTAACGACTCGCCACACATTTAGTAGACAAATTTTTCTTTGAATCTAGACACGAAGTCCATTGCAAAGTTATAATTTTAAGAGAATAAATTTATTGTAAAGTTAAGGACCCTTCTCGTCCTCTCATAAGACATAAAACAGTTGTGGGTTTACAATTATCATTAAATGAACTAACTTCATGAAGCAGCAGATACTTGGCGAATAGTTTTTACAAAAATTAAACTATTTCAAGGCATATCTCCTCTGGAGAAAGAGTTCATTTTAAATACATATAACAATAAGCTATTCTAGAACAGTAAAGTTCTTCGTCATTTGCTACAAGTTTTGCGCTTCATAAAATAGGGTTTGAGTAGTTACAGCAATTTAAGAACTTATGTAGTATCATATATTTTATGCTAGGCGACAACGCACGCATTTCTGGTATGTAATAATGAGCAGAAAAATGATGAATGTGTGTACGCAACTCAACATGAAAAATTATTTTTCCCTTTCACCGCCATATGCCCGGCGAATTGTCTTAAGAAAGTTTTTGCATGCACCTACCGGTACACGTAACATAAGCTACATTAATAAGTGCAAAGGCAAGTATGAAAGACGCGATAGAAATGCGATACTGAACTTTACAAGCAAAAGTTCACTTCCAGCAAAATTTGCATACGCGTTTGAAAAATGATTTTGGACATCTTTTGTACCGCCTAACAGCCGCTTCAGAGACGGCACACAGACAAACGGACACTTTAAGTAATCGCATGAAGCTCATGTCATATCTTCGTACTGTGTGACTTTCCATGAAGTTGTTTAAAGTGCGTATTAATGACTAAAAGGGAGTCAAGGGATTGATAAAGGAGCAAAACTTGCTCACCACTGACACCTTCACAGCTCTTAAATTTTTTATGAGATTTATAATAGCTCTGTCTTGGCGTTGTCCTCGACATGGAATAAAAACCGGGAGCCGAAAAGTTGAAACCAATGTGTGGTGACAGATTAATTAAATTATGAGCAAGGTTTGTGCCCTGGATTCACAACTGCGTTTAAATTCCAGCAGTTTGCTATTTAAAATGACATACTGAATTTTTACCATCTCGCATTCACACCATATACCTAATTGTTTGTTCAACTAGATCCTGGTCCTAGATTAGAAGAAAATATAAGTCAAATTATTCAAGATTGCCATTACGAGCGAACCGTGACGGTGGTGGTAGGTGTGAATATAACAGGAGAAAAAGAATATACCTAATCCTCCCACAACATCGGAGAGTAGTCTTGCCAAGTTGCTGAAAGAGGTCATGATCATCCATATTTTAAGCGTAGCGACATCCTCTCTTTTCTCTTTCTCTCTCTCTCCTTTCTCTCTTCCCTGTAGCTACCGGCTTCTCGGTTCAATCTTCTCTTGTTCCCGAGAGGAGAAGGAGAATATTTCGGAATTAGCTAAAAGCTGCTGTCATCTGAAAGCTGAAAATGATGTGTTCCAGGTTGCTCGGTTGCTCGCATTTCATATGGGGTTACTTGCTGTCCTGATTATTAATCGCTCAATCCCTTCCAGCTAACTGTTGGACATCATCCAGGAAAGAGAATCTTTGATCCAGATATTTAGTGTTCAGTCAGCATTCTGGTTAATTTTGGTGAGAAGCTTATTCTTCTCATCACTTATCAAGTTCATATTATGTATTATTATTAACCATGCGTATAGATGGACTTGTTGTATGTGTGTATCTCACTTCTCTTGCCAAACGCCATTATCATGTGTGTGCGTCGAGTACTTATCTGGTGGTCTAAAAAATGGGATATGCAATTGCGTTCATGGAACAGTTTTCGGATGCACATATAACGCTACTACCACTATTTGTTGTGAGCGTTTTTTTGATAAATAATATTATGATGTAGTGATAATGGCAGCTGAATACTCCTCATTAAATGGTGCTGCTGTTTCTTATATGATTTCCTACCAGTTCGTGGTCTCTTCTTGCAGGCTAATCAAAATAATATGTATGAACAAGTTGTTTGACATCAAAACTGTGGCACTCACGCACACATCTATAGCCAAATATGCTATTGGCAGTTGGGCCAGTATTGCTCACATAATGATAGAAAACGTAGTTCAAGCGAATTTTCGAGGCACGTTCTTGGAATAACAAATAACTGCTCCTTTACTTACTTTCCCTCCTCCTACTTTCCAATTTTCTTCACGAAAATGAATCTCGGCACAGAAAACAAATTTTGATGATAAATAAATGGTGCAGTGTTACAATCGTGTGGAAAAAAACATATAAGCTACTGACTGAGAATCTGGACCAATCTGATCGACTACATATTCACGTCGGGAAAATTAAATGGAAAAAAATTCGCCTTTATCAGATAATGATGATGACGCTGTATTTTGTTTCTTCGCTGATGGCTATCTAATCCTATTGACCTTCTCTTATGTAGTAGAGTATTATGTGATCTCTCATCGTTCCCCATACTGTGCTGTCCCACCAATGAGATTTTGCACTGTATACTAAAGCAGTGTAGTTTCTTTGTGGTAAGCAAAATCTTCTAGTAAAATAATAAAATAAGTACTACGTAATGAACTACAGTATGTCTGGTATTTTCATTCTCTTATTGGTACCGGAAGATTAGGCATTGAAATTATCTTGAGTGTCCATTGAGAGGCAACAGCTTGTAGTTAGATAACTGAAACTAATTTCAACCATACTCGGTGTACATGTTTTTCACATCCTGATTCACTGTAATTGAGCGCAGCTCCCACGTTAGCATTATCCCGTGGTATATCCTCCATTCTACACGTATTAATTCGGGTTTCAAGTCTTGCATGATCACTAGACGATCATCTTTAAATGAAGTATTATGTATTGATATCGGTGTACAACATCATTCAGCAACTGAAATCTTTTACAGAGATTGAGCCAGCAGAAGTTGAGATTTACGTAAACCAGCAGCAGTTCATATTTCTGGATATAAAGAAAATTTGCTAAGCTTACCACTGCTACTTCTTTATGTTGGCTTGCAAGGTTTATTCTTAGCACTGAAAATGGGTTGCATGCATATCAAAACACAGTTATCCCTTGCAGTTGTTTACTCCTGTATTTTGTTGACGTTCAGTCAATATATTATGTGCTTTTTAATATGGACAGTTTTTTACTGGTGCAGAATAAAGTGAACATAGCAAAGGGTACAGAAACATATTATGTAAGTATTATGGACTACTAGACTGTGAAGGACATTTATTTTTAAAATTGCATCATAAAACTAATGACATCTCAATAGTCGAATCTTAATTTCCAAATTCATTCCGTCTACTGTTTTGATGATGTCTGCAAATTCTATTTGCTCAGTTATCGGAAAAATTACATCATTATATATGAGCATGTATGTACATGTGCATTATATCCTGATAGGGTGACTAGGTTTATTATACCACCTACTTGTAGACTGAATGGTTGTCTGTACCTACTTGAAAATTGCACCATTCCACGCGTGACGAGACATAAGAAATAAAAAATCTTACTCGTCGTACAATCATTCTGATTAGGGCATTTCCCTTTCAGGAGATACACTTCTGTAGTATATATACCTATATACAATCAATAGTGTGTATTTATAGACTGTTATATGCTTTCATTCAACCTCAGTGCGGACAATTTCAAACTTAAGAGGTTCCAAGGTTCAAACTACATTAATATGTCGTTAGCGAGCAGCTGAAGTATGCATTTTTAAATCTCTACGCCTGATGAAAACTTGAAGACAATTTTTCCATCTTTGTTCATGCATTTATACTCACCTACTGACATTTCCCCTGGTAAAAGAAAGAAAGCTGCACCAAAATAATCACCTACTCCAAACACATTGGTACCCAAATATTTACACACCTTTTGCACAAACTTACTTATGGGCAACATCTTGTCAGGAAATTCCAGAGATCTGTTCTCGAGTGCCTTCCTCCAATCCTCTTCCAGTTATAATGCACTACACATAATATGTATATTGGCATATTGATTTGGAGCCAGATTTACCTTGCTAGGAAAACAGTCATATTTCTCCTGTCAGGAAAAAGAAATAAACGAAAAGATTCACGGCAAAATGCTTTGCATCAAGACGAGGTTTTACTAACATGACACGTCTTGTATACAGTTGTGTAGGTGTGAGAATCTTCACCGTCATTTATTTGAGGTATTTCAAGATGATATGGGGTACGCAGGACGCAGTACATTGTACAATGTTGTGTGCACAAACCATAATGTCTTTGTAGTCGCTTTCTAGATTGAACTTCTGTTTAACTGCTTAGCACATCATTAATAGCACAATATCGCAACAAATTTTTAAATATTGCCATTTTGATGATTAAAATGAATACACTGACATTACATTATATATGGATAATTTATGCATAATGTCGAAAATGCATTGTGACAGTTTTCTAGAATATCGTAGTGGAATAATTCCCTTAAATGTACATATAGAAAGAGATCCACGTGACAAAAAAAACTTACTCAAATCTTTCGTTAGTCACATTTAACGCTATAGCTAAATGTTTCTCCGTGCTCGAGTGACAAGCTGTTGTAAAGTTTTTTGTTGTGGCAAGTTGGAGGTGTGATTACGTCTGAAGCCATACGCATATCACATAACTATCACAGCAAAACGCTCCTGTTCTGGTCGTCTGTTTTTAAGAGAACACGTGGATTTTCGAAGTGGAATGAAAGGGAAGAGGATTTCATGATACAGCCATATCGTTTTAGCAGCGTTCAAGCGTTTTACTCTGTATATGCATATACGCTGCTTGTTCAGAATAAAGCGGCGACCTGAGCCAAAATCCTCTTGAAAATTTCCGTATTACTTAGGTGGATGATATGTGATACGGAGGAATGCACGCATGCATGTACACTGCTCATTTTCTCCTATTCTATTTAGTTTGATGCTTTCTTCCTCTTTCTTCCCATTTCCTCCGTACTCTTCCTCCTGCTCCCCTCCTCCTTCTTTTCTCTCGTTTCTCGTATTCTTTTCTGAACTGACGCAACTACTGACTGTGTGTTGAGTGTTGTGTACGTACGAATGTGAATATAATGCAGGAGAATCGGCTGTGTGGAGAAAAGAAGGAAATCTTGTGTCATGGTTGAAGAGTTATATAATTTATAGTCACATTGGACTTCTTCCCCATTGTGTCAAGGGAAAACATTCATTAGCTGTAAGAAAAGTGTTTTTCGTATTGCACACACACACACATTGGTATTGTAAATGGAAGCACGCTCAGATTCATAACAATTAATCACCTTCATCTCGTTCCACATTTCCCTCTTTTCGCACGAAATTCTTCTCGAGGGCTTTCCCTGCCTCTATTATATACTTTTTAATGTACATTAAACTCCAAAAGACGGATGTCGGAGTTGAGCAGTTGAGCAGAGCGTATTTTCTGAATACATAATAAATAAACGCATTTTGTTTGAATATTTATGCACAGCCTCTGCTTATTTATTTATACGGGCTTGAGCGTACAGATACATACATACCTGCTGTTTACAAATAATATAATACGGATGTAGTAGATTGCTGTATCGAGGAATTATAGTGGTACAAATAATTGTTATAACTAATGCGTCTCTGCACATTAACTTGCACTTCGCTGACGTCTTCCGAGCACTTCTTCTCCTCCACGATCATTTATTTTGTTCATTTATTTGTTTACTCAATACGTCCAAGTTGAAACAAAGAGATAACAGGATAAAATGTTGTTTGCTCACTCTTCAATTCTCGATTCGATAATGCGCGTTCGTCTGGAGAACACTCTTTTCCAATGGAATGGTTGGAAGGTATTTGTAATTAGGGAGGTAGGTGTTAAATGATGCCGATGGTTCGGCAACCCTCTGAAAACGATACAAGTGCATTGGAAAATCTCTGCAAATCGATTAGGTGGGTGGATATAACTCTCAAGTAAAATATTTTGTTGAAAGTCAGAAGGAGTGAATAAGCAAAAGAAACTACGAGACACGCAGCAGGCCATTTTAGTAAAAATATATTTTTATTATTGCGTTATGCACTTTAATACCTTGTGCATCTTTTAGACGATGGTACTTCATCATTTCGTCTTCGGAATGAACTGAGAGATTTACACACAAGTTGTACGAGCAGGTAGAAAGGATTTTGTTTTTCTTGCGCTCAACTTTCTCTGAGGAAAGTCTTTGGTTCATTCGAATTGAAGACAGCTATGCTCGTACGTGTATAGACCATGAAAATCGCTATTTATGCCTTATGCATTATTGCACGAAAGAACACTATGAGAAGGAATAAAATCTGGGAAAAATGAGAACATAAACTTGAGAAGCTGAAGATTTGTTGGCAGTCGTAATATTCGACTGATTTTTTTCATTCGTACAACAACAAAGTGCTAGCCATAAATATCCCTCTGGTTTCGATGAAAGAGACAAATGGATTTACACCTTACATTTGTCTTTGTGCTTGAGCAGAAAAATGATTGTTTGTTCCACACACACCACATTTCAAGGATAAGTTCTTTAACCTTTCCTTTTGCTTTACCACCACTGAGAAATTGATTCGATAATCAGGTTTTGCATCAAGCATCAGGTTACTACCTCATAGTCGGAAAACAATGAGCGGGAGTGATAATTAATTACACGAACGAACAAGCCACGTATTTGATGTAATTGATTAAAATCAATTCGCCACAGATCATTTCAACACGGAAAAGAGCATTTGTTCTGTTATTATGGCAGCCTTTTTCTTTTTTGTATATTTAGAATATTAAAGTAAAACATTCAAAACATACGATCACCCTGTTGTCCAATTCAATAAATCCTTCATAATTTGTCAAACAACTTTCTCTGACCTCCATAGTTGCGAACGTACTTTGTTCAATGCAACGAGCTCTGTCTGCCTCAGCATGGTATTGACGTAAGCAATCTTTGACATGCGTCCATCTGTGACCGCACACTTGACCACTGCGTCATCGAATTTGAAACTAGTATTCCGGTTTCTTTTGGGTCGTCATCAGCATGAAATCTATTGATTATGAACCAAATCGGTCAAACTTTTTGTAGACACGGGTGAAAGAAACCATTTTCATCACCATCAGGATGTTTTTTTTTACGCCATCACGACAGTTCTCTTTATCATCATTATGGTAATGCTCTTCTTTATCATGATGATGGTAATTCCCCTCGTTATCATAATAATGATGGTCATATGGTCAGCTCATTGTTCGGATAGTTGCTTGCAGTGGCTTTGTTTATTGCGTAATGCAACCGGCACACACCTTATAGTTATAGTCGTTCAATAAATCGGTTGTTCCTTCCCAAAAACATCGCATTATCCAACTTGGGGCTCCCCAGTCGTCTTCGAGGTATGTAAATTTCATCAGTCAATACATAAAATTTAAGAGGCGCAGATGGAGCGGTGGTGCATAAGCTGAAAGGATTGCATTTGGGAATACGGCGAATAGCAAAGGTAGTCTATGGTCAATCAAGTGTATAAATATATGGCGATAGCGTTGAGCAGACTGTAGGTATAATGTCTGTGTGGAACACAGTGGATACAAGTATAATGTAGGTGCATGCTAAACCAGGTCTCCTTATATGAATTACCATAGCATTTCTCTTACTTTCACGGTTGGAAGGTCTGATTAAAATAAGCTTCATATTGTTCCGACCGTTGGTGAAATCGGAGAAGCTTACTTTCCAAATCCCTTTTCTAAGAATAGTCTTCCAGTCTTAAGTAGTGGCAGGGTATCTTTCACCATCATCATCAAACCACACTATTGCACTGCTCCCACCACCACCACCATCTACAAAGAAATCCAAAAGGATGGGAAATAGTCAGTCATTCAGTCACCACTTGCTCACTTTACTTCTCCTCTCATCCATCCTTCACCCTCAGTCTTTTCCGCGCTTCGGTAATTCATCAGTTGCGGGTTTATGCCATGTTGGATGAATTCTAATAAATTTTCAGCTTGTTTCTTTATTGTGCTCCCTTACGTCTGATTATCTAGAACGTATCTCTGTACCTATACCACCTACATTGCATAATACTCCCAGCTATAAATAGCTGGTAGAAGGCTGATGTACTCCACGACTCTGAGAATTTCATCCACATTCGGTGCACCGACCGCCCATAAACAATCTCAAATATCTTCGCATGGTTTCTTCATGTTTGTATTTGCATATTAGGCTACGTATATGCATGTACATTATGTAACTGCCAATAATGGGACCGGAGTACTGCTAAAATATTTGCACGTACGTATCATCAAATATTTTATTTTATTCCTGTCGTAACTTATTTTTTGTTCTACATACGTGAGTATTATTAAACAGCGGATTGCGGAGTACTCCTCTGCCGGGAAACGACTTAGCACACTTCGCCACCTTCCTTTTACAAATCATTCATATTTATGTGGCTTTTGTGATTGCATAAGCTTGTTTGTGGTTAAAGGATAGTTTATTACATACATAGTTTTTCTGAAAGAATCTGTGCCAATCTAAAACACGCTGATTTCATAACCAACAGCATACGCGTGGCATTTCAAATTGTTCCTGTCATTTAAAAGAAAATTATTATTATCTATATTTTATTATTTTCGGTATTACCTATTTTAGGGCCTAGAATACCGGAAAGAGTGAAGCAAGATGGAATGGAGCAATCTTTCATACAAACCCAACTGACCACCACCGTAGGTATTTTCCCAAGTAAGATTCCTCCCCACAAAATGAAAATGTAGTATATTGGCATTTTACAACGAACTTGAGATTAGTTTCCGTTTCGTTTCGCAGCAATACGTATGTATTTAAGTATTCCTCAAGGTTGGTTTTCTTTTCACTTCTTCCTCCAAGAAAAATAATTGCAACAAACAGTGAAAAACCAGGCAAAACTATACGACTCCTGCCACACACACAGTCTGGGCATGACTTGTGTGTGGTATTTTTTAAGCAAAATGATAGAATAGAGGTAAGTGCGTATGATACAAAGAAGCTTGTAAAAGAAAGATAACTTGAAACTTGTTCTTGGTATCAAACTTTTCATCTCTGTTGTTCCTCTTGAGACTTCTTAATTTTGTTTTAGGGCTTTTCCTCGTAGTCAACCAGAATAGGCTAAAAGAAACAATATCATAGTTTGTCTGGTTTGTTGAAGCACATTCTCTAGCGCCAGGACAACAGTTGTCTGTTTCTTCTTCATTCCGCCACCACTGTGCTCAGAATGCTGCATCTATCAATGAGAGCTTTCATACTTTGTACATGTTTTACTACACTCTTTGTTTGTTTTTACGTACGTGAAATATGCTTTCGTCTACTTACAACAACGCAACGCTCACGAAAATATCATTCTCTCTCCTTGTGTCGCTCTCGCCCTTGCACAAATTTCTTTGTGTAATAAAATAAGTAATATATTTTCCGTTTGAGCATACCACCACCCGCTCCACCAACACCACGATCACCACTTTTACAACTATTTCTGCCGAATGAAGAATAACGGCAGCTACTTTCTCCATAACTTTATGAAAATATTGCTCCGGCTGTCAACCAAGGCTGATACCTAGCTTTTTGTAGCAAAAAAACAAGGACGAAATTATGAAATATTATATGGCAACTAAATACGATTGCAGAGTGCATATATCATTTATATAATATGCTTTCGTCTGTATAGGTAACGTCAGTTGTCGATACCTGTAAGCCAATACCCTAAATCTAGTTTACTTTTACCCACTTAACTGTAGCTACCACAAATCGCTGGATGATCGCTATATTTTTTTCCATGTTCTCCGTCTTTTAATTTTCAGTGGACACATTTTAGGAAAAGGGTACTATGGATATAATGAGTTTATGAGATTTGTTAAAAATATGTGTAGCTATATGGATACATACAGACAATGAGGTATTATAGTACGTATGATTTGTGCTCGACAATCCTGAAAATTTTCGTTCATTCTCTTTGAACCTGCAAGGCATTTCATATATAGCTGCTTTGTGATTCTTGGTCGACTTTTTGATCATTAACAGATGTTGGAGTAATAATGATTGTTATACAAGTGGATACTTGACACTTAAATATTCCCAGATTTAAAGGTACTGGGCTTCACGCACGTCTGCATCGTATTCCATGAAACATCAGTAAAATATCTAAATATGGGTACATTTGGCACCTGCAAAGTTACTGGAGATTTCAAGAGTTTGTTTGATGTATGAAGGACTCTTTATTCTGAAAAATGTACTGAAAGCATTTTTGTATTTTCCTTTGATGTTCCAAAAATAAAGTAATCGGATATCCGGCTCATAAACTTTATTGCTTCTTCCAAATGACAATAACATCGGCTCTGAGAAAAAAATTGTAGAGATACATAGATTTCGCGCATACGAGAAACATGACTGGTCTTAGTAGTCTGGTGAGTAGCAAAAGTAGAGCGATTGTTCACACCACGTTGTTATTAACCATTTGATCTAACACCACCAGGCGTCATCGTCAGCATAAAGATACATAATGTTATATATGATGAAATCTTAGAAGGCTCTGAGATGAATATGAAATGAAATCTTTTGTATGATCATTCTCTTCACCACTCCCTTTCACACTTACATACACAATCCCTTTCTCTTTTGCTCGCTGCGAACGTATAAAACAACATTGTTGATTTGATCAAGAAGAAATTGCATGTATCACCCTGCTTACTTACATTTTGTTCTTTTCTTATGTTCTTCTTCTGTTCTTCTCCGCCAGGCGCTTTAGCTCATCGAGTCGGCGTTCTAGTAGCATACGCCAGTCATCAATATTTTTCTCTTCCTCGCGCGATGTAGTGAAGTATGGTGATGGTGATACATTCCTGAGCAGTTTTACGAGGTTGCGACATGGGATGCACGCCATACACACAGCTGGATTGATAATATGACATGCATGGCCCCTTGTACTAGGATTAGAACCGTGTGTGCCGGATTTTTTCTTTGTTAGTTTTAGATTCATGTCACCTGCTGCCAACGACTCTGTTTCCCTCTCTCGCATACAAGATTCCATCAGCTAAATGAGTACATCCTTTTCCAAACCCGTACCTCGTACTACGTACGTACTTCGTACACTCGCTAACATATTACTCGGATCCTGTGACAATGATGATGTGATTGAGATCAAGTCAGAGTTTATGCTCCGTCAGCATAAGCACTAGCTCAAGAGGGAGAGAGAGGGGCAAAATGACTAAAGTGGAACCTTACTCCTTTCACCAAGATACCAGAGAGACAGAGGAGCACAACTGTAGGGTAGTGAATCGTTAGAGCCCAAATTGCTAGGATTGTGTTACTTAAAGGAGGATTCAAGGATGGTGCACGATCTAAGCAAAATATCGCTAACAAATGATAGGGAGTCTGTCTGGGAAGAGGTACAACAGTCTATTCTAGACTGTATTGAATACCTCTTCTCTTGTCTATTTCAAATGTGTTACCATTTAGCTGCGAGCTGTCTATATTACTCATGTAGAATGTATGTATGATGGCAAGAGCCACTTGTGCAATAATACATGATGATACTTTTCACCAAGTTATTTAGTAACGCAGACAAATTGCGCAATATTACTACGCGCGCTTATGTAACAGAAATGATTGCAAATTCCGACAGCCTCTTTGAAGAAAAAGTTGAAAAGACGGAGGAGACATGATCCACGTGTGGACAAAAGTGGACAAGTTGACGTTTCATGGTAATAAGAGTAATGCCTTCAAAAACATTGGCTTATTTGTTTTTGCGATTTTGACTTTGCAATTTTCTCATTTGTCATTTTAGTGTGATCTCTTTCATTCAAATATACATAATTTATTAACACCTTGTGTGTTTCCCCTTTTTCATATTAAAACCATGAATAAATTTAGAAATGTCTGATAATCATACACTCATGGTGACGATGTTGAATACCACATCTGAAAAGTATATAGTAACAATTATGTTTTTGCACTTTATTAAATTAGATGAAGTGTTCGGCCTAGCTTTTTGGCTGTGGTGAAGAATCGTTCTTGAGTGAGATGAAAGCACATGGCCATGAGAGCCATGCCGAAGAGAATATAGATGGAGCAAAAGATGAGCTGTCCGTCAACCTGATCCAGGCTTTCCTCTCGTCCATTACTGCCAGAAGCACTCGTTTCCCCACTAGTCCTCCCGCCACCAGTGCCATCAACAGCACCATCACTGCTGCCGCTAACATGAGCAGTGCTACTGGAACTGCTAGATTTACTGTTTCCAGAAATGGCAGAACCAGTAGTTCGACTCTGTCCTGGAACCATATCACTAAATCCAATGGTCACAAGACTAACAAAACAAAAATAAGATCCGTCAAGTACTCCCCATCCCTCCCACCACGAGAAAAGTATTGATCCCAAAAGTACGTAACAAAAGAAGACGGAAAGGCAAGTTGAAATTGGTATCGTCACCTCATTAGCCTCAAACTCATTATTATCCAGGATAGTACTTTCATTTACAGAAGACACAGCGGCAACGGCGGTAGCAGCAGCCCCACCACCAGCATCTCGTTGACTCTGTTCAATCTGTTCTCTATTTTCTTTCTTCATTTCTCTCTGACCTATCTTGTCGTTATCACCACGGCCACGACCACCGGTACAGCTTACGGGAGGACCGACAATGAGTTTTTCTCCTTGCTCATTTTCTTCTCCAAGGCTCATTCTTCTCCGTCGTCTCCTTTCTCTGCTTAATTCTCTCATTTTGTTTACCCGGCTCTTGCATCTGTATACACACATACACAACATTCACATTCCGTTACACACGTAATAAACAGGGGTATAAATATCTTATACGAGTATGCAGACAAAGACGAAGACAAAAAAGCAGGTTTGTAATTCGGATTACAATCTTCAAACAAGTGCTTGTAAATATACTGACTGTATACCTTTCACATTTAACAACAACTCGTGTGAGTGAGTACTGTTGGTGTGTGTGCTAGCTCAACCTGGAAACCGTAGTTTGTACCTTTTTTGATGTACACATTACGTGAGATTTACAATTTCATTCCTGTCTGGCAAGCAAGTCGTTCCCTACTACATATTTAGTCCCTACTATTTACACGTCCTTCCTCCCTGGATTTTTTCTTGAGTAGAAAAAAAAGAAGAAATGAAATATCAGAAGGAAAAAAACCTCCAGATGATGATAATATAAAACAAGCAAATCGTAATAAAACCATGATGCATGAAAAAGGATAAGCTTGAATGCTCTGCAAGTTACCAAGCACCCACTTATTTTTCTTCCCAGACAGAGAGAGAGATATTTCCTATTCTTCAGAGTCACGATATCCATCTATACACACCACATAAATACACATGCATGTTAAAGGTAAAAGTTAGCATTCCTTAACATATTTCATTGCTTTCCTCCGCCACTCTCATGTCTCTCCCTTATTCTCTGTGCTGGTGATGATGGCGTTTCTGAACACGTCTTTGTCGTCGTCATGTAGTATGGGAAAACATCTTTCTCAGCTATTTTTATCGGTATGTCCTACAACATGCGAGTTTATAGTTCAAACAGTATGCATGCATGCTCCGGTACGTATACGTATACATGCGCGTGTACACAATTTTTACTTAAAGAGCACAAGAAGATCCTATAACTTTGTTCGTCGTGAATACTCAAAGATCCTTAAAGTACCCTGTCACAATCTCAAGGCTACTCATTCATGCATACTCTCTCTGTCGTTCAAGAACATGCACTTTTTGTCATGCAAACTATCCTTATTGTACCTACACATTATGCTTGTACCACTTTTGATGCTACAACAACAACTACATGCAACTTCCATGTCGACATGATCATCATTGTCATACCACAACTTACAACTTTCGTCGGAGAATCTTCCTTTCGCATATTTCTACATTTTATGTTTATTATGTGTGTGCCGTGGAGTTATGCGAAGTAAGCCACCATGACCACCGAAATATTTATTTATGTACCTATCTACATTCATACTCATGCATTTTCTACGCAGCTTTACATTTTTTATTATTAAAATGAAAGTATTTACAAATAGTTCATCCAGTCATTGATCGCACACAAGAACCAGTATCAATCCAAGAGCTACCAATTGGTACTTGTGCAAATAGCTATTCAGATAGCGAGTCGATAGAAACTTGTTTGTATTGTCTTTCAGAAAGCCCTATTCTAATTTTCGTTACAGGAAAATACTCGAGAAACAGATAATGTACTTTTTACAACGAAAGTGAAATCTGAATTTCCTGTGGGCTGGTTTTTGAATTGACAAAGAGAAAACAACAGTATTATTGTTGTTTTCACATTCTAATTCACATTGTAGCAACTATATACAGCCATTATTTCTCCACCGCAAAAAAATGGTATACCTATTATGTAGATAGTTGGCATCCTTTGTTAAAAAACGGAGACGGGAATGAGCCAAATCAAGATGCTCCTTTTCTATTAAACAGTTCATTTTTATTTGTTTTCTGAGTTTATGTTTTGATTCTTTCGTTACAATAACAAAGCCTACAAAATACATCCACGAATATTTTTGCTAGTATTGTGTGCCTAGCACGATATTCTGCCTCCAGCCTTTAAGCAGCATACTATGTGTTTTCTCTGTAAAATGGAAAAAAGAAAATCTCTTACTTTTCTATCCTACTTTCCTCCTTTTCTCTACTTTTCTCAACAACGAAGATTCGTCTCCGTGTTGCTTATTGGAGAAAGATGCTGTTGGCTACGTTTATTTGCTTTCGAGCTGTGAGCTCCATAATATATTATAGAGTTCGCAGCTTACATGGTCCACACGCAACGCATAAACGGACAAAGTGAGTGTGAGTGAGAGAAGTACGTAAATATTTTGTTTGTAACTCAGTTCGATTCTCAGTGGACATCCCAAAAGTCTTTTTAAAAATATATATTCTATGCATACATTTCGCATTGTTGAGTGCCCCGAAGCATGTAAACATTTCGTTAGTGGGACTATTATTATGGCCTCACCAGCCTTCCGTGTATGCATGAGCTTGTTCCTACACTGCCCTTTCAGATGTAATGTAGTTACTTACTTTTTTGCTTGTGTAGTTTTTTTTTTCGCAGTAGTCCCATGTTCCAGGTTTACTTTGAAGAAACGAATATTATCCTCTTGCTGGTATTTTTTTCCTTAAAAACGTAGCAGAAAATAAGCCGGTGGAACTGCCTACATTATTAGGTTTGTTGCGAGGCTATGCTTTTACCTATATTTGTGACTGACAAGTTTGTCCGTCTGTGCATGAGCGCGGAGTTTTCTTTGAATGACAGTCAAGGGAATTTAAGAATTTGAGACGTAGTCCTCTGGGGCCGAGTCTGGCAGTTATTAAAGTCTCGCTGTCAACATTTTAATTATTGTCCTTCCAACAATGACAATTATAGGTATTTGTGCAAATCGTCAACAACTTGATGTGTATGACTATATGAAGCGGTTTAACAAAGTTTTACTCTCATGACCAACACTGCCAATACAGCCACCGTATTTTTACACGGAACCTTCCATGCTGACACAGCAGCAACAGTGTAATGGCAAAAATGACTAGGTTTCCAAGTTGTTTTCGGAACTTGGAAAGCTGTAGATAATATTATGTATGCCATGATGCATGTACTGTGTTCCTGCTAATAATAAATACATAAGAATTCGTAAGCGTCGTGTGGAGCGAGTGGGAAGAGATGGGAAAAGATTGAGAGCCAGCGATGAGGACGACGTCGTCTACGAGGACGATGATGATGAAAAGAGGATGGAAACGCGACGGCGGAAAAGGTATGTATATCAAAGTGGTTTAGTGGATGTAAGTTTGAAAGTGAATCTAGCTTCCCCATTGTCGCTCTCTATCATTACAATATCATATATGATGACTACTAGTGTCAGTGGAGTTTTCAAAGACTTTGTTTCTTACTCTTGCTCCCTGTCTTAGATCCCAACTTCTGCTTCTTCAACATCCGCTTTTCTTCTGTCGTGTCATTTTTTTACTACTACTGCCACCACCACCGCCTCCACTACTAGTTCTACTACTACATATCAACATGAAAAGTCATGGAGCACAAATGAGCGTCCACATGCCACATACTACTTTTACATCCACACACATCACATCTCTCTCTCCGTTCTTTTCGTTCACATCATCTTCTAATTCATGTCTCTCCAAAGACATTTTGTATTTGTTCCAATGGGATGATGCTAGTGATTTTCTCGCTCGTACTTTTTTATATTCTCTTTCTGTCCCATTTCCATGCTCTATTTTTACTACTTGTACTTGAACAACATGCTCCTAAATATACCAACTTACTACTCTCATACTACTACTTGTGCGGTGTCATGCCCTTTCCTTACAAATTTATTATCATTACGAATGCTCTTTGTATTAGTAGTTGGGTAGGTATGTAGATAGATAGATAGAGGAAGAATGGAAAGCCGGGTATGACATCCTCGTGTAGTCAATCCTTTTTGCATGGTTGCTTAAATATGGACTTGAATACACGTTTGTATTTGATCGCCTAGAAACTTTTCCTATGGGAAATGTTTCTCTTCCTCGTCTTCTCCAAAATGCCTAAGTGTCTGTGTGAACAAGCTTTTATAAGCTGATCATATATAGAGCTTCAGAGCGAGAGTGGTGTGCAGACAAGAGGCCACAACAGCATTAAAAGTAAAAATATTGTTGGAATTGATGTCAAAACTAAAAACAGTTGTACAATAATAATAATAAGTTGTATGGATGTTCTGCAAGAGAAAGGAGACCCAAAAGCCATTGTACAGTATCACTTCATTGTGCTGATGATATGTAGAAAAGGTAGGAAAATAATATGTACATTTGTTTTATCGTTGAATGATATTAAACTGCACTGGTCCGGGTACTCGTTTACGCGGCCAGTAGTCAGTATGAGCGAAAACAGGAATAATAGTACATATGTACACCTATGTATATATTTCGCAGACCCGGCGACCGCTTTTTGTTTATGGTATGCGTTGTTGCTGCTGACTTTGTTTTGTTCTCAAATAAAAGTTTCAATGCCTTGCAAATATTGTGCTTACAAACATTTGGCTTGTTATATAACAATCAGTTAGAATAGGAATAATAGGATAGTGCCAAACCATGGCGTTGGTTTATTACTATTATTAAGCATTACAGCAGCATAGTTGACAGCACTACTAGAGGAGCTTACCGTGCATGTGTCTATGAGATTTAACTTTCACTCATCCTGTATACTTTTGAAAAACGTCGATGCTCAAAGTGTCTGCAAGTCTGAAGTTTGATGGTATAGGAAGGTAAGCATGAGACATTATAAAAAACCATATAAAGACATGTCCGAAAATGTCCTTGAATTTATTCCGCTCCTTTCATAGATTTGCTTGAAAGGCTTCATTGTGCGAGATTTTGTGAATGGCAAACGTCGAATGTGGTCATCCTCCCAACTTTCTTGCCGGCGTCATGTTGTATGCCGTAGCTGAACGTTGACATGGTGTAAATACTCTTGTAAAAGCTGCAAAGACTCCGTGTCTGCCTACCAACTTTCATTAAACATGAATTTTTCTGCCTTGATTTTACTCTCAGGAGGCATCTGAGCACTATACTATACTATTTTAGATGTTGTGTAGGCAGTGATTGTGGAGAAGGAAAAATTGGAGTAAATAGAGTGACGATGACGACGACGACTAAGATGAAGAGGAACAAGTGTGTGTGAGAGAGAAAGGCGAAAAGGAGATAGAAGCGGAGAAAGTGTACTTTGAAAAATGTGCAATTCCGTCAGCTCACTCACTCACAGTGGGTGCGACTTGAGAATTGGACTCAATCCAATACATCAGATTTTCGTGGAGAACACTTTTCAATCCCAGATTTTTGCAACTTTCACTGCGAAAGCCAAGTTAGACCTTATTTCATACCATTTCCAAGCCATTCATTCCAGATATTGGAGCATGTATGCATGCAATGCACAGAGATCGCTATTTTTCACTGGCGTCCCTTGTCTCTCCCTATCTCCTTCCTTTAATTTTGCTCTGCCATGATCATCATCATGTCTGGCATCTTTTTAGTGGTGATGGTGGTGGGAGTAGACTATTATAGTTCTACCAGCAGTAGCATCAACGAAAGTATTATCGTCATCATCACTTTTGTTAGCTATAATATTTCAGAAAACACTGCAAGTTGTACGTTAATAGCAGTTCCGAATAACTATAAAATAGTTTAGTGTTTCTGTCTCATGTTCCTTTTCACCACCATTACTAATCATAACTGGGTTCAACGGAGACGGTACTAGTAGCAATGCACCCAACTATCGTGTACAAAGTAGCATTCGTTGTAGCGGCGCTAGTGGCAAATTAAAAAAGCTTTTCAACAATAATGGCAAGCCAGTCTTTCCCTATTCACCATAATAATAATGTATAATTTTTCTCTTACAGGCTTGAACTATTCACACAGCAGCAGCAGCAGCAGCACTGCCTTGTTGGCAAGCGGACAGAGAATCATTATATACGTTGCTGTACACACGCTCATTCAGCCACCATTTTCATAATATTTTATATTGCATTTTACATTTAAAAGGAATATTTATAACCACATTATTGTTTAGCTGACGTAAAGTGAAGCTCTTTTTTTTCTTATCAACACTCTTGTCTCTTTTCTCGACTACAACTACATCCCAACTATAGATCCCTTGCTCTGTAGACTATTAAATATTGTCGCGGATATCCACTAACACAAATCTAGTGCGTTAACAATGTGAACTCTCACTCGCATACATTTTTATCAATATTATCATGTTGAGCTTCAAATTCTGCATGTAGTATCTCAACAACGAGAGAACGCGAATCTTTACATGTCCCATAATCTCCAAATGAAAGTGCTGAACCATGCATGCCATGACACAATTTTTTGGCAGATTTTTTCCCTCTTCGTCATCTTGGCAGAGCGACGGCTTTCCGGGAAAGTCAGTGAAATTTTTCTCTTCCAGAGAGGAATCCTGTTGGTTTATCCCATCTCACACAATTTTGATAATCGAATTGACAATCATATATAGATGGATGAGCGTAAAACCTTATGCACACAATGTATTCTAATTTCAGTGCAAAGAATCGGTACAACATCATCATCACGGTTATTTATACTGCTACATCTACTTACGTCAGTGTGTGTGTGGCTGTGTTGATCGCATCCGTTTACCTACTTCACTCATTCACTCATCCATCCATCCATTCAGAAGGGAAAATGCTTTGCCTATTTTTCTACGCAAATAATATGCATATAAAAGGGCTCATCTTCCCTGTTGTTTTCGTTTCGCTTACCATCCAAATTCACCATCAGCTCATTCATTGTGCTCAAGTGCCCAGTAATGGAATAAGATATCTACGGCTATGGTGCTTGAACTCGACTCCACCTCGTCTTGTGCACAAATGGTTTTACACTCTACAGCCAGCAGACACGCCATAAATACATATTATTATTTATATATACACTCCTAAACACAGACACACATACATGCTAGCGTGTCACCTTTGCGCTTATAAGAAATGATGATAATAATAACATATTATGCCTTGTAGAACTACTTCGAGAGAATATAACATGAAGGCAGTTTACTCCTTATGTGTCCTCTCTCCTGCTCACTCACGTTTTTTGATTGAACAGTTTATTTTGCTTCTTTATTTTCGAAGCAGAGTAATTCATATTATAAATGTGTACATTGTGCACACGACTACTCGCTCAAACTAGCATTTTTTCTTCTACTTTTCTCTCTCTTCTTCTTCTTCTTCATCTTTTCGCTCTACAACAACAACAACATCTCTCTGATGTAAGTATTTTTTGGTAGCTCTTACGTTAAATATTATGGCACAAATACCTCGAGGGAACTATAAGTAAAGAATTACTCTCGTTAGCTTTTTTCTCTCACTCATTCCGTCACATAGGGAACTGCGTGCCTTCGTTTTTTTCTCTTTTGCTTTTCCCTTCAAACAAGACTTTCCTTTTGCTTGCTCTCTCCTCGTCCTTCTTCTTACACACAGACTGTACATAGAAAAATTTTCTATCTCCTACCTTCCTACTTTTTTCGCCTTTTCCTTCCTTTTCATTAAATTACATCGTTGCAACAAGAAATTGAAGAAAGGAAAGCGGTTTGCTGTTGGAAAATGTATCCACGTTTTTTATATTTTATATGCACATATCTCTAGAAATATTATGGGGTACATGTGGTCGTTTATAAGAGACATTCTTCATTTTTCTACTACCAGCCACCACCACCACTCTGGTTTTTCATCGGATACAAATAAGTAAGCGAGAGATCTCGTTTCATCATTCCATACCATTTCAACTTTATGCACACTACTGGCAGTATATTTCTTGTGTGCTGTTCTCCTTGTAATGCAGCATTGTGTGCGTGTTTGTATCTGTGGAAAAATATACTGAGATTAATGTAAAATGTGTGCAATAGATGGGCCTTTATAATATGGGTCTATTTATATGTGCTGCTTTCTCTCTCTCTCTTTCCACTCGTTCCCTCTCTGTTTTACTTTTCCTGGTAAAATTCACATTCTACACTTGTAAAGAAGCAGAGAGAGAGAGAGAGAAAAGTGGAAAGTCAAGTGTTTTTGTAGCATTTTGGAAAGAGAAAAAAATCCAATTTCAACGCATGATATATTGGTAGATATCATAGGGAATAGAAGTATTCGCCAGCTAACTTTCAAATGAAACAAGTACTTGAAAGATTGAAAGGCGTTTTTTCATCCCTTTCTTTATCATTATTATTATTACTGCTTTTCTATATATGTATTGATGTTAGTTCTCAGTTATATCACTTTATCGCATATGCTGGTAATAGTTAGTTAGAGACATACAATGTTTCCATGCACAACAAATCCTTACCAACTAGTAAAAATACGTGTTCTGATAAACTTACCGATTTAAAGTGCGGTAAAACTGCTGAAAGCAAGTTGCCAGTAGATCTCCCACATTCGCCATGTAAAGAAGTAGCAAGGGAATTCCAAATATGGCATAAAGGCAGGTTGTTGCTTTACCCCAATCTGTCTTCGGGGTGAGGTTTCCATAACCTATGGGCAGGCATGTTTTCAGGTCAAATAATATGCTTTACTTCTGTGAAACTAGTTATTTGGCTAAACGTAGGTCTACATACACAGATACAGAGGAAGAGACTAATATGCATTACTGGGGGATATGAAGAGATGAGTTTCTGAAAAGCTGAAACTGTTTATGTTTCACAAGTTTAGCTCTCAGTCAGTCGTCGTCATCACTTCACTTTACCTACCTACCTACCTACTACCTACTCACAAACACGGTAATTTAGGAGAAGCTAAACAAGTCAGAAGATAAGAAAGCAAATAGAGAGCAAATATAGCTGTCAGTAAAGCATCAGATTGCTTTTTCGTGACATAGGAAGAGTGACGGCTGCGTAGATGAAAAGTGGCATTTTTCCTTCACTCTGTTGATTTCTTGCAAAAGAGTGTACAAACATGACACTAACAAACGTAGGCCTTTCAGGTCTGATTCATGCTGAAAAAATGAATAAAATAAATAACAAATACCCAGTTTGTATTATTTCATCATTTCTGGATTTGATAGGGCAGATCCTTCCTACTTTCATCTAACAGTAAAGAGTAAATAAGTAAGCAAATAGCTTGCATATATAAGAGTGAGTATTTCCGAGCACGTGATTCTTCACGTCCTCATTTTCTCTCTCTCTCTCGTGCTTCGGTATGAAAACTGTCAACTCGGCTGCCTTGATAATTTCTCTGCTCACTTACATAAATGTAATGCTGGAAGGGAGAAAAAATGAATTAATTGTACAATCTAAAAAGATGAGATTACCATCAAAATATTATGCTACCTATTTAATATTTATTTCTGGGAATATTAGGGAATGCCGCAACGGTAAATCCTCTGAGGTTTGAAATGTACCAAATTGTTATACCATCTCAGTATCACACTTACAAGTGTGTGTCCAGTGTCATGAAAGAAGGAACTGCTGTAAAGGAGCACAAGATTATTCCAGGTAAATCCCAGTTCCATACACTTGGGCGTCATTGCGTAAGTAAACCAATGAATTATGTCTTGCTAATGACACTGTGTAAGTATGCATCTACATGTGGCAGAGTTGGAGGAAGTGCTGGCAACTCCAGTGAGGAAATATTAGACATAAAAATAAATATAAATAAGCATGAGACAAGAAACGTGAGGAAAGTGTGACTGTCTTTGGCAAGCGTAGTTGATGCTTCTAATAAATACAAGTGTATCCGTACATGTGTGTCCTATTCGCATGTCCTGATGATATGGGTGGGTGGATAGGGAAAGTCGTGCTTCGTTTACTTTTATATAATTCATGGATGGGCATGTTTCTATCCTCAATCTTGTTATCAGTCTACGCTACCCCAATGCATCATGATATAGGTACCCTGGAGATGAAACCCGACTCATGTCGCGCTGTTACTGTTGCAGATTCTCTGCTTGTTGGCTGTCGGTAATAAAAATTCAAGAAAAGTAGAAGTGGTTAAGGATAATTTTGTGGGGGAAGGCGAGATGCCGTAACAGATGACTTGTACACGTTGTGATGCTTCCTCTCTTTCCCACACTCACGCAGGGACAACGCAACGACAAGAACGAACGCGACTTGGACAAGTTTGCGGAGGAAAATTGCCAATGTGTGTAATAATAATTTGACAGAGAAGATGGAGTAATTTATAGAATATCTGTCATTCTCCCTTACCAATGGTTGTGTAAACACTGAGAGAAAACATGAGTGCTTGTGGGAACGTCCACGGCTCCTTCGCATCTATCCCCTCATATCCAAGTCTAATCTCGCGGACCAGTCCGTTTTGAAAGCGTCGAACAATCTGGTCAACTTCCCTTTTCCATTCATTGCCATAGATTACATTGTAGTTCTGTGTCACATTCCAAAGTTGAATGACTGTTGAGGATCTGAGGGAAGCCACTTGACTCAGTCTCCGACTATCCACAGCAGACTCTATACTTATGAACATCATTGCACCAAGAATCGTATAACAAACGAGAAGAGAGCCCACGCCTACTTGGCTGAATAGCACCGTTATCACTTTTCTCAGCCAATATTTGAAACGTTCTCTTGGCTGGTCTAGACCATTCCGATGATGAGCTCCTAAAGAGAAAAAATGAGTGAAAGAAAATAGTGGAAAAATGTACGGCAAAGACAGTGAAAGAGGAGGCCAAAGAAAACAGGCATGAAAAAATACGACCAGATAGAGTAAACTGGAACAAGAAGCTTTTCCTAGAGTGCTTACTTGACAAACATATCAATGAAATAGCGTTCAGTATGTGGGACGTATCATGAGAAAGAATTTCTTCGTTTAAAACCATTCTCTCAGTCAAAAGTGTTTCTGCAGAAAAGCCTTGTCATCGTACAAACGAGCAATACAAAATGTGAGATACTGTGAAGTTATCTACATTGCAATGCACCTTCTACGAACAATATTCTTACATAATGTATAGAGAAGAGGGGCAGACGGAAATGGTACTACTAGTGCACTAGTTCAACAAAAAAAAGCAAAGGTATTTGACTGTTCGTTTCTCGGATAAGAATTTTGTTTAACTTCTGGGAAAAAGGGTACCATACTTTTATAAATAATAATAAGTATGTACATCCTTCTTAACTGACTCAACTAGCAATAAATATGTACCGTAGAGTAGAACATAACTAGTAGTGTAACACGCTATGTACAATCCGTATATTTATTTGTGCACTCTGGATGGAAGAATCAGAGAAACTTATATATATGGGTTATTTGTGAGCTATCAATATAAAAGTACTTTGTTGAAAGCAGCAAAGCATCGCATAAAGTATGCAGTTGATCCTAACTTTTTTTCCTTCTCTCTCTCTCTCTCTCTCTCTCTGTTCGGCTTGTCAGTCGACACCGTTTGACGAAATTCTCATAGAGAAAACGATGCTATTCCTCCCCACTACTTACATAAATTGAGTCTTTGAAGATGTAAATGTAAATTGTTTCAATCGAATATGTACTCAACAAAACGGAAATGTTAGTGGATGAATACACAGGTTAGAGAGTAGATGATACTACACAATAAAATAGTAGCAGTAATTCAACCACCACCAACATTACTACATTCATACATACTACAGCTCAACAACTTCCTGGTATACTGGAACCACTACTACTGGTACCATCAGCAAGGAAACAAGCAGGGATGCAGAAAAAAATAAAATAAAGGAATGAAAGAGAATGCATGAGTAAGACATACGTACCCGATGAGCTTCCTTTAGATTTTCGTTTAGAACTTTCGCCTCTCCCAGAACTTTCCAAGTTTACACTGATGTACGATTGCATTTTTGTCGATTATTCAGTCGTGCTCGTACAACTACTAGTAGTATAGTATCTGTCAAAAGTTTCACTTGTAAACTTTATTTTAGTCACCATACTCCTCCTTCAGCAGCAATGCTACTATCATCATCATCAGAAATAACAACAACAGCGTATTGGTAGAAATGGAGACCTGATCTTTGTATATTTTTCACAAGTTGCTTTTCCGTTCCTTCTTCACCTGAAATTTCCACCAAACCAAGTTTTTTTTTCATTTTCATGTTGGTTTACTCAACTTATAAATATATATATCTACATACAAGACTAAGTATAAATTACACACATATGTATAACATTGTATATAGAAAGTGTAATGTATCCATCGCTTTTATCTCTTCTATCAGTACTATCATGACAGTAAAATAGGGAAACATTTGTCATAAAGAACTGCTCACTTTTTTCTCTCTCTCTCCCCTTTCTTCTATCCTCGTTTCATTAGAAATATTGCGCCGGATTATAAGACGTGTACAATGTAGGTATTTATATACATATTGTATTCAAAAATGCTAGTACATACATAACCTAGATTACAGGGAAAAACGTGTTCATAGAAAGGGAATGAGATATGGCTGCTCACATGTTAAAGGAGCAGTGGGAGGATATGAGAATGCACACACGCACACATGGTTACTCTAAAAGGCAAGACAAAGAATTCAAAATGCATGGTGGAAACCGTGTTTGACGTGTAGAGAGCAAATATGAGATGGAGACGAGGAGAAAGGAGGGATTGTATGAGTTGTTGGGTTGAAGGGAAGCCAGTAAAATTGAATGAGTACTACTGGGACAAGTTTATCTATTTAGACACCAAATTTCATCACGGCACTAACATTTCGAGCCAAAAATCAAACGGATATGGATGATGGTTTTCATAAGAAGAAAGTCATGTCATATCTCACATAAATCCAAAAAACGACCACAGATTTTCAGGACATAATTTTTTCATTCGCTCTTTCACACAAACACACTCTCTCTTTCACTCACCCACTATATTACAGATACTCTCCGTTGCATCACTGAAAAACTCTGAATTGAATGGAAAAAGTTATTGAAAAAATAACCATGTACATAAAGCGATCTGTATACGACAACGCTGCCAATATTATATTTTTTATATTACACCTTTAAAGAAAGGTCATAAAGACATGTGCTGTAGTAGTCGAAGTGGCAAAGGATTCCTCCTCCTCCTCCTCAACTACTTGTGGCAGTAAACAGAACAGATATATAAGTATATGTAATAGATAAATAAAAATAAAAACATTGACAATTTCATTGAACATAACAAAAGTGATATAGCTTGAAAAAAAGTCATCTTATCGTAAGAAAAAGCAGTTGTTGTGTATGTACAATAAACTTATTCCTATATATTTAGTAAATAAACTAGTAATCTAGGGTTTTACAATAATAATAATAAATACAAAAAAAAGTGTAAAGAGGGAGTAAAAAGAAGGTATCGCGGACGGATTTTATTTTAAGGGGAAGACAAAAAGAAAAATGAAAGCAAGCCCACCACCACCAGTTCTCACTGAATGTACCTTCCCATTTCCAATTTCTTTCGTTTGAACAACCTAATGAAAGTGAAACACTCTCTTTCTCTCTGATCTGGAAATTCAACACAAACAAGTGTATCTATATAAATAGTAATAATGTAATGCTGCTAGTATGTGATTCAGTAGTTATTCAATATAATATTGGACGAAGATTCGATTAAGGAACCGTTTTATTGCTGATTAGATTTGGAAGACTGGTCTTAAAAAATTTAACGCTGCCATCGACAAGAATTCCTTTTATGTCTTTTCTGGGAAAATGAAGTGAGTTTTTTTGGTTTGAACAAGTAGAGGACGAGGAAATCCTTTCATCTTTGAGTATTATCTGTACATTATAACATTGCCGGAGAAAAAAAGAGAAAAAGTTGTATAAACATGTGTATGCCCAACCAGAACACATCGAAAACACAATCATTTTATTTGTTGATCATTGTTGTTAAGAATGGTGAGTGAGTGAGAGAGAGAAAAGGGTAGAGGGTACAGTTGACGGTACAACAACAGAAACAACTCCCATGCTGGCATTTACAGATGAAGAAGAAGTAGCACGCACACACATACAGACACAAGCACACAGTGGGACTATCAAGAAAGTGAGCCAGTTGGGTCATGACATAAAAACTACTACTTCCACTACTGCTAATCCTAATAACATTCATCCTTCCCATTTCTTTACTACTTGGATAATTCCAACTAACGTACCCACCACGAATATAATGATACAAACCGGAATGAGACGGATAATACTCATCGCTTCTTCTTCCTACCCAGAGTTCCACACAAAAAAGTAGGATAAATTTATTGATGATACTAATCGATAATACGCCAAAATTCCGGGGAATCCTTTTTGTAAGAATCCAAAATCACCCATGTTTACTTTTTTCGAGGTTTTATCTGGAACTGAGAACTGAAGTTTACGTTGATTAAATGGGATATTTTAAATCATTCATGCTTGAAGTACATTATTCTTCGAAAAAAACTTTATGTACAGTTCATAAAATAGTGTGTTAAAAGTAAGTAACATATGGCTTTACTTAATGATCGACCGCTAACGCTAATAAAAAAACTAAACGTTCTGCAGATGTCCATTATGTAGCACCGTTCCTGCTCACCTAATTAATAGGTTAGGAGAAACAAGAAACCCATACTAATTTTAATGAGCATTCGTATTGCGGATAGATATTTGTGTTTTGTTTGCTCAGCTCATTTCTTGCGGCATGCGTTACGAAAAAAAATTAGTGAAAATCCCCACAAGTAAAATCATGATTTTGAACTGTTGTGCAACTTTTATTTTTCCGTATAATTTTCAACTGCAATGACCATATATCTTATCAACGTTGGTTTATGCAACAGGAGAGAGTACCAAGGATGAAATTCCAAAAGTTGTGCTAAAAATGTTGATACTCGAAACCACATAATATGCTGCTGGACTTTTAGTGCCTGTCGAGAATAATCCATTATGAATTCCATGTGCCGATTTTTGCCATGGAATTTGAATCTGTGGTACAATCTATGTGAAATATTAGTTACCAAACATTAGTGTCGTCGGCCTAGACATACTCAAGTTCTTATGACAAAAATTGAAATCATGATTTTAGCCAATTCCTAAAGCACAAACAACATAATGTTGATGTGAGTATTGTTAGGAATCATAACTAAATTCTTCTTAATATTATTAGATATTGCAGATATTAATCTAAAGTGTACGAATATTGTAGATAAAACTGAGCCAGAAAAAAAATTGCCAGTACTGTCCTGTAAAACGTTGAAAATATTGGGCGTAAAAAGCAACCACATATAATATTGGTCTGAAAACTGCCGCTATTTTTAATGGGTAATAAAATGTAAAGGAATGTAAAAATGGGATCAGATTAATGCATACATGCAGTGGTAAGAAACGGCACGACAATATGCCCAGGAAAAAAACAAATAATCGATACCGGGAATCATTTTGAAAGGGCCTCTTCTATTGAACTATAAAATTACACTGGCTTAAGCAATTTCCTGTCCTTTTCTTGAGGGATTCTTTGATTCCCCAAGTTTATTTTGATTTCTTGAACGTATCAAGGCCTTCATACCTATTTTTACCGCTTTTCATTATAATTATTTTTACTTGCTTGTCTGAATAATGTAAAGTCACTCTATTTTTGTTAGTTTACATATTAGTTTTTCCTATCCGGACACAAATTCTGAATTGAAATAATGTTCAGTCTAATAATAATTCTGTTTACTTTGATGTAACTTTTTACGACTTGAATTATTTTGGTGGGATGAAGTTCAAATGGAAAATATTGGCTGTTTCCAACCACCTTCATTATTGCTCACAGTTTGTTTTATGTGTTATTATTGTGGGCATCAGTTGGGGAAAATAAAGCAGGTCAATTATTGGCTTAGGGGTACAATTGCCGTTTCATTGATGATGTGTATCTATATATAGGGGCAGGAATAGCAAAACTCCCAAACTTTATGTCCTTCGCTGTCGCCAAGCTGTGCACAAAGTACACGTTGTTGTATTTAGCGGCACATGTCACTAGTCACTATGCAATTTTCTAATTAGAGACTAGATCCGGACAATAAACAGCGGTGTACATCAAACAGCACACATACGATCAATTTATTTTGCTCTGGACCCTGGTCGACAGAGAGTTTCGTATAAAAAAAACTTGTACTCTTTCCAGGGGTATTATTTTCTGCGAGGATTAACAGCACTATTGTGGCAGCCAGTCTATCGTTGTTGTAAACTGGCTCTCTGGCTAACCTTTGTTGTTCTTTGTTCTGTTTAATTTTCTCTGCTACTCGTTTACTCTCAGAGCAGAGAAGAAGCCAACTAACAAACTTTATACATTTTTCCAGTTAAAGCAAATAGCTGGTAATACGGTTGGGTTGGAACTGGTGACAAACACACATTGGGCTGTGGACTGGCTTTTAGCTTCGCTTTTTGGTAAACTGTTAGTGTACTTTATGGCATTCACATATATTTCTAAGAGAGCAAGTTGGACGAAAAACTGACTTATTACTGTTATAAGAAAAAGAAGAAAGAAGTTTTGTTTGCAGCAGCATCCTCGCACTACTGGACTAGTGGTGGTGGTGGGCATGTGTTTATTTGTGCTGGGCAAAAGCTGTGAACATCCCATCGTGGATTGTAAAACTAAAGGACAATTTTAATTTGCAACATGTCCTGAATATTTCCACGAGTCAATTCACCTTAGGGAGGGAGAGGCGAGGGAAGGAAAGACCACTGGCAAACCAAGTAATTTCAACTTTTTCCTCCTCTCTAAACAGAGGTCGAGACCTGCAGAAAACTTTTGATTACATGACAATTACTTGGGATTTAAGCTCAGAGTTTTTGGAGCTTCCTCATCCCCGCCTCCCGCTCCGTCGGTCTACAAATGAATATATATACCAAATGAATATATGGATCTCAACAGGAACAGCTAACCACCCCGACTCTACTCCTGCCTGTTCCCATCATCTCGCTCTCTTTTTTTGCCTTGTTGTCTCTGATGTGGTGTCGCTGGGTTCCCTACCATTTTTACTCGCATTTATTTGGAAATGTTGTGCCTTTCTGGCCCACATATCACACAAGCCTATGATAAGCATCGAGATAAATTCAAAGGCTCAGTACAGCACATTTGCCAGCAAATTCACAAGTTTTATTAATTTTTACTTACATAATTTTTATGTATGCCACATCACAATGAGATTATTGTACTTTGTCCAACCGAACGAAAATAGCGATACAATGACAAGCTACACGTATTTATATATTCAAGGATAAAGAGCAGACCCTTGTGTAACATATAACATTATACCTTTTTTGAATGTACTTTTGAGAATGGGTTCCTGGAAAAAGTTTACATTTGCCATTATAGGCAGTTAAAAAGCCTGTGTAGGCGCATCAATAGATTCTTACCATGTCACAAATCCCAGGGGGTAGGAGAACATATTATTTGGAATATGGTATAAAAGTATTGTTTATATCACTGCTATCATAATGGAGTACAGTTGTAGTGGCAGCCTTCACAAAAGTGCTAAAGTCGTAGTAGACAGTCTGATCTACTTCACAATTTTTTTGCACACACATCACTATAAAACTGAACTAGGACATGCCACCATCCAGAGAGAGAAAATTGTTGAAGTCTAACAAAACGAGCGATAGAGAGAGAGAGAGAAAGAAAGAGAGAAAAAGTGTGTGGGACACAATAACCATGTCTTTGCTCGATTGCAGAAGCAGAGATGATGGTTACGGCAGGGAATGGTGGTGGTGGTGGTAGGAGGAACAGTAAAGACGTTCTAATGCGTTATTTGAACGGTCATTTTATTCAGGAATAAAGTAGCCAACAGAGTGAGTGCACACATTTTCCTTTTTGATAATGCCGACAAGCACAAATTTTCCAGTTTTTCCTCCTTTTATGTAGAACCAATTCTTTCTCTCTCTCCCTCTGTCTCTGAGTATTTCTTGCATAATATTCAAATTTGAGGAGAGGAGCTCACACAAAGTGAGCAAAGACAAACTGATGAACGTTCTCTCTGTTGTGTGAGTGCTACTGGCAGCAGAAGCAGCGGGAAAAGGAGGAAGAAAGATGATAACTGACTTATCCTTTTTGAATACTTTTCTGTATCTTGGCTTCCTGATTATATGCTTAGCTTCTTCTTCTTCTTCGTCTTCTTGGCATTGTCAAGTGAGAAAAGAAGAGAGGAAGAAGAAAAGACGACATGCCTGGGATCATGATGTGATTGGGGAACTGATATATCGTATATAAACTTAGGTAAGCATGTCGGCGCTATGTGTGCGTGCGTGAGCGTACATTTATATCCGCCTGTTGTGGATTCGCATTATATATATCTCTCTATATGCTCATTTTCTTTGTCTGTCGTCTCTCTTTTCTCCTTCCTTTTTAAATGCACGATGAAATGTTTTGGATCTTCTCTTTTCGTTTCCTCTTCGTCGTCGTCGTTCCTCCTCATCTTGGGAAGAACAATAGAGGATGGAAGTGGGACTGAAAATGAAAAAGCTGATGATGTGGCTTTCTTAAGCCAAATATCTTTGCAGCACATACATGCACGTACGTACGTAACAAACAGATACAGAGAGAAAAAGAGACAAAAGACTGTCTCTCTCTCTCAAGCTGCTGAAGTCGTTTACACACACTCACAGTCGGCAAGGCAGAACAAGTTTTCAGACTCAAAACTCTGCAAAATTCCATTTCCATTCTGGTATGTTTCCTTGAAACCACAGACAGTCTTTTCCTCTCGTTGTAAATACCTGCCTGCTCTCTGTGCTGCGCTCTCACTTTTTTCCTTTGATGGAAGAAGTTGATAACTTTTGATGGATCCAAAAGTCAATGCATTACTACTATATGCCATCCCCGTATATTATAAAGCATAATGTCAAGTTAAACTTATTAAAAAGACTATAAAGTTTTTGGGAAATGAACATCGGTTTGAATTTGAGATTCGTCGATGCCCTCCTATAAAGAAGTATAGAGAAGGCAACCCAGGGACAGCAGCATCTTTTCCCTTTCATACGGAAACTTAATGGTATTTGGCATTAGCGAAATATTCAATTTCCAATCCCACTGTTTGAGTACTCTTGTTTGGCAAAACTATGTATTATGCTTCCATTCTTTCAAAATTAGACTGATTGTAAAAGTAGATCGGAAATGGTTAAAGAATTGGTTGAAGCATCATGAATGAATTTCGGATTTTCTAATATAAAACTTTATTCTGGCTGGTCAAAGTTACACAGGCCGCTTGTTATATACCTATTATACTATCTATCTTTAAAGCCCACTGTTAAAAATCAATATTTACACACAATCGAAATAAATTCTTTTAGACAATTAAGGGCGGAAGCACGGACAGCTCTTGTTAATAAACAATCAACCAAAATGTAAACACGTAATTAGGGAAAAAGAAAATATATACCATTACGTTTCCAGTTTACAAAGCGTCCACAATGTTTACACAATTCCTCACGTACGGAGAAATGGGGAGAGAACTGAAAGACGAATGGGTCCGTGAAATGTTGCAATAAATTAGAGATTCGTCATGGCACAAAAGGAGAAGCTAAATCAAAACAATCCGCCTCGTCAAAATGAGAACACATACTGCATCATCATCATTTGGTGTTTTTTAGATTTTCGAACAAAAGCTCGTCTGTGCGTGCTGGCTGATATTATTATTATTGTTCTAGTTCATGTCGGTCGCTATATAATGGTGTGAGCTATACTGTTACTGCATTCGGCTCAGGGCTCAGATAATAACAAAAAAATGTGCACTGCATTTGACACGCTCATTTAAAAAGATAAAAAGTGGAGATATGCAAATTCATTAAAAATAAAAGTACAACACAAAAAGCAGCCTTGTGTGTATGATAAATAAACACTAAAGAACATTGTTTAGCTCATAGAGTGGATTTTTGCAAGGCATATCGTTATGTAAGATTTTTCCTGCTTATTGGGATGGGTATAATTTTTAGTCCTAAAAAACAAATGCCTTTGCTTTCCCCCGTTTTGTCCTTGGTTGTTGGGTAGGGAAATTCAAATCATGATATGGTACAGTGATTAATTAATTTGGTTTATGCATGCGTTATGGTAATTAATAAAATTTGAAGAATGGTCCGGTCGGTCCAACAACAACAATTGCAGCCATGAGCCAGTACTTGAACTATGAGTGTGTTGAACTATCAGGAATGCTTACACAATATACCATAATAAATGTATACCTTTGACCTTTATTTAAAAAACAGTAAAACTATAAACAACAAACAAGGAATACATATTACACAATACTGTAGTGGTACCCGCACAAAACAGATTGTTGGGCAGTTTGTTTATAAACCACAAACGAGTTGATCTCTGTCCAGTAGATAGCTTTAATAATTACAAATTCATCACTTTACAGTAAAATTTAATTGTTTGGCATGGAATAAGAATATTCACTGTTGAATATACTCTGCGGTTGAGAAATATTTGGTCTTGTTGTCTCTTCTGCTACTAACGTTATTAAAGAGCTCAACTGCGTGACACGTGAAGTACAGAAGAAATTCTTTATTTTTTTTGCCTCAGTAGTCAACTCTTTTTTTTCTGAGAATTGTTTATTTAGCTTGGCCCCAGAGCACCACTTCGTTTTCTCGTAATATATCTGTCCTTTCAAGTTGTTTCTGTAATTTCTCTCAGTCTAACAATACGTTATCTGGAGTTATCTCTCATTTCAAAATGCACACTTTGGCATGCAAAAACACTCGCTAATGATAATGGCGCTTACCACATTGAATTGCAGTTTTTAATATACGTATTCATTCAGAATATTACCCACAACATCATCATTCCCAAGCTCTAGCCAGAGCACTGTCATCATCATCATCATCGCCGCCACCACATGCCTACTTGACGTTCTTCCTTTTATTTCAAAAAAGAGTGGTGGTCGGGAACTAATTCATTGGTTCATTCATTCCGTCAGACTTTTAGTAATTCCAATTTAACCTTTTCCCCTTCCTACAACAAGCATCATTCCAATGTCATCATCATCTTTCCTCCTACGTTTCCATATTGTCTCTTTCCACCACTACACAAATATACTGCTAGGGACTTTTGTGGTGTGTTATAGAGAAAGAAAAAACGGCATGTGTATGTACATACAGAAAAAGTTCTATAGAGTGCCCAAAGTATTTGTTGTTTGAGAACGGCTCTCCTATAAATGCACGGCATATACGGGCTGAAGAAAGAAAAAGGTTTTGACATCTTGATTGGCACCCTATTACCTTTCTGTCAGTTAGATTCTGTGGAAATTATTTGCATTCTTTGCATCCTTCTTTTTTTGCGGTTTACTAGAAGTCCCTCCAATTCCATTCTAGCTTGCTGGTCTAAAAAAAAGTCGGTAGATCCTTACCGACATGAGTAAAACTTTGAAAGTGCTCACCTACATAACAAAGCGGAGTGAGTATATTTATTTATTACATATATAATAGGTATACATTATATAATGTGGTTATTGTATTCGGTATTCATCCACTGCCAATTCTACATTTTGTGAGGGTATATATATTTTTCATCATACAGGCATATATTGGCTCCCGTGGGCATTCAGGGTTTCATCCAAAATCGTTTTAACATTTCCAAATAATATATTATAGAAGGCAGATTGGAGGATATGGCCTTCTCGATATGATCTACCCGCATTTAGAAACCAATTTCTTGATTTACACATTCCACATTAATGCATATGAGATTCCTCTGGTGTACTAGTGTAGCCGGGATGCTACCGCGAGCATTAGGTACAATGATATTATTGCACAAAAATACTATGTGGTAAAAAGTCTCTTATGGGCTATATATACAAATATATTCATAGAGCATGTGAATGGTACATGCCTACTTGCACGCAGAATTGTAGACTGACGACGACGGAGTCGTGGCAATAAATTTCTCAAAAATACAAACTCAGGGCGACGTACAACTGAACGTCAACGAGAATTATTCAGCATTAAAAAAAGACGGGGAAATATTTTTTTGCAGCGGGACAGCAGAAGTAAAGGTATGCGAACCAAACTCAAATACCCAAAGGAATTGTCAGCATTACTGTTAGATAGATTAGATGATAGGGATTCAATTTCAAACAAAAACTTTGAACATTTTGAGCAACTTTTGGAAGATGTCACAAATTACTTGGAAATGTCAGAACGAGAAAAAGTTAATTGGAAACAAATTAAAAGTAAACTAAATAGGCTTTGCAATTTAATAATTATAGCATTTGGAAGTCATCAAACCACATTTCTTGCTGGTGCGGTCTCGCCCGCTCTCTCTCTCTCTCACTCTCTCTCCCTCTCTTGGCATGGTGCAAGTTTTGAATTACATACCATGTCTCGTTAGCGAACGAACTATAAATTATACAATATTGGGATACTTTGGAAGAGAAAACAAATTAAAGGACGAGGACGCTCTCATTTTCTTCCCTGCAGTGGTCTCCCACGGGAATGTGTTGACTACACAGAGTAGAGTGAGAGACGGGGAGACGTTTGCCGTTTCTACTCATACATGATTTTATGGATGTATTAATCTAACACGTGGTTCCTACTTTTCAACAAAAAACGAAAATAACTTTAAAGAGATGGGTTATAAGCAGACGACGACGACGATGATGATGATCTTCCAAGACAGACAGCATCGAGAAACGGCAACGTATGTACACCAATCGCAGGCTCGACTAGTAAATGAAAGCATCCCTTTAGCTACAAAATTAATTGCACACGAACTTCTTTTGCCGTGAACTTATCTACTCCGCTTTACTCTATATTGATAAATTTGGTCGGATTATTGGGATTACAGGGCGTGCAGGCGTAGATTGTGCATAATTCCGATTATCGTTGTGGTGGTAAGTAGTTAACAAATCTTTTAGTAGACAAGTGAATACTTCTGGACTAATGATATAGGTATACATGTAAGCATTAGACTTGTTTCAAAGAAAGTAGACATGAAAACAAATGAGTAGAGAGGTTCTTCTTTGACTACTTTCTAAACACAAATTATTTACTACCCAGCAATTACAATTAGAGCTCTACAAGTATTTGGAATTAACAGTCACGCTTTATACCGGTCTTCCTTGGAAACCAATGTAGATACACGGTTTTTTACGTTCCAGTTCTTCCCTTGTGTCAGTTTTGCTTCATCCTTCCCAAGCGTTTTTTTTGGACAAGAAGAATTAGACACACAAAAAAGCTCAAGTTGTAATTTGTGAGGTGCGTTGGATTCACATTGGCAAATCCGCAATTGACGAAACTATGTTCAACCAATAATTGCGACGAAACGAAATTAGCGATTAAAGGGCACTAAAAGCGTGCTCTTGCGCATGCAATAGCTTTCTGGATATTATAAGCCTTCATTTGCAAAAGAATTTCAATTAGACAGTCAGCGCTTATGAAAGAACTTATCTCAGATAAGTTATCTGTAATCATTTAAGATCGCATTAGTCAAGTTTCTTGGCGAGAAATAAATTTGCCAACGGAACCTTTTGCCAAGTTGTCTTTATTCCATAATTTGAGCTACTCAACTTGACCTCCTGGAATTTCCGTCTTGTGAAATATCGTATCGAAATGGATATCGTTGTTCTGTTAAGATTAACAGGAATAAATTTTCATTGAGGGCTTCTTCCTACTTTGACTATCTGTTCTTTATATTACTGTATTATACTTTTGCTTCCGCATTTTCCTTCTCCTGCATTTTTTCTAGTACTTCCCCTAACTTTTCAATCCATGAAAGTCCAGATTAATGAATATTTATTTGCCTTGCTTGATCTATAAGAAGTGGGTTCTCGGAGCAGCACAAAACCGGTAGCGTCTTCCAAGCACACAATATAAGTAACAACAAGAACGGCATTTTGTATTAACTTGTACCCGCAAACAAGCGGCATGAAACAACAGACACAACAATTTTAGTCATTCCTTCTATCTCCCTCTTTTACTACTATGCGTTTCCTACTTCTTTATAATAAAATGAAACACATGGACAAAAACCAAACTAGTAGTCTTCGTTGTTGCAACTTAAATACACTTACCACAATGGTTGTTTGTGGCAGTGGATGGAACCTGAATGTGTAAACACACATGCACGCGGAGGTGGATGGACACCACCACCGTCATCATCATCAGCAGAACATTTTTTTGTGTCCCTTGAAATCCAACAGGAGAGAGATTGTGTGTAGAAAAGAAACTTGAGTGTTTTCAATCCAAGAGTATATGGCACGGAGGCAAAACCAATGCGGAGAATATATGTGTGTAATAAATAGTTTTAGTGGAAGAGAGGCTGAAGTAGTAGTGGATATACGTCCATAAACGTAATTATTTTCCCAGGCAAGCATGTACGAAACGAAACGTGCTTTGCTAGACTTGTTATCTTTTTCATTCTTAACTCTCTTTCTCTTTTTAGGAAAAGAGAAAAGAAGTAAGATTTGAAATGCATTTTAAGCAAAACACATTTTACGTCGTACCTACTCTGCCTAAAACAAATATACCTCATCCAAGCATTTATACGTTTATATAAGCTTTTCCAGCATGTACACGTAATGTTGTAGGTATTTAAGTTATGCATTGAACAATATTCCCTGGGAGTATACATAGCGAACAACAATATAGTCAACAGTTCGCATCGTATGAGCGTGCATTATCCTGCCGAAAAAAACTCTTTGAGACTGGCTAGAAGAGAGAAGAGCAAGAGGAGGAATCTTACTTTCACTTTTTCTCCATCTCATCTTCTAACTCAAGCATGTATCTGCACAAGTATAGGTAGTCCATCTTTTTACCCTATCTCTTTACTCACAACAGACACGACAGTAAACGAATAAAAGACGCGTCTGAGGTTTTCCCTAAATTCTTCTTATTCACAAATGCATAATGCATGTACCTATATGCATACCTAATCGTACGTGAACACATCCTTACAAACTTTAGTCACTCAGCAGCCGAGTCCCCATCGTTATACTAGTTTTCTGTTGTAAGAAAAAAAATCTTGTGAGATAGATGCCATAACCGTTGCTCTTTTTGCCACAAAATTTTCTCCGTTTTCGGATCCAACTTAAACTATCTCGAATACATACATATGCATAACGGCATAACATGCATGCATAAAACTATACACAATGATGTCTTTTGTATCCATTTTCTTCTACTCTCTCCCTCCCCATCTCTCTCTCTCTCTCTACTTCCACTTTTACTCGTTTTGGCAGCTGCACCACTTTTTGCCTTTTCACTTTTCTTCTTCTTCATCTTTTTGCTCTTTCACTCCTTTGCTTGGTTTCCGCCTCGATGAACAATGCATAGCCATTCGTTTGAGAAAGAGAGAGACAACTTTCTTCTTTGTCCTTCTCGCTCCCTGTGTGTACTCCAGCTACTGCCTACTGCATGATATAGTACATTCACACATCCTTCTTACATAAAACAGATACATGCACGTAAAAAGAAAGAGGCGAATTTATAGTCAACTGCATTCGTACGGAATACCAGAGAGACACAGAGGATGAGTATAACATGAAAAGTAGCAGAAAGATATTAACGTCCATGTTCATGCATGCTTGCATTTTACTTTGTTACAATATCATAATAATAATAGTAATCATGATAATCATAATGGGAGTAGTGAACTGCCGTTCTATTACATACCAAAAATATAAAGTAAATATATACCGGCACATTGTCACAGTGTAGAGCGTATTCATATTATCCAGGAGCGGAACTACAACTGTTAGCTGGCAACAACTCTCCGTTTTGATAATATGCAAAGAGAGTATTTACCTTTTAAACAATATGAAATATGAAGGCAACTTTGATGCTAGCAAAAAAAACTAAGGAATTATGACGTTTCCTCCAAAATACGCATTATTTTGAAGACATTCGAAGATATTCATCTCTGACGGTCTTCAGGGTAGATTTGAAAAGTTTTGGTATTAGTACAGTGGAACTTTTGAAAATATCCGTCCTACTCCTTTTTTGTGACCAAAGATTGCGAATAATCATATAGCAAGCAAGCTTAAGGCCTCTTAAGTCATTGTAAAATTTATGCTGGTTTAGACGCACTCCTCAACTCTGAAGGGAACTTGCATTGACCAAAACAAGATGACATCAACACAACTTAATATATACACGTACCAAAGTAAGTGATCTTGTGTTGTATCAAAGTGATCGTTGTAAGGTGGATGCGTATTCTGTATTGGCACCTGTAAACAGACACACAATGTCTTCCGGTACTCTGCAGCAGAAAATGAGTTAATGTTGTCACTACCCTTCGATTCAGATATGTATGAGAATTGGAAACTGAAAATTAGTTTCATAGCAATAACGTGACAAATCAAATGACACGGTTTTGACACTTTCATTCTAAATTCACTTGCAACTTTAAAAGTGTACCTCCTTAAGTATATCCGGTTTGGTTATATACAGCTATCATGACCATACTATGCAATATATCGTTTTCAGAAGTATGTAGAATGATCTTAAAATTCTATCCCATTAAATATCCCAAGAAATGGAGTTTTCAGTTACTAAGGAAATACAGTAATGACAAAGTCTTGATATAAATTCCTGCAGAGATTCCATCTACATTTATCCACGTTCTAGCAGTATCAGTCAATTTTAGACCATTTATGCATACCAAATATTTCTGAAATTTGATTCCGGAATCATTTTACTGAAAAATTAAGGTTTCCATGTAAGTTTACTTGTAACTTGTAGACTACAAGTTGCAAGAATTCATCCATCTGTTGACGGATATTACAGCTAATAATAATGGTTGGTATGGTTGATTTGACAATGATGACATTCCCGAATCTACTTTCTTTTCTATCGACGGATGGACTATTTATCTCTACTTAAGCCTCCTCGCACATTTCATGAAACGACACTTTTGAGAAGACAAACGAAAGCAGTTTAAGGAATAGTCTCACCTTCCCCGCTACTGAAAATACCGAAAATGGCGTGATATAATGATTCAACCAAGCCATTGCTATACCAGTTAGCCATTGGTATTATAATTTTAGCTTTGGCTTGTGCCGCCGCTTTAATCGAGTTGAATGATATGACAGTGGTCGCATTTCCGGTATCATTTCCGAATGCAGCTGAGCTTGCCATCCATACAAATTATTGACGATGGACGGCAAGGGGATCCAGATTAAGTGTAAGAGAACCAACTATTGAAAATGGAAACTTTTCCAGTTTCTAAGACCACCTAATGCATAAATTGACATTTAAAATTGTTATTACCATTAGCTGTATCGTTTTATACTACAAAACATTTTCAGTTCTGATCCAAACCTAAGATAACGCATTTCATCATTTCATTTTCCTTGACAACTAGGACAACCGTGTTAATCGGTCACGAACCAACACATTTTCAGTTTGAACTTGGGTCGAGCTGTGTTGTCTTGGCAATACCTATATTGAGCCACCACAAGTTCTGAAGGTACACCGTAAGAAAACGGGGATGATCATTCAGCACGTTATGGATGACGGTGTTCCCACGTTCTCAAAGTGTTTCTTCAATATTTCCTTTCTTTACTAGAATTGTTATTACTGCTACCAAGAAACTGGCCGAGCTCGACAGGACATAACTGCTCTGACAAATACAAAACAATAGTGACTAAAGAAGTATTAGATTATATGGACTTACTCCCCACAGCAGCAACCATCCGCCTCCACCACTACCAATACCACAAACACCAAGATTAGACTGTTTCTCCATTTACTTGTGTACAGCATCCCTTTTCTTCTTCTCTGTGGAATTTGGACGTGATCCTTGCAGAATACAAAATATCAACCTTTGTTACAGTGGTTGATCAGGTCATAGATCACCTCACTATCCTGACAATCTTTACCTTCCCCAACCGCCATATATTATATTTCCTAGTATTGTTGTTGTTGTTATTATTATTATTAAATAAATAACGCCCTTTAAGAAAGGCTTAAATAAGTATTACCTAATGAAGTATTATCTCACTAGATGAAGGCAGATATCTGGCCATATATTTTTATAGCGCCATCATAGCAGCATACAATATATTATTCCCGCAAGTGTTTACATTCTCTAATGGATTTCACGGTTGGTTGTCCCTTATAAAAGTAATAATAATAATGGAAATAATTGCATACATGTGAAAACTACTGGACATCAGATCGGTGGTATGTTGGTATGTGTTGTGTGAGTATGTGGTACGTGATAAGAAGTTTGTTGCGGGAAAGGGAGACGAAGAAGAAGCAAGTTTCATTCCGATTTCACCTTCACAATTAAGATTTATGTTTCTTATGATCTTCGCCCTTTTGCCGCTGCTTTGTAAGATTGTTCTTGCCGTTGGCTGTGCTCTTTGTACCGCCAATACTCCAGATAGAAATAAATATATTAGGGGGAATAGGAAGGGAGAAAGTGAAACGAACAAGAGGAAGTTGTGGCATGGTCGACGGAGTCCTACCTTGTTTTCACCGATTGTGAGAGGTACAATGTACAATCATCCTCTTAATGTCAGTAGCATACCATGCTCCAGTTACTTCCCAGCATATTACGTATGGATAATATGCACACTTGAATCCTCAATTTTCATGAAATTATTATGCATGCACAAGTGAAGAAAGCCGCTTAAAGACAGACATACAAAGTAGAGTAAAGCGGATAGTTTTCTTCAAGAAGATGAGAAACATGTTGATGACGGTGGTAGCCAGCGAGGAAGAGCTCAGTATATTTTCTTCGGTGGCAGAGGATCAGGAATGATGATCATGTTGATGAGACTCCTTGCTCCGAATAAAATATGGCTACAAACTCACATCTTTCTTCTTGCCTCTATACCTAAACTGTTTCCCTGCCATGTAGCCGATCCAATCTTGGTAATCTTATATTCTGTGAAAATCTTCTATGCTTGACAACCTTGTTGACCAGTAGGAGAAAGCATCTAGAGAGGAAAAGGAAATGCTATTATCATCATCATCATCATCATTTTCGGAGCCAGCAGCGGTTACAATAATAATTCGACTCCACTAATATTCCATTTTCTCGTTCAATCCATTCCTTTATAACGGTGGTGGAATGTGAAATCAAGAAGACTTGTGTTCTCCTCTCAGTGAATGCTATTAAAAACTTGCAAGTAGTAAATGTACTAAACCAAGTACAATTGCACATTCACAGACATCTCACTGCTGAAGAAGAAACACCATGGTGGTAAAATGTCCAGAAATTTCCGAACAATCGATATAGTGAAAATGCAACAGAGCCAGAACAGATATTCACCAAAATTATTATCCCATTTTAACTCTGCATAGGTTAACTTGCGTTTTCCGACGCAAGGAATAAAAATAGATTCTTACCATATGCGCGATAAAAGCGTTTGGTAGTTTTTTTGTCCCCAGACATTTACCAATGGTATTTTAATAAAATTAAACAACTTTTAATTATACATGGGAATCTGTAATAAAGCTGCTTTCCTACCTACTTTAGTATATTGCTTCCTTAAGTATTTTTTTTAAATTTCAAACCGTCCGTGGGATATCATATCCTCAGACCGACAGGCGCATGCATTCGCATAATAAAGCCAGCTTACAGTGTCCCGTTAAACGGAGGGGTTTACTCATCTCCAAGTGAAAGTCGTCTCCTTGTACCATTACCGTTAAATGCACAGGGGATGCACGCACAGAGCAGGGAGTGCTTTTTATGTTAATCATAATCATCATTGTAATGAGATCTTGTAGAAAGCTAGTTGCACAGATACTCCCCACCTTTTCCCTCTCTCTTTCCGGTTTAAAATTAGTATTCTCTCCATTTTCAAGAATGAAAGTTTTAGTAACATGCGCGCATATCTCTGTAACTTGTTAGTGTGCAGTGATAAGAGGCTTGTTTTTTTGGCGCGTACACGAGCCAGACACTGGCAGGGCATCATGCTGACACTGACACCAGAGACGAGGAGTAATACCGGGAAAGTCTAGACGACCACTGCTAGTGTTTCTGTTACTTAATACAAAGTTTATGTACCTAAGTATACTTTATCCGAGGTGTCAGTCTGTCTTTCCTTGCTAATGGTCCTGCGTAATCACGTGATGTAACTGATGTTGGGTAATCTTACGTAAATCTTACATTAGATATAGGTAAGTTACTATGTAATGGACAAGAATATTAGATTTCAACAAAAATCGAAGCAAATAACCTAAATACTTTTTATCACTTTGTATTTTTTTTTCTTTTCACATCAGCGACATAGTCACAACGGTTTCGCAACAGACTTATTTTGTATCGTAAAGATAATGTTCCATTGCCAGTATGCCCTACTACGTTGTGGTTAATGCATGACGATGATGATGGCGATGCCGACGTCTTCCAAATAAGCATCACATTACTCTAATCATTTTGCTTCTCATTTGATTTTACTACTATTTGCGTGATATCAAAGCTCTTCAGTTTATGATATGGTGAATCCCTATCACCTCTCTCCCTGACTCTCTCCCTCATATACTTATCTACAATAATAATCCCACTACTTCTAATACTAATGATTACAGAAGCAATTTTCTCCCAAACTCAAATCTTTCTAAACAGTGGTGCGTGAGCATGTATATACAACAAGTCTGTAAGTTAGTTGTATTCTTTCTTACATCATCATAGAACCGTCAATGCTAATCCCGAGCATTGTGTGCTTCTGCTGCAGCAGCCTGGCTTATTTTTTTCGGGCATCTTTGTTAAGTCCTTGGAAATGTAAAAACTTCAGAGAACTAGAATGGTACTACTACGCGTATGGATATAAATAAACAAGTACATAATTCCAAGAGCGATTAGCTTTAGACTTTTTTTTTGGATAATATGCGTTGGCTCAACAGTGAGTTTTCCAATAAAGGAAAACAGGGCTTAGACGGTGTTCTCCCAAGTACTTAGTGACGTTGTCATTATCATTGTTTTAGTTACAGTCATCAAAAGCGTCCTGATTAAGTATAATATACTGTTGGGAACATCCTTAATCGACTATTCATTTGTGAGCTTTCGGCTTAGCAATTACGCTGTTTTAATAGGTAATTGCATTCAACGTCAACGGTAGCATTATCCTGGCCGGTGGAAGGCAGTATCAAAGCACTGCACAAATACGGATGCAGGCAGACTCGCACATGTTTATATTATTTCCCTGTTAACAATTCATCGTTTTGGCTGTTATACTAGTCAGTACTAACCAATGTAAAATTCTAGTGTTACTGCATAATTTTATGCACATACATAATTCGCTCAATCCCATTTCTGCGATTTCCCTTGAATTTCACACCCGAAACACTGCACGTGTATATCAGAACTGAAGGGAGGAAGGCACCCAAGTGCACGGGGACTTGTGCTATCGCAGAACATGTTCAGACTCAAAATTTGCTCTCTCTCGACCACTTCCCCTAAAGTCCTCTTTTACGATTCATCCGTACTGGTATCACTGATAGCAAGGATAATCCGAGCTGCATATTTTATCTTTTTAATAATATTTGATCGGCTATTTTGTTTACTGAATATATACAAGTTTGCAAGTTGTGGGGAACTTTATGATAAAGCCTTCCGGGTATTCACATGAACGTGCAAATACATGTGTCGTTACATTCACAGAGAGAGAGAGAGAGAGGAAGGTCCATAAAAGCTTGCGTATTCGTACTAGCTTCACTGAAGCTGAAATGATTGCGTGATTGTACGTGTACGCACTACCGGCTACATGCTCGTTTGCGAAAGACACGTTCAGCGTGAATTTCATAATATTATTATTGGTTTCATGTAAAATCTTATATTTTGTGTTGTGATCATGCTGGTGATCGCGAGAACGATGATGATGACGACGACGATGAGATGGTATTAGTGAAGGTAAAAGGAAAGTCGAAAGGGAAAGTGAGTGAAGACACTGTGCTACTTATCTATCCCATCATCGTCCTGCCTCCTGTGTTTCTCCTCTTACTCGCTATCCTCATAACTCGCTCTACCTTTGCTGATTTCTGGTAGACTAGATGGGAAGAGTGGGAGACAAGTAGTAGCCGGGAGTCATAACAAGAGAACGCATGGTTGCACACAAAACTAATAATCATAGCTGACGAAGCATTGTGTTAAGCTGGCTAGATCTAAAATTCTCGTAAACTCGCAGTGTGGATGCATCAAGTACAGAATAGGAGTCGTTTTCATTTCGTGCACGAGTATGCATGTATCATCATCATGCACGCAGCGGGTAGAGTTGCCACGAGTACAATAATAATAATAACTCTGACTCCGGATATCAGTTCTTTGAAAGGCAATATGCGAGTGCTTAGGAAATTTGAGAAGACTTGATCTATTTAAAACTGGTTGAGTCATTTACACTTGGGTAGTCGTATTCCATCCGTGTGTGGAAGTTAGCTAAACACTGTGTTATATTTTATGCTTATACTATGGCCATGCAGAACACGCAGATAAGCATTAATTATGCAACACTAAATAAGCATGTATTTTATCCGACAAGCTCGTCTCCACAGAATATTCTCCTAGAAGCAGATAAGCAAACACATAAGTATCTATAATTTGGAGCAGATATCTGTCGTTTTTCTTTACACCTACGCGTTTACCTGCACTGTTATCATCACCAGCATCAATAAAAACACGATAGTGTTAACTAACATCATCGTTTAAAAGGATGGCTCCCAAGCAAAACAAAACCTAATGGGTAAACATTGTAAGCTGAAAGAGAGCAGTTGCGTTGGGAACGAAACAAATGGAGCCCTCATTTACATAATATACTGGAGAACCTATATTCCCGCAGATTATCAGGGAAAGGTTGATAGGAAGGCGATGGGAAGATTACCTAACAGCCAGTCAAACTGCATGCCCCATAACTTGTTTCAAATATTACCACCTGCAAGGCGTTTGCACGATTCTGCCACATAAATATATTATTATATTGTGAGCTCGCTCGCCTACTTGTTAGCACGCCTACAACAAGTCAAATATCAATAAATAATGCTACATACATCAGGTGAATGTGATATGAGGAGAGCTGTCGACTTCTTTGTGGAACATTTTACACAACTTTGCTAGAAAAACGTATAATGTCCATAGACTACATTGTGTCTTTATCGCGTAGGTGTCAATTTTACAACTTTCTCTTCACCATCATCAAATTAGGAATTGCAACGCCTTACCTAAAATATTTAGTTTCTCATTTGACATGGGACAATGGCAAGCAGGTTGAATCGTTGACGTCTTCAAGATATATACGGACTATGGTACTAATAATTGTAATATGCTTTATAGCATTTATAATTAAGGTTTCATGACAACATAAATTTTCCTTTATCTAATGACGCGTAAAATTTTATTGTTCCTTCCCAAAGCCATTACCTGTCATGAAAGAACCTTTAGCACTTACATTGGTACTTGTGTTTGTTTGATTGCAATATTTTCCAAATAGCAGAGAATTTATGTGTGAGGCAAGAGAAACTTTCTCTTCCAAATTAGTCCAAATGTCAGTAGAATTATCTGGCGGGGATTTTGTGCAAAGAAATATTTTCTATCCTGTTTAATGGAATATTGCCTGTTGCTTCATCAATCCATCTTTCCAATTGATTTTGATTTAGTGAGTTTACACACAAGCGTGGTTGTTTAGATTGAACCGCTTGGTTTTACTTGCGCACTTATCTCTTTTCATTCAACATTTTTCATATATACCAGCAAATGCTAGACCACTGCTGTTCAAATTCACTAGGGTAGAGGAAATATATTAAATTAAAATGTTATTATTATTATTTTATTTTTATAGAAACACGACACTGATACAGTGATTATAATTGGATGATGATAGTAATGGAAAGATAGTGTCGTGTTTTGCGTGCTACCAGCCTTCAGTGGTATCATAATTAAAGTCTCTAGCTGAAAATTTCTAGAGCAACTCGTTGACAGATATACACACACTGCGAGACTAAGGGGTAAATTTAAAAGTGAAAGCTTAAAATGCAAAATAAATGGGCCCTCTAACAACTGGATCCGCTACTGTGTTGTGGCTTAAAGGAAGCTGATTATAAACTTGTGTCAGCCTGCCATTCAATTTCGTTTCAATTTGCACCTTACCTTGCCCATAAATTACTGAAAATCCATTTTCAAAGAAAATACTCCGGTAATTGCAGTGTAGTGGCTAGATTGCTCGCATCGAAAAAGAGAGTTGATGTCGAGAAAAAAAGTGTGGGAAGGAAGTGGCAAAAACTTATTTTCTCATTGAATACCTAGATCTACCGCTTTCCCTATAATGTAATACCAATTCATGCACTTATAGCGATAACATTTTCTGCCTTTTACATACGTGTACAATATGCACTTTTGCTGTATCCTCTCAAACGTGACACCTTATGCCTATACTCTAGCATAACACTATCAACTCTTGTTTTTCCTATTCACTTTTCTCTTGGGTGAACTCAAACAGAGGATATTTATGCACACACATTCAGTAAATATAGTATATATACTCTTATGCGTCGTGTGATAGTTAATAGTTTTTCGTAAAGATGAAAAGCGCTCCTTGTATAAGGTCACCTATTCTTTACTTACTTTCCCAAGCGTTTTACTCTCTCTCTCTCACACACAGACACACACACACATACACATTCCATGTAAAGTACATAAACGGTTTTTTCTCATTCAACTATATTATCATCTCGTTCATCGACTCATCTCATTCTCTGTGCGTTCAGAAAAGAAAACTTCCTTTCACACTTGTTTTTTCTTCTTCTTCTTCTTTCTTCTTGTTCTCATCCTCCTCCTTGTGATACTCCTACCACCACCGTTTCTTTTTAAACCATCTTCTTTTCCTTCTAAACCCGATCCTTATTCTTTTTTCCGTCTTTCAAGCTATTGCGTTTCCAATTCCGTGTTTAACAGATCGATGGGCACTCAAAGAAAACCATTTGCTTGAACTCTCTTTGATTTGTTTTAATTTAACAAACCATAGATTTTACAAATTGAAGAGAAACTTTTCAATCATGTAAGGTTTTATCTCTTGTCACATTTTATTTCCATACATATTAGACCATTCTACTTTTCACATCCTCTCTGCCTCCATTCTCCTCTATTCTCTGTGTATATACTGCAGCAGTTTTCACTCACAATGGATTACATAGTACCTACCTTTCCCTCTCCCACCTTTCTTGCAATTACGTAAAGGAGCTGTTCCTTCTTTTCTACAAAGTATAATACATGTTTGATGATCATAATGAAATCTGCACTTACTTTACTATTTGCTATCATCACGCTTGATCAAGAGATCATTGTTTATATTATTACAAGGTTACGCGTTCTATTGTACCAAGAAAATAAGGAAAATGAAACGCAGTCTACCATGTGCGCTTTCTTGCGAACTTCACTCTCATTTGACTGTCGTAGTGAAAGTAAAAAGAATATACTTTTATGTGTGTAGTCTGTATCCTGTGAAAGTAACTAGCTGCACTCACATCCATAACTTCAGCTACTGCTGTTACAAAAAAAGAGCAATTTTATTTGAACACTTTGAGAAAAAAATCTATATATTCGATGGTAGTATGTGTTCTCATTTGAAAGCTCTCCAGCTGACAAATGTATTTAACAAGAAGCAATATGGGTGGTGCGTATCTGGTTATGTCGGATTTTTTACTTACCCATATTATTATAGAATTAAAACTTTTGATGAGCGCTTTCTTCACTTGTCAGTGGCAAGTGAGTTGATAAATTGGAGGGGTAGCATTTATAAGGAAAAATGAGTTTTTACGAGAAACAATTTCACTGATTGGATCCGACCCATAAATTGTGGCACCAAAACTTTCCCATGCTCCCCATCAGGTACTAATGAAAAGTCAGTTTTTTCTTGTCAAAGACTTTTCTCATTGTGCGCTTACTGGTTGCTTCTCTCCCGCTTTCTCTCTCCCTCTACGTTCCACCGTGATAAAAGGGAAAGCGGCTTATATGTATAAGTATGCCATATATTAATGCGGTTCTGTACTCCAGAGGCTCAGAAATACATTGAGAAAATCTTTATAACGTCACTTATAATTTCTCGAAAATTATTTGAAAATAAATCACCACCATCATCATGAGTAATATTTATTATTGATTATGGAATAAAAGGAAAGGAAAATCAAGATGATTTTGAGTCACTTATAAATCAAAATTTCAACTAATGTTTATATTATTACTGCACGAAATCGAACTCGTGCTACCTTATTCTCTACAAAAAAATGCGAGGTACATGTAGGTTTTTCTCTTAAGTCAGTACGCAGTAGAGATAACCCCGGCGGTCGTATATCCCGGTTTCCTTTTTTTTCCTCTTTCACGTTTTCCTACTATTGCTACTAGTGCTACTACTACTGCTCCTGCTACCACGACCATTGCCGTCAAAATAAATTACATTTTAAACTTACACTTTCCATCCAACTATTTTTCAAGCAAAGGCCACGAATGGAAAGAAAAAGTAGGACGGATGAAATGAAAAACAGACAGGAAACGGGAGAGTAATGTGTCCATGCACGATAGCATTTTTTCAGAAAAAAAATCTGTTTAAAATCTACCGGGTATGTTTTAAGAACTTTTCTTTATATTATATTCAGCTACCTATATTTATGCTGTATCATGCTAGAGGACGGCTTTTCCCTGGAAGAAGAGAAAAAAAGGCTCCGTGCAAAAAGATAAAGCATATGTACACTGTACATATTGCATAATATATGTTTTTGTTCAATCTCATCCAATATTATTTTAAAGTGTATACATAAAAGTGTTTCGTTCAAGCAACCAGCCCCCGCCTCGACCTCCTCTTCAGTGTATTTAGTCACACACACACATCGCTTTTATGCGTTTATAAGTTATACTTCCTTTATGGTTTAAAATATGAATGAATTCTCATCCGGTCATGTACCACTTACCCAAGTTCCAGATTGTTTTTTTCGCTCTTTGCATGAAAGGTCTTGGATATAATAATAATAATAATAACCAGTCGAAGCACGATGCGCGCAAAGATGCAGGAATATCCTAGAATGCTATCTTACAACTGCGAACAATACAACGAATGTTACTATAACTTTTTAAAATTACAGTCATGAGAACTTACGATAACACAAATATGCCAGATGGGGAAAATATAGAGTTCTATAATCAATATATACATTAATTATGCATTTTAAAAATACAAAGCAGTTATGCATTTTTGATAACTAAATTGTTTAACTCGTTTCCTAAATATTGACTGGGGGCGTATAACATTGAAGATTACACAGAAAAAGTTAATGGGTTGACATGTCGTGTATTTTGGTAGAATTGGCGGATTTATCGGATTAAGAGAAAGGTAACTACTGGGATGGAAATATAATAAGTGAGATGTTATGCATGTGTTTTCATAAAACTTGCCCACCACATGCAAGGCAATACATTGAGAAAAAAATTGGATGCATGCTTGGCTTTGTATCTGGCTGCACTAAAGGATGACGTAGTGATAGTGAAAGCAGGCATACTTATACATACTTAAATGTAAATATTATAGTGAAAGTGGTAGCAGAGCAGTGGCACAAAAGAAAAAAGCTCCGAGTAACTAACTCGATCTGTCAGAGACTTTACTTTCACGTTCCATGCACTTTTATTATTTCCTTTCACTTGTTCCATATTTTCTCGTCTTGTCTGATTTTACGCCCTGTCGAACTTCCTCCTTAAAACAGGAATGAATGGTTTTGACATACAACGTTCCGTTATTTCTTCTACACTCACACATTACAACGGCTTTTGTTGGTCTTCCTTATATTCTCTTTTTCCCTTTCTTTCGTGCTTTTCTTTTCTATTATGATTTCATTTTGCGAAATAATAGATGCGTGTAAAACATTATGTTTATTTATATGTTGATTCACAACCAAAAACATTATTCTTGCCCCTATTATTATTTTTCTATTTTTTCCTGTTGGAGAAAAAGAGCATTCGATGCAGACCCCGTACGCTCTCCTGGTTTCTCGGAGTCTGTGGATTTGGGATTTTGACGACCGGCGTAATCTGTATATAGTTTGTGGCGTTCTAAATTTATTTGCTTTGCAATTCTGTATGAATCATTGGTGTATTTCTCTCGTGAGACTTGACAGATTGGCCTACAAAAGCCTGTTTTATAACCACACTTGGCAGGTAAAAGTTTTAAATACTCGTTCAATAACCAAACGTTTAAAAAGAATTCCATGAAAATTCCATGGAAATAGTCAAAGAATCCTTTTCAACACATTTGGTAGACGTGCTGATTTAAGTATTTGTAAAATGCCATACGCAGGGAACGGCGAGCACGAGCAGTGTAAATAAGACTGATACCTACCTATATACATAGATCTATACACTATTGCGTGAAAGCAAATAAATAACAAACACGTCAGTTCATTTAATGCCTAAAATAACGCTTTGTTTCACAGTGATATTGCTTTTACAACGAAAGTGAAGAGCGAATGAAGCAAAAATACACACTTTCATGGAAAAATCAAAACATCCTGATAAAATGGTTACCGGAGACAAAACCGAATACAAAATTCCCAACGGATACATCTGCCAAGAAGATATAACGGAAGAATAGGTATGATCATATGAAAGATAACAAAACATTGATTTCATCTTTCTCAAGAACGAAACGGTGCTACATAAAAACTATGTATATTTGTAGAATATTCAATAGTCCAAACCAATATCTGGCATAATCAGTTAGTATGATTTGATTCATAGGCAAATCACATATTAATATGGCAATTTCTGCTGTACTTGCCGATTTTATTTGTTTCCTCGTACTTTGCTCCTTTTTTTAGCAAAGTGTATTCACTGGGCGCGGATAAAATATCGATACATCACCAGCACTAATAGCAGTAAAGCACACTTACTCTTTCTCGTTTTTATGACACAAGTTTGGCTTCGCGTCGCGGAAGTTGACCAAACGCATGAGTTATCTTTTCAACATATCTCGCTTCCTTCCTGTGTCAATACAATCGTAAAATGGATGGTTAGAAAACAGGAACAAACGAAAAAATGGTTTATTGATTAAAGTAGCCTGCGGATCCCGCAACGTGCCTTTACCACGTGGATACGTATGGAATGAACTGCTACCGACCAGCACATTATTACTTAAACTATCAGCATTTTTAGGTACTATAATAATGTATTATATAGTCGTGCAAAATTATTGTAATATGTAAATAAAAAAACATTAAAAGAGGTCATGAAATAATAACGTTAATAACAATGATAGTCGATTTGGAGTATATCCTTTATACATGTTTATAAGCACTGGATTTTTTTTGTCGCTCTACAAGTGTGAAGTGTGTTATAATATGTATATGGTAATAATAACAATTTTATTAACAAAGCATACAATATATAAATATTAAATGTGATCAGTATTTTGCGTGATAGTGATTTATTAGTGACCCTAAAATAAGCCATGAATTGCTTTCCCCTTCTATCTATCTCACTCTCTGAGTGAAAGTGATTTTGGCCATTAAAACAGTTGGTTGAAGAAATGGCTTGCTGTTCCTTGGCATTACTCTGTGCCTATTTTATATTTTAACTGCATTACATGCGATATATATACGCTAAAAATTCAAAACAGGGAACCTCATATTGCAAATAATGTGATTATGTATTGGTTGGGCAACATATAGTGCAAAATTCAATAGAGTTCCTTTTTGTCCCCTTCTTTCGGCAGGCACACACATGGGGAGAGAAGAAACCAATATTTTTACTATGATGCAGTTTCCAGTAGGTACCCACTGTCCGCAAACCGTGTATATTTAGTATAATAATATGAAGTTGGATTGAAATAAAACAACAAAGTTAAGCGAAACCTTAATTCTTTTGTGATGACAAACATAAAACTGTCACTTGCAGTCATTATTCTTAATAATCTGTGGAATCGTAAAATGTGGCTATGTAATGTCATCGTATGATTATTATTATGGGCGATTTCCTTATTCTCTCGAATTCCAATTCTTCTCGCTTGATTCTAAAAGCTGAAAATAAAGCTTTTAGCGGAGAATTGGACGCCACTCAGAAAACGAACGCCATATACGTTCCGTTCCCATAGACCCCATTATAAATATTATACCGATAGTAAATGTCTTGTGTTTCCTGCCGTTGAAAGAAATAAAGAAATATGCCAGCACAAGATCACTGTTGATATTTTAATGCTCAATATACAAATATCTATATTGTACCTTGCCTATTTTTTATAATGCAAGTAAGTAAAAGTACAGTGGAGTAGCTAGATTATAATACCATGAAAAGCCGTTCTGCATTCAATGACCATTTCCCAAGCGAAGTATGTCGTTGAGTTTCAATGAACCCAGAAAAAGATTCTGCTGCTATTACTGCTACTCTGCTGTTGTTGAAAAAATGTACTACACATAATAATATGAGAAAGCAAATCGAACGAGACGAATTGAATATTACCGACAATGAGTACCTATTTACCATGCCGCATCGACAAAGTACAAGTAGGACGCTTGAATTTATACAACGCATCACGTGTACGTCTTTTGGAGAGTTGTTGGAGAGCAAACGTTTCATTCCATCCCTGCCTCCAGCAATATTTGCAATTATTTTCAGATGCGCTGGTAAAACCTTTGTTCAGATCAATGTCCCATGTTGTTCAATGATTGATTTTACTTCCTACCACAACTATCAATGGCTTCTATAGTCCGCTCTTTTATATTGTGCTCATGGATTTGAGTACATACTGTGCGTTTATCAGTTCACTTCATAGCACATATTCACTCTTGTTTTATTTTAAAACAATCATAAAATGAAGAATTGTGAGAGTTATTATTATAGTCTTTATCCGACAGATAATCCACATCAGCAAAGCAGGAAGGGTACTACCTACCACACACTTCAATTCACCTGCAGCGGGCAAACACTGTGTAATAGTTGATAGTGTGGCACACACACATACACAAAATGGGATCTGTACGCAATAACTTGTGCAAGTGGACTTCCTACATGGGTGAGCGTGCAGTATATTTATACAGAGCAATGCATCATCATCAAACGAAAGAAAATTACATTTTCAGTTCACCGAGAAAACGTTTCTGCAGAAAATGTAACCAGATTGTTTTTGACGTTTCTATTTCTTTCTTGTTAAAGGTGATTCAATAAACTTCCATTGTCTACTGTTTGTGCTTCTCCTACTCTCTATTCCTCCTACCTTTCCCGGACAGAAAGATGATGATTTTTTGTCGAATAAACAAAAAAAAAATACTCCAAAGAGTAAAAGGTACTACTACTACTACGAGAGAGAGAGCCCACTAAAATATGGCAAGTGAAACAGTAATAGTTTGAAAGACGAACGAGAAGGATAAGAATATACAAAATGGAGAGAAGCTCATAATAGCACAGGATATTATATATAAATATTTGGAGTTTCTATAAAATATCCATATTTATCTGTACTTTCACTTTTGGACCATGTTCCCTTTGTTACATGAAACGGCAATGTCTTGAGATTGAGCATGTGGCTATTACAATGTATGCGCTTGTACTTATTTAATATACATTACCAGCAACTGTATAGGAGAGTAGGTAGGTATTTATTTAAGTACGACAAAAGGTAAATAATGTGAGTACGCCGCAACAACAGAGAAACTGCTGGAGTTACTAAAAAACCATCAGAGCCACACATGTCGTGGTGGTGGTGGTACTAGTGGTTAGTGTATTTTACGTTACATTTTCTCTCACTACCTTTTCTACCTTTTGTGTCATTTTTTCTCTCTCGCTACTATACCGCATTTTCCCTGTAAAAAGATTCGTCTCTCTCTCTCTATTCCACTTTCTCCTTGTTGTTATGCTTTGCTCCTTTTTCAGCCTCAGCTTTTATTGCAAAGTGATGACTATAACATTGGTTAGGTTGTTGAAGAACACTTGAGAGAGCGAGTCTGTGAAAATCTGAGCAGAAAGTCGTAAAACAAGTGAATTCGAATGATTTTAAAGCACTTGTCCTCATCTAGCAAAAGAAGCTGCCATCACCACATTACACTCACCTTAATACCTTGTGTGTGTGTATCTACAAAATATATTATACTAGCTTGCTTTCACTTTCCAAAGGGGAACACACACATTGACTACCACTACACAATCACAATGCACACACACATTTACCACCTTCTCCAACCAAACTCTATTTTATACCGTTATTTACACGCTATTTTACTACGCGTAAAAAGTTTCTCCATATAAAATGGAAAACTTTTTTCCACTCTATATACCACGACGACTGTGTGCAATAAACACTTCACCATTAATACCTTGTATTTCCATTTTATTTTAATGTGAGAGAAGGAGGAGGAGGAGGAATATAAACGAATGGAATTGTATCTGGGTTGAGCGGCACAACTTTTTATTACACGGAGAAGCTTAAAGAGTTTTTAGTAGGCTGATGATGACGATGATAATAATAATACACTTTCCTCGCTACCGGTGATGTATAATGTTATTATTGCCTATTAACGCGATGATACATTTAAATTCACGCTATACTTCCTTAGGCGACATTCAGATTATTATGGCTAACGTAAACACTTGTTTATGCTGCATACTTGAAAGCTAATATACTTTTACTGTAAAGTTGACATGCATGTGGAGTTTTAGCCATATTCTATATGAAAATTGAATCAATCTAGCATAAAATCTCAATTTAATGCCAAAGTGAAGAAGACTTGAAACTTGAATATATGTTTTTTATAAATATACCTATCATATTTTGTACACCAGCAGAGTTTCATTGTGCGGAATAAATAACATCAGGTTATGTTTATGTGTCATAGAATAATATAGCGTCATTGATTACATTACTCCTACGTATAGCGCAAATCGCATCTGCTCTGGGTCCACGTCTGGTTTTGCTATGCAACTTGAGCGAGAGATAATCTTATTTAACTGAACAGAAAGTCATCGTCTGTTTCCTAATAAAAATATTTTCACAGCGTATTCAACAGATGCATTTCTGAGAAAGCAGGATCAGCCCAGATGTCTGAGCGTTGTTCTCTGGTGGAAAGTTTTGTGTCTTAATTTGTTAGGGGTCAGGGTTATCATATCAAAACACGAAATAAACAACAGCATGCAGTAATGTCTTTATTCTGTTCTGGAATGTTTTCCCTTTTCCCATTCACTGAGCTTGTGGAATGAGAGGGAAGACGAGACCACACAGAGTCCTCATTGAACTATCAAACTGATGGGGAAATATACAAAGAGGAAAAAAACAAAATGAAAAACTTCAGCTTGGGAGGAAGGAGGGTATTTTTTCTTTGTTGGATGGATGTAACAATAAAATTGCACTTTTGTCCACATACTCTTGACCACAATCATCATTATCATCACGAGCATCATGTTTTCCGCTCCCTTTTGTCTTTTAGCCAAATACATAAATGCTTGCAATGAGTCTTGTTTTCATCATCAGGAAAGAATGGATTGCAGCCACCACCCCTTGCCACCACACAACTACCACCATCATCACCACGATGAACAATAATAAAAGAAACAACAATAATATAACTAGCAGGCATATCAACAAACAACAACAACAGAGCAGAACGCTGCGTGTAGGACATGGCTTCCTCCCTCTTCCTCCTTCACTAAAAGCAACCACTGTCCATGGGAGAGAAGACTCATTCACGAAAAGTAATAAAATTTCTCGAGCATTATTGTGTGTTCCATGACGCGACGCGTTTTTCCTCTTATGTACGTCTTGATGATGATGATGATGATCACGATAATATGTTGTGGCGGTCGCGAGTGAATGCGTTTCACTTTTGCCTTTTCGGAATTAAACTTCCGGCTCATTTCTTCCGCCCAGTGTGCAACATTCAACTAACCACTGGAACTGCAATGCCACAACCCTACACAGAATCTCACCACGTATGACGTCTGTGCACACTGCCTACTGCAATGGAAATGAAGGATGCAATGTATCAGCAAAAGGCATTGAATATTGGAGCATCTTTTCCCGTTTATGCATTTACACAATACTACAAAACATGTTCAAAAAGTCAGAGTTTCGCTGGTGGTCCTCAGCACTACTTGTTAGTTAATTGTATTGCATTGATTCCCTTCCCCCTTGTTGTTTCCTTTGAAATTACGGAACAAGAGTTTAATTAGTGACGCGGTATGCACATGCCCTTGAACAGTTTAAAAACAATGGTTTCATCTTCCTACGATTACGCTAACCTTTCGTTTTGCAACCTCAACTTTTTCACATTAAACGATTTCATTGTTTATGATTTCAATAGATACTAATTACAAACTTGATGATGACGGTTTTGCTTTGTTCCCAGCCAAGCTTGACTAATCGCTACTCATACTGAAAGCATTCATATACCTAAAACTCTTTATACATTCCTATACATTATGCATCAACCACTCACGATAGAAAGTTTGATCCGCTATGCCCAACATTTTGATTGTTAATCACCAGTGATTAGCTACCCTACTTTCGATTTTTTATTTGCATGCTAACATCTTGTCTCTAATAAAGGGACATTACAACAATCTAAAAAACGGCTGCATTTGGTTCAATTGTGTTCTTTTGAATTACATTTTCGTACTGCTCTACATGCATAACACAGTTTCGGAACCGTCGCACTTTCCCCAACGTCGACATAAACTCTCTTTAGTCTCATAAATCCGTAAAAGTCTTTATGAAATTCTTGCGTAGAACCTCTTCTTCACCACAGGAAAAAATCCTTTGACAAAACTAAATTCATTTTATGAATAAATGAAGATAAATTGGGTAAACAATTAAACTAGGTGGGTGGTTACACCTTCAAAGGATTTTTACACAATATTTTGTAGATGCGTTCTCGGAACTTTTTTATTTATAGTTTATCAAAATAACCTTGGTCCTATTTATTATCTTACTTTGGTCTTTTGTTGACCGTTGTATTGCTCATGATGAAGGAGTCCCCTAAATTTACATATTATTAGATGCGTATTTATTGTAATCTACGTTGTAACAATATTTTGTTTAATATAATATTTTCATATTCCACAATCGGCCCCATGCAAGTAATATGATGATATTGCGATGCATTCGGTGTAACCTCAATTCAACTGTTAATTCCACGTGCACGTGGAGAATTTATGAAGCGACACAAAAAGCCTTTCATCATAAAAGGCGTGCTCTGTTGCTGGTAATGATTCTCGTGTACTTTGTGAATCAATCAGTAATCAGACTGTACTTATATCCTCATCCGTCTCTGAAATGGCTTAATTTCAGAGTATTTATTTTGCTTAGTTTTATTACACATAAAAGATCTGAAAGGATGATGATAGTTCTGGACGCAGTTGCACATGTCGGTCTTCCCCTTTTGACGACAGGAAATTCTGATGAAACCACTTCAATGCAGCTATTATTAGCAAGATAATTTTTGGGTTCATTTGTAGAGTTGTTTTGTCCCCGTGCTGTCACTTGAACCGTCCATATATGTATATGCAAAGTTGGATGGGCAATGTCCTCCCAAAGAAAGTGCCGATGTTTACGTCATCTCCATCATTACCACTGTAGGCAAGCATATACGCAGTTTATATGTATATTAAACAAATGAAGTGGCTGCGTGCTTACTGTTCTCTGTTCATTGACAATCGCGCAAGTTTACAAGCAAATGACATTAACAATATTGATGTTCACTGTTTTTCGATTAATTTTGTACATGCGATTGTTCCATAGAATTAAGTCAATCAGAATCAACATGCAGTGATCTACCATTCTATTCTAGATCATTTTCCACATTAAGCAGCTTCCTTCCACATCAAATAACGCAGTAAACATTTATAAATCAGTGGGGATGCTCCTCGTTATTGTTTGCCATGAGAATAACTCATTAGGTAGTCCATTTGATTGAGCTTGTTTGCCAGCACCACTCCGCACACAACAACAATAACAATGTTCGTCGTGTGACAATAATACGCTGAAACAGGAACACGTCCATTCATGCGCTCGTGTATTCGTGCAGGTACAACAGCAGAGAGCAGCGTGAAGGTGAGCATTTGACACCGGGCCCTACCATTATTAGTACAATCATTATCCCAACAAGGGAAGGGAAACGTAATGACAGTTCATATGAAAAAAAGTGGAGGTGGTGTTGGAAAGCAGGGAGGAATGGCAGTAGGATTGGCCAATTTACAGGATTACGTGATGATATTGCATAATGTATGCGTGTGAAATGAGGTGATGTGAATTGAAACTGTCAGAAGGATTCCACCTGCAGGGACACGCTGTTTCCTGTGTGGTGATTTAATTTGATCCTGTTGTGAGCTCGCAGTTAGTAGCAAGCCGTTCTCATTCCAGGGAAACAATGCTGGGATAAAAAAAATAGTATGAAGCGTGCGGTGCGGTGGACGAAAATTTTCCCTTCTTTCTACAAATTCTCTCCTTCTTTTTACTTGTACAGTTCACAGTTTGAATTGTGGCAGCACTAAACCTACTCTCATCATAGCAGTATCATCGTCATCATCATCATGAGTAACCTCGTATCACCAGACATCAGAAAAGAAAAATATTATGGAAATAATAATAATAACAACAAAAGAGAGTACAATAAACTCGAGGCATCATCGGCTTAAGCTATGAATGAGTCTATGCGCGCAGCAGAAAGTATGCTGGATGCAGAAATGCAAACCAGTAGATATGAGTGTGGTCCAGTAAGCAAAATGACACTGGTAGAAATGATAATAATAGTAATAATAGTAATCATATATTATTGTGTTTTTGTTTTCTATTGTTCTAAAGTAACTACTATTCAAATGCTTAGCCGTTGCAGAGAAAGAGAGAGACGGCGAGGTTTGCGGTAAACAAAGTAGAGGGAGAGAGGAGACGATGCTACTTGTTTTGGCAGAGGAGTGGTGAAATTCATTCAACAACTTCATGCAATGTTTCGTTCAACGAACGTGAGTATCATTGCAGCAAATAATGAAGAATAAAACTATAAAAATGTGAATACAAGCGAGATGTGGTGGAGTGTTGTAAACATGGTTGTATATACAAATGCATAAAGTTTTCCTTTGGATGCCGTACTTACTATTATTATTACTATTATTGCCGTCACTACTTCGTTTTTGGAAATGTTCGAAAGTAGGCGTTCATGGAGCCAAACATGCCTGCTACTCCCAACCCTTTTAATTTTGATCGAAGAAACACGCTTGCTTTTTATTAGTAATATTTCAACACATTCATTCATTCGTACTGCTTCTGCAGAGTGTGTAGCTTTACGAGCATGCATCCAAAATAACATGCCAATTCTACCAACCTATTATTATAATATGTCTGTTCATTTTCAAACAGTAACTCGGTTATTGCTCCTCTCGTGTGCTGCTCTATGCGTCGAAAGCCACATCCGATTTATTTCCTTTTTGCACTTCACCGCCACCGTCACATCACGAGTCTCTAATTTAATTTCCATTCACGTGACAAAACTATTATTTTGAGAACATTTCAACAATTCGCACCACACCTACTACTGTTCCTCCTTATTTACTGCTATCTATTAATATTGTTTTTTCTTAAATGACATACTGTTTAGGTATATAAACATAAACAGATCTGCACTCATTCTCAACTTGGGCACCACATGAGAGTGAAAATTACTCTATTAGTTGAGCACCTGGATTGGATCCTAGGCGCAGGACTTGTGTAAGTATTTAAATTACCCCCACCGGCAATATTTACACCATCATCATCGCCTTCATATACACATGACTATTAAACCATACATACTTGTAAATAACAGAGTATATATTTCGTTACTTGCCGTTGTCATCACTTTTGTGCCTTTGTTCTTGAACAACGAGGAGAGGGTGTTTGTTGCAATGAACATGGCATGTTCCCATTCAGTTGCTGAACAAAACATGCATAATGCTACTTTAGGATTATAATAGTGAACGGCTTTGGTGTAAATATCTTTCACCCAGTAGTGCAAACAGAATTCACTTCGATCAGACTAATGAGAATTACAGCAGTAGCACTCTAAGCACACGCTAGTGAGCAATGTAATTTGGTATTGAAGGCGGTGGAGGAGATCAAATAGGAATTCTCTTATTTCTCTTATTTGCGTTGTAGTGGTTTGGAACATTAGAAACGTGTGCAATCATTCATGTTCACATATATGTAGTTATTCAAATCTATTTTATTGTCTCAACCGATTTAATGGGAAAATTACGTTAGTATTCCACTGCACTGCAGCAGTGGCATAGCTTTTTCTCTCAAACATTTCGCAACGAAACAAGTGCATTTTTTTCGAAATAACAGTAATTTCGTACCCCGCCAACCATCATTCCCTTGTCAAAGACGTTAAAAATTAATTTCCTTTGACTCCCTTCCCCTCTTTATCCTATATGTTTGACGTCATATCTAAATAAATAATCATGGCTCGAAAATGTCATGCATGTAGCTGTACAGATGCATATGTAGTATAAATTCATGATATACTGCACCAATTGCAAGGAATTCTATTCCGGTGTTGGTGTGAAATTGCTTTTTTACAAACTACACATTTACACAGGAGACATTAAAAGTACTTACAGCAAAGTAAAGTAATTTTACCCACTGGGAAAATGGAACGTGATCTACTACCGCCATCACTATTATGGCTGATGCTGCTACAACACAGTTCTTCGTCTCTAGTTTTGAGAAATACAGTACAACAAGAAATTGATGTGTTTTTAACTGTACTCCATGCTCTATAGGAGCAACATCAGACAGACACACAAAAATACTTCTTTTCACTTCAATTCCTACTTCACCCTTTGCCTCTTTTTTCCCAAGTTGGTTAGTTGGTATATAGGAGAGACCTTCTGCTGATCAAAATACTAACTGTACAATGATTACTGATGCGAATCGAAGAATCTTTTCTCAAACAATGTTACCGACAATAGTTACATCCATAAAAATGTATCTATATATATATATATAAATATATACATTTACGTATCAATATATACTTATATATAAATATTTTGTACGCTAGATAAGCACACACGTACGTAAATGTCTGTCCCTTTTCTCCAACTCAACCATTTTGCCGATTTCCTTCTCACAACATATGTTTAGAGGATTTCTTCTCTTGCGTTTTAGAAGGATGATTTAAATAGGTACACTTGAGTCCTTGATAAAGCTGCTTTATTTCTACCATACCTTTCATTCCCGTCGCATTGCCTATTCTTATCTTTCTTATTTATATACGAACGGCTAGTATAATATGTAGTTCTTGTACATCATACACGTACTTTGGTATACACATGTACTTTACGAAATTTCCCACGTTTCTTTCAATTTCTTCCTGCTGATCTTCTTTACTATTTTTTTCTGCCAATGGAAAAAAGGGAACAAGAGAGAGGATCCCTGAAAATAAGGACAGTTTTTACGAACATATTTTCTTAAACATTGAACAACTTGTTTTGTCTGCTGAACATCCACCAGCCTCTTACTACAACACACACCTAATTCAACAATACGACACAAGTAGACTGAAATGATGAAAAATGTAGCATGCTGCAAAAATGTTTTCTTTTTATTTGCTAGGAATATACACACATAATACATTCCGAAAAATAGGTTTCCCCCTGCTGCCCTCAATTTCATCGTTTTGGAATAGTGTTATTATCAGCATCATCGTTTTTCAAGGCTTTTCCCGTGTATACACAAGAAAAAATCAACAGAGCAATATCGTCCTCATCAAAAACGGGCAAATGAAATAATCGTAACAATAATAATATTCACGAAAAGAAGGATTTCATGTTGCGCTTTCTAAGTATGTTTACATTTCTTTGTATCATTGTCATTCATTGTCTACCTCGGCATTTCCTTTCTGAATATTCAGCATCACAAAGTAGTATAGATGCTTGACGCTAATGTAACATGTACATACATACTTGAATACTGGGTCACGGTATAGAGAAGTGAAAGTCGACATATCTGTTCACGTTCACAAACTAGACGATGCCTGGCAAAGTATACGGAGAGACAGTTGTGTTGCGGTACAGGAGAAAGAAAGGAAGGAAGAAAGGAAAAGTTTAACGGTAAGTAAACACAGGGAAAAGGCAGTGAACAAAGAGCATTTATTTTATTTATAGAAGATTTCTGCGGTGTTCCACATCTCCCCACACGCACACAATATAAATGGAAGAACATGAAATGTGTGTGTGTGTGTGTGATTTCTACCATTTTTGCCCGTTTCCACATTTCCTCTTGGACTCCCTTCTCTCTCCTTTCTTTTCGTGATGAAATATGTTACTAAGATGATGATCATGCCAATGTTTATGTAGCTGTAGCTCTCTCTCTCTCTTTCTCTCCGCTGATGAGTACGCCGATCTCCGGCTTTTATTATTACGAACAAGGGAATAAATGAGAAACATATGCCTGCTTTTTTGTACTCTGTAAGAGTGAGCATAAGTATGCATGCATGCTCTACATAACACACAGCTTACTTTCTCCAAGTATTGGTCAACTACCACTTGCCTAACATCTTTTACAGACATTTTCATCAGCTTCCCATCCTCTCCTCTTCATAGATGGTATACTCAAATGCAGACGAGTCCACATACGGCAATTTATTGAAGTCATAATAAATATGCGAGTGATGATGGTGGTGGCGGTGAGTGCCCTCTCCCTTGGTACACTGGTTTTGTTCTCTTGCTTTTCCTCCGTTACACTGTCTTGTTGTATTGCGTAGAATATAAATTTGCCAAGGATTCCAGTGGAACTATCACTGTTATTATCATCAACAGTAGTGGTGGTATAGTGGTGGTGGGAAGGAGTAAGTGGTTTCCTGCAAAGTATGCATTTATATATATTTTGGTGAAGGAAGCCTAAAAATGGAGAATTTCGTATGATGAAGTGGTGTTGGAACTGTAAATGATTCAATAAATGAAACGGGTATAAAATATACATTGTATGGGCACTATACACATCATCATCTTCCTCATGGTGATGATCATCATCAACAGGATATGTACGCACATATAAGTAATCATCTCTATCTGCGAGAGTGTTTGAGTGTGCGGTGGATACATGTACTTACATTTTATATTATAGGTAGCTCTCCTCTTCATCCACACACACACACGCACACTTGTTCTCGACCAACGATGGACTTGCCACTTTACGTGATGTGGACCATGTTGTATGTGCCTCTCACTCACAGACAGAAATACTACTCTTGTTCATCTTCCTTTTCACTCCAACGCAGTGAAAAACTGTAGAAAGGTGATGAGTTATGAAGCTACCACCACCACTTGCATATAAGACACGAACGAACGAAATGAACACAAAAACTAAGTGAAAAGAGAAAGTGAGGGAGACAGAGCGGGGGAGGGGAGGAAATGGAAAGGAAGTAGGTAAGTTAAGTTTGAGGTACGGCAAAATCTGCTATTAGTACTATAAGTACGTATTTTGGTTAATTCTACAGGCACCACTCAAATGCACACTTACTCATACGCGAACGGACATATCAAGTATAGCGAAGTTAATGAATGTATTATCATTTCACATATCATCCGTGTGTACACATAAATGTATTTACCGTAGCGTGAATGCACATACATGGGAGAGTATGAACATGAGCATATTTTCGCTCCACTTTGCTATGATCTTTGAGATAAAGTCACTTATATTTGTACCCCTTCTTCCTCTTTCCCTCACATTGTGGCTTTTAATATCTTCTCCTGTACCACTTTTACCAACAACCCTTCAAATGTTAAAATCTTCGATTTTTGGCAGCTATGTTTCTACAGAACCTGAAAAGTGGCTTTGGAGAATTTCGTGGTGGGGTGATGGCAGAAGCCCGGGGGGTATTGGGAGAGAAAGTCATAAGTTCAAGTACTTACGTGTGATTGAGGGTGATGGTCATGTGAGTAAATGCTGCAATGTGTGAACAACACTAGAGATAATGATGGTAAATAATGATCTCTTAATGTTCATAGGAATAATGAGTATTGCTCTTATTTATTTCAAGGTTAGTGAATTCAGGTTACTGAATAATTGAAATCGGGACTGGTGGAGACAAGAAAAAACTCTGTCCGCAAAAACACGTGCGAATTCCCTATGCACAAGAAAGTGGATATGGGACTGTATATTCTCTGATGAACATGAGTTCACCTCGAAGTTGAAATATGTTCTCGAGTTTGTAGTGCTAATATTGATTAAAATGTTTTGCAAAGTTGTATCACTTGCTAAATCCTAGAACCACAAGGTTAAACTAGTTGCATATATAAAAAATATCGGTTTTGTGGATTCGATAAAGTCTACGCGTTGCTGTTACTTTTGTTGACCAGACAAATTCCAGACGACACAAAAAGATAGTTTTCCTTTTCACGTCTCAACTCATAATTCCAAATATTTACTCTAGCATTTAAAGTTTAAGACAACTCGTTGATATTCCCATAAGTGGCATTCAAGCCAGTAGCAGACAAGTTGTTATCTATTCACTTCCTCCGTTGTTCGTATTCATATTAGATGTAATCAGTAGGGAAAAAATAAGTTTGCCTGTCTACAAACAATCCGAGCAAAAAAAAATTAAAGAGGACGACATTTTTCCCCAATTTGAAAATGCATTTCAGCTGGAACGATATATATAAGCATCGTCTGCTGAATAAATAAACGAAAACGTTCTTTCAAAAATATAAAATAAAATGTGGATGATGATGGAAACTGCTACACCAGCTGCAGCGCTTAAGTATGCTTTACTGTATCATCCCGGTCACACCGAAAGTATCTCCTTGACTAGCAGCATCGATATTGCCTTTTTACTAGTCTTTAGAAAGGAAAGCGATCAAGATATCTTGACACAATGTTCTCTGGTAACACTGCACTACTTTCTCTCCAACGAAAATTACATATAGCTTTCTCCCATGTCCCTTTAACAACATGAAAGGGAAAATGGGCAAAGCACAACATTGCCAGCGAAATAAGTATATAAGAGTTCAGCATCGGATCTCCACGATAAATCTACCTAGAGTACATTCATGTGCTGGCATGTGTAAGCATATACATTGTACATTTATCGTATACATGGCTGATAAAAGCCGAAACAGAGTTGAAAGCAAGACTTGGATGGATGGGCAAAAAGATAGTAGAGAAATGTAGGGAGAGAGAAAGGAGTGAAACTGTGTGTGTGGAAGGATGCTAGCCTAGAGAAAACGAACCATGAGCCAAAGAAAATGTGTTCGGAGGAGAGTTTCTGGGCAGATTTTTGTACCTACAGCAAGCAAAAAGGGTCTCTTGCACTCACTCTCTCGTACACACACGATATAAAGAGCAGAGAGGACTTGATGGCATCCACACTTGATCAATATATGAATACACTTAAGCATATCCACCGTACTAGTGGTAGTTGTGATGGTAGCAGTAGTAGAGCACCAGTATAGTGCCCAGTATCTCTGTTGGACTGGTTCAAAACTCCACGATACTATAACCAGTACATATTATAGAAAATAAATAACCGTAAAACCTTCGTAACACAACAAGTAACAGATATACTCTGTGTACATGCTAACTCTTATATTTACTTATACATGCATGTATATTTATTCATCCATACCGTAATATAACGTGCACCTACAGATTATATACTACTAGTCCAGATTTTCAGCATGTGCAAATCTTCAGATCAATGTTGGTTTTCTGTTTTGCGGATGTGCTCTGAAGGAATGGGATTTTTAAAAAAAGGAAAAGAGGAATATGAGAGAGAGAGAGAGAGGGAAGGCTCGTATGTGTTTAGTTAGTCCTACTGGCAGAAAACTTTCTCTGTTCTCATTATGTGTATACGTGCTATAATACACCAACGACGATAGAATGAGACGATATGAGGTTATGTGCGGTTATAATATTATGCTTGTCCTATTTCATTTCCTATTACGCATATACGTATGTACATATCACAAATGCACATACATTATATGATGAATACCCTTACTTAAACAAGGGTCCACATATTCGCAGGAACGTAAAACTGGGAAAAGGAATGGCCTTACCATCTGTAAGATTATATATGTTGATAATAGACGCTCTATGAGGTATCTACAATAAGCATGTAGAGCCTGGTGTCTGCAGCTTTCTCTCCAACTCTACCGCTACCACCATCAGTATCATCAAATAACTAGTAGTGGTGGTGGTAGTAGAACCATATACCACCAGACTACCCATTACAAGCTTGAATCATCACTGAACTAACTGAGGAAATGCAACTTGCCAGTGTTGTGGTAATAGCAGTGCTGGTGCTGGAAACCAAGTTGTCTTCAGAAGCAGAAAAAAACTAACACTAGCAATGGCAGTAGTAGTAGTCGTCGTAGGAGTAGTGTAATAGTATGAGTTTCATTACTACTAAACTTGCGGTATAATATTCAAACTCTTGATAGTTATATCGTTTTACCCCTATGAATTTACCCTCTCTCTCTTCTCCAACACACATACACACACATAGACAACAGACAGTTTTTCCTTTCTCTAGCATATTCACAGTATTATTATATAAATAGGCACTACCGCCGCCACTGCCTCATAGAACGTACGTTGTACGTAGGGAAAAGAAAGGACTAAATTGTAAGTTTGCTCAAAAGTAAAGGAATGCACGGCTAAAGCAGCAGTAGCAGCAGCAGCCGTTGAACAAACTCCTGCTACTATACAAGTTTTCTCTTCTACAATGATATGTGATGATGGTAGGATGGTGGTAGCAGCGGTGTGGTCCTTTTTGCCCATGCATACCTTCTACTGTTACTGGATTGCATCCTCCTCTCTCTCTCTTTCTCTCTCTCACTCTCTCTCTGTCTTCTTGCTTTCTCCTTCATCATCGTGTGTGTTCACAACACAAGGCTCTAGCTCTCTCTCGCTCACTCAGAGAGCAGGAGAGGAGAAAAAAAACTATTCTCATTTTATCCAACAGAGGTTTGCTGTGGAAAAGAGACAGAAAAGATACAAGAAGGAAAACGGCCTCATCGCCGCCACTGCTGCTGCTGCTACCGATACAACTGCTGCTTTGTAATATTCTGCACACTGGCAGATTGGAAGTGGAAAGGGGGGAGCTTCCAGCGCAGCTCTTTGCTTGGCGTATGGTGGTATGGTATGAATACTAGTGATATCAACGGTAATTCCGGCATTGCTGTCTCTACATCTCGCCAGAGAAGGAGAGCCAAGTAAAAACTCCTGCTGCTCTTCGATCGTTCCCTTTTTACACATTCTCAAACGAGTTCTCGGTTTTTTCGTGTTGTCGCGTTACAACTGCTACTGTAGTGCCAGTTCTGCTGGCGTTTTTGCACGAGGAATGAAATAAAAAGTGTATTTCCTTCTCTCTCTCTCTCTCTCTCACACACACACACTCTTCCTTACTGATATACATACTCATCCCACCACACACTTTCACACAGTCAGTTTCTTCTCTTTGACCGGACCGGTTTTTAGTTTTGTGCTACGGCTCCTCCTGTTTCTACATTTTTGTGTTCGTCGAGTCTTGGTTGTGATTTAGCAGTGGTGCTGTGTGTGTGGACAGAGCAAACTGGTTGGCTACTTTGTATTTCATATTAGCAAAACAAGCAGAAAATTTTCCTACTTGTAATGCGTGTTTTTTGTTGCTACTGTGACGAAAGAGTGTATTTTGAAAGAATGGCTAGTTTTTTGAGAGAATAGAGAGGGGATTCGTGGAGTAGGTGCAAAAGAAAAATGTTTACATCTTCTTTTGTGCTTTAGCTTGGCACGAAAATTATTAGACTTGAGCCTAAATCCAAAGTTCAGTCGCAATTTCTTCCACTGGAATGATTTTTTCCATCTTCTAACTACACAGCTGCAACAACGATTCTCGGAACAAGTTTTAACCATTGTTGGTGCCAGTGTGGATTCTCTGTTTCTGCTGCTATTGACGTTATAACGCAACAACAACTAATACCACAGTCAGTGCTTATTTTTCATCCACTTGGTCGTCTTCACTAAGACAACTTTCTCCGACAACTCCTCAGCTTTCAGCTCCAGTTGCCGTCGAACCGTCTTTCTGTCGGCACACAAAGTCAGATTCACAAGCCTATTACAGTGCAAACAGGCAGGGGAGAAAGACCACACAGTCAGTGACAGTATAAAGTAGTACTATTGTTATAGTTTTCACAAGTAACAGTGACTCGAGCGAACAACACCTATTTCTGTGAGAAATATCATTCAACTCTTTAACCACACACATTCAGGAAGCCAAGTCATTCGCCTCCGAAATACTGCGTATTCGAATTCCTGATCCCTTTTTCAGAGGCAAGAAGGAAAAGTAGGCGAACGAACGTTTGCTAGCCAAATGTGCAAGGATCTGTAGCACGAGAGTTTTTTATGCACGTGCTGAACATAATATGATACATTTCGAGAGAAAGGACACGAAGAAGAAAGTAAAAGAAGAACAAGAATCACGGAAAATCTACTTTCTCTAAGCAACATCTTACTTATTTCATCTACCTCCTTCTGTCTATCTTGCTCTTCTACTACTCTCTGTTTCATGCCGTATAACAAGTAGAGTGAAAGAGCCCCATCTGCACACATGCAAGAATAAAGTAGTACAAAAAAAGCAAGTCTTTTTGCTGGCAAGAAAGAGAAAAGAGAATTCCAATTCAATTCCAAAAGGAGGAAAAAGTAAGTATTTATTTAAAGTTTATACGTTTCTATAAATATCTATGTTTATACACATCTCCCTTATCTTTACCCGTGTCCGTCTTTAAATCCATGAATGTACTCATGTACATTTCTATATCAACGAATTACGTTTTGTGTATCTTCCTGTGTGCGACTGACTAGAAGTATATATACCCATGATACATTATGCATTATATGCACCGTGTACACGTATTTTTTCTAGATATGACTCGCGCAAAAAAACATGATGCAGTAGTAGTAGTAGCAAAGTCAGTGTTATTATTATTACTATTGCTGCCAGCACACAGTACATTAAGCTACATTTATATTGATAAGAGTGCTAGTGAGGAAGTAAGTAAGCAAAAAGAGTTTTTAGTTCCTATTCTTTCTTTCCCTCTATTTCTCCTTCTCGCTCTCACTTGTCATTGATATTCTTACCGTCAAGTTTTGAGTTTCCTTCTCCTTCTCTCTCTCTCATCTTCTTTTTGCAATTCCACGAAAAAGTTTACAGTTTCGAATTTGAATGATTCTCTATACACGGAGTTATACAAAATCATAAGTACATACACACGTCTCGTTATATTTCTGCCCTGTTCTTACCTCTTTCTCTCTACTCTCTAGTTTGAATCTTTATTCCATCACAGATATTGGTGTGCTGAAGATTAGCACGGTCGTAGGATTGAAGCTTTTTAAAGGTGGTGATGGTAAATGAGGCAGGATGATGCTTAGCAGTTGAGAAGGTTGTTTGAAAGATTCGGGATAAGCCAAACAGAGTTGAGTTGAGGAAAATGCAATGCGACTATTGCAAATGATGAGAGATGCCACCTGAGGTGGTGAGAGAAAAGAGACGCTAAAGGCCAGTTAGTTAGTCTCAATGTGAAATATTGGTTTATTAAATGTAAAGTAAAATTGGAGAGGTTGGTCTCTGCCAAAGTGACTGGTCTCACGCGAGGTTAAATGAGAAGTGAATATACATGGTAAGTTATGTTGAAAGGAAAATGTCAGTTTTACAATCAATTTAGGTCACACGTGTAACCAATGTAAAGAAAAATGTGAACTATGAACATTGAACAAAGAGACAAAATTCTTACATTGAGGATTAAAGAATGAATAAATAGTGAAGGTTTTGAGTGGTCAATACTCATTAGCATAATATACAGATTAGGATGAAACATACTGGAATTTTACAAGATTACATCTAGGTACTTATTTGACATACACTATTATATGCGTCGTACAGACATTCTCCCGGCCTGTTGCTTAGTCAGCAACACAAAGAATTAAAAAATGAAATTAACAATGAATGTAACAATGAATTACAAGTCGGAACATGAAAAAGGTCAATGATTAAAATTATAATTATTGGTAAGACAAATACAGACTGTATCCATAGACTACGATCATTTTGGTGGCAAGTGGAGATGGTACAGAGGATCCTACAGACAAAGGTCCTGTAGCAAAGTCGCTTCCCCACATCGCACTGTAAACAGGTTCACCCTGCTTATGGCGGAGAGAGGGCCACGGTTTCCTCCGTATCCACCCCATAATGCCGACGTTGGTCAAATGGATTGTCTGAAATGTCAAGAAACAAAAAACAAGATTAATGGCAAATGTTCTGTGGGAGAAGTACGAGCATTATTGTTCAGAATTATGAATAGGTATTGGCAATAAACTTAGCTTAACGATTGGTCGTCTGATTTCGCCGTCCGAGGTCCTTAGAGTTGCAACTCGAACGCGTTTGTCATTTCCGGGGTGAACTGCGATAACACGACCCATTTTCCACTTGAGAGGAGGAAGTCGTTCGTCCTTGATGAGGACTAGATGTCCAACTTCCAGGTTGGGAGACGGAGTCCACCACTTCGGCCGCTGCTGGAGTCTGGAAAGGTACTCGCTGGACCACCGCTTCCAGAAGAGTTGTCGTTGCTGAAGAAGTTGCCAACGTTTGAGGTGAGATTCCTTTTCGTCCACGAGGCTTGGTTCCGGTACTGCGGTGATAGGAGCTCCAATGAGGAAGTGAGCTGGTGTCAATACTCCAAGATCTGACGGATCGCTGGAGGCAGGGACGAGAGGCCGAGAATTGAGGATCCCTTCGATTTGCGTGACGAGAGTGTGCATCTCCTCATAGGTGAGGAGCGATGATCCCATGATGCGTCGTAGATGATATTTCATCGATTTGACCCCTGCTTCCCAGAGGCCGCCGAAATGTGGAGCTCCAGCTGGGTTAAAATGCCACGTAATTGATTGGTTGGAGCATTCGTCGTGAATTGCTTGTTGTTGGTTGATGGATGAGAAGTCCTGGAGCACCTTATCGGTGCCCTTGAAGTTGGTTCCACAGTCACTGAAGATGTCAGTTGGCCTGCCTCTTCTGGCGACGAACCTCCTCAGTGCGGCAATGAAGCAGTCAGTGGACAAGGAGCTGACCACTTCCAGATGAATGGCGTGGGTGGTGAAGCAGATGAAGATGGAGAGCCAACATTTGAGAGTTACTTTGCTTCTGACCATGGGGCGAATAGAGATCGGTCCAGCGTAGTCAACTCCAACCTTGGAGAAGGGACGAGATGGAGTAATACGATGAGCTGGGAGATCGCCCATGATTTGTTTCATGAGCGCTGCTTTATGACGAGCACACTTGACGCACCTCCTGGTTACGTCACGGACGCTGTCCCTTCCGTTGGTGATCCAGTAGCGTTGCTGGAGAGTAGCCAACACGGAAGAGGGTCCTGCGTGAAGAAGAGTGATGTGGATATCCCAGATGATTGATGTGGTGACTTGCGTTTTCCTGGGTAGGAGAATAGGATGCTTCTGGTCAAATGCCATGTTAGCATTTCGTAGGCGTCCACCGACACGGATGAGTCCGTCGTCCGAAATGAAGGGCTGCAGCTTGACCAAACTGTTACTGGAGGGGAGTGAGAGCTTCTTGTTGAGGATGTCGTACTCCACAGGAAAAACAGCTTCTTGTAGGAAGCGGAGGATGGTGTTGTGTGACGTCGTGAGCTCCTCCACTATCAATGGTCCTGAGGGATTCGGGATACGCCGTGTCTTCCGAATGAAGCGCCAGACGTAGGCCATAACCCGGACAAATCTCCGAAAGCTGGAGAATTTGCTGTATAATGGTGGTAGCGGTGAGGCCTTAAGATGATGAGCTTGACTGACCTGCGATTCAGCTTGAAGCTGAGCGATTTCCTTCTGATGAAGGTCAGTAGGCGATTTAGAGGTGATAACGAACTCTGGTGAACCATTCCACCAAAGCGGATGCTCGAGTAATTCTGCTGCAGGGATTCCACGAGAGGCACAGTCAGCGGGATTCTGTTCTCCTGAGATGTGAAACCATTCAGCTTCTGGAGCGTTGTTCTGGATGGCCTGGACTCGGCGTCGGACGAATGTCTTCCATCGGAGTGGGGATGATTTGATCCAATGCAGTGTGATCATGGAGTCGGTGAATGCTCGAACAGCGGTGAATTGTAGCTGGAGGGCCTTGATGACTGAACGTAGTAGGTCGGCGAGAAGAACGGCAGCATTCAGTTCCAACCGCGGTAGAGTGACGTGTTTCACAGGTGCTACCTTGGTCTTGGAGGTGAGTAAGTGACATATAGGTGACATGTCCCCGTACTCACAGACGACGTACACTGAAGCACTGAGGGCCTTGATGCTAGCGTCTGAGCAGCCAACTAAAATGAGGCGAGACGACGAAGAAGGAGTCACACATCTTGGAATGTTGAGTTTTTCCAGATCTCCAAGTGAGTCCCTCATGGTCATCCAGTTGTCCTGAAGCGTTGATGGCAGAACCTCGTCCCAGCCCAGTTGAACTTTCCATAATTCCTGCATGAAGATTTTGCAGGAAATGATGACAGGAGCCAACCAGCCAAGGGGATCGTAGATGCGAGCGATTTCTGAGAGGATCATACGTTTCGTATATGATCCTGGAGTGGCGACAGGAAGCGAAAGTTTGAAGAAGTAGGTGTCGTGGGTTGTGTTCCAGTAGACACCGAGAGTTTTTACCGTTGCGTCGGTTTGTAGTTCCACAAGAGGATTGGTTTCACGGAGATGATTCGGGATAGACGATAGAAGCTCCGGACTGTTCGTTGTCCACTTTCGGAGTTCCATTCCTCCCGCTGCACAGAGATCCATGAGCTGCTTCACAGTCTTCTTGGCGGTGTCGATAGTGTCACAACCCGAGGCCGTGTCGTCCACATAAAAATCGCGCAGTGCGATTTTGGCAGCGTCAGGATAATTTGACTCCTCATCCTTGGCGAGTTGTTGTAGAGTCTTGATGGCGAGATAAGGAGCTGATGAGGTACCGTACGTCACGGTAAGAAGTCGGTAGTCTCGTAGTGGAAGTGAAGGATGCTCCCTCCACACGATTCTCTGGAAGTCCGTGTCCTCAGGCGTGACCCGGATCTGGCGGTACATCTTGGTGACGTCCGCTGTGAACGCGATAGGCTGCGTTCTGAAGCGTAGCATGATGTCGGTGATGGGATCCTGGAGTTGAGGACCGATCATAAGGCACTGGTTGAGCGAGATCCCAGTTGTTGTTGTTGCGGATGCGTCAAAAACAACGCGTAGCTTGGTGGTCGTGCTGGACTCCTTGAGGACTGAGTGATGCGGAATATAGTAGGTAGTCTTCTCACAATTGATCTCGTCTGCGGGAACTTGTTGCATGTGGCCAAGGTCTTCATATTCTTTCATGAAGTCCTTGTAGAGTGACCACTGAGATTGGAGGCGACGGAGGGATTCCAGATCCTTTGTGTTGGGCTGGCTGAAGCGCTTTTCCATACTGATGAAGCGCTTGACGGCTGATTGTCGAGATGAACCCAGATCCTTCTTGCTGTTGGTCTTGAATGGAAGAGAGACGGTGAAGCGTCCGTTGCTGTCTCTCTTGTAGGTGGATTTGTAGTGCTCCTCACACGCTGCTTCCTCTGATGAGATGATGGGGCCGTCCGGAACAGTCTCTTGTTCCCAGAATCGGCGTAGTTGGAAGTCGAGGTCCACTGTCGTGTTGAATATGGTGACTGGAGTTGCTGTTGAGTTTGGTCCAGCAACCAACCAGCCAAGTGATGATTTTACGGCGAAAGGTTCCCCAGCAGCACCTGCAACTTTCTCGTTCTCGAGAATGGACCAGAAGACATCGGTGCCAAGCAGAATGTCGCAGGAGGCAGGGAGATGAAAATCAGGATCGGCTAGCTCCAGGTGCTTAAGATGTGTCCACTTGTCCTTCTGCAGTTTCTCGAACGGAACAGTGGTGATGCTCTTGACAACGAGAGCTGTAGCGGAGTAAGAGACAAGTGAATTAGAATGAGATGTAAAAGAGAAAGAGGTTACGTACTTGGCAGATCCCACAGAAGCAGCTGACAGTCCAGTCATTGGGATGTTGCAAGGACGGAGAGACAGTCGTAGTTGTCTTGCTGTCCGCTCCGTGATGAACGAGTTGGTTGATCCACCGTCAACGAGAGAGCGCCGGAGCTGTCCTCCAAAAGACGTGATGATGTTGACACGGGCTGTGGCCAAGATTCCTGTGGAGAGACCACCGTGGCTGATGTGGTGATTCTGGACTCCAGAGGACGATGATGATGAATCCTTTCCATCCGATTGATTCTGTTGTGGTCGATTGTCCAGGTGGAGCATTGTGTGATGAGCTTTGTTGCAGATTTTACAACGCTTGTCGCTGGGGCATGATGATGATGAATGGCCATCCTGGATACAGTTGACGCACAGATTGAGCTTTTTGACTGTGTCCAGGCGTTGTGATGAGGTCTTACCGTTGAAGACAGGGCATTTGAAGTAGAGGTGGGATGAGCTGCATCCAAACTTGCAGTGTGGAGCGGCGATGTGATGTGCACGGACCATCTGTTGTTGAGGTTTGGCTGGAGGTCGAGGAGCTGGAACATTGCTGGCTGCTAGGGCTCGGGCACGCTGTTCCAGGAACTCGTAGATCCTGTTGAGAGGAGGGATGCTGGTGTCGGTGAGTGACTGCTCCCACAACTCCCGTGATGTTGGATCCAGTTTGGAAAAAAGAAGAAAGAGAAGGATGGCATCCCAATGTTGAGTCGGGATAGATAGGATCTCCAGAGACCTCACGCATTCCTTGGTGGTGTCGATGAGATCTTTGATGCTGGAGGATGATCCTTTGACAGGTGGTTGGTTGAGGAGCCTCTTCAGGATTGAGAACAGCAGCTCCCTGTTGTTCTCGTAGCGTTCCTGAAGGGCCTTCCAAGCGATGTCATAGTTCGCGTCGCAGAGAACGAGGGAGCGAACCTGACGTGATGCTTCGCCGGTGAGAAGTGACTTGAGGTGGGTCAACTTCTCTACATTGCTGAGTGATGAGTTGTGGACAGCTGTGATGAACTGATCCCGGAAGGGAACCCAATCCTGGAGATTCCCTGAGAATTTCTGAAGCTCTAGTGGAGGGAGTCTGATGGTTTGAGGCGGCGGTGGAGGTGGAGCGGTGGCAGAAGTGGTTGTCCTTGTAGTTCTCGGTGGTGGAAACGCTGCTTTGAGTCCATGGAAGCCGTTGATGAGTCGGCTTGCCATTGCTCGTAACACAAAGAAGTCCGCGGTGTACGGCTGGAAGTCGACTGTACTAGCAGCATGGCGACGAAGCTGGTTGTGATTTGATTCCACTTCTCGGTCAAGGTCCTGGGCTTGCTGTAGGTACCTTTCCACCTGCACCGATGTCAATGCTGTAGTCGTGTTGGAGGCGAAGGCTGTATCAAGGAAATTGAGGTTGTCCCTGATAAACTCCCTGTCGGCTTCATCCTTCTCGAATTGTTTAGCGGCTGCCATCTTCAATTGTTGTAGAACAATTAAATTAATTAAAATACTTCAATTATTCCTTACTATTAGTTGAAATCCAGGTAGATATCCGCTCGTAAAGGACCAAAAAATGGTGTGCTGAAGATTAGCACGGTCGTAGGATTGAAGCTTTTTAAAGGTGGTGATGGTAAATGAGGCAGGATGATGCTTAGCAGTTGAGAAGGTTGTTTGAAAGATTCGGGATAAGCCAAACAGAGTTGAGTTGAGGAAAATGCAATGCGACTATTGCAAATGATGAGAGATGCCACCTGAGGTGGTGAGAGAAAAGAGACGCTAAAGGCCAGTTAGTTAGTCTCAATGTGAAATATTGGTTTATTAAATGTAAAGTAAAATTGGAGAGGTTGGTCTCTGCCAAAGTGACTGGTCTCACGCGAGGTTAAATGAGAAGTGAATATACATGGTAAGTTATGTTGAAAGGAAAATGTCAGTTTTACAATCAATTTAGGTCACACGTGTAACCAATGTAAAGAAAAATGTGAACTATGAACATTGAACAAAGAGACAAAATTCTTACATTGAGGATTAAAGAATGAATAAATAGTGAAGGTTTTGAGTGGTCAATACTCATTAGCATAATATACAGATTAGGATGAAACATACTGGAATTTTACAAGATTACATCTAGGTACTTATTTGACATACACTATTATATGCGTCGTACAGACAGATATGTTAGCAGTAAGTGAGACACATGTACAATTTCGGAGAGAATTTTTTTCTCCAACTAAAGACTGCTACTACTACTACTACAAACTACTACCAGTATTGCGTACTATGCTAACAGGAAGACGGAGAAGAAAAGGAAAAAAACAGACAAAGATGTAGGCCGTCATATGAATATACTTTGTACATGTGCATAACGTAACGAAAGAATGAACGTAAGACGGAAGGGTGGTGGTGCTTCATGGCTTTGACACTTGAAAAGAATTTTAATTTCTAGTGTGTACCCTCTTCATTTTCTATGCGTCTTGCACACAACAAAAAAAAGTTGACTGGGCAAATACTATTTACTTCGAGAAACCAAGTAGATGCTGTGTGCAGCAGAGTAAACCTATGAGAATACTGTGAGGAGTTTTCTCTCGCATTGGGAGAAACAGGAATTCAACTTAAGAGCTTGTCAGAATATACAGGAGTTTTTTCCTTGTATTTCCATCTTGTTGTTACTTTTTCTGTAGAAAAAAAGTATGTTGAAAGTATTGCAAATAGATTAACTTTTTACTGTTTGACTGTGGAAGAGAGAGAAAAAGTGTGACTGACAAAGAAAATGTTCTTGCTCAAAATTGCATTACGGAAGATACAAAGAGATTAGAAGTTTCTTCTTTCGGGACTTTCCATCTTTTTCTTGTTTTATTCCGCAGTCATACGTCATATTTTCTTACTTTCTCCTCTTTAAAATAAAACAGGGCACAACGACTGAGTTATGTCAACTTATTTCATTTACGTATTTATTCAGAGAAGAGACATAAGTCAGACAGGGCATACAAGTCGTGAAAGTATGCTCGTAGGTACACATGATAAAATAATACATGCTCTTTTCTTACTTACAATTTTGGACTTGACAGGCAAGCAGAGAGGTAAAGAGAGTGAGACATCTTTTCTGCTCCCATCCTCGCACTTATTAGTATTGTGTGCAAAAACTAGACATGCTTTTAAATGTAGACATGTGAAGGAAAACACAAATCTCTGCAGACACACGCAAGCCAGGAAAATAACATTAAGGAGAGTACGGAGCAGGTACATTATTATTATTATTTTATTTTGCGTTACATCATCGTCATCTTCATCATCTTTGCTGGTGGTAGGTTGACTGACGATGAGTGAGTTGATGTGTCGCTCACTTTCGTTCAGCAAACACTTTCAGCTACCTACACAACATGAATTGTCGTCGCTGGTTATGTTACTCCCCTGCTCCCGGGTGCAATCTAATACGCATTTGCGGCATGGAATTTCAATATTATTACATTGCGTAACTTTCTAAAAGGATTTAATGGGCTCAAACACACCTTCTTTCACGGTAATAAATGCCATGAAAAGGGACACTTTTTTAAACAGTGTGAAAAAGTTCATTTTTTGAACTTTTAGGAAATGCATTTCAAATATGAGAAGGGGAAAGAGAAAAGTAAGAAAAGTTTAAACTCTTTCCGTCATCCTTTTTTGTTCTCTCTCTCTGCTCCTTCTTCCTTTTCCCCTTTCTGCTTTGATTTTTTTAGCAGGAGACAAACCGGGAGACAAAAGTGTGGATGGGGAGCTCATTAATCTCAGTAAAATACATGCATGGTATATATGCATAATAGTTTTATAGGTGGGTGTAGTCCACTACTACGTGACGCCGTCAACAACAGAGTTAGTTTTGGTAGTTTAGACAGAAAGAGAGAGGGAGAGAGCTAAAGAACCGGTGAGAAAATGGGGAATTCAATGTTCATATGTCAAGTGGAGCTGCTTCAGGTCACGGTCTGATGACAAAGTGAGCACTGAATACTTAAAAACACCGTGCGTACCTATTTGCATACTTTTCCTGCTTAGGTGTTATACATAGCTCTCTGGTCCTTGTCCTTCATCATTTAATTTATAAGTAGCATGCTGGCTCGTATGAGTGTTCTTGATAAATGCATGTAGTCAGGGAGGGAAAGATACTGCATGCATCTAATATGCTGGTAAGTAAAGCACGTCAACAGCTGGGAGCAATCCTACATTGCATGATCCCATATATCACCAAAAGGCAGAGGACGAGAAAAGGATATTTTAACACTGCGAGAGAACAAACCAAAACGAACCAAGACACAGAGAGGCTAACAACAAGGTTAAAGACAACACCACTGGTGCTAAATACTCCATAACTAGCCAAGTCAGCGAGACATAATTTATCCCTCAAACGTACAGACTCAACTTCACTTTTCTTCACTGCGAAAGATAACCAGCGGACAGATCCACATATATGTCTATGCAACCCATGAATGAGACTATGGGCATGTACACATGTGTGCATCTAACAACGTTTGTATGCAAGCAGAGTAGGCACATATTTTAATACTTTTACGAATTTCATTATTTGTAGTTTGCTGGTATGTATAGAAAGAATGGTAGGCAAGAAAATAGGAAAAGTGTAAAGTTAAAAGGAAGAGAGAAGAGGAGGAAAGTCAGTTGAAAAAGTTGAAATTAAGTTGGACCTCTGTTCCACCACATTTTACATTTATCAAGTTTCAAGTCGCGAGGTGAGAAAGAAAAAAGAGAAGGAAACCAGAGAAGGCTAGTGTAATATGTTGGAATGGAAAGGAATCTAGGTAGTGTGTAATGTATACGCCAAGCGAGAGGTAGGGAGTAAGGTGAAAATCAGACGAAAGGAGAACGGTGGTGGTGGTGGCGGCCATAATGGTGGTGGTGATAGTACTGTAATGGTAATAGAATGAAAAGAATCAACATCGTCATGCATGCTAGAATCCAGGAAACTTTTTTTTAACTCGTGTGTGTTGTGTGAAGGCAACTCTCATTACAGACAAATATCATGCATGAGACAAGAGTTGTTTTGTTTGAAATAAGGAAGTGAGGCCTGGAAAAAGAAGGGAAGGTTGAAGGAGAGTGTATAAGGTAGCGAGAGAGAGAGAGAGAGAATGAGAAGGTGCACACAATATTAGACACTGATACGAAATAAGCATTTACAACAAGATGGAGAGATGACTAGAAAGAGCAATATCAGCAACTGACTCCCTGTCTCTCTCCATCTTATTCATTCCAAATTAGTCCGAGTTGAATGAAGAAGATGAGGAGAAAAACTATTTAAATGAAAAAATACAACTTTGCAAGGTAATATCAGTTGGTAGAGAGAAGAAGAGAAAATAACTTTTGCTTCAATCGTTTTTCACATTTTCTTTACCTTTCTCTGACAAGCCTACCACCTAAATTTGACCTGTTTTTCTCGCTAATTGCAATATATACACAGTGCTTATTCCTCTCATATAGACTGATATGCATGCTATAGTAAGCCTACTGTTGGCAATTTCGAAACGCTAGAAGGGAAAGTTTGGGCAGAAAAGATAAATAACATGATATAATGTACATATTGTACATATTATCTACGTTTGTATGCGTAATTAGCACACGATATTAAAGAGAAGAGAACCTCAGCCTAGCAGGCTGCACAGTTTGTACATGTACAATTTCGACTTTTAATATCGTATACCTTACATAAAATATATGGCCAAACATTGAACAACACGGTGATTCCTGGAAAACTCTGTTGAAAGCAGTAAGGTCTGTAGGGGTAGCACTACCTTTTGTATTTATGTGTGTATTTTCGCTAGCATTACAACAATCCTTACGAGTGAGGAGAAAGTTTACACAAAGAAGGTGAATGAGCATACGTACTACTAATGAGCATACAAAATTGCACCCTACAAATATTACGGGTACAACAACAGCAACTACCTATCACAGGCAAAAATACGGGAAATAGTAATTACAGTTTAAACTGCCCTACTATACACACCTTCGTAAATACACCTACATATAATATATTTAGCAATATGCACCTTATCTAATTTCCAGAGGAAACAAAAAAGAATAAGGCTCTCCGAGTGAATGGCAATGGGTTTGGTGAAATAAAAGTCAGAACATTTATTATGTACCTTCTGTGTACCATTGATATTACGTACACATTACAATATTCACAAGGATGAATAAAGAAAGGGGGAAACAAGCTGGTTTTTTTCCTTGAGTAGATTATCATTTTTCATCCCTATTTTCCTATAAACGCCCACTGTATTAATAATTTTAAAAGCATGTACACACACACATGTAAAGCCTAAAGATCAGAGAGTAAGTTTGGCGACAAATCCCTCTGAACACTCCTTGCCACCACCACCACCACCATCTTCAGCAGACGAAAGTGTAAATACTCTGGTAATAATGTCTCGTAAAGCGAAACACCCAAAAAAAACTTTACCAACAGGCTAGCTGAGTTGGTACACAATTCGCAGAAACAAGTGCATGATACAAAGACTCTACCATCATCGTTATCATCACCGCCGTCGCCGCCGCCGCTGCAGTCGAAAGGGTTACACAAGTATTATTAGTTGAGTGAGAGTCCCTAACATGTGATATCTGGAGCAGGTAATGAGCAAAGCGAGACCAGTTTCCAGTGTACACTCACTAGACTTTTCTGCTGAGTCCGCTATCCTCCAACATGTGTCATCATCACATGTACCCTTGCATCCACATACATACATTCACAAGATTATGCCCTTTATATATCCCTCTTCCTGAGAAAGTAAAAGGAGAACAAGGAAAGATGACAACTTTACGCCAGAATCATTTCCACACTTTGCCCTACATCATTATTCTAAAGTTATCGTTAGGAGTGTGTATGTGTGTTCCTCTTTATGAGGACAAAGGAGGTGCTCTAATGAACGATCTGTTTTCCCATCCTCATTTCTCTGTCTCGATGCAAAGGTAACTGGAACATTAGATAGGTGCAATAAGTGTGGAAAGGTACATAACACGATTTTATCAACTGCTCTTTTTTATGATCATCATCATCAAGATCCACTTGGTTCGAGTTATCCTCCATTTGCCTCATGTTCATGGTCTTACACAGGTTCTTTACCGGAAAGATGTACGAAAGGCAAAAATAATGTAGTACAGAGTGCATAATAAATAAAAGAGTAGGCGCTGGATAGAGGAGAAGAAGAAGACGGAGAAAAAGAAGGACAGAGAGAGAGGGAAAGTGAAAGGGTTGGAATGGGAATATTATTATATATTTGGAGCAAGTAACGTAGTAGTATATTCTGAAAAGATAATATGTTTTGTGAAAGAGCAATAAAGAAGAAAGTAGTGAGCGCCCATAAATACGAGACAGATATGGTTCCCGGTGCCATACATTTTACTGATTTTACTCATTTTATTCAGTACCCGAACCACTCCTTCTCCTCCCTCTTCATCTTCTTCTTCCTTCCCATCAAATTTAACTAGACCAACTGTACAAAAAATGAAAATGTGTACGTTCACGACAAGCTACCATTAAAAAAATATATTGCGTCACAATATATTTCCCTTCATACATCTCGGCAACAAAAGAAAACCAAACGGATAGGCAGACAGGGTGACAGAGAAACTGTTTCCAAACATGTTATTGTCCTCCTCCTCCTTCTCCTCCAATAATATGATACTTGATATCTACTCTCCAGTTTCGCTTCCACTTTTTTCCATCACCTTTCCCTGTGCGCCATTAAAACGACTTGTTTTTATAGCGACCAATTTCTTTTTTTATATATTTAATTATATATAGTAGTGCTCTTAAAAGGCATTACGTATATGCCATAAAGGCTTCTAATGTCGCACCGATGATTATGTACTTAAGAGTAATACTTTGTCAACAGCCGTCATCCTCATCATCATCCTATGACAAGTGTAACATGTTGAGATAGTGATGGCCATGATGATGATGCACTTAAATACATTACTTTTTTTCTGATTCCTTCTGTTGATCTGTACGTTTTAGGTGAAAGCTGAGCAAGGAACATTTCCCAACAATTTAAGACGCTCGTCGTCGTCCTGAAAGGAGGAAAAAGAGAAGGAAAAAAGCATCAGTCTTCTGGGGGCACTCCATTTTCTGCTTCCACTGCTATTACATCGCTGCCAGTGGAATTTGAGACATAGACATTCAGATAAGAATCGTATAAAAAATAAAACAAGTTTGTGCGCGCCATCATAATACTACATACATCATTCCCTGGTATTTACATTCTCTGTAAAAAAGGACATAAAGAAACAAAGAATACAATCAAGGAGCACACATTGCATTCCCATGTAAGCCATTATGTACACACTTGACTGTATCATGATGTGTTTTTCCGGATAAAGTGCAATAACATTTTGAAGAAATACTACCAACTTACAGAACGAGAGGAACAGCAAACAACATCAACAACAGAATACAACAACGCACGCTGACCAAATGCAGGACTCTGTATGAGTAGATGCGTGTATGTATATGGACGCAGAGTACATAGCATTATACATTATTTATGTGAGTAGGCAGTAAAAAAGTAAGTGTGTATTGATGTGCGCTCATATTTAATGGAAGGACCGTAAAGAACTGGATGGAAAGACAGAGAAAGAGAGAAAGAAAAAGAAAAACTACTTGTCATAAAATAAGAAACGCGTACATCATCAAACGTTAAATAAGTTGTATGCATGTAAGTACGCTCCTAACTACATAAATACTACGTGAATGTGTGTGTGTGTTTGTGTCCTTGTGTTCCGCCGCTAATACCACTTTTGAACTCCAACAGCAGCAGTATCAGTACTTTTGCTACTTTCCTCTTATACAACTTGCAGGACGGAAATAAAAAAAGCCCGAGCAGAGTCAAAAAGTATATAGAGTTGAGAGGGACAGAACAAAAGAGAGGACACAAAAATAAGAAAAAAAAGCAAGAAGAAGGAGCACAGAAGTGCCACTGGTAGTAAAAAAGCAAGGAGAGCAGGGAAGCAGTAGCATCGTCCTGATAATTTTGAGAGACAGCATGAAACTGTAAGTGTAAGGGAAGTGGCAGATTGATGCCAAAAAGTACCCAGAGGAGGAATATCGAAGAAGAAGAAGAGACACTTGAATTCCCTGTCAAACAGAAAGAAACTTTTTTGGACAGAGAGAAAGAAAGAGAGAGAAAGAGAAAATATAGAGAGGGGAGGTAGAGCGAGAACAAAGCTCGAGTGAAGTAAAAATGAAAGGCATCACTACCGGCACATCATCGCAGCAGCATTGCTTCTACCACCAACAGTTCTGCTCCTGCTGCTGGTTACTCTAGTATTCCTGGACATAATAAGATGTACATATAATTTTATTAGGCATAGTGAGGATGCTGGATGCTCTGCTTGTATTTCTTGTTCATCTTCACTTGAAGTTGGGTTACCACCAACACTGTCACTACTAGATATACTTGACAAACCACGATACGCGTACCGCCACGACACCATCTCCATCCTCATACATTCCTATTTGTTCGGCAGACTTTTTTTCTACTTTGCGCCAGACTCTTTAGAAAAAACATTTACTGTCACACAAGTTTTAAGCCAGACAAAAGCGGAGGAGAAGAAGAGAGCAAAAGGCAAAAGAAGAAGAAGAAAACTGCTTAGAGAGGAGGAGGTGGAGGAAAATAGACAGTGACAAAAAAGTGTATAAAAGAGAAAAGAGGAGTAAAACGTACGAGTGAAAAGAGTAATAGAAAATAAAGAAAGAAAGAATCGGTTTGGTGTGGGGAGAAAGGAAGCAAGTTTTTGTCAGCAGAAATGGCCGTGCAATAAATAGTGGACCTTGGAGACATCATACAACATTCACCGAAGAGATCACATACTCTGATACAAGCATACACGCGTAGAATACCACCCTCCAAATTCTTGTACACACTTTTTATCTGTGTTCCTGTTACCAAGTGCAGTGAGATTCACAGGAAGCCAAAAATAAAATACGTAGGAGAAGGAGAAGAACAAACAAGACGTGGGCAGGTAAACGGTAAATGCTCACTTTCCCATATAAAATGAAGGCAAATGTAGCTTCAATGCTTGGCAACACACGGACTTGTTCTGGTTAATAATTATTCATTACGTATTTTTCTTTTGAATGCCTATAATACGTACTTTTTGACGACCCTGGCCGTCTCAGTGGGCGTTGTACATTACTTTAGTCTATTGAATAATTAAAGTACAAAAACAGAGGGAAAGAACAAGTCACGTTTGATAATCAAGTCACATTTGATCTTAAGTTGTTAGTACTTGTTGAAGTTGAATTTCCGATGACTGTTAAACATATTGTCAGTATAGTTGTTCAAACCCATGTACCATAATCTCTAATGCACACACACGTCAATGACGGTTTAAAAATTCAATAGTGATATCAGTTACAGTTTCTTTGCGACATTAAGAACTAAATTCAACAAATACAAACTAAGGTGGACGGTTGAAAGCGGAAAAAGTTGTTTTGCATTATTACAGCACCATTATAATTTCAGTGTAGAGAATCCGAGGTTGCAACCAGCAAGCCATTTGTTGGGTGAAGAGGAGAAAGAAAGACTCACAAATCAGGTTTGCCCATTTCTTTATCTCCCTCTTTTTTGTATGCCTGCACACGTTTAACTTTAACAGCGTGATATTTATTATTATGTCTCTCGTTGTAATTTGCACTTTGTGCATGAATCGCCCAAGCCGTATATATCTTGTTGAGTGAATGGGCCGCATAGTCTAGCTCACTCTTCTCTCTAAGCAAATCTCTCGGATGCAGTACTGGAATTCTGTCATTTCCTCAATTTTTATACGCATTTCATGTGCTGCTGTTGGTGTGATTGTGCTGGTACATAAATTATGCAATGAGATGTCAGAGTCACGGAAACGGACTAAAAGACTATCGTCATCATTCTCATCCATCTAGTCCAAATGCGAGAGAGCACGGGACTGAGTGAGTAGTAACAACCAGTAACAGTCTAAGTTTTCCCCGGCATTCCTCTCCATCCGTCTCTCATGTTTTTTACAGCTGCATCCGGAAAGTGGGCTTTAACATTGCATGCAACTTGCTACACAGTCGCTTTCACTAACACTCATACTTTACCAGTAATACAATTACATTTTATCAGAGGAAATCAAAGTCTAGTGGGCTGACACAAATGCAAGAGAGCCAGAGGTACCTGAGGATAAAAAACTGTTTTACGGCATTCCATGATATTTTGTTTATGCACGTTTACGTGTCCCAACGGACGGATCTGTACAGCTCAAAAATTATATTTACATGCTTGTAGCAACTAGTCGTGTGTGTATCCCTTTCTCTGATAGACTCTCGTTAAAGTTTTTTTTACCGGAATTGCTTTTTGCATTTTCCTGCACGCAAGTACTTGCAACTAATGGTAACTATCTGTACATGACGGCATGGCGAATTCAATTTATCCCTTGTTTGCTGTGCAAGTATGTATTTTGCATATTTAGATGAGCCCTTTCAACAGATGGCAAGGTGGCTGGTTTCTCATTGTTTAGCATAAAATTTATATTTTCGTGGAAAAACCAACCAGCATTTTGTCGGGATTGCTTGCGTGCCCAAAAGCCATTATTTGAGTGACTCCAAGGTGTCACGTTAAAAACGCCCATTTTTTCACCGAATCCATTTCCAGAGAAGAAACAACTTAATCGCTTATTAGCACACAAAATCTCAATCAGTTATGTATTATGCATGCCTCACCCCTGGATGGAAACAATTTTCCTGTCGTACCTTAAGTAAAGAAGTTGTTGTTGTTGTTGCTGGTGATGTTGTGCCAATTACGGGATTCACTCAGAACCACTGCTATCAGTACCACATCCACCGTCATCACTATCATCGTCATTCACCATTATCCATCAAACAAGTTGCTTTTACGGGAGCGCTTGTTCCTGCGGCCGTGGTAGCAATGCGGTGTCATGCTTTTAGCTTATGAAGCAGAGTAAACACACAGGTCGTGGCGGGCACTGTGGTTCTTTCCCCTTTTTGACTGATTAATTATGTAGCGAGCGCGGCAGTAGGAGCAACATCAGCAGGAGCAAATAGGGAGACGACACTCAGCTATTGCTAGAAAAAAAATGGATGAGATGGAAAGACAAACACACCAGAACCGTCCCTCGTCGTCCTCATCATCATTGGTATTATCATCTACAGTGCTTTAAGCTGTAGTTGGCAAAAGAAAATGCCATCAACTTGTTTGATACACAGATCCTGGCCCAAGTGTTTTGGCCTAGTCATGCAGGTAGAGAGTGAAAGCATCACATTCCTCTGGCATGTTTGCAATCAAGTCGTGCATTTACTCAAAATTTTGGCATGAATCTGATGGTGTAATTAGTGGTTTTTCACGATGTTCACTGTAAACAAGCCATCATATCATATATATACTTGTAGATACATCAAGACAGGGGAAAATTCTCCCAAGAGTGAGCTCGTGGTTGGTGATTACCTTCTTTGCCCTTGTCGTGAATACACACACACGCATACACTATATTGAACTGCTAGGATTTCCTCCTTTCTTTCTGCCTCGTTTTCTAAGGGACTTTAATAGGGAAACTACAAACGAACGAAGGTGAAGAGAATAAGGTTGAATTATAGGAGAGCTTGAGAAAAGGCTCCATAAAATCTTACTCTCTGTCGTCCGTTCATTAATAGACAAATCAACAGAGAAAATCCTGGTCCACTCTATTTGTGCTATAATGGAAGATGGTATGGAAAGACGTAAATAAATACGTATATAGACCATCATCAACGTCTCTGCATAAGATAAAATTATGGGATGGTATAGGTACAGCAAGTGTTTATTATAGAGTGCACAAGATGCAAGAACATACTTAAATGCTCGTATGGCTGTTCCGGAGTAGGAAGAAAGGAAATAGTGTAATCTCCGTAAGAGCTGTGACATGCACAAGGAGGCCATTTGAGGCTCAAATAGAAACACAACTGTCACTTTTGAGCTTCAAGTCAGTCATACAAATTCAGGGGGCTGTAAGCTTTAACTAGAGTGTTTGAAGCGGGACGAAATATCATTGAGGCAGCCAAAACGACAGTAAAATGCTCGAATGAGCGTAAGGATACTAGTGGATACAAATATTATAATAAATATATGAAGCCGTGCACAAAACAGATAGAAAATGTAAGCATTTAGAGAAAAAAAATATCCAAACATACATGCATATATAGCATGCATATTCTAAAGATGAGGCCGCAATAGCAAACGGGCTAGAAGAAAGAAAGCATAGTAGAGTGAGTGAATGAGAGAGAGAGAGAGAGACGGGGAGGAGAAAAGGATAGAGAGACGGAACATGAAAGTTTTGCTGCGTCGACAAAAACATCATGTCTCAGACTTCGTCACGCACTGTAATCTTGTGCTTTTGTCTGCTTTCACTCTGTTCCGTTTTTGATGGAGACGAAGAAGAGTTCATTGAAACGTGGAAAAGTTGAAAGAAATACAGAGAGGAGAAAGGACTGCTGAGTAGAATAAATAGGAGAAGAATACACTACTTCCACCACCGTCACTACTGCACTCTAGTCTACTGTTGTACTTTTGCTACAAAAGCTGAGCTGAACTGGTTTTTTGTGAAAACTGTATAAAATTAGGGAATGTCAGATGCCATCTCTTTCATGTTTTTCGTGACATCATTTCTACTTGTTATTATTATAGGATTACGTATTACTATTATTATTATTATTATTATAATTTTGCGAATCAGGATAAAATAAGGTCAGCTTTTACTATATCCAACTTATGATTTCTAAGCGCACAATAGATAATTATAAGATAATTGATTCATCAAAGCAGATATAAAGCCAGCTTTATTGCCGTGTATATCGTACTCTGCTAAAGTATCTTGTATTATTAGCTCAGCAGAAAAAAGGAATAAGACATCATACGCACATCATTTGTCTGGCTCAGTCCGGACATATCATTTTTTCTCCTCTTCTTGCCTCGGAGCAAGTTTTTGCTGGTGGTGATGGTATGTCTTGCTGTATAATTATAATGGATAGAGATGTCTTCTTGAAGAGGCACTTTTTTTAGAAAGCATCGTAACAGAGTGAAGTGGTGTGTAGGATGAAAAAGAGAAGTATCATCATCAACATGATCATGATGATGATGAGACTACCATCATTTTCCAACATGCCAGCGTCGGATATAGTATCGTCGTAGGAATGTTCGTTCAGCAAAATTGCCAATGGCCAAAGTGAAATGATGAAGAAAAGTGAAAGCAAGCAATGAACATATATACACACACTCATACATACCTACGTCCAAACTTGTACACTATTCCGGGTGAAAGACATGGTTAAAAGGTCCAAGTATCAGACAGTAGTACATTCATAATTCCTTTTATTCTCCCTGGTTGGTTTGCCCAGTCGACTGTTTTTGTTGTTGTGAATGATGTCGACGTCAGCAGTCTCCCACATAAGTAAGAAGACGAAGAAGAAGAAGAACAGGCAGAGAGCATCAATGATCCGAGGAGCGGCACGCTCACATTTATTTACGCCATCACTTGTGTAGTCATAAATTGCTCAAGTGCAAGCAATATTATTATACTACTTTTGTTATTACCGTTTTTGAAGCAGGAAGATGTACAAGTGTATACGAGAAAACTGGCTGTATGAATGTTTGGAGGTATATATGCGGAGGAGAAAGCAGAGAGGAGCGTTCAATGAATGCACATAAAACATGCAGGCTGATGATGATGACTCCACTACACAGATACAAAAAGCCTTTTGTTGTTGCTTGCTATTACTGCCGCTTTTATAAAATAGCAAGTGGGCTGTTAGAATATTATGGGCCACTTTTTTCCTACTGAATGGGGCCACAACAACAACAACAACTACAACTGCTCGTTCGTACTGCTACAACTTTTTGCCCAGGCATTGTTATAAATGCACATATTTCATAATACGACTAATAATACGTAATGTATTCATTTATACAGAGAAGAGTTTTCGTTTACCCTTTCTTCCCAGAAAATTCCAAAATAGCAACTCCTTTCCGTACGCACACCCACAACAAGGAAAGTCAAGCAGTGATCCTGATGATGCTATGCTACGAGGAGGATGACGATGATGATCACGACGGAGTTTTACGGACAAGTTACTTTGCCTGTTTTTGTTTTCCAGTATCATCTTCACAAGTTGAGAATAGAAAGAGTGGAGAACCTGAAAGGAGTTGCTGTAGTGGTGTTGATATAAGTACTTAAACAACTGGCTGATGCATGTAGATTTTTTTTTGTTGATGGTTGGCCAGAGATGAAAGATCTGCAGAAAAGGAAAGAGGACGTTGAAAAAAATCTTGAAGCTCACTGGAAATGATAATGTATGGCATGCTACGTCATATAATCCTGGAATAACAAGTATTAAATTTGTGTTCCTTTTCTCTCTTCTCCGTCTCTGGACTCTAACTTTCTACTATTTTACTGAATTAGATGCTGTCCGACTCAGACATATTAAGAAGTAACAAAAAGCAGCAGCAGCAGCAGCTACACAATTTTAACTTACAATTCCCTGCTGCTGCTGCTTTCTCCTGCTCCTGATGTCTACTAAGCGAGTGTAGAGTACATTGCATGCATAACAGACTAAGCAGACGCGTTCTGCTCACATTCTTGGTACTGTGATTGTTCCTTCCTCTGGCGTGCCTCACAATAGGAAATATTTTGCAGAAAAAGAGAAAGGAACATCGCGTCGTCCTGTGGTTCTGGTCTTACTTTTATAATAATAATAAAAATAATATGGTATCTGGTATGTGTACACTCAGCTTTAAGTTGCCTATTCATCAAACGAATACAGCTTTCGACTCTCTCTTTCTTCTCTTGTTTGTCGTAGAAGAAGACGAGGAGAATGAAGGTTTTTCGTATTTGATGGTCGACAGAAAAGAGAAGAAGAAATAAAAGGGAAAAGCCTGATTTCACAATGTAATGGTTTACAGACGCTTTTGCTCCTTTTTCCTTTTCTCAAAAGAGAGCAGGGAGGGAGGGGGCCACAAGATATGTAAAAGAAAGTCGACTGTGTGTGTGTGCACTCTGATTACTATGTACTTTGTTCGTGTAATGTGCGTTTGTGCTTGATGTGCTTCTAGACAGAAAGAAAGAGAGGGAGGCTTCTTTGTCATGGATAACTTTTGCCAATACTCCGAATCAATAGAACCATTGTGTGTACACACATTAAGTAGATAGATACCTAGCTAGGAGCTTCTTAAATATTATAGCGATACCAGGACAGCACTGACACCACCTCCACACATTACATAAATTCTCGATAATAATATTATCATGTACTTGGCTCCACCGATCCGCACACCCACGCAGCTAAGCACACACAAAATTATTCTTCAAAAACAACTTTTCAAATTTGAGCTGGCATGTCTGTACAACCATGCATCCCTACCAACTTTGGAGTACAACAACAAGTCTAAGAAAGAATGGCGTGGTTATGTTTTTCATGCTGATAACTTTTTCTGGGAAGATGAAAATGAGAAGTATAGATAAGAAAGTATCTGAGAAACTGACAAAGAACAAAAGTGCCTGAATACTATTTTGGTATTTTGAGTAGGGAACTCTTATGATGTTGCCAAAGTAATGACTGATGGCTATATTTTTTACATTATCGCTTCTTTCAATTATTCCGTCAGGGTTGTAAAGCTGCTTAATTTGATGCTAAAATTAATCATGTTGATGTGGAATAATTATGTAAAGCGTGTTTGTGCACATATATTATGTAAAATACAGATGATGTCATGTGAGCCAGCTCTGGAGATAGAATGCTATGCAATGCCAATTTCTATATTAATGTATCAGAAAAAAGGAGGAGGAAGCTGCAAATAAAATCGTCTCCATACTTTGTGATAAAATGTTTTCTAGATTCGGAGTTGTATAGATTAACCTTTCACAAAAAGTGACTCTTCTAGTATCTACATTGCAGATAAATCGAAAGTAGCTGATAAACCACAAAAAGGGAAGAGTGGACAATATAATTTAACGTAATTCAATACCTAACATTAACGGAACTAACTAACCATGGATTAACCTAATTACCATTAATTAACCTATGTAGTCATGAAGCATTAATGATATTGAACATCTGTAAAGCACAAATGCTCAAATTGACACTTGGAAATATTTTGTCGACATTTGGGGTAAACAAGCGTTTTACTTCAAATACACTTCTTGCAGTTGAAAAATGGTACCCAATAAGTACGACGAGGAAAAGCAAGTGCGCTGAGGTGTATGGTTGCATATTATTGCATAAGTTGGTAATTGGCTTGTACATTAATAACGGCGCATTGTTTTGGGGAACTTTGTATCAGCATAAATTTGGTCATATTAAAAGAATTTATCAGAGCTTTGAAGGAGGGATTCTGTAACTCATAACGTTAATTAAATTCTGCAATAATATTGCTTGTATGAACACAATTGTTAGAATGTATGAGATGTTTATCGTTTGTTTTATGTGAAACAGTTTTACTAAAAAACACATTCATGTGCTCTGTCCTTAACGGTTATCACGTGTCAATCAGAGTTTTATGCAACCAGCCAGCACAATCAATTCTCTCTCACAGAAGCTCACTGTCAGCTACTAGATTGTCATTACATATTATTTCACGTTTCAGTTATGCACTTTTCACGGTGAGTGAAAGTGACTGATTGATAATAAATTACGAAAGGAAATATGATGCAATAATAACATCACGTTGTTGCTATTATTTTTTTCAGTTTGTGAATTCTCGAAACTCCTTTTTATCGCACTAGCATTGTTCACTAAACATGCAAAGTGATGTCAAACATATAGTGATTAGATAATAATAATATGGTATGACAAGTATCTAAAGTATAAAATTCTACCATTGTCGTCATCATCATGACTATCTCGTACCTACGACGGCAGTTGAATAAGCACGTTTAGTAATTTCGCCGAATAAAATACTAAAATCACTGCTATTAATCCTTTGTGTATACAGAAAAAGTTGTGTGTTCATTGAATGAAAGTGATGGTTATGACGACGACGACACTCACACTCGTTGTCGTCATCATCATCATATTACAGTAAACAAATCAGATTTGCACTACTCTTGTGAAACATCAGTAGGCAGTAGTGAAAACAAGTATAATCATCCTTGTTTTGGTTGTAAATATTTGAATCCAAAATTTATCAAATGGCTCAACGTTATCATCCTCATTACCATGCTATCATTATGATTACTATTATTATTTGAATGTGCACGCTACATTAACGTTTCATCCTGTGAAAGTCCTTGAAACACTTGCTCGCATTCATTTCCCTCATTCACTCACATATTTATTCATTCATATCTGGAGAACTTAAATCCTTTCAAAAACTCACGGTAAACATCCCACTTTTGAACTTTTCACATCACATCCCTTTATAGTTTTTGTTTGTTTATCCTCATAATATACGAAATCCATTTTGCAGCAAGAGCGTAGCCGTATAGACGTTGTGTTGCTGGATGAAGGAAAACAGGAAGTAACTTTCTTGTTGAATTTTCAATGAATAAAATACTTTCCTGTTTTTACACTTTGGGAGAATGGGGAATCGGACGCGAACAAACTACCAATAACGCTCACTCCTACGCGTAATATGATGATGTTGACGATGATGAGCATGTTGCTCGGTTTGATTACTCTTATTATTTATGAAGGATGATATGAGTACAATGAGAGTTGTCAAATATTTAATAAAAGGCGAATTTCACTTATTTATTCAGCCCGATGATCGTAAACAATGTACAAGTTTCCACAATAGTACACGTGTGTGAAAAAGTTTTAATTGGTATATTGAAAGGGCTCGATATTTTCATTTCCGCTTAAATGAGAAATAAATTCGTTCGTTCAATCGTTCAATGGCACAGCCTTTTTTTCGACTTTCAATCTGGTGATTATTCACTTTTTGTACAACTTTCTCCGACGAAATCACTACAAATAATTGCTCTTCAACTTTTGCTGATTTACAGTTTAAATATTTATTACAACTTCCTGTGTTCTCCGGGTGCCCAAAAAAAGGTCTGTCGCCTATCAACAAAACAAATTACATTTTTTACCAAACGCAAGACTTGCTAATGGTTAGAATGAAAACACATTCCCATTTATAGTCATTCTGATAAGCAATCAATAAGGACAGTTCCAAAACGGGAAACGGACACATTTTTATGGGAAATTCTCGCATAATATACCCATAAAAATACTTTGCTCGCCACGACATTCCTTCTCATACCAAAGTTATTGCCTGGTTCTCATTTGCCCGCTCGCATTCATTCACTGTTCAAGAATTAGACAAGTATAAACAAGTTTTACCATCGTCGGAAAGAGCGAGGCGCAGAACAGCAAAAAATCGACACATGTTGGCACACATTTTTCCCCGGAAAAATAGATGGTACCCTTCAAGGGGCAATTTATATGGGAAAACTGCAAGTTTGATAGAAAGCAATAAGATAAACAGCTTTTACTCAACTTTTGAAACATTCTATCATGGTGTGTAGGCAGCCTAGGCTGGTTTATGTAAGTGAGTGAGAGAAAGCTTGAAAAAGTTTTGTTTCCCATTCATACTTTCTCTCTTATTGATGGTATTTTCCTTCTTGCGAAAGCTGGCTTGGCTAGCTTTTCTGCGTTTAGCAGCAGAGATGTGTGTTTTGAACGTGTACTCGCTGCTTTCTCTCTCTCTGCGTTCGGCGCATGTTTGCATACATACGTGCTACAGCTTGCTGGCTACAGAAAGGCAGCTGTTACCAAGTCAGGCCAATTTCAACCAGCCACTAGATCTCCAAAAACGGCAGTTAAACAATGGAAGAAAACATTTTTAATATTGAAATGGTCTGTTGGACCATGATATAAATGCGCATATATGATATGATTATATAAATAAAATGTTATTTTCATAAGCTGCGCTGTACTCTGTGGCATATAACCGTAACTGCCACTATCTTACACACTGCATACACGCAGTTTCATCTGGTGAAATGTAAAATTTTATCCCAATTTTATTCCTTCGTAGACTTGTCCTATCGATATATTATTTTCTCAGTTTTCCTCCAACACTGTCGACAAAGTCTACTGGTGGTGGTGGGAAGCTTTTGTTTGACCACGGTGATGATGGTGATCATACATTGGAGTAATAATAGTGGCGGTGTCATGGCTGTTCTAAAATAAAAGGAACCATGGAAATAAATGGGAAAACCGGATGATGAAAGACGCAAAAAAACGGCAAGAGTAGGCCAGTGTAATTCAACTCACAGATCATTTCATCAATCCACTTCATCCGGTACGGTATGCCATATACTTCATCCAATCCGCCCCCAGCCCACCGAGTCAATCCTACCACCATGTGTCCTCGCCCAAAATGATTTTTGTGGACACGGGGCATTTTTTTCCTCACCGACCGACCTACATGCATTTATGTATGAGCGAACAGAGCCAAAAAATACTAGAGAAAAGCAAACAGATCTCTTACTTCAGTCCTTCTCTTCTCATTTTTATCATCATCATCATACCATCACCATAATGCGATGATATATCCAACCTTACGCTCCCTGCGATAATTATCGGTTCACAGAGAAGTGGCTTGTAGTAGAACTATACAGGCATGCTGTACTATTAAATACAACGCAAACTGATTACAATCCTCTACGTTCCTCTGTCTCTCTCTCTCCCTTTCTCTTTTCAACATTCCACTGCATTTCAAGTCAACGATTCCTTTGTTTTCCAATGTTCGTATTGTAACAGTAGACCTTCTGGAACTCAGAAAGTACAATAGCCTAAAAATACAGAGAGGAAGAGAAACACATTTGATGTATTGTTTGCTTTGCCACTACAATGAAATTTCAAGTAAATCACAAATTCAAGCTGTTACTTACGGCTACTCGTCATATTACCTCCGTTTCTACGGGCAAAATACATAACCGCGTCGTCCAATTTCTACATGCACCAAAAGTTACATTCAAACAAAAAATGTCTACTTACGGTCATTATTTAAATGAGGCTGGATACTCGGACAGCGTCAAATGTCCATTTTATTTTTATTGTTTCCTTGTCCTCCTCCTACTCTCACCTTCCTCTATAGGGACAAGTGAAATGGGTAACAATGTAAGTTTAAAAACCCAATTAATTCACACATATTTTTCCTCCCTCCTGCGCAGAAACCAATATAGCGTCTTCTAATGCCACACTTACAATTCGATATCTCATTCGCCAGTGTTTGCATTTGAAATTGTGTTCGGTAATAACGCTCGTTACATTTTATACTCACAAAGATGCAGTAGCGGGAGAAAGGCAAGCTTATATATACATGGGCGTGAAAGAGACCACCACTATGTGGCTGCCGTATTAGTCATTACCCAAGCCAAAGTTGTAACGATCTTGGCTGGGTTCACACTCGTTCTATTAGCGTAATGAAAGGCTCATGCATCGTCCCTGCTACATTGCTATATGCACAAATTCATGAAAGGTTATATACTTTCCTGTCGCTGAATGCGTTTTTTCCTCAGCGTCTTTCCACATAATCATACCAAAAGAAGTGATACGTACAAAAAAGGCAAGTTTATAGATAGTTGAATATGAGGGAGTAAGATAGTCAACGAGTAGAGGTAATAGTCATTGCAATAACATATACTGCGAAAGTGCGCCGCAATAATAGAAGCATTGCCATCGCCACTACTACGACCAATATTCACTGAAGCAGAATTCCGAAGGATATTCTGAGCAATCTCTCTACATCACACAATTGCAAGCAAGCCAGTAATAATAATAATAAGAAAAAGAACAATCCATTCTAATGGCTAAACCAAGTATCCAGGAGGTTACCATTATACCTATATACCTACCTATATACATACCTATATACCGTAGCTTACAGCATAAGTTGAAAAAAATTTCGGCCACTTTGTTAAGAAAATAACAACATATACAATTAAAACAACTCTTTAATACTTGAACAGCCTGCTCTGTATAACACTTTGCGCATTGAAAAAGCATCGCAGTTTGTAAGGGTATAGTTACCCTTCGATAGTGGAAAAATGTTAACGCTCGAAGCTGTATTAAAACTAAATATAGTGTGCCCGTCGGTGGAACAGTCATAGGCTACCGCTTTCATAAACTAGCTCTACGACAACTCAAGGCAACTTGAAAGAAAAAGAGGATGTCTGGAAATATGTAAGTTGGTTGACGCTAAAGTGAAAGTGAGATGCTTCTTCTCTTCGCGCTTCTTTACTTTATTTCCTTCCTCCACCTCTGCGAATATAATTAAAGGGATGGATATGCATATAGGTACAGTCTATGAGTGTAGCTGTCTACCACTTGCAGGGGAATTTAGACTAGCAACAGAGTAGGGATATCAACGAACTTCCGTAAAACTATCGAGCAATATGATACTTTTTTTGTATTGGAACTCTACCACCAATGCTGCCCATTCATACATGATGCAAAACATAGTTACACGGAAAACTTTTTTTCCTCTCTCCCTCCGTATCTAACTTTGTGTAAAACTTGTATACGAAGGACATCAACATCAGTTCAAGTTTTTTCCTCCTTTTCTTCTTGTGTCTCTCGTTGATATTTTTTACCCATTTTCTTTATTGAATCGTCTAAGCAGCTACCTACGCGTTCCTTTTGTATTTTGCATTTATATAGATGCCTAAACAAAGAAATTGTTTTTTAGCTGTAAACGGATCAACGGGAGATACTCTTGTGACTTGTGTTGGTTGGCTGTAGTCACGCCAAGTTAATACACATTTCAGAAAAAAGCACTCATTTATTTTTGTTATCATCCCTGCCCCCGTACATCTTCATCGTAGTTTATAACATTAACATGGTCGTCATGGGAAATGTTGTTGAACTTTGCATTTTCTGTCGGCCCGGCCTATTTTATTGTTTACTTTGTAGACGTACACGAGCAGTGCAGCTTCACTGCTTCTGCTTAGCCTAAAAACAGTCAACAAAGTTTACAACATTTAAAGAGAACAGTGACATGACAGACTATTAAGCAGAAAATTGAAGGTGCAAATAACCGTAAGCATATATATCCTATGGAAATTTGCACACAGTAAACAGACAAGCAGCATGGTATGAATGTATCCGCAACGTATAATAAGCAGAACAACGCCAAGGAACATCTTTTACATATATTAATTAAATAAATCAAAATATTTAAAGCTTTAACTTAACGGCGCAAAAATTTCAATTTCTAGAAATTACCGAGAGAAATTGTACTCAAACAAGCCTTAGGATACCTGGAAACTTTCTCCAACCCAATATACAGTAGAAAGAATATAGTTGAAAGTATCTTTTGTTTTCTAGATGTTGACTTATTTGACTTGTGGCCGATACTGAGATTTTCAATTTGACAACTTCAATGTGAGCACATCAAACGTGCTCAAATTTGTTGGCTTGACAGTTCAAAGAAAAAGAAAACAGCCACATGGAGTGCATATAGCAGTATTGAAAAGCAAGTAATATCCTGACTGTATGTTTGTCTGATTTTACCTCTCCCAGTTTCCTGTGTGAAATATTTTCCTTTGAAATGCCAGATGAGAAATCATTTATATCCCTCTGTTCACTTTTTACCAGCAGCAGGTTCACATTTTATACGTGAACTCTGCAGCACCAATTCAGCAGTAGTCTTGTGGGCAATATAAATTGCATAGGTATGTGTACAGGGATGTATGTTTTTAGTTGTGGTGTTGTGTGATGATGCGGTTTGAGCCATTCCTCACCCACTCATTTGACTGAGTGAGATGGTTAATTTTTTGTTAGCAAATTGTGTGATGGCGATGGTTTGTTGTGCGCTGGATTATGAAAGTGACATGGATTATGGGATGTTCATTGCACAGCGCGCAGCGTTGTGTCATAATCACATGCATGGCCCACAGATTTGAAATGAATGTTGCTGGTTGCAAACCGCATGAACGAATTATAAACTTTGTAGTCACACCGACATAACATAAAGTCCTCGTATTTATCCACACGGCATTCTGATATACTTACGTGCGAAATACATGTTGTTGTAAACAGAGAGCACAGTAAATAAAATGCGAACTACTTGCATCGTTTCCATAGGTAAACATTGATGCCTACTTAAGTACTACTACTATGCCACGCCAAATTCATGACTGAGTGACTGCAAAACGCGTTCTTCAATAATCCTACCACACAGCGCTACAGTTTACTTTATATAGCGGAAAATTCCTTGTTGGAAAAGATGGGGATTATGATGAGGATGATAATATTGGTATATTATGTATGTATGGGTAAAATCTCTTCGAATCCGCCGTCAATGCTAAACAATGAACCATTAGTAATTCCCTTCTCTTTCTTTTTATCCTTGCAAGGTTTAATTTTAGCGTTTTGGAATGTGTAGCTTTAGGCATCTTTCACTTTGACGATGAGCCGGTTTTTTGGTTAGAGAATCTTTTATTTCAACCTTAAAGTCCATGAATTCAATTACAAGATGGACAAACCAAAAACACAGTAATCATGATTTGTGAAATTAGTGCGTAATTTAGCTAAAATGCACCAACGAAATCTTCTTTATATCACCTCAATCTGTTTTTCTTGCTACATGAATCAAACTAACTACGCAGTAAAAGGAATTATTGAACCATTCCTCACAATTCCATCCTTTCCATGGCCACGGGCGAATTGTAGGTTGATGGCAAATAAAGGAAAAATGATTTTTGCTATGCTTTTGTCGAGTTCTCATTTAAATTGTAGGAGGTCATGGTTATTTTCAAAGCGGAAATATAAATTTTGTTGTGGGTTGTGGTGGAATTTATCATCATGAGTCACCTGCTTACCAACGCTGCTCGCAACTTTTAACTCCAATTTTCGCTAAAAATATTACTAATTCATCAACACAAGGTGCACGGAAGCATTTAAAAATTGACTATTGTATTTTTTTCTTAAAAGAATCCTCCCAAATCAGCCATTGTGCAGTCACGTGGAACGCCCTAATCATCCACACGGGAATTATTTACACCAACTGACTCCTCATCGTTTAAAATATAAAAGTATCGGTAGGGGTAGCAGTGCAATCGCCTGAAAGAAAAACCTGTGTAACTTTCTCTGCCATTATTTGCTGTCTTCCTTTCTCACATTTCGTCCCCATGTAATATACAACAGACACGCATATTCCTGTAACTGCCTCATTGCGTCATAATACATGGAGCTGCACTTCACTCTGTATATGTCTATTAGCAAACAACTTTTCCAATTCCATCTTCTTCCTCCTCTTGCAAACTGAGGAGCACAAATTCCATCTGGCACGAAAAAAAATCGAACAAAACTTTTTCCCTCTCTCTCTGTGTTTTCCTTCATCTTTTTAGTTCAAAGGATCTCTTCACTTTGATATCTCATTAATTAACGGATAATGGGATTTTGACACTAAAAGTGAAGCATACGAGATTACACTTGATGTGTTTGGAACGAAGAGAATGAAAATGAATGAAACCTCTTGAAAGGCAGTGTTTTGTTATACCCTTTATTATTGTCATTATCACTTCCACTTGTTCTGTTTAATATCGTGTAATGTAGAAAACAAAAAATATATGCCTATATACCAGTAGCAAACACATGTGTACAGTTTATCGTACGCTTTGTGTTTCTGGAAGCTTATAATTTCAAATGGAATCGTAAATCACAAGCTTTTAATTCTCCAAAGGAACAATTTATATACGTTAACGTACACCCGATGGTGGGCATTATGCTGGCAAGTGTGCTTTAAACACATGGTAGGCATGTGAGTGTGCATACTATTATAAATGTTTCTCTGAGGTTTATTACTACTTATTTTTCTAGTGATTTACCTGCTTCTCGAGAAACAGATTTTTTTTTCTCCTTTAGCGAATGAATTCTTCCTCACCACAACACTAAAAATTTATTTACTCTGACGGCTCCTTGTTTCTCTCTGACTTCATACAGAAGTGCACAAGACATAAGTTTGTATTTTAACTACGGATAGAGAAAGAGTTCACTGCCATCTTTATATCTAGACATACTTAAGGTTTACATAAAAATGTTCCTTTCTACTTCTACTTTTACTTTTCCAAACGAAAAAATGAAATCTTGCCGACAACACGTCTTGTTTCTTTCAAAGAGAATACAAGTTATGAGGAAAATGAGCTTTAGATGAGAAGTACGAAACTGAAGGAGTCTGATAGAAAGAGGGAGAAAGAGAAAGCTGTAAGGTATTATGCATACTTGTGTAGTGTGTACCTACAACACTCCAGTACAACAGAAACACTTAAGACGACTACTACGACGGGTAGGTATTTTCATAGTCTTTTCCACTTGCTCACTGCCTCTATGGCTTTTTCTTTTAAATTAGAGAAGAGAGCTAGCTGGTTCCTGCTGCCGTTTTTTGCTGAGTAAAGTTGTGTGTGTGTATGTGGCGGTTGGTTGGTTGGCATTTATTTGTGGGTTAGCTCTCACACGACACTGCTAAGCGGTGAAATATTATGAGAAGAAAGAAAGAAAAATGTTCCACTTTAAAAGACTCCAGCAGAGAGGGGGAAAAGAACGGTGAAAGTTGCATGAAGAAGACAGTGAATAGGGACTTGGAGAACTCCATTGATTTTTCTCCTACATCTTTTCAGGACTAGTCATATTTTTATTTCTTCTTCAATTGCTCCTCTCACTTCTTCCTGTGTGGTGTGTGTTCAAATACCTATACGCTCAACTCATCGTTCCCACATGTTTGAACAGCACTTTCTCAGTATGAAACGGCATTCATGTAAGCAGCAGCATCAGTCGTCGATAGTCGACGAACTTGTGTAATGCGATAGATTTTTTTGGGCTATATATTGTTCATGTATATTTTATAGACGCATTTTTTCACAGTTTCATCTTTGACGACACATTCGCTTTCATTTCCGTTGTATTCTCTTTCACACCACCATCACCACCACCGACCCGACCTTTTCCCAAGAGGTATAATTTTGTGTACGCGCTTCCATTGGCAAAACGCACAGATTCTTTCTCAGCTCTCTCTACTCCAGAAATACAGAAATATGCTCCGCACAGTCCCTGCGACACATATTCTTCTGAGCCAGTCCTCCTTCAGTTCTCTGCAAGGCAAAACCAGAAGGCGCGTACAGATGATGCGTTAAAAATACGCTGAGCGCGTACACTGTAGCAGGTGTTCGTGCGTGCACTTTTCTCATTTGTTGTCGATATTTATCTCCTCCACATGAACATCGTTGGGAGGAAGAAAGGCTGCTCTTTGCTTTCTCCAGCTAGCCCTGGGTGAAATCCGAAAAGTATCATGCTTCTATTGTCGTCCTGATATTTTCTCCATTTTTGCTAGCGACGCAGTTTCTCATCTTCAAGTTTCTCGGTATGATAGCACTAATGCGTGATGATACTCGGAGCAAAAAGAAGGTCAAACAGGCATGTGAAAAAGTAGCATGTAATTCCAGTAAAAGATGTAACAGTAACAATCATCACGACTGAATCTCAATAATACTTTAACAATGAGCAATTATTCCGGTTACTTATGAATAAAAACATAGTGACAACGAGGCCATTACCCTGTTTCTTTTTCTCCATCTCACTTGCTACTTTTTTTCCAATTCCAACAACGAAGGAAAATGCAACTTGAGCGCTGTATGACGGCGTCAACACTTTCACTATCACTAGTCTCTTATGTAAATTGATCAGAGTGAACTTTTTATTTGTACGTGCTAAATTTCTTCTCACTTTCCCTCTCCGGTTCTTGGCTGTTTTGAGTTAGTGGCAATCATAACTATGCGGTAATATGAGAGCAAGGGAGAGAAATAAAAATGCCATACCACCGTCGCTTCTTCCTAACTATCTGATATATTTTCGCCGTAAGAAAGATTTACTCTATGGCCGTGTTTTTCCCATTTCTAAATATATACCAGCAAACTTTGTACATTCAAAGTGCAAAAACAAGAAGAAATTTGCATACTTTCATTTACATACATTCATATTTAGGTGCTCTGAAAAGAATGGGAGAGAGAGGGGGAGGGGAGAGCGATGATCATCTTAAATTTGTATAGGGTTCCCTGAAGAACAAAATTTTTTGTGCGGCCGCATTTGTAAGTCTCGCATGAGGAATTCATTCTTATATTTATATCACGGTTTCATTACACCACGACTCGTCTTACCAACTTATTTCATCTTACAGTAAGAAGAGGAATGAGATATGAAGAATTACTTACTCTCCTCCTTCCCCCAAAATTCCAAAACACGTTTATTCTGTCCATGTACCTATTCAACCTCCTGCCCTGCTATTATGTCAGTTTATTGATGCACCCAGAGATACGTTTCGCCGGAGCGTTGAATGTGCTTTACATATTATGTCCGTAGCTCAAAAAAGTCTTTGTTGTATTTGTTGTAAAAAAGGGCATGTGAGCGTCTTGTGAAAGTCCATTACCATCTTCTGCTCCTAGCTTCTTCATAAAACTTGCTCAAGTACGTTCCAAAAATGCATTACAAATATTTCCTTTTCAAATGAATTCTTTTCTTTTAAAAGTGGAAAAATCCTTTTACAAAAGCAACATAAAAATTCTGCTCTGCTTGCATCGCTTTCAGAATATTATCGCGAGGGAGAGGGAAGCCGTACTTAATAATGTATACATATGTGTATGCAGCCATTATAGTGTTCTATAGGTGATATTTATGTAAATATTTTAGGTGATGGACAGGAAACACAGTCACAAAAGAAAAGCAGTAAAAAGAACTTAACGTATTTGCTCGTATATCCGTTTCCGTCTGCTTTATTTACAGCACATAAAAGTAAGAGTGGTTTGTCAGTCAGTCATTTGGATGAGATGCTGTGGCACGCTATAACATGGCACTTTAAAGGTAAAGAAAAAAATTTGGTAAAACTTAGATTAGCACACGTTGTCATGATATGAGACGGTATTCACGCTCAAGAATGCAATTTAAATTCTTCTAACGTTTTATCTATTAAGGAAATTCCGCAACATTTTAAAACATGGCAGGTTTTTGTATTTGAAAACTCTCCGCTCATTTGCGTGTTGAAGATACTTATTTTAAAAGCAAGCTTTAGGAATGGTTACGATGCACACCTCCATATACCGGCGGTGATGTTATGTTTATTTATTTGAAATTAAATGAACCATTCACAAATACCGACAGTCTGATACGAATATGTATACAAAATCACAAGGATTGAATTGAAATGTTATTTCCCTTTCTTCCCAAATGTTTGCGTCTTCCACGTCAATCTGACTGGAATAAAAGACAAGTAAGTGCGATGCGAGAGTAGTAGGGAGAAACAGAGAATAGATAAAACGCAGAGAAAATAAAATGACTTTCTACTAATAACATAGAAATTGGATTCATTCCACTTTAAGCCGTCGAATTTTTATGCTACTGGGGGAAATGTGGATGTTCTTATGTGTGTCTCTGTGCTTTCCCTCCGTTTTTGTATTTTCATCAGGCTTGTCTAATATGTACAGAAGAAAATGTAAAGATAATACAAACATACATGGATACACATAGACTGTTGTATACATTTCTATACAATGCAGGTACTCACGACGCCGACGACGACAATCTTGCTTTTTTTCGTGCAAAGTGACTTTCCCAAAAAAACGTGGATGCTCACTTCTTTCATCATCATCACGATCATGAGTTCGGCAATAAATGTGCATCTTCCTGAATGTTTGTTGTAACTACATACATACAGGGCATTAAATAACTTATATCTATCCATGTACACTGTATCCACCGTGTCGTCGGTAGTTGGTAGTAGAACCCAGCATCAGCTTTGTTGGCAACATTTCAAAACTAAACTCTTCTTTTTCCTAGTCGACGTCGTCGTCGTCTTCTCTCCAAAGGTTTATCTAACGTTAAGAACAAATACACTTTCCGTGTACCTTCTCCTTTCTCCCTAGCAACGAAACCAACATGTCCCTGGTTTTCATCCATAAATGTACATTTTTTTAGACCAATAGAGAGAAAAATGAGTTTCTGGATTTGCTAACGCATAGTTACTTTTCCACACACAGAGGCACACACACACACACACACACAAGTGCTTGTAGGACGTAATTTCCTTTACACATTTTGCTTTTGTTACTTAATACGTTATCGCGTCTTGTATTGGTATGCCGAAAAGATGCTAGATGGATGCTTCTTCGTCTTCAAACATACATTTAGGAGTAAACACACATATACACACGACATTATTGGTAGTGCACACAAAAACTTGAATTTTTTCCTGCCGACTGCCAAAGTCTCTAGTAGTACGGATATTATTATTGGAGAAGGTAAACTATCGTTAGTGTTGTTGTTGCTGCTGCTACTGCTGCCGACGCCGCTTTTCTCCTCAGAAACTCAAAAAAAATCCTCAACCACAGCCGGCTGCAGTTTATGTATTATCGAAGGCGTTGTATTAGCGGCAATATACATAGGAATATGTACCACATGAAACTTGGTCTTTGGCAAAACAAGAAAAAAGGGCACGCTGCTATCGTACTTACGCTTGTGTACATCAAAATCCTTCTTCTATTACTTCTTGTTGAGATGATAAACAAATGTGACACTGTCGATAGTGATTGCAGGAAACTTTTCCCCTGTAACGGAGTCATGACATAAAAAAGAGGGACTAGCTGTGAAAAAAGAGTTTGTGAGAGAGTGAGTACCTTTGTCGTTTACTCTAACTGCGAGAAGCGGAGGAGGAGTTATGGTGGGGAAAATACACAATAATGACTTTGGAAAGGGAGCCCAAAAAGATATCCGTTTTTAAACTACATTTTATTCTGACTTGGTGGAGATAAGTAAAGGTATTTTGTGTGTACGCTCGTAAAATGTTATTATTTACCGTCACTTTATTTTATGTATTTCGCTTGATGGTGATGATGGTAATGCCGGTGCTTATGGATATAGTGTACTGTCAAAGTTAGGTGCTCCTTTTTAGCATGGCTTGAGGAAGAGGAGAAAAGGAAAGTATTGATTGTATCTGAAAAGTATATATAGAGAGGAGAGGGGAAATGTTTTTGGAGAAAGTGGAAGATTCAGAGATTTCTCGGAATTGACATTAATTTCCCTCAATGTTTTGACTTGTTCGTCGAATGTTATTAAAGTTATAATTCTATAGTTTACTCATGCCAACCTTGCAACTTTTTTCCAGTTATCAGTAAAACATTACCGCCACGACGACTGCTGCTGTTTTCTCTGACTTGGTTTCGAGATAACGACAGAGAACTCAATTACCAAAAGTGAACACCTGATCAAGTTTTACACTGGCAAAAGAAGTGAAAGTGAGTCCTAAGCAGAAAAATATTAGCATTAGAATGGTAATCAAAATTTTGTGAATCTATCCATCTTTCTCCTCATTTGCAACTTTCGTTGGTGCTACATAAATCATAGGGATGTTGCCTATAATGCATGTTCCATTTCACATTTCACCACAACCGGAGTCATGAGAAGGGAGCAGATGTTGACCTGAAACCACTCTGCAACTCATGCATAATATATATTCATTTTAAAATTTCTACAGGAATGCAAAAATGTAGAGGAAGAAGAATGAAGGGGAGGATGGAGTCGTCAAGGAATAAAAAATATTTGCAACACACGCCACAATTTATTTGCACGTCAATGGCAATTGTGGAATGAAACGAGGGTGAAAGTAGTGCAGGCATAGTCACCGAAAGAAATTCAAACAAAGCCATGTGTTGGTAGGAAAGGATGCTAAAAAACTTCATTACTGCCAAACATATTTTCCACTTTTTACACATGTATTGAGAAAACGTGTTGCTTCAGTTTCATTTTGAGATGTAGGTAGATGCATAGGTAGGTATGCGTGTTGAGAGCTCTATATCTGCACTATTATATATTTTCCATGCCGAAATTTTCCTTTTATAATAAGACCGAAATGATAGCTCGAAAAATGAGGATGAAGCTCAACTCATGAAAAGTTGGGAGGGGAGGTAGGGCTATCTTCATTAAAAAAGGACTTGAGTCAAATTTCGCTATTTGGTTTGTAACGAGTTTCTTAAGTGGATTATGTGCACTCGCCGTCTTGAAACTGCTGCACGATTACGCCAGCAGTGTAGACATTGGCATTTTCATGAAATGTAGAGAGAGAGGAAGAGGGAAAGTTAAGTATTAGCACAATCTGCCTGGAGACAAGTTACAGATTTCCCAGTCTAATTTTTAATCATAATTTTCTACAGGGATCCTACCAACTGAACCAGTATGGAATGTATTCCTCCAGAAAAGTCATTTCCCCCAATTTCAAAACTATTTCATATTAATCGCCTATAAGCATTTGGAAAATTAAGTTACCCTTTTTATGTATGCAAGAGTGTGTATAGTACGCAGCATTTTATGTGTACAAGTAGGCTCTCCTTTACGATATGAACCCTCACTGTGTTGTATATTTGGTGAGAATGATTTGAAAAAGAATTTGAGAAACATGCTTGGTTATGGTTAAAGTATGACAAGAATTTACGAGAAAAACACGTTTTCAAAATTCATACGAGTCAGAAAAGCCAATTGCTTTGGCGTTGGCTGCTGCTTGATCCCACTTTCCAAAAATTTGTTGAAAGGATACACAAGCATACCTGTCACTATGATTGGGTGACAAAGAAAATTCTTTCCCTTCCATATTGTCACCACATAAAAAACACTATTACTTTGCTGTATATAAGGATGTTAGTTTGCGACTAGCATCCTGATCCCTGCCCACCACCACCGCCACCCAGCAACATGAAAAAACTCTTTTTCGTGTACACTTTACTGGTCGTTGATGTAATAGTCGTTGACTTTTTCCTTGTTTCTTTACCAGAGTTGCTCGTATAGTAGCTTCACCCATCTTATGCCTTGGCTCCTATTACCACTTATTTTTGCTCCCATTGCTTAAAGCTATTGATTTAAAGAATATACAAGGAAATGCATTTTGGGACGTCGTTTCCACCATCACCACACCAGTTCTAAATTCTTGTCACAGCAGCAGCAGCTTGATAGAAACCCTCTCTGTATTCTTGTTCCGACCCACGACATTATGTGGAAGGCAGATCCTTTCCAAATACATACGACCTCTTCTTTGGAGCAACTACTCTGCCGTTGCGCCTATTTATCCCCACAGCACGACCAAGCGCCAGGCGACTCTGTGAAAAAGACTGACACACAAAGTACACGTACAACTACATATCATATTATATTAATATTTTATGCTATACGAAACCTATATTATACATAGATGTACGTACAGATATCCGCCCTTTTACATCCATTCACGTTCTGTTAAGAAAAAAGAGTGGAATCAAAAGTCATACAAACTTGTCCATGTACTTTTATATCAAACTTTTATTTGTCATCTCAACAGGAAATATCCATCCGCACAAAAAACTATATTCCTCTGCTAGGTGAAGAAAGTTTCCTTCCTTTTTTACCCGTAGTGAAATTTTGATAGTTTTTACCAATACGAGACCGCACTGACAAGTGTCACAAGATAAATAATAAATAAATAAATAAAAAATAAAGACATGAATGTACATAAGTAGTGCGAATGTCTATAGAGACTACAAGATCCTAAAAATCGATCCCTTGTTTTTACAAAGTGTATAAATGTTTATGGCCTCATTCATGACGAATTTGTATTGTCAACCATTGTCAATTTGTCAGCCCAAGCATGAATGACTCATGTCGTAAAAGGTTACAAGAGCGTCTATAAATAAGTTTGTTTAATGCCAAAAAATCTTTACCAAGAATATCACTTAATGTCGTTAACCTGCTTTCTCTCAATTCATACATATATGCACATCATACAGTTTCAAACCAGTAGTATTGCAAATATAAAGACTGCCCAGTCCAATTACATTCATGCGTTCTCACATGAGAGATGGGAGATAGGGAGAGTTGAACAATGTGGGCGTCGGCATGGACCAACTGCACACCAACGCGCATTGATCGTAAGACTGCCTCACTCTTTTAAATTCGACAACTATCATGGAAAGAAGGCTAATGATGACCTTAATGAAGAGAAAAGCGTCGAGAATATGAAAGAGTATGTACTGACCATCAGTGTTCACACACAATGCTGTTCACGACCGCACCACGACGAGGTAAACACTCCCGAGGGAAAAATGTAATAGATAATTAGAACATACCTTGTAAAAAAGATACACAAAAATGCTCTAATAATAATGGGAAAGTAGACACACGTCCCACGCTTTAGTTTGGTCCACGGCTATGTATGTCCCCCATGTCCTTCCTTTCTCTCGTTCCTTTCGAAGAATGGGTCAGTCAGTTTGAACATTTCTAGGGTAACAAATGATCTATATTGCATGCGATACAAGACAATATGTGTGTCGGTTCTACGTGTCTGTCAAAAGAAAAACGCACACCATTTCTGCCCTGCATTACACACACATGATGATGATGTGTATTCATTTGGCTGTGTTTTCACGCTAGTCTGACATACGACATACAATGTGTGTCCAGTAGCCTTTATATTTGGCGGAGTTCACAATACCAGTATTCTTCCAATACAACTGTTTCTACTTCTGTTTGCTCTTCTACCTAAATCATGAGCTTTGTCCTTCATTCTATTTGGGTATCTCTGTGTCACTGGACAAGTCCCTTCCACACAATAACGGTCAAATGAAATAAAAAAAACGAGGTCCCTTGTAAATGAAAGTCTGTTTTTTTCTTATCCGTGACGGCAACCACAACGATTCGCAACGACGATGATGAACGAATGACTGTATATAGTGTCATCATTTCAACATACTCAACAATGAACACAATACTATTATTAACTACCGGAAGCATGTAATGCTTGAAAGGTAGTTAATGCGATTAAGTTGTTTGTCTGTGTGTCTGTGTGTCTGTGTGTCCGTGTGTCAGTTAACACGATTACTCCTTTCCACGTTGACCGATTCGGTCCAAATTTTGTATGGAGGTACCTTAGGGCAAAAGTAAGTTCGCTATTGATTTTGGGCTTCCAGGCCCTACCCCCAGGGGAATGGTGGGGGGTAAGGTCACCCATACTTCCTTATGGGCAAAAAATTTTATTCGCTTATCTGATAGAGAATTTTAAGCTGATCATTTTTTGTCATCACACCATGGGTCAATTCGACCAACTGTCGGATTGGTGGCTCTATGACCCTCGGGGTCATGAAAGGGTCAAAATATATTATGTCGGAAATTGATCGAAAAATTAAAGATTAGTGTTTGGGAAGGTGAACTGAGTGTCAAATGTCTCAATTTCACACAAAACACGTTTCCGGTAGTTTTTTATTTCGGGTTTACACCCGTCCTAGTTATTATAAATATATATCTATATACTGCTACCGAAGGTTTAAAATCTGCTTATCTCTATGTATGCATTCTTTCCAACTTCTCTTTCTACTGCTCTTCTGATCCAACTTTTCTTTTTAATTATCCCGGACAACCCCTCCGGCACCCGATTGTTCGGCACTCTTTCCATCAACTAGCATTGTTAAAATGGAAAATGGGAGGAGTCTAACCACCCTGATTTCACTTTTGCGACTGTACAGAACGAAAATATACGGGCATCCTAGAATGCATCAGTACTGAAAATATATCCTGGATGTACATTATAAATCCGTATACACTACAAAAAGTAGTGAGTTCGTATTATATATACTTGGTAGGTGGATTTCAATTTATAGATCCGGGGAAACTCTAAGGATAGTAAAATGCTCTAGAACTCTGTTGAATGGACTGCATGAACCATATAAATTTTGAGCTGATTATGTAGCAGGAAGCTTTCGCTTGCAAAGCAATGTATAGCATTTTCCAGCAGCTATGTGTGTTTGTAAGATGACGATGATGGAAAGTTTTTGGATTGGACAACAATGGAAACGAGAGACTGGCTGACTGAATGTAGGAATGAAACAACTTGTCGTGATTTATTCCCCACAAAAAATATATTATTCATTACGTATCTTATAACAGGGATATGTACAATACCTAATATATTTTTCACTCAAGGTATATAAATGTGTATGAGTATACTTGAAGGGTCGATTTTTATTTTGAAGCCGTTCTTCATCCATTTCTGGCATTTTCCTGTACAATTCTCTGTAGAAACACCACTAATTCAATATTTTTTCTACGGATACCGTCTACCGAGCGTATATACTCTAGGTACATACATTTACATTGCCGGCTAAACTTCACTGAAACATGTCTTCTCTTCCTTCTCTTTCATTTAGTTCCTAGTTCCTTCCTCCTTCGTTTCGCTCATTCTCAGAATGAGAAAAAAAACGCCAACTGAAAGAGAAAGTATTTTTGACAATAGAACATGCGTATTCTGTACAAGTCTATAAGATTGGGCTAGCGTAAAAAACTTATTATGATAGGCAGTGAAGACGCTATATGCAATAGATGAAGATGAACCATCTTCTCTCGTCATCATCATCATCATCATCGTCGTCGTCACTGGTAACAAAAGTACTTTTTTTTCTACAAATACAGACAGATAGAGAAACAGACGTAACATCGAATAAACTAGTTTTCTACTGAACCAAAGGAGTTTGATCATGTCGATGTTGATTGAAAAAACATTCATTTCACTTCTTTATCTTCGTCTGCTTTTTCCTCCTTTCTTCTTCTTCTTGTGTGTATCAGTTTTTGTTAAATTTCTTACTTGCCTGCCTGTCTGCTTGCCCGCTTTCATCGCTTTTTACTCACTTCCATTTTTCCGTCCTTTTTATTCATACATGCTGTATTTACTAATGTTACTCTGCTTGTTCTCGCTCGTTGTATGATGATGATGATGACGATAACAATGCTTCTGTTGCTGATGATGAGAATGCAAGTGACAATTCAGCAGCAACTATACTACCACTACTACTTGGAATCACCATCATCATTACCGTATGAGAATGGGAGCGTCTATTCCACCAAAATAAATAAAGAAAACATCATTCTGGCTATAAAAGACTTCTCTCTTTGAAAAAACATTTCATTACCATACATCCTCATCATCCTTGTACTTTCACTGCCACAAGAAGCAGGAGAATGGGAGTTGGGAAAGAAAGGTCACCCCTTGGCATAATGGCAGGCATTCTTTGTTTGATAATGAGAATCCAGGAAAAGGATGTGTGATGAAGATGATGATGAGGACGTTGTCATAAATAACAAAACATGATTCTATGCTCAGGGTAACAATTTTCTCTACATTTGAATGCGATTTGCTTGCATGAATCTGATTGAACAGATTCATGCATGTTGTGCAATCATCATTCCAAAAGAGGCGTTACTGATGCGTGTTACCACTGCCATAAATATATGCAATTCATATCATAGAAAAGACGCTTCCCAATCATATGCCTTGAGTTAGAATGTCCGCTTCCAGAATGAGAATTAGAATGCTTGGAGCAAGCAGCCGTCTATGTCTGTATCATTGTCCTGAAAGTGGGAGTTGAGAAACACGTTGTGCTCCAAAAAGAAGAAGGAGGTTTTATTATTGTAATGATAACAAAAACACGAAAAACTAGTTAGTAAGAAGTACGCCGGAGATGAAGGAAAAGTAAAGTAAACAAATGGTAGTGGTGTGTGTATGTACCTTAGCAACAAAACCAAGAAAGAAAGCAAAGAGGATGTTTCCACTGCCACCACTACCACCACCGCTTTTACCTTTCTGTACTTTCACTTTCAGATTTTATGCCGCACTCCAACACAATGTACTTTCTTTCCTACTTACTATAGAGTGCAAAACCAGGCGTGCCAAGATAATATAAACAATATGCACGCCTTATAACAACAACATCGTCGTAGTCGTAATCATCATCAGCAGCAGCATGATCACAAGATGCATAAAATGAATGATATCCGAGGAATATAAATATGTATGCATTGTACTTATAATAATAATAACAATAACAAAATGGAGCATTATTTAAATGGGCTGCTTCCCCGTGTGGGGAATTTGTTTTGCTTTGCCAGAGGCTCAACGCTCAACGTCAGTTCACAAAAAAAAAATCTCGACAGTATGCACGTGCCTGGCTCACTTATTTGTTGTGTGAATACATCTGACCATTACTACTTATTATTATTGCTTAGATAATCATCACGATTCCTCCATAAAATATGACAGGATAATATCCAATCGTTTTTCAACCTACCATATATCGATCGCCAATGATTTATATACTTATTACAGTGATATTTCAATGTAGCAAAATATTTATGCCTTTTTCATTCAATAATATTAATAAATAGCATTTGTCAGTCGTATCCATACAAAACTGGCGAGTGTGTCAGTCATTTCAAGCGAGTATTATTTTATTATTTTATCAATGTGGATGGTAATCTATTTAGTTGTTTCCTATCTGTAACAGTTAATATTGATCCACAACTTCATTAAATGTTAATTGTACCATTATGAGTAGCCACAAGAACTGGTAGATTAACACAAATGATTTTTGACCGCTGAAAAACTATTGGTTTTAGTTGTATGAAAACCCTCATTCGGAGCAGAGAGTTAGGTTTACTTCACAAAAGTGTTGCCAAGTGTATTGGCTCGGCAGACTGACAGGGCGAAATTAGGTGGTTGTGGTGTAAGTTCAGAAGAGGGGATCAACTAGTCAACTGGCAGGTACATACATATTATGCAAGACATCAGTGGGAACACCCAATTTTTTGTGATATTCAATTTCAGATGTGTTCATGGAGCGATGAAGTGGGCATCAGATATGATAGCTTTTTCCGAAGGACACACATCAAAATGTTCACAGCGTGTTTTGCTGTCAATCGTAGGTATATCCGTCTGTAATTTAAATGTCGCTCCAAATATTACTTCTTGTCAGTTAGCAGCGACGAGCAGGTTATCACCGAAACGAAACGTGCGGTAATAAATTGGGTTTAGATGTAGTAGTGTGTCCTCCGTAATTTGTCCTTGTCGCATGTATGCATATTAATAACTACAATGTACCCAGTTAGAAAATTTGTCTCCATTTTCAGTTAATAATAATAATGCCCGCCAAAACTATTTACAATTATGGTTTATGCAAATTAACAACATTCCCATGCCTGAGAACATTAACAATAATCAAAAGTTAATCCAAGTTCAATATCCAATACTTTTCTCATTATTTTATCAAACTTTTTAGCATCTCTCTCAAGACCAAATGGTTGATGGTGCTTTTTTTATTCTCGTTTCGTAGTGCATGGAAGTTAAGCCAGGAAACACTATTTGTATTAGCAACCTGAAATCTTTGTACTTTGCCAATGTCCATAATCAAACATGAAATACTACTGTGGGAGTACCATTTCCGCTTAGTTCAATGTCGCTTTTTTGTTACAGTAGTAATGATAAAAGACTAACGTCGACTTACGCATTGGATCCAATTTAGCAACTGTGGAATGCTGCTTTGTTTCATCCATTGTCCCTAGTATGTTGTTCCATCAGGTCAACGGACAGAAGAAATTAAAGGTCTAGTGTAGAGAGTAATGTATACATGGAGGAGTAACGACACAATATTAAATCCAAATCTGGTTGTAATGATGGTGGAAGCAAGGTGTGCTCTTTTGAACAATAGGAGGTCTTCTCGTGAAAAACTGACTGTGAGAACTTTACGTGCTCAACATCATTTTTACTTTTTTGATATGGTAAATTGACTAGATGTAGTAGTGAGACTAGAAACATATGTATGTAACGTGGAATGTGGAAATGTCGAGGTTATCGCTTCTCCTTGTTGTGTATCGTACCTTTGTTCACGTATTTCCCTGACATGGAATGTTGTAGAGCCAAAATGACATTCATTTTCCGAAACTCAGAGAATGGCGAATACTAGAACAGAGAAAGGGAAAGTGTGTGTGCGTCACGTTGAATGAGAATGGCAAAAAAAGAATGGGAAGCTGACTAGTGGATGGAACGGTTGTTGCATTATTAGCGTTTGCTTACGAAACTGGTCTTTTTTACTAATAGGAGTACAATTTAGTAGCTGGGCTGTCGGTCGGTGGTGGTGGTGAATGGTGGCAACAGTAGTAATAGTAGTAGTAGTAGTATAGTAGACGGAGGACTTGTCGTGAAAGTGGTTTTGCTAGCTGGTTGGTGAGTAGCAGTGGCAGTGGCCAAGCCAAACCAGGCATGCATACATAAAAGTGCAAAAAGCTAGTCATCTGAGATAACAATTGTGTGTGTAGGGGAGCGAAAGAAAAGACAAGATGAGAGTTGTTGCTGTGCTGTCAACTATTTTCCCTACCCTGTTTTCTGCTGTTTCCGAATATACTGAAACCGACAAATGTAGAACCACAAAAAGTACCTCTATCAGCGTCAGCCTAATAACATTAGGCGTACATGGCAGTTTGTTGTCTGTCTTGAATGATAACGTGAACTTTGTGAACAACAAACCTATTGGATTTCCGCTTCTAATTTATTCACTTATGCATGCATATAACTGTCCAGATAAAATGCACAAGGCATCAAATGTTCGAGAGGGAAAAAAATTAATTTGAAAACTGATCGTCGTAAAAGATAATTGTCATTCGGTTAGCTAGCCAATATGGACGTTTACATGAAGTGAAGCCATGGATATATATGCTATTCATCATTCCTTTACTTAGGCAGTTGGAACACATAACGGTTTAAAATGTTGGATAAAAATCATTTGGAAGTTTACAGGCAAACAATACATTGTAAGTCGTACGACGCTTTTTATAAATACGAAAATACTTTTCATTCAGTTTACATTTTTCGTCTGAAAAAAATCATTCCCTGTGACTGTTATATATGCTAGTTTTTCTATTTTTGTATATTTTACGGGGAATATATTTGGCACAGAACCCACTTTTTGTTATACAACCTGCCAAACGAAAATAATGTTACATGGTTTTGTTTATGACAATAGCAATAGTAAATGTGACATTCTTGCTTCCTCGTTTCCATTTCTCCTCTCAGCAGCAGAGCAGATTCAAGTTTTATTGTTGCCTCAAGGCTGTGTTCCGATCCCTAGTGCTTTTGTCATTGTTAGAGCGTATCATAAAATGGGGAATGAAAACAATTTCTTGCAGTTTCTTGTTAACGTAGTACAAATTGCGATTTTTGTGAAGCCTGTCATTCCTTTCAGCAAATATTTGGCAAATAAATGAAACGATTCAACGTTTTACTCTGGAAGTATATTTTTTGTTTCAGGTTTTCAAATCCTTATCATTAGCACACACACACATCATGACCCGTCTTTGTCTACATCTCAGTTTGCTTGAATTTGTTGGATAAAAATATTTTACGAGAGAACAAATTAATTTAGATCGTTGTGACAAATAGCTTCACAATACTACCCATATCATCGTTTCTTATTTTATTTTGATCAATATCCTAATCATTTCGTAGAATATTTGTGCCGTATGTTAGTCTGTCCATTTGCACAACATCTTGGAAAGTGACAAACCACTTGCCTTGGCTTACTTTGTAAAGTAAACAAACCATTCCAGATGTCCTTCTCGTTCAATGAAGGCAAGTAGATATATAGTAGGTGATGACTCACTTTAACACTGTAATGAAAACTCTATCTTTTTCTGATTGACCGTCGCTAGAAGAGGTTAGTCCTTTCTCTTTTACATTTGGTGATATAGCTAAAAACTAATTTAATTCGAATTTTCATCGAAAATATAGTCAATCTCATATCAGCATTACATATTTTTCTATCTCTCCACTTTGCCCTCATCATTATTTTTTCAGCAATTTGACTTTTAGTAAACGAATGATATCTCTGCGCTACTTACTCGCTCTACTTTTGTATACTGATTTACTTGTGCTTTAACGAATGTATATCCACCCTGCCTACCAGTGTCGTTGAACGATGATGGAATTCAAATTAGACCAATATTCTGCCATATATATATTTTTTTATTTCGACACAGATTCATGAAATGTGTCTTCCCCAATATTCTGTGCTCCGGACGGATAGTGTATGCAAAGAATGATTTCCACGTTTCCCCTTACAAATGATAACAAAGTATTTCAAGAAAATATTTCCATTTTTTATTTATTACATTTTTTTTGTTCATTCAGCTATTGCTCTGGTGCTTGAGCACAATAACAAAAAATCTGTTGATATTGACTATCTATTCAAAATATACTGACTGGAGATGATAACTAAGTAAGTTGAGCATTGTGTGCGCTACTTTCTTCACTTTCCTGCAGAGATATAGGTAGTTTCCTTCAGAAATGATGATATTCAGTGGTGGCGATGTGCAAGTCTATGCATAACTAAACAAATTCCCAATATATATGACGCCTACACTCATTGAAATGGTGCAAAGATGGCGTTTTTTTCATTACTCTTCCCGAATGATAGCATATATGCAGCTAGGAGTGTGAGTAGTGGGTGTCGGTGCTATAAACACAAATTTGTAATAACCACATATAGTAGGACTGATCCATATACTGTTGATATTTTATATTACTTACGATGGGCATTCCAAACACAAGGTTGCACAGGGTATCCATAAAATAATGTATATACATACAAACTATGTGCTTGCATACATTGATACAGCAAAGCAGTAAGTATTGGTGGTAATTTGTTTGGATTCCGTCTGCTTGCATTTATACTCAGGGAAAGATGATCGAGTAATAGTGGAAATGACGTGGCAGTCAGTATTAGTAAGCAGGGAGAGAGAGAGAGAGAGAGAGAGAGAGAGAGAGAGAGAGAGAAGTATAAGCACACGAGGAGGTACAGCAATAATAATGCTGGCACTTTGAAGGAGTAGTAGGAGGAGAATCTTTGTGAAAGAAGACGAAAATAATAGATAATATGAGCTTTGCCTCAGTTCGCTGGAATCTTTTTTTATTTCCCAGCCCTTGGAGCAGTACTCGTGGCACGATAGAAAAAAGAAGAAAACGGGTAGAATCCGATTTATTGCAGCTTTCACTCAGGATTTCCAATCTTGCTATTTTCTCCAGTAATATTAGTATCCCTACATAAGTATGTAGATAGGTAGGTATGTAGTTGAGACGAAAATTTTTTTGTTGATACGAATGTTATGATGCTTTCTTCATGCTATTTTTCTTCGCTCTTCCGCCTTCCCCGCTTTCTCATGAAACGTCGTCTTTAACCGAAAAAATGAAGAAGGAATATAATATTATGACTGATTCGTCAAGTGACTGAATGAATGAGTGAGTAGAGGCTGGAGTTGAGTTGTGTTGTGGTGGCTTCTTTCCCTTTCACCAGGCAAGCCACTGTTTCTTTGCACGTACTTATATGGTATTCAGAGCGGTAGTGGCGGTGGTGCAAAAATATAAACACATACTTGGTATGTGCTTCATGTACAGTCATCATGAACAACCAAAGACATTCGCCAAGTATGTATGCGTAGCTTAACTTATGTCTTCCGTTTCACTTTTGGTGAGCCACCGCGGCATCAGAACAGACAAACAAAACGGAAAACGGCAAGTTACAGATATAGCACATAAGTACATATGTATACCTACCCTTAGAATAATAATAATAAAAAGATGGATTCTTCTACATTTTTTTTATTCCCCTTGAGCTGCAGCAACATGGAAAAGCCAATGTGTGCCAAATAGTTATGAATTTTCTTTTCGTGCATACAGAATGCAGAGCAACGTGATGCATGTCGCTAGCTTCATGAATGCCTTTTGCAAATATGTACTAGAACCGTCAAGAAAAGTATAATAATTCTGTATTTTTGCTGCGGCTCATTGTACGTTTTTTTCGTTGTTGTTGTTGTTTTGCCGGTGGTGGTGGTGGATTGTAAGGAGAGGAAAAAGTGGTGATCCCATTTCTTTCATTCCACTCCAGTTTTATAAGTGGAAGTATTCGATATTCTTCATGGATTATGTTGTTGCTGCGAATTCTAGACATCGCTCGGATCTCATCATCAGTCATCATGAGCGTTCACCAGCTTTTCTCTCAATTTTTCATCTCTTTCATTGCAAAAAATATATTTATACAGAGGAGAGATGCGGTTATGTAAGTAGCTGCGAGTAAGTATTGTAGTAAGCGAAGAAATAAATTGAACGTTCAATTGTTACAACACAACACGTACTTCCAATAACATGTTCATTTCATCTTTTATTCCTTACATTGAAAAATACACGAGATTTACGCAAAAGATTTTTTGAAACAGGACTACTTTTCGGATTGTTTGTGCGATTGTGTGTGTATATGGGTAGAAAGATAAAAGAGGAAAATGGTAAAAAGAAGGAAGAGGGAAAGGAAGTGAACTAGACTTGTGTAAATATTTAGTAGTGGTATCCATTCCTAGCAAAGATTTATTACTTCTCATTTAGCATTACACATCCTATACCAAGTTTTATTGCGTAATTTCACTTTCATAATCAAATTGGATTATTACTCTTGCGCAATTCATGCTACTTATTTGTTAATATCTGTATACATGCATATAATATTATATATTAGTGTATTAGGGGGACCGATAATGTTCCCAGAAAGGATACGAGTTCATGCAAAATATAAAGTACTTTACTTTTGGCACAGAAATCTTTCGAGGTTCATTCAAATGAAATAAGGAAGTGGAGTAGAAATCTTGGAATATCTACAGGAGGAGAGCAATTCTCCACGCAGTAAAGTTGTATGCCTTCACTGTGTACACTAAAGAGCTTATACACAGCAAACTGTTCATAGGTAATCATTCAAATGTAGCAGCACCTAATGCAATCTTAGAGTTGGAGTGAGAGGTAAAGATCGTCGTCAACGTCATCAGGAAGATGCGATAATGGAAGATGGAGAAGGATTCCAGGGAAAAAGGAAATGGGAAATGACATGCTGATAATAATAATATTAACAATAATAATGATGATTTTGAACCGTGATTGCTCATACCATTTCATCATGACTACTAGTAATATAGGAGAGGGAAAAAATCTTTCCATTACAGTTGAAAACTTCAGAGAGGATGCGGAGGATATCTACAAGAAATGGGAAAAGAGGATATCTTCATTGTGTATTTATGTGTGCGAGAGAGAAAGCGAAAACGAACTCAAATGCATCATTGCTGATTCTCTAAGCATACTACTCTCTTGATGATGATAACCTATTACTATATGACTGTAGAAGTATAATGTAGTAGTAGTTGTGGAGAGTGAGAGAAAGCTTAAAGCTTAGCATGATGAACCCGATGTGTAGAAGAAAGGAGGAGATTCCAAGTGGATATAGCAACATTCTTACCTTTTCTCGATTTTTTCCTTCTCCCTCTCTCCGCACTTGATTCTCTCCTACAGTTATTTGGCTCAACCGTGTGGGATAATTTCCACATTTATTGATTCCCCTCAGGATCCCTTTCTTCTCTCGCTCCCTTTCTCTGGATGCGCTGCAGATTGTAAACGGGAATCATGGTTAGATAAGCAGGATATTTAATGAGAAGTGTAATTGACTGTGTTGCTGCTACTACTACTGCTAGCATCACTGCTATGGATTTTAAGGATGTTGTCTAGTTAGAGGCATGTATGGCCGTAACGAATTGCAATGGTAGTTTTTGAGAAGCGGACACGTAGAGCAGTAGTCATGGTACTTAGCTCACGATAAATGTCGTTGTTAGTGGTAAAGCTCAATACCTAGCTAACGTACCTATATAAACTATTTTTTAAAGGACAACTAACTTATTATTGCTATCATCATTTTTATTATTAAAAAATATATTGCCATAATAATCCCTTTGTATTATTTTAAAGATGTCAACTGGGTACTCGTTACAGCAAACACAACACTAATGATGACAATTGGAGATGCTTACAAAAAAGTCACGAGTCAGCATATTTACAAAAAAGGGCAATTCGACATGCTCTTTCATTTTGTTGAATGGGGTTTTTCATTACAAATGCTGCCCTCAGGCCGTCTGAGCATTTTCATCGGTTCAATGTACTCTCATATCTCTCGCTTCTATCACACACACACACTCGTACAAGCATAGTTTAATATATTCATCCTTCCAAACTATAAAATGCATCTGTTGATAGATCAAGTTTCTGCATGCATGATAAACAGATGCATGGGAGCATAAAAGCATAAACTTGGCTGATAACACCGGCTTAACATAAAACAAAAACACGTTACGTTGCATAACTGGAAGTGAAAGTGCCCATTTGTATTTACTTCATGATATGATACTCAAGTTGAAGAAGAAAAAAAAAGTTGTCATTGAGTTGCACACACTCCACTCTCCTCTTCACCGCCTACTTTCTCTTTATCAACATCATCATCAGAGTACCAGCCAACATGTGCACTTTACTACCTCTTTACCATCCCAAAAATCTACTACAATACGGGAGCGATGTGGAGAGTTGAGAGTTACTTTACTTTGCACACTACCGTCATCACCGCACACTTCTATTAGAAAAACCCTGCACACCATCAACATTTACTATAATACACAACCTCTTTCTAATAATAATAGCCTTGAGCTACCGCCACCTCCGCAATCACTAGCAAAGCGTACTCCAAGATACTAAGTATATATATTCGAATTTGTAGGGGGAACGTATTGCTATTATTTTTACCGATTTTCTCCATTGTCATCCAACATCCCCGTCATTGTCGTTGTCATATAACATTATAGACTGCGGCAACGATAACGACAAGATGCAAAGACACCATCAAACGATCTATTATTACTATTAGTATAGTAGTAGCGTTATAATGTGCAGTATTACACCGTTACATATTATAAAGAGGCTCACTTCTCGCTGTTCATTGCACAAAAAGATCCTAAAACATAACATGAATACTCTATTTCTTGAGGCAGGGCGGCAGAGAAAAAATGTCGGGATAGGTATATGTATACCTAACCTGTCACAAGAACCTTCACCTTTTTCTTAATACTGGTTATCTCATCTTTCTTGCGTGTGTCTGTGTAGAAGCAAATACTATGCATGTCTAGAAAGATTCATCACTTCCAGTTGTTTTTATTATAATGTATCGTCATCACCATCAAAGATGAATACTTAAAGTCAACCTCCGCCATTATTACGTATTCCTTTTACTTTGATCAAAAGCTCCTCTCTGTAGCATTTTCGTTGTCATTTGGATCGTCGTCGACGTCGTCATCTTCAGAACATTGTAACATCAATGGCTCATCCTTTCCCCATCCCTATCATTACTATAGATATAAAAACCCAGCAATTTGTATCCGCTTTCACCGTACGCATTAGATGCTAGAAAAAAATCCATTTACTGTGTGTAAAACATAATGTAAATCGTCACAGCTGTGTCCCCTTACTTGAAATTGGAAGTGAACTCGATGAAAGGAGAAAGACGGAAGGTTACATTTCTTGACGTTCCTACTTGTGGTCTTGTCTACGATACTGACTTGTTGGGAGCAAGAAAAAATCTAAAAAGATGAACTTCAATCAATAATAATAATAGTAAATGTTGAGACAGTTATCCTTTGTATCGCAGGAGCAGTAGCGGACATGGAAATTCTTGCAATTTCACCTGGCCCTTCCAATCCGGAATCGAGCTTAATGTGTAGTTTAGAATTGTAGCCCTAAAATTAGTCCACAACGTTCGATTGATAAGCAAAGCTAGACATTTGTTTTAGTAATTCAGCACATCCTCTCTTGGTGACCCGTTTTAATCCCTGGCATGAGTTGAAAGAATTTCCATGTCCGCACAACGGAATTATCTTTAAAGGCTAACACACCAGTGGCGGCACAGTTGGTTAGAGTGCATAATGGAGTAGCAATAGATGTGTAGGCGAACAGGCAGGAATATACGAGAGATTATTTGGAGATAGAGAGGTATTACACAAGACGCGTAAAGTATGTATGTCGTGGGGCTGTAAAAGGATAGATGAAGACAGTTAGAATCGTTTTAACTCACGCACTCCCATATCTGTTAGTCCCATCATCATGTCACATACAATTTCCAGCAGAAGAAGTCATTGGTAAGCCTTAGGGGAAGCCTCCCAATTTCATCATCGTCATCATTACTTGTCGAAAAGGGAAAGGAGGGAAACAGTAAGCCAGCAGCAGAAAAGCAGCAACGAGCAGTCAAAAAGTTGCATGGCACCCTATCCATCAACCCATTGTAATAATATCTGTCTTTTTTCCACACACATACACACCCGAAAACAAGGGCGTACAACAGTGAATTGCTGCGTGGGAAGAGAACTGGTAGTAAATGAAGCGCTACACCTGCCCAGTGCCTTACCCTGAATTCAATACAAGAGAAAGTTTTTTTCGGAGATTTCTGAAGTCCCATTACGTTTTTTTGCTGCATGTCCATGTCAGTGCACGTGTTGTTGATTAAGTTACGATAGCGTTACGACAAAACAGAAGCTTCACGTTGATGATAATGTGTTAATAAATAAACTGAACAGTTGAAATACGTAGAGAGAAGTAGGGAAAGCAGATGAGATATTAATTTGCAGATGCAGCAGTTTCAGATAAAGCAGTAAGTCTTTATCACAACACACACTTGTAATACACTCGAATTGAATTGGGCTCAACTTTCATGTATTATCAACGGGATCGGTGCGTGACGCACTCCACTGTTCTAAGTAAAAATGGAATGGCTGTTCATTCTGTATCTGTAGCAAAATCTGAAACTATATATATTATTTTTTAAACAATTTTTGAATCTCGACTTGTTAAGCATTTCATAACCTGCAGTGGTATAATTGTGACAACCACAGCATGGCTATCATTCATGCCACCATATATGAATGTTTGCAATTTTATTTCTTTTTACATACTAAGCACATGTGTTGCTATGTTGAGTAATTAATTGAGTACGACTATAATCGACTACATACTGGAATGTCCTTTACTAGGAAAAATAGCTATTTATAGCTATGGTATTGTCACTATCAGGTCAAAAATTCGATTAATCGACTGAACTGTATCAAAGCAAATATAACAATACAAACTGCTTTATGTGAAACTTTATCTGCAGTCGTCACTTGCAATTTCGCTATTCTTTTCTTCGTCCCCATTGTTCGTTTTAAGTTGGCCTGACTGATTTTTGCTGGCCGTGATACCCTAAAGAACTTTTACATTTTTCTCTCCACAATCAGCGCAATAGCTGACGCTGACTGACGACGGAAAGCAGGGTGGATAAGAAATGTCTCTACATGTCATCCATTCAGAAGAGTTTGCTTGTGCGTATTTATTTACTGTATTTATTTAGCACATTTACTATTATTTGTTTCCGTATAAAATAGTGATTAATTTAATTTGTCCTCTCACTTTAACTTCCTTTATGGTGTCAAGGCCAATTAAGTTGTTCTGGCAAGTGACAGGGAAAAGAGAAAGTCAACGACAGCAACTACTGCTCTGCATAAAAAATAAATGAAACGCTGGATGAAAAAAGGAGCTGAAGTGGCAAGAAAGATCAACAACAGCAGGCTCACACGTGGCTAGACTAGTTGATGAAGAGGAGGAGGCCCCGCTCTCACTCACTTGTTTCGACTTTATAAGAGTATGACAATTACGGTAATAGGATGTTGATGTTGAATGATTACATCTGCCATGCATATTATTATGCGTTGGCTCTAGCAGTCAGTCTGCCAGTATGTCCTGATGAGACAACAAAATTAAAGTGATTGAAAGCTGAATAAATTGCGAGGATCGATTAGTTTAGCGTTGTTATGTTTACCTCTCCATCTATAGCTGACAATATGCTCGCTTGCCTTTTTCTACTCCATCATCTCCGTTTGCTTTTTGTCGTCGGTGACAAAACTGTAGACGAGGAAGACGTGGCTACACACGAAAAATGAGAAAATGTCCTTTGTAATTTACAAGGCGATAAAAGCTCTTTCCCAATAACAACACCAACAAGAACGGGGTTCATTTGACACTTACTGAAAATTTTCATGCAGGGCATGCGACATATTTGCTATCAATGGAATTTTCTTAGAAACGTCGTCGGATATTTAAAATGCGGCATCGTTTGACATTGCGTAATCGTGCATAGTCAACGCTGCGTATTTAAATGAAAAGAGAAAGTTTCAATGTAAAAAAATCATTGCTGTATTCACAGAGCTGCAAAGTCTTCATTTTGTTCTGACAGCCTTGTGCATACAGGATGCTAATGCTGCGCACTCTGTGTACTCATATCTCACATCGCAAACTGACTGACACATGGTAAATAATGCACTTGCATTATAATAATGTAATGCTGCATCAAATTACATATTTACTTGTGTACGCCAGCCTAAAAAATCTGGAGAAAGTATGTAGTTCCTTCATAGTTCCTGTTTTTTTGCCATTACACTAGATTTTGTATAGCATCTTTTACGTAGGGAACCAAAAGTACAATGAAATGTTGGTAGAGAAACAAAAAGGAAAATAAGAAATGGAAGAAACTGCGAGAGATATAAACAGCACAGCAGAGAGAGAGAGAGAGGCGAAGTAAAGGTTTAGTTTCAACCAATTTTATTCCCTTTTGTGCTGGCGCTGGTGTACAATATGTTATGTGAAAATTCATGTTCCTTGGTGCATTGGACACACAAACACACAAGAACTGAGAAAGTAAAGGGGAGAAAGAGAGAGAAAGATAATATAAATATGTGTTTGGGTGAACAAGACGAAGTCTTCCATGTCTCATGCCCTCACGTAGCGCCCATAAATATTTCATCTTCATTCATCCATCTACATGAATATCTTTACACAAAAGAGCACTGCGAGTTTGTTTGTGTTGGGTTGAACGCCACTATACTACCTGCTATTACACTACCACTACTGCAGCAGCATTAACAAGAAACAGCAATCTCTAGTCTGCTGTAACTATTCATAAGTATGATATTGGTATGGATGGATTTTTAAAAAGACAAAATCATTTTTCCCCTTTCCTCCTTTGCTGACACGGTTTGGTACTACGTATCTAGCAATGTTGAACGGTAGCACCGACACAAAAATTCGTTCATAGAGCATAAACGACGACTGTGTCAGAATGCAATGTTATATTTATTCGACTTCCATGTGAAAATGCTTACCTATATTATGGGAAAATAATTAAACAGGAGTACTGAGGAAGCGTAAGCTTCAGCTGCAAATAGTTCAGACAATTGTCAGTCTGACAAACATCTAATTGACGAAAACTTGATAATTTATTATCATTATCGTCCACGTGGATCAATTTAAAAATAGCCAAAGACCCATTGTACACAATAAATAATGATATCGCCGATGCGTTATGCTTGGAAACAGACGGACAGACGTACATGCCAGCCTCACAAAGAAATTTCCGGTTGTAAATAATATTATGCATAAAACAATGAATATGAATAGTATCAATGAATATATAGATTTTCCGTAATACTCACAAATGAATGAAAAATAACGCATGAAATAATATAAAAATATCACAAAAACGCAGAAAATCTTTGTTCCATTCACCATTTGCCCGTATCCGGCAATCCAAAATTATGCGGAGGACTTGCAAAAGTACTCCTTGTTCGTTATTGGTACTACTACTACAGAAAGAAATGGAGATGTAGATTTTATACCTTCTTATCTGTTACATGATACGCTCACTCCAAGGTATTTTACTTGTCCTTGTGTTTTTTGTCTCTCTCCGATGAATACATATATTATACACGTATTTGTGCTGTTAGGAGAACGTGAATTTTTCCCCTTTAATAAGCACATATGCTGATTTTTTCTTCATTATTCATAGCTGTCACGCGTCCCATCTGAATTCTTTGAATGTCGACAGAAAAAAAGACACCACACAAGAGTCATACAAACAAAGTGTCTCGCAGATAAGAAGAAAAAATACGAGAGGAACACAATGGAATCTATGCCAGTAATCCTGTGTGATACATATCAGAGATATTATGTAATGCACTCATACTCTATGTGAGCGTTCATTCATAATGTACGTATATAGATGCTATAGATATATTTGGTGATATGAAGACGACGACGACGACGATGACTGCCACTATGAAACACAGAAGAGGCACAAAGTCCCTATTTTTCACGTGGTTTACGGATGCATGAACACTATGGTTTACTGATGGGATATTCCGATGGAATTTTCTCTATTTTTCTTTGTTTTTTCTTTGGTTTTTGTCTTTCCACAGAATTCATGACGATAATTTGCTTGTAAGGAAAGATCTATGACGGCGTATACCCGTCGTGTTCGTACAATCCACATAAGGCATGTTGTTTTTTCGTCACTTGCGGAATTCCAGGAAATACAAAGGCTTTCGCTATTTCAACTCTTTTTATCAATACGGCCAAAGTGTATGAAATTCTCATTCTGTATAAACAAATGCTTGATTTGCTTGCCTAGCTGCTATATTTTAACTTCACTTCTTGCACAACTTTCCATTGGAATGAAAGAGTAATTGTTGTTTTTTCCTTTTGATTACAGGTCGGAGAACCCTAACGGCAGTTTTAAAATAGTTTGACAGTCGCCTGTGACGAATGATTTGTTTCTCAGAGTCCAGGGGGTTTCATTTGGAACAAGCATTTACCTCAATAATAAACACAAGTAAGTTGACAGTTGTTTTGAAATTCTCAGCAGTCCATTTCAGAGTGGTCCGTGCAACTGACCTAAATAACGTTCAAAGTTTTATAATTCAAATGCACAACTTTTTGATGGCAAGGTATCAAAAGTTGGTGTCAAAACGAACAGATCTTTTCATAGGCAAACTTTCCCTGATTGAACTATCTTGACAAAAAAATTAGCACAAAAGAAAACTTGGTTGGGTTTCATTCTCTAAGAAAGCAAGTTCCTTTGGCCCATACCGCCCCTTCATTCATCGACTCTAAAACTTGGTACCTTCGTGTTAATATTTAATTTCAAATAAATCCTGTTTCAACTACGGTGACATTATTGAGATTTTGACTCATGTCATTTTATCACCGCTATTTTACTGTAGCTGTACTATACCACTCCTGAAGAAATGAAAGCAAAATGCTAATGTTGCATTGAACACAGAAAAAGGGGGAAAGTTGATTTTATGTTGCTTGTAAATGTGGTCACCATGCCTCCCACTGTTTCTGTCTCATTTGTTCACCGCCACCACCACCACCTACTCCATTCAACAATGTCTAGTGATGCATGGAACCAATGAAAGCAAAATTCTTTTGACTGAATAAATTTAGAGTTCCAAAAAAATAATCCGCGAAATAAATGGATACATTTTTGCTCACGTTCAGCACAGCCATTTCTTGTGTATATGCATACATTTTTTTAAACGTAACAACAGCAGACACACTACCGCTAAGTACATTAGCATTTTCGTCATTTCCGCTCTCCTTTAAAATGCTTAATATTTATGCTAAAATTAATTTCATTTCATTATCCAGTACATCTGTTTCTCTATTCATGCAACGACAGCATTACACCCGCCACCACTCCAGCTACTCTCTCTCTCTCTCTCAACTATCCATATTTGCATGCATAAATTTATTTAGAGTGACTCAGCAGTCAGATTCCAGGAATACTCATGACTGGTAGCATAGGTAAATTTCGACTTTTTTCCAGCTTAAGTATCATTGTAACCCAATAAGCTCAGTCAGTTGGTTCTCAGTATCAACGAGGCATTTTTTTGTGAAGAGCCAACTACTTCCGCTCATTTTTTCCTTTTCCATTTACTCATCTTTTCTAAATTATACATATTCATGCTAAAAAAGACGACGAGCATTTTCTTTTTTTTCTCTCTCTCCTCCTCTCCTTTCTCTCTACTTCCTTCTCTGGTACACTTACTCGCGTTTTAAAAGTTGGAAAACACAGAATAGACAGTCATAAAAAAGTTTCTGTGCACAGCCGCATATATATTATTTTGTGCTTTTTTCCCTCCTTATGCAAATCAGTGGCACACGTTCACGTAGTTTGTCTGTTCCAGTGAAAGCTTCAATGTTATAAATACGGTTGCTGTTTCCTCTTCTGCCAGCAAGAAATGTAATACGATTCCAGATTCCATAAAGGAACTTTTTTATCTTTCCTTCCTTCCTCTTCTCTAGTCATTTTTTGGTACTTTGATTCTTATCGAGAGAAAAAATCTGAAAGGTCGGACTCTCCACTGCTGGTGGGTGGGAGTGCCATTGGAACTGCCACTGATGCTGTCTACGTGCAAAATGTGATTAGAGGCAGTGGTGGTGGTAGTCGTATAAAGTACAGACTTGCCAGAAATGAATTTCCTCCTCCCATTATCTAATATCATAACGGAAGTTTTGAATTTCTCCAGTTATTTCTATAATATACATACATGCTGTTCCTGAAAATACTTGTTTTTTTTTGCTCACAATAAATAAATCAAAGGAAAGGAGCGAGAGAAAAAAATGCGAAGCTAAGCGTGAATTGACACTGTTTGTGAATAGATGTCTAATTGCTAATTAGTTTGAAATGTTCAACAAAAATATTATATTGAAATTTCCTTCCTTCCTGTTTCATAATTTTTTGTTGATATAAATAGTCAATTCATCGAGAGTTGTTATTATATTTTTGTCATTTATTAGCTGGAAAAAGTCTTGTCTGAAATTCTCTTTTTGCAATGTAAATTTTTTAAAAAGTTGTTAATACATTTAACGTTATGTAGGTATGTTTATACTTTTCAGAATCAGAACTGAAAGTGGGCAGTTTTTTTAAAACAAACTTTAATGTAATTATTGCTTCCGTGATTTTCAGTTAATGCATTAATGCACCTACAGAGGAGGTCATGACTGAATGAAAAATTACTTGCTTTCGTTGATGGCCATATGATGTTATGACGGCAATAATGAAGAAGAGGGTGCTACTTTAAAGAACTGAATAAGTGGAACATGAAACAAAAACTTGAAATTGTGCAAAATAGTGGAACTAAGCACCACTCTACTAAGCTGTGTTATTCAAGCAAAACTTTTCCACAGAGAAGCAAACTTTTTTCTGTGTACAAAAAAGCATCCCTGCCCCCTTTTCTCTTTATTTCGTTAAGCACTGAAAGGAGTACTGAATAGATGGGAGTCAGCTTAAATAAATAGATGTAAATAGGTAGGTATTTTACTTATAAGGTCATTATGCTGCAAAAAATGATATAAAATGCGCGTATATATTTTTGCAGTTTTTTATATTTTAATGAACCGACTCGACGAGAAGCTTGTCACTCTGCCGTCACTCAACCTTCCACTCCAAAACTTCATTTTACGTTCCCTCCATCTCACTTTCTCTCGGTGTCTTCACGGTTCCATAAATAGGTATGCCCTAAGCTCCCCTGATCTCGGACAGTCGAGCGAATTTTCTCGGAAGTAAAATAAAAAGCATCGAGTACATTACATCTAATTGGCAGAAGCAAAGAAGGATGATGATGGTAATGGCAAAAGTAGTAACATAAATGGCAAAAAATGTGTGATCCCAATGAATTCACTAACTCTAGAGATTTCTCGGAGTTTAAAGAATTTATGACCGCTTACACAACCCATTTATTATATAATACTCAGACTCAGAGACTGCTACTTGTTTCAACTTAAAGGCTCCTTATAAGATAAGCGTCGTATTAACTACATTAGAGAAAAAAATTTATACGCTATAAATTGCGCAGTGCGTTAAAACTACAAAAAAATATAATGGCGTTTAAAATGGAATAGAGTTTGTAACAAGCTTATGGTAGTAAAAAATGATAAAAATTTATCATTTGAGGTTTCCCTTTGCACAGGAGTACCCAAAAAAAAAGTAAAGGAAGAAACGCTTTCCGGAAGTGGGTCAGAGGGTCGTAAAAATTTTAACTGTCAAAGAAATCAATCTTGTACTGATTTCTTGCTTTCTATTAAATAAAAAAGTCAGATAACAACTTCTTTCTTCTTATTCTTTTTATTCAGACTGTTATCTTCGAGCCTTCCCTTTCGTCGTTTTACAGATTGCCACGTCATTGAAAGTGAAGTCCGGCACTGCTGTAAGCACTACAACTGCTGCTGCTGCATTATAGAGTATTGAAAAATATTGCCACTAGCACAAAGACTTTTGGACATGGTTATACCAACAAACCACTTGCCAACTTACTCTGTCTCTACCACTACTGCCACCACTCCACTGTCTCTGTTGATTTATGTTTGTTTCACATGACTTATCAAGCTTCATATTTGTGACCATTTTCTGTACATGTCTTTTTTATATAAACGCCGATGATGTATTTGGCGTCTTGCCAAACTCTACATTAAGCAACTACTACACTACTGCTGCTGCTGCTCCCACGGACAACTTATTCGCCCTCTCGTCTTCGTCTTAAAAACTCACAACTTCTCGTTCACTCTTTTTTTTTAAATAAAAAGGAAAACAATCTCAAATTTTCCAAATGCAATTGGACGTATACAACAAAAAATTTCACATAAGCTGGCACACAGTCCTTTCATTCTCAAATATTAGACTTTAGATAATACGTTGAATCGGACAGCATGCTTTTTTACATGTCATGTTGGATTCCCTGAAACGCCTTTTGCAGGACACTCAGATTCGTATTGTTGGGAAAGTGTGAATTTAACGATTTGTTTTGTTTCATGCTTTCTAACGTTCTTTGATTGACTGCTACTTTAAGCATTGCTTACGCAACAATATGAATTATGATCATCATCACCATATAACGCTCCCAGTTTTCACAGGCCATATTCTACTACTACCTAACAGAACATTTGCAAACTTGGAAAGATTTTTCATAAAACTCAGTCAAGTTGTTACAGTCAACCATATAAGGGTGTTTACGATGCGTACACATGTCTACATCTACAAAAAGGCCATGGCTCTGTTCGCTTTCCACGTTTTCGTTCAGATCATGTAATGATAGATGCTACATATACATAATATGTACATATAGTATTCACAGGGGTGTCACTTGCGTTGCAGGCTATTCTCAGCATCTATGTTATTGTAAAAAATATAATATATCTAATGGTACACGTTCTTGCCTACTGTCGACTCGAGTCTCTGCCTTTTTATCACTATCGTTGAGACCCTTGAATATTACAGGACAAGACCTTTCTTTCCTTTCTTCGGCCTTTTCCACTGTGGTTTATTTTTTTCCTGTGCAACAGAACGAACAAGTGCAAAGTATGTACGTATAATATATTCATCCATTTTGAAAAGAAAAGAAGGAACAAGCAAAAAAGGAGAACATTTTCATTCCTCATCCTCGTGCCTTTTTTTACTCCTCTCTTGTTACAAGATGAAACAAGCTACATCTCACACATATTTATTCCCCATGTATTTTTATAAAAATTCAGGCGTGCATCTTCTTCCTTGCTACGTAATATAATCTACAATCTTCACACACACGCTTTCCCTACTTTCACTTTGGGTCGCTGCGTCAAGCGGGCTTTCTTCTCTTACAATGTTACGGTTTACACGTCAGCGGCAATACAGAAAACCAAACAGCACTTGTAGTGCGTATGTAGTACATCACATCGGCTACTTCTGCTCACTTCCTTCTTGCTGCTACTTCTATAATGCGTTATATTATTCAACGTGGTGTGGATGCTGCCGAGGAAAAAAAAGTTCCATAAGAAAATGAAGAAAATTCATCGGGATCCAACTTGGCGCTTTTCACTTTTGCCACACGGTGAAAATTTTCCCCGTCTCCCTTTTCCGTTCAGTTTCAACTCAGCTCTTTTTTCTTTTAAAATAAACGACGACGGACACATAAGCATAAGAATATGAGCTGACTGGCAAAAGTGGAAGGAAAAAATAGGATTCAAAAAAGTCGGGTGGGAAAATGATGAGAAAAAATTGTTGGAATGGTGGTAGTAGTGTTGGCGATGATGATGCTAGTAGAAATATTGAGTTTAAAACTGTGTACTGTGCAGCGTTATTGAAATTCTATTCAGATGAGCAGCGCAGAGAGAAAAAGGGAGAGGAAAACGTGAAGAAAGGATTTATTCATCATATTTTTTTTCTCTGGATGCTCCGAATGCTATATTATCTGTCTCACTTCTTTCCCTCCACCACTTGGCCGAAAATAGAAAACAAGGGAGATGAAGACGGAAAAAAATGTGATGAAGGAAGAGAGAGTCAATGAGATGTTGTTGATGATGAGGCTGGATGCATAGAAAACAAAATATGTGCGCTGGCATACAGAAATGTATAACGCAGATATATAGTATGCACACACTATAAATAGTGGATTATATACAGTTGTATAACCTTGCGTAAATTTGACTGCTACACTCCTGCAGTTATACATATTTTCACTCTTCAGCTTTTTCAGCTCCAGCAAAAAAGGTTTAATGTGCTGCTCATGGATATAAGCGTAATAAATATGAATTAATTCTCTATCTTAACCTTTCCTCGCTGCTCTACTGCAAACATAACTTTTTTTTGGAACTCTGATGATATTACTACTATCACTACTACTATTACGGTTGTATGCATTTTTATGGAAAGTGTGAAGATATGTATGCCTTGAAATGTTTGGCTTAGCATATTTGCATGTTAATAAAATATAGTCTGTGATATGCTGGCGCTAAAGCTCTATAAAAATGAGTACCTATAATACCATTGTCATATTTTTTCCTCTCCTCTCTTCAGTCCACTTGTTTGAAAATATATAGGCTTCAAGAAGGCAATGAAAGAGAATTCTTTGGCCATTGTCTTTGATTTTTGTCATTTTTGAGAGTTGTACAACACGACGGGCATTGCTAACTTTACATAGTTATATTCTGTATATGCATGTATGTTTATGCTTTTACGTATAAAAGTGTGTACTTTAGAATTTTTCAGGCCGTTTCCAGTGTAGTCAATGGAATTGTTGTGTTCCGTGCATTGGGACAAGTTTTTTGATGTACAGTTAGACGTACAAGTGGGAGGAGGAAACGGGAAGCGACAAGATTTCTTTTCTTCCATTCTTAATAAAATATCGGTTCAAATTTTATTGGTGTGAGAGGACGAATAAAGGAAGAAAAATTTTTATACTGACAATATTGCAAGGAGTAGCAAAAAATGTGGTTACACACATGGATTTTGAATGAAGAAAAAGATTTGCCAGTGGTGGAAAAGAAGAAGAATAAATCCGGGGAATCGAAAACCGTTCTGAGGAAATGCAGAGAGAAAAATAATGGTTGTCTTTTTTCCTCCCTCCTCACTTTCTCCCTGAGCACACGAAAGGAAAGACTGTCTGTGTGTGTGTGCTGCAAGAAGAGGCATAAGTATTTTTAGTGTGGAGCTTTAAAAAAGTGGCTCAATAAAGAGAAATCTCTCACAAGTACTATCAGCCATTCATCTATATTTAATGTGAGAAGGCATCAGTCAAAAAAGTAAAGAAGAAAAGAAAAAAATGGAAAGAAGAGGAACCAAGGTCTCCGCGAGTAAATACTCTCGCTTTCTCTCTCTCTCTCTCTCTCTCTCTCTCTCTCTCCCTCACTGTAAGCCAGTAAGTAAAGGACATTAAAGAATGACGAGGCAAGAAATCTAGCAGTAAGTAAAGAAGAGGAAGAAGACGACGAAGAATATTACTAGAGAAGAAAAGGGCATGGGCATGACCGTGTGTAGTTGTGGTGAATGCTGCTATTGCTGCACCACTGCGCCGGCATTCATATGGCACGTAGTATTATTTATGTAAGTGTAGGAATAAAGTGTAATATATTTCCTTGTACTCTCGCATTTCATTTGTGAGGTCTGAGACGGTATTAAAATAATATATCGACATAGCCATTTTCTGAGTTATGGACCCATTACCCATACTGGCAAGCTCCTAGCTATTGTTAAAGGAAGAAGAGAGACAAGACAGGACAAGGAGCGACACACTATTACCAACCAACTACTATATTATAGTTGCACCATGTTTCCTGGCTGCACATTTACTCTGGCAAGATGAGCAATTGCAATTATGAGAATTATAACAAAATTGCTGGAGATTTTCATCGTTTTCTTCTCATGTATATTGTCAAAACGGAGTATGAGATGTTGATGCTGATGATATTGCCTGGTTTTGCAGCTCAGTATAAAATATCCCCGCAACCAAGTATGTTTTTGTGCGGAGAGAAAGTATAATGGATGTAGCACCCTTTGACTCTTCTTGTTCAGCTTTTACGAGATGAAGAAACCATGGCATGCCCTTTCATTGCCTGCTTGCTTAATGGGGTCAAGAAAGAGAGAGAGAGAGACCTCCCACAGCACACAAAGGTTTTCTAATAATGGTAGCCAATAAAAATGCCATGGGACTCTGTGTGTGTGTCTGATTGCGACTGTAACTTAGATTTGCTAGAAAAAAGAGCATGCAGAGGGAGAACAAGAGAGAAAAGGAGAGGGCGACGAAATGGCCGACAACTAAAAAGACGACCATCATCGTCATTATCACCATTTGATCTACTTAGCGTTTGACGACAGCCAAAAAAGACAACGTTTAGCGCACGTAGTAATAAGAGAAGTAGAAAGAAACAAGGAGAAGAAAGGAGTTCCTATTTGGAGACCAGCTCACTTCCGACCGTGATGATGTGAATGGCGTGTATGTGTGTGTGCGGATTGTGTATGTCGTGGTGAGGGTATCACCACTGCTTCTTCTCATAGAGTGAAAGTAATATAGGGAAACACAGCGTGTTATGTTGAAACACGACAGAAAGTTCTACTTTCTCCTGTGCTCGTTGTTTGGTCCCTCATTATTGCTGATCAAATTGAATGTTTCTCTGGGAAAAACCGTTTTGGACAAGTTAAGCCGGGCTGCTTCTTTACGTCGTCACATCACGTCAATTACCTTGTTCACCTTTCGCACTTCAACTTGGTGGTGGACAAGGAGGACCAGTAGTGAGCCATTACTGCTAAATACTGCCACTAAAACTATGCCTTTTATTTTATGTGTTATCATTTTTGGAGTAGGAGAAACCCGACGTCTTGTCTTGTACGGACAAGGGTATGTACAAGGACGATGTGTGCTATTAAACAAGCAGCTTCTTTTTCTTCTCGTTAGCACATTATTTCGGGTGAAGTTAAGTGAAAAATAATTAAATACGAAGAGTGTGTAATTACGTTTTTTGTTTAGAGTACAGGGAGGAGACAGGCAATGCTGCCGCAGCAGCAGCAGCAGCAGTGGAGCTGATGAGAGAGATACCCTTTTAATTTGTAAGAGTATTAGGAGAACTGGAGCATGACATTCTTTCTTGTTATTGGGCAATAGTCTACTGCTACAGAATGTGAATATGAGGTACACAATTATGTCCACTGGATGCTATGAGGGTAGCTCTAATTTGTCGTATTTCTTTTAAAACCCGACTCGAAACTAGAAATAACAAAGCTAGAGAGAGAGCAGCAGTTCAAAGCAAAAATGAGAGCTTCACCAGTCTAGGAGGCCGCCTCTTGAAAAGGAAGCAAAAAAGAAAGAGGAAACCACTACATACAACTATTTTTTTTCTGCTCCTCTCTCTCTGTACACTACTGACTATTACTAGTAGAAGAGAAACGGACATTTAGCTTCATAAATACCACTGGTGATACTACATACAACTACTAAAAAGTATGTTTATACCTACTTTAGTATCCCAGCACTAATTCTCGTACGCACGGACAACAGGGAGCACGAGGAATGAACGAAGGCAAGATTCTTGCAAAAGGAAAATACGATTTTTGGTAGATTTTCACGAGATTTTAGGGGGTTTGATTACGATATATCATGTCATACACTTTGTGATATTGCTCTGTGGCTTTCAGTGATATATGTCTTGGCAAGGGAGGCTTTGGATGATTCTTTGTTTGGAGGCCAACACATATCGTAATGCATTGTGTGATTCTCTCTCAATTTTTACTTACAATATTCTTGTTAGTAGTAGTAGTAGCCGTCCATTCCCGCAAAATATAAGAATATTATTATTATGCGTCTTTTCTTAGCAACAGCATCTCTGTATAAAGTAGCCATGGTCGCTGTCGGAGTGAATTGTGGAAACGTGAATAATAATACCTAATAATAATGGTAGTAGTAGTAGGTGGATGGGTACTGTGTCGGTGGTTCGGTTAGGTCATCTTTTATAACTAACTCACGCGTTCACATTCTATAAAAATATACGCACATGGGCACACGCTCATAATATCCTTTGATAATATTTTTTCCTTCAGCAATCCTGCCAATATTCGACTAGTTGTTCGTCGGACATATAATAATAATATCAGTATAAAGCATAATAATGTATCATCATCATCCTCTCTCGCCAGCTATCGTATACATATATTTTGTTGCCGCTACCAACACACCCAGCAGAGTAGCAGACATAGTAATAATATAATGACAGGTCTTTAAATATATAATGGGGAGCAAGGTTTAGAGACATATCTTCAATACATATATATATGTATATAAAGTAGAGCAGATCGGAGAGACCTCCCTCTCATCTTTTATTATTGCCAGAGACAGCAGTAGCAGCGTTCGCTCTCTGGACAGAATGTGGTGGATACAAAGCAAATAATCTCTTTCGGTATAAAAAATGAACATGGGGTTTGTATCAATAAAGAAATTACTATCTTTTCTAGGTACCTATTACGCGTTCACCCTGATACGCTATCAATTCATTGGTGGTGGTAGGTAGATGCTGCGCTGCTGCTGGTGCAGTCTCAAATTTAGTCAGAATATTAATTTTAAGGCTTTCTCGAAAAGCGCAATAAATAGCAGGGACATATTAAATATTTTGGTCATGGTTTCCCTTCTCCCTTTCTCCATTGAATGAACATGTGCCAGTTAAAGTTACCATCATCATCATATCAATTCATTTTTTTTGTTGCGTAAAAGTAAAAAGGTTATATAATATTATTCGATATTAAAAAGCTTTGCAATGAATCCTACAGAGTCGTTACGTATAACATATATACCTATGTTAGTATAATATTAATGTACATTTGAATACTCATATCAATTAAATTTATGCGCGGCGGGGATATTAAGGAAATGATAAATTTCCACCTCCTGATTTGAAAATTAAGAGCTGGAAACGTAGTCAGCTTAAATGGCTACTCACATTAAGGGCATTATAACAGAATTGATTTCTACCTTTTGGAAATTGGAAATTAGTATTGATTCGTCTTGTCCACTAGAAAGGTGAAGATATAATGGTCGACTTGGTAGACACTGCAATGCTCTCTCTCTCTCACACACGTTTTATTCTCCTTTGTCCCTTGACTTAAATAGGCATAGTCGGCCTATTTAGATGGCAGCAGTACAATGGATACCGTCTGGAATTGTACATGCATAATACATACAAGGACGATATAAAAGTGAAGAGGAAAGAAGCTTGAAAGTAATCACAATAAAACACTTTTTACGTTATTACGTAACTGAAAGGAAAGTGATAGCGTTCACCAATGTGCATTGACTTTGGCTTGCTTGTCTGTCTGTCTTTTCGAGCAATCATATATCCACATACTTTCCCCGCTTTCCCCAACGCTGAAATGCAAATTTGGGGTTAAGAGAAATATTATATTTTTTGCAGGTATATGTGACAGCTCATTAGAAAGTAAATGGCAAGAACATCCTAATCCTCACTTCAGCTCCTTTTTTAAGCAGTTTACAGGTTATTATTTCGCTGAAATTCATTATCAATTTGTGTAATATGTGTGTATCCACGTCTACATTCCACGTATATCTGTTTGGAATATGGAACTAAATTGCGTGAGTTGTATAAGCTGCTGTGATGCAGCGGAGGCTCTTCAACGAGAAAGATATAAAGGACAACATATCGCGCCGTCTTAACATAAAATTTATTTCACCATTCAGTGAAAAAATTGAGTAAGAAAGTGGGCAGTTGAAAAATGAATATTGGTCTCTGGAGCTTCCTCCCTTGATGGTTATAGTTGGAGCTGAAACAATGGCGAGTAGTGTTACTTCTGTTGGTTGTATTTGTGAGCGAACGATACAAGATAGTTGTAATGTTGTTAGTACACAGTTGTACTATAAATTCATGTCTCTATTTATTTCTTACTGCTTCTTTACCATCACCGGCTACAGCAATGCAATCCCAACCAAACAGCGGAAAGTCGCCGTTGCATAAAAGCACTTGAGCTTCCGCATTTTCGGATGTAACAAAGTAAACGAGTTAATCTAGTATCTTCTCCGGCAAAAGAGGGCAGAGAGGGCTGACCTAAAAAAAGAAAGGGCCTTTTTATACAAGGACGTTGTCTTAAGTGTGGTGATTTTCAGTCAGTTTACTTGAGCATGTTTATTTTAATAAGTTGACAAAATAAGCAATAGGTTAGCAAATTAGTTAGCTTCTTCATCTAGCTGGTTTCCGTTTCCCCATTTTCAAGCATTTTGAACATTCACACTTTAAAGTCTACGCATGTCAACGTTTAGAGAGAAAAAGGTATGCCGCATTTACTCTCCCCCATCTTCTCCCTAAAAGTTGTGGATGTGATAATAATAATAATAAGTGTATCTCATCTTGTTATGCTTCATATAGCATTCGAGACCGTTTTAAACCATCTTTAAAATCTGTACAAATCCTTTTGACATTACTAATTCAATGGGAAGGGGAAGAGGGGAGTGAAGGAGCGACTTTGAAAAGTAAGCAGCATACAAAACCAAGTGTGAGTTTGTGTGTTTGCAGCAATAACATAAAGAAAACGGTGGAATATTTCAGGGAAAATGCCACATCACATTTATTATACGCATACTTACAGATAAATAGAGTTTCTGGTTCCGTCACTCAAGTCAACCCTCCTTTTCAAAAACTGTTTACACGCGCTATTTATGACGAGTTGATAGTCCTCTCGGCGTTTTCTTTTTTTTTCTCCACACATACGAAACTTCTCTCACCCCAGCATCCATGCATACCAAGGTTTCTTTTATGTTTTATGCTTTTGCTTTCCTCTTTCTCCCTTTACTTTCTTGCTCACACACAATCATCAACAGCGACACACACAGACACACATAATAGACACTAACTAACGCAAGAAAGAGAGAGAGAGAGAGAAAGGCACGGCTGCATTTAAAAGACTGACATTACCACCGTCGCCATCATCTCCGCTACTGCTTCTACTTCCACCACTTCCACCAAAAACACTGCAAGTGAGAAAACTGCCGTTTATATGATGTAATAACGGTAGTAAATATAACAATGCACCCATTGCACTATATTGCTTTCTCCACTATATTTGCGCCTAAATGTTTTTTTCCTTGAAAGTATTATTTTTTTCCTCCTCCGCCACCGCCATAGTGCACAACACACTCAGCGTATCGAAGTAGTTTGGAAAACTTTTTGGTAAAGGAGAAAGTACTTATCCGGTTATTACAGCAATAGTAATTTGTTGTATATGGTGGAAAAATAAATTATTAATCTTTACACCCTCTCCAGCCATTTACTACCATTATTTTTACTACTACCGCTGCTTATACGAAAATGGGGGTTGAGAGGCATGGCAGCAGCAGCCACGATTTCTCTTTATTTTTTCATATTATTATCATCATGTACAGGATATAGCAAAGTTGTTGTGTTACGTGAGTCTGCAACGCTGCCAAAGATTCAGTTTTGGTTGTCGGAGAAGATTTCTTTTTTCAGAGACTTTCAAGCTGGCTATATAGTTTGACTTTTTTAAGGCGAAATGGAGTGTAAATGGGGAGACACTAATTTCTTTATAAAATTGATTGTAAAACTTTAATTATAAGTTGATAGATTGACTGTGAGATGAATTCAGTCGTGGAGAAGTGGAAGTGACAATGTCAGTTCTGGAATCACCATAACCATCAGCACAATAATGTCAGGCGATGATGTTGTGATTTTGATTCAGATCACAAACAGTTGATGGTACAAGTCGGCGTGTGTAGAAAGCTGAAAGCATTTTATTATAAACATCGTCGTGCATCTATTTTGTCTTTTTCGTTGTTTTTAATCTCCAGACAATCTACTTATACAAGAACTCCTGCTGCGTCTGCTCTCCTCACATGATACGCGGAAAATGATAATGAAACTGTTTATGATATGAGGAGAGCGGAGAGTGAATTTTGTTGTATTCCTTGCGGCCCATCCAAAGGATTACCGATACCAGTTATTTCGGGAGAATAGGAGAAAAAGAAAAGAGCATGTGAAAAATCTTATCAGAAAAAGGCTTTGGCTTTTCTTCTCCTTCTCCTTTACGCTTTCATCTTGTACTTTTCCCTTTTCCTCCTCTATCTTTCAAACGTTTCCTCTTGTTTTGCGTCCCATTTGTTCTTCCGCTCCTTTCGTTGACAAATGAGAGTTGGCAAACTCAAAATAAAAGACCTGCCATGACGCTCGCCGTACAGCTCCTATACCATGGACAAGCCTGTGCTGATGATAACTATTCAACTTATTATACGACCACTTACTCAAATAGAGAAACAAAGGATGGAACTATCTACTTTCTTGACTACTATTTATATGAGCAGGAGAAGTGCTGGAGCAGTAAAAAAAAGTTAAAAGAGTGATGCTGATCATGATGATGAGACAGAGATAGTAGGGATGTATTGTAATTTGCAGGATACTTGTTGGAAGCACATTGAGACAGCCATTATGATTACGCAGCCTGCCTTGTGCAATATTATTATGTAGGTATACATATATTTATTTAACGAACGTACACTTTACAAGTATTTCTCCAACTATTCAAAACAGAAGCTTTTGTCTAATATTTAATTTGAAATCGCCCACAGAGAAAAACCTTCATGTAGGGCAGACCAATATGTGTGTGCGAAAAGAAGAAGTCCGTAGGTATGGAATCATGGAATGTTGTGTAATATAGTCAGCTCCTGTACCACTACTCTCCCAGTGAATAATCTTGTTTTGAAGACACTCTCTATACTCTGCATACACATAAGTAGATATTTGCTTTTACAGTGATGACGATGATGATGCTGATGCTCAAAATTAAGTGAGATCTTGAGGCAGTAATTAAAAGTCTTGACTAGCATGGCTAATTTTGTTTTCTGAACGTGTTTCCCAACTGCAAAGACTACTTACGTACTTCTTTTGAAGAAGCTTTTTGTACTCCTCTCTTTTTCTTGTGTGCTGTGGTATTATCTTCCTTTATGTTCAACAAACTTATTATGTATAGAGAGCGATTACGTACTTAAGTAGTTTCCCAGCAGCAGTGCCAGTACAAATATAGCACCCAACAAATGGAAAAAACTTCGCCCAGTGTACTCGGCGCGTCTTCTTCTCTGCTGCTATCAATGGACGGATTATTTTGCTTTCTTGTAACTACTTAGTTTTAATGTCGCTGATGATGATGTTACTTGCCTGCTGCTTTTTATACGCTATCACACAACATGTTCGATGCTTGTCAGTCAATATAGTAAATAATGCTGCACAAAAAAGGGCTGAGACACACACACCACACATTCTTCACCACATTTAGCACGGGACATTGCGTTCCAGATATTAAATTCTCTACGCAAAGTTGACGTCACAAAAGGCATGATAGTAGGTATTTATAGGTACACACACAAAAGTAAGTATCGATCTTACGGCTAAAAAGCATCTTCTCTCTCTCTCTCCTACTAAGCTATCTCAAATAACCAACCTAGATTCTCGATGGTATTTCGGATTACCATCAAAATCTTCATTTTAGTGGTATGCTCGACTGAATAAATGTGATTTTCAAAAGTGGGTACAGTCTTTGTTCCCATCCCTTTTATGGATTTATGATATTATTATTTAGTGTGTTTTGTATGTACACATAAATACTCTATTTTTCTCATTGCTAAAACGAGATTTCTTTCTTCTTTCACCCGTCTTTTACACAATTTTACAAGCATTATACGTTTAACCTTCCCCGACGATGATGCTTCCTCCTTACCAAATATTTGCTAAGAAAGTATAACAGCAAGAGCTTGTGCGGTATTTGCAGCTACTACGTCGAATGCCTGGTCGTAAAATATTACCGATATTGCCATCGTTATCACATAAGCACAAGGACATTACATCAGATAACATTTTTTTCTTGCTTAACCTTTTAACCCTTGATGCAAAGATATTGCACATAATTTCCTTTTAAAATAAAAAAGATAAATTTTCCAGGAGAGATTTGAGCTGTAGTTAAAATGAGTCTCAAGGATATAGATCAGCTTCGTCGTGCTACCTGAAGTTTGAAATGATGATGGTGGATAAAGTCTCAGAGAGAAAAGAATCGTATGGTGTTTTTCTTAAAGTAAGGTATAAAGTACACGTTGCACCTATGTATGCTTTCTTGATCCGAGCAAGGAATGAAATTTCCATTCCATTTTAGCTAGCCAACCACATCCATATAGCTAGTGAAAATCGTTTAAAAAAATTTTATCCAGCTAAATTCTTTTTTACAGTCACTTTTTTCCTTTGTTGCAATGTATTGTGGAACGTACGTGTTTCGCCTGTCCAGTCGTAAGTAGTCCATGATAGTTTCCTTTTCCAAATTCTGTTTTGCTGCGGCAATAGTAATGCTGCTGCTGTGAGACAGCAAAGACTACCCATGACCGTTTAGCAAAAGGAAAGACAGAGAGAAACATTTTTTTTCTTCGCTTCTTGGTTTCAGGGGATATTTCAGATCGTTGCCCAGTTTTTTTTCCTTCACTAGATTACTTAACAAAAAAAATCTAGACTGGACTTTAATAACATTGATACAATTTTGAGGAATAAAATTGTCTAGCGGAAAAAATACATGGTGTATGGTCAATAAGAGTAGGTCAGTGTGTGTTTTATACTACTTATCTGTATACCATAATAATAATAATAACACTACAATGCTTGTTGTAGTTTCTTGAGTCGCCATCGCCACAGAGTCGAGAGTAACAAGCGGCTAGTATATCTCTCGCTGGATGGAAAGTCTCCCTCTGCCTTACGGAAAAGCGTCGTTCCCATAACTCTCAAGATTTCTTGATTCTCCACATTCTCTCCTCTCCGGCAGAGCACATACAGCACCAGTATTTCTTTTCACAGAGGAAACAATAAGAGATTTTTATTGTGAAAAAGCAAGCCTTTTACTCGCATAGCAAAATACGTGGAAAAGTGAAACTAAATTGCCAACAAGAAACCTCAAGCTGTTGTTATAACTTACATTATTTCGGAAAAGTTGATGGCAGCAAGTAGTTTAGTGGCGGTGGTGGTGTTCTAGTACAGCGCGGTTCTCGGTGGTCCGTCGTTGTTGTTGTAGTCGCAGGGAAATCCTTTTCTTCCTTCGCTCCTCTTCCCCCCTCTTCTAACAACAACAACGTAAAGCATATGGTGGTATGTGAGCACTAAGCACGTACTTTACCAGTGCACAATATCTCTATTGTATCTACATTTATAACACAATTCCTTTGCAGAGAGAGAGAGAGAGAGAAGAAAAAAATTTATTCTAAATAATATGTTTGCTCGCATTACATAGTACCAGTAGTAAAAGTAGTAATAGTGAAAGTAGCAGTGTGATCTGTAGAAAATAGGCAAGTTCATTTCATTTCCAAGCTGAAATAGCAAGCAGGAAAAGGACTTGGAAAGAAGTTATTGCGTATAACATGTATTCTCTGGTCCACCATATCGCTATAGAGGATAAGTGGTTGTGGAAGATACGTGCATATATATGCCTACACATAGAGATGCCACAAAACCAGCAAACTTTTGGCTGAAGATTGCTTATTATTGGTGAAATAATAGCAAACAACAACAAGATCGCAAAAAAAGCAAAACTACAAAAGAAGAGGAGAAAAAGAAGTACAACGGGGAAACGATGAGAACTGAAATCCTCAGACAGATGAATCCTTTCACATACATTACCCACAAAAAATACATTATCTGGACAACGCTAGGAAAAAAAAGTAAGAAGACAAAGCAAGTGTGCAGTGGAGAAGAAGGGAAGCAGGGAGAAAAGCCTGGGAAGAAGCAGCGGGGAAAATAGCACATCGACCAAGATTTTGTTTCAGACACCTTATTAGCTCTTTATCAGCCAGAGAGCTTGAGCTATTGTTTCCACTCTTTTCTTCCTCTCTCTCTCTCTCTCCCTCTCTCTCTCCGTCTGCTTTCTTGATCACGGAAGGAGGATGCCGCAGTTCCTCTACAGCACACCAGCTTTGCACAGTCAAGTTTCATGGTTACATACATATTATAAAACTAATATATACGCTGCTGGGGAATAATGATGACCTTATTATTTCTTGTGATATAAACTCCAAAGATGAGAATATACATCTTTTATTCCGCTCACCCTTGACGGTCATATAGAGAGGGGCAATATAGTATTTCACAACATGTAACTTGGGACGTAGTACAATAAGATGGAAATGTTTGCCAGAGATAGAATATTATTATATTCATGTTGCTGCTGTTGCAAACTTGGGAGCTGATTCTTTGTTCACGAAACAAGTTACTTAGGAAAAAAATGCAAAAAACATGAAAAGAGCGAGAGGAGCAAAAATGAAAGTTGTAATTGAAGGTGTTGTTCTTACTTGGTTCCCCCGAAAATTTTTTTCTCTTAACACAGCAGCAGTCTGCTCGGTTGTCGTCCACACAAAAAAAACTCACTCAGTTCAGTTATTGGAAAAGGTCAAAGTTTGTTGCTGAGCATCCGTACATACATACACATAGACAGAGTCAGTGTATTTTGAGTGTGAGAATAAACCATCGGCTTACCAACTGTTGTTGTGCCTTCCTTCCGTCCGTGTCTCAATTACTTTTTTTCGCGGAGTGAAAGTAAATACATTTACTGTACCATCATCTTATTTTCGCAAACACGTGAACTAAATTGATTTGCCCTTCGGCTCAATGCGTATCAACTGTATATGTATGATGTGTAGGCTGGGTCCTAGCAAAAAAATAATGCAATCCACCGACGCAAGAAAAGATCATCTGACAGCGGCGTAAACGAAACAAGTAATCCTCTTAAGTTATATACGTATTGTCAGTTGCGGTTATTATTACACCGTGTAAGTTTACTCTACTGTGGAGCGAGCGGCAGTAAGCCCTCCTTCCCATTTTTCACAAGATGTAGCATAACTTTCCCTTTGGATGAGCGTACAACCTGCTTTCCTCCTGTTCATTTCACTTCCTCCCAAAGTGAAAGTATGAAAGTATATGAAAAACGGCTTATGAGCTCTTGTTTCTTAAAGTGAGCGCATCTCAATTGTAAATAATACCATTTTACACATTTACATTTCAATATGCCTGCCATATAATCGACAATATTTTCGCGACTCTCGACAAGTCTCAATGATGAAGATGATGATGATGATCCCGGTAGGAACCAGGCGGCGGCGGCGGCTACGTACGAGCTAATTAGCGTTCATTTTATATTATTATTATTTACCCATGGATGCTTATCATTAGTACGGATACAACCGGAGTCGAGAGAGAGTGTGTGTGCACTCTGTAATTACGAGTCAAGAAATACATTGAAAGATAAAAGGAAGCAAATTGAAATATAAATGGGGTGCGGCAAAATAGCAAGCAAGAGTCCGTAACCAAATTACAGATTAATGATGAAACAAATTACAAGTTACACACTTTCCATTCAACAAAGTTGCGCTCCCTGCATACATATGTTTACTTACGGGGATTGCTGGTGGTGGTGGTGGAGCAATGTATAAATATTTTTTTTCATCCAGGAACATGTGCGGTTAGCATGCCACAGTGACTTGAAACAACAGTTGCTCTCCCAATCCCACTACGGTTATCTTACCTTCTTTCCAACTTTCTGCGTTGTTGTCGTTCGCATCTGATAAGTTTTTGAGGGAGAGGGAGAAAGAGAGAGAGAACATCTTGTTTGCTAAATATTATTCTGTTACTTAACCTGTACCGAAAACCTAATTTCCGTCAGTGGTTTTTCAGCCCACTGCTACCTCTGCTGCTGCAACAGCAGTAGCAGCAGCATGATATTTAAATCACATGTAACGGAACACATTTCTCTGAACTCTCTGTAGTTACGTTTCGTTAAACAAAGTCAAAAGCCAGAATTGGTCTATAATTTGCCATAAATTAATAACTAATTACAGCGGTGGAGGAAGTTTGCGTCAGAAGTCGTCAGCCTTCAAAACCGCTTCACTCGTGGCTTGCGCCGCTGAATTCCTAAAATTCATACATCTTTCTTACTATCAACTCATTGCATTGTCAGTGGTACTGACTCAGTACTGTACCGAGCATGAGGTACAGAGTTGAGTAGTACATGAGAGACCAACTGACAATGGAAAAAAACAAGAAGAAGCAATTCTAAAAACACCTAATTTATGAAATTACAAAGTAGCATGATGTTTTCCTAAATATGTACGCACTGCATATTGTGCTTTCAAAGTCGGTTTAAATTACTGCAGGGTCACACGGTTGGAAAGTCAAGTTTGGTTAATAATTAAAGAGAGGAAACCATTGAATTATGGAAACGAGTTTTTTAAATGTTTTTTAAATGCGTATTTCGCAAACAAAGTTATTTGTCATTGCGTTGTCGTGAATTCGTTGGAAAAATGAAACTAATTAACGTAATTATTCTGTGTAATGCGATGTAAAAACGTGAAAGCGTCGCGTCGTTGTCTTTTGGCTGCTAGATCGACATTTTAGATACGAAAACCCTAAAACGTGAAAAGTGGCTATAAACAAAATTTCATATTAAACTAATATCGATTTATATCGACAGACCAAAATCTGACTGTAATTAGTCACGTTCAACCATTTTCCCGTTAGGCAATAATTGAAACGACGACGTGGATACGGTTATAATTGTCATACCGGCTACCACAATTGCTTCAATATACTACTTTTTAACTTCATTAAGCAAAAATGTGGAAAGAATATATATAGGACGGTTTCTGCTTTCACTTATTACGTTCAATTACTGGCAAGATTAATTTACGTGTCGACGGTTGAAAAGACGTGACAGCACAGTAGTTTATTACATGAACTGCAGAAATCTTGTCCGCAGGTTAAGATCCTGGGGCCCTCCAATTACAAGTTGCGCTTCCACAGCGCCATAAAAGTTTAGGCGTTCTCGTAATTTCAGCCAAGTAGAAACCCGTATATGGTGAATACCATTTCATAAGTGTACTTCTTAGAAACAAAAGGTCATGGTGAAATGTGTTACATGATGACGAGTCATTCCAGTTCAGCAAGATTAAATAGTATATTTTTTGAATGTTGTTTTGTTACAGGAACTAACCAGATGAGATTGGAATAAAAGGGGAAAATAATGTCAGCAGGCATGGAGCGTCCAGGAAGTCAATACTGCCCGGAGGACACCGAGTTTTCCCTTCCTGAGGGAGTGGATCTGGTTGGAGTGGAAAGTAGTAGGAACAAACCTGTACAGTACCAGCGGAAAAAGCCACCATCATGGAAAGCCGCGGTGAAACTGGTCGTTATTAATTTATTTGTTTGTGTTCTCGTCCTCGGCTACGCTCTAATCGGCTCCTTCGTATTTTTGGCGCTGGAAAATCATCGAAATGTGGGCTCTGGCATCCAAGTCTCCGCCAGTATGTCTCCTGATCGACGCGGAACAAATCTAACCACCGCAATACTCAACAGTTTACAAGGCGAACAAATCCAACAGCTCAAAAGTGATACGGTGCGGAACATTTGGGACATCACATTGAACATGAACATTCTCTACCCCGACAACTGGACCAAAATGACTTCAGAGGAAGTTGGAAACTTTCAGCGATTCCTTGTCGAGCGAATTGTAACGGTAGTTGAAAATGCAACAGTACAAGAGGTCCCATACCCGTGGAACTTTCCTCGCGCGTTCCTTTTCGCCTTGACCACGCTAACCACAATCGGTGAGCATGAAATAAACAATTTCTCAATTCATTCTTTATCTCTCGACATACATTTTTTACCCCGTTCTTGCCTCGATTCTCTCTCGAAAAAAATAACAAAACAAAAAAGAAACAATCTACGTATATGGATCCTACAAAAAATGTATCATCATTCCTTCTAAATGCCTTCATTCATTTCATTGTGCCGTTGTGCAAGGGTTATCATTTACTCACTTATCTCCACTATTTACTGCCGCTCATCCTCGTTTCATAAATACCATCGAAAGCTCCTCTAATGGTGATCATCCCATATAACCATATTAGAATCTAATAACGGCAGCGTCCATGCACACTACAGGCAAAATGCACACATGTGCTTTCTCCAGACGCAGATACATAATTTGTACAATAATGGCGGCATCATCATCATACCATGAACCGAATGAAACGTGAAAGTAAATCCTGGCTGCCTTTCTCTCTCCGTCCATGCTACAACGTACTATAAAGTACCATGTAGGTAAACGCACATGTACAAAAGACTTTTTTTCTTTTCTCCATTAAAACGATGATTGCATCTCTTGATATTATTCCTACTCTTTACGAATTTGTATATGTGCTGAGTGCACTTGCCTTCTCATCCTCATAGATAAACTTTTTTTGCTTTAGGGAGTTTTTACGACTCATTACGACTTTTGATACGGTTATGCCACTATGACTTTCTCTCTCTCTCTCTCTCTTCTCCAATTTTTTTTTCTTCAAGACTTTATGCACTAAAAAGTAGCTTCCATCCATGGCGAAGCAGTAGTATGGAAGTTGTTGACTTGCTCCTCGGGATGCATATATATGAAGCTATGAAGAGGGTTATAAATGGATAAAGGGAGGAATTTCATATTATCATGTGTGGCAGCACGTATTTTTTTAAACTGTATTTCATTGTAGGAGATAAGCGGGTATCTTTATAGGTAGGCACAGAGAGAGAGGATGAAGTACCCCCAGTCCCGGACACACATGCAGGCACCACACACAGAACCCTGGAATGCACAACACAACCATGCCATACCGACATAAATTCGGTATAATATCTTCACTTTTTATTGCTCTGTTTCATAATTTCGTAATACATGTGGTGGCGGATCTGTACGGAAATGAATGAGTGCATCTGTCTACACGGCTTCCTTCCACATGCATACTTTATATTTTTTCATCTTTTATCGTTGATTAAATATTATATCGTTTTATGGGGTGGTTGGTTCATTACGCTGAGAGTATATGTATGTGTGTGTGCTTTAGTCGCGCTGGGTGAATAAAGTGGTATTAACTTTACAAGTTATAAGAATACCCTAAAAACTTGTCTTAAATGAACTCTACAATTCTTAGTGACGACGAAAGGAAATTTCATCTTTTCGTCCGCTCACTTATTTCACTTTGTTGGTCAGATTGTAAAAAGTAATAAGTGTTCCCGTGTGCTCTCCTTGATTGGAGTAGGAAAAGGAGGATTTAAAGTCGCTCTCCTCTCTCCCTCTCTCATTCTCTCTCTCTCTCCCTTGGATTCCTCCCAAGCTAAATTAGTTGATTTGATTCATTACTTGCTTAATATTAAAATTATGAGGAAATTCTAATGAGTATTTGGATGCACAAGCGGTTGTTGGAATTGGAAAACGGTATTATTAATGCACTGTGTAAATACTGGCAACTACCACAGGAAAATACTTTTGGCCGATGACCAACTTTTGCTTACAAAGTGTAATCATGCATGTGCTCAATCCCAGATTACGCATTCTAGTGTAAGGTTGCCGGATAACTTGGTTAAAAGTGTAATCAAAGTGAGGTGAGCGCTGCTGAATAGCAGTGGCCCAACATTTTGTAATAGTTTTGCAGCGCACAACACACCATTCCAAATTCCTGTGACAACTATTATGTTAGGTATGGCATGAAAGAATTCTGGGAAAATTCATTCACACAACTTCAGTTGGATACAGACAGGAGACATTAGTTTGTGTGAAATGGGAAAAAAGTTTTCTCGTATCATCTAGCAAGAGGTCAACCAACTGCAATCATGAATCATGATCTTTTTTAGCCTGTGAAAGGCAAACCCAGTTAAAAATCGTTTAAATGCATACAAGAGAGAGATTTAGAAGCGGAAGACTATTGGGCAGCACGTCCCAAAATAATTATTATGTGCTCGGTGTATGTGACTTTTTATGCGAGTCATAACCCTCATTCAAAAAGTCAACCATTTCATTTCACTATTATGAAAACAACTAACTACAAATCTACATTCATGGTTGCACTTTTCTAGAATACACAATACAGCTAGTTGAACTCGATACCCATTTCCCGAGGGAGAATCAGACAGACAAGACATAAAATCAAAAATATTTAAAACAATGTTTGATGCTTCTTGGAAGCTAAAGAATCTGGTTAAAAGTGGAAATGTGCAGTTTTCCCTACGCTTACTTTGGCTGTGACAAGTAAAATACTTTTGAAAATAATCTCCTATTCTTTTTAAAGTGCCGTGTCATTTTCCAATATTGCATACTCTGTTGATTTCATCGAGGTCATGCTAATGTCGACTTTCTGCAAATCCTCTCGATGCACTTCCTTGCAGTGATGGTCGACTCCGGTTTTCAGAATTGTAGCCGATATTTGTTTCGCTTTGCTATTGTACACATTTTGGTTGCAGATTCTAACCGAGTATTATTGCCCTTTCCTTGGAGCAAAGGGAAATTAAAATGAAAAGTAAGGTAAATTTCACTTGTAATTTCTGTTTAATTCAGAGAACAGGTGCTTAACATGGAAGAAAGTTAACTCCCATTTCTCTGTATACTGGTGTCTTCTACATATAGTTATACAATTTCCAGTTTGTTTTACAACTTTTTTGCCTTTTTATTCCTTTTCTTGTTTCGGCCCGGAGATAAAACAGTTACATTTTTAACTCACTCCTTTCAGTAGCGCGTCTTTATTCTTTTCCTCCTCAAGCGTTTCCCAACTCCTTTTGTTCTGATAAATATGAGCAGAGTTTACTTGAATGGGTGTGTAGGCAACGTACCTTCTTGTTTCTACTTAAGCTATTAAAGAAGAAAGTGAAAGTATGACAAAAACTCCGGAAGCATAATACATTATATAATTGTAGTCAAGAACATTCTTAAAAGTATCCACTCGAAAATAACAGGAATATATTTTTTTGTAAAAAACGAAATCGACACGAACATTGCTACTATGCCATGCATTATACTACTCACAATCAGATATATACACACACGTGTAAGCATATAGATGACATACTTTTGAGAAGGTATGCGCATATAATAAGTAGTATATATATATATCTAGCGATTGTGATAAAAAACCGAACTTTTAGATCTCAGTATTTGTTGCTACTTATTGATGAAAGTTGAAGTTACACATATGACATTTTGCGTGTTCCTTCTTCCATTCCTCTTTTTTACAACCAGAGCGCTCCTCTTTTGTATTTCTGACGAGGAAGAAAACCATTAAAACTGTAGAAGAAAAAGGAATTAGAAGAAAAAAGGAAGAAGGAGAAGAAGAGCAAAACGAAGAAATCTTTTCCTCCATCTTCTTTAATGTCTCTTTTCTTCGCAGTAGTACTGTCCCTTGGCTACGATGATCCTATCCTATACATTACAGGAAACATAATATAATGGGTTATTTCGACAATACTTTCAGATCTTTGCCTGGTGACTTTTTTTCTCTCTGTTGTATTATTAACATCCAGATCTATATTTTTACGGTAGATATAGGCACACTAAAAAAACTTGAAGGAGCAGTAATGGATATAAGATTTCGGAAAGGAATATATAATCTTTTTAGGTATTCTGTGAGCACACTTTCTCTCTCTCACACACACACCGACAAAAAAATGCGGCTCTCAGAAAGTATTATTGACCCTTTTCTCTATATATTTTTCCCTTCCATCCAACAGACATGAACTTGCAGGAGGAGGAAGATGTGCTGTCGAAAGTATGTCGCAGAAGCAGCATATCGGTTGCTATGTTGTATGTATTGTTACTACCTTTATTTTTCCTCTCCCCGAAAACGTGCTTTTCCGTGCCACCACCCAGAGCACATATTTGGGTTAGATAAAATTATGCACTGGTGGTAGTAGTGTCATTCCACTGCCATGTACTTACTCTACTTACTACTACTACTACTACATACTTCTACATGATAGTATTATATTATAAGCCAATACACATGTTACTACTGTTAAATATTTATTTACAATATCCAGACTGGAGGATGGCTCCATGTATATGATGAATAAATGTACACATGTGGATACATGTACAGGGATTTCCTCCCCTGGATCAAATCCTTTGAGAGGGAATCACCGTGCTGCTGAAGGTGTCTTCCACTTGGCTGGCGTAACTTGCAAATTTTACCGTCGTGCTCTTTAGAGATTCACAGGGGCCAGTAATAGGCTAATAAAATGGCACTGCTATCAACGGTGTTAAAGTTAAAACTACTGACTGTACTGGCTACGCACTCAGAACGAGACGAAATGTTGCTTTATATTCAGAGATTGTTACGGAAAGTATTGTTATACAATGCTGCTAGCAATTTGGACAAACTCTTTTTCAGTTTTTTACAGATCAGTGGACATATGCAACTGATTGGTATTACATACAGTATATATGTGAGTGGAATCTAAGCCAATATTTGAATTGCTATTGGAATACTACAAAGTTGGTCGTGGTGTAGTGGTGACCCCGTACCTCCTTGAATGGCCTCTCATGTAGTTTTTTTCGTGAATAGTAGATAGTTGTTTATGCAATGTTTGGCAAAAGTATCATTACCGCATATACATGTTTGATTAGTTGCGCAAGTCTGTATATAGCAAAGAGGGTAAATATTTATGTGCAATGTGCTTTGGTATGTCATATGTATCCGGGGTAAAAGTTAGTAGATTCTCTCCAAAATTGAATTACGTTACACAAACACATTTTGAACTGTACTTAAAAGTTTGTTTAATACCTGCAGTTTTAAAAGTAACAGTTTCTAGTCCGGACGTGTCTTCCTGATGTAACTTGGCAATGACAATAAAATGCGTATTGAGAAGTAACCATAAAAACTTTTACTTTTCTCTCAAAGGTTTCCACTACAACACACCATTTGCAATAACGTCAGTCACCTTATTTTAGTTTCAGCTCCCATTTTCAAAAAAGAAAATCGAAGGTACTGAACACATGAATAGAAGGGCATTGAATGCATCACACCACCGGAAAATTGCTGCACGTTGAGATTTTGATGCTTTGCATAACATCTCGCTACCTGCTACCATCACCATTATATACCTATATATGTATGTCTCCTTTCTAAGTGCAGAGAAAACGATTGGGATGGATGAGTGAGCGTCGGAATGAGTGTCATCACTTTTAATTATGTACCACTCGACTAATGCAATGCTCCTTCTTTTCTCATTCATGACGACGATAATAACGATGTTTGCTTTCCTAGCTGTTTAAGTGGATACAAAAGTGCAGAAGAAAGCCGTTGTGTAAAGGGCAAATAAGGTCATTTTGAGAGTTAAAAGATGGGTAGCAGCGAATAAGAAGCACAGCCTTTCGCTCACTGCTCGCAGATAGTACACAGTTTGTAATTGCAGGTAAGAAAAGAAGATCTTGCCGACTGACGACGTACGTGATTATGAGGGTCTCGCAATAATCAGGCCAGAAGACTGAAGCAAGAAGTCTATTCTTAGCATAGCATAGCATGGTGGCAATTTGTAGAAACATGGCGTAAAGACATTTGACAGTTTACAGACACTAAGGAAACGGGCAGCAAAGTAAAGTGTGCAAACATGTATGCCTCAACGCAACAAGATACACACGTACATTATATGCATGAGCTGTTCTTTCGCAGTCCCTTCAACTTCTTCTCCTTCACAGCCCCGCCAACTTTGTCTTTTTTCGAAATGTAAAAACAAACTTGACAGCGCTATGATGAAATCAGAGTAATAACCTTGTTCTTTTTTTCTCGAGATATCTCACATCTCACCTCCTCTCTCCCAGCACACAAGAAAAAAGGATTCCTGAAAGGTGACACCCATAAAGATTTCAAAACGTCGCATGAATGATGCAGAGATATGGCAAAGGTTGAGTGACTGAAAATGGCAGATAGAAGGAGAGTGAGAGAGAGAGAGAGAAAGCAGTAAAAAATTGTACTGAGGTGCTCGCAATATTAAACGGGAAGCGTATAAATTCAGAATATATACGTGTGCGGCAGTAGTCATCGTAGTAACAATAATAATAATAATAATAAGATACATTTACGCTTGAATACTGAAAGCAGAGTGTAGGGAGTAGGGAGAGCTGTAGTAGTGGTAGCTACGTACGTATTTTTCTTGTATATCTTTTTACAATTTACAGCATATGAGAAAGGGAGAGAGAACTGAAAGTGGCACGAAAGCGTTATGCCGTTTTTTGCCTTGCATCATTGAAGTGTCTCTTAAGCGCTTCTCACCTCATTTACTTTCTTTAGTTATGGTATTGTGCTAATGCTTTGACTCTTGCTGCTGATGCTGCTGCTCCTATCATGCTCCTACTCCCTTTACTCGTTTTTCGCTGTGCTGCTGCTGATGCTGCTCTGCTGCTGGTGAGAAAAGGAGGCAGGCTAGGGATCTGCTGAAAGAGAAGAATAGAAGTGGAAGCTAAAAAGTTGTTCCTTTTCACCAGAATCGTTTGTTAAGAGAGACTCTCTTCTATTTCTCTCTCTCTCTCTCTTTTCAGTGCGTATATTTATGCATGTATTTATGAGAATTGTGAATGTATATTATTATGCATATAACAAAATTCATAAAAGCCGTGAAAGGCTGTAGGAAACGCTTTCTTGCCGTACCGAAAATGTACTGGGATAGAGTCACAAAATGGCATAACTGTACTGGTTTTTCGGTACAACTACATAATCTACGTAAACGACGACATGAGAGAGTCGAAAAGCTAGGACATTTGCTGAAAATATGACTACTTCTTTCCTCTCTCTCCCACTCTCTCACGCTACTCGCAGCAGTATAGTGCTTTTCCTCATCTATTACCTTTTGCCTTTTTGCTCCAGTTTTTTTTTCAGTGGGGATTCCATTTGCATGTCACTTTCTTTCTTGCTGTTTGTGTGTGTGTATGTGTGTATGTGATCTGCTGATGTGACTGAGCGACGACTACGGCGACGATGGAGAAGAGGAGGCAGTATTGCTTGGAGAACGGAAAGTACTAACTGAAATGAGGATGATGATGATGCAGAATAAGTTTTTACTTAAGGGTATATTGCATCATTGAATGCATAATATCTAGAAGAATGTGTTGATGTACACAGCAATTGCTTTGATGGCCCTTTGCGTCCTCTTCCTTTCTTTCTCACTCGAGAAGACAAACACCATAAACCCATACCTCCGCTAATGCAATACGACCATGCTCGCTATTAAGAGAATTCTTCTTACTTGGTTTTTTTTCTGGAGTAGACGAAAAAACCGAATTGGATTCGTAGGAAGCATTATTATATCCTGTACTTTTTATATGGCATTATGTAGGTTGTCGTATAGGTATGCATAATGTGGAATAGTTTCTATGTGCATATTACGAGTTTTCATGAGAAATTTGAATAAAATGGGCTGACACTTTCAACTCATCACTCCCATTAAGTACCACTTACTTCAGCAGGATTTCGGCCCTTTTCAAGTTTCTCTCATCTTATTTCCCTCATTTTCTTCTCTCCATCGCTTATCACTTTCTACGGATTAATAAAAAAATCCTCGGAATGCTCCAATTGTTGGACGACTCCACCACATTATCTTCCAAGAAACCGGCAAACAGAGATATTCGCTCATTTAAATAATCACACAAATTTACTCTCCACGAACAAAATCCGGCGAGCATTTTTGAATCAATCTACGCAATCCTTTGAAATTTTATTGAGTTCATTAACGGAACATAAAAGTTGCATTTCAGTTCATCAACCCTCAGCATTCCTATCTTATTCACCTTAATTTCGCTTTTAAAATGTAGGCAAATCACCGTGAAATAATGTTAACAATAAAATTAAAGTACGGAAAAATGTGTGTCCGTCTAATGAATAACGTAATAAAGGCTAGACATACTCATACGTACAAATGCTAGATTATCGTTGGTGCAGTCGACTAATTCATAATAGGATACCATTTTATCTTGGAATTAAACATGTACATAGTTCCTGTAGATATTGCACTATATTTTACTACGATGGAATTTTTCCATGCGAATCACTGCAATTGCCTTCCCTTTTGAAGGTAGCCTCATGAAAAATTCCAACCAAATCGTGAAAAAGCAAAAATCAAATTTCAATGGCACAGTTGTAGAATTTTTTCCAAGTATTATTCTTAAATGGTACATATTGAACATTCTTTAGGCTTATATAACTTGCTAGAGTTGTTTGCTAAAAAATATTGTCTGTGAAATGTAATATGCTACATGCCACAGTAGCCACTCTATCATGCAGTCATACTTTGTAAAACCATATTTTCACAAATTTGTTAGGTGATGTAATGTATTGTATGGCATGACCCTTCATATTTATTGTTTTCCCTTGGGGACATAACACAACTGGTAAAATTATGTCTCCTTATATTGTACTAATGATTTACTATGTTATACTGGCTCAATTTTGTCACACGAACCATACACTTTTTTTCTTGAATTTTTTTAGACATTGGAGATACGACTTACATTTAGCAAAAAATTAGAATAACTAGCGTAACGTATGCTCAAATGAAGAAGGCCAGTTCGAAGGAGAAAACTTTGACTAACAAAACACATGTAGACGTGGAAAAGTAGTGGAGGAATCTCAACGAAAGTTCCATTATAAATAAAAAATGAAGCAGTTATTAAGAAAATATGGTTTTAGTGGAATGCACTTAATGCGATATATACAGCTAGAGTGATGATATCTGTGTCCCTATTATCCGAGAAGAAATGCATAAACAGCAGAAAAAAAATATTACGGCTACAATGAACTTTTCGCCATGCTATTATTATTACGTCGGAAATAATAAATTCTGACGTGGAAAGAACGATGAAAATTAATTGCTTTCTCTTGCCGTAATGAAAGAAAATGCGAGTTATTAGCAAATGAATTTAGTTTCGCAACAACACAAAGTGAAATAAGGAAGAAGCTCTGCTGTATTTGTACCCTGATTTCTTACAAAAACTTACCATACAACTTTTCCTCTTACATTTTTACAAGCATCCTTTTATCCTCTCCAAACATACAAAAACACAAAATATAATAAAACCACAAGACGCAGGGTAAAAAAGTAGCGCTAGATATCTGAATTCAATGCAAGGCACGGAATGCAGAAGGCCCAAACTCATCCCCCTGGAGTGGTCTCCTTTAGTTAATACTAGGTCGAGCAAGATCCGTAATAGTAAGCATGAGAATACATTGGAACCTTTGCTTTCTCTTCTCCTCAAATCTTAAAGACAAAGACAGACAGACAGACGGCGCATTATACAGGATTAAGAAGTAGTGTTTTTAATAAATGTCTAATAAATATGTATGCACGTAGGTATGTAACCTCTTATATTAAATGTCCTTTTGTTGTGTTTATAATTAATGCTAAGGAATTGCTTAAATTAGATGTTTAATATTATACGAAATGTAAAGTAGGTACACTTTTTACATCTCGAGGAAAAAAATATGAAACTACAACTGACGACTGGCAATATGTTCAGTAATGGTTTGTTTCCTTTAAAAGTATGGCCATTTAAAAGTAATGGAGTGAAAAGTTAGTGGTAACATGCTTAAAGTGGGCGCCTACTTTCACAAGTCGCCTTTTTTGCTACAATCTTTATTATGCTTGCCTTTTTAGCATTTTTGTTGTTCCAGCAGTGGAGCCCCACCGCGTCTAATACAATTCACCATTAGATGAAGGTCATTATGATTATTAGCAGCGTAATTATGGATTTCATTTGATTAAATTAGAGGGATGGATAAAGGCGAGCAAATATAGTGTGTATTTTTTGCAACCATTAATTAGGATATTCCCAAGGAACACCAACCTCACATCCCATCGTATAATCCTGTTTTGCTTATCATTACCGCTGATTAAAAATAAGGTCATCAGTATCCCCATACTCCAGTAGTGTAAGCCTCCATTAAAATTGTCAGATGGCAAAATTTCAAAAGGGATAAATTGTTCCACTCCACCTCAGTAATTATCTTAGCGTGGGTTGAGCAATATATCATTCAGGTTTCCAATATCGGAGACCCAAGATTTCAAGACATCCACCCAGTGAAAACAGCCATTACCGTATTTTTTCCACTGCTGTGAAGCCTAAATCAGACCTAATTAATTGGGTGAAGAATATACGGGCCAGATCCCATTTTTAACTAGATGACAAATGACAGTTTGTTATTCTAATTGATAAATATTCCAGTATACATATTTTGTTTTTCTTCTTTTGGCAAATTAATGAAAATGAAGAACCTTGAGCAATTTGCTCCAGCTTTCAACGCTCTCACTCTTTTGTCCAGTTTCGGGGAACCAGTGGAGAAAGGACCTATGCCTGCCAGCCAGGCACGAGGAGCGGTAGCTTTTTTTGTACGAGTATAAATTATAATTCCAATCTGCAAAGTCTGGGAGAGTCAGGATCGTACAAATGACAGGGTAAACCAGGTCAACCTTCTTATATGCCCCTTTGCTGGATGATGTAGAAGCTGTTTTTAAAGGAACGAGGTCATTCGTACACAGAGCGTATAAAAGTATACTTTTATGGTTCTAATTATAATGGCTTGGTTGACATGACACACAGCCAATATTATTTTTACGTAATCTAAATGTTTTATCAGGTTCAAAGTTTCTATGTGCATAAATTTGCATCAAGCAGGGGGAAAGGAGGAGAGAGAGCCGACGAGCCGAGAAGCAAAAGCCAAGATAGCTAACAGCAAAAACTTGTGAGAGGATAAATTAGAATTCTAAATGCATCTAGAGGAATCCAGTGAAAAACATTCTTCTTACTTCATTAGCATTATGTGTGAACTCACTCAGCATGTAGTAATTATGTTTAAATCTTCTCAAGAACTATCCAATTATGTTGCCGCCGCTATATATATTTCGCACAACTAGTCTTGCCACCGCCACCATCACCACCACTCTTCTTCTTCTCCCATCTTCTCCTCCTCCTCCTCCTGTTGTTGGCCTTGGTGGATTAAGAAAGGAAATTACATTAGTAAAAAAACTCATTGAAGATCTGGGTTGTGGCTAAGCTGGCTGCTGCTGTGCACGTGTAAAAGACGTTACAGTTGTACAGCAGTCACATCGTTTACTTATTTAGTAGTGAAAAGAGGAAGGGAAATGGATTCGGTGGGAACGAAAAGAGGAAAGTACAAAGGAATAATTTTTTTACTCATTTCTGGTTGGAACAGCAGCAGCCTTTGACTTTCTCTCTCCTTTCCCTTTTGTACTTTAGCTTTTTACCGTACAGGATGCCTGTCCATGTCCATTTTCCAAAGCTGGCATTTTCTTTATACTTTACTTCCTTCTCCAGCTAAATATCCAAATTATCGTGACGCGACGCAGTTCTCTCCCTCTTGAATATGTATGAATTCGAGGATGTATAAGCTCAATGTATATATAATAATAATATGATTATTATTTTTATAAGGTATTTTAAGTTCATCTCAGCGGTATTGTGTACTTATTACTACTCGACTGTTGTTCCCGTTAAAAAAAGAAGTTTAGCAGTTTTCTCCCATTTTTCGAGAGCTATGTGGTCCTTCTCTCTCCCTCTCTCTCCCTCTCTCTGGTGGTGTTTCTAGTTTCAGCAGAGGACTTGACTATTCACTGATATAAATTTTGTCGGCTACTTTTCCAACGCCATGTGTACTTGGATGCAGCACTGGTGTTCCTTCAGATGAACCTGCGTACTTTCACATTTCATTATGAGTTTAGGAATTTCGCAGGCAGTATAAATACACCACATTATTTTACACGCACAAGCACACAGATATATAGAATCCTGTCTTAAAATCATTCCCTGACAACTTTTTTTTACTATACGAGCATGTGTTGCGGCGGTAGGTACACGGCGAGTTATAGTAATATGCAGTAAGGATAATATCAAGGATTCACAACAAGCAGCAAGAGAGCAAACTGTTAAGAGGAAAAGTACCATCCAACAAAGCTATTTTTTAGTACGTACACGTAAAAACTCGACTAGTTTTCCCAATATAACTTTAAAGCTATAATTGGGACCGTGTTCCGGTAATAAAATCATGCTGCTGATGACAACAGCCGGGAATGGTGAATAAAAGCATCGTTATCTGGGTAAAAGGGCAAGTATTAAACTGGATTTGATGAGCACTTGTTTAAATGAATGAAAAATTCATTTGTGCTCAGAATATAGGCTGACTTTCCATTCCAACTTTTACGTTCGTTTATCCAGTAGTTAGTAAGCATCAAGTGTAAGTAGTTTAGCAGTACATCTGGCTGGTTGTTCCAAGTAATGCTTCGGTGGTACTAGTAATAGCAAATAACAGTGGTGGAAGTATGTAGCAAAAAGATATAATGTTCCTCGATTCCATATTATAAGCCCGTGACTCTCTCTATGCACGTATGAGCAGTTCAAAACTTTTTTTTCTGCTTGAACATGCAGTTTTGCTAGGGTTGAGCGTTTTGTGTCGAGAGCCTCCAGATTTATAGGCCATTAAATAAAGGCTTATTATACCCCAACTTCCTTTTCGCACAGGGGAAAATAGGCTCGGGTGCAATTCTACAACCAGTCTGTTCACATAACAAAAAGAAAAAGAAGATGTAGCAAGCAAAGTGAGAGAGTGAAAGTGAGAGAGAGAGAGAAAGAGTTTTTTGGCGAACATAAGATGGACCTGCCGCAGTAGTAGTAAGTAGTAGTAGTAGTATTCGTCGCCGTCGTTGTAGTAGAGTAGCATGTGTATGAGCAGTGGTGGTGGCCGCCGCCGATCCATCGGGTCGGGTCAGCATCGAAAACGAGGAAATGGCACAAAATGTTGTCCAATATTGAAAATGAAATAATATATATTAGGTATATGTAGGTAATGTTATGAATGTGGAGCTGCATGTGTGGACCTTCATAAAATGTGTATTCTACATTGTTACCACTTTCCTTTCACTTTCCAACACACCATTACCGTCGTCGCCGCCACTAGCACCGAAAGAAATGGAATATTACAAAGAGTGCGTCACTTTTAGGGAACGGAACGACGACAACGACGACGACATAGTGGTGGTGGTAGTACATTTTTATGTAACGTACTTTAACACCTTGTATTATTATTAGAGATAAAGTGAGAAGGATGACAACAGCTTCATGGGAATAAGTGAGCAGTGAGCACACCACCAGAACTACTTACTATTGTATTACTACAACAGAGAGAGGTGGCATTGTGTGCACGGCACGTGTGGCCTGTGGGTGGATGGAATCTGCTCCTGCTTGCTACTAATGGATGCAATTGTTTCACGCTTCCAAACTGCAACTTGCTTTCTTTCATAACACATTGCATGAAATATCCACATAACGTGCTGCTAGAGAGAAAAAAAAAGAACTCTGTATACAATAATATTCTCCTGGCTGGCATACATACACTCCAGCAGAGACTTGAGATGATTTTCTTATTTCCTCAACACGACTTTTCTTCCTCCAGGTACTTTGGTAATGGCACAACAACAGCCATTTTACAGCCAGGGAATTGCAAAATGTACTTGGTGAGCGAGAGAGTGTCATTTCGTATTAAGTATGTGCTATACCGTCTCTCATGTTGTTGTTGCAACTAGCTGCAGCATCTCGCTAGTTAATGTTAACTTTACGGATTTTATTGCATCTGTTCAAAACATGTAAACTATGTGCGGATGTGGTTGTTGCTCAAAAAAGGTTGGCTACACATACAACAGTAGCATTTGTGTATATCGCCATTATCATCACATTATGTACATGTTTGTGAGTAGCGGAAGAGGAATCAAAATGGGTACTTCATACTCCGGCCCTTTTTTGCACACTCAACGTATTTTTTTTTGGAAGAAAAAAAAGTGTCGTAATCGCAACACAACAAGCATGGTTTATGGGAAACATACGTACACCTTAATAAATAGGATGCCATTCAAAGCTTCAAGTACAAATGCTCCCTATCGTAAACCCTGTAAATAAATTGTAGTTAAATGCATATTGCTATGTATACACATTCTTATTTTTACATGTGTGCCATATAAAAACTGGATTGAAAAGGCTTAAAAGACAGTGTCAGTAACTTAGCAAATAATTTTTGTTCACTTTCACACCATCACCACCGCCGCCGCCACTACAACCAGCACCGATCTCTTCCACTCGTCGTCCTATGCTTTGTGAACATATTTTCAGCAAATAAAGCCACGTAAAACCTCAAAGCCATATCGGTGGAACTAGCGTGCAAAGTCGAGTGAGAAAGAGAGAGAGAAAAAAAAGTGAAAACTATTGAGAATAAAGAAAACAAGTGTGAAGAGATTGAGGAACGGGAAAAGTTTTAGTTTTCAGCTGACACATATTGCTTCCTCCATCACTTTTGTAACTTTCACGGAGACTGTTCTATGATACCTCTAGGCTACGTCTAAATTGCTCTCACTGCCACATCCTCTGCTCGTGTGTGTCGGAGTAAAAGACTCACTGAGAGAGAGAGAGAGAGTATGGATGGATCCATGTAAATGTATTATGTGTAGTAAAAATAGAGAGTGTGAGGAGGAAAGATAAAAGTAATCTGCGTGTTAAAATAGTATTACCAGAGTAAATCGCGTATTGTGATTCAATGTCAACGTGAAAGCGAGACACAAGACCTTAAACAACTCCCACACATATAAAGCTACGCACAAAAAGTCATTTGTGTTATTTCCCTGAGTTCACACAATACAACCGTCTCTATTGTACGGCGAAAGCAAAAAAAAAAGTGTTTTCTCCCCCAAATGTGTGTTTGTGTGTGTGAGAGAGAAAGAAACTGCGTTTTACTTTGCTCATCTTGCTAGAAGGAAGACGTGGAATTCAGCAATTCCATTTAGTAAATGGTTGGTCTTTCATGACGCATTATCACAAATGTATAATAATAACATAACATGTAGTCTCACACATTAACACAAAATGCTTGATTATTCAGGAAATGCTTATAAAGGCGCAGCAGCAGCATCGTTCACTAATGTAATCTCTTTGTATCTTTTGAGTCATCATCAACGATAACGCTGAACATGTTGGTGGGTTTTGGTTGGTGCAAGTTTTTTTTCTTTTGGTAATTTTTTTACATGATTCTGCTGCTGCTCCTGCCTCTGATGCTTATGACCTGATCGTCTTTTTAAGTAGTTCTTCTTAGCACGCGTGAACTCCTACGCAACTGTCAGAGGGTACAATAAAAATAAATCACCTCCAACTGAAAATAGTCTCGACACACGAGACAAGAATAACCAAGCAACTCTTGTTGTCACCATGTTCATTCAAGTCGTGAATTTGGTTTGTGTATTAGTTAGACAGGTCCATTAAAATAATCAATTTTTGTCACAGCTTTCTCCATCACCGAGTCTACCGCAAGAGCCTCTAACGAACGACCTCCCCACTATACTCCAACTACACTTATAGCACTGTTACCTCAACTTTCTCTCTCTCTCTCTCTCTCTCCCACTAAATAACCATCTTTTTTAACTAGCAACTGGAAATGTTGCGGTTTAGTGGAAAAGTGAAAAAAGTAGGATATTTACGACAGGGCTGCTGGCTTCCGCACAATTTATGTACCTTATGTACAAGTTTAAGCTTTTGATAAAGATGACTTTCTATAAATAGGATTTTTTTTTCACTCCGTCTTCCCACGGAATTCAAACTTCTCAAGTATCCTTGCCCTGGAAAATTACAAAATTCTCACCATATATCCAGAGAGAGAGAGAGAGTGCTATTATTATAAATGTAGTATGAATATTATTGGCGATAGATTCCACACACAGATCATATATTACATATAAAATCGTTTAAACAGGCTCTTCTGTGCATGCCGGACTATTATATATTGTCAAGTATCACTACTACTACTACGTGCATATAGTATTATGTGCGTGGTTTAGCGAGAGGGCTGTGGTTACTCTCAAATACATTTTGACAAAGTCATAAAAGTTTGATGGGAAACCTTTGAAAAAAAAAGTTTTTTCCCCTGTTTTTTAGCCTCGAGTAGCGTTGTGTGCTAGTAGATTGTAGACAAGTATGCATCAAAGGAGACGAGAAAAAAAATTGGAGCACGTTGTATACTTTCCGCTTGGAAAATCATTGTCGATGAGATTTAGGGTTTTACAACTTTCAAGTGATTAATGGGCCTGATACAATTCAAGAAAATTTCTGCAGTTTCTAGTGCTGCCTGCATATCAAAGACGAAGAAGAAGAAGAAGGGAGGCCAAGCGGAATTTAGAAAAATGGGACAGAGCCAGAGCAGCACAAGCGTCAGCGTCTCAGTGCTTAAGCTAGAGTAACATGTCTCAAGTATGTAATCCCCTGCCTTCAGAGTTCAAGATCGATCAATTATTAATACTCACCTAAATATATGTTATTATTAGCATTATTATTATTTACAATTTCGAAACCGCCATAGGACTCCATCCAAGTAAAAAATGATAGGCTGGTGAGAGGGCTTGTGCATTGTTGGCATTAAACCACCCGTACTGTTAATCAGCTCCATCAAAAAAATGTAGTAGCAAATAATACACAGAGAGAGAATGTGGACTGAAAATTCTCTGGGAAAAAGTGTTATTAAAATGATTACGGTTACTTAAGGGCAATAAAGTGGTGGGTAGAGTTTTGCTGGTGGAGATGGGCATTCTCAAACTAAATCCGATAAAGACATTTGGATAGTTAATGGCTCCTGTTTATCACTGTCTCTCGACTGTCTACATTTTCTTTTGCTATCGAGATCAAATAGTAAGGAGGAGATAGTGTGGAATGATAGAAAAAATATTGGGTTTAGTAGCTGAAAGAATGGGAAATGCTTACTTTCACTCGGTTAGTTTGGCTTAGAGCGCTATTCCAGCAGCGGACAAACACGTATTTGCAGACGACTAGCGCAAGGCGAGCATGTTGAAAATCATGTAATATGTGCGTAGTAGTGTGTGGATGTGGATCTTGTAAAATAAGTTTCTTTTGAAGAGAAAGCGAGAGAGAGAGAAAGCGAGAGAGGAACGAACGGTTTACTTCAGTAATGAAGAAGTTCAATGAGCCATCGCATAATTTATGTGTTCCATCTCGATTATAGGGTACGGAGGAATCGGCCCGAAGACATCATCAGGAAAGATTGCTACGATGATATACGCAGTATTTGGGATCCCAATCATGCTCTGGTACCTTTCGAACGTGGGATCACTGCTGGCAAAAATTGCGAGATTTGTGTGTGGGAGAGTTTGTTGCTGCTGTTGCTGCCGAGAGCCATCGGGCTCGTCCAACGGCTCATCATCAGCCTCCTCATCAACGAGAAAAGTTTCGGACCCGTACTACGGCATGAAACCAGTGGACGGTGACCTTCACAGAGGAGGACCCAGCAAAGACGCGGAGCTGGAGGACGATCGCGGTGGGGACGAGCACCGCGTCAGCATCCTCTTCATCCTCCTTCTCTGTGTGTCAGTGCTCCTAGGTTATGTGTGTTTGGGCTCATATGTCGTCTCCAAGTGGGAACAGTGGAGATTCCTTGACAGCTTCTACTTTTGTTTCCTCACCCTCACAACAATCAGTTTCGGTGACAGTCGTGCTCATAAGACTGGCAAACTGGAAAGATTTAATCAGAGAACAGAGTGGTTTTGTTCATTTTACATTCTATTTGGCATGGCACTCACTTCCATGTTCTTTAACATTCTCCACGAGGAGATCTCTCACAGATTCAAACGCTGGAAACGGAGCTCGGCCACAGAGCATCCTGCTGACCAGAAGGAGAGTCACGTTGGAAATAAGGGGAAGAGGCGACCTGTGGAGAATTCCTACTCTGTAAATTTCATGAACTTTTCCTCCAATAATCCCAGCGCGAGCAGAAACTTCACGGAGGAAACTCTGCTGTCCAATGAGATCCACACGAGTCGGGTGATGCAGGAGCCGCCCGATAAAAATGCTTATGATGAAGAAGATATCCCCACTGATTACATGAGTCATCCGTTACCACCACCGCGAGAAGTTTACAGCACTCATCCCGTGTTCCCCAGATAGACTTTCTACATTTAGAGCAACACTCCAAACAAATAAAATATTCTCTACAATTTACGAGTTGTGTCAAGTAATTCGGCCGTGTCGAACGTACTAGCTATATAATTACAGCAGAAAACATGTAACTCGTCGAGATTTTGTTTCAAGTTTTCAGCACAGCGCTACTACTACTATAACTATAACTATTTGTACTACTACAAAATAAATATTATAACTATATAATAATATGCATGTCCAATTCATTGTCCCAGCTGCCGTGTCTTTGGCAACAGGGTCTTTTCTACATTCAACGGTTTTTTAAGAAACAGGGAAAAGGGCTCCTCCTCAAGAGATTATACAACTCAACGGTGAAAACATGTTTGATTTATAATATCCAGTTGTTATTATAGTTTTTTAGTACTACGACGAATTACAAATTATACCGGATACATACTTACAAATACTGCTACTGGAGTCTACTGATGTTCGAGTAATCGTTAGTATTCATCTCTCTGACTACTAACAATAAGCAAGTAAATATATCGTACATATTTGGTGCATCTATGATTATTATTATTATTATTATTAAATGTTTTAATAATGGTAGCTACATAAAATAGACAATATAGGTTTACTATAAGGGAAATCTATAACTATCTTTGTATGTATGAATTGAACAATCACTCTAATAGAGTTACTTTTTTAATTATCTCACTTAAAAGTTGTTAATTACTTGTGAAATACAATTAGTAATTCAGAGAACATTATAATTCAGCCATATATACATGGAAGCGGGGAAACATGGCGTCGCGTTACATAAATGTGTATTCGTTGGCTGAATGAAACTGTCTAAAACTTAAGCCAGTGCAAATTCCTTCCATTTGTATTTTCCAAAATGCTTCAAAGCTAAAAAAGTTAAACTATTTACAAGCACGTTTTAGTTCCATGTGCGTGTACTATGGCACATATAATTAATATTAACACTTTTACTTTTGACAACAACGGGGTAACAAGGACAATGCAATAAGTTACTAGGGCGAATTTGAAACATGAATTGCTTTCTAAAAATAGTAGTAATTATAGTATGTATTTATGCCGATTCAAATTAATTGTTTACCTGTGTTACTTTTACCGTCACGTTTAATGTCATGGATTCAAGCACACGCGAATAAATGTCAATTGTTTTTTTGCTTAGCGGTAGTACGTTACTCAAAAAAACTTATGATTAATGCGTAGATATTCACATTTACACACAAACCCGTTGTGTATTTTATAGGTTTTTAAACTCAATATTAGATGCAATGTGAAAAAATATTTACCCGTTGTTTGTGAAGCAACTTTCCCCTCTACGAACACGGTTTTAGCAGACAGTCGGTAGTCAGTAGTGAACTTTTTATACACAGTACCTGTAACCTAACCGTAGACACTATATTTCAAAATTACATGACGATAAAAACTAAAATGAAATATTGTAATGAAATAGAGCATTACGGGAAATCTATGTACTAATCATACTGTGGTTTAATGTATGTACATGCTATAGAATGTAATATTTACGAGATAATAATGTACAATTAACGGTTACTCGACTGTCCTACTATTACAGTATTGCATCGCCCCGTAATTACACTGCACCTTTGCAACTTTTATAGTGCCCAACAACGTATATGGGTTTATCTGACAACTTTATGAAAACATTTGAGTAATTTCTTCAATTTGAAACAATTCTTTCATACAAGAGATTCGCTATAATATTCAGTATCGTCTAATACGTCCTGTGTAATTTCCAGCGAGTACACAAATATACCAAGTATGATGACAGATAAAAATCTCATTTCTAAACGCACTACATGGAAATGTTTCATAAGTTCCCTAAATTGCTTTTCAATTACCTGTTTGCTTGTTACTAATTAATTAATATAACAAGGTCAATAATGATAATATTTTGGTATTGTTGTAATAATTTAGTTAAGTCGGTGCAATGATTGTCGTGTTTTCTAATGAATTGTTAAGTGGTGCACGGTTAACTACAGATTAAATGTACAAAAACGTAATTGTAAACTCTATACACATACATCACTTCTAGATATAAAGTAGCGAGGTGGTACAACATTTATAGTCTCCCTACTTTACGCTGAATGGATCATTACATGTACAATTACTGGTAAAACATAATAAGATTAAAACCGTTACCAGAAAATAAAAGAAAAAAAGTACATAAAGAATAAACTATGCGTGTACAATTTTACCATTCAATAAGTTTGTGTCAATATACATACCTCTCTATATATCTATACCCTTCCCAAGTTTACATCTTTATCTCTCTCTATTATAAACTATTATATTGTTTAACCGAAATGGTCGCCAAAACTTTTGAGTACTGGAATTCGTTCAAATTTGTACCAATTTTACATAAAAATTTATTATTACGTACTACTTTATATGAGTACATACAAAAATACGACCTATTGTTATTCTAGATATGTGAATGCATACAAAAATGTTACTCCATAATAATGTGTATATCTTCTATATAATACATATATATATTACTATAAAATAAAATTTACTGTAATATTTATCCTGTATACATGATACAAAACATTATAAAAAATGATTATGATGAATGTCATTTTAGGACATAGAAAATACTTTTAATAAAACTATCACAACAACAATTGTGAATCAAAGTAATCAATGTGTATGAGATGAGAGCCGTAATATCTACCTTGCATTATTACATGACGTCCTCATAACACACTAATATCGAATTAAAGACCAGCAAGTTATCATCATCATTAAATTGATTGAAGCATCCACTTTTATTTCCCTGTCGAATCATTCGAGAAATTCGACCCTGTCTGTCTGTCGGTGTATATAGTTTTATGGATGACATGCTGCACATATCTTCCAGTACACAAAAACTTGAAAAGAAGTATCCATTCCAATTATAAAGGGGGCGAAGGTCAGCAAATAATATGAAATGAGCAATGTCAATAATTTCCACAATTTTTTCCTGTTCAAGTTTTGTGATCGTCTGGAGATTGGAATTGTTCATACTTCATACCTACGTAGTGCTGTGCATTTGTTCATTCTCACGAATAGTAATATTATAGTAATGTATGTAATAAGTAACACAACCACTAAACTGACAACTGGCAGGTTTAGGTATATAGCCGGTTTAGGAAACTAGTAGTCGTATGACTGACAGACAGACTCCACATTCACAAGTTTTTTTTTTTTTTTTTTTGCATAAAAACGATATACGATCTTGGTAAGACTCCAAAGAATGATGTGACCAACATACCTACATAGACATCTACATGTGCGTCGTTAAAAAGTCATATAAATGCATTAGATAAGCTATTTATTAGCTTATCAACTTCCATGGAGAGAAATGGTCAACAACACAGCACTGGAGATAAACTTTCTATTGACTCAACTTTGTCTGCAACTGCTAGGACTAGTATTTTATGTACATATTTTTTTCGAAAGAAAAGCAGCAACTAAGCTAACAACATCATCAAACATGTTCTCGGAGAGATAAACTTTAGAAAACTTTTATGCAGATTATTATATCTTTTTATAATGAATTGCAGCAGAAGCAAAAGATAAAGTTCTACTTTACTTGTTTTGCTGGATGCATGACCAGAGCTTCTTTCTTTTTATGACACCGTGCCTTGCTCATCAAATTCATCTATTTCTATACAAACAGCGATAAGAAGAGGACGACCTCGCTCAACCTTTGCTATTAGGAAACATTTTTTAGAGATATAGCCATAAGGTCTATAGGTGGATGCATTGATGTACAGGCAGATTGATTAAATAAAATGTTGTATGCATCTATGTATTTCTACCTTTCTTCTACATGTCTTACATGTCATCTTCTTGCGTGTCTTAAGTAATTAAATATAGTAAATTATCAATAAATACGCCCAAACTAAACATATAATTATTTGTCTCAAAAGTCTCAACAATCACCCGAGTATTACATGCATAATAGATTATCCTATTTACAAAAGATGTTTCACTTTGAAATAATAAAAAAGTTGCAGCTTTCAGGTTCTAATTCCAATATATATGTATATTCATAGCAATATATTAGAACTGGTTATGCAAATGTCCGTTGATCCTGACCACTGTAAGACATTTACATATAAGTGGAAGATCTAGCAGAGCCTGTAGGTCATTCGTAGGTTGTGCCTGGCTTAATCATTGTCTCTCCACTAAATTGCTTTTTTACACGGTGAGGGCATAAATCAAGGTGACGCTTCAGTCGTCTCCTCGCAGAAGGACACATTCATCCAGTCTCCAGACCAGAGACCCGAATTTCTCAGAGTGAACTTTTCAGAAAATTCATGCGACAAGATGTCTGGGCGTCCAGGCGTTTATCTTTTGCTCTTTATATCAGCAGTAATTTTTAATAGTGGAAATGTGGAGGGTTACACGGGAAGGCAAACCCATTTAAATGGTCAAGCGTATAAATGGGTTCACAGTCTGGAGCTCCCATCAAAAATGGAGGTGAGCTGGATTGATAGTGATCCGGAGTACATCACGATTGAAATGAAAGGACCGACCAGAGGCTACGTCGCTATCGGATTCTCGCCGTCTGGTGGAATGACCGGAGCGGATATGTTTGTTGGTTGGGTGGACTCGAATGGAGTGGCACATCTCCTGGACATGTTTGGAACCCGGAATGGTCAGCCGATTCTAGACAAAGTGCAGGATCTGGAGCTTCTAGGCGGAAAGGAAGATGAGAATGGAACGACAATTGTGTTTAGGAGAAAATGGGATACGTGCAACGAAGAGGATTTTCCTATTGGAGTGAGTTTTCCCTGTTTTTTATTATTAGCATTAAGGTTTATTTGGTGGGTGGAGGTGGTATCACGATGAACGTGCTATCATGGATTATTGTTTCCGTAACCCTTGGCAATTTTAATTTTTAAGTATTGTTGTTCCATGCTAGGATGATACCATGCGCTTAATTTGGGCCACGGACTCAAACGATCCGAAAGAAAAGTCGGGGAAAGGGCACGTTCCTGCATACCACGGCAAAGATACTTTCACCCGAGGTGTGAAAAGCACATTTTTGAAAATTCGTCCTAACCAAAGGAAATTTCCAGACCAGGAGGATGTCTACCCACCTAATGTGAAGCATGTGGATTTGACCGTCAGCAAAGTAGTTGTTCCAGACAAGGAAACGTATTATCATTGTGCCATTGTCAAATTTCCAAGGCTTCCAACAAAGCACCACATCATAGCTGTGAGATTTCATTTTACTTTTGCCTGCATTCTTGTAATACCGGTTATTTTAATGGTCTCTTAATCATCTTTATCTTGCTTTTGCATGCTTACTTGTATTAGCACCGTCCACTGATCGCAGATCCAAGTCTTCCCCACATTCATCACATCAACATCTACAAATGCCATGTTCCGGAAATACTCGGACTCAGGCCGGGTGATATATTTGAAAAGTATGTTGGTCAAACGGGAAGCGACTGTTACACTGAAGACGCGCCTAAGGAATGGACAGAATATTGCTTCGAGTTTAGAATCGCTGTAGGAGTTGGCAGCGAAGGTATTTAACTTAAATGAATGCATACATGCTGCTATATTACATGTTACGAGTAATGCATACATAAGTGATACATTTTGACTATCCTTATCGGGTTACTTGTAGGTGATATGCTCCCAGATCATCTCGGAGATGTCATTGGAGACACAGACGGTCCTACGTATTACAGGATTGAAGTTCATTATGAAAACCCACAAAAGCGAAAATGTAAGTCAAATGTAATTATGTGAATTTGGAAACAGTAATTACATAGCTTGCCTTTTACTAGCAGAACTGAAATGCTAAATGTGATAACATTACTATTTGACATTTCAGTAATTGACAGTTCAGGCATTCGAGTCTTTTACACGTCCAAGCTCAGGGAGTACGAAACAGCAGTGCTGTTTTCGGGACACCGTCGCACACCTTTCCTCACCATTCCGCCTCATCAGAAAAAGTACAGTACTTACGGCTTCTGCGGGTCAGAGTGCACACGAAAGGTGAGCGTTGTATAAGAAACGTTGGAATATTTAACAATGGTTAACGTTGTGTATGTCATGGGTATTTGATAATAGTGATTTTTTTCTCTTTCTCGTTATTGCAGGGCTTTCCAGAGGGGGGAATCAAAATTATCTCCGTCTTGCTACATGCTCACTTGACAGGACGAAAAATAGTTTTGAGACACATCCGAAATGGAAAGGAACTTCCGATAATAGCTCAGGACAATCACATTGACTTCAACTATCAACATTATCGTCAACTCTACGAAGAAGTGACAGTGCTTCCGGGAGATGAGCTGATAACAGAGTGCACTTTTGACACTGAGAAAAATAACACTTTTATATACGTTAGTTCAATTTCACTTTAGTTATACGTTAGCAACAATATATATTTTTATCTTCCCCAAAACTTACTAATAATTGACTATTGCCGTTTCAATAGGGCGGACTTTCTACTCGTCGAGAAATGTGCGAAACCTTCATTATCTATTATCCTAAATCATCCCTAATCGACTGTCGAAGTCAACCGGAATTTTACACTTATTTTAACTCCATGGGCGTTGGAAACGCATCAGGGGAGCTTCTGGAACAACTTCATTTGCCTTTCAATTCCAAATACCTGCCATAGTAAGTTATTTACCTACATAACTTATGTTGTATGTGGGTGGATGTAATTCAGTATTGTATGGAGTAACATGTGCATGGCTATTTGCTGAATTTCTAAACAGTGCAATAAAAGACGCGGCGTTGGCTGATGACTCCATGGTTTTGGAAAACGGTCGGGTGGACAACATTCCACATGATCTCTTTAGAGAAGTGGTAATCACTCGTCCCAAGGAACTTGAAGGCTACGATGTTCACGACTACATGATGAACCTAAACTGGGATGACGAGGAATTCGTCAAGTCTGTGGAGGAACAAAGAAAAACAGGTTATCATTACATGCACTGTGGATCCCCTGGAGGAAAGAAGATTCACACATCGGTAAGCGAGTATACAATTAGAGATGTCATATTAATATTTAAGCTATCTTTCGGAAATAGTTAAACAATGCACTTTATTCTTCCAACAGAGAGACGCATATCCCTACCCTGTTTACGAACCATTTATTGAGCCAATGAAACCCTGTCTTTCTACAAGCGCTGCACCCAGCTTATCTCAACCTAGCTTCCTCCTTCTTGCACTATTCTCATCCAATGCAATTTTATACTTTCTTCGTACTTTTAATTAACTACATTTTAGAATAATCTTTTTGTGATACTTTTAGTACCTTTACTACACTTTAACAAGCATGGACAAAACTTAATTGAGATCTTATTTGTCATATACATATATTCACATTTTAAAATTTAAATCCAGGATATTATTTTTAAGTTCAACAAACCAAATCAAAATACAGTTTTAACATTGAAATAAATACATAACAATTTTATGATAAAAAATATCCCTATTTACTCGTCTGATTAAACAACAAGTCATTACATTATTTTTATGATGAGCTGTGAAGTTCATTGCATTTCATTATTTGCCAACGCGTTCATTTCATGCACAAAAATACGCTTCCTTTGTTCTTTTCATTCATTCAACAAAGCAGCAGTACATAAGAACGGAGCGTGAGTTTGACCACTTTCGCTTTCATTCCCCTTCTTACTCTTCTGCACCGATGGCACACATCCTGTCATCTTATTCCAACAGGGAAGCGTCCCTATAAAGATCCCAAGAAGCGGTTTCTTTAACGTTGTTGCTTCAGCTGCTCCTGGAGAGTCACTCTCTGTCAGATAAGTAAACAGATAACACAAGCAGATACGCTCTCTGTGGAGGAAAACAAAGGAGGTGAGAGGACAGGGGATAATTAAATAAATAAAAAGATAGCCAGTCTCATAGTACAAATTACAAACAACGTAAGCTGCTTCTCGCCTTTGTTGGGTTAGTGGAACATGTTTCAGTATTATTAACAAAATAGTCTTTCAAGTCCTTTGTAGATTATTTTAGAATATATTTTTATATAGTAGCAAATAATATTATTTTTTAATTGTTTCTCATATCAAAATTGACCATTAAATTAAACTCTCTCACACACATTACAAGTAACAACAAGCAATCAAAAGGATATAAACTCTTTTATCGTTGCGTGCGTTGCTTTGTTCATTCATTCGTGTTTATTTAATGAAGATACACAGCTTATGTGGGATGTAATATGACATCTTATCTTGTATAATAATCTGATAAATAGCATCATCATAAATGTCAACCTTGAGTGTGTGTGTGTGTGGTTGGGCATCATTTTTTACTTTGATGCAGTGCAGACTTTTTTATAACTAGGTAAAGCAAATATATATTTAAACTGGGTTCATTTTATCTATCTTTGATTCTGGTTTTATGAAGATAATATGCGATATTTTTATATTTGCTGTGATTGATTAAAAGAGTGAAAGGCACGTTTGGTATGAGTTTGGAATATGTAGAACGCGTTCACCAAAACGCCTGGCTAAAATCATGCAATTTGTGTTGGCATTTTTTGTTTAAATGTAAAAACGAGTACCTATTGATTTCTTTTTGAATATGTCTGAAGATTGCCAAGACAGTTTGTGATTGATAATTATGAATTAAAAGGAGGACATCGGGGCATTGAGGACAAGAACGCTGACTCACGTGCTCAGTGCTCAATCGAAGAAATGTATGTAAGCAATTGTCCATCATTTTATAAACATATAATTCATAGTGTTGTAATTTTTTAAACTGTAATTTTGTTTTAACTAATTAAAATGTGTTTTTTACTGTTAGCTCTTTGTTATACCGGAAAAGCTTTTACAGCGATCTCAATTAACTTCTTCAACTGAAATCTTGCTCTCTTTTTAACTTCCAAAAACTACATACTTAACTGACTTCACTTATATCTTTCATCATGGACAAACGCCAAGAAAGAACCTGCGTGGATGCAGTTCATCGCAGAATCCTGGAAATGAGGAAACCGAAAAAGGAAAAGAATGGGAACGCTTCTTCATCGACGAACCCAAGGCAGGATGAGAATACGAACTCCAGGCCTGAATCGGGACCTACTGATTACAACCAGAATGTCCCAAAGTCCACGAGTTCAAACTCTGGAAAATTCACCAGTTGTCCACAGAGCAAACGAATGTGCCGAACGATCTGAACAGACCACAAAAAAAATGCCATAATAATATTACCAAAAAGGATGCCACATGTGAAGATAGAAAGATTACTTGTTAGATGATGATATATTTGCAATTTTATGAGAATTTTAATCGAAAAAATATAATATGCGAAATTTTTAGTTTTGTACGAACGGATAAATGTTGTAATGTCAAAGATTTATAAAAAATGAACAAAATGGAGAGCGGTATTAGTATTAGTAGTGTCATTAAACAACGATTTGGTTATTTTAAGAGATCTGAATTTTTAAATATATTTTACTTTGTATGAAATATTCTTTTTAACTAACCTCAAGCAACGGTGTATATATTTGAAACATACGTATTGTGAACTATTGTCAACGCTTTATTTATTTATTAACGCCCAACGACTTATTTATTTATGCTTTTATTTATTTATTGTTTCTATGTATTTCTTATAGTTTTGTTTGAGAGGAGGCGCACTTTAGTATAAACAAAAATAAAGAAACCTACTTATCAAAATTCCATCATTATATTTAATTGGACAGTGTTAATAACTTCATTTTTGCGACATGTAATGCATTCCCAGTGACGTAGCCAATCTAGGAAGTAACAAACCTTTGAATCAAGCAACGCAATTGATGAATGAAAAATTGTTTCCATTTAAAATGTAATCATACAGGAATGAACAGGTTAAATTAAAACGGTACCATTTTTATTTTATTGACTCGATTTATAATAATCTTTGTTATTTCCATTAGACGACATCCCTTTCTCTTGCGTAATATTATACAAACATTCACACATTTATTTAACACAACAGGCAGCAACTCTAAATAAATGACTATAATTTTCGAAATAGTAACAATAGTGGATATACAAATAACTACACATTAGGCAGCACAGCAATTTTTCATCCCTACCGGGTGTTACACATCCCACTTCTCTGTAGTTAATAAATGTCGGAATTTATCTTCCATCCTTACACTGGGCCTAGTTCGGGTGCACGCCTTTTCCAATTTCTTGGTTGCCATCCAATTATCATGTTTCCCAAGTGCCTGAGCGTGGCCATTTTCTTGCTCCTGAAAAAACACAAATATTCAACTTGAACCCGTTGATAACAAACAATGACCATTGTGTGCAACACCGATTGAACTGGAATGGTCTACTGATGAATTAATCGCACTGCAACTTTAATTGTTGACTAACGTCATAAAATAGCAATCCTTACCAGTGTTAAGTACGGATGACGCAACAGCAGCATATTATTTTCCTCCACCTTTAAACGATTCACCATTCGTTCGATGTTAACGGGATAGATGTGATGAGCCAGTCGATGTTTCCTGTTTAAAGGACAAAAGCGTAAAATGTCCAACATTAATTATCATCTATTTAATAACATTATAATGTACTTAACCCCTACCAACTGAGACAACCAATTTTAATTAAGTCGTCATTACTGATACTGGAGAATCTACAAACTTTGTCTACACACAAGCTTTGACATTAAATGTTACAGCAATTTGTTTAAATATTATCCATCCAACTTACCCAGTCCAAATGCACCCATTGGGCATTTTCCTCTTCAACAATGCAAGCGTCAGCCTCATCGTTAGTCCTTAAAACGCCACAACCACGCACAATTATAGCAGCTGCTAATTATTGGTAAAATAATTAGTGAATATTATTATATTAGTAAAGTACTGAATTACTTTACAATTTGTTGGATTTATGATGATGGAGAAGGAGAAATTAAACTCCAAAGCTCATTACAACGACAGGCAATAGAGATTACCCGGTACCTGCTCGCTTAAGCAGTTAGTTAATTATTTTAAAACCCTGCTTGCTAGCTTATCTGCCTTTGGAGTGGAACCTCCAACCTGAGCAGGATCAAGTTTGATTCCGATTCCGAGACTTCTCTCCACAAAAATGGTCAATAGCAGGCTTCGCGGTATTTAGACAAGGGTATCCTGAGACAAGAAACGGAACTGAACAAAGACCTGGTGCATGATAAGCGTACATTGGCAACCAAGTCATTGTTGATACCTTTGTGCACGATGCGATAATAAATAGTTAATAATTTAATGAAAGTGAAATAATTGGCAATTTAGATAGTACAAAAACGATCAGAGTGTTTTTTATTGGTGACACTAATAAAATAAATCTCTTTTTAATACGCATTAACTAAACCGTATTTACAACCAACATTTGAAGCATATTTAACCGAAGGCTTTTCTATCATTACGATTATCTTGTCTGTACAAAGTAGGATACTTAATTATCTTTCAATGCAGCATATATTTTTTAGGTATGTAGGTAATATATATAACAATTATTGTAGATGTATTTCCAACTTATAAGAAATTTTTTTTTCGCACTTAACATTCTAGGCAATTCACTCAGCATACACACAAAAGCACTTACATTTATTTGTACATGTAAGACAACAGGGTTTTTCAAATTCACAGTGGTCCATACAGTCCCTTTTTTGGTATAAAGGATTGTACGAATAATAAAGCATTCATTATCAAAAAGGATACATAATTAGTTAAACATTCCATATAAATTATTGTCTATTCAGTCCGGTTTTAAAATAGGATTAAAAGTGACATGACAATTATAAATCAGTTTGAAGTAATCTGAGGGTTCTTTCTGATTTTAACAGGATTTAAATTGCATAAAAATTAATTATTGAAATGCTATAGAGAGATGGTGTTCTATACAGCCAATCCGTTAATCGTCACGTGCATCGGCTGAGATATCACATCGGGCGTTATGTGACGCTTCTCCCCCTTTCCGTTTGTTGGATTGATCGTGTGGAACTTTTTGTGTCGGGGTGGTGGCACTGGGGGTCCACCGGATTGGCCGCCGAAACCGTCTCCAGAGCCCATTTTCCTCCTCGCTCTGCTCATCGTGTCGCTGACAAACTGGAGGATTTCCTTCCTGTAGAACCAGCCCAGCAGAGAGCCAAAGCCAACTGCAGCGAACATGAGAGCAATGAGTGCCATGATGAATGGCCAGATGGATGGTTCCGTTTTGTCCGATGTTTCGTCAATTGAGATCTCCGTGGATGTCTTGTCACCTTCCAGTTTATCTGTAAATAGAACAATTAACATTTCATTACAATTTTGTTAAAAACTTTCCAACTCCATACAAATATTTTTGATTTGATGACAATGCGCCAGGTCCGAAACAATTACTTTACTCTGTCCTGTACATATAGTACTGCCAAACAAGTACCACTAACTAAGTCCTCAGACCCACCGTACTAACATATTGTTTCATTTTTACTGGGTACAGAAACCAAAATTTGACCCCAGCATGGGGTAACTATTAAAAGAGTTGATCCTCTTTATTCCTTTCAAAAAAATAGCACGTAAACTCAAAAAAAGAATGGCTATTTTTGCATCGTATTTACTAGCCGACAAATAGGAACATAAACGCATAATAATGGTAGTATTTCTCCATGAAGGAAGAAAAGAGGTAGAGAGAGGTTTTTAGCTCTAGTATAAAATGCTGACAGACTGAGTAACTAAAAATTTCGACCCGTTTATGTAAGTTGCAAGGAGTTTTATGGTTTTTAACAACAGCAACAACAGTAGTAGCAACAATAATATTGTTATTCTTCCTCCACATCCACAATACTCACCGACATCAACAGTATTGTCCTCCTCGTCCTTATCATCAATGTCCTCAGTTTCTTCAGCGGATGCATAACCTTTATCGTCATAGATGGCAACATCAGAGCAGGCTCTAAACTGTTCTTGTGGACCACAACCAAGACCTTCCCTGGTTCCATCAGGACAGGGTCCACCCCAACTATTGGCAGCAATGTATCGCCACTGCAGTACGCACTGTGTGCAAGTTATATCCTTCGGCAGTAAGTACCTGGATTCAAATACTTTTGTGCCCTCACCGGGATAATACCTAGAGAGATGGAAAAAAGGCAAAAAGAAAAAAAATGTTTAAATGAATTTTTATGTTTGTGCCATTTTTTAAATCTCTTTTTTCATGCTCTTCTGTTCTTCTTCATCTAAAACACTAATGACAAACTTTTTCATTGTTGCTGCTGCGAGTACACCCTTTTCAACTTCCTTTCCAGGAAACTCAAGTACTACTCGCTATACTCGCATTGATGAAGAAAGGCATAAACAGCTCGTAAAATTTACGTCTTTTGTAATGTTGTACTAATGTATTTAGGTATATAGTATGTAGTAGTAAAATGTAAAAAAGATAACAAACAGGTAAGTAATTTCTCAAAATGCACGTAGACAAGGGAGGCCCAAAAAATATTTAAGTCGAGAAGAAGGAATATAAGTAAATCAAGGAGGTATTATCATTGTTATGTAGCTCACCTTGGTCCCTCTCCATTTGCTTGTTTGAGCACATGTCTGTCTAAACACTTTTCACTGGCAACCTTCTTTGGATTATTATTTGGACACATGCGGAATTCAAAGTAGCCTTTGTGATTTGCTGTCAGCTCTACTTTAATTCGAATAATCGAGTTTTGACGATATTTACGGACTATTATACCCTGCAAGAGACATAAAAGGAGGTATTAAATTTAGAATAATTTCTTTATTATTATTATTAATCTGTGTTTCATGTACTCCATTTTTTTTACAATTCCAGCAAAACATATAATATGTCTGATTTAATATGCTTACCTGAGCATAAGTTCCACCGGCTTCATTGGGTTTAGGTCCATCCCACGGATCCCCACAGACACCACACTTCCCCCCATTTTTCTGATGCTGCCTCGCAAAGCCACCGCAATACAGTTCATGGTCATTGTAATTTGCTGTTGTGTTGAAACCGTATCTAAACAAGAAGACGAAAACAAAGTCATGAATAATCGTCACTTTATCATCACTTTTTACTTTTCATTTGCAGGCGTGATACTGCAAACTCTAGAACTTGAAGGGAGTGAGAAGGGTAAGCTGTGTGACAGATATTTGGAGGTGGTAGTGGTGTAGGTAGGGATTATAAATTTAGCACGGTAATGGTTTTCGCAATGCACATCATTAAGCACAATAAACTAAGGATTAGCTAACAATGGCAGCATCGTCATAAACATCAATTTTTGTGGCAACTGCCTGCATGCATGTATATAGCAAATAGCAAGCAGTATAAAATAATATAATAAGCAACATATATACAATCATGAATCATGGTCAATAATAAAAGTACTTGCTAGCTGCTACTACGACTTCTGTTGTCACTATACTTGATATGGCATTTTTAACAAACAAAGCCACTTAAAAATGCAATCTGTATATTTTAACGAACTTTAACAATGCGACGTACGCAATTTCTTCATTTGTAGAAACCCTACTGCAAAGCAGAGGATTTCGTCACCGACATTTCTGTGTGGGAAATGGGGCATTCGGTTTATTGCCATTTTAGCCAAATAAGAAAAATTGCGCTTGACACTTGGCATCTAATCACAAGTTTGTATCTTGACAGTAAATACAGATCCTTGTTGGTATGCGCACGCGATAAAATTAATGTAGGCATGTGTCATTAAACCAATCAGTACGTTTTATTAGCACTAGTTTTATTTATTTACTCATGTATCAGGTCTTTTTATGGCAAGATTTCAGATCACCTTCATTACTGCACTTGGAGATGGAATCTATTTTTTTGCAGTGCAAAAAACTAATTGAACTCTTTCAGTAGATGATATCCATGCACAAATAGGATCAATGGTTAACTTTTTTATGCATGCCATGATGACGATTCCATTGCCATTGCCCATATAGGGCTATCTGAGCCGATTATGGGGGCGTTTTATGCTCTCGAACAGAATAATGGAGCAGGAAATTAACATTGGTTGTGTACTTAATTCGCAATGTTTCATTAACCTTAACAATAAATAACTTTGCTCAGAGGTGGGATCAAATTCGCTGTTAAGAAACAAGCGTTTAAATGTACATAAAATGCAACAAGCAATGAAGATAGGGCATCAATATATTATACGATGGAGTTGCAGTGCTGTTATACGTACAATCACATTGTTCGAAGCATAGAAGTTTGCAATGCACCGTGAATTTACTGACACAGTAATAATCACACAGTATGTTATATTATGATTATTAGTTGGAGCTTATTTACGATCGAATAAAACCAGCTCACAACTTCCGGTTTTTATTCACCGTTAAACAGAGCCGCATCGTCTGCTGTTAACAGTTTCATTACTTACGCATTTACGCATATCGCGCGTACCTGCTGAACAAGTTTTTATTATGTTTTATGTTGCTGCTGTTATGATACGATGGGAAGTTTTCGAGAATGTTTCACTTTCCTTTTCATTATCAATGAAGGACACGATATACCTACCTATTTATTTACAAAAGCAAAAATGCAATCATAATCATCATATTTGCAGATATTCCTCCATCACCGTTGTTAACAAAATGCCCGTAGTAGTGTAAGTAGGTATGCAAGAGTACAAGGATTGTAAGAATCCTTTGGTTGCATCATCAGCAAGAAGCAATGGCTTACAATTTACGACCTGTACGGTATCTGTAGTAAAGAACAGTTTAATGGCATTAATTTATGGAAACGCCTTTTGTTTGGCTCAAAAAAATTGAGAGTTGAACAGGCAGGAATTCACCTTCACTGATTAAAGATGACGTCGTCGACATGTAAGCATGTGGTCTTAATTATCGAAATTGTGCTGTTGGAGGAGATGGGGGATTACAAACTTAATTGAGCTACAAACGCTAATTAAATAATATAAACATAATGAATAGGGATGGCGTTGGGATTTGAAGTGAATTGACGTTGACGTGATCACGATTATTGAAGAGGAATGCACTTTTACAGGTACAATGTAATATGTGTGTATGCCTATTTTAAAGTCAGTGTGTTTGTTTCTAAACTACAATTCAAAGTTTTTGCTACAAAAGTGATTATGTAAGCATGTAAATAAAAATAAATATTTAAGTAAGTATGCCTATCCTTCTCTATAAATAATGCTTTATCAGATTAGAAATCTAGCGTTCATTTTTTGCGGTAATTAGGGACGCATAGTTTTTGCTGCTGTTTACTGTGTTTACTATTCTAAACTCAAAATTATAGCACAATTTCCATCCGCACAACTCTCTTCTTCTCCACTCTGCTATATAATTAGGCAACTATAAATTATTAACTGTAAATTGCCAAGAGGATGGTCTTTTAGAGAAGAAGGCAGTACGTACATTTTGAAAAAAGTAAACAATTGCCACATTTCTCAGGAAATATCGGAAGTTGGTAAAAGCCAATGAAACCTTATCCTACTAAAGCATTCAATCAAACGCAAGCGGTTATACGCTATTTTTCCGCTTTGAAATGTAAACCTCCGTTTGAAAAATAGGACTTTTTTTATAAAATTGATACAAAATGACTATAATTATTTCCAAGAGTGTTTGTTCCCCTGTGTACCTTGTACGAGTGCATCTTCACTCAGTTGACATTTTACAATGCAAATACTGCACAGGTACTTCCTTCCTTTGCAAAAAATGCTACCTCTTAGACAAAAGACAACAACGAAAGACGCAACGTTAAATAATACTAACTAAATACCTACAATTATACTTGTACGTGTGTCACCTTCAGCGTGTTTCTAGTAATATAATATATGCCTCTACATTTCAAGTGGCCAAGCTGTCTGGCAGAAGCTGAGCTTCTTCTTTTCCTTTATCACTCAAAATCATCAAGAAATTTTATCTCGCTGAATTTTCATAATGGTAGCGAGGAATTTGCCAATTATGATGGTTTATATGCAAACAAACCTTAAACACTGATTTCCATACCCATAAACAAAAATGATCAATCTTCTCCTCATCACTCACGTGCTATTATGATAAAATACATTTTCACATAATGTGTGCTTACAAACATTAAAATAAGCATGTACAGCATATTTTTTTAAATAAATTATAATGGTTACATCCTAGCGCACAAGTTTCTACCTGTTGCCTAGGCATACATCTATCTCCTCCACCGTTTAAAAGAAAAAAATTCAAGAACATTGAGGCGTTGTTTTTGTTGAAATGCACTACTGCAGAGCCTCAATTTAGACAGCTTTGCTGAACATTATGTTTATTTATCATAATAATGCTTAAATTCAAAATATTCTTGCAGAGCATGCGTGTAAAGGAACATTACAAACTGCAGCAGCGTGCCTTACCCACTCCACAGAGTAGTCCACACTCAACAATTCTCTCTACTTTTAGCTCTCACTTTATTATAGTCAACAATTCATTTCTTCGCTGAGACTCTACAATTAAAAGGCAGTCTAAAGCATATTATAAAAAACAACCAAAATAAAGAAGTTTTAAAAATAGGCTCTTTTTAACCGACACGGGGAGCAGAACAATAAGTGAGCTAAATACTTTTTAAGCGACGAAACAAACGCGCTGTAACATCCTTACTGACTCTTTTGCTACTGCAAATTAAGTGTAGAGAAATAAGCTTATGTGTACGATTAAAGTGTTACGCGTATGCAAATTATGAAAAGAGTGAGAAAAAAACGTTTAAACGAGAAAACGCTTTTTGTAGTAATAAACCTTATTTCTTGTAGAAGACTAGATGTAGACCGCGAGTTACTGTAAGATAGTAACAATATGATGTTTTCCTTAATTTTTCGCATTTTATCTGCACAGCTAGTAATTTTCGAGAGAGAAAAACAAACAATGCCACTTGAAGTAATCATGGTAGTTTGTAGACAAAGACGAGATGAAGTTCAATTGTTAACGAAGGTCCTCACTTGCATTAGAGCAGGTGCAACAGTTGACGGTCTCTTGCTGCTTATATCCTTCTCTTGATTTCGTTTTATTCAATGACATTTTAAACGTGACTATGCGACCATACGATGGTTTTGTTTCAGAAAAGTTAAACATTTAGTTGTTTTTTGTAGTATTTTGCAGCGTTCATGTCCTCTTGTTATATAGGTGGCAGTGCTATATAGTTTGCATTGGGAAATTGGGATTGGGTGGGACTACCTATTTACATAATCTACAAAATTGAAACTTAGGCCAAGTATTGGCATGGGCAATTTCACACCTGTTTCAATGAATAATATCATTTTCATTTCATTCAAGGAGTATCAGCTTGGCTAATGTAATTTTTGCTTTTCATACGCATTCTTTTAGGACTATACCCGTCGACGATATAAAGAATGAAAAGCGAAAGCTATTTACTTGATCTCCCGTCTTTTGTGCTTACTTTTCTATTCTATACATAGACGAAACAGCGAAAACACAACTTTGCAGCGTTTCTGATTATTTTTTGCAGATATCCGACTGTACACAATAGCAGCACTAAGATCACAATATAATCCGTTTTCATAATCACCATCACCAGACTCATTATTATTTTGAAGATGTTGATGCTACTGCAAGTGAGTACGAAAAGATGTGTTTCCAACTGTTTATGCCACGTGCTTTGATAACCATTATACGAAAGATGCGCAACACTTTTTAAATCGATTCGGCCTATCGTGATTATTCTAAAAACTATATAATCCACAAAAGTATGCAAATTATATTTAGCATTTTTAATCAGGCTCTGATTTATTTTGTTATGCGATTTGTCCCTATTTTCATCTCTTCGGTTATGAGAAACTGTCGCAAATAGTTGAACGGAGAAACAGACAGACATGTTGAAATTCGAAAAAAATATATATCATTTATTTCGCAGGCATGCATGCATAAGTACTCTTTAAGTTTATCTTATTACCATAATAGCCATTTTTGATACCCTGATAAACTTGCAATTACAATGAAAGTCTTCTTCAGAAATAAGCATCCTTTCAATTTTTATAAATAAGGGTTTAACTTTGGGGGGTTGGCATGGCACTAATTAAGCATTCATTCACTTTTTGTGTACACGATACTTTTACACTTACTCCTGCACTTTAACGGAATTATAGCGACTGCATACCACTCTTTTTTCATACAATGCTCATCTTTATTATAACGAAACTTATTATTAATAGCTTGGACTCTCCGACTCTTCTCTTCTCATCATCTCTCCCCATTTCACAGCAGAGCACAATGGGATGTTTTTTTATCACAATGCCATTAGTTCCTTATGGCACACACACAAAATCATTATGAATGTTAATATAGAAAACGTGGCCTCGCAGTAAATTTAAATAAAGAAAAGTGGTTGATGCAATGGCAATTTTAAGTTGGGATGGGAAGGATGCGCAGTTGTTATTGTTATGAATTCACTTGTTGCATATTATTATCATTATCATCATTTTATTACAAGGATCATAAACATTCGAAATTGCAACCTGCATATATATACCTACTCCGCTGCTGCAGCGCGCGTGCACTGTTCAAAAGAAATTGAAATGTCTTTTTTCAGAAAAAGGTGAAGTACAAGAACAAGGTATTATAGCCAGGGATGACGATATGGCCAGAGCAAAGTTACTTAAATACGATTTTATAAGCATAAATACTACGCATGGTCGCAAGCAAAAATCGTTAAGGCTCTAAGGGAAATTAAAAAAAAACTTTAAATACTGCAAAGCATTCAAACAATCATAAAATGATGATACTAAGGATCATTTAGTTTTCAAAACTCACCTCCACATAGAAGATCGTGACGGTGGCTCAATTAATCTGCCATGGCCTTTAACCTCATTCCATGAAATCATTGTACAAGCCAGAAACACTGCGACTGTGCTCCACATCCCTCTCGTGCTCTTCATCGAAGCCATGACTCCTCTTCTGATGATTGCTTTTTGTCCCTTTTTTTCTTCTACTGACTATACACACACTAGAGGTATATTACCTACGTCCTCGATTTATGATGAACAAAATGTGTGTGTGCAGTTTAAATCACTGCTTCTCTTTTTTTATTATTGCTGCTGCAGATAAGAGCAATTAATCCTGACATGTAAGGCATTCATGTAAGCATTTGTTTCTCTCCTGCGCTTCTTCGTATTCTTCTTTTTTATTTCGTTTCAATGTTTTTTTTTCTTCTTCTTGATGAAATCCCACGGGGCCAAAATATAGGTATCTTGTAGATTTTACCTTTAAAAAGTTTTTTTATACTGCTTAAATAAATATTTGGCTCAACTTCCTTTCGTCAACAAACAGAAATCCTCACAAAGTCAGTCAGTGAGCTACACTTTTTTCACAAACTATTTTACTTCTGCTCTAGGTACGCACTTGTTGAACGCAAACAGGGATGATGATGGCTCAACCAACTGCTTGTAATAATCAACTCACTTGTGAACAATGTCGGGCATGTGCCACTATAGTAGAGATTATGATGATATGGGCAAAATATTATTGTCATTACTTTTAATCTCAGAATGTATTTCTACAAAATTTTTGTTCTCGATTTACCAGATTCAAGGAAAAAGAGAGTCATATTTTTTTTCTTTGAAAATCTTCTAAAAATCATATATAAACTGTGTTCAAAATGCGTATGACATACATACATTTATACCACTCACGTAATAATAGATCACATGCATGCACTGACAATGACTACTTGACAAAAAACTGTATACAAATTGTAATAAGATCTCTGTCGTCGTCTGACTGAAAACTGTGCCTTTTTGTGATCGTATTTTCTCGGTGGGATGCTATTGTCAAAATATGAGTTTTTTTTCTTATCACGCAATTATTGCACATTTATCTGAAGATAACTACATGGTAGAACGGCAAGAGCCAGCAGACATCCACTGTGTTGACAAGAAAATAGTAGCACGTTCTAATTTAAGACTGGTTCTCACTTTCGTCAACGAGATTATTAAATTGTCAACTTTAGAAACGCGTTATGATGATGAGGGGATATTGACGGGTTGGACTAGACGAATATTATTATTATTATTATTTGTTCATTGACCAAGCAAATATTGTCAAGAGCGGCTCCTATTGTTGTTTTTGCTGACAATAACTCCAAATCTGTGTCTATAGATGAGATCGAACTTTTCATATAGCCTCTTTGTGGAATCCTTCCCAAGGGAGCATTAAAATTGTGGCCGTTGTGCTGTCCACTTCACACAGTTGACGTGGCTACTTTTGACGATGATGATGACCATAGAAAATCCCTTGGCGTCATATCTATAACAATGATAAATAAAAAACAATTAGGTTGCATCACTTAATTAATTGCTCATCGCAAATGATTCTATTAAATCATACGCTGATTGCATATGTGCACCATGGAAATAAATAACTAACATGTACCTAAGCACATTGTACATGCATAATATACGGTGGTGGTGCTGTTTCTTGACAACCATAAATTTCGGACTGAATTGAAACGCATGAGTCAATAACCTAATTACAAGTTGGGTTGGCTTCTTGTATGTATTAACAATTACTGACAATGGGAGTTTTAGTGCTCCTACTCCACACTCACCAACTCCAAAGTTCTAATTGATATTGTAGCACTCACTGCTTCATTGTTCAGAACGACCAAATTAAAATTGAATTTCTATTCAATTGCAGAGAGGGATACACACACCATATTTCATGCGTACTCATGTGTTTATCATAATGCGTTTCAGTCTCATTATGAGTAACATTATGCAACCGTACCACCCCAAATACACGACCCCTTTGGATTTTAGTTTTTTGTGCATATGTTGATAGTACCCCATGGTAGTACAACACATACCAAGTATTAGCCTCCTCTCTCCTCTGCGGTGGGCGTGAGGTGGCTCCGAGTAATTTTGCCTCCAAACTGTCAAAAAAATTAAATTTATTCTAAACAGTTTATCCGATTCCACGGAAATTTTGTGACAATATTTGTTACTAAAATCTAACTTGGAGATGTATTAGAGAGGTCTCTTGCTCAATCCTATATTGACGAAAAAAATATTTTCCCAATTTTCCAAAAACTTAACGTTTTTGTGACTTTACCAGCGCTAGTGGAACACATGTGCGGATGCAAAACCCATTGCACTTGGTATTAAATTTCGTCCTCTTTCTAACGCAGAAGACCGCTTGTCTCCATGTGCTTTTGGTTTTCAGGAATATCCAAAACAGTTTTTGGCTCCTAAAAAATTCCGAATATTTTTAAATAAAAAAATCAAATCTCCGGTTGATGACACACGATCTAATTGATTAAGCGTGCGTTAGAAAGCCAGATTTCAGGGGATGACTCAATATAAATTCGAAGTATCTGCTGGCCATGCTGTATGTGGAGTACGAGAGAGAATAAAAATGGCAAAAATCGGGAACCCTTGTTATTTCAAATTCAGATGGTTGTAATTTGTGAGTAAGCCAAATATTTCAAAAAATAAAAAAATCATATTTAGAGAATTTGAATATCTTCAAAACGAGCCATTAGTCAAACAATTTCACCTTCAACTGTGGTAGCTATAGTCGCTTAAAGTTAACACATGCAGAAATTCGGAAGGTAGCCAAATCTGTTAAAACTCCAGAAAACTTTCAAAATTTGATTTCTAGTTAGGAAAAAATACCTACCGCACCATTCGGTTGTCTTCGGAGCCCCAATAGAAGCATCTGATATGTTCATATTTTCATGGATGCACTGTAAGTGACCTTCTCGAGAGCAATTATATGGCTAATGACATTGTGAAATTTAACATACCGAAGCGGATTTAATTCATATTAACGCCATTTTAAGCCACCCTGTAAGGATTTCAGACAGCTTAAATGAATTAAAAACCACTTTTGGAAAGTTTACGGGCGTTTTAACAGATTTGGCTACCGTCCAAATTTCTGCATGTGTTAACTTTAAGCGACTATAGCTACCACAGTTGAAGGTGAAATTGTTTGACTAATGGCTCGTTTTGAAGATATTCAAATTCTCTAAATATGATTTTTTTATTTTTTGAAATATTTGGCTTACTCACAAATTACAACCATCTGAATTTGAAATAACAAGGGTTCCCGATTTTTGCCATTTTTATTCTCTCTCGTACTCCACATACAGCATGGCCAGCAGATACTTCGAATTTATATTGAGTCATCCCCTGAAATCTGGCTTTCTAACGCACGCTTAATCAATTAGATCGTGTGTCATCAACCGGAGATTTGATTTTTTTATTTAAAAATATTCGGAATTTTTTAGGAGCCAAAAACTGTTTTGGATATTCCTGAAAACCAAAAGCACATGGAGACAAGCGGTCTTCTGCGTTAGAAAGAGGACGAAATTTAATACCAAGTGCAATGGGTTTTGCATCCGCACATGTGTTCCACTAGCGCTGGTAAAGTCACAAAAACGTTAAGTTTTTGGAAAATTGGGAAAATATTTTTTTCGTCAATATAGGATTGAGCAAGAGACCTCTCTAATACATCTCCAAGTTAGATTTTAGTAACAAATATTGTCACAAAATTTCCGTGGAATCGGATAAACTGTTTAGAATAAATTTAATTTTTTTGACAGTTTGGAGGCAAAATTACTCGGAGCCACCTCACGCCCACCGCAGAGGAGAGAGGAGGCTAATACTTGGTATGTGTTGTACTACCATGGGGTACTATCAACATATGCACAAAAAACTAAAATCCAAAGGGGTCGTGTATTTGGGGTGGTACGGTTGCATAATGTTACTAATATTAGTAAAACTGCACAAGAATTGGATTATGTGTGGGTGTAGTTGTATGGCTGTGAGCAAGAATATGGAAAAGTTCACGCCTTAGCTCGCCAGATTTTGTTTTTGTTTTTCTGCCATTATTAACTTACAGCAGCCTGATTATGAGGAATCATTATTGTTATGAATATTATGAGGAGTTGTGTAAACTCTTTGGCTCGACCAATGCAAAAGGAATATAGGAATGGAATATCTTTATGAACCTGTGCATATTATTTATTGCAAAAAAAAGTTTTAAAAAAATCTTAATGCCGACATAAAATTTAGAACAAAAGGTTTGGTCACTCTTCCTAATTGGCTCCCTACAAATAATTGTATAATATTTCCAACTTTTTAGCAGCAGTATTCTGAAAAAGACTATCGATTTCGGCATCACCGGATGGATACCACCGTTCCTTATACTGACATAATGCACATTACGTCTTCAAAAATGACTCCTCCACCACCATCCACATCATCATCGACACAGATGCTCTTCGAGGTGGCAGTCTATATTTGTGTGACTCTTCCATATTTGTAGGTAATCCATGCAAAATCCTCAAGATTGAAATGAAATTGATTATTCATGCAGCCATGTTGTTCTTTGCACATTTGTACAAAATATGCACCGCCGCGAATCACATCACACCGTGTGTAGATATGTATGTATTTCTGAAGTGTGATTGAATGTTTTCATTTTCATGAATTAATGTATTTTTTCCAATAAATTAGTCATGTTTAAACCTAGGATGGAATGAGCAGTCAATTGTATGTCTTACTCATTGTCAGCATGTAATATATGGGATTATATTTCCTGACTTGAGAACAAAACTGTTTTCAAGAAAAATTAATTCATTCAAAACGAGAACTTTATTCAGTGTTGAGACACCGCTGCCGCCACTACTACAATGATAACGTGTGCATGTAAGTTCCATCACGAAAGAGTATTATCAAATTTTGAAAGCGTCTTGCTAGTTTCATTCGCATAAAGAATGAAAATTATAATAATAATTGTGAGTGTTGTGGATTATATAATAACACGTACATACATACACAGAGCACTGGTGGCGATTGCACACGGAGGACCGTTGACAATCGTAAAATAATGCATGTCGTGGACAAAATTACATAAAAGTCTCTACCTCCAAAAAACCTTTTGTCCTCCTCACTCAAATAGCCTACTTTTCATCGTCAGTCAAACAATTCCCTAAAACAGAGTTTGACAAATTTGGGTTGTTCATAATACCAAAAGGAATTCATCTTCATTCACTACTCTGAGGAATTTTCATGCTTCCACACTTGCCTCCTCTACACCACACAGGTATACAACAAACAGTGAACAAATACGTAGAAAAACATTACATTTCTAGTTGGTCGGATGTCAGTCCGTTTTCTTGACTGCTCAGCTTACATACATGCATACATGACTACATGACACGTACAAGTTTGACGGATGATTGATTTTAGAATACCATTTACACATTCTCTAGATACTTAGAAAGCATTAGTCACAATCATACACATTATGCACCTGCAACAAATATTATTATGTTGAGCTGAAGAAGAAGATGCTGCTGAGCTGCTTCATTACAAATTTTTCTTGGAGGAGACCTACTTAACTGGGGCAAACAATTTCTTCAAAAAATGCTTAGTCCACATGTATGTATGTTCTTAATTTTATTAAATAAAAAAATGTTGATAGAGTTGAGTTCAACGGTGAACATTTTTTACTCTTATGCCATTTTATTATTCGTACACTGTTTCCTCATTTGCAGGAGGGATGATGTTTACAACCACGCATTTATATAAAACGCACAGCAATTACATCCAAGAGTGAGTAGTGCAATGAAAGTAACATGATTTCGTTTTCTACGAACAACGAAAAATTCGCATGTTGTTCCTATACATTTATAAAAGTGCAGTACGTGTAAGGGAAAAGTTTGAAACACGCAATTAATTTGTAGATACGGTACAACAATTAGCGCAAGATGTATGTAGTCTGCGCTGAGAATGTTTGCTATTATTGTAACCTAGTTTAATCAAAAACTTCTTTATGGTCAGTTGCAGTTTATTTAAAAGATAGCGTAGCAGACACGTCTAAAACTCCCAGAAGAAGAATTTTTTATTCAAGTTGTAAAAAGTAAAATGATTTGGCTAAAAATGCTTTGGCTGTGAGTGAGCTGGTTAGTTATACACAACGTCACGTCGTCGATGAAACAATAATGAACTGCCAATACGTATTACTTTGTCTTTCTAAAAAGTGTTAATCCTCAACTTAGGCAGATACATGCTATTTGATCAGAAGTACAATATACTTCACTGGCTTGAGTAAACCTTGCAGAAACAAAGTGGAAAACAGAGGGTGTCTTACACACAGACGCATAACAAATGAACTGAAGCGTTAAAAACATTTATATTGCGCCGCGCTTAGAATGTCAGTCAGAAATACCGACTCAGAGTAATGATAAAAATAATCAAATTATTCGAGATAACAAAGTAATGCATGTACAGTTCACAAGGAATACATTTTGTTTTGCACGCACGCGTATATAATTACTTGCATATCTCAATACCTGATTCAATCAATTTACCTGCCATTATATTATGAAGTTCGCTACATTTATTTTTGTACTTGAATCCAAATTGCCAATAAATCGCAATTCCTTAAAGAAGCTAGCACAAAAGTATAAAATGTTTGTCAAGAAAAATAATGCTAGTATCTTCTGAAGATAATGAAATCATCAGCTTGCTTAATGTATAATGCATCAAAGTTAGATAACGACGAACAAAAATTAAGTCTTACCAATTAATGAGAAATCTGAAAGGCTTGTTTTGATGATGTCGGGATTTTTATCAAGCCTCTGAGCGTCGTTTTAAAAGTACTTTTTATTGCAGTGCTCTAGATGTTCAGCTTAATGCATTGATCTGCGAGCAACTTTGAATAAAAGCTGTCGCCTTTCTCCTAGTAGCACTTATCGGAACAATAGATGACCACTGCACATGTGACACTAATAGATTGTTAATTGGCATTAAATGTCACTCACTCAGTTATCTATAGCTATATATTTTATATTGGGAGGAGCAAATTCCTATATACGTTCTATTTTCTAAAACAACTACCTATCTATCGTGCTATCAATCTTGTACACTTAAATGTGAACTTTAGCCGCTTGCTCATTTTTTTTTGTTTTATCAAAACTTTGCACTTTCAAAAAGCCAATGCAAATCTGGCTGGGCATCTGCGACAGACAAACAAGAAGTAAGAGAGCACACTTTTCCACTAAAAACTACGTTGTTTGAGATTGTGAACTGATGGGAATGACACGCCACGAAATACTGAGCAAAGGTGTACGCATGTCTCAAACTAGACCAGATATAATATTCGCTTCAAAAATTTTGACAGGTAGGAATAAAACATGAAAATGTAGTGCAAGTGCTCATCATAAAGAAACTTGACAAAAAATCACAACAGGTATCACATTATTCTAATGTCAAGCCCATGAGTCTGACTATCTTAATACTAATATAAAAACATGCCACATTATGGATTTCTCAAGGGTACCTTTTTATTTATTAGTTTATCTCTCTAAAGTAAAAAGGTGCATACACACACATGTGGCCTGAAAGCCCTCAAAATATGTACAAGTAAGCCTATAAATCTCAATGCACATGGTAAAGATTGTAGTATTTAGTTAAAGAAAGTCTCTGCCAGACAACACGTACTTATATTTCAAATGTGTATTACTTTACAACATTTGTATGGAGGGACTGCTGCTACTGCTGCATCGTTCTGCAGTAATTGTGCATGCAGTCCTCTCATGGTCATTTCATTCAGTTTGCTTCTTAATCTCCTCAAGTCTATGTGACGCAGTATTTTCGTAAAGAGCTTGTCAAAAATACTCTCATGAGACAAAATACGAAAAAAGTCAACCAAGTTTTTTAACCAGTAACGACGAAACCTCGTCTGTAATAATGAGGATTGTTCTTCCTTCACTGTACGGATAATGAATAATGACACTCTGTTCAGACACGGTACTCACCAGGGACCTAACTGTCTCGTTCTTTATCTATTACACCTAAATGGCGGAAATTAACTGACAGCATAACCAGCAATACTGATTTTACTCAGAACTGGAATCCCAGAGCTGAATATGTATTTTTAAGCAGAATACCTGTCGGAAATGAAATATCCGTCCGTACATATATTCATCGCATTTAACATACCTAGTTTAACGTTGTATGTTAGTAGTGCCTACGTGAGGACCTGCATGTGGACTTATGTCTTCCGTTTAAAAAATAGACAGTTTGAAAGGGCAATCCGAATTGAACCAATATATCCTAAAATCAGATGGGCATAACCCACTTTTCCGCATGCAGTAAACAATAACGGAAAGTTTCTTTAGAAAGTGTTGTAGAGAGTAAAGAAGAGACTTTACTTTTTATAATCTTGCAATTAACCAATGTATTTATGGATTTATTACAAGCCTATTTGTGCATTCCGGCTTGTAAATGTAAAATACCTTAATACTGTAGAAAATCGGTAAATGCAGTCATTCATGAATTCATTGAGGAATAGGGGCAGAAGAAGAGAAGACAACGACTTATGAGTTCTGAGAACAATTGATATCTCAAGAATGTTTTCTTATGAGCATAATGCATAAATTCAGTATGATTATATGATGTACATGAAACATGAGGCAATACATATTATCCATTAAATGGTTAAATATCAAGGTGGTGTAATATTGTGCTGGGATACAGTATTCGGGTAACAGAGATGACACCAGTTTCAGCAGCGGCAGCCTGTGTTTCATGAACCTGAACTTGCGTGTCCACACATATGGTTATCCTAGCAAAAAATGGGTTGACCGACAAGGAAAAAATGTCAAAACCGGAAAAGTTGTAAATGACACGTGGCGATTTCATACACCAGTTCCTCGCCTAATGTTCGGAAGAAGATGCGGAGCGGAACGCATGCTGTCTTGAATGCAGATGAACCTGTTGTTGTGTCGGTGCCATACTGTCTGACCTGACTGGCCACTATCTGGCCACGGATTGAGTTTCAGTCAACCAATTTTTTTCTTCTTCTTCATATAAAATGATACGCTCCATTGACAAGGCTACTTTTTTTCTTTGATCTAAGAATGAAAGTAATTCAAGTGTGTAAGTTGCAGCAGCAGAGCAGATGCACATTTGGGCCTCTGGCTCAACTCTTTCTTTCATTGATGTATGTACATAATATGCCAAGTACTTGAAACCACCACTTATTGCTTTACTAATATGCGCTTCAGGTTTATTTTTATTGTCTATCTGAATACTAGAGAGTTCCTTAATATGGTTCATCAACTCTGTAAAATTTAGCAAGCTTGTAAAAGTTTTATTGCCGATTAAAAACAGGCGGTGGTGGTGTGAATTGAACATTGGTTAAATTGGACAATAAACACAAGTAAAGGAGAAAATACATTGACTGCGCATATCTATTGTCCGATTGTTTATGATGACTAAACCAAAAAAGGATGTTTTATTACTGCTGCAACAACAACACAACGCTTACTATAGTGTTTTCAGAAGAGCCCTTTAGGATGAGAACAAACAATTTTTATTTTTTTATTTTACAGTTTCTATTCATTTAATGCCGAAATGTTACTGTCCCAAACCAAACCAGGAGAATTAATAACAATTATAACAAAAGTCATAATAAAAGTTTAGATTATAAAAATGTTCATGGTTGGGTTGGACATGTATATGTACCTACTACCTACCTAAGAAATGAAAGTATGTTGATCCCTCAGTTAGTAGATAAATAATCAATGTGCTCAAAGTTTACACGCATTTTGTCGCTTGTATTCAATTGTAATAATATGAATTTAGTCAACTCACGCCAGACATGACGGAACCAGTGAGAGGAGTGCGCTTTCAACTGGTATTGGAAAGGGTTGAAAATGACATTGAATGATGTGTGACATTTGGCAAAGCAGCAAGCAAGTCCACCGCAAAAGAATTATTAAAACGACGAAAAAGTATATATGCGCCGTGCAGCAGTATAAACGGCAAGACAATTCGGTATAGGTACCTATACTGATCCACGCAAGCAATCTTACTTCCTAATCCGGAGAATCGACTATAAAATTTCATTGCGACTCAACTACTTCAAACTCAACTAGATCGAACCAGAGTGAAACTCGTTGAAAATGACAACTTGGAATTAACGACACGGGAATTATCTTTAACGCTATAATGCACTTTTCGTATTCAGCAAAATAATACTAATCGTAAGTAAGCTTGCTACTTTATAGAGCAATAATTTATAAAGTAATAGCTTGAGTGAAAAGAAAAAAGGCAGCTTCTCCATATAACATATCAATCGATTAAATGCTTTAATGTTTGCGTTTCGCTTAATATTTCAAAAACGAATCCACCTGACACTTCCACTTTAGCAAGCTGTATCGCCACGACAAATGCAAGCGTACCCGTAGTAATGATATAATGACAGGAGAGACGATTTCCTCCACAATAGGCTTTTCTGAGAAGAAGAGCTTGACGTGCAATTCAATTTAGGTACGCGTAAAAATTTGTTGATGTTGATACTGTTGTCATTTGAAAAGTGAGAATCCAATAATGAATAGCTTCTTTTATTATACAAAGCCAAAAAGCAGCTTTATTCAATCAAAAAACTGGTCTCAACACCTCCTTATCCCATTCATCCATCCTTTCTTCTTCTTCCTATTTTTCATTATTTTATTAACACAAATTTTCTCTGATCTCTAGCGGATAAAAAGTGCGGAAAATTAGTAATCCGTGTAAACAAGCTGACTAGATGACAGATAAGCTCCTTTTCGTTCATGATACTTTATAATATTCACCTTTGGCTTTTAAGATTATTATTATGATTACTTAAGATTTGTAAAGGCGCAGTCGTGTAGAATATGTAGTAGGATAATAACTTCTTATTATTCAGCTACATACAGCACGGTAGTGGCATAGTAGCAGTAGTAGGAAGTGTGTAGGTAGGTCTCAAATCAAAAATGCATCTTTGCTATCGCATAAAAGTAAAGTCTTGTTTGTAAGCTTACGGAAATTTCGTGTCGTTGCCTTATTATTTCTGATTATTGCTTATTATTACCTTTTTACATTATCTCCACTACCATTCGATGTTTCTACATTAATAGAGATTATAAAACATATTAAAAGGGTTGTATATAGATATACCATCACATCACACAACAGTTTAAAGTTTTTTTTGCCCGGCCACGTTACTGCATATTATGTGTTTAGATGTATTGAAGAAAAACACGAAATTCTCATTTAGGTATAATGTAATTTTTCTCTTTTGAAGGCTCCTTCTCCTCTCTCTCTACAAACCAGACTTACAGGCGTGTGTAAAAACTTTTCCTTTTCAAGTTTGTAAAATTCTTATCATTTTTCCTTCTTGTTGCGTTTTGTAATAGTTACAGATATACAGAAGTAGGAGCACGTTGGGTACTAGGGAAAATGATTAATGAAAATTTATCCCTAAACCCCTTTCTTTCTGTAACTACCACGACGACGACTATGCAACTGTAAATAAATGTTCATGCGTAACTTAATGACAATTAAGAAATTAGCGCCATCGTTCCTCTTTACGATAACGACAAAATCTTGTGTATATGTGGAATACACGTAAGATCATTTTGCCATGTTTCTAGCAAGGAGGAATAGGAAATGAAGCGTGCCGTAATGACAGTAATCATGAGCAACACTTGACTGCGTAGTTATTGTTGCCCATGTGCATTTTTTAAATGGAATGTTCATTATATGTGCTAGGGCTAGGTTGATAGCATTACTTTTGCTGCAGTTTGCGTCAAATAAGTTTTAGGGGAAATTGCAGAAAGTTTTTAAGTTAATCATCATTAGAAAAATTGTCTCTACTTACATTCATTCTTCTGTTCCCTTGAACATTATTATTCCTCCATCCTCTCTCTCTCCCAGCAACTGCTGAATCAATTACATGAAATGAAACACATCGCATTGGAAAGAGAAACTCAACCGGTCAACTTCTTGTGCATTGGTAGTCGCTACAGTAGCAAGGCGCAAATTCAGTTGTAACGTAGGGTAGGTAGATGATATGTTACTCACTTAATTTTATTTATTTCTATAAATGTATTATTAATCTTAATAAATACACACATTTTTTCCATCTTTCATATGTCTTCAGCCAAATGGAGTGCGAAAAAAACCACGAACAAAATATTCCTCAAAGCAAATTTACTATTACTTTATATAGATACGTGTTTTGTGTATCCTTTTTCTTACAATAACAATAACAAAAAAATTTCTTTTATTGCGTTTGTATGCACTTTTGAAGGAGAAGAAGAAAACTTTTAATATCGTTTAGAGTTCGTTGACAAAGGATAAGGAAATGACAAAAGTGCAGGGTATGTAATCGCGGTATTAGATATAAGTATTGTGTGCTTGCAAAAAAAATCACAATTTAAAAGGAAATGCTGCTGTTGTTTTGCTGTTTTGTGTTTTGCGATTACTATGATTAAATAAGCGCTCTGTGTGTGTGTTTTGTTTTCTGTACTCACATAATGGCAAACTAAACTAAACTGTTTCCTTTCACATCTTCACGTAATCTTTTATTTGTAAGTTCATGTAAAATGTACTCACGTTTTTATATAAATATCTTTGCATTTAAATTATTGTAGTTTCTTTTGAGCGTTGTTTTTTATATTTATGAAGTGAAAAAATGTACGTCATACACGACACAATATCATGGCGTTTTTTTTCAAGGGAAAGGATTATCGTCCGCTGTAGTAATGCATGCAGATGAGATGATAGAACACAAAAAACGGATTTACTACTTGCAGTTTTCTGTGATTGTATTTGTATATTTATTTATTTGTAGCACCGTTTTTTATGAACTCGTATTTTTATTTTTTATTTATATCTATTCACTATTAAAAATATTATAATGAGGAGGAAGATGAGCAGATAAATTTTTGTAGTGGCATGAATAATCGTGGAAATGGTTACAATTTCATATTTTGATATTTCAGCAGACGCAAGATAGTCTGTTGTACAAATATGTCCTATGAAACTGCTAACGTCAGAGTGTGCAATGTGTGGTTATGAGATGTTGTGCAGTTATTTGTATGAAATCCGTACATGCGTATACCAAGTGACGTTATGACTATGATGGTAATGGTGACACATATTAAGAGTTCAATAAAGAACACAATAAGTATATATATGGATGACGGAATGAGACAAAAATAAACAAATAATAATAATATATCATAAATGTGAGTTTATTTTTACATTTTGATATGGAGTACTACGCATGCTTGCCTACATCATATCCTTGTTCCCAGTTCAATGAACATACGATACGATAGTACGACAAATGTCTTGTTCATGGTAGAAAAAAAATCTCAAACTGTGTGACACTAATTATCTACATTGTTTATCGTTATCCAATTATATTTTTATCCAATTATCATTCCCATATGTAAATCGAATCACACGCATAAACTACATACAACAGATTTCTTACTGCTCCTCCTTCATTCTTATTCTTAACGGAGTGACATTTTTATCAATTCGTGTATGCAAAAAATGCGTACGTGTGCAACTGCTCGATAATCGCCAATAGGTTTATTGTGCTATCGTGACACATTCATATCATATCAAAAATCATTATCAGTGCAACGCAAGAAAGAACGAGTTCATGATGAAATCTTCCTAACTACGTATAAAGCTTAAAATAACTACATGCATGACTACAAAATTTGATGAAAAATACTATATTCTACTTTTTTGTTTTTCTATTCAATAAAATTGTTGGTTTTTCGTTTCTGAGTTTAGAATTGAATTGTCATAATAATATCACTGCTCACAGCATAACCTTGTACAATTGACAATTGCATTTGTTTCAAAACCAAAAGTTTAAAGTTATGACTCATTTTACATTAGAAAAACAAAAAGTACAAATTATTGACACAGAATCTGAGGACATTTTTATTTTATTTCAGAAAATGAGGCTATGTAGATTAAGGCTAAAAAATTTGGTATTGATTTTTCATTTTCAGCTCCATTGTTACAAAAGGGCCCCATAGCAATTTACTTTATCTATCTTATATCGTAATTCAGATATATCTGATGATTCACGAAATGATTCACGAATGTGCTAGTTTAAATTGTCTTGCTGATTTTCTTTGTTGATTAAAATGATGCAGCTTGTCGAGTACTGCAGAGATTTAAGTATGTATTAAAGGGAGAACTGATGTGCGTGCTCTTGCAAAATAACAGAATAGTCAAAGCAGAATAGTCATATGGGAGTGAGTACACGATTTCTTCACGTATACCAAACTGGAAAGCAACTCTTTGATAAATTATGACTCATTCTGAACGGCCCCACAAGATCATACCATAACATCTATTTGCTGCTTCCGATAGAGAGCCCAGATATATTAAAGCCTTTAGCACCACCGTTATTTCATAACTACATATGTAATAAGTCAATTTACTTGCACCCTGCAGCACAGCAATGGCTCAAGTGACGCAGGTATGCAAAATTCTCCAATTTTTAAAATCACCGTACAGTTTGACAGGAAATATCGCAATCAGACGGCCATTGCAAACAATAGTGCAGTTATAAACTTTGCAAAACTTGACATGGTAAAATTATCCACATCCCTTGAGTTGTTCGTTTCACCGACCACAGACCAGCATACTGTTCACTAATAGTGAATACTAGTATGCAAATCACATAAGCAATTGTTGAGGAAAAGGGTCGTCAATATATCCTCATAATATGGCTTTCATGGCAAGTCGAAGAAGGCTTGTCGACTACAAGTGCAGATTTTTAGGTGATCGTGGTCGCAGAAATGGTAGCAAAGTCCCATTTCAATATGGCATTGTTTTTATGCAAAGGAAAACCAAATGTTGACAAATAGCACTCAGACAACAACCAACAATGGTTGGTTGGTCACCCTAGAGTCAGAATTCATGCATGATAGAACCGAATGAAATCTTTCATCTTAATTATCACCATGCCGCAGTATCCCGATGAAAACATAATGAAGGAAGACACATCACGACTATCGCATAATCATTGCGTAACTCTGCAAAATAGCAATCGCAATTGCATTGACAACGCATTATTTTTTTGTTCGTACGTATATTTGTATTGTCATAATATTATCAGATTATCACATGAGTATGTGAAGAACCACAGAGTGGGGAATATGGTTGCAGATGTGTAAAGTGTGGAGAAAAAAATAGTTACCAAGAAGTGGTAAGTAAAGAAGTGTGGTATAAATGAACTAAAGATTTTACCGACAAAAACTACAAACATTCATTACTACAACTGTCGGTTTATAATTATAAGGCCATTCAGCGTCCCTCCATTTTATATTTGTATACACACCATACGCAATCCCGTTGCGTATACAGAACAGGACAATATTATGTACCTAAGTACGCTCTTTTAAAGAAACTACATTTAAAATATATGAATCAAAAGTGTGTCGCATGTGTGGTAATGGTCGTTGATAATGATATTCTCACTAAAAAAGTGGCCAGTTTCAAAGCAGTAGACTTTCATTGAAAAAAAATCGGAATTTCATCCTCATCTGCAATGTCGTAAATTACGACTCGTAAGTTGCAACTAGGTACACATAATGTGACTGATGTCAGTAGGTCGAAAGTCAAAATTTTGTTTATATTTTTATTGAATTCAGTACGCCGATCGTCAATCTGCGTCACTTTCCATGCAAAAAATGAGTTATTATTAGTTAATATATGAAAATGCGCAGAAAATAGCCTGAAAATAGAAAGGAATTCTATCATTTCTTGTGAAATGTTAGTTTTTATTGGACAACCCATCATATAGTATCAATCCCAGCATAATATTTATTATGATTTGGAGTCGGATTTTGGTTTTTACAGATTATAGGAGTGGAAAAACTGACAAGCAAATAAAGCCTGAAACAGTCACGTGACAAGAGTTGGTTAGAACAATGGACATCCAAGTATGTAGTACACTTTTATTTTTAATGCATACAACAATAAATTGCATACACTGCATCTACCTATTAATCTGCCATCTCTTTGAGTTACGACTGGGATACAATCCACCATACATTATCATTTGTGTCCAATAATAGAGCGTTATCTTCTTCATTCTTTTATTGCATCGTTTTTTTCGTACTTTTTGACCGCAACAACGGCCGCCGATTAATACAAAAAGCATAACATTCAATGAAATGTGAGCTCAGCCCTTTTTTGGATGTATATGCATGCTAATAAATAGTGAAGCAAATAAATACGAGCACTTGCAGTCTGTATCAATTTTTGGCACGTTTAAAAAATGATTCATGTATTTTTTTTGTACGGCTACTACAGCTACTACATGGCTAAGCGTACGGCTTAAACTCATCGCAATAAAAAAAAGAACAAATGGTGTCAGCACAACAAGTCGAGGAGAGAACTGCAGTAAATTACTAGCTCTTTGTTGCATTACACGTTGTTAAATAGTTGAATGAAAAATTATGAAAGGTGGAGATTGGGGATACCTGCAAAAGCACATTTTGGATGACAGGTGAACATGCATGTAACTATTGCCTGCTGCCATGGTCCCATTTGCAGAGGTCAATGGTTTATTGTTTATTCGCTAATATTTCGCTATTTTAGGATACGAAACTGTTACATAGAATGCATTGACAGGAAACAAATGAAATGTTTTAGTTTCAACTGATATTACATATAGGTATGTATGTAATGTCTTGTTAACAGTACAATTTGTCGATTTAAGCATGCAGAACAATGAAAATGGTTCTTGGGTCTGATCAGAATAATATTTGTACTTGACTTTTTGACTGCAGTAGTGATTTTGACTTTAGCATATTTACATTTCCATATGCCATCAATCATAATCATTCAATGGTGCAATAATAAAAAATAATCTCATAACATTATCGTCTTGATGATCTCGTTTAAAAATAATCTCTGCGAATCGCAGACTGTGATAGTGCTTATTAAAGAAGTAGATAATAATTTGTAGATGTCATTTTTGCTTATTTGTATGTGTCGTTTCAAGCGTCCCGATCACATTAATCTTTTTTCTATTAATCTCGCATTAGTGTCGGTAGTAAGTAAAAATTTCTGCGATAGCGACACTATCAATTCATAAACACAACCGAAATGCTGTCGTATCCCTAAAGCTGAGTTGCCATATCCTTCCTCCACCCTCCTTTCCAATGTATGTATTTTCAAATGGATATTCATTTATGTCGTCCTTTCTATTTATTAACGAGACGGGATCACTTTTTAATGATCCATCACCACATCATCATCAGATTGGAAATTACCTTTGACCCCCTAAAGTTTTCATAATAGCGTATTTTAGCGGCACGCGCAACAACAATTGAAACATATAGCATTTTAACTATGTAATTAAAGTTTATGAATAAGCAGTATCTAACATCTACTGGAGGCTATATACATTTAAGCAACAAATGCACCTTCATGGAGATAAGCTACGGGTATATTATAAAGATAACCATCGCCCATTGACAAATATAAGCTTCAACAAAGAAATGGCACCTTGCAACTTCTATATAGGGAACTGGGGAAACGGTAGCCAAGATTGGCAATTGGCGAATAACTAAAACATACTACAGTTTTAACAATTCATTCGCAATATACCCAATCGTCAATTTACTTCTGCTAAACTTGAAATAACAGTTTGATGATGACGATGATGAATACATGAATGAGTATATTATTGTGATAGTTCATTTATAGAGAGTTACATAGAATTAGTTATAGCAGCAATGCTTGCAATAGATAAAGGTGCTTTTTGCAACTTTAGCTTTAATAGTAATAATAATGAACGTCGAATGAATAATAGACGTCTACTTTGACTTTCATATAATACTTGGAATCAATAATGATATGATAATGGATCTCTCTCAAGTTAAAGTACCAACGAATGCTGCAAAAAGGTCGACCACACCTATCTCAATCTATTATTTGAAGAGAAGTATCGAGATGTAAAAAAAATGTCCGTCGTTCCTCGACGCTGACGCTGACGAAGTGTAAAAATGTAACCTGCAACAAAGAATATGCCTACTTATATTATAAGAATCTTTCCATTTTCTATGAATACGTACATGGAATACATTCAACATTCAATACAACGCTGTGATGCTGACAACGTGTAGACGGTTTACCATTTCAACATTATTGGCCCAGAATAGTAGTTTAATAATATGATGTTATGCATTGTATATTATTTAAGTTGGTTAATTTTTAATTACTAACTAATGCAAGTTTCGTTGTGAAAATACCAACACGTTCATTGGCTACTGCGAAAACAATGAGTAACGTGTACACATGTGCACATGTCAGCGAAACCACACTTTATCTCAAATGGGTTGTATCCAAATCTAGCCAGATAGCTTGTAATAATTTAACGATAAATGACATGCGTGGTTATTTTCAGGCAGGATATGATACGATGGCATGTAACGGTGTAACTGCCTAATATTGAATTCCAGAAGCATGTGTTCCGTTTGAAGCAACTGTACAAAATACATTTACAGGGATGGTTAATTTGCAATGTTAAACACAACTGCATCACATTGCTATGCAACTTACAGCCAGCACCGCCATTGATTCATCTTTCGCTTTGAACTTTAAAAGGATTACTTTTTTGAGACGACTACTGAATTAGAAAGGAAATTTTCTGTTTTGAATAAAAATGTGCTTTACGGTCACAAATGAACAAATGACTGCTTAAAATAATAAATAAATATACCTATTTCGTTTCGCCATAATTCCTGACTGATTATTATTATTACCACTGCTATTATTATTATTGGTTTTATCTTTCCTTGTCATGCTAACAAAACAAGGATTGTTCATAATAATGTAAAAGGAAAAGTAACTTGCATGAATAATTTTCGTCTGAAGAAACGTACTAGTGAAAGAAATAAAATTTTAAGAAAAGTGAAGATGATCATGACGACAAACCCTATTATTCAGTAATTCAGCAGTAAGTCAACATTATGGCTTTTACAGAACAAAATCTTGTCATCATCATTCTTTACCAAGAACTGCTAACCACTCTTCCTTTTTAAGTTGTTGTAAGATCTGAACGAAAACTACATGCAACCTGTGAATCGAACCTGACTGATTTCACCACAATTCAGAGAGATATTATTTTTTGCAAAGTCACCTTTACCATGTTTCTTCTATAATCTAGACAAAAGATCTTATATATATGATTTAATGTATGCCTTCTTAAATAAAAGTGTAAGTTGTCGGATTTGTTTGAATGATTGTAATCATGCTGCTGTGGTTAAATCCTTTCTTCTCATGAATGATTTTGTGATACAAAAGAGAGAAGCTCTAGAACAACCCAAGTAGTCATTCAGTCCTTTGCCACTTACTTTGCCCGTGTGGTGGAAGTGGAACCATCCTTTGAAATCACTGAATCAATCAGATCATACAAATCTCTCATCATCCCACACTGTTTTACTTTTCCCTTTACTATTATTGAACCTTCCCTAAAAACTGTTGTTTAAAACAAAAATTTGCCGTTCTTCCAGTTTTTCTATATATATCTTATCGCGAACGGAAAAACTACTGGCTCATTGTAGTACTTAACTATTGTAAAAGAGATAGCAACTGTCGCTTTTATTTTGTTGTTAAACTGTCACTGTCGTTTCGTTTCGTTACTTGTTCCTCTACCTGAATGAACCTAGGATACTGTGGTGAGCTACAGGAAGTCGCATCCTTGTCATTATTATTATGCCTGAATACCCTCGCAAAAAATGGGATCCATTGTGAAATAAAAGTGGAGCCTAAATTTCTACGAAACCTCATTTTCTGACTTTCATGTGCTCTTTTAAAAAAGAGATTAATGATTCCATTGGCGGATGATCGAGGGAAAATTAATGCTGCGCTTTTAGAACTTTATTTATGCCACAATGCAGAAAAGAACAAACGATGATGATAGTGATGATGATGGATGCGGTGGTGTCTGTATTGGCATAATGATTTGCATTTGCAACAACGTTACTTCTTACTGCAAGTCAAGTGCTGTGAGCTGCAAAATCTTTGTTGCGCACTGAGCAGCCAAATAGTTGCAAATTGTCGCTACGACTCCCATTGACTCTCCGTCGTCACACACAACCAGTCATCAACTCTGCAAATCAATGTGAACCGTAATGCAATTTTATAAATAATATATGTCTCCGTCGAATGATACATTTTTAATGATGTAGTGCAATGTGCAAGTAAAACTGTCGAATCAAGTTACTGCAGTAGCTTGTATTATGTTGATTAGAGGAAGGATAAGGATAAGATACATAATGAGCAGGTTGAAATGTTATTATTGGTTTAGGCTTTAGACAAGCAAACATATACATATAAAGTAAGTTGATAGTTGATAAGTATAAAGGGAATCGTATGAATAATAAGATTGCAGGACTTTTTTTCAATCACACAAAAAAATGTGCAATAATGAAATTCATCCGCTAGAAATGATAAGAATAAAAGCGAAATTACAAATGGTCTTTCCACCTTCGTTACATGATGAAAGCCGAAATGTGGCAGTTATCATCATCAGTCATGCTTATGCAATGCTTGAGGACGTAAAATAAGGAAATAAGCATCATTAACAAGAATATATGTATGCATTATAATGTGGGGTGGATGATGATAAAATGAATGATGTCTGTCCTTCCGTAAAGTCAACAACCTGATCTCAAACTGTAGTTGGTTTGTTAGAAAAAAGGCTGTGGCAGCAGCGGAGAGAATTCTTTTACGGCGCTAGTTGTAGGATAATTTGATGGTGATGATGGTGAGTGTGTGTGAGGACCCGTTTCCTGTCCTTCACGCCATTCAAAACGTAACCTTGAGAAAGTATCCCCATCCATATAGAAATGAAACAAAATAGTAATTGTGCATACAAGACAAACCGTTGTTGTCGGCTTATATTGCTGGCGGGCAGATTATGCAGTGATACTATTTCTTTTTCTCATCATCCACCTCTTTTTTTCGAACAAAATGCCTACATACCGTATCTTGTGATGATGCGGAATAACGCAACCCGCACATTAGGAAACGGCAACTAAGCAAATTCATTTCACCGTTATGTATGATAATATGAGTAATTGCCATTGCCGGCTTGCCGTGTTATAATTTACTTTATAGCATGCATGAAAATGTTTTTTGTAACTGAAACCGACATCTTCTTCCTACACATCACCGCGTGTTTGTAGAGGTAAATAAAGAGCCAGAAATGTCTAAAAAAAATATGTCGGTAGAAAATCATTATCATAAAACTCAATTTATTATGGTCACTTTTTAAATAGGTCTCACGTAGCCCCTTTAGATTGAGTAGTGTCGAACCAACTTATTGTTCATCTTCTGACACGCACTTTTGGGCTTTTGGGCTAGTTCTTGAAATCTAATTCATGTCCCTATTTACATCTTTCCCAAAAACAACCTCATCTTCAACGGCCGCCGTTTCCCCCATTTTGTAGAATGTGAACTACGAACGCAACTTCTCGAATGTCTCGCATTTTCATATCATATTGTTGTTTTTAAACTCAAGTGAAAAATTTAGAGCATGAATGTTTCGAGTACAACGAGAAACCATGCTTTTTGATTGTTTTGTTCGTACTTCTTTTACCCTCTCGAATGGATACGTGCCTGTTTGCTGAAAAACAGTAAAAAAATAACTAAAGAGTATAATGGTATATATGGTATCATGGTGGTTTAATGTGTGTACTTGCAAGTCTTCAATTCACTTGCTCTACCCTTCTACACTGCTTCGATGTGCTTCACACGATTTATATCGTTCAACCGTACCAAATAAACAATCTTTTCTTCCAAAGCCTCTCCAAGGTTGGGTCGATTCTTCCTAAACCATTTTTTCGACACATTCAAGGATAATAAATAAGGTTGAGAGTTGAGAGAGAGATAGCGATTTTTTTGAACGTGGTGGATGACGCTCGCGTTACTGGCTTTAATGTTCAATACATGACTGTGGCAGTTGAGTACTTTTTATAATGTAAACTGCATGCATACTACTAACAACGTGAAGATTTTATGTCGAGTGAGATGATAGATGCGAACGCATCATTTTCATGAGCTCTATAATGTAATGTATTTCGTAGTTTCGTACATTAATAAATTAAACTGACCAGAGGTTTTCAATATTTCATAGTATGCATCAGTGTCAAAAACTTTGCTTTTATTGTTATTAATTTTTTATCTGACCACAAAGAAAATGTCACTACATACATTGTATGCATGCATGTAATCTTGTCTCATACTTTAATGTAGCGAGAATATGAACAAGGGACTACGATGATGATGATGTGCTATCCAAATCAACCTAATCGTTTATTGCATTACTTGTCGGTCCATCCTGTTTGTCATAATAATAGTTTATGCTGACTTTAACGGTCTCAAGTAAATAATCTTAACCTACCTTGTCATATAACCCTTACGTTATAATGGAGCCTACCACCCGCACCCTGTACTGGAGGTGATGACTGTAAGTAATAGCTTAGAACCTCAGAACATAATTATAATCCAGTGGAGAATTAGGCAAGGTATGATGATGGCTTTCTTAATTTCTTCTAAGTCGTTTTTGCTTTTTATTACACTAAAAAAGTGATGATGAATGTCAGATTAGTTTTGTAAAAAAATCGTTGGTATAGTTATTAGTTAAGCTGCTACCCTGAAAGGGGCAGTGCATTTCTTTCTAGTCTACGATTGTCTCCGTGAAGAGATACGTAAAGCTTTTTTATTAGTTTACACGGTGGTGTACATGATTCGTTTGAAGTTAGCCGAAGATCAGTAAACAGCTAACCCGAAAATGAAAATGCTTACATGCCAACTTAAAAAATTATTCATGACATGACAATATAATATATGCTATGGCATGGAGGGTATGAAAAAGACATACAGACAAAGGCAACGAAAGTTTTGTGATTGGTTATAATACATCAATACAACTCTGTTGTCCTAACGCATAAACAAATAATAAAGTGCTGCACTTCACAATTCTTAAAGATTGAACCAAGCATTCAAAATGGTTCCAAAAGCTTGACTTTAGAGTGGAGACAAAGCATCCCATTTTCATACATATATCCTGTAAAAATGTTTCTGCATACAGCTTTGATTTAAGGGTGGCCGTAATATTTGTGGTTTTTCTCTGATTTTGCTGTTTTGATGTAAATAGGTACTAGAGGGTAGGTAGGTTGTCAACAGAGAGACTCAAGGGAGCAAAAATGAAGAAAATGGAACGTCCGTTATGTATCTACCTTCATTCGATGAGCTGCCCTCATTTTTCAGGAGAAAGGACCTTTACATGTTTCCGGGCTCAAGCAAATCGGTTGACCTGGATTCTAGTTGGGTCAAGGCAGAATTCTTTTTAATCTCTGCACACTATCAATCGCTCCCTAACTATTACTCCGGAACAAGCAACTGGGCGACTATGTATTTGCTCTTTAAAATATATTCATGTAAATTCATCCTTAAAACATTTCATTATAACATTTCTGTCTTGAACCATTTCCTCCAAAGGAAACGATGTGGGAAAATTCATATTTGACAATCTGACATTTCTCTTTGATACGATGAGTCAGGGTGAGTATCTTGTTTGTATAAGTACGCTTATCTTCCTGGAACACATTTTCATTGCTACTCAATTCATTGTTGTTTCATTCTTGCAAACTTGTATGCTAAATTAAAGATTTCTTCAGCGAATCTCAATTGCACTGCCATTGCCACGGCATTAGAGTTATGGACACGCAAGGGTATAAAAATTAAATACATAAATAATTTAACATCGCATAATGGATTATGTATCTCAAAAGTCACCACAGGAGAACCTTTTTCATTCAATCCCTAGTTTTCCCTACATGCATCAAAATTTCAAGTTTAAACGCAAACCTTGCATTGTTTACTATAATTTGGCTACTCAGGTTCACCGGTTCATTTGTTAAATTATTTCTCACGTCCATGCTCCATGGTGTGGTACATGCAACTGCAGCGTTCAACTTGAAGCGTCATATTTTTTTCTTGACAATTAAAACATAAACTCTTATAATGGCAATGCAATATTAAGAACGTGCAGCGTCGTTTTTCCTCTCAAAAAAGACAGCCCATTCTGGTTGAGCAGTGAGTGCCTTACAAAATGTTTCATATAATATTTTGTGTTTATCATGCATCCTGTTTCTTGACCAATAATGCGGTGTACACCTCTCATGTCTGCAGTTTAAAGGATCAAAGCAGGCGTCAGCATATTATATCGTCGTTGCAGAGATAGATCCTTCATCAAACAACTCTGCCACCAACCACCACTGACCAGTGACTAGTGAGCTGACTCAAACCTCCAGGCATCATTCTTGTCTGCTGACTCAACTACCAACGAGCCACTCGTACCTTTAGAAATACATAACTTTTAATTGGTCAGCCTAAACGCATAATGAATGTAATGATTTTATGAAATGAAGCCTGTGTGTGCTGTTGTGTCTGCAATAGTTTCATTTTTTTCAACAATCAAGAATTCCAGTCAGGGAAAACGTTATGGCTGGGCTTACGCATATTATGGCATTATATGCAGCATTTATGTTTTTTTTTTGTTTAGGTAAAACAAAGAGAAAATGAGAGTTGGTTATCTTTTAGCAAAAGCATGAAAAACTAATTACAAGCAAAAACGGTTCTCACCTTTGGCCTGCCAAGAATTTTTTGAAACCTTTTCTGAGGTTTTTGTATCCTTCCACATTCCGTGTAAATCTCGAACCTCTTGAACCAAGTCAGTAATATTACTGAATGATGTTGCAACAATTAACTAATATATATTATTTTACTTTTTGAATAAAATTGAAGAACATTATCACGAAATGCACTTTTACTTTCATATCATTTAAATAAATAGCTTACATTTTTATGTAATACCATTAATGGAAGTTTTTAATGGAATTTAAGTAGTTTGCAGAGAAAAAAAGAGTATGTACTTGTTTATGAAACAATTACCACACAGAGTTGAGTATTATCGTGCACAATTGACATCACTTTTCAAATGAGCCTCTTGTACTCAGGTTCCAGACGCTCCTGACAGGAGATGCAGAAACCGTAATAATAAAGGCATAATTTCTAATCAATCAGGGCGTTGTTGTACACTAATTTCAAACCTGCTCCTCTATCCTAAAAATGATGGCAAACGAGGAGGACTCAATCAGAGAATACGGAAGTTACTAAATAGATTTGCACTTTTACATGCACAACAAAACGGATCGACAAAAACGCTACCAGGCCAAGCCAGGGATGAGCGACCAACAATGGTCCATTATTATTATTGAGAAGCGAGAGAACGTAACAATGCGTAATGCAGACACAGACATGTACTCCTCGACTCAATCCAAACTTGAACTGATTCAAGAACCACGAGTGCACTGCTTAGACATTCTGCCTGTTACTGTTAAGAGAAGCGCTCATCATGTTTGCATATACCCTTTTGTGCAGTTATCATATTAAAAAGATTCAACTGGCTCAGAAGCAGCCTCCTGATGCAAATGTATAACGAGCTTGGATGATGATAATAAGTGCATTTAATTCATGTATCGTATCTTACGGCTTTAACAACGCAACATACACCTACACAACAATACAGTATGCAGTTCAACAATGCAGCGACAATGGTCTCGCTCTAGAGCATATGAATGTGAAAGTAAAGGGTGGATAGTGGATACATGCATGATGACTGATGAATGAAAAGACGATGTGCTGTCTAATAATATAATAATACGCTGCGCTTCATCTCATATACATATGCACAATACTAATTTTTTTCTTATTACTTGTCCTATTTATTGCAGAGATCAACTACCAACAATTAATGCAGTAATGCAGCAGCTACGTCCATGGTACAGGTCATGAGTATGAGGATAGGGATCACAGAGTTTTAATTTATGGAATATTGAATATCGATCAATCCTTTAAACAATTTCTTTGGCCTCAAGTCTTTTATATTTTTAAGCATAAACGAAATCATTGTTAATGTTAACTTGGAATGTTTTCCACTTAATATGGTATAAAAGTTATGCGGAGAACCCACGCGAATTAAATATACCTTAAGTAGACATTTCACATTGTCGTTTTACCATTTTTTTATTATTTTTTTTACAGTTTTGAACATTTTTTTGACAATTTTTAGTATGCATTTTACATTTTTAATATTTTTTTTTACATTTTTGAACTTATTTTTATATATTTTTTTTGTATGTTAACAATAAGTTTAAACATAAACAATCAACCGTGAGAACATTAAATAATCACAAATGACAACTGGTAGCTATATCTCGGTTTTTTTGTATACTTAAACATCAGTCCATGGAGCATGATTAAAATCATCATATAATCATAATAATAATATACAATATTACATAGCATGATACAGGTATGTATTTTTTTTATAAATTGTAGCAAGATCAGTTCACCTTAGTTTAAATGTACAAAGTATTGTTCAAAATCTTAACTTTACAATACAGGAAAAACATCAGACAATATTGTAGATGCGACACCTTTCTTAGAGCTAATAATCATTATAGATTCACACACACTAATTGTACCTTTTTCCTCACCTAACAATGCAATTAACTACAGTACAAAATGATGTATGAAAATAGAGAGATTTTTGTTTTCGTTACATGTGCATAAATTAAGCATCCAGGTTGAATCGTACCATTTTGCCAATGGTGTAACAAATACCGATAAATTCTAGCAAAACTTCGCCAATCTCATCTACACCGGTGAGGTCCAAAATGATCTGATTATACTCACACCCTGCTCCTCGCTCCTCAATTTCGTTCAAAACATGGCGAGCAAAATTGTACGCGAAGTAATTGTTAAAAGTGTACCTAACCTTTGGCGACTTCATAGGATTTCCGAGCAAGTTATTTAACATCTCAGTATGATAAACGATGTTCAAGTACTGGCATATTCCGTAGGACATTTCAATATCATAATCCATTCTCTGGAGACGCTCAAAGCCATCCTCAAACTTCTTGTAAAAGTCTCGAATCTTTTGCAGTTTGCTCGGATCGGAGCTAGTAGCCTTATGCAAAGCAGAAATAGCTGACAGACATCTGTTACCTGGGGTCTCAACCATTTTCCCCGGATTGACAATCAAATTTTTTATGATGCAAAGAAAGATGGATGTGCAAACGGCCAATGCCTTTACTTGATCTTCAACCTCACCTTCAATCGTGACGCAAAATTTCTTTTGCAAATAAAACATGAGAGTACCTATCCAAATGCGAGATGCTGCAGGCCACCCCTCAAAGAAAGTAACTGAGCCCTTCCTTTCGAAAATACCAAGAGCAGCCAACATCACACTTAATCGATATTCATGCGTATAGCATTTGCTCAAATCCGATTGTACCGAAGTACCCTCACCACTTCGCAAAATCGGTAAAGAACCAAAATGCTCAATCTCCAACAATGGATGAGTCATGATTCTTACGGAACGACCATTCAAATGAGACTGTAATGTTATTTCCATATTCTCATCACCATGCAATATCCCTGCAGTAATTCGAATGATTGGAATACTGAGACTATGGGTGCTATGTGCCTTGTATTTTTCCACCTGGGGTGGAAGAAATACGATCTGATTCTTTATGATGTTGAGGAGGTACGTTTGAAGCTCACATTTTTCATGTTTGATACGATACCACTCAGGCACGGTTCGGGTAAGAACCTCAGCGCTAAGGTTCCCGTTATCATCGGCGGAAATTTTTGTATCTTCTACATCATTACCATCCGGCTGCTCGCGTACAGTACACTTAATACCTTCATTACCCATACGTACAGTAACATTTTCAGTGCCATCAGCTTTGCTCTCCTGGGCGACCTTCGCAGCAACCCTCTTGTCCATTGCTTTGTCAATCCAAGCAGAGACGTCAACGTCTGCTTTTATTAAGTCCCAAATTCGTTTCTCTCCATTTTCACCTTTGTACAGCTCAAGATTATACCGCATAGCACCATTAACGACCCTCCTTTTTTCCACTGGAACGGCGGCAAGCAGACTTTGAAAAGCGATACCTACGGTTCGTTGTCGTGACAGCCATTTAAAAACGCACTCGATACGCTTTTGTATAGTATCACCTTGCTTAAACTGCTGGAGAAATGTAGCCACAATGGAATCGTTCCCAATAATAAGCGCAGCCAATGGAAACATGTCCGGATTGTTCAGGCCGAACTCCTTTTTGCAAATCTTCGCCAATGAAACGTATTCCCCTTCAAGTGTCCACACCTTTGGAGTGGACTTGCCAGTCTGCTTTCCGTCCGTATCTTCTAAAAGGAGATCCGCTTTGATTTGTTTCAGAGAGAACTTCAATGACTGAAGTTTGACAGGAGTTGCGCCAGAATAGATGTAAAAGTCAGAATCAGAGCTGAGAATCGGACAGTTTCCTAACAGCTTCGCCACCCAAGCGATGGTAGGATCAGCTTCACCAATCGTCTGATAATGTGGGACCTTTTGTTCGGCCAGAACTTCCAGGAAGACACTCTGAATTTGAAAAGAGAACAGAAGTGTTATTTAGCATATAACCATGTAATAAGATTATTAAACAATTTATAAAATTATTTTGCAAATCGTAATCCAAACTACCAAAGTCAGTATAATTAAACTTTGTATACCTTCAGAAAAACAGGAGTGTAGGATTTTCCAGGCATTTCAATGGCATCTCTGTGCGGAGGGTTACGTTTTACGTTGTCATTAACTGATTTATGAAAACGATGGCGTGCAACCTCAAGTTTGTCCTGAGCATATGCACCGTCAAAAATCACGATAGCAGTGATATTGCAGTGTTTAAGCTGTTGAAAGAAGTACCGCACATTCTGAGCGTATTGACTCCAGTCTCCCCCGTACAAGTGAGCGCTGGGCACTTGCTTAGCAGTCAGATCCAATGTGGCCTTGTTCGGCCCTTTGCCAACTATGGGTGTGGGTCCGTCGAAATACAAATGGTACATCAAGTTGCATCCATCAATCACAACGGGACCAGAACGAATAATAATCTTCTCCCGGTAGGTTGCCTTCTTGTTCTTTTGAATACCTTCAATGAAGGTAGTCAAACCGTGTACTCCCATGATTAATTCCCTACAAAATAATAAAAAAGAATAATTTATTCATTTGTTGTTACGGACAGAACTTGAAAATTCATATATCATTCTCTGCTAAATATAAATATATGAGAACACATTAAACACTTACTTTAAGTACTGAAGCACGTAAAACTTTGTCAATCAACTTTTCCAATTTTCAGGTTGAGATCTGACGACACATATTTACGTGTAACCTGTGAATTTGCAAAAAAGAACCATTAGTCATTTAAAAACTAAACGAGGATTAGGATTTGCAAGTCAATACTGGTAACTCTAGAACAAGGCATCAGGCATCCAGTGGACAACTGCCGTTAAGACAAATGTAAAAACTGAAAGCGGACCCTTTGCCTTGATGCGTTTGGTATATGCACAGTTTGTAGATATAATGATTAGGAGATGATGAGTCCAAGTCTATACTAATTCTATGGAGTATTTTCACCATCAATTAAATTTAAGTTAATAATGATTGCGGCGACTATGCTAGCAATTATATAATATAAAAAATCAGGGATTGTCACCAATTGTATTCAGTGAGCATAAAAAATGTGCGTTTTTATGGAAAACTGAATTCCTTGTAGGTTAAAATCAAAATCTAATGTCTCTATCATGACTGACTACTCGACTAATTATTCTGATCGAAATCGAACCGTTCAAGTTCCAGGGAATAGGGACCTTGACTGACAATTAACATAACTACTGAAAACCCTAGACCCCAATCAATTTTCCATTTACGCCCGTTTCCTTATCTCTGACTGGCAATTATTCACCGGTATAATTACACTGACTCCACACAATGCAACCACCACTTATTATATGCGCAATGTCTAATTTCTAACCAAAATTACTCCAAACTCAACAATAACCACAAAATACCAACACAATTAATAACTTACCAGTCAAATTCGCAAAAAATTGGCACTCGCTCAATCCAAGTCAACTGCCTTCCTTGCTCTCGCACCACCACCACAACCACCACCAAAAATTCCTTCTCCTCCAACAGCAAAGTTAACAATTAAATTTGACTCACTCCTCCAGTCAAGTCACCGTTAACAACCTCCTCTTTAACTAGTTAACAAAGTTACAAAACTCTAAATTAATTTTTCGTACAAAAAATTAAAATAACTACTACTTCAGTTAAGTAACAAAAAACGTGTAGCCGGCTCACTCCACGACGACGACGGCCCGATCAAAACTACAAAACTGGAAAATCTCTCTCCACTGCACTCCGAGAGTCGAACAAGTGAGAAAAGAAATGAACGGAACGCAAGTGAAAAAATTGGGAAGTGGAGAGCGAGCACATGCCTTTTTTCCTGGCTGGTTGGTTTGTTGGCGGCTCGTCGGCTCGCCGTTCAGTTGCTTTGCTGCTTGCTGCAGAGGTGAACGCAACGAAAAAAACGAAACGGAGAGCTCTCCTCTGGAACAAGTGCATCAACACAGCTTATTGCTCTCTCTGTCTGCCTCTCTGCTTGCGTTCCGTTCACCATCCAATTCAAATGCCGCAACTTGCCACTTTTCGCGGCTAGTCTCATCTTGCCCTCGTGGAAAGTCATAGTTTGAAGATATGTATGTATTTGGGCAACATGCGTTAAAAGTCATTGTCTTTTCAGAAAGCGTCGTTCCTTCATCTTTGCAACTTGGCATTCTAGTTGTATGTATTTATGTTAACCGTATTTAACTAACTTGGATGAAATATTATGGGATAGATTTTTTGTTGTTATCAATGGATTTTGGATGAGCTGTTTAGTTGGAATTTTTTTTGGATTGATAAGAACGCTTCCTCGACAACCAACGACAACTTGTTTTTTTTTGTTGTGTGAGTCATCATAACGAATGAAACGCCGTATCCAATTAGCGTTTCATTAATTTGTTTTCTTTAGCAGATAAAAGATAAGAATGAATGCGTCCTGTTTAGTACCCTGCCGCTCGCTGCTGTATTTTTTTAAATGCTTTTTTTGGTTAGGATTTTATTAGTCATATCACAAGTTTACAAGTAGATGTCATCTATTTATTAGTAATCGTCACATTTTTTGAGATGATGAGACCGCAGCAGAATCTTGTGTGGTCAGTAAATGTACTCGTTTAGTTTATTAGGATATTAAGAAAATCTTTCGTCTTGTTGTCCAAAGTCACGGGCTGCTGCTAAGTAGTTTATCAATGCCTTTTGGTGATTGAAATTGAAATGCAAAAAGAAAATTGGGCAAAGTGTTACGTCGCGTCGTCATCGTCTCTCTCTAGGAATAAGGGGGGAAATGTGTTACAGTCTTGTTGAAAGAGAGAACTTGATTAACTAGTTGCATTTTGCAAATAATATTCAATAATATTTAATATTGGTACATAGTAGAGATACTACTTTACGTCTGTTTTGTTGGACTAAACTGAAGGATGTAGTAAACTGTACTCATATAGCCATCATCATGGTCATGGTAAGTATATTAATTCATAAGTGGTTGTTGGTTGGTAAAGTGGCAAGTGGCTTGAAAAATGTTCATCAACGAGAAATGTATTTTTTTTTGCTGTGTGCGCAGCTCATTTTTGTGTGTCCTCGTCCTCGCAGCAGCTAATCCTCTGCACAAACACAAAAAAAAGGTGATACCCATTGCATTTATTAACGAACGGGACGATAGATAAGTGTGGAGTTGATGAAGGACTAATTTGTATTATTATTATATTGGTAAAGAAACGGTATGGTATCAAACATGGCGTATTAACTCGTTTATGATAATCAACGGGAAAAAATATTAAAAATACATGCAATCGTTGTTGGCTGAAAAACAAAATACAAAATAACTAAAGTTAGGCAACAACGCTGGGACTGCTGCCACGCCAGAATGACAAACAATGGATTAGTAGATAGAGAATAGAGACGACATGACTGCGCGAAATGGTCACGCTGACGCTTTGCGATTGCCGTCATCATGGCGATTGGCGATGATGATGATGATGGAGTTGAACCAGTTGTAAAAATGTAAAACTTATGAATGAAAAATTTAGTGAAGCAAATAGCATCACAACAGCATCAACCTGCAAACCAGCCTTTTTTTTACAAACAGTTGGCAGAGCAGTGCTGTATTTTTTTTAGTTTAGTTCATTCAAAAATGCTGTTTGGATTTAATTAATCTGTACCCAGCCTGCAGTAATGCAATGAGACAAGGAAGTTTAGTTTTAAAACGAAAAAAATACAGAATATTAAAATTACATAGACGAACGGAAGGAGCAAAGCCCAAGAATGTTTGAATGAATTGACTTGATCAGAGCAGAATAATTACAGGTGTCTATGACTTCTATAGTATATGCCTTATAAAGAGTTGTAAATACACAAGAAAATCGGAACAGGCACAGCGCACACAAGACAAGAGATTGAAAATACAAAGAGCAAGTTGTAAGTAAGCGAGTTTAAAGAGATCTTTTGAGGAAGTAAAAAACTGCATCTGCATATTACAACTTTTTAAAAACTTTATTAACAATTCATAACTGCAACTTACATGCATACGGGCTAGGAATTAAATGTATGTCGAACCGTTTGTTTTAGTTATGACTTTATGACTGTGATTACTTACTATACTCACTGCGAGGCGATGAGAGGACAGCGCATAAAACTTGGTTAGTTCATATAAATATTTTTTTAATGTTTTACTTCTTGTATAATTTACTATTCGCCATTCTACTACAAATCCACACACAAGTATGAATGTAGTACCAATTCTACCGTCATTTGCTCGTGTTTTATGTCTTTCAAATGTTTAAGGGCTCATATTATAATAACAACATACAAATAACAAATACTTAAGCCAAGTGAAGCATTGCTCATTCATTGCCTCACTCTAGAACCTACTTACTCTGCTGCAGGTGCACTGCAGTTTATCTTTCATTATTTTCCTCTTCTCGTTTCTCAGACAATATTAACCACCTACCCGACCAGTATATATAAATATTAACTTTAAACTCGGCAAACTATACAGCACAGCAGCCAGGGAGATAGAGATAGAAGATGATGGTGATGTAAAAATTTCATTTTCTTCAATAAACTTGAGTGTGCATTATATGAAGTCATAGTCATGAATCATGAATATAAGTTTAACGCTAAACAACAAGTGCACAAGACAAAAAAACTCCAACAATGCCTACATACATGCGGTGTAGAAAACAGCAATGCTCAAAATTTCAGAGAGACTTCAGCTCAGCAGACTGTCGTCTTCAAGTTAAACCAGTTAGTTGGTTCTTCGACCACCACCGACCACCGCAGAACAAGAATATATCAGAGATTAAGATTACATACTACAGAGAAAGAAGTTTGATGCGGTCGTGGAGGAGGATGATGATGGTCGTGGTGGCTTTATAAGTCTTTCTTGTATAGTTAGTAGAGTTACCAAGAGTTTTCACAGTCTTCTTGTCATTGACTTTTCAATGAAAAAAGTTTTTCATACCAAATCTTGCCTTTGGCCTGCTCAGTTATAAGAACTTGCTGTAAAAAATTTTTTATAGGAAAACCATACATAATACATGCATTATCACTATAATATGCCCTGTTGCAAAATGAACAATAAATACCCAATTCCTTATTATGTATAGGGTAGAGTCAGCGAGTGGAATTGTTTTTTTTTACTGCGTTTCGTTTGATACCCAAGAAGTTTAAGAAGTAGCCTCTCCTTACAACAACTGCTTGTTGTTTTAATGTGTTGTTTTTTAACATTAAAGCATGTAAACGATTCTTCGTAGAGCGTTTGTTGCTGATGATGATGTGATGTGCTTTACGCAGACAGACAAACGGAAATCTACTCATACATCCAAAAGATAAGAACAAGTAGTAGTAATGTAAATGTACTATGCTGATGGCGTGTGAGTCTACATTAATTTTTCTGCCGATAATACGCTGCGCTGCTGCTGCTGACTACTGAGGATGATGCACTGACTCTGAGTCTGACTGACTGAATGACTAATACTGCGTTGCGTACTACTACTACTACTTACCATACTACTCATCTTGCAGTTCTCTTATTCCTTATTCTGCTGCTGATTGTTGACTAATCTGGCATAATAATGGCATATATAAGCAACACAGCAGTTTTGTTGTGTAGGTTTGTTTGAGTTCAAGCAAAGCAATTCTCTTTTCTATCTGCTGCCATGTATTAAAAAAAACAGGCTGATGATGATGCCGTGCCGATGATGATGATGAATTCATAATATTCATAAAGAAGGATTTAGCATTTTATTTAGCAAGTCTTCTTTTGCTGTTGTTGTTTTGTGAGGAATTGATATAACAAACAACACTTTACTTTGTTCTACCACCACCACCACAACAACAAAACTACAGCAACAGCAGCAGGATATGATTTTATACGCAGAGGAGAGGAGGAGGAGGACGATACGATGCGATGACTCCTCCACTATTTTTTTTTCTTACTCCTCGGGTCTGAGTATTTGAGTCTGAGACTCTGTGTGAGCGTGTGGTAAAGGTTTTTTTTTATTATCGAATGCGAGATTATGTCCTCTACATCTTTCTTTCTAGTATGCCGTGTTTTGTGAGTAAGTGAGAATGAGAACTTACTACAAACTAAAGTAACTTTTTTTTACTTGCATTCTGCATTATGGCTTATTATGGCTACTACTACTACTCACACTCACGCACCAACTCTCTGTCAATACTACTATTACTTGCTTTACTACATACTCAACCTGCACTACTGCTTGTTGTATTGAAAGATATTGTTAAAATATTGTTAAGATTAAGACGATGGGATGCATTGTTGAATGGTTCATAAAAATGAAGTTTTAACTTTTTGTACGCTGCCATACGCTCCTTCCTTCCTCCTTCTATCAAGCATACATAGAGCAGCACAGAAATCAAATATTATTTCATGTTTCAAAAAAGTGCTGCTATTGCATTTGCATTATTGCCTCTATGCCTGCCCGTTTATAACAATGTAGTAATATTATTAACAATGATAAATACAACAATATAATATGTGTATATGGAATATATGCGGATGGACATAGATTCATACAAATATCTCGTTTCTCTGTATTCTGTATGCATTCATATGAGGAGAGTAGAGGATGATGATATGAGTTGAGTGAGGAGATGATGATGTACTACTTAAAATACTTGTGTCTTGTCCTCTCCTCTGTCCTGCCTGCACTACCAGAGCACCACCACTAGAAATACTACTACTGCGACTGCATTTTTTTATTTAATTCATTCATACCATTTGACTTGAACAACTACCGATAATAATAATAATAATAGGAGTAGTAGTAATAATAATAACAACAAGAATGAATAACAATAATAATAAATACTACTGTTTTTTGTAGCAGTTTCTTCTTCGTAGTAAGTTTATATCCTCACACTAGTCAACGAATTTGTTGGAATAGTAATAATAATAATAATTTTTGTCGTGTGTGGACGGGAAATTAAGTCAATGGTTGTTCTAGTAGCATAGGTCAACAGAAGAAGGAGAAAAACGGATTTTTGTCTCGCCTGTGTTTTAAAAAGGCTTATCGAGGGACACACGGACAGATAAGTAATGATGACCTTTGAGAGTAGCCACGTACAGATATATACATCAACAGGAGGACAGGCATACCAGGAGGATGATGATAAGGATAATTGTTGTAAACCGAAGATAACGAAAATACTCGCCTTACATACCTAAAAATATAATATATATAGTTATTGTAATGACTAATGACAAATATTTGTCCGTCGTGGTGGTTGTGTAGAGAAATTGTGTGTATGAGTCAAGTGGTCAGACTCGGACAGTCGGACACGAATAACTTACGGGTGACATTATTACAAATAGCAGCAAATAACTAAATGGTACATACAAGTTTAATAAATATTATGGTGACATGGTGGAAATAAACTAGCTTAAATCAATTATTGGTGAGGATGCCGTTGTTGCAGAACTTGACATTTGTAAGTGATACGGGATTCGGAGGAGTGAAAGAGTGTGGAAAGTTATTATTAAAACTGAGAGTGGGTGAATAGAGGAACACTTGTTCGAGAACCATTAATTTGGAGTCATTGGTCACTGATGAATGAAGACTATTGAGGAGAATCACGGGCACGTGAAAGAGGTGTGAGGATCTTCTGTGGATAGTGTAGGAGGTGGAAAGGAATAAAAAAATGACGGAGGAAAATGTTTGTTTATCGAGCGCCTATTAATGCGAGGATGGAAGGAGAAGGAGTCAGTTGCCAGAGTCAGGCGTCATCATTACCAATCTGCACACTAGCAGTCCAGTTGCCGTCGTCATTAGTTTGTAAAAACCTGCTCAAACAGTATTGAAAATGTAACTTTTAACTTGGAGGAGTCAGTAGAAGTATAACTGTAAACTATTTAAGTGGAGTGGCAGTGAGAACGTGATCTGTCATTTATCTGTGCTTCCTGTTAGAAAGCACAAGGACTATTTATTAATTCCGTTATCGCGTCTTCCGTTTTTATATTTGCGATAAGTTCCTTAAAGCAGGCGTTGTTAAGCATTGTCAAATTGTAAGGTCTTGAGGCTTATCGTACTCAATGCTGGTCTAGGTGTAAAGCAGATTTTTATCATAATTATCAGGTCCAATAGTAAAAATACAGTTATTGTTTGAAAAAAAACTGGCAGTTATATAGTGCTGTACTATGTGCAATTGTTGTCAACAAATTTAACCATTTAACGAGTTTGTTGGTTGTTATCCAGTCCAGAATAATTTAATTAAATGTGTTGTTTATATAATTGTAAGTTAGTATACTAACGATACCAATACGTTTAAAAAAGTATATACCTAGTTTTCTACTCTATTACTGTTTCAAATGTATTTAAATTTTTTAATTGCTAGCTTTTAAAAAACAACAATATTGTCATTGTCATCATTAAGTTTTTTTTAGTCATTTTGTAAATCGACCAGTACAGTGCCTCAAGTGTTTCCTATTTTTAAGCTTATAGTGGTTTTTCATGTGACTTGTACATTTATTACACGGTTGATTGTAATAATTTAACTATTTATTCATCGTATTCGCGTTAATTCGTCAATTACGGTCATACGGAAAGGTTATCAAGTACCACATATTGCCTTCCTATGTTGTCAAACACGATCTTCCATATTTAGTGCTTCGTTGTTGTCGCTAATCGACGAATCTTATCATAATTAAATGTGGAATCTGAAACATTATCCATTGCAAGTTACGAGCAACCATGTCGTTCTTCAGTGGATTGAAAAAGGTTTTGAACTTTGGAGGGGGGATCAGTCGAGGAGATGGGAACGGCCAGGGGAGCCGATATAAAAAACTGCCTGCGTGCTTGCGGATGGAATCAGATCCTTGTCTTTGCTGGGATTTTGTTGGCGAGCTTGGGGATGGAGCTTTCGGGAAAGTGTACAAGGTTCGAAATGCATTCTCTATACCGTCGTAACCACGTCACTCATGTCATTTGTTCTTGTCCATTTAAGTTTCTATTAATACTTTATTACGTCACAAATTCCTGTACTACTGACTGAACACTTGACCTTCAGCAAAACAAATATTGTTTCATGCCATCATGTCAAGATGAAAAAATAAATTAAAATGGGCGATGATGTCTTAAACATTTTTTAGGCGAAGCACAAGGAGACTGGTGTGTTGGCCGCTGCTAAAATGTGCCGCTTGGAGACGGATGAAGATTTGGATGATTTTCGAGTTGAAATCGATATTTTAGCGGACTGTAAACATCCAAACGTCGTCACGTTATTTGATGCATATTGTTTTGATAGCAAGTTATGGGTAAGTGTTTTCTATTCTCTATTCATTGGTTTTATTATACTTGCAGTATTATGATTGGAGCCTTGCCAATAGATCACGATTGTAAATTGCAAATGTCATGTTCTTGTCTAGCTTCTTTTGGAGTATTGTGATGGAGGAGCACTGGATACAATTATGGTGGAACTAGAACATGCGTTAGCGGAGGCTCAAATCGCGTACGTTGCTGCTCAGTTGTGTATTGCACTGAGCTACCTCCATGATAATAAAGTGATTCATAGGGATTTGAAAGCGGGCAACATTCTGGTAACTGCTAACGGCGGAGTAAAGCTAGGTAATGCACTGAAAACAAAAATGAGCGTGAAATTCAGTAGATGATGCTATGAAATTCATTTTGCATGACACCGCAGGTGTACTGCATTTTGCATGCAGGTGATACCGTGTTAACAATTTGTATTAATTTTGATGACTAGCTGATTTTGGAGTATCTGCAAAAAATAAGTATACCCTTCAGAAGCACGACACGTTTATTGGAACGCCATACTGGATGGCTCCGGAGGTTGTCATGTGTGAAACATTCAAAGACAATCCATATGACTACAAGGTAAAATATAAAATATATTAATCATTTTAATGGGAGTAATCGATAGACAATCCATTTGGATGTATAAAATTTAATCTGTTGTTTTAACCATAGGTCGACATTTGGTCCCTTGGGATAACGTTGATAGAGTGTGCTGAAATGGAACCTCCCCATCACGAACTGAGCCCAATGCGTGTGGTCCTAAAGATTCAACGTGGCGATCCTCCAAAACTAACGAAACCAACAGCGTACACTCCTGAATTCAACTCTTTTGTTTCAAAGTGCCTAATTAAAGACCCACACAATCGTCCAACAGCCCAAGAATTGCTACATGTATGTTCATTTTCATTCCAATACCCAATAATGCTTGCCTTGAAAATGTCCGTTTCAACACAAATTACAATTATTTCTCTATTTGGTTTTTAGCACCCGTTTATCACTAGAGCTACGGACTCGAAGCCAGTTCGCGATCTTGTGGCCGAATTCAAAGCAGAAGTTGTGGAAGAGGTTACGGAAGATGACCTTGCAGAGGTAAAGATGAAATGGTTTTTAAAATATCAATGTCGCCTCATTTATGTAGCTTTTTCATGTTAAACTTCTTGTAAACTGTGAAAACGAATTGTGTCGCACAGCTTAATCTGTTCTCTCTACTTCGCCGAGACAATTCTAGTAAAAAGCTGAATAGGTGTGAACGCGTGTGTATCTTCTCGTTTCCTTTCACTTTCCATGTCTTTCCTACTTCCGTTCTCACAGAACTGTCAATCAAGTTATAGTCGTCATGAGGGTGCTGTTTCTGAGGCTGGTAAGACCTCTATACCTTGGGGTCTTGATTAATTGTTACTGAGCCAGTAATATCAGTAGTTGCTTTCCCACATCATGAATTAGCTTATCATTTGATATTTGATTGGCCTTATTACTAATACCAAATCAATCAACTTTGACATTTGCATGATGTGAAAGTTCATTTTAACATTTTATGATGGCCTCCAGAAATATATGTTGTTACATCAAATCGTGTTTAGTAGATTAGTGTGTATTTAACAACTACATGGCAGCTTAGATATCCAACACTGGAATGCTGACGTAGACAAAACGCCAGTATGTAAGGCGGCGTTGATGAATGAATCTTTACACTGTTTTTAAAGACTATTTTTGTTGTTTTTACCACTATTACAACTTCTTTAAGCTTCTCTGTTACATTCTACTCATTCTACTAGCTAGTTCCTAGCTCTTTTGGTTTCTGCACTTTATTAAAAGTTTATAAGAATGAGCTTATCATAACCAGCATTTTTGCTTACACGAAATCTTTGTCATTGTACATCTTTGGCTTATGTGATGTAGCACTATTAGCGAACGGCTACAAAGTTGGCTATTGCATGATGCAATGCTGCAAATTACACTTTCTCTGATGCATTTCGGAAAAGTGTTTAGTTTACATGCTGCAGCAAGACTTGGTATATTAATGTATTTTGGATGATTTATTCTTTCAGAGGTCCTCGCAACTCCAAATGGAAATTGCGGACACATCAGATTCGTCAGATATTGGTTAGTAAAAATTCATTTTATTCTATCGGTTAAATGTTTTGCCAATGATTAAAATGTTAAAATGTAAATGTGCTATATAATTTAATTTTACAGCTCCTGCGACTCCATTGGATCAAGGCGCTTTTGCTCTACCAGACACACCTCCGTTGTCAGGTGCAAGTGTCGAGAAGCGCAGTGCTGCTGGGGAGGAGGAGGGTCAGCAGCCCAAACGTACAAAGCAAGGCTCTCCCTCCCAGGGTGAAAAGGAAAAGAAAATTAAAGAGAAACGTCCTGCTCCTCAACCTCCTGCCCCAGATAAACAAGCCGCAAAAGCAAGTTCAACAAATAAATCTAAAGATAGTTCAGCTAATGTGCCATTGAATTCAAACGACGAATCATTACATCCCTCCGACAAACGTACGCCCGAAACTTCACCGCCTATCGTTGCTCCTCCTACGCCATCCGTTTCTACTACGACCTCTACACATAGTGATATCAATACTGTAGAAAAATTACCCACTGATGAACCTACAAGACGTGACCTGAAAAGTACCTCTAGTCCGCACAAAAATGTAGAATCGAGTCGTCTATCTTCCACCAATAACGATGTACAAGAGATGACACCAAGTCAGCAGAAAGTTGACGATTACAATTCTGAAGAAAGTTCAAAAGAAGTTGTTTTTCAGGAAGGCAGTCACACCACAACGGTTCATGATAAAAGTTCTAATAAAACCGCAAATGGGAGACACAGTCCATCAAGACTACAAGATAATGAATCTAGTGCTGCTTCGTCAAGTGACAGCGTGGATTACAGAAACGTAACGTCCGTTACGTGTGAGTCCGATAACTCTACCTCTTCAAAAGTTTTACCAAGTGAAATCAAACGTGCTGCAAGTAAGGAGAAACACGATTCGTCATCCACTGTTGTCAATTCCAATGGTAAACTTATTATCTTAGTCAAAGTATTTGTCAATTGTTACATATCGACACCGATACGGCAGTGGGTAATACATGTAAAATGTTTATCTTCAGGTCCAGTAGTTACAGGCCCTGGTAAGCAAGTCGCTGATCCAGCGGAAGGAGACTCGTCTAGCCCTATTTACAGTAAAGTTGTCAAGCCGAAGAAGGACGGGAGAAACAGAGTTCAGAATGATGCAGTAACTGTTGTACCTGTTGCACCTATCGATCCTGTTAGCGTGGTCAATGTTAACACTGATGATGTGAAAATCTTAAGCAACGAATCTTCCTCAACCATCGTAACTGTTGGCTCGCCGAGCGGGGAAGATTTTAACGTTTCCATTGCGTCACCCTCCGATCAAGTACTATACAATACTTTTGTCCTCTACGTTGACATTGAAACTGTCCTATTGAATCTTTGATGGATTTTTATGTGCTTTCTTTTAAAACTTTAGGTTGTGGTTGTGGCGAATAGTACTAATAAAACGTGGCTGAGTTCTGATCCACATGATCCACAAACTGAAGATGGGCGACGAAAGTTGCGTGAGACCTCCAGTGTTCCTATTTCTTCCTCTACAACAAGTGGGCTAGAAGGAGGAGACGCAGCAAAGGGCCAGAAACTCGACGACAGTGAAGTTGTTGTTTTGAGTCCAATGCTAAACCGTCATTCCCCCGTAGACATATACGAACAAAGTAAGTTCTTATGCCGATCTATATACACACCAATGGTTTAGAATCAAAGTCGTTTGCGTTTGCCCTCTTTTAATGGTAACACATTGTTTGCTCCTCCAGATCTCAATATTAGCCATATATCTGTTGTTGCTGTGGGAGATGAATCAAATTGGAATGACTCAAGGAATAATGTCAGTGCTGTTATGGTACAACCACCTGAAGGTAAGACGTTGACTAGATTGTTGATGTCAGATTAAGGAAATAGCATTTACCTAAGAATTAACTGATGGTTGCGTTAATCAACAGAAGAGAGTCCCATTTCAATTGTGGTGGAGGGAACAACTGTAGAAGCAACAGATGTAGATTCTGTGCCTGATCTAATGGTTCCAAAATACGCAAGAAATACCTCAAGTGAATCATCCGAACAGTCTGTTGTTAAAAGAAGACCAGGCGCGACTGGTGGAAAGTCGAGACCAATTTCAGATGGACATATTCTAAGCCAGCAGTATTCGGATGGGAAGGTACATAATTAGATAGATGGATACTATCTAATCATAATGAACATATTTTCTTGTAATGACTTGTGTGACTTACTAACTATGATGGTTTATTCAGGGTCGTGGAAAGTTCGATAAATCCATGAAATCTACTGCCGTTTCTTCGTCTTTGAAAGACATTCCATTGCAATCTAAAGAGGAACGACGGCAAAACTCGTCGAGTCTGGATAGAGATAGGACTGAGAAGCAGAAACGAACGGAGAATGGAGGAAGTAAACATTCCAAACCGAAGCCAAATAGTCATGATAGGTGAGCCTTCAAAACGAAACGCTTAAACTCTTGATATTTATTTTTGCAATCAATAAATATTATTTCCTCTTTTCAATCCAACACCTATTTATTAGATCGGACGCCGAATCCATTTCAACATCAGTTAGTCAGGATAGTAATAAAGAAAACCATACCTCTACTCCATCTCCTTCTGAGTCCACAGTTGCGGGAGAGGAGGAAGTCATTTTGAGGCGAAAGACCGATTCTAAAGTAAGTCTCGTCTATATTTATCCGATATTATGGTCAGTATTTTCACATAATTGTGTTGATTTAAAATGCGTTTGTGCTTTACTTAGGAGCGTGATAGGGCTAAAGAAGAACTAAATTACAAGAAGAAGACAAGGAAGCGGACTAGGAAATTTGAAGTGGATGGTGTCATTGTGACCACAACAACATCGAAAGTCATTTATGGAGACGATGATGACTCTGTCACTAATTATCATCTTAACAGGAAGCAGGAATTACGAGAATTCAAGCTGCTACAAAAGCAAGAACAAAAACAGTGCCAAGACCTTAACCTGAGAGCCCATATGGCGTTAGAAGCTCAGGTATTGAAACCGAATATCATTCTATGGAAAGAAATTTTGCGACATGTATGCCTGGAAATTAACTTGGAAATTATTTTCGATACAGGAAAAGAAATTTGAACAGGAAAAGATTGCCCTGGTGAGAGCGTTTGAGAATGAAATGGAAGGGAAGTTGAAAACGCAAAAGCAGTTGGTGGAAAGGACTGAACAACATCAAGAGCAAGATCTCCGCCAGATGTCCAAGAAAATTCGAGCTGATCAGGTCAGTACACTTTGTTTCCTCTGCTTACCCACAGCAACATTCTGATTATCTATCATTTAGGATATTGAGTGATAAGCCGCTGAGCATGTGACCGTATTGCTAATTTGAGTCATCATTGTGTTTTTCAGGAGAAAGAAATGAGATTATTTCGCGAAGGACTTAAGCAAGAGGTTAAGCTTCTTAAACAGGAGATCGATGAAATGCAAAAGGAGTTACGGAAAAATGCATGGCGGACTAGAAAGGAGCAACTAGATCGCGACCAGCATAATAGGGTAATGCTCAAGCATCAATTATTATCTTACTTACAATGTGGCATGAATGTATTTTAATGTTTATCGAATTTTGATGTCAGGAACGTCAATTCTCAGACAAATTAAACGAAAGTCATGACTCGCGAATGAAAAGAGAAAATGAAATTCACAGATCGAGGATAGCGTCAATGGAAAGGCAATTTTTGGAAGAGAGGCATGAGGTAATTTCAGTTATAATTTCAAGTAATAAATATTTATACCGAACTATATTTACTTAATACATTCAATTTGAAATTGTAACAGAGAATTCGCCGTCATCATAAAGCCCTCTGGGATTTGGAAGAAACCCATATGAAAGAACGTCACCAACTTAAAAAACGCCAGATTAAGGACAGCTTTCATTTACAACGACAACAGGTTAAATTATTGTTAAATTATTGTTAAATTATCACAAAGAAAACATTTATATCTATAGGAGAAAGTGTTTAACATACCTATATTTTTAAGCAGATGTTGATAAGACATGATAAAGAATTAGAACACCATCGTCGGGTAAGTTGTCGGAAAGAAGATGAGTTGCTAAAGCGGCAAGCTGCCGAGAAGCGTGCATTGCCAAAACGAATTCGAAGCGAGATGAAGATCAGGGAAATGATGTTCCGCGAATCTTTGAGAATTCATGCACCTGGTTCCAATCCGGCTACTGGCCCTGAGGATGAAAAGGACCGTCTTCGAAAAGTAAATACAATACCAAGACATTACATGCTTTTTATATTCAGTTGATTTGAGGTTAGTTCAATTGATTGTAAATGTAACAATGCATTATTTCGATATAGTTCCAAGAACAGGAGAAGAAGAAGTACAAGGCGGAGCAACAGCGCTTGGATGACAAGCATGTCCGTCAGTTGGAGGAAATGCGAGGCAGCAGTGAATCTGCCAAGAGAGAATTAGAACAGCTCCAGAATGAGAAGCGTAAGTTTGGTTTACTTACTGCGATCAATTTGCATGCATTTTCGTTATATTAAGGCAGAAAATAAATAAGAAAAACTAATTGTTTTTAATAGGCGCACTTCTCACTCAACATGAAGAGTTGAAGCTGAAGGAACTTGACGAAACATTTTCGCAGCACTTGAAATCATTCAAGGGTGAAATGCCCGTTAAATTAGAGGTAAGAGTTGATGTTGTTACTACGACTTGTTTTTGCATCATCATGTTACTATTTATTTATGTGCAAATCTAAACCACTGAATTTTCCCCTTAATTTAGCGCCTAGAGGCAGACTTCATGTCGCAAATCATGGAACAGCGAAAGTTTTACGGGGACATGGTTCTCAACGACGTACCAGAATCATTGTCATCACACAGTAGAAATGTTTTCGGGTCTGGAAACAGTACACCACTACCGGCCAGCTCGTTCTCTAGCTTAGAATCCGAAACTTAGCACCTTCCTAAAAAAACTGCTAAGTTGCCTTCGATTTGTAGGACCACACACAACTTCTGCAAAGTGACTTAACTTGAAACTTCGAACAAAGTCTGAACGTCTTGTCGACAATTCACGTAGTGTATTATCGTATTGGTATTTAAGACTGTCAACCGTATCGCTATCACGGATGTATTACTGTATCTACTACGTACTATGTGAGTTATTGCTGTTGCTCAGGCTGAAACAATATAAATAACTATTGTAGAACGTTAGACCCGTTGCATTTCTTTGCATTTTTTTGTTAATGTTATATGATTTCCAGTATACAGTACATATTATAATGATTGTGTATAACTTGTGCAACTTAAAAAATTGCATTTTGTTTTTGTGAAAAAAAATATTTAACTTATATACTTGTACATTTCAGTAATGTTAGTGCATTAGGAAATTAATGAAATTATTTAAATACTTAAAATAAGTAATACGTAACTTATCTTGACATTTAAGCAATCGATGATGATATGAAATTTGTAAATACCTTGTACGTATGTGATTAATAATTATAATATATATTATTTACAATAATAGTTAATGCTTTAATTTGTTTAAACAACTTCTCAGCGGTGACGTACTTGAAGAAAATTCTCGGAACGGAACATTTTTTTTGTTTATTTAAAAAAATCGCTGAGAATTTTATGAAAAAGTATTGCACATATATAAAAAAAACTATTTAAACTGTAAATTAGGATTTCCGAGACAAAAATCGGAAACAGTGTCAATTCATTAGAGATAAACTAAAAATACATAATAATAATAATAATAATAATACACGTATATAAATTATAATGAATCTTGACATCAAATATTGTACGTACATATTCGCGTGTCGTCGTCGTGATTCTTACCTTACATTATTTGTTTGCCCACCTTCCAGCATCACATCACAGTGCTAGTTAAAAAAATGTATGTTGTGTAGACAATGCAAAGTAACAAGTTAATAATAATAAACTAATTTTCATTATTGGTCCGTAAATTATCATGACTCATCCATGCAAACTATTGCAAATCGTCCCATTTATCATTAAAGAGGAAGTCAACAGTGTTGACTCAACACCTTAATTGTTGACCGCATTGCTGTCAGGCTCACCATCCTTACCTTGTCATTGAGAAACCGCGATCAGTACACCTTCAAGTTACTTAAATACATTCATTAGGTGTAAGAATCATAATTTAATTTTTTAAATGACACATTTAACTAGTTAAAAAACATGGACATTTTGAAATCCATAATTCATAACTGCTGCATTATCTTTGAAGTCTTCTTTCAAGCATTATCATTACCTTAACCTTCACATTTTAATTGCAATTAAAGACATTTTGTAGAGTCACTTTGCCCCGATGTGGGTCATATGAGCGATACTCATCGAACATAGAGTGTTGGTGGGCATAGTGAACCAAGCGACATCTTTGAATGGTCCATAAATATCGTAGTCCATCTCTCAGGCAGTGTTTGTAGCTACGCCACAAGGTGCACTTACCTCTACAATTACTCGTTGAGAACATTTTATTTTTTTGAAACTTTTAAACAGTTGGACTAGTTACGTTGAATTAGTTATATTTCTCTGTGTATTCAGTCAGTATTTATTAAATTCGTGTAACAATGCTTGTTGAAGTAGAGCAAGGGCAGGGAAACTGCTTTCACGCACAAGTGAAAGGACAGTGCAATAAACTCAATCATTTAAAGGGCGAAATTTTTCAAAAATCGGTAAGTTTATAGTTTATAATAACTATATTTTGCGTTTTATTAAAGTGGGGATTTAATGGATTTATGTGAATGTGTAAGCAATAATTATATAATTTTTGTTGTGCATTTTTAGTTGCCATTTTTGGATCAAGACGACTTTTATTTGGAGCACAATGGAAGGAAATTGTGCGATGATGACCAAATCGAAGCCCTGTTCCGTGAAAAGGATGAAATTAAAAGAATTCAGGTTGTCCCCCGTCTCAAGGGAGGGAAAGGAGGGTTCGGATCTATGCTCCGAGCCATTGGGGCTCAAATCGAAAAGACAACTAATCGCGACGCCTGCAGGGATCTCTCGGGAAGACGGCTGAGGGATATCAATGAGGAGCAGCGCTTGAAAAAGTGGTTTGCAAGGCAGGCTGAACGAGAGGTAGAAAAGAAGGAGGCAAAGAAACGGAAACTGGACAGGCTAAGGCAAGTTGCTGATGGGCCTCCACTCCCGAAAATTGACGACCAGGATTTCCTCCAGCAACGAGAGGATATAGTGGACGCTGTGTTTGAAGCGGTGGATGAAGGTAAATAGTGTAACAAATTTTAGTAAACCAAGTATTTATATATAATGTATGTCAAATTATATTATACAGAACAGGGCCATTTTTTAAAATTGCTTTGTTTTATTTAGCATTCCGGGAGGTTCCAAAAGAAGTACTTGAGGATGTTGCTTTGGCTGACTCTAAAAGCTCATCCTCTTCGGATACGGACCCAGAATCCAAAGCGCCAGAATCCAGTGGAATTGAAACGGAAACTGCGAAGAGTGTGTCTCAATCGGATACTTTAGCAACAGCTTCGTCCTCCAGCTCTGCTTCGAGGCAAGAGCGAAAGCCAATTAAGAGAACGATGTAAGTAAAAAATTGCATTATCGGTTGACCTTGATCAATTAAACAACGAAATCTAATTTTAAGCTGGACTAATATTGAATATGGTGTCCCTTCAATTAATACAGGTTCGATGAAGATCTGGACAGTGAAAGTGATGGTAGTAGTAGCAGTGACGACGAAACGGAGCCTTCATCAAAGAAAGTTAGGTTACCTTGAACGGATAATAAGGTATCATATCGCCTTCCGCCTGATGGAGTTGATCGAACAGCGCAATAAAATTGTCATTTTATTCATTGTTTCAATTTTTTCATAGTTATTAGGTAACGAGGTTTAGGTATAGTATATACATTCGTGTGTACTAAAAATGAGTATAATATTTGTGTTGAGAATAATTAATTTAAAGGTATTACAATAGGTATATATTTTTGTATATTGGTCATTTGGAAAATTGAAGTATTAAATTTTAGGATAATGATTTTAGTTAAGTCAGAATATGGCTACAATAATTCACGTTTGAATATATAAGTTCAAATAAAAATGTATATGATTACCTATTTTTTTAAATTATAGGATATAGGATGTGTCTAATTGTTATATAGATAAGGTATGTACGTAACGCCTGTTATTGCATTGCAAACGTAGTAGTGTTAAATAAGTATTTACGAATAAAGCGATTTCATTTTTTAAATTCTGAGACAAGACAATTCATAGTATTTATTTCGAACTCATTGATAAAGGAAAGGATTTTGTGGATTACAGTCATACATGTCACACTTAAATACGAAAGAAACTGCAACATCTTTACATACATAATAGTTATATGTACTTATTTAATTGATGGTATACAACAGCTTGATGAAAAACAAACTAATACAAACTTATAAATGGAATGAAAAGAAACAATCTTAATATTGCCTGGCATTGATCTAAATAGCTTGTGTTGTTAATGCCTGAAAGAAAACTAAATCAATTGCTCGGAAGCAAAAGACGAAGAAAAAAGAAGCATTCACTATGAAAGCCTATATAATAGATTATAATATATCTTCCTTTAGTAAATGTCTAACAAAATATTTATACATCTGTAATACTCCGTACGGCCAATTGTTGTTCACTAATCATTGCGAAATGGTTTTTTTTGTTTAAATTTTTTTTTCTAGAGTTGTAGGAAACTGTTTTTATATATAATATATATTACACAGATGCGATCATAAGAGCCAATTGAATTGGTTTCGTTTTTTAATTTCTACACAATTCCTACATTGAAGTTGGAGACCAAAAGTTTAGTTCACGGAGCTCAGATGGACGTGGGACGTAACGAACCGTTTTCTTTGCGATCTTCGAGTTTGGTTGCTGTTGGAATTCCACTTTTGCTTCGTAGAGTTTATCTGGCTGCAACGTATTTCCATCACCCTGAATAAAAGAATCAAATAAAATTATACATTAAAAATCAATTTTCATAAACACAATATAAACATCTTCTGAAAGGTCGATAATTATATTTCAAGATTCGTTTCAAAGACTTACAGCTTTCTTTCCTGGTCGAAACAACCAACTTGTCATCTGAGATGAGTTGTCATCGTCGGAGCTTCCAGTAAAGAAAGGGTTGCCAGCTCTTCGGGCCACCTGAATGAACCAAATTAGTTACACATTAGCATCGCGTCACAATAATTAAAAGCGCAACCCGCAATAGGCACTTTAATTTAAACAGTAATTATCATGCACGGTTGACGAATATATTATTTTGGCATTCTCATTTCATGCGTGCATATTTATTTCCATGCAATTCTTTAATGTTTTTAGCACTGTAGTGCAGCTTGTTGTGCGAGCGATTTTTAGGTAAGATGGTTGTGCGACATTAAGGTAATTTTGGTTACGTGAAATTGCATGCGCTTCAAAATTTGTACTTTGTTTCGTTGTGATTTCTGTTTCCCTCTTAGAACAATACGTGCTAATTGGTAATAATATCCAATGTTAATAAGAATACGACATAAATAGTTTCCTGATAGCATAGACTCCTGATATATTTAGTATAATTTGGGGCTTGTTGGGACAGTATTCGTTAAAAACTTGTAAATAAATAGTTATGAATATGAAGTATATATCGCTTAAGGAACTGTATAAAAAATTTCCATTTCCTAAAAATGGACGATTTTCAGTGACTAGTTGTCCATTATAGTAACTGTGGGGATTTATTATAGTTGTGATTTTTGGGAAATTATTAGCTACAAACTCTCTTTTCATTGCCATTCCAAGCAATAAAACTCTCAACTCTGAATAAGCGCATAATATACCAACAAGTGGGATTGGCTTGAAATGTTCAAATGTCAACTCTCATAATATTATATTTTATCATGCATGATAACTCTATAGGTTACGGTACTTTAACACATCATGATAATTTTAAATTTGCAAAGCATAAATATTATAGTCCCCCAATTTAAAAAAAAACTGTTATTTTGTTGGTCTCTTTTTTAAATAGAGACCTGTGGAGAGCAAGATGGTGTAACTGCAGGTGTAGTACATGGAGTTACATCAGGAGTGGCAGGGCATGATCTATTCCCTGCACGACCTAACTTCTCAACCAAACGAAGCGAACCTCCATCATCCGCGTGCGTTTCTATTTGAATCTGTAACATTGTTTTCACAAAATTTAATCGATTCAATTAAATGTTGCCCGTTCCATTTAAAAGTTTTTTATTTTATTTTTAAACACTACTAGTCACACGCTTCCTTCCACTCATCAATCAATGGACACATTCATACACACACTATCGATAAGATTGGGGAGCACACGTACAACAATATTGGTTTAACAAGAGGGTATCTAACGGCACATGAACAAAGGAGACGGTCCTAACTAACATGGCGACCCATAATGCTCGACATTATAACTCTTTCGTCTGTATTGCTTATTTGTAGTAGTAATTACCACCTAGGAATTTAATCCCTTCCTCATTCTGCATTATCTGCATACTGCATGAAGACTATCCATTTTCCTACCATTTATTACTAATACCAATACCGATTACCAATTCAAAGTAAACTCTTGGTCTAAATGTAATTATATGCTTCTCTGACGACGTGGAATACAGCTAAGCTATATGCATCTTGGTTGAGAGGACAAAACACGGCATACGCACGGATGTACAAAACGAATCCACACGACACGACATGCTCACACAAAAGGTCATCTTCTGGAGAGAAAAAAAGTCAAGGACATGGGCAAACTTACCGTTGGTGTGAATCGACTGCTGCTGACAATATGATCAACTGGCGTAGGTGCACTATCATCAGTGGGATGAGACTGGATAAGGTCCCCATGTTCGTTGGTACGATACATGTCATTCGAGTCACCAGCATTTGCCCAACTGCGCATCTCCTCAGGGCTGGATTGCGGATCTTTACCATCGTCAGAGGTTGTGGGGGACTCGGTCAAGCTTTGTTGCTGATGACTCAGTCCGAGCGACAGTTGCTTGGAGAATGCTGCTGATGAGAAACCGGAGACTACAGGTTTTAGGTAGTCGGGGACCGCGGACGCCTCACCGCCCGTGATGGCATTGCAACCACCACCGTTGATGCCAGCAGTTTGGTACATGGATGCGTTGCTGCCGATGGCGTGGCTAAGATGTTGCGAGAGTGGTTGGGACTGATTGATGGATAGAACGCTCCCCATGACTGTGCAGTTGCGTACTTCTTCCTTCCTGTTGTTCGAGTCTGCAGAACAGTTACCTGCGGGGAAAAAAGAGATGAATGATATATTTTTTTGTGATTACCGATGCCTCCAGCTTTTGGTAGGACAATGACTCGGTTTACTGGTCCACATTGATACAATATGAATGAAAAGTATATATCTACATATATGTCGTGTATATAAAATTTCTTACTAATATAGCAAATATGTGTAGTCCGTAATTACCTAAGTATGTGTGTGTATACGGGAGATAATTTTAGGCGATACACATTCTAATAAATAAATTGGGAAGCGACTATATTTTTGAGACAGTGGGACCCGACTTCTGGTCTACAAATGACATATTACTCGTCTGAACCGTGGACGAAGGTAAGAGTATTTCAACAACCTACAGGAATAGGCATAATGCTTTATTTTTATAAAATGTTTTGGCTAACTAAAACAGTAAACTTGCATTGGTAAATAAAGTTTTTGTTCAATCAAAGGTAACAACTGCTCTACATACAACAAACTATCTTCTTGCCCACTGGAAAAATTTCTTGTCTACTCTTTCTTTCTGTCTTCTGCTGCAGTAAAAATTGAACAAATGGTAATTAATTTTTTTATGACATTTGTGAGCAAGCACATACATTCGTATATGTACAATGTACATATTGGTGGTGTATGAACTTTAGCAGAAGTCTGGATTGAAAGGTTGTGAGTGAATTGAATGGTACAACATCCAAAGCCAAAGGCAAGTAGCTGTACAAAACCACCTTCAGTTATTCATTTAATTATAAAAAAAACAAATGCATCAATGACATTTGCTTTTTCGTAGTGGTGATGAGCCTTCAACATTGGCATCATCAAATTGAATAGGTATATATACTTTTGAGTAGGTACATATTGTTCGCCATTGCATTCTTTATCTTAAAGTTGTAAAGAAATAATATGTCACGTATGCAAAAAATAAGTACGCTTTTGCTACAAGTTCCAGTTTGTGTAACTGGTACAGCATATTGCACTATCAAATAAGATAATGCTCATTGCCATTTGGTTCCAAACATGATGTCATCACCATCACACCTTTCTCCTATTTCCTTGAAATAGGCCATACTTTCGAAACACAATGCTGCTACGTGGAAGTGATTTGAAAGATATATGACACCAAATGTCAAACCTTTATTTCCTGAATAAACTGCGCATTCGTGTGGGACAAACTAAATGTGCAAGCATTGATACAATATGGCATTTCCTAGTCCATGGCTCCAGATATGACGCATAAAAACGAATAAATAAAATGGTCCGAAAGAATATTTCTAACTCTTGCTCTATTTCATGAACATGTTTCCTAACTTGCAAAATGGCGAAGCAATGTTTTTTTCATGACCCATGAACCGAGCTATAGAAAATAATTAAAATATATTAAAAAGTTGTGAAGATCTCTGTACCTTTGCCAGCAACGCCTGCGTTGTTTCCTTTTTGTTGTTGCAGATTTGTTGGATAAAAGAATCCGTCAACAGGCGGGGAGTTGCAAAAATCCGACAGGTCGTATGATCTAATGAATGCCATGCAAAGTTAAATTACATGAGCAACCTTTTGTTCATACGCCTGTTTTTAAACATTAAAAATGAACTCCTCGAGGTCACATCCGGTAAGGTAAACAGAAGATGGTGAGTTACAGGATTGTACAATTAAAAAATTGGTAAAAAAATAAAAAACAAAAATGGTCTGCTGGAATGGAGTGAAGGATGAGATGATGTGAGATGAGATGTGACAAAAAAATATTTGATTTTTTTTTTGTTAAAAACCAACAACAAATGGTTTTATTGGTTGTTAAATTACAACCTCTCCATAGTTCTCTTCATCCAACCAGACAAGCCCATTTCAGGCAAGCAACGCTCTCCAGGTTCGGAAGGATCCATTATAAAATTCAAAATTGATGTGGCCGTTGTTATAACCGTAACAGTGGTTCTGAAATAAAAATAAAATATACGCATATTTTAGCTTACATTCCTTAATACTGCACCTCATACTTCATAATAAAGCCTTAATTTAATTAAACTATTAACCACCGTAATGTTTCAATAGTACTCTTTATTTTATGCGCAATAATAGTATGAAGCCTCCGCAATCAACCAAAGTAGTCATTGTAATAAAATAAAACTATAAAAAAATTCAAGTCAGGTATTACATTTTATTCACTTGTTATTGATTATTGATTAAATGCTGACACGGCAATTTGCACTACATGATGATTATGATTCGTTGTTGTGCGCACTCTAGTAGCTTTAAAGAGGTTCCTGAACAATTTTGCCAAACTAACTCTAAAGATATCAAGAGTTTCTGTCCCTATAATTCCTCATGGTCCAAAAAACACACGTTACGTTGACGTAACTTAACTTTTTGAATAAATAGCTACGCGGAATAATTTACAAATTCCATGATCCAAACTAGCAAACATAATAATAATTACAACTTTGGCTACCAAAACGCTATGCACCTCACACGGAAAAAAGGTAAATGCTAAATATATAAAATTAGACACTTGTTGTTTGCCAATCTTGATGATTAATGATGGCTACCAACCTTAATTTTTTCACTCCCATTTTTCTATGCATCGTCAATACTGGTGTCGGTCAGGCAGTGGAAAAATGTTTTTAATCGTGGCCAGAGAAAAAAATATAATATGCATGTATGCGATAAATAGTGAGAAAAATTGGGTTTATAACTGACTAGGTGAAAGGGTGATTATCATGAAATCATGAAATGTCAGTGTATGTAATGTAATATTAAATATGACACGGTGTGGTGGTCAGTACGTCTTTTAATGCTTGCGTTCCATAATTTGAAAGATATCACTGGGTAAAAAATGATGTCATATGTCAAATAATGTGCCTCATGAAACCAAAGCAGACATTATAATATTTTTAAATAATATAAAATGTAGTTTGTGTAGTATGTCTTAATTATATATCTCTGTCCATGATACGGAGAAATTAAAATGATAATTATATTTTCTAGAGTTGTAAAAAGAAAGAAAGATGTATGTAGGTATGTATGTATGATATATGTGCATTACGTGCTTGACCTCGGCTCAGTTCAGTTAGTGACTGAAATCAATCAAAAAGAGTTTTGGTAGGAGAAGCAGCAGGAAAGATGTATGCACTCCAATCCACCAACAAAATAAGGTACACAGTTCCATGAAAAAAATGGCACTGATCTACTAGTGATCTTTGGCCTTATCCTTTCCACTCCTGAAACTAAACTTGAGCGATTACTGCCATCATATCCTTTGAGGGTGACACCACCGCACCGTAGAAGGATCATCGTCACCCATTCTTGTCTATATAAAGTCTTTGAAAGAAAATGACATGGAAATTTGCGCAAAAAAAATTTGCAGATATGTACTCAATACATTCGTATTGATCAGTATTGTAACACTGGGTGGATGGCAAGAGGCAAGACAAGAATTTCCTAGATTCTGTGTAATACTGAAAAAAGATTTTTATTACGAAAATCTTGTAAACTGTTTCAATTACTTTGTGAAATACTCTGTTTTTCCTTATCGTTTTAAAAGCCTTTCTCATCACACTCACGTGTTGAATGGGGTATCAAGTCAAATGAGGTGGCAAGAAGTAGTAAACGCAGTTGTTGTACTACTGAAAAGTTTGGACAATGTGACAAAGACAAAGCCAAATTGTGGAATTAATGAGGCACGCAGTTGTAGTAAAATGTGCTTATCTTTTCTTTGCACGAGTGCCTAATCGTCTACGGTTACGACGCCGTAGCCATTGGAGCGTGTATGATGGTGAATGGTGAGTGTGGAGACTGTTTCATTCATTGCCAGGGTCAATGTCAGTCAGTCGAAAATGCATTTTCCTGTAAAATTGTTTCATCTCGCGCAACAGTAATGGTGCAGAAGAAACGTTGTATCAGATCAATAGGAGCTCTCAGCACTTTTACACAAAAAAGTGAGAGTAATACCAAAACCAAGTTACAACAGTCAGTTCAGTTGTTGGAATAGTAGTAGCAGAGGACATACAAGACAGCGATAAAATTTGATGGTTTTAGTTGTTAGGTATTTGCTGACATGATGCGAGGAAAGTCAGAATTTAGCATCTGTAGTAAGCTTACTTTATAGTGAATGTGTAAATGAATTATCGTCTATTCAGCTATTTCAACAATTTATGTATGCCATCATCATGAATATGTCCGTTGTTTTGTAAGTCAGATTTTCTATAAAGAGAGTTTTGGGTGCTGGCCAAAGCCAAAAGAACGTGGGGCATACTACATTTCACACTTTGTGTATTGCATTGTCTAAGAGAGTAACATTATGCAACCGTACCACCCCAAATACACGACCCCTTTGGATTTTAGTTTTTTGTGCATATGTTGATAGTACCCCATGGTAGTACAACACATACCAAGTATTAGCCTCCTCTCTCCTCTGCGGTGGGCGTGAGGTGGCTCCGAGTAATTTTGCCTCCAAACTGTCAAAAAAATTAAATTTATTCTAAACAGTTTATCCGATTCCACGGAAATTTTGTGACAATATTTGTTACTAAAATCTAACTTGGAGATGTATTAGAGAGGTCTCTTGCTCAATCCTATATTGACGAAAAAAATATTTTCCCAATTTTCCAAAAACTTAACGTTTTTGTGACTTTACCAGCGCTAGTGGAACACATGTGCGGATGCAAAACCCATTGCACTTGGTATTAAATTTCGTCCTCTTTCTAACGCAGAAGACCGCTTGTCTCCATGTGCTTTTGGTTTTCAGGAATATCCAAAACAGTTTTTGGCTCCTAAAAAATTCCGAATATTTTTAAATAAAAAAATCAAATCTCCGGTTGATGACACACGATCTAATTGATTAAGCGTGCGTTAGAAAGCCAGATTTCAGGGGATGACTCAATATAAATTCGAAGTATCTGCTGGCCATGCTGTATGTGGAGTACGAGAGAGAATAAAAATGGCAAAAATCGGGAACCCTTGTTATTTCAAATTCAGATGGTTGTAATTTGTGAGTAAGCCAAATATTTCAAAAAATAAAAAAATCATATTTAGAGAATTTGAATATCTTCAAAACGAGCCATTAGTCAAACAATTTCACCTTCAACTGTGGTAGCTATAGTCGCTTAAAGTTAACACATGCAGAAATTCGGAAGGTAGCCAAATCTGTTAAAACTCCAGAAAACTTTCAAAATTTGATTTCTAGTTAGGAAAAAATACCTACCGCACCATTCGGTTGTCTTCGGAGCCCCAATAGAAGCATCTGATATGTTCATATTTTCATGGATGCACTGTAAGTGACCTTCTCGAGAGCAATTATATGGCTAATGACATTGTGAAATTTAACATACCGAAGCGGATTTAATTCATATTAACGCCATTTTAAGCCACCCTGTAAGGATTTCAGACAGCTTAAATGAATTAAAAACCACTTTTGGAAAGTTTACGGGCGTTTTAACAGATTTGGCTACCGTCCAAATTTCTGCATGTGTTAACTTTAAGCGACTATAGCTACCACAGTTGAAGGTGAAATTGTTTGACTAATGGCTCGTTTTGAAGATATTCAAATTCTCTAAATATGATTTTTTTATTTTTTGAAATATTTGGCTTACTCACAAATTACAACCATCTGAATTTGAAATAACAAGGGTTCCCGATTTTTGCCATTTTTATTCTCTCTCGTACTCCACATACAGCATGGCCAGCAGATACTTCGAATTTATATTGAGTCATCCCCTGAAATCTGGCTTTCTAACGCACGCTTAATCAATTAGATCGTGTGTCATCAACCGGAGATTTGATTTTTTTATTTAAAAATATTCGGAATTTTTTAGGAGCCAAAAACTGTTTTGGATATTCCTGAAAACCAAAAGCACATGGAGACAAGCGGTCTTCTGCGTTAGAAAGAGGACGAAATTTAATACCAAGTGCAATGGGTTTTGCATCCGCACATGTGTTCCACTAGCGCTGGTAAAGTCACAAAAACGTTAAGTTTTTGGAAAATTGGGAAAATATTTTTTTCGTCAATATAGGATTGAGCAAGAGACCTCTCTAATACATCTCCAAGTTAGATTTTAGTAACAAATATTGTCACAAAATTTCCGTGGAATCGGATAAACTGTTTAGAATAAATTTAATTTTTTTGACAGTTTGGAGGCAAAATTACTCGGAGCCACCTCACGCCCACCGCAGAGGAGAGAGGAGGCTAATACTTGGTATGTGTTGTACTACCATGGGGTACTATCAACATATGCACAAAAAACTAAAATCCAAAGGGGTCGTGTATTTGGGGTGGTACGGTTGCATAATGTTACTCAGAATGTAATCCATCCCCACTAATTAGATCCTGGTCTCTATTCTGGTGGCGTGATCATAGACAATCTGACTCTAATAACGTGTTGCTCTCTCTAGTCTCAATCCCAACTGAACAAGGCAAACAGAGATCAGATATTTTTTGCGATATTTTTTTTTGCAAATGGAACTGTACTTTCATTTTATTATTGTCGGTGGTTGGTGACATGGAAAATTGCCATGTGTCTTGATTTGCCAAAATAAAACACATGTTAAGCTAGCTAAGCTATAACAAGTGTTCTGATTTTCGGCTCAGTTTCAGCTCAAAAAACTTTTAATAGCAAAATAATCAGATTTTATAAAATAAACTGATGACTGATGTCGTTAAATGCGGTTATAACATGATGATTTGATGATGTTTGCGTAAATAGTCTAGATTTAATTGCCTTTCGTTCCATGATGAAAAATAAACTAAATAGTACGCACACATGTATGCATGCATAGTATAATAGGTAGTGGTACACAAAACAGATTAAAATGTGGAAGGAAACTCCAAATGAAAATTGGACGATGATGATGATTATGATGATGAGATAATCTAATGGTAATAGTATGGGTAAGTATGTCATGTTATGTAACAGACGGATACATAAAATCATGACCGCCGCAGCGGCTCATTTCTGATTTGTGGGAGGATAAGAAGAATGAGTTGAGAGAGAAGTGTCATTTCTTACCTAATCTACTGAAGTTCGATGTCCGCTTTAGCGATAGCTCGTGCATTCAAACACGACCTCCACTTGTTTGAAATACTATGATGGTAGTTGTAGTTAAATTTGATGTGATAATGAATGGAACCTATATTTGCGGAATACTGCCCCTTGATGATGATGAATATCGTATCGATGAAGATGCTCTTGATGATGCTGTTGTGGGTGGTAGTATATTTTGCTCTTGCTGCGGTGAATGTGACCACCGCAGTTGTAGTGGTTGTAGTAGCGATGAACTCAAATCAGAGCAAATAATAAGATTAAGAGAAGGACGAGGTCCACGGGAAGAGTAAAGCCTTGAGTTCATTGATTTAGCACAGGGTGCTGAATCCAGGATGGGAGATGAAATTAAAAATGACTACCAAAAAATATATGATTCTAAACAAGCTAATAAAATGGTGTAGTAAAAATTGATGTTAGATAAAAATTCTCAAGTCTTCGTCGCAGGTACATCGAACGTTCTTCAGAGAGAACATTCGATCGTATCTTATTTTTTTGTGAAACTGGACGAGATGAGGTGATGATGAGACGGTAAATGTAAGTCAAATGTAACCTGGAACACGGTTAGAAAAAACAAATTCCTTGTTTACGATACAATGCATATAAAGATATCAAAATATGAGTGATGTGCACTCAGAACGGTTTTATGCACTACTGATAAGATCTAATCAATTTTAGTACGCGGTGCTATTAGCGTAAGAGTTCGGTATTTATTCACGTGCAGTCGGATGAACTAAACGGTAAAATGTCTAAAAAGCGTTTAATATTAATTTCTATTATTGGGCATCACAACTAACTACTTACGTATGAAAGCCAAATGAATAGGAAGTAGAAAATATAAATGCGCCATAATAATAACATAAATCGAGAGATTGTGTCATGTAACAAGTGGCACGTAGACACGCGGAAAAAAATGTCTTTAACCTCTGACAATAAAAGTCTAACCAAGCAAAACAACCAGTCCTTTTGGCGTTTCAAGAGAGAGAGAGAAAACAGGGTGGGATACCCATTTAATTGACGAGATTAAAAACACTTTCTGATGTTAATAATAACAACTAATAACACATTTTGGTATTATTATACTTCCACACCAACGTTAGCGTTCGCTGCTTACGTTAGTTGTGTGGGTGACGTGCAATTTTTTAAAGTGGATTATGATACTACCACTGAATACTGACATTTTCTGTAGTAATTGATATGACTCAACATAATTATAACTGGAAATCATATTATTAAAACCAGCATGCAATACATAACGCAAATACGTCAGTGATTGAAACATTAAAATCACGATATATAGTTTCTGCGTTGTGCATATTTCGTGCTCTTATCATGAATCGACTGACGGCCTCATATTGCGTGCTTTCTTAAACCTTGCCATTATTCTCAAATTTCTTCACACCTTTTTCCAAGAAAAGTAGATAACAATCTTGCACCACTTAAGGTAAAGGACACTTGAAAAGGAGAACACGCTTAGCTTGTGGATAAACCCGCTGGGTGCATACATCTAATAATACACTACAGCTTGAACTCGAAATTTTTTTTCACGAAAATGACACATTCCAAATTAATGAAAAATGAAGCAAAAATATATGAAAAAGACAATGAAAACGTACTATAATTTGTCACAAAAGCTGTGCTTCATGCAATAGCAACTCTTGCATTGCATTGGTGTAAACAAAATTTGTAGCCATAATTAACTTAAAATCTTAATCTAAACGAACAAAACGGTGCAATAATACTGATACCAAAACTACTTGTTCTAAACACTTTTGAGAGCGTTTAGCCAAAAAAATATATAAATAATTTATTAGTATAAAATAGTTTGTGCTAACCTTGGGCTATGTAGATGTAGTTGTTAGTACAATGCGCCAAAAAGTCTTCCTTCGTATAATAAATGTAATCAGTTAAGCAGTGTGAGAGTAGAAGTAGTAGAAAAAAGATGAATTTTGTAAAGAAGAGTAATTAGCAGATCAGGTCCAAATTGTGTCTTTATTTGAATGTAGATGATGACGACTTTGTCCGAGTAAACAATTTTTTTACAGCGATGACGACAACGTTAGATTGGAAGATATAGAAAACGCAGTGTCGGAACAGTTTTGTGACGTTGCGATGATGGTGTACATGGTTCAGTTTATTAGTAAGTTCCAACAAACTTTAGAAAAATAAACTTTAACGTTCTATACCCAACCAACAAAACGGCAACACTCCAGCTGCCGTCCGTCCGTTTCAAACTCTGTTTCTTGCAGTTTTGCAATATTAAAGGAAACTAAGAAATATGTTGAGAGAATCTTGTTACTGAGATGTTAACGTTTGACTTGGAAAGAAGATGATGCGAAAATTATTTTGGCAAAAAATGTATAAACATGTAGTAGTAGTAGAGTGAAAAAAATATATAACAACAATAAAAATAACTACAACACACTATATTTTTTTATACAGGTAAAGATAAATGACTAATATTTATATCTCCATTAAATAATTTTTTTGATTGATGTTTGAAATCGACGCGAAGGAAATCTATCTAAACCCTTTTGCAAGAGTTGAACATATCAACTCGAAATTCATTTTTTGGGCTTTTTGGTAGGGAGGTCACCCTGGGTCAAAAATTTGAAAAGGGGAAAACGAAGGAAGTTGGTGTGGTTGTAGTGAGTGGTAGAGAAGAACTCTAAAGACTCTTGGTAGGTAGCCTCTTGTGAATGGGGGCTTGTGATGTAAAAGACGACGATGATGATGATGATGAACTCGCAAAGTATAAGGAATATAGGTAATAGTAGTCTCTATTAAAAATGTATATACATATGTCTCTATAATATAGCTTCAACACAAAAGGTATGAAATTTGGTGTTAGCTGTGTTGTGTGACAAATATTTCTTTCTTGGAACTATCTCGTTTGCAGGGACGAGAAGGGAGGTGGATAGGTAGTGGAGTGAAATTACAAGTCTTATTATTCTCTATATATATCTGAGCCGTATATAAGAATATAGTGCATTGCGCAGTGCGCAGAGAGGAACTTTTCTTCAGTTCTTCCCATCTATCCCATCATCATACTTGCATTGCATTGTCGTCACTCATATCATAAATATAATATTTTCCCCATCATGTAAGCACCTACCAAATATCTATGCACATATTTAACAAGTTGCTTTCGTAGCATAATAATATATGTAGCTTTAAGGCAACTTTAACTATTGACTATACTATATTATAGCAAGACAATACAAATGAAATCTTTTTAGTTTACTGCGTAGCATGACATACACGTTATATCTCCACACTTCACATATATTTATGTACTCCTGTGGTAGTGCATGTTGTTTGCAAGTATGTTTCTTCATTTTACAATTTCATATGCATTGTATGCTAACCTGCACATTCAGCAGTATAGGTATTCAGTATGGATAGGTGTTTGAGTGGTTTGTTACCAGTTTGGTTTAGTTAGCAACAGCACCAGCGTAAATCCATTTGACTTGACCAACTGCACTCTTCATAAAAAAGGCCATGAGAATGTTTGTTTCATGATATTATCATGTTAATATGATGCGCTCCTGATCTATAATAACAAAGTACCTTTACACCGACCGATGCATATTTTTATGCATGCATCATGCAGCTGGCAAGTCTTTGTTGTTCTCACTGATTTTTTCTTATGCATTCCCTTATGCAAGAAGAATCAGTGCAGTCCGCATTTATGTAGTTAAATTTGTCTTCGTTATAAAGTACTGCTTTTGCAGTTAGCCAACATGCGTTTGGTAAATGATCAATAATTATAGAATAGAAAAAAAACGATAGCTATGCATTTTTTCATTGGAAGTAAAATTGAAGCGTATGCAGCGTACAGATAACAATTATGTTCAAATCAAGCTTATCATCATTTTGTAAGATGGTCTAGAGAATTACAGACTACCACTTGTTTTGAAGGTGTATCCTTAGATTGGCTGGTTAAAAAAAGATTGACGCCATGATTAAAGTCCAAGGTTTCCTATTACTTGGAACGCTCAGAGATCCTTCTAGAGATACGGTACTGTGTAGTATCAATCAGTATGGAAATGTAGGTAAGTGAGGAATGGAGGGAAGATAAAAGAAACATGCAGAGGCAGAGAGTGAGTGCATAGTTACAAAATCAAGTCCCCCTCCCCCACTATTAACAACATCCTTTCAATGAGAGATGAAGGTGACTCGTGGTGAATCAGAGAGTCTGATTCAGAGTCATAAGGTACAGGAGGAGGCAGCAGGTACATACAATAAGGTACTATAATAATATGAGTTGCGTTAGGCGAGGAATTATTTACAGGGCTTTTTTATAGTGTGGTATGCTAACCTTCCTTACGATACAGCCTGATTCGTTTAGAATTCAGGAACGAAGATGGAATACAATAGTAACGTCTACCGTCTTGCCCTATACTAGTAGTCAAGAATTTATAATTCATTGATCAATTTTCCTCATCGTTGTGTATATACTTTTGTATATGTAGATTCCTCTGGGGTACTATTATGTGAAATCAAGTATAATACAATTACATATTATGTATGCATCTATAATTTGTAACGAAGTAGCCATAACCGTAGCATCACCGATATCGATCCACCTTGTACATTATGAATGTCATTCCGCCGCCACCAATTCTTCCTTCTTCTCTACAACAGGTATTTGATGTGCACTGAAAGCCGTGAGTGCCGGGTGAATAAATGGCAGTCTATACTCATACCACAAAACTGTGGTCGCCGACCACAATATTGTGGTAGGCTTGAGACCCTAAAACTGTGGTCGGCGACCACAATTTTGTGGTCCCTGTCCTATTTCTTCGCTCAGCTACCCCATTTTTGGGGTCGCCGACCACAATATTGTGGTCAGTAAGCTGTAAAGTTTCGAAAAAATTAAAGCGACAAAAACTTGGAAGGAGCAACGGCAATTAAAAATCGGAAGTAATAAGTAAAAAATAAATAAAAATTTTTGACCGTGGCAAATTTAAAGTTCACCGTGGCTTTTTCTCAAAAATTAAATTAACGTGTGGCAACTTTAAAAATTGAATATGCCGAATACTATTCACTTTAAAAATATATCGTGAGCATTAAAAATAACTAAAAAATACGCAGTTTTTTATTAAGTATAGGAAACAAAGGTATGTTGGTTTAATTACTACTTATCGCAATTTTTAAAATAATGTGCGAATCCTACCCCAAAATTGTGGTCGGCGACCACAGTTTTGTGGTTCCGACCACAATTTTATGGTCTCTGATATAATAATGATTATAAAAATCGAAAGGTAGAATGGCTAAATCTAGTGTATGATTTTGTCTGTATGTCTGTCTGTTCGGGATATAACTTTGATACCCTTGACGGATTTTCTTGAAACTTGGTATAGAGGTTCCTTAGGGGAGGCAAAAACGGTATTGACTTTGAGGTCAATCGGTCCACAGGGGGCGGGGTGAGGGTCACGGAAAGGTCACTTGCATTTTAATGGCAAATTTTTTTATGATTGATTTTAATAGAGAATCGAAAGGTGGCCATTTTCTCTTAAGCTACTACGGGTCAAATCGGGTTATTTTGACCCGCAGAGGTAAAAAAGGGGTCACATGCTTTTTAAATTGTGAAATCTTTATCGTTGATTCTTGTAGAGAATCAAAAGGTGATGGTTTTCCCTTGAGACACAACACATCAAATCGAGTTAGCCTGACCTGTAGGGATAGAAAAGGGCTCACCTGCTTTTTAAATAAGCCAAAAGGAAGAATTCTTTCAGCTATGTAGTTCCATCGTGGTTTAACACGACTAGTTTTTGTTTATGTGCTTCAGTAGTTAAGCATATTCAGGGTATTCAACTTTAGTAACTATGAAGGAATTAATACATTATGTACAACTCATTGCATGTATCAACTCCATTACGCACGTTTATCCATAGACAAATCACAAAATAGTAGCCGGGGACCACAATTTTGTGGCATCTTTGCGCAGACCACAATTTTGTGTTCAGCGACCACAGTTTTGTGGTCCCCCTACCACAATTTTGGGGTCTCTAGCCTACCACAATATTGTGGTCGGCGACCACAGTTTTGTGGTATGAGTATAGACTGAATGGGTTATTTTTTCTCATATTGATAGTCATGAATATACTATAAAACTTCCGTTGCTTTAAATCGGAACCGGATGTAGGTATATATGTGCGTACTCCATATATCAAATGAAACCTTTGTTGTACACAGTTGTTATTTATTGCTTGGAATTCCACTGACTTTTAGATAATGCAAAAGTGGTAATTTGGAATTACAATGAATTGAAGGAATGAATCATTCGTTCTCTTTGTACCTCATAGAGGATATTTTCTAGAATATAATAATATTATGAGCATGTAATTTTATTTTTCATGAGGGCATGACAAATATTATGAAGTATTGTAACAACATATTTGTATACCTACATGCGTCATCGTATCATTTCTTTCATTTTTTCCGGAATCCTAAAAATCTTCTAGGCTTGACGTTAAAGGAATTTTATCGGGGTATAACCAAAATATGTAACAATAGCGATAGATAAAGAGATGGAATTTGGAGTTGGAGTCAAGCAGGCTGTTTTCCAAGGAATGGCAATATGCACTCTGCGAGTCGTGCAATAGTGCCAACCAAGCTACCATACATTCAACAAAGTCGCCAGTAAACGAGCATGGTGCTCCCAAACAAATAAATGTCAACAAATGGATAGGGTTTGATCGAGATCGCAAATTTAGTTTGCTGGTGATAATCACTTCAATAGCAATACTTAATCGCTTAAATATTTGCATATACTGTATATCAATGTAGGTAGGTTCTTGTCGTTGAATGAGAAATGGCAATTTTGCACATTTAAGATATGCGATTGCACAGAATAAAGATTAATGTCCCCGAATTTCATTCTTCCTCTTCGACAAACAATAACAATAACAACATGCCTGACATAATTTTTTTAATGTCAATAATTATGATGTTATTTCATTTGCTGCAGGACGTATGATGTATTGCTTTGCACTGCTCGCTGTAGTGTTGTCTTCCAAAAAGTAATCAAAGTGTTGTTATGAATTGTTCAGCTGAGCATTGAAAAGGAAAAATAAAATTGACACGTAGGGAGAGATAATTGTTCAAACTTTATCTTTCTACGTATTGTTTGCGGACAGGGCAGAGTGCAGCAATTTAGTTTTCGTGTAGCGCAGCCGGCGGAATAACTAGATTTTCCTTTGAATGAATCAGGTCTTCGTCAAATGTCATGTCTAAATAAAAATATTCCTTTACAATAAATGAAGATCAAAATGTACATAAGTATGGTGTATGCGTATTTAAATAAGAAGGAAATGATCTCTTTGTAATCTTTTGTAAAATGCTGGTGTGTAGAGTAGACTAATATATAGTTAGTATATAGCGTGACAGGTAGGTAAGTTACATGTGTATATCATCAGAAATCAAATAATAATATTCATACGAAAATACGAACGTAGTATTTACTTGTATGCCATAATAATATGGGTGTTAGCGAAGTGTTCAAAAGATTTAGGTATATGTAGTAACCACATATTATCTTCTGCTACTACTGATGAAAGTGCGTTTCATCAACCTCTGAACTGAACATCCTGAATAAACTGCATTGTCGAATGTAAAGGAAAGAAAATGTTATTTTTGTATTCGACAGTTCTTGGCTTCTAATCTGATCTGATGACGCTGTCGCCCTGCCTCTGCTGCTTGCATTTATTTATTTTTTAATCTTTTCATCTTAAAAAATCAATAATTTGAAATTGAATGATGCAAACACGGTTGCATATGAAATCATTGCTGGTGATGCAAAACATGTTTTGTCTGAGTGACAGAAGAGCTTTTTTTATGCGAAAACACGCAGAAACTGCTTCAAACTTGTTCGTTGAGCAAACAATATTCCTGTTTGTATGGAGTGCACTTCATACATTTACTTTTGTTTGTCCGTCTATCCTTTTCAACATTCTTGGTCACATTCCCATGCTGCCCAACCCAGTTTCCAGTTGGCAAGCTGCAGATATAATCTTCGTTCGGCCAAGCGGAAAAATACAATTGCTTTTTATGGAATCCACTTTGTCGCATGGGGGAATTTCCATGTGTGACAAAATTGTAACTTTTACTCTCGAACTGCAAGACAATGGTTGTTATTTAAATGACGCAATTAGATTACGGGTGAAGTATTCCTCTTTTGATTGAAGGTGACGTGGGAATTGTTCGTCATGGCTTTATCGAAATAGTTTGGTAGACAGCTTATATAACTAACATTGTTACCAATTGCATAAGTGTCAGTTATGACGACGCAACGCAACGTAACATTATGATATGATTTTTAGTTTTTACTCTTTCACTTTCAGCGACTTATGCTTAGTGATTTGGCAGTGGATTTATTTTACTGACATCATACACCTCTGAATATATATGCATGCATGGCACTTGAATGACTCCATGTTCCTTTGCATACAGTGTACTTGGTACATTTTAATAATGCGCTTTGTTTTTATTTTGTGCCCAAAATCACGTTCAATCTGGCTAGGAAAGATGATATGGAGGGTTACCAGAAGATGAGGTGAAGGGCAAATCGGATTAGTAAAGGATGCAGTGAGTGAATAACATGGCCCAAAATATAATATAAACGTCATGGTAAGTTATCGACGTCATAGCGACTTTAATGGTACATATAGTCGTCAGGTTGTAAAATTGACTTCAATAATCATCACAACACGATTGTATCGCTACTGCCGATACACTCTTTCAGTTCGTGCTTGATTTTCTGGTGTTAGTTTGTTGGATGCTGCGTATTGCTACAAGAAGAACAATGCAACCATTGTTAAGTTGTGCATGTGCATAATATACAGCACTTTTCTGCAAGAGATGGTATTATGAACTCGTGTGGATCGGACCTGGAGTTTGGAATTCAAAGGACATTCCCAAGTTAAGGACAAAAAACGGTAAAGGTTGCGACTGACTGAGTGGATAATATAATCATCATCACACTTGATGCATTCTGAATTTGGAACGATGTCGGAGGAAAATTCTTTAATGAGAAATGCTATCAGTATATGCCTAAATGCTTAGATGCCTATGCAACAAAATTTTTTAACAAGCACTTTTGACTATGGCCGATATTAATATTCATAGTATGATAATAAATGTATGTAATATGTAACTTGTTTTGATGAACTAACTTGAGTCATAAATCGGAGAAAGGTGTTTGCCAATGTCATTACCAGGTTGTTGTAGAAGGCTTCTTCGTTCTACTTGACAAGGTGAACGGAGAGGGAGAGAGAGCGTTGAGTTGATGAGAGCTTTAAGATGGTAAAGGACAAACTGACGATGAGTGGAAGTGGACGACGGCAAATAATATGATGGAAAGCACCCATGAGCAGAGTCAGACTGCTTGACATCAGTTAAAAAACACGAGCTTTCCAATATCGCAAATGAACGATCCAACCAGAACCAGTCAGTGTCAGTTAGTCAGTTAGTAGCGAGTCGCAAACACCAAACACAACACAACAGAAATTCATACATTCTTGGCAACGCAAAGGAAAACAAGATATGTTTTATCATAAAATGCATAATATTAAGTGACGTCGAGGAAAATAACATAATTCGTTTTTTACATAATTATTTGTCCTGTACCTTACACTTGAGTACATTAGTCGCAAAAGGAGTATAATATGAAACCGTGAAAACATAGATAGAGATAGGTATATTTATTTTGTCGTAATTCGATATTCGGATCCAAATGTGTGTCACCATCATAAAGACTGCGAAGGCGAATTGACGCTTATCTCTCAATCAAACAAATATACAGAAGACCGGTAGGTAGCCTGGTCTCTTGCAAGGATGGAACAAATGAAAGCGAAAGTTCATAAAGTTACCGCATATCCTTTGTCCTTTTTAAGCGTTCTTTCCAGTACCGTATGCAAATTCAAAGCGTGCCAATGATCCATAAAAATCCAATTTTCTTGCACATCCGAAACCGTACACTGTATTTATTTGGAGGAAAATTGTTTCCTTTTATATCAAAGATATTTATGAATAAACGCTATTTTGTGAATTATAAAAAGCTTTAAAACATATTCAGTCATCCTTACATTTTATGGCGTCGTTAGTATCATTTACAGTTACCATTCGTTTTCAAATTCAGTATTACATGTTCTAGTTATGATTATGGTTAATTTGATTAATTAATGAAATGTGAGGAGAGTCTTAAATAAAACCCTTTTGTCATCAATTTCCAAAAATTGTTAAATAACAGCGAAATGTAAAAGACGCACAGGATCCCGTTAACCCTGGTTCTTGCTATCCCTCTTTAATTCTCATAGTTGAACAGACCAAAAAATATAACGCTGCGGCACCTTTTACACACAAAATGATGAATGATGCTATTATGCAAAAAATATCGTCATATATGAATTGCTAAATAAAGAAGCACATTAAAATGGATAAAATGGTAAGAAACCATTCGTCAATTACCTTCAATTGCATAAAGTCAGACATATTTTATCATCATTTCAGTCATTCTGTCGCCATCTTCACTCGGCCGCCCTAATACATTGAAATGCCATCACTCTATTGAGTATCATCACCCATGTCAATCATCATTAACTTTTCTCACTTTTGCTAACAAGCGTTATTTTTATCTCTCCTTTTTAGCTTTATGACTCTATGTCATCTTCTCAATGTTATCATTGTCCTTCCTTCTATAGCTCCAACTCCAACGCTTTCCAAGACAAAGTAAAAAATGTTAGCCGAGAACAGAAAAGCCAATGCACAAAAAGCATGGATTCCGTACCATTCTATCGTCTTTAGCTTTGTCGTCCGTCGTGTTATCGAGTGAGCCCGAGTATTATGCATGCATATGTCGTACGTTTCTTTTCCTTTCCCTTGTTTCCTACTTTTAAATGTGTAAACAGGCCTAGTGGTTGATACTGTTCAGTGATATGAGCGAAATAATAATGTTTTTTACAAGCTCTCTTTCTGTTTCAGTTCATTTTCTCTGCTGACTCTGACACTTGCAACTTGATAGCAAATATTATAGAGCTACGTTGTTGTTCAACATGCGGTAGTAAAAGCGAAAGTCTTTCAGTAAGGCACACCAACACCAGATGAACGAATGTTATCGGCTCCCTATAAGAAGAAACTATTCCTTCTACTAACTGGCTTAATATCGATAAACTCTCGTACAATATAATAATGGTTTCATTTCATTATAGCTCTATATATACTACTACTACTACGCCTCTCATGCCTTGTCTTGCCCTCGCATGATAAATCGGAAAGTACAGTGACCGAACTCAAGAATGAATTTTCTACTCATGCATATATTTATTTATACCTACATGTACGCTCTTTTTGACCATTTTGACATAATATTCCGCTCCATACACAAACTCCCTATAAAACAAATAAAATGTAATGCACAAATTCTGGATTCGGAGAGAAAGATAGATATATAGGGACAGTTAATCTGGGGTGTCAGGAAGCTACTCTTCTACTTCCGCCAAACGTAACATTCCGGTTGAATTATAAACTTTAAATTGTAGGGTTAAAGATTTCAAAGTTGGTCATTTGTAGTCATTCAAGTGGCGCATAGGGTTCGCTACACACACAAGCGCGATTATGCAGTCAAAATCTGACTTGTTCGCAGTTAATTGAAAATATATACCCTATCTATCTGAATGTTTATGGTAAGGGGCAAGGAAACCGGTATGTGCAAAAAAGTCTATATCGAGCTGTGTTATCACTACTGTCATTGCTGATTCCAATACAAAATTAGAGTAGGTAGCGTATATCAGGAAGTAGTTCTTTCGTATTCAACTCTTTCAGCTCTACTGGCTCCATTGCTTAATTCATCATCAATATTAGCGAATTTTAATTACTTATTATTTTGCAGTGTTGAGCAACAAGTGAATAGCGCATTAAGCTAAAGACGATATTATGTATCTACATCGTGAAAAATCGTGCATATTTAAGACTCCCGTTTCTCTCCGTTATTAAGCTTGCATTTTGTCTACACATAATTGTGGTTGTTTTTAATGTGACGGTTGCCATAAACATCACATCATCATCGTTGAAAAAAAGAAAGAGAAAAGCGTTGCGTGCTGGCTGGTACTATAGCAGGTGAAAGTGTTGGATGTACATATATACTTACAATACTTATAAGTGTCTACCTGTTCCTATCATTATGGACTCATATTTGACAACATGAGACCAGACCAGATCGTCACGAAAGCAGTCTTGTAAATTCGTGGATTATTAATGTAAGTTTTTTTCCCTACTCGAATGAAATCAATTAATTGTAGCTGTCTATGGACCCGAAATCTTGTTTCTCTCATTCGTCTTAAATTGTCATATACATGAGTCTTTTCCCGTTTCATTGTGCGTACTCGTTCCCTAGTAAGGGTTGTATGTAAGATTCTATAAGTTCTTTGTTGGTTTGTTGGTAATGTCATAAAAATATTAAGAGTACAGGGGTTATTAGGGGACCACGCGATTCTGCATGCAGGTGGCAACGGTGACATGTATAATATTTATCGGAACATGTAGTAGCAATCAAAATACAAAGTGCATAAATATGTAATTTTACAGGACTGTCAATGTTCAATGTTCTACACACACACTCTACAGGTATGATTCACAACAACACGCAGGCGGTATCTTACACGAGTTTTACCAGAGCTTACAACTCCTATTAAGATGGTAAAGTGGTATGGATTTTTTAAGCACTTGACTTGAAAGTTTCAAGTTGAAACAATTGAAGAGACAGAAAGAAAGAAGAAATGTTGGGATATGGAAGCAAACAGTGTTTTCCTTTATTCCAAACCACAGTATTTGGTAAAAGGATGAGACTAGTGCTTTCTAGGAAGTGCATATTGCCCTTATCGTTCATATTGCTAGTTCCTAAGGAACACAAAACATTTAGTGTCATCTTAATTTTGGAAACATTCTAATTATCGCTGCTGTTCTATTTTGTGCCCGTAATTCATATGAAGAGTTTAAATATTATTTAAAAGTTGTTAAAAAAAGTATTATTAGATTCTGATTTTAAAACATACGCCTACAACATTTTTCATATTTGATTGTTTAACGGACCGGACCACAGCCGTAAACGTTTTGAAACTTCGAGTAGACAAGAGGCATGCTATCTCACAGAATGATTATTTGAGTTGAAAATCTCAACGTTAGGTATAAATTACTGGCCTAGGTATTATTATTTACGGTAGAAACCAGTTTTCATTTGATCCTTAATACAGTCCACCTTCCTTACAATAATAATTCCAGCGGATTATATTTTATTTGGTGCTGAGGAAGGAGTTGAAGTTGATTGTATTTATCATTGATATTGGCGTGTCTGGTGACCACTTGCCTTCCTCGCTATTGTATGCATTTACAACCATTCATACATTTTTTATTTTTGACAAGCCAGTTTTACCCTTTTTCCAGTTTCTATCGAAGCACATTGTGACACGTGCATACACAACAAAGCCATCATTGTTGTTGGTAATAACAACGCATATACTACGCAGTTACATGTTTCTGGGCTTTTCCACCTCTCACTTTACTTATGTACTATATGTATTTATATCACTTGCAACAACCATTGTCCACCGACTTCTCTTGTTTCCCTTTTCCATTGTGATTTTCCGTATTTTACAATACATTTTTATAAAAGATGGTACTTTCCCATTTTTAAAGAATTCTCTAAAAAACTTAATTCGGTTGTAGCAATCCTGAAAGAATTAATCCCAGATATGTTGTATGTTTAAGGCAGAAAGAATGTAAGGACTTGAGAGTGTGGTGATTGAATGAGGCCGAGGGAATGCATTCTTCATGATTTTTGGCATTTATCACCGTTACCGCTTATCACGACGCAACTGAAGCATACAATATTATTCTAATTGACCGTTTGGCTTCAATAGCTTATCATGGTTTGGGGAGCACCCTTCTCCAAAAGACCGATGTATGCACATAATATTATTATTTTTACCACATATTGTAGAATCTGCAAATATTTGTAAATGATTAAGCACTATATTGAGGTAGCTACATTGTCATTTACAGATTAATCAATTGTAACTCAGTTCATGCACCGTAATATAGTGAACCTACATAAGTGCGCCTAGTAAAGCAAGTAGTAGCAAGATCATCAACATTTTTTTATGATTTTCCGCCAAGTATTTTCCGTATATAAAATCGATTTCATAAGAGTGTCTAACTAGTTGAATTTTAATGTGACAGATTATTTATTGATCCTGCTAATTGTTTTTACTCTCATGCATTTTGTCTGGTGGCTCGAAGAATGCACTTCTTCCAAATATGTACGGTGGGCATAATGTTTCAAGGGATGGGGCTCATTCACAATAATTTATTGAATCCAGCATAATATCTAATATTATTGCGTTTATCCTAATGTTATTCCCTATATGAACCTCGTGAAATATTGCAACTCGTTTAACGATTGTTGTAGGAATTATTTTTAGAGATTGACACATACAACTCATTATAAATTCATATTTTTCCTCCTCGTGCAGCGTTTGATTAGAATTTACAATTTAATATTGATTTACAATCTGACGACCATGCAGCACGGGCCATGATTCGACAGATAGCTGATGTGCTATCAGGAGGAGGGTATCACAGTAGTCAGGATGAGATGTCTATCAATGGATTCTCTATCTATTGTCTTTAATCTGCAAATATCCGTAACCTCTGTCCTCTGTTTGTCGATGACCTAAAATCATTCTTTGCTCAATCCCATTGCAATTGATCATACCAATTCTAAAAACAATATTCAATAATATTACATGGTTTGCAATATTTATAGGTATACTGAAATTCAGTAACTGAATAGTTTATATAATGAATAGTAAGCTCTACCATGAATAAAGGATTTGATGATATGTTCAATGTTATGATGTGTGCATGTAAATATCATGAAGGCGATCACAACAAACTTGGATGAATATAATGCGATTTATCTCATTTTTTGGTGTCGATAAACGTAAATCACTGACAGATCCGAAAACTGGCAAACAAATGTCAAGAAACCTTTTTTCTGCTGATATTAGTTTCATTGTCATTTATGAGTACACGTGATCTTGAATAATAGACTTTTCGCGTTACATAGTATTAGGAGTACTGGAATGTGAAATCTATTCGTTTTATGTAATTATTCTACGTGTACAAAAATCGTAAAGACAGGTTTTTCTTCAAATTGGCAATTACTTCACATATTATTATCGAACTCAAAATTGGTTAATTTCCAAATTTATTTTAACTATATGGACAGCAACAAAAGGACTACTCATATACTCATGTTTCCCAGAATGTGCGTTGGATACCAGTTTCATTCCTCGCGTTCTGTTTCAAAATAGATATTTAATATATTAGCAGATTAAATTAATTGTGTGATTTCGCGTGCCAGTGAGAGTGGCCCGACTAATCGCAGTCATTAAGCCACAAATATGTGCTGCGTATGGAAACAATGTAATACTCAACACATCTTGTGTCATAAAAATATATAAATCATATCACGATAAGTGTGCATCAGGAAAAATTAAACATCGTTATAACTAACAGTCTTATGATAAGTTATCTAATCCGACTTTTGAAGGTGTCAGCGTTGGCTTTCTAGACCGGAAAAAACAGTAAATATCATGCATTATATGTAATGCAATTTTAACTTGACCTGCAACGTAGTAGTGATTTTTCCTTCCTCCTACATAATGCAATGTTTATAAACGGTGGATCGGAAAGCAAATTATAGCGCATCATCATTACACGCCACATTCCAAAGTCCAATTTGTGCATTAGTTTCCTCTAAAAGCAGCAAAAATGACATTACCAACAACAAACGAGAACAATCCAACTGGGATAGAGTCAAACCTATCGCACAGTCAGTTATACGACACTAAATTAGCTGAGATGAATGAGAAAAACATTGATGGTCAGCATGACACACCATCTTTCGAAACAACTCAAATGAACTCTAAATCCGCAGAGATAATTAACAGCGAGGCAAAAGACCATCACGCCTCCGCCAGAAAGTCCAGTGGCGTTGATCAGTTGGGAAGGAAAGTGCGAGGAAGTGAGAGAAGGAGCAGCAGAAACAGTAGGAACGAGGGCGACGACCCAGACGAAATGAGGTTTGACAGCTTGTTCCCGATAATTGGGGACTTTGGAAGATATCAGAAGCGGGTCTATCTTTTACTATGCCTTCCAGCGATATGCTGTGCTATGCACAAGCTGGCATGGGTGTTCCTTGGGGCCAAATTAGATTACAGGTATGACGGCGACAAAAGTATGCTTGACTATTTTTGCTATCATGATGTGAAAGATCGTTCATCTTTCATTGTTTATCGCTTGCAGGTGCCGTCTTCCAATTGAAAATGAAACTGCTGTTTATAATCAACTTCCAAATGGAACGACATTCGAAATGTTGTATCCTATGGATAAGGACAACAAGCCGGCGACCTGTGAACGATTAGTTGTGGATTTCAATGATGAAGATTACTTTGCGTCGGGGCAACCTGCGACCAATAAAACCGGATGCAATGATAACTATGTATTTGACTACTCCAAGTACCAAACTAGTGCAAGGATTGATGTAAGCTATGATTTTATTTCTGCAGATTTATATTTTGCATTTGCAGAATGTTCAATTTTGGCAAGATTGATTTCATTTCATTTTCAATTTTGCTTCAGTATGATCTCTTGTGTGAACGCCATTTCCTGTATACGCAAGCCCAAACACTGTTCATGATTGGAATCTTGATTGGATCCATCCTGTTTGGCGATCTCTCTGATCGCTTTGGAAGACGACCCATTTTCTTTTTGTCGCTGGTGATTCAAGTTGTTTCCGGCATATTAGCAGGCGTGGCGCCTGATTACTGGACATTTGTAATTGCAAGGATGGTGGTGGGTTCCAGTACTTCCGGAATATTCTTGGTTGGTTTTGTCATAGGTGAAACTAATGAGCTCTTTAAATTATGATATCGTGTGTGCGCATTCCAAAGACCGGTGTTTCGACTAATTAAATGTTATGCATTTTGCATTTCATGACAGCAATGGAAATGGTTGGGCCATCCAAGAGAACTTTCGTTGGGGTCGTTTGCCAACTATTCTTTACTGCCGGTTATTTGGTGACAGCAGTCATGGCATATCTGATCAGTGATTGGCAAATGCTACAGATTGCCTTATCGGTTCCTGGATTACTATTTCTCAGTTACTACTGGTACGACATATAAAAGATAACATATAACTGCATTAAGAATCTGTTCAAATGACAAAACCGGTAACTTCTACTTGAACGGTTCCGCAGGTTTCTTCCCGAGTCTGTTCGATGGCTACTGGCCCGTGGGAGAAAGGAAGAGGCTAGTGCGATTTTGCGAGAGGTTGCCAAAGAGAACAAAGTGGAACTGTCGGAAGAAATCCTGGAAAGCCTCTCTGACGACAGCTCTGTACCAAAAGAGACAGCCAGCGTTTTAGACCTCTTCTTTTATCGACGACTCGGCTTACGTTCACTCAACATCTTTTTCTGCTGGTTTGTCAACAGTGGCGTTTATTACGGTCTGTCCTTGAACACATCCAATCTGGGAGGAAATGACTACATTAATTTTGCAATTGCTGGAGCTGTCGAGGTACCTGCGTACCTTTTCCTCCTTTTCAGTCTCAACAGATTTGGGAGAAAGATTGTGCTCTGTGGATGCATGCTGGCCGGAGGGGCTTTTATGTCGGCATGTGCCATTTTACCAGACAAGGAAGGTATGTATCTCCCTTGATCCCTTTTCTATTACCGGATTAGGAACACATCTTATCAGTAATTGTACTGATGTTTATTATTAATGAATTGCTTTCCAGAATGGAATTGGGTTCTTATCTCGTTCGCAATGATTGGGAAAATGTGCATCACCGCCTCTTACGGAGTAATTTATATATTCTCTGCTGAGAGTTTTCCAACCGTTGTTCGAAATTCAGGCATAGGGGCCAGTTCAATGTGTGCGAGGGTTGGTGGAATTGTGGCTAACAATCTACTTCTCCTGGTAATTTTGAGTTTTATTGGAAACTTGTGAATTGATGCACTTTGTTTTATGGTGTATGGGTGTGAAAATGATCTAAATAATTCCTAATGTTCAGGGTGACCTTTGGAAACCATTGCCATTGCTTCTATTCGGAGCTGCATCTCTCATCTCAGGGCTGCTATCCTTATTGATCCCTGAAACATTTGGCAAACGACTACCGGACACAATGCAAGATGGAGAACGATTCGGAACGTACGTTGCAATTTCATATGCATTTTCTTTTGTTTCATGAATGAATTAAATCAAATACATTAGATTCCTAATTTTTGCAACTTCACAGGAAAGAATATGACGCACAAGTGGAAATGACACATACAAACGGGAACCACGAAGGGAATGAAGAGAAGACTGCTAATAATCTCAGTTAAATCTCTGCGATACGTTCAAAAGAGGCTTTGCTAAATAGTTGGACTAATAATCATAAAGATGATTCTTTTACAATTGCTGCATAAAGATGATTAAAACTTATTGCAACAAAATTTTGTCAATGAGAAACCAAGGAAACACGACGTGTCTTTTTACATGAATGTATGCATAAATATATGGAATAATTAATTATATAAATACATACATAGAAACCAAAAGAACAGATATTTTATCCAATCAGTTACTTGAAAGTGAAAGTAAAAAACGAATTTACTTGTACAAAAATACACGGTATAGGCAAAGAAAAAAACATTATAAAAATATACCTAAATGTTATTATGTAGCCAATTTTTTGCAAAACTTCTCTTCTCGACTTTTGCACGTTTACAATTTTTATACTTAAAACTGTCTCTTAAGTTATGTTATTAAGTATGCTAAGTTTTCCATTTACTACGAAACATGTCAGCATAGTCGTCTATTTTACTTTGGATGCTATCCGGTGCATCTACACTTACAGCTTTATAAATATGTTTAAAAATGAAATGTTAAGTTATTATAATGATTAAACCTAATTATAATTACATATACACATGAATTACATTGAACCAATAAATTAGTGGACACCACTAGCGCTAAATAGAATGACTGTAAAAGTGACCATGCATTTTACTATATCATTTAATCATTTCATCATCCATATTATAATTAATTAATAGTCATCGTCATCCAACTTTTAGAGAAAGTAACAATGGACGCATTGTTATGAATAGATACAATAAAGCCCTGTTTCATTTTGCAAAAAGTTGGCACTTTGTTCACTTGCCTGACGCATTTGCGAAAATTGCATTGTTGGTCAAGTTGGAGTGGAGTCGAACGGACGAAGTGAGAAAAGTGGGAGTTGACTTGCCATCCAATGCGGTAAATTTAATCTGCGCTGCCTTTGCGGATGATGATGATGATGACCAAGATTGCCTGTCTGTCTATCCACCTTACTCACAGATCTGTGGACGGTGGTGGCTGCAGCTGTTGTACATACACACACACAAGTGGATAGACTACGCATAACATTTTTTTTTTCGCAAAGAAAGGGTTACAAAAAAAAATGATTGCATATTTTTGCATTCCACAATCGACAGGCAGACTGACTCCTACTTGCTCTCCGCTGCTGCACCCAAACACATTGTTTACCTATTATACATCTCTTTTCCTTTTTTTATTTACCAATTTGCCACATTTTATGTTTGTCTTGTTGAAATTACGGGAGTAATTAAATGAGCATCCATGTCCCTGGAAAAGGTGTGAACTTTTGTGAGCTGAGAACTTGGACGGTTTAGTGGGAGGGACAATAACTAGTTTAGTTTGTTAGTTTGCATTTACACCCTCTCCTGCTCAAATTCTTGACTTGGATTGTTGGATGTTCCTCCTCCTGTCATTATATTACTTATCTAGAACATAGACTAGAGTAGTTTGTCATTGTTAGCAATTGTTATTATTATGGTTTTGTTAAAAGATCGGTTATTGGTGGTGGTGTTTAAGTTTGTTTTTGGATAGATGATAAGACTAAAAGAAGTTGTTTATAAGAGTTGTTGGGTTTATCTAGGAGGTGGTGAGAGGTTTATTTTGTGCCTGAAAAATAATTAGTTAAGTTAACGTTTGATAGGGGTTTTTGAGGAGAGCCTGAACCTCAAGAATAATGAGTAATAATGTGTGTTATTAAAGGAAGAGGAGGGTGTGATTAGGGGTCTATATCGAGAATAATGATATCAGTATTAGTATTGATACTTTTGTAACTAATTGGTGTGGGTGGTAATTAAGAACAAGCGATCATGTCATCGTCTCGGGAAAATAATGCAACCGCAAATGGGGCCGGTGGTAGCGGCGCGGAGTGGCAGAATTTCGAGCAATTGTCGCAGGATATTGAGGCGTTGGACACGTACTGGGGTCCTACTTTTCGGTAAGTTTACTACAGGAAATCATTGACAGTGTCATTAAAGTTGATGAGGTGGGTGGTAAATGTGGTGTAAATGTAAGGCGGAGTAATGAGTTTACCACTTTTAACGATTGTTCGCTTCGCAGGTCTATAATTGAAGATGGCAGAGATCAAAAGTTCCTAGAGCATTTGGAGCAGAGAATCAGAGGCCACGACAGGGACATTGAAAAACTATGCAACGCCCACTACCAAGGCTTTATTGATTCGATTTTGGAACTCCAAAATGTTCGTTCGGAAGCCCAGGATCTAAAAGTATGGGCTGATTAGCATAAATGAAATATGTACACTGTGACGAGGTCATTGACAGTCAGTGATGATTTTTTAACTACTGGAAATGTCTGGCTATTTTTTCACAGGGGCGCATATCATCCATGGACAAGGAAATGCAGTTAGAAATAGCGAATGTGCTTCAAAGGGGAGAAGATGTTGCGAAGGCGCGTAGAATAGAAAATAATATAATATCAACGATTGAGCAGCTCGAAATTTGTCTTCCTGTTTTTAAAATGTACCAGAAACTGAAGGAGCAACTTGCTCAAAAACGGTACGAGAATTGTTGACATTTTTTATGATATTGATATTTTTGGGGAATTTTGATTAATTGATGAAGTGATCAATTAATACCACAGGTATTATCCTGCTCTGAAGTCACTTGAACAGTTGGAGCACACCTTTCTACCTCAAGTGTCACGATACCGCTTTGCCAATTACTTCCGTGAAAACATACCAAAGTAAGTTTATGTGGACATTATTACATAGAAAATAGGAGCAAAATAAAGCTACAATTATTTTTAACTAATTCGTACATGATCTCTCAGGTTTCGGCAGCAAATTCAAGACTCGAGCATGTCTGAGCTAAAAGATTTCCTGGAGAATGTTCGGAAACATTCAAGTAGAATCGGAGAGGTCGCCATGAGACACGTAAGCAACTAAAGCACGCTGCTGTTCCTTCCGAAGCAGCACACATACATATATTCTAATGATCAAGTTTTTGCCTCTCCATTAGACCCTTGAACAGCTTGACCTTGACCATTCTGCACCCGGAAAACGAAAGAAGAATGTCATTACCATAGCCCCACCGCATCCTTTTTCAGGTACAACAAATAAGAACATTTTAAAGTTTGGTTATTACATGTGAACTTTTACGATTGAAGCTACAATGGTAACCTTTGTTCCAGGTGAAGGTGATCACGATAACAGTGGTCTCGATGAAGAAGAAGGATTAAGTGCTCAAGATTTAGTGGATTTCTCACCTTTGTATCGCTGTCTACATATTTTCACTGTGCTTGGAGACAAACAAACCTTCGAAAACTACTATAGAAAACAGCGTCGCGAGCAATCTACTTTAGTACTAGAACCAGTTCAGAATATGGTTCGTTGAAGCATTGTATTTTCAATACAGTAACTACAAATTTGTAACTGGCTATTACATAGTTTCTCGTTCTTTGTATTTTTAGTATGAAAACCTTCAAGGGTATCGAGATTACTTTCATGCAATTGTTGGTTTCTTTGTCATTGAAAATCACTTGTTATATACCACGAATGGGTTGGTAAGCCAAACCATCCTTGAAGAAATGTGGAGCAATTCAGTCCCTAAAATTGCAAAGGAACTGAGAACTCACGCAGTAAGATTTTCTTTTAAACATCTTATCAGTAAACATGCAATCTTATAAATACATACAAATATGCGGTCCGGCAATCTAAACTATGTTTTTTCTTTTTACAGTCGTACTGCACCGATTCTGAACTCATTCTACAAATCAAAAACGAAATCATGCTCTTCTGCAATACGTTGGCCGTAAGTAAAAAAACAGTAAAGGTCGTGTTTTTAAAATTAGTTTAGTTGTAGTCTGTCGTAATACTTACAAATTATCCCTTGCAATAATTTGCAGAGTTATGGATACAACATTTCTCAGTTGTATGTCACACTTCAAGAGATTCGTGAACATTATACAGATGTTCTTATGCAAAAATGTGTTCATGCCTTCCGTGAAATATTTGATGAAGACACATACCACCCACTACAAGTAAGAGATATTTTAACACCTTTACAAATGTAATACATATCGATCTAATGATCGAAATATGTTAATTGTTTTTTCTTGTGGTCTCGTGAATTCTAAAATAGGTGTCTAATGAAGAAGAATACGTTGACATAATCGAAACATTCCCATACCGGGATTCTGCCTTGGAAACAAGCCCTTATCCTAGAAAGTTTCCATTTTCTTCAATGGTGCCTAAAGTTTATCAGCAAGTCAAAGATTTTGTGCACGCGTCCCTAAAATACACCGAAGAACTAAATTTAAGTCAGACAGAAGTTGATGACATGATGCGCAAGTCAACAAACTTGCTCTTGACACGAACGTTAAGTGGATGTCTGACCACGTTAATACAAAAGCAATCAGTGGGACTCCTTCAGTTGATTCAAATCACCATTAATACAAACCACTTGGAACACACGAACACGTACTTGGAGGATTTTATCTCTAGTATTACTGGGTAAGTTTATGAAATAACTCTTCTCTAAACTTGTGCATTCTATGCCACATAGTGTTTTTCTAAACGTACTTTGGTACAAAATCCAATATACCTAAAATTGTGTTTTTGGGCCTCAGTGGATCTGTCAAGGACATCTCGCATAAAGCTGAACTGCAAGGAAAGTCCATGTTTAAAGATGCGCGAGCCGAAGCAGAAGAGCAAATCTACGATCGATTGAAGGGGAAAATTGATGACACGTTCGATTTAGCAAATTATGATTGGACCTTAAATGAACCTCAAGGGAGAGCATCGGACTACATAATTGATCTTGTTGGTTTTCTTCAGTCCACATTTCTTGCCTTCACAAATTTGCCTGTAAGTCCTGTTGTATGTGACTTTATAGTAACCTGTATCAGGAATATATGCAATGCACATTGTGCATGTTTAACGGTGCGATTATTTTTAAACAAACTACCAGATTAAAGTAGCCAGAACTGCCTGTGTTGCTGCCTGCCAACATATTAATAAGAAACTATTGAATATCATGCTGGAAGATGAAGTGAAGCAAATATCTCTTGGGGCCTTAAAGCAATTGGATTTAGACTTGATTCAGTGTGAACGTACGTATTTGATTTATGTAATCACAAAGTAAAAAGTAGGCTCATTTTATATTGGTTAAATATGTAATTCTTTGTTTTTTGAAAAATATTTTACACAGAATTTGCACAATCGGAGCCTGTTAGGGGTTTGGATGCAGCACTGTTGTTAGAATGTTTCGCGGATGTACGCCAGCTGCTAGATTTGTTTAATCAGTGTGATTTTTCGGCCTATTTTCATGATTTCGGTGAAAGAACCTCCAAGTACCCTCGCGTGACTCCACAATCAGCAATAAAACTTTTGGAGAAGTATGTCCCACATTATCTTGGATAGAAAATTAAAAAATCTTTCAATGATAGTAAGATAAACGTGTGTGTTATTCTAATTGCAGAATCAGGGAAGCGGATCGAGATAAGAAGAAAATTTTATCCGTTTTGAAAAAGGATGAACGGGATAAGAAGAAACTCCATGAAACTATTTTGAAGCAGCTGCGGGAATTGCCGCAAACTTCTCAGTAACCCATTAGATAGTTCAAAATAGCATTTAAAATGATCCATCGTAAGAATCGTTGTCGTTACCTGATATTATTATCGTTATTTTTTACTAATGGACTTACTGTGTGTTCGTCCTATATCAAAATAATTAGTTTATATGAGCATAATTTTTTGTTACACGTTATGAGCTAAGTTAAAAACATTGGATATAATAATTATTATTTATGCTTACTTATAAGTATTTATTTATATAAAGCGGTAATTTAAAGAAGATAAACTGTATTGGTTATTGACTTTGCATTCATTTCGAATATCGGTGAAACTTTTCGTTAATTATAATAGTTAAATCCTTCGCAGTTGCGCAATCAAAGATTGTACTAGATCGTTTTACTTAGTCTTGCTGAGAATGACGAGTTTTCTTAATAAAACTAGTGTGATTATCTACCAAATTGGCCAGTGAATGAAGGTATTTTTTAGAGTTGGAAACCGAAAGCCATGCCGCTTTCAAGTTTAGACGCAAGTGTATAGCCACTATGATTATTAATTGATTAATATTTATTATGTATGAGTTGGAAAGCAAGATGCTGCCCTGTCTTAATAAGTTTCTTAAATAACATAATTTGCAAGTTAGTATCTTTGACATGGTAATCACCTATCTTTTGATTCGCTACTTTAGAACCCATGAAAGCTTTAAAAATGTTTAGTAAATAAAAAGAAAAGATTTCAAGCCTTTTAAAATCTCATAAACTGCTAATGGCATTCACGTTTTGAATTTAAACATAATATTGGTTACCAAATCAAATGGAGCACCAAAACATTTTCGGCATATTTTTAAATACATTTTCGTGGTTTATTACAACAATTTTCCACCGTCTGTACATAGCGAGCTAGGGTTTAATTACACAGAATGACAAGAGGACATTAATTCATAACAATTATCTACGTGTCTATCAAAGCCACCAGATATTCTGAATAAATAAATAAATTCGAGTTCCTTTTCACTACTCTAGATATAACAGGTAAATCAGTTAACAACGAAAGCTCGAATGGTTTAGAGCTATTAATTATTGTAGTGTCAGAAAGCCTTCTTGTTCTTCTGAGGTATGACCATCGCTATTGCTGAATTGAGAACTGTTAGCAGTCCCAGCTTTCGGCCTTTGCGCCTGAAGTAGTTGCTGACTGCATCGTTGTCATCCCCACTGAAGGTTGAGTTTTCCATCTGAGTTGGAAGAATGAGATCATTTGCTGATAGCGATACAAAAAAGGCGAATGGTATTAACCAGAGACACAAGGTAAAGTACGCCATCACCTGCAACAAAAGAATTAGCCAACCATCATTAGTCTCAAGCTTGTATGCACAAGTCTAAAGTAATATCAACATTAGCAATCATGTAGCTACTTAAACTTATCCAGTGTAAATTACTTACTTCGATAAATGGATAGAAATGAGAGCTGAAGTAAGTGAAGGCCAAGTAGTGATTGATGATAAGAAATGTTACGGTTAGTATGAAAGCTGGAGAATACACGGTGAAGTATGGAAAGGTTTTCATCATGAACAAATGAGTAAATTGAGCGGCGAGACCAGATAGCGTCATTAGCAGAGGGAAGTCTTCAAATATTAGAAATCCGACATATATTCCAAGAATGACCTGGAATTAAAAGAAAAAATATTAACAACAATTTCAAAATCTGTAAATACTACTAACTAATACATCAAGTATTGAAAAAATGAACTTGATAATGCATTATTATTACTTACCAGAATAATCATTCGAATCACTTTAGCTGCTGTTGAGGTAAACTCTTCAATGACTTCGGCCAAGTAGTACAAACCAGATGCAATTGCCAGCGACACAAAGCAAAACTGGAATACTACCGCCACATAACTTAAAACAAACAAGAACCACATTTTTTTGGGAAGACCGGAACGTCAGCTTCCGGAGTGCAATTACTTTACAAAAGATATGAAACCACTACACGGGAAGATGTTACAGTTTGATCAATCACTGACTACATTTAAATTATCAGAAATCGTACGGCTGTACGATCGTAGTAAAACTGAAACAAGATGTGCGTCAAGATGTGCGTCGGATCTTCAAAGTTGTCTTCTGGCCTCAAATTCAAGTTTCTTCTGCAATAAAAACAAAAAGGACATTAACCTTTATTCACGAATAATCATTCATTATTTCTTTTGCAGTCTTTAATAATAAACAAACAATAATTATTATCCAACACTGCACGTGAAATAAACATTAAATAGACGTAAGTTCTTATTTTTAACTCTGATTCCTCCAGTTACAAATGCTGCAACTAAAATCGGTAATCAATTCAAATATATATTAATTTATCAAGTGCAATAGTTGTACTGAATCGTGCCTAAGTATCCCTATACGTACAAAAAAGTGCCAAAAGATTATACCCTTAATGAACTATAACGAAAAATATACCAAACATTTAAAGTTCATTGATTGCGTTTGCGTACACAGATTAAGATCCGCTCTCCCTAAAAGTTTAAAAGCCGGCATAAGATGAACAAACTAACTATATTCACTAGCACCTAACTATTTTCTAAAATAGACTCAAACGCACATTGAAATACTTTAGCCTTTTGTTTCACAACTAATGAGGGCAGATAAAAAAATAAGAAACCTAGGTAAAAATATCAAGATCAAGGCTTCACCACTGTTGACATTTCAACTTTATAAACTCGTCATCATTTCCACTAACTATAATGACAAATTCAAAGTTAACTAACTAACCATGCGCAGCACTCTTTCGAGTCTGTTGAATCAGCACAAAATCCTGCTGTCACACACAAACAACAGCCCGTCTTATAAATCGTCCAAAAGAACAACCCAACTTCTTTCTTTCTTTCTTTTCCTTTTTTATGTCTTGCCAAAATATTTTACGGAGTTACGACATACTTCGTCATCAGTCACATCACCAGCATGAGCATTAAGCACGAAAGTATCATGCCTCCTTTGCCAAAATAACAAAGCGACGGTGCCCAACTTCTCCACACAACACAACACACAACTGTTACACAAGTACATTTACAATTTACATATAAACTAACTATATAACTATATATTTTTATAAGTAAAAGAAATCTTACCTCAACTTCAACTTTACACCACCAAAAGTCCACAAAAATCAGATCTCCGTTGCTGGACAGAAGCTCGTCACTCGTCAATTACCCAGGTTACTGTAATCGCAATCATCTGCTCAGCCAGCTAAATGACTAATATGACGACCACGAACGATGATGAATGACAGTCACTTTTTTTCCCCCACTTGACTCAATTAGCAAAACAAGAGACTCATCAGCAGAAAATATCGAAAGACTCAACAACTTTACACCTCTTCTCCATCCATCTAGCTAATAATATTGTGTAAGCACAAGGAAGAACGGAGAAGAACACCACCACCACCGTCGGCACCGACTGACCACTACACTTACTACAAAGCGGGTACACAATAATAGACAGCAGGATTTGCCGTACAAAAGTATATAACGGTACGTCTACGAGCTCCGCTGCTCTCTCACACAGCCTGTTTGTTTGTCCGTCAGCTTTGCATTTTTTGCATTACGCAAACTTTTGCGTTACTTGCTTGTACGGAGGCATGTGTGTAGTTTCCAGATCATCAGCTGAAAGACTAAACGCATGACTCCTCAGCTGTATGACTTTTTTAGCAGCTCGTTGTCGTCGTGCAACTCTTTTTTGCTGATGTGTTGTTAGTAAACAGGGGCGATAGTTGCACAACAACTTTAACTGGTGTGTGGTGTGAGGTGAGGAAAGATGATTAGGTTTGGTGACGGTGCCATTTGAGGAGGTGGAGAGAGTGAGATTACTTTGCAATTCGGGTAAAACATACCTGTCTTCTCGGTTTCGGTGTAACCGGTGTTGTACAACGCCACAGGTACAAGACGGTTAAGGGTCCGTTTTTGTTGAGTTGATTTTGGACAAGGAACTCTGGTTGTTTTGTAAAAGAGTGATTAGTGATTAGTTAGTGGATGGAAGAGTGGAGAAAGGAGTTGGAAATGGGTCCCTTGGTTTAAGGGACGTGAGGAAATTGTCGCGATTGTTATTCTAAGAAGTGAGGGGGTGAGTGGGGAGGAGGTGGAAGTGAAAGAGATTAATGGTGATGTCAGAACTGATGCGATTTCTTTGGCCAGTAAAGAAAAAATGAATACGACGCCGTGGAAGGTGACAAACTTTGCATCTCGCTACCGATTTGCAACGCCGGTGGCGGCTTCGTCGGTGATCAGAAAGGGACGACTTTTGTACAACTCGTTGTTGTCCTCGAACAATGGGGGGATTTTGAGGGATGAGGTGGTGGTCTATGAAAAGTCGTTGTGGGGAGGAACTGGGGAGCAGCCACGAATCTCGGACAGTGCCGCAGGATTAAATCGGTTGCATGTCTGGTCTTTTCGGTCATACAGTAATGGTAAGAGTTTTTACCTTTTACATACTTTTATTCATTTTTATTTTACAGACGCTTGAAATATAGTAAATGGTTATGATTATAATTATTAGTGAACAAATAGCGTATTTGTGGAGGAAATGACTTTGAAAAGGGATAATTATTTAAATTATGGCCGTAATAGTGTCATGTGCATGTAATATGTCATAAGTTAAATGTGCCAGCGTTGCACACCACATCAGGTTCTCTTCGTAGCAATTACACGATATGGTTGAGGGCTCAGTACGATTCCGATTTTTGGAGATTCGGTGGGTTGCGATTTCGTAGGATCCATTGAAAATGTGAAATGTTGCAACAATCCGACGAAAAATATGAACAGTTCGTCACGGGCTAGCGATTCCCCAGGGCACACTCTCTTTCCTAATTAAGTAATCGTTAGAGATAACATTGATCCTAAAGTTATATTAAAGTTCGTAGGTTATCTCACAATCAATCAATATACCTGTAGAAAATGGCATAAATGCGTCATATTTGACATGGGCTTGGTCATTTTTGAGGAAGCGTTCTGGACGAAAGTTTTCCGGGTCTGTCCAGTAGTGCCGATTATTATGGCAGTTATGAAGGTTCGATATAATCACTGTATCTTTAGGGACATCATATCCAAAGAATTCTTTAGCCATTAAAACAATACATGATTAGTCCTCAAATGAATAAAGTAATGATTTTGTTTGGGTTAAATTAAAGTATATAAAGCAGATTCCTTCGTAATAATGCTACTGATTACATTAGTAAAGCATTATAAAACGAACTATGCTGAGCCAGTCATTAGATTGTTTTAAAAAGAATAATGGGGAAATAAAGGTCATATAAAGTCAGGACCCATTATATCTGGCCTCCGGAGGTTTTTTTCTCGTAGATGGAGAAAATAGTTACCTATAAAATACTTGGTTTGTTTGATGTATTTAAATACTAAAAAGACTGTCTGCTCAGCTACAGTTCGCTTTTGATTCATACATCTTCTTTCTTTGTACGTACTTGTGTTTTCCGTTGTGCTGTGGAATAATCCCAATGGTACCAAAGATGACTTACGCAGAATTTCTTTAATGGTCGCCTCCGTATATGGCATTCTAGATAGTCACACTCGCGAAATTTTACAGTTAGCATGCCTCATTTTGTTGAAAACACTAAATTTAAACACACCAAGCTAATCCATTGAATTTTCATGCAAATAGCATTTCACAATAAAATCGTGGTGTTGAGCATATTAGAGTGTAATCTATTTAAATCTGACAAATCTTCTTTTCTCATAGTCATGTTCTTAACTAAACTTGGAGAACATGCTTTCTGTATATTTTCCAATAAAGATTTCTACCTTTTTCTGTCCTCCAAAGCTGGCGGAAACGTGCCTAAAACGGAATCGATTTCATCCTGAACCTTCGCCTGAACATTTTTATGCAATACCATGTAAAGAAATGCCCAGTAGAGCGTTGTGCTAGTTGTGTCGGCCCCCGCCATGAAAAGGTCAAGTAGGGTCACTAGCAAAGAATGCTCTGAGGAAAAATACATTGAGGATGTCACAATTATGAGTTTATTGAAAAGGGAAAAAGAAAGAAGCTAGTAAAGTAAAGTGTGTCATACCCCCTGTGGAAGCATAAAAACTTGACTGCTTATTTGTCGTCTTGGAAATCTCGGCCAAGTAGTAGTCGATGAAATCTCGCATTTTTTCCTTGACAAATGTCTCTTTATGTGACTGTATGATGCATCTCAGGAATTGATGAACTGTGGTGATCGAGTTGACGAAGCTGTTCCATCGTGTCATTTTTGGGGCAACTTGAACTAGCCAAGGTAAAAAGAGAAGAGGTCCGGTGTATTGGGTATCCGCTAGATCTCTATTATGGACAATTAAATATTAAGTGACCTTGTTTCATATCGATTACCGGTGAGATAATAATATATCTCACATACGCGCCAGTCTTTTTAAGTATATCCAGCAATCTATTATCGTCGTGTTTGTAGCGTTCTCCACAGGTAATTTTCCAGAGCGCATTCAAAACGGCCAACTGAAGTCTGGTTAGTAAGTTGATTGGGCTGCCAACTTGCTTTCTACATTGTTTTACATTAAAAGTTTCTTCATTTCCGGCTAATTTCCTCATTTCTCACGACTTTTGCCAAAAATACTCATTTCCTCACCTTATTCCTCTGACCAGTTCGTTCAGCTCGTCCCGGATTAACACTTCCATTGGCTGCTTGCCAAATCCTAAGTCCTTGAGATGTCGCAGTGTGAATTTTCGTTGGTCAGTCCAAACTTTCCCTTCGCTGCACACAAGACCTTATGTCATAGTGAACGAAAAACTGTAAAAATATTACATTCAAGTGAATTTTTATAAATCAATTTACATTAGTTTGTCTACCTTTCCTAATACCGCCGTTTCTAACTTCAAGCATTTTCAAGTTAGGCCGTCCCGAAAACGCATCTTCCTTGTAAGCTTCCCGTATTACATCATAATCATTTAGGACAACTACTCTGTTAATTTAATGAATCAATAGACTCTTTACCTCTGTACTCTTTTCCGTTTATAGTTCTTCAATATTCCGAATCAACTGATAAATCAACAACTCATTTGCTTTACCGATACTTTCCAAGAAATATTGTAAAAATATTTCCGTAAATCTTTCCTAATCTTTCCAGTCGTTGGTAAGGATTTATCACGAGAAATGGCATGTAGCCCACGATCGGTAAATTCCATGGCCCTGGAGGATAATTAGGTTGCTTCTTCTTGTGTCTCCTGTTGCCCCAGCATCTCTTGTAAATTTGGACTAGGACAAGGCATGCTACAGCCAAACAGACGTGACAAAGATACATCTCATCAGCCTTTTCCATGCTCAGATCACTGCAAAGTTATCAAATCACTACTAGTCCCAGAAACGTTGAATTGTTGCTTTTATATAGCGTAAAAATCACTCTTTCGTGCGTAAAACCTAATTGTTGTTTTGTTATACCCGTGCCACTTGCATTCTTATGTTGTATGGGCACCATAGTTTGGATCGCGAGTCGCGACGATACTCATCATTAGGGTCAAATGTCAAGAATAGATAAAAAAGATGTGGAAATGAAATGACATAAATGTAAATATACAACGCCAGCCACAGAGGAAAAGTCGATGTGTCGTACGTATTCACCTTCTTTGTTCAAAAATCATGCTTAAAACAGTCGAAAACATAATGTCTCAGTATGCACGCAGGTTCCAGGAAATACAGGCAGTATGTAATGTAGGCAATTTACCGATTTATGAAAAATCCTGTTACAAGCAGACTTAAGAACATCATCAAGTGGGGCTTGTTAGTCCGTAAGTCTTATCATTTTCCTTGGATGGTCACCTCACCTTTCGTATTCATTCATATGCAGCAGATACATATTATAACGATTTGGAGGGCCGAAACATGGCACACAGGGCTTTTCGACGACATTTGTTGCGTGACTTCATGATCGCACGTTACCCCAAGGTCAGAGGTCAAGCATGCATAGTCGTGTGCTAGAGGGCTGAAAAAATTGCCTTTGAAGGGTTTTTAACGTTTCGAAAGTTGTATTTGAGGCGCTTACTTCCTTACGTGAATAATATGACTTACAATTAGAAAAGTTTTATTCCAACGTGATATTTTTTGGTAGGATTTTATTGAGATTTGGTCCCAACCGCAATCACTTTGTTTGATGCTTGTATGTTGTGTTGTAAAGTACAGAAGCAAAATGGAAAATAGATGATCGGGGTTTTTATATCATCATCACTTTGAGAGTTAACTTGTCATGCATTTCAATGATTTTGTTTCCTGTCTTTCAGATTCTAGAGAAAATCCATCTTCAAACAATGACGGGTTTCATGTGATACGGAATCTCTTATTCATAAGTTTGTTTACCTGCGCTTGTGGGGGGTAAGTTTCGTTATTGTTATTTTTAGGATTCCTTTGTTGTCTACTGCAACCGCATACAATTTTATGTAGCAATAACGGTGAAGTGAATTTCTATTGTGTATGATTTCATTTTGTGCAGAAGTATTGTACTCTGGAGCTATTTGCGTCTGAGGAATACATTTGAGCACATTCTTGGTTATTCCGAGTCGAGAAGCAGGAAAAAGTATTTATATCCGTTTGATCCTGGTAAGTTGAGACGTGACGCACATATTCAAGCATTCTGAAACTGGAATATTATGGAACTTATTCTTGTCACGTATGATAATGATTGCGTATCGTTTTGGATAGGCGATGTTGAATTTTTTATAAAGAAACACTGCTTCCTCTGGCTTCCAAGTAAATTGGTGACCACTCCAGCGGCGTGGAGATTATGTCAAGAAATTAATCGAGGGGGATCGGAGAGAGAAAATGCGATAGCTAAATTATCATGTATCGACAATTTAATGGGTAAAAATGATCTTAATATGCATTTATATTGTTGCCTCATGTTGAAATAAAAAAACCGAACCATTTTACCATCGCGCCATTCATCCATTACAGATTCGGACTGCCTTTACTTCGCTCTTTCACTTGACCTTAAAACGACACTCGCACTTGCACACAGTTGTGCCGACCCTAGACTATTTATGCCGTCTCCAATTTGCTCTGGGCCAAGTGAAGGCTTTAAGGTATTTTCAAATATACATGCATTTCCCAACAACGCAATTAATCAATTGATTCATTCTCACTGTTTCTATTTTCTGTATTCCAGGCATATTATGGCAAAATGTTTCGGACTGTTCTTGGCCAACTTGAGGAGGAAAATATTCATTACAATCTTAATTACATATACAAGTCAGCATTAAGAATGTACTTGCCAACAGAAGAAGAGGAGCAGCAGCATACTTTTGTAAGAATTCATTTTAGCTTGAATTGAAAATACGCATTAATTAATAGTTTTGGAAAATACTAAACAGGCTGATCATTTCTTTTTCAGGACTTGTATACAGGTTTCCACGAGGGACCTATGCCACAATCAACCCCTCCCGAGATTACTGAATCCAGGTTCCTAAAAGTGTGCCTTCAGGCAACAATTAGTCATACTAGGGATCCAGCAAAGCTGGCGTGTAAGTGTGTTTGTAGTAATGCATCAATTTTACTAGCCATTGCAAGTACTGATAATTAACGGAATTATTTCTTATCGCAGATATTCCCAAGGCAGATCTCTTGGATTTATTGGTCGTCATAGCAGAGAGATATAAGGACAATAAAGAAATAATGTCCTTGGTCTTAAAAGTTCTAGCAAATGTCTCCTGTGACCCTTGTTATGCTGAGGATATACGAAATACTGGTACTTACTATTTTAAATATCCCAACATATGTGATTATCATGCTTTTTGTTTAAATGATCTGAAAAACGGCTGTATTATTATTTTTAGGCTGCTTACGAATATTGGCAGAAAGTGCCAGGGACCATGATGTTCGACTGATTTTACCAGCTAAACGAGCTCTTCATAACCTTGATAGGGAGGCCTCAAAGCATTCTTTACTTTCTGGCATCTATCAACTGTATCCGGATTTTCGAACTGACGAATCCGTTTTTGAATATGACATTGTATTTATACACGGCATTCTCGGAGGAGCGTTTCGTACCTGGCGACAACAAGATAAAGAAGCGAGTGAGTTGTCACCTTGTTTTCACAATATATAATATGGGGTATCATTATTATTAATGCATGTATTTTAAGCAATGTTTTTATTTAAAGCTTTGGCAGATGAGTCGGCAGCGCCGTCAAAAAATAATGGTGAACGGTGGACAGGTGAAAAGTCTATAATTGCATCACGGTTTATCTTCAAAACGCCTACAGAACATCCAGGTATCCGCACATATAAGAAACTGTACTTCATTGTTGCTAGCGGAGAGTTTGTGTAACCCATCAATGTCATGTTTTAGATGAAGCAAAACGGTACAAATCTCGCACCGAACAACAAGACGGAACTTGGGTTCACTCTGATGATGAGATAAACCCTTGTCAAGAACATATCGAATCGCCGCAAACCCAGTGTTGGCCCCGTGATTGGCTTCCTGAGGACTGTCCAAATGCTCGGATCATTGCCGTTGATTTCGACAGTTTTGTGACTCATTGGTCAGGATTTTGTCCGGTGGAAACTACAAAGTAATGATGAGTGGTATATATGTTAGCTATTGTTTCCTCTTAATACTTTTGCTTTAATTGTATATTTTTGAAAATAATAGGAGAAGTTTAAAAGACCGCGCTACTGAGCTCCTGGAGAAACTTCATGCCGCTGGGATAGGAGAACGTCCAATTATATGGGTAACACATTCGATGGGTGGGTTGCTCGCCAAGAGCCTCCTATGTCAAGGTTAGAGCTTCAAGTTCCACAAGTGATATATATATATATATGATAAATTAGCATATCAAGCCATTAATTAATTAATGTATTGTTTGATTTCCTACAGCCGCAGTGTCCGGAAAAAAATTCCAGGGTATGTGTCAAAATACCAAAGGGGTCGTGTTTACCAGTGTTCCCCACTCTGGCTCATATATTGCGCTGGCAAATACCCCTAGACGATATATATTTATGCCGACAGAAGAGGCGTTGGAGCTGACCAATAGTAAGAAAATCCTGATTAAATTGATATTATCTTGTATCATATCTGTATCATCAATGACTGTTTGCAAATTGTAACGTAACTGTGATTTAATATTAATTCTTTCAGGTGACAATAGTTTATCACTTTTGCATGAGCGATTTAAACGCTTGTGGAGGGCTTATAAATTTAAGGTGCTGAGCTTTGGAGAGATACTGGAAACTAAGAGCGTTTTTAAAGTGGCTTTCAAAATGGTTCCGTTTTCAAGTGCAGGTACTTAACTTTTGCTTGCTACTACTTGTTGTAAAACACTCTATATAATATGATTAGCAACTATGCTTAAATATTTGTACTTTATCTTTGTGTAGATCCGGAAATCGGAGATTTTTACCCGGTGAAATTAAATCATCTGAACACTTGTAAACCTCATTGCAGGTAAATAAACACATTAATTTCATCAAGTGATGCTAATTATCATTATGCATTGTAAGTTTTATATGAATTTTATTAAATATATTTTGTTCACAGAGGGTCCTTTGTATATCAGAAGATTGTTGAATTTGTTCATAAAATAACCGAGCAATGAAAAATTGAAGACAGTCAACACACGTGGACAGAACTTATTAATTCATCAACTATCTTACTCTTCCAAGAGCCTCTGACTGACTCGAACCAGCTATTAACCAACGTTTTGATAATATTTTTATGGCTGCTTATTTAAGTCAATGTAGTTTTTGTTTATAAAATAATGCAGAAAATAATCCAGATAAAAAATTGAATAATAATAAAATGTATTTTCACTGTAAAATGAAATCCAAACTAAACAAAATGACACAATGCATTACTTTCTACATGAAGAAATCATCGCCAGTCCTCTACTAGATTATGTAACAATATTACTGGATGGCGCCACTCAACCTCTTTTCGTTAATCTGCTTTCCTCGAGAGCGTGTAAACGACGCGTGTTTGAACCCTGTCTTAATTATCTTGTCAATTTCCATAAATAGCTACTATGGATGCCAAAGAATGATCAAACTGACATCATAAAAAAATATGTCATAAAAATGCATATTTACACACAATAATGTTGGACAGGCATTACAATCCCGTTAGAATCATATTCGCTGAAATATCCTTTTTAACAAAACGGCATTTACGACCTGCTAATAGCTAAATGATTTTTTTACAATCCTGTACCATTTACGATGATGAATGAAGTATGAAGTATCTGTAAGCAATTTTCGTTGCATTTGTTGGCTCTCTTGGATCATTTTGTTACATTTTTTACTATGACCATTGTCGCCTATCAAAACCAAAAAAATCTGCTTGCGTGCAATGCCACGCCACGACAGCATCTGTTGCTATTATTACGGTAATTTGCATGCGACTTCAGAGAGGAGAACCGAAACTTGGATTCATTCTGTGCCAAAGAGGTGAAAAACGAAAAACTACATTTTTATGGCTAGTTTTGGCCTTTTCCTATCAGTTCACCAGCAGGATGCACCAAAAAGCTTTTCTACTTCTCTGTTGATGCTGCAACAATTAAATTCACCGAAAAGTTTCAATGGAGACTTTTTAAGGAAATGACATGCGAAAAACGGAGAAATGCCTTTTATATAATACATTATCATTAAATGATAGATAGAATATATATTTATTAATGCATCGCATCTTTTTTATGATTTTTTAATATTCGTTTTCAAGCTCGTCTTTTCAGTTGAATTGAAAAGTGTTTTGCAGCGTTGTTTTCATGACGATGATTATGATGGCTTCTACTTAAGCTGTTTGATCAGGCAACTACCTACACTATTACCCATCATATTTTATTTATCATCATGATCATCATTCTCATGCAAGCAACAATGAAACAGCTCATTGACTGATGATACAAGTAACATCAATTGTTTACTACAACTCGCATTTTTGCTACTATTATTCTTTGATGAAAAATACTGCATGTCCAAATTTTCATTGCATTTTGCCTCAAGCCAAATTTACAGCGAGTAAAATCTTTGTATAATATGTCGTGCATCATACATTGTTAACGATAATTCGGCATCATCGAAATGCCCTCTCTCTCACTGCATGTTAGCAAGCAGGTAGGCTGCTGCAAACTGGCGTTGTTGTTAGATTACGTATTCTTGTGCCTACCAAACCAAGTCACAAAATAATATGCATACTTACCTGCAATTTAGCTTCATTATGACTTTACAGTGAGTCCATCATATATATAAAAATGGTTTGTACTTGCGCTACCTGCGCTAATGCTGATGTCCATGATAGGCAATGGTAAAGTTCTCTGGGCGAGAGGAAAACATTTTTGCCTGCAAGCAAAAATCTCACACAAAAGTTGATGCTGCTTCTGCTGGTGCAGAGCAAAAGGAACCTTTTCAGGAGCCAGAAATACAAGCAGGTAACTTTTGTCAGGTATGCATTTGCATGGCCTTCTTCACTGCTTAACAATCATATATACTCGTTGCTCCTGCAATATACTTATACCTGCCATCAATTGCTTTCATTTTGCAGAGTCGCTGGGACTGCAAACCAGTTAACTTCTTTGTATCATCATCATCGCACACACACAACAAAACAACGTGAACACATATTATACAGCATTCATCGTCAACGTGAACTAAACTATTTTTAACGTTAACAACGCCATTAAAATCAAGAGCATTTAAGCATTTATCGAAAAAAATCAGTGCTGAAGATGAAAAGTTTAATTGTGCTGACTTTGAACCAATAAAATACTTAAGCAGTAATCGGATACTCCATGGTAGTGTCAATCTGAGAAACTGAACAGGTGAATTGAAAGGGAAAATTGTCAGATTCTTTCATGAATTGATATCTGCCATGAATTAAATCACGTCTGAATGCATTTTCATGTTTGATACAGTGTCACGTTTTGAAGGGGTGCAAAAATGTGTCTGTGTTAATTCTTAAAGTGAAATTGGTTGCAAAATTGTCTAGTTGTTCATACGAAAACGAAAAGAAAGTGACGTGAGTTTTACCAAAATCTCAAGAAAAAAGCCAAAAGAATCCTCTTGAAAAAAAAAATCCAAGAATATTTTTATATCCAGTGTTCACTCGTTGTGCAATAACAAGAAGGAAAAATCATGGCTGGTCAGTTTAGTGTAATGGACTATGTCGTCTTCTTAGGCACCATAGCCATCTCCATGCTAATTGGCGTCTACTACGCGTTCGTAAAAAAGCAGACGACAAATGCAGACTTGCTTGTTGGTAAGGCAAAAACACACAAAAATGAAATGATTGTCATGTAATCACTTCGTATTGGGCATTGCTTAATACTCGTTCAAAAGTGGCCTTTTGCCTCAACTGATGAATCTATGTACATGTAGAAAAATGACATTTAGTTAATAATAAATTCATGTCGTGTGCAGTTTTTTCGGCGTTTTTACCATGTCTCGAACATGTACCATTTTTACATAGATTCATGAGATTCATTCGTGTTTATGTACATAATAATAATGTACTACACTGTGCACGTGCTGTTTTTTTCTTTGACGCATTCTTCTTTCCATAAACATTGTATCAGCAATTTGGCAATGCCGACTTTAGCGTTTTGCATGACTGTTTTACTACCTTGTTTGCTTTGTTGTTATTTCAGGTGGCAGATCCATGCCAATAATACCTACCAGCTTGGTACGTCAATGTACTCATTAATCAACAAAAACTATCAAATGATGCATTTTATATAATACGGAATGTATACAGAGTCCACGATTATAATTTATGTATGCTTACTGTTTTAAAAAAAAATCAATCAATGCTCTTATTAAATTTGGGGAAAAAATTTGGCGTTATTTACAGAGTCTGCTGGCCACGTACATGTCTGCTATTCTTGTCCTAGGTATTTTATCAATATTTTTACCTGTATAGCAGATTACATTAATTAGAAACACGACGAGATTTTGCTAGTTTCTTGATTTATCTAGTCAAGGAAGAGACTTGCTATCTATAAGAATATTATATCATTCACGGATTCTATGAACATTCTTTCAGGTTTTGCAGGCGAAATCTATGCACATGGCAGCATCATCGCAGAAATGGTTATAGGTCCATTTATTTACATCCCATTGGGTGGGCTTTTATTCCTGCCCACATTGTATGGCTTGCAGTTGACAAGTGCATATGAGGTACAATCACTTTCCAGTTTTATCTATTAAGCACACTCGTTTGCCGAAGGCCACCTTACTAATTCTTACTTACCCAAGCAATACATAATATTGCATAATAAAAACAACATTAGCTTACCCAAGCACAATTATATGATTATAGGCAATTTAAGCAAACATTATTTTTGTCCCGGTTTTGCTCTTTTGTTATGTTGCCTAAAAATTTCACTTTTATTTACAGTATCTAGGGCTGCGGTTCAAATCGGAGATTGTTCGCCTACTTGCCACAATGACTTTTATAACACAAATTGTTTTGTACATGGGAGTGGTGCTTTACGGTACGTACCCATCAATATCCAATATTTTTTTCCTGTTTGTTTCTAATTACAGGGACAAAGCACAAACAAAATTTAATAATTACATACGTACATGATGATAGTGCTAACCCCAAAAATCCTGCATGCTTGTCTATTTGCGTATTACTTTATTCCGTACTACTGCAGGTACTACAATATTCAATGTTTTGCACTTGTAGTTTTTAAAGTTGTGCCAAATTATATTTTATAATGTCATCATGTCATAATGCATTATTATGCAATACTACTACTCATCATGACGATGATGATAATGATTGACTGACCATGGACATTTATGTAGCTATCAAACAAACTCAACTTTATTGCTTGATTCTAGGTTCTGTTGTGGATGTTTTAAAGTTTTAGCTATTTGTAGCATTGTATTGTCGACAAGCACACATACAAAGAATCATTGTTGTATTTTTTGACTATTTAATGATGTTTGTCATTGTCAACTTTGATGCTCCTTTAGCCCCGTCACTTGCACTAAATGCTGTGGTGGACTTTCCCATTTGGATTTCAGTGATTGCCGTTGGTGGATCTGCAGCTATTTATACAAGCATTGTGAGTACCACGATATTTTTTGTTTAATCGCGATCATCATCACCATGAGTCCAAATTGACATGCAATGAACTACTTTACTTAACTGATTTGTACCTACGAAACCGATCGTTATAATAGCTTTCCGCGTATAACAATTATTATACAGAGTACAGACCATCAGACCATACATTGTTGCTTAATTCGTTCTACCAAGAAAATAGAGTTCCCATATGCTAATGCCGCAGCAAAGCAAACAGTCGTAACATTTCGCGAAAACAGAGAAGGACAAGATTTCCTTTCGTGTCACACAGCAACAAAGTGTGCCGCTTTTGGTTTACTTCACACTTCATTTCATGCAATTTCAGCGTCTGAGCGACATTGATTCAGCTGCAGCAGCAGACTGTTCGGCTGTAAGCACATGAATGAGATTTTACGATTCATTGCAAATTTTCAATATTATTCAATAACATGGTGCCGTGTTGGTTTGGCACTTGCGCAATAATGGCAAAAAGTAAACACGTCCACACTTTCATAGTTGTCGTGGTACATGTTTAATAGGTATTTAAATACTCATTAGCCAAATCTCATTGTCGATTTATAATTACATACAAGCCAATTGTGACTCGTCAACATTGATTGTCTTGATGCATAATGCGTTGTCATGGACTCGTGGAGTGTGCTATTCACACAGGTCAATCACATCCTTGAGTCTCGGTTTTTAAGGAATTTGAGACAAACTTAATTTTTCATTTGCTTTCAGGGTGGACTAAAAGCGGTCGTTTGGACAGACTGCTTTCAAATTTTGATGATGTTCTCGGGAATGTTGGCAATTATTATACAAGGCTCGATAAATGCCGGTGGATTTTTCAACTCCTTAAGCATTGCCAACGAGTACAATCGGATTGAATTTCTCAAGTGAGAGAAAATAATAAAATGTCATGAAAATGATCGTGGAAATCCCCCTCACTCACTATTCTTTCTCGCTTAAGCGAGATGGGAGATTCAAGTGATGACTTTTACTTGTTTGTTTTTATAAAGTATGAAGGTTGACCCATTTACAAGACATACGACACTGAACATATTTTTTGGACAAGGTGTCTTTTGGCTAAGCGCTTATGGATGTCATCAAACTACCGTGCAGAGATATTGCAGTATGCCGTCATACAAGAAAGCTTTTATGTAAGGAAACTGGTAATAATCTTCTTCAGACTTCCACTTCACCGAAAATCTAGGCATAACATTTGAATCGTCTTTTTTATATATGCTTTCAGGGCGTTGCTTCTGACAGCTCCTTTAGTACGTGACAAACAAACGTAACATATAATATTATTTTGAATAATGACCCAACTGCCAAGTTTAAGCGGCCGTACTGCGTGAAACTATAATTTCTTGGAACTGATTGGATTAATGTTTTAGGTAGCGTTCACCATGTCACTTGCTGTTCTATCGAGTCTAATCATTTTTGCTAATTATGCTGCCTGTGATCCTATGCTTCTGGGCTTCATCAAGAAAAAGGACCAAATTGCCCCGTATTTTGTCTTGGAGCATTTATCGCCCATTTCAGGGCTCATGGGTCTCTTCATTGCCTGCCTGTACTCGGGATCGTTGAGGTAAGTTGTTGAAAATATGACGTTTTTAATTGACCATATAGCGGCTACATAATGTAATGATGTGAGTGCATACTTAATATATGATAAAGTGTCTCTGCACCCAATATTGCATTTATTTTTTAACTTACGGCCACAGCGTGACCTGTTACATGCTCTGAATATACTTTTTTCATCTTGCTCACGCATATTATTTTAAAAATACAAAATAACAGGTAGATTTTAGAATCAAGGCCAAAATGGTGTAAAGCTGCATGCTAGTATGGATAGTGCCAGCAAAGTGGAATTAAATATGCACACAAATGGAAAAACGTGTGAAACAAATAAATTTCATATTTACGAACTTTACAAAGATTAATTGGGAATTTTATGCACGCTTTTGAAAAAATATATTTCTCCAGTTTCTACTCAATGTTAGTTGTGTGGAAACAATTAAATTGTCAATGTCATTTTTATTTCAACACACGTACGCAATAATGAAGCATTGCAACGGTTTAAGAAAGGGTAGCCACATGAAAAGGTTTTATTATAATAATCCGTATATTGCAGTGCAATAATTGCATGAATTTGGAAAATGTAACGCAATTTATCCGTTTGGAGGTGATACTTTACTTGTAACTCTGGATACCATTAATTTATAGTGGTTTGATTTAAATCAAAAGCCAAAGCCTAAATGGATTGAAAAACCGGACAGATTGGACTGGACGGCCAGACAGACTAGTTCGTACTTATAAATACGCGGACCTCAGTGCATAATGCAATGTGTACACACTGGACAGTAGTCACTTATGATGATTCTTAATAAGTCTTTCGTGCGCGTAATAAACTCGTGCGATAGAAAGGAACGGTGTTGTTGCCAGATTTCATGAGAAACAGCCTACTCTTTAATTCCCTTTCGACATGTTCTCTCAATGGTGACCGGAAGAAAGCTTGCCACACGAAAAAATATGATGTTGCATATACACTTGCCATGTTGAACTGATAATTAGATTGAAACAATTTCGCTGGAGTAGCTACTTTCGTGTTCCATTGTTCATTGCCAATCTCAGTCGTATTAAAACTCCTAGCACCGTGCAACTGATAATGAGATTTTTTTGCAACATGCACTTTTTGAAAGATAATAAAATAATAGAACACACATGTTGTGTAACACGTATACAGAGTAACCCATACGAATGGCAAAGGTTCAACTCATTAAAATGCGAGGAGAGATAAACTGGTGTTTTGTTTTAAGTAAAAATATTATCCTACACCTACCATCCCGCTTGTAAATGAATTTCATTAAAATATAGGCTAGCAGAACATACACGTAAAAAACTTACATTCGTCATAATTTTATATACGCCCAATACATCAAAACATGTATTATAATAGGTTATTTGGGACATATTTTATACTGTGTATTATTGTCATGAGAACGGTGGCCATTGAAAGACATCGTTATGATGGAGAGAAGCAACTTGTGATTACAAAAGCTGCTACAGTATCACGACTGCGAACTCATGACTAAACTTGGCCATTCGCAAATACTGCATGAATCATAATTCTCTTTGGAACTGTATTTCATTATGTCGTGACCGTAAAATTTTTCATAGCACTTGTTTGTGGAGAAGGTTTGCAAATTTACAAAATATATAACGAGTCTCTTGAAACATGTAGTGTCAAACATAGTCTCGAATTAATTGTAAAGGGATGTTATTTACATACATTAATTTTTAATACATGGTGCACGTATTGTATGTATGGAATATAAGTACATTAATCTACTCTATGATGAGTAATCCAGTGAAGGATGTTTTACCGTTTATGTCCTATTTGACTTCACGAAGGATACATATATTTGTTCATCGAAAGGGATTAAATTGTTTATTGCAATGTTTGGAAAGATGCTTAGGTTTCACCTTGACGCGTTAATGATGACATCCGATATTTTTAAAATTTGAAATTACTAATAATTTTTATGAATACATTAACCGTATATGTTAAGTGCACGAACATTTTATTAATGCTTGTATATTAAGCTTAACGCAAAGTAGAAAAATGATTTAAAACACACTGTTTGTACTTGTTACTATACAGTACCGTCTCCAGTGGACTCAATTCCCTAGCAGCGGTCACATGGCAGGACTTTTTCACCAAGATTAAATATTTCAAGAACCTCGATGAGCAACAGCAAGGACTCGTCACAAAGATTATAGGTAACTCATTATTTCAAGGTTGTCATAAATTGAGGAAATTCACAACCCGAAATGCCATTTTTTGCATTGATGATATTCATTGATCTCGTGCAAAACAGCAAAGAGCAGCCAATACAATTTTATTAGATATACATACTGGCTGTAGACATGCTGGTATGCAAGTAAAAAATTTGAAATTCCTTAGTAATCTACAGCATTGAATATTGTCGATAAGCCTTTTAAGACTAGAAAATCGTAAAACTGATGATATCATTTTGCACTTTGCACCTGCTTTATATCATTTCATGATATTATGCAAAATGTGGTACCTACTCGGATATTACGGGAAACTCGATTGGATAGATGATAATCAGATAGCAGGGAAATAAAAGACAGGGTTCTACCATGTGTGACAATGACTACCACAATGATAGAATGAGAAGACACATTTTAAATGTCAAATTATCGATCATCCAACAGTCATGCTCAGGTTTTCTGTTCCCTAACTCCACATTGTTGATTGTTGTCACAGGTCATAGTCAATGTCAAAATGAAATTACCAAATCTATTAAAAGTACAAATCACAGGGGCAAGGTGTGACTTGTTGGAATCTTCTAAATTGTCGTGCTGTGCAAATCAAAGTTTTTTAATTAAATTCGCGTATATGCCATCACACCTTGTCTAGCCTTACGACTTAGATACATAGGTACCACTCTGGCCAAAAGAACTTTGTACCCCAGGCAGTAGGCATAAATGCTTAATTTATTCCATGACAACCATGCAGCTGTATATCTTCCTTAATTTTATATGATCAACTTGTCTTTCAGGTTTTGTCTACGGCATAGTGACTATTGGGTAAGCAGTTTACGATGTTCACGGTATTGTGCATCTAGCAAGATTTAAAAAAAAATATTGTATTTCTGCGTTCAAGGACAACCTGTAGAGAGATGTAATGAAGACGATTTGTCAACTTATAAATGAGTCAATTATTCGCTTTCAGATTTGGATTTGCAGCTGGAAGTCTTGGGGGAGTGCTGAAAGCTGCTCTGGTTTTAAATGGCACTGTGGCTGGCCCATTGCTTGGTGTCTTTCTGTTAGGTGTCTTCCTTCCATTTGTCAACTCGAAGGTAAGGACACAATGCATACAACGTCTGACAGACAGAATGAAAAAATAATTAATATGTATGACTAAGGAAAAAATCTACCAACTGTCGATTTCAAGGATATCCATATTATGAAAAAACCGTACTTCTGTACTCCACTTATTTCATTGTTATAAAATTGTTGTCTTGTTACAGGGTGCGATCTCAGGAATGATAATTTCTCACGCGATCTCGTATGAAATATTTTAACTACATTATTACATGATAACATACAATTATGACACGTACGTGATGTGGGTGTATGCATCATTCAACATTATTTTGTCAAGTCGTAAATTGCTTTTTTATTAGATTAACCATCGGATTCGGAAGTCTTGCTTTTGGAAGGGCAGAACTGCCACTACCTGCAAGCATTGCGAACTGCACCGATGAAACGCTGGCAAAGGTTGCCAATTTGACAGCCGTGTACATTACACAAAACAACACCATGTACATGCATCAGGAGCCTGTGTAAGCAAATACAGATCGTGTTCAAGCAAACATAATGTGTCTGTCTGTGGTCTCTTTTGACAAGGCGTAACTAATCTGATTTATTCGACTGATTTGTTATGCTAACATTCCAGGGAAGGGTTCATGAAAGTATTCAATCTCAGCTACTTACTATATCCTCTGGTCGGAACATTTGTTACGGTGATTGTTGGAGTTGTGGTCAGTTTACTGACAGGTATTAAATAATTTTCCTCCTCTCAGATCTATTACATTGACAGAATGAGATATTATGGAACTTGATAAAACGTGCCAATTAAATAGTAATGCTTCTGCGCAATTATCTATCTAGGACCCAGCGAGATGACAAAGGATGATGAGAAATATATCCATCCTTTACTTGTGAAAATCATTAGGAAATTCCAAAAAATATATCCATCAGATTCACCGCCAGTAACTCATAAAAATGACCACGAAATGAGCTGGCGTAATGGTAATGGCTCCACAGCATGGACGACCAATGTTGGTCATTCGAATATGACTGGCCCTGGGAATGGCAAACAAATTAGGGTGGGTAGTAGGTCCTACGATAACCGTGGATTCCAAGAATCATGATCAATTTGGTGGTTGTATTCTCCCACCTTGTTGCTGTAAATGTGATGATGTAGCATGTAATTTTGTGTGCATAAATATGATATAATAGTTATGTAAATGTGTTGTAAAAACTGTGTTTAGCAATTATCACGAATTACCGTTCGTTTTTAAACAGTGTGTGCAAAATGAATGTCAAGTTCAAACGCTCTTCTGAGAAGGAAGAGCTAAATATGTGGCCATATAATGATATACGGTATTTGGCATTTCGAAATACATTTCTTTTTCTACAAGATCAGACTCAGACCAGTAGACGAGCCACAGCTCCACTTTAAGAATATGGTTTATTTATTCTTTCGGAATAGTGCATACCTATACGGATGCTATTCATGTACGGATATAATCTCTGTTATCAATACTAATGATTGTTATATATGCATGCTCAATAATAACTACTACGTACGCTGTGTGTCACTTTGTTTTACGGGAAGCCGTTCACGTATGTAAAAAACGGATGTTTTTGTATGGGAAGAGAAGTTGTGACTGTACAAGATGATCTATAAATATATTCATTCACAAAAAAATAACGCCATAAATAAACTATGACTCCATTTTTTATGTTTAATATTCACAATGTAAACGCAAGACCCTGTTCTATCTGTATTTATTTGGAGAAATAACATAAAAAACAATGATATCCACACAGGATTATCCTTTCTGCCATTACAATTTTCGCCCTCTCTATCTCCTACGCTTATTACCGTCTTACATCCGTTTCCATCTCTACTCAAATGATGCATGACACCACAAAGCTTTCCTTGCAGACATGAAAATATACTTTTGGATCCGTTTCTTTATGATGATATCTTCTTCTTAATCATATATAGTCAAACTCGTAGATTTTTTAAAGACGTAGCAGTCCTTCCTAACTTATTTTTATCACAGAGTAATAACAACAGTTTTCGAGGTCCTTTTATTAAGCAACAGCAACAGACTTTTGGCAGTGCACACAAAGTGCTACGTTACTAGCTATAGCATCATATTTTATACGCATTAATCTTTTCAAGAAATTCATCTCACTACTTTTTTAACTGATAAAAAAATCAAGAATTAGTTGAATTATGTTTGAAATGGAGACGGAGACCTCCTATGTTGTACTTTTTTTGACAATTCTTTTGTTATTACGAAGGATTTGCTCCTTGGAAAATGGATTATAATAAATATTAAGCTGTCCACATCCATCCCTGCGTAGTTTTTTAATGGTTACCCGTTAAAAGTTGACAAGTGCATTATTTTCTGAAAACCACCACAAAACTAAACAGCCGCCAACCACTTTAAGCACCTCCAGCAACAACGCCAAATCTGCAACAACAAAAAAAAACAAAGCCTCAAGTACATTACATCTTTCCCGTGTTATTTGATACTGTGGGAGTGTGTTTCAGGGGAGCTGTCACAGTTTTTAAAAAATGAACCTATGAAATTCTACACAGCCTCGTACTTGACATTCAGCAGCATATTTTTTCTAATTACAAGTGAAGTGAAACTTTGGATATGTACCTTGGTATCCCAGTAGCATTTAGGATACGAATGTGATGGTGGTATATGGTAAGTGTGATAAATGTTGTAAATGCTGCAATAGATCAACCACCTATTTGATGTTTCAACAAAAATATTTCACTGCTGACCTTCTAACTTTTTAAAAAGAGAGGAGAATATCTGTTTCATAACTTTTCACCTTGTCCTCTCATCTGGGTCAAATTTCCCATTATACATTTCTAACACTCGATAATAAGCCCAACATTGATTTAAAAACCGTGTACAACTCTAGAAATGCCACGAAAAACCTATTTGACAACATTTTAGCAGAAATCATGGGACATTTATATTGCTTTTGAATCTACGCAAATCAGTATAGCACGAGGATAAGATATGCATATAATTATCATGGGTATACATCGTACTAGTACATAATTTGCTGGTAGACACTTAAAAAGTGAGTTGAAAACTAAACAAACGGAAAAGCACACATTTTCTGGGTATTTTCCTATAAAAATCGTCCCAAACTCACCACTCAATAGGGATTTGTTCATCGAAAGGTTCAAGGCTAAAACTCCCTCCGTCTCTATTTTGCGAATTATGAACCGAATTTGTTTCTTTAAAAAAATTGTGCATTTTATATAGAATATTTAGTACTCTGTGAACTAAAGAAATTTTTAAAATGTATTATGAAATCTGAGTACAATATTTCCATGTCATGTTTTATTCTCATCGGTGGCTGTTTCACCAATTAAACTGTATAGAATTGACTATTTATTATCATGTACGACTATTAAGCTCACAATCTATGGGTCTGATTCCACTTCCAGGTCAAATTTATCGTCTCAGTCATCACTTCAACATGTGCACGTCACTTCGCGCTGCATGATCCTCGTAAGTAACAATTTGTTTTTGTTATTTCAGTGTGCGTGATAGCTTTTTCAATATTTTGAAATTCAGCAAAAACTTTCCAAAATGCAAGACACATTCGTACATTATGGGGTACAAAGTAGCTATTTTTGCTCCAGAGTGCTAATAAATATAGCATCTTGTCTGACAATGATGCGCTCTTATGCAATTAAATGTTCTGAAAATAGTTCCCATTTCCATTTGAGCACAAAGGAAATGGTGCATTCTTTGATGAGGATTATCAGACATGCATGACATCGATGTGAGGAACAGTATAACACATTATTCTTCTTTCGTCCGATTTTTTTTTACTTTCAAGGAGTGAAAAAACTACTGTCTCAAAATGTTTCTTATTTCTGCATCACATAAATTTCCCCGTTTCCTGTTTTCACAGGACAGAAAAAGTCTGTAACAAGAAACCTAGTAGAGTATTCGCGGAGGAGATTCTAATTAAATATAAGATCAAGGCCACCAGACCAAGTCATCACATCACATATGCTTTCAACTGGAATATATATTTTTTCTACAGTGCTGCCTGCTGACAGACAGCAGTAGTGAATAAGCAAATTTCCGTTTAGCGTTTAAATAGTTTAATTTTCTGAAAATAGGTAAATGGTATATTTACGAGTAAAAATAGGTAATGGGAACCTTGAATTGTCCATTGAATGTCTAAAATTAGTGATTCGAGAATAATGGGAGTGTTGAGAGGATTTTGTTTATTCTTTCCATTCCATTACCATGGAGAAGGAGGAAATAAAGTATGGCGAGAGATGAGATGATGATGCGTCTTGTCTTCTTCGGAAAATCACTTTTTTCATGCCAATGCAGTGGCGTCTCTTAAAGAACATGGATCCAAGCTATAAGCTAAACAGGATTTTTTCCAAAAGTTAAATTTAAAGCATTTTACAAAATGTGCTTAATTGCAGCAAACTGATGTTAGATTGAGGTTAATGAATTTGCCATTCCGTGAACATGTATGTTGCCATAAATTTCTATTGCGTTGTTTTTATTTGGATTTTCGTGTCATCATCACTTCATAAATGTTTTAGAATAGAAGCTATGGAAGCAGGTGTAGTGTACAGCGTTCAGCGTTAATTCCTTTACCACAAAACGAAAATAGTAAATGAAATTAGAACCGTTGGTTAAAGCCAGATAGTGCAAGTAATGTGAAAGATGGGATGGGAACAACAAAGCAATTTTGAACTTTGGAAAGCGTCTATATATTTGCATTGCTTTGCAAATTGCAATACTTTCCTGTGGTTTTTTCTTTTGCGTGAATCTGTCACTGTCACATTTGATAGCGTAAATGAAGAATCGAGTGGCTGTACTTCCCAGTATTCACCCACTTTCCCAATGACTAAAAATCTCTACTTTTCCCTTTGTTTACTGCATATAGCCCAAAAAGTAATGAGTGATCCGACGACAAACGCTCATATTCCAAAACCTGGTTCAGTTCACCTTGCTAGTTTTTTGTGTAAACAAAGTAGTAGTGATAAGAGCAGCATAACAAACCACCAAGTCACTGATGAAAATCATGACATGTTGCAAATAAATCTGTGCAGAAGGACAACATGGAACGCAACAAGCTGTAAACCCAATTTCCCTTCTAGACAGCTTGTATTTCGACGAATTTCTCGGTAAAGAAAGATATGACGGCCGGAAGAAATATAATCTCTCTGTGGAGTAGACCAAAGTTGCCAGTGCATTGCAAAGTGCAAAAGACATGAAATTTTAAACGCACACACATGTTTCTCTCACTTGGCTGGTGCTACTGGCGAGAAGATAAAGAAACAATAGGAAAAGGAAATGTAGGATAAATGGACGAACTAGGTACAATATTGTCAGTCTTCCATTTACTTTGCATTGCACAATTTTGAAACTAGGAAGAACAAGAACAAAAGGAGAAATGCTATACATCTATACCTAGTGGCGAAAGGATACATAGAAAAGATCACTGCACTACAAGACAGCGTTACTAATTAAGTCCAGTCCGGGTCCAATGTGCATAAATGTGTTCAATCGAGCAATTCATACCCCAAGTTTATTTCAAAATATATCATTCCAACTCATAATGAATTATTATGCTTTTAATGCTTGTAAAGATGGTTTCAAAACATCATAGATAAAAGGTAAATGCTGGCAATATTTAACTTTCCCTATTACTGCTGAGACGGATCTTTAGCCTAGACTGAATTGACTACAATAGGTACAGTTTGAAATGCATAGTAGCCACGAAGAAGCGCTTGCTTGCCACCACACTGCTTGCTTTCACGATGTAAATATCAGCGACCGAAGACGTCGCAACTTGTTGGCCGTCGTTTCATCCTCAATTGCTTTTTCGGAAGCCTTTCTACGAAAAAAATGTTCTCGCTCGAGAGATGCGGAAGATGTGCGGAAGCTTTTAAACGCTCACAATAACTTAAATTTAAATCTGCATACATCCTTTCCCACATAATATAATATTGCATCATTCACATACAACGTAAAAGCATTGTCATTTGCTATACTTCATATTATTCATTCTCTATGACCAATATAGAAAGATCAAGATGTGACGGGTAATAAACCTTTTTCTCTATGCATCTCTCTCCAAACCAGAGATTCCACATGAGTTTTAAATTAAAATATAATATAATTTATGCAAATGAACAGCAGCACACGGCTATATATATATATGCATTTGTTGTTAAGTTTTTTACAAGTCGTTACGGTTATGTGCAGTAAAAGTCAAAAGAGTTTATCACATGTACGCACATTAGCAGTATCTTGAGCGTGCAGAACAGCGGAGTATCATCCTCCCGTTACTTTTTTGTCTCTGTTCTCTGTACACCACAACTACAACACATTTTTATACTACTTATATTTATTTTATTTTTAAAAAGCTGTGTATAACCCTATCATAAACGGTCCGTGACACGACCGACACCAATTACAAAACTGCACTTTTGCAGTAGTACTTATTCTTGTCAGTAGTTTATCCTTTTCCTGACTTATATTCAGCTGTTTCATCCATTCCATTTCCAGCTGATTCTATTTTTCGAACATTTTCCCTTGTCTCTTTCGAACACACACATAATATACATACATATACATGCATACATGCCCGCAACATCATCCCATTATAATCTTTTGCCATTCACCATGCTGCCATTCGAACACGAAACAGAGAAGAGAAGAAAAAATCATTTTAACTGTGCACTTCCATGTTGACGCAGTTGCTTTCAAAGATATATGATATAACCATCGAAATAAATTTCTTTGACGATCTGGCTAAAACGCTCGTAATCATAAAAAAATCGCTACCAGGAGCAACTAATCAGATAACCTTCCGCTTTTACCCATTTAACGCTAACGCTCGCCGAGAGGCTCAGTTCGACTTTAAGCGTTAGCAAGTAATGACAATAGAGAAAAATCGTTGTCGTGAGTGTAAACTACCTACCTACGTTTTCATTCTTCGTGTTGTGTGCGTGCACATTTATTTCCGTTTTGTTTGTGTGGAGAAAAATCCCACCACAATTATTCACACCTTTTTGCATATCAGCGGCAGAAGCAGAAACAAAGACGCTACTTTGTAGTACAAAGTACATGAAAGGGTTAAATACTAACGAGTGATATCAAAAGGACAAGGGCAACCCTCTGTGCAGATAGTCACCGCGCAGTTATTTTTAATAAGACGTATTTCTCTTCTTATCTTAATAGAAACTCATCATCGTCAACATCACATGTAGCGTTCTTCGTCCTACACGTCTTTGTTCGTTGTCGTTTATTTGTACTGCGTAAAAACCATTTTCGGGTGACTCGTACCTTGAGTTGTTTGTTTACGAATTCATATCAGTAGTTCAACGAGTGCCTGACGACGACGAGAGTTTTGTGATCTGTAAAAAAGGTGCCTTTTGTTGGGAATGCTATTTCCGTTACATTGATAAGGTGAAATTGTGACAGACAAGTGATATACAAGTGTGCATTTTGAATTAGATACATACATACAGCAACGATTGATTGATTTGTCATTGAATATTTTATATCACTTTCAATAAAGTTGAACAAAATCGAGAATTGGAAAACATAGTCATAATTTTTGTGTTGTAGCAAGTAATAAATACATACATACGAAAATCGATCATCATAATCATCAATATTTCTTATGAAGTTCCTCCACTCATAAATTTTGCAACGTAACTGGGTCAGAAATGGAGGAGCTGTTGAAAGCACTGCAGACGAAAAATGGGACGGATTCTGAAGTCTTTGACTCTGGCTGGCTTGGGGATTTCGTGCAGCAATGGTAAGAAAACAACGAGTACATAAATTTACTTGCAACACAAGAAGTCTCTTGCGATTGAAAAATGTTGTTGGAAGCAACTTAATAATATGTTCATATAAGATGTTGTTGTTATGCATGTAAACGTAAATATGTAGTGAAAAAGAAAGCAGAGTATGTGGTTGTAGTGGGAGCAACAAGCGTTGTTCTTGTAGTAGTTCATTGCATTGAAGTAAAAGAGGTAAAATGGAGCCATCATTTTTTCTGCACAGTTTTCCTGGTAGGTACGCTTGACAGAGATAATGTTTTTGTTGTCGTCTGAAGAGCTTACAAAAAATCGATCAAGGATTAAAAATCGTCACGGAAAACGATTAAATGCTTTGTACACGTCGTATGTCAAACCTTCGGTTTATTCACCCCGCGTATTTTTTTCCAAACTTTTGCAATTTCATTTTTACAGCCGCACAGTTTCTTGGTATTTATTGCGCTTTGCCGAAGATATATATTTTGTCTGTTCGAAAAATAAAAATTTTATACGGTACAATGAGGAATTTTATAGGAATGAATACAACTGCCAGTATTTATTGATATGGCAGAACGTTATTCTCGGTAGTAAATGTTACGGAACAGGGTAAAAAAGATAATGTTGAATTGTTTTGGTTCTAATTCACAATGAAGAAATTCAAAGTCTGGCTAACAATGCATAACAATAAGCATATTTTACGTACAAGTTGAAATAAATTGAATACAAAAGTACATGAAAAGTGTATGTAATTTGAAGTGAGTTGGAACAACGGATCATGTTCTATGGACCATCCAAAGAATGCTACAATACATACGTACATAAACACATGTATATTGTATTTCTGCAATGAAGAGGTCGTATAGTTCGATGGTCATACACTTTATGTAAGCAGTCTGTATTAATAACTATAAGTCCTAAGTAAACCTGTTCGGTCGTTCGGTGGCAAGACGCATGAAAAAAAATTGTTCACGCAATGTCCACGTCAGTAAAAACAGTGACATTCGTAGTTAACTAACTTGACATGTTGTATTTTTTGTGGGATTTCCCTAACTGACAAAGTACATTGCACGATTTATTGCTAATGACACGCGGAAGGAAATTTGTACTACTTTTGTCGTCACACTACCTTACGCAAGATTTTAGAGTCCACATGAGACTTGCAAAGGTAATTGGAAATCTAGTTTACGGCTTTTGCAAATCAATCCAGTAACTTTTTTTGGGTTGTCAGTTGTCATCACTCTCTCTCTCCCTCTTCCTCGCTGTAACTTCAGACAAACTGTTGCCCTCATTTACGAATAGTGAGTTTGGCTGTATGGAAAGTAACAAATGAGAAATCAATCCCCAGCTCAATCCAATTGGATACTAGGAAGTATTTTCCAAATGTAATTAGCACATTAAATATAATAATGCCAATAGTCATTTTGAGATGTAGCACGAATCACGAACTGTTTTACGGGCAGTAGCAGAAGTAGCATCGTCATCACAATGAAATCTTTCTTGAACATTTTCTCCTCATGCTGTAAAAATTCCCAGATTTCTCTTCCTATGAAAATTTTTATGCTGGGTGTTCGCCAACTTATAATGACCGGGGGAGTGCACAAGGTACATAAAACAATAAGAAAGAGGGGCAAAACGCTTCGCGTTCATTTAGTTCAGTTCTCCTTGAAAACGGGAACACCTTTATTTTAATTTTGGCCAAAGAAACCGGAACTTACGCATCCAAGAAAAAAGTCATTACAACTTGGGACACGTATTCAAAGCCAATTAACGTTTCATTTTCCAAGTGCTAGCGCAAGTCATGGGACACTAATAATTACTGTATTTATTACGACTTGTCAATCTTACTTTAATTCAAAAGGCAATTGTTCTCAATTGCAAACTCTACCATTATTTATTGCATGATATTTTAGCTAATCTGCTAAACATTTCATCATCATGTTGTGCAGTAGAATACTGCGTAAAGTAATTTACCATTTCTTTAAGAATGTTTGAAGGAGCGAGTAGTAGTAGGAGGAGTGCGTTCTGTTATTATTTTTTATCGCACCACACAGCTTTCAATTCTACCAAATCTTTGTTCAGCTTCAGCTCATCAGAATGTTGCAGAGTGTCTTTTTCTTTCTTTTTTTCCCTCACGTATCTTACATTATATACGATGCAGCAACAAAAAAAACAAGACACGTATCACGTATGCAAACGTTCCGGGTCGATAGCACTTTTCATGCAATTTACGACGATAGCACAAGAAGGACAAGACGACAAGGGAGACAGAGACAGGAAACAAAAAATAATCTTTTCTCACTTTCAAGAGGATTTACTCTCACGGAATGGGCTTCAAAAGTGAGAGAGAGAGAGATAGAAAGAATTGATTTTTAGAATGAACTAAACTAATTTTAGCTTAACTAATAACGAAGTAAGTGTCGTAGGAGCAGGATTCTTACCAAAAATAATGCGGCTCTGTAAATGCTCTATACATCTGGTTAACATAATAATGATGCAACTAACTGGTAGCATGTATTGATAAAGCCAAATGCATTTTATTTTGAAAGACGGAGCAAGAGAAATGAGCTTCGGATGAACAAATTGCACGAAAATTTATCAAACTTAACTTACGATTAGTTAGTTGGTTGGAAAATAGGTAGAATGAGTGAAACGGAAACAGACGTAATGTTTGCAGCTTTGTACAGGAGATCGAGTGAAATGTTTTAAAATGCTTCTTTGCTGCTTCTCTCTCTCTCTGCATAAGTAATTTGAGAAATGCAGGTACATTTCCACTATCGCTGATTAGTTTTATGTGCGAGATAAAACCTATGTTCTGGGTGAAGCCAACGCATACTTGAAGCACATAATAGAATTATAGTTGTAGAGAAAAAATTGATTGGTGTTTTGCTGTAAAGCTGAGCGGAAAAAGATACAAGTTTGTAGAAAGATGCATTAGAGCGTGTTTGCTCTGATCATTGCTCACATTGTAATAAATGTATGGTTAGCAAGAAATGCTGGTGGTGGTGGTGTCAGATTAGATTGAAATGAAAGTAAGTAAAGTAAGTATATTGTACGGTACATATATCCGCAATGTATTCCATATTATGTTGCCGTTTGTGTGATGATGATGACACAATTGCCAACGTCAGCAAGTCAACATAACTGTCTGGTTTAGTCAATTCCGCGTTTTGGCACTGATTCCAACTTTTTCGCACGTTTCTTCTTCTTCTTTCTCCTTCTCATCATCAATAAGCTCATCCTACTCATATAAATAAGATCATTGCTACATTTTCGAATCTATTCTCTCTCTCGATAGTCTGTCTTTGCAGAGAGTGTGTACGGTGTCACTGTTTACTTTGCTATAGTAATGATGAATCGGTCTTTATATATGCAAGCGTATTATTTATATTACTTTTCTTTATATCAAATTGAATGGGTTATAATTGGAAATAGTACTCTTCCAAGCATTTATGATAAGCATTTCCGCTTTCTCTGTAGTCAATATTTTTGAGTTCATTATAGAAATGACAGTACGGATATGATTATGAATAGGTATTATTATTCATGATGCTGCTGTTCGTGGCGGTCGGTAGGTTTTCCTTTCTGCTGCACCGATTTTTTATTCTGTCGTCACGTCGACCGAGGTAATTCGGAACTTCCGCAACGGAAGCACTTGACGGCTCCAATAATACATTCGTCTGCCAAGATAATGTACCAAGCGCCCCGTAAATCAAAATCCTGTATTGATACGTTTGGCGACGCAAGACGTGTTAACTATCACTAATGATTATCTGCTTAGTTATATATGATCATAACTGTAGAAAAACACTGCCATTTACTTGGCTCGCTCGCGCACTAGATACATTGTCGTCGTCATTCGTTACTCGTGACAGACAGATAGGGAGTGCATGATACGCTCATGTGAAAGTAAAAGAGTTTGTTCAACAAACTTTGTTGCTTTGATTTCACTGTGGAAATGTGTTTACAAATTAAATATACCATTAAATTGCCAAAATCCTCCGTCACAATCGAATTGCTTATTGAGTCCGATCCGTCATATATATTCTTTTTATATGCTTCTCAAGGGAACTGAAAATATATTTACTTTTGCATATAATATATTTTTTATGTTTGCAATGTGCGCTAAGTTAAGCAACTGCCATTGACGATCATCATGACGATTTTTATTTTCCTCTGTATGCTCTGCAATAGGCTTGTTTACTATCGTGCCGAATAATAGTGGATTCAGTTCAGTCTGACGGAAACTCCTTTTTTTCTAAATCTAATCGTCGTAGATATTTCAAGAGGGAGGACTCTGTATATAATGTACTAAAACTATAAGGAAACTAGCGCGGCGTATTTACATAATTTACATGATTTTTTATAGGTTCAATACCTTATTCCAGCAACAGCAGCAGCCAACCGCAATTTTTTTTCTTGATGGCACCCACACAACAAACAATATTAGTAGCAGAGCAGTTGCATTTTTTTCTCTACAGATTTTTTCAAGCGAGCTACTTTGTTGAATAACGATTCTTGAGAAACTGCTAACCAGTTTCAAACTTGCCGTTTTCCAGATCACACACGCACACGTTGACAATTTTTTCATACATAGTTTGCACTTGCCGTTAATATCGTTGTATTTAGTAGTTTCTCTTTGTGTGTGTGAATTTAGTGGAAATTGAAACGATCGACTTGATAGAATACATGTACAAAATATTTATCGATTAAATAACAAATATTCGTCATAGTTTAGATTACAACCGAGATAAAGCAAAAGTACCTAAAATTATTACCAACGCCAATCGCACCAAAGAAAAGCTACATTTCGGACAAAGTTTTTTCATGCGGATTCAATTTCGTGTTTTGTTCTACAAAAGAAAATCTTTATTCTTTCTAAATCTGAAATTATAGTGCGGCCATGCATGTAAAAAATAGTAAAACAAAGAGCATTCTTGCATTTCGTTTTGGCGAACGCTAACCGAAAAAATTTAAATACGAAAAAATACGAAGGACTTTTTTCAGTTGTTTCTCTAAATTTCTTTTTGTAACCTCTTTTGTCTAAATCAACATCAACAACATCGTAGGAGAGAAAAAAACAACTTAATTGGTTCTTGTCCTCACCCAAACCAATTTTGTATACATTTCGCTTAGTGCTCGGGTCTTAGGTCATGAGGATGTTCGCTTGAACATTGGATGTTTGCATCATTGGATATTGCTTTTAATTGTTCATCAGCTTTTGGAAAAGCATTGCCAAAGGAGTTCCAAAGCAAAATTTGTTGTGACATTCAGCCCATGTGGGTTTTAATTTATCTACACGGCTCGGCCGACTCTCGTGTGCACATGCAAAGAAAAAACTTACTACCAGACACAGGAATGACAGTGCCATCAGATTAAATACTTTACTCTTCTACCTTCGTTTTTTTTCTTGCTTCACTGTGCGATATTTTACCATACATATTCTACCCAAGTTGTTTTCTTCTTGTAAAAGAACAAGTGTGGAGTGTCGACGTATGAATGCGATTTTGTTATCGACTTTTCGCTCACAACTGCACTCAAAAAAGTGTTGATTTTAAGTTGATTATAAGGTGTGAAACGGTTGTATAGTCTCAAATTTAGGCACCGTAGAAACTACCATTCAACACGTCTAGTTAGACAACGCTCGAAACACATGCCATGCAATAATAATGCGTTGTCTTAGAAAATCCGACAATTTGCATGCTTTGTGAAAGCTTTCCAAGAAAAAAAAACGACCTGAACAAAGAGATCTTTAGAACGCGACTATATACGAACGAACCAAATGGGCAATTACTATTACTGTGACAGTCGTCGTCTTTTGCCTAAAATTAATACATAGTCTACCACATAAATTATCGAAATAGAAATCACGCGTTTTTTATTTTCTGTGGAAATAAGTGAAAGTAGTCATACGATAAACAGGACCAGACAAATAAAATTTTCATACAAAAAATTATAGCTCTTCCCCATTTTACAAAAATTACGAGTTTTGAAGAGTTTTAAACGAGTATATATTTTTATGCATCTAGAGTCAACTTTTAAAAAACCGTCTTATTAAACTGCTTTCCATTTTTTTATACTTTTGCATCTGGTTTGGCTGGCCTAAATATTGTCGACGATAACTGACAGGCATCATCATCTACGATATCATAAACTATAACGAAATACAGAGTACAAACAAGCACATTGATAATACTATAATGATCATGTTGATTCGGCAGTGATGCCTCCCCTGACTCGATGAAATTGACTGAATAACCTTCCCCTGATTTCGCTAATATAACTTTCCGTTGTATGAGAGCAGACAGACGATTTTCCTACATTGTATAGCATACTACATATATACATAATATATTATTCAATTTCGATGATGCAACTACATTACGTTACACTACATCGCAAGGTTTAAGCAATTTATCCTACTCGTAGAGATATTTAAAAGAGATAATCAAAGAAGCCAGTAGTAGCAGCAGCAAAAAGCACAGCTGCATTAACCTTAAATAAAAAGTAAAAGGCTTACTACATGTAATTGTCGAGCTTGTGTGAGCAAAGAAAGGCGATATAATATAGAATTTATTGTTTCCACGTTTGGCTCACTATACACTATTACTATCATCCATTAAAGCCTTATATACTCTCTACCGTTTTTTTTGGCAAACATGTTTGGGTTTCTGTTTAAAAAGTCTAAAGGTTTGGACAAAGAATCGAAAGGCAGCTTGAAACAGTCCGCTAAAGACTTGCTTTCTAGGCGCAACAGCACCGCTAGCGCAGTCAGTACTTCTAGTAGCAATAATAGCGTAATTACTCTCACGTGTGGTAGTAGTGGTAGTTGTCCGGCTACCATTACTTCGTCGACCCAAAAAAGCAAATCCATGGACTCCATACTTGACACGGGGATTGGGGATGAGGGTCAAATAATGGAGCATGAGGATACCCCAGTGAAAAGTTCGGCAGTGTTGGAAGAGAAAGCACCGCGAATTCCAGTAGTTTTAGTGTCCAGTGACTCAATGTGTGATTTAGCGAAACGGAACGGTGGTGGTGGGGTGAGGCACCAGGATTCCTTTGAGGAGAGAAGGGCAGGGTCGGCAAGAAGTCAGTCTGAGGATAGGAGTTGTTGCAGTAGTCGTTGTGGTTCCTCTCAGAATGGTGAAAGTAATGATAATTTTGGTACAGTTCCCCGTTCCTCCTCATTGATTAATTTGCTGCAGTCGTCGAGTGGCGAGGAAATTAGCTCAACGAGTGGCATTGGACTTTCTGAAGATGCCTTGCTCAAGAGTATAATGAGTGATACGGAAATTGAGTTTATCGACGAGACCGTGGATGACAACGTTGACACTGATAATGCCTGTTTTGAGGATAACGAAATACATAATGACAATGATAGTAAAAATCGTATAGAGAATGACGACGACGTGTACGTACTTGCCGTTAATTGGATATCTACTTTTTATAAATAATGAATCATTTCACTTTCTAAAACGTTTCATATTTTTAAACATTGTTTTATTTTGTTTGGTTTATTATTTTGACTTCTGATGACATGCTGCCCTAGTAATAGATAAGCTAGCTAAGCATTAAATTAAGGTTAAATATGTTGTTGTTTGGTTTTTGTTTCTAGGAGAGAACTAAAAGACACGGAGAGAAAGGCGATGGGACAATTGGAGGAATTGCGGTCTAAACTTATTTCCAAAGAGACAGAACTGAGCTTACTACAAGCAGATATAAGTATGTTGGCCGTTGACAGGGACAATAAAATCATGGAAATTGAGGGTAACCCAACATAATGCTTATTATGACTTTTACAACTGGTTGAATCCTAGCGTAACTATATCCCCATGCAAATTCTAATCGCTTCAAAATGCAGAACGGAAATCCTGATCCCATAATCCTTTAATCGAGCATATCGTTTGCAGTACATTAAGCTGACATTTGGTTATTTTTAGGCATGTCAACGCAGATAAAAGCTTTACGTGACGAGAACGACTTGTCACTGAGACGTATCCAAAAGCTAGAATCCGATTTGGAAGACCTTCGTGTGAAAAATAATCAATTGTCAGATGACCTCTTGAAAAAGGCTGGTAAGTACATTACATCGCGGCTTGAGGAATTTCCTTCGTCATTGAGGCGCAGAAAAATGGCTGATTTATTTGACAATTTAGGAATTTACCTAACAATAGACCTAACCCAACAAAGGTTTTGTTGACTTGTTGAGAGTATAACGAATAGATATTGTTGGCAATCCTATTAAAGTTGAGCTTTTTCATTAGCCATTTAATTTAAATGAGCAAACATAATTAAAAGTGAGCCCTGAACTAGACATCAACTTTGGCTGTGGTGAGGGCTATGCTTTTTAACGTAAACACGCAACGAGTACAAAGACATAGCGCCACTTTTTTTCGCCCAATTCCAACAATTGTTTAGATTAACAAATGCATTATGCTGACAACCAGAACTGGTTGTTTTAAGACACAATTTGTGAATTATTGAAGTTTTTGTTTTTGTGAAAAATAGCTGACAGGTTTGATGGGAATTACTACGACCAAGTTTTACGATCATTTGTAAAGTCTGTCTCTTTCCCAGTCGTAATTTATGAATGCATGTTAGTAAGAATAGAACTCTAATGAGACAAGCTTCCAAAGTTTTCTTTTACACAGCGTCAAGAAAACAGAGTATTCTCAAGAGAGATGCTAAAAGAAAGAAAAAACGCCCAAGAGGCACTTGCTCACTGCACTTTGTTTGTACAGGAAAGCCTAAGTTCTCAAAATGCCTGATGTGTGTTCATCACCACACACTATGTCGAACGTAGTCAATGTTGTATGTGTTTAGCTTGTTCAGTCCTCTTCTCCTTTCCCAGCCATATCGTTTCCGTTCATTAAAAAAGATTGCAAATGACCTTGAGTTGGCGAATACGACGACTAACTTTTCTTTGAAATGAGCTGATTTCATGTGTAAGCGGACTATATATAGACGCAGGAGTACAGAAGTGGCAAACAAACCGTATTTACCGTTCATACCACTAATTTACGGTACTCCCCGTATAAAAATGATTCATACTTTATTCGCCCACCACCGAGCACACCGTTTCTAGTAGAAACTTTCTACGCCAAATTGGTGCACTACATGATGCACACATGCTGCTGATGATGATTGCAGCCGACGAGTGAAATTTGTAATATGGCAAAATAGATTTTCATTCTCATATTTTTTTTACCCTGTAAAGGCATAGAAAAATGAATTCAAAAGTAGCATGGCTTTTCTCTACAGTTTCAAACTTTTTTGCATGATTTTTCGTGTAAACCATTAGAGCAACTACGATGTCTTGAAAGCAGCTCAATGAAGGTAGAAATTGACACGGGGGATTTTCAAGTGAGGATCAAAGAGTATGAGAGCAAGCTTCGAGATGTGGAATCCGAAAAGAACAAAATCCTCAAGGAACGCAAAACTTACGAAATCGAAAGGGAGGAAGAAATCAAAGCCCTACAGGAGGCCCTTGATGACACGGTTGCAGAGAAAAATCGCATCCAGAATAAGTTTAACAAAGACTTTGCCGAGCTGCAAAGTGCCAACACAAGTCTTATTGATGACTTTGAATGGAAACTCAGACAGATTGAGTCCAACTGTAAGAAAAAGATCCAAGAAAAGGATAAGCAGGTAAATTAAAATTGGAACCCTCCGATCTCCTGTTTTATGTTGCTTCTACCTTCTAATTAATTAAAAGATAATAGAATAAAAATAATTCGATACGCAAAAAATGTGCATGAGAATGAAGCATCTGGTTTTGAATTGCATTCGTGTCTAGATTCAAGATAAAATCAAAGAAGTGAAGGAGCACATGACAGATGAATTCAAAGTGGAAAAGGAGAGATTGGAACAAGAGCGACATCAGCTACAGGAGCAATTGAAGAATGTAAGTTGGCCCAGTGTATAGCAGAGCAGCATAAGAACGTCATTTTGTAAGGAAACGGTCGCTGTCATCTCTTTTGACTTTGCACATTATATCAACCTATAGGTCCTTTCCACTTTGCGATTTTCTACTTACAGCTTGCATTTATACATTACATTTGAGAAAATTATCTATAAATACTATATCCACTCATAATACTATGCTTCTCTCTGTTCCACGCGACATTGACATTACTCTGATACCAATTCCAACAAAAATAATAGCAGTTGCGTGGGCAGATTCAATGCTAATGCAAACGTTGTAAAAGATATAAACTATGATTTTATGTACCCATGCACCATAATAGTCAAATGCGCGGCGTGACAAATCTTTGGATTTAATTTCATTCCGTGTGGAATGATGAGAGCAATTTAGCAAGTCAAGCGTAGATCTTTTCTTTGTTGTTTGTTGACATCGCTGTTAGGATATGTCAGCTAAAACAACACTCTCCGAGTTGAGTTTTTGATGGTATGTGGTTTCCCATGCAGCTCAAGATGCAAAGTGATGTAATGGGATGAATCGTGTGTGTCCACAGCTAACATTAATGCAAACTATATGTTGCAATCACAACAAATCGATTCATCTGCTCAAAAAAGGATGTCGTACTGTATGGAATAGAGTCAAAAGTAGTAAAAGCTCTCATCATCTCATTTTGGGGATTTGCTTGCAATATCTACGTGGTATCGTCATCGCATCGCGCATTATGCTAAGTTTCCTCTGACAAAGGGTTAATCTAATAATAGCAAAAACAGTAATAAAGTGGTAATGATCCTGTGTTTTAGAAAAACGCTTTTGTTTTCTCATAAAATCTGCGATTTTACTTTCCCTGTAGCACGCAACAATTGGAATTGAACTTCCAACTTGGAGGAAGTCTTTGAAAAAAATAATACCTAATAAAACTTGGAATCTCCAATCAAAGTGTACAAATAAACAAACTGCGTAATTTCTTTTCGATTTTGTCAAAACGTAAAAAGATGCTTGGCGGCAGACCTAAAGCGATTGTGTATTTGTTTATAGCTGAAGGATCGTAAAAAGTACAAAAGTACAATGACATAAGTGGAATGGCACACAGAGAGACAAGTGCAAATATTACTAATAAAAAATTTCCTTTTTCCTCTGTCGGGTTGATCAAATGATATAAATCCAACCAAATTCCAAGTAGGTACAATTTTTATTATCTCGCGATGAACTATGAACTTGAGGAAACTTGATATCCAAAAATGTAAAATCCTTTTTATTGCCAAAGAATAATGAAATCAGCGAATGAGTGACCTAAACGAACAAGATTATTTCATGGCGTGACTGGTGACTGACTGCATGCAAAAATAAATATGAACGTATGTGTACGTATATTCGGATCACTTGACTTGTTTCTCTTTGTTTTGTACAATGACTTTTGTCAGGTTGCTCATCTGAAATCACACGAGGTAGAGCTGACGCAACTTCGTGGCCTAACTCAAGAACAAGAGAAATCCTTAAGAGCAGCATCGAGACAAATCGAGCATTTGAAGCTAAAGGAGAAGATACTCGACGATGAGGTGCGCCAAGTGAAAATGGTTCTGGATCAGGAGAAAGCCCACTTGACTGTAGTCCAAAATTCTGCGCAAAGACGTATGGATTTTCACGAGGAGAATATGCGGTCAAAACTTGAAAAACAAAAGAACGAACTTAACGCAAATGTACGTTACCGTTTCCCCCTGTGTACTTATGTATGCGTCAATCAAAATTAATGATTTAATACTGGCACAATTTTACGTTCTCCTGCTATCCCTGCTTATGCTCCAACTAATTGAAATTAAATTACATACTTCCATCCTCAACGACCTTTCTGAAACTGACATTAATGTTCGCTATTCGTCTTCACAAAATTGCATACCGAAGCTCCCTTTCATCGTTTTTACATAATCGCATGCATGTTAGGTGGTAAATGTACAAAAAAATAACAATGCTATAATGCAAACGGTCTGGATGGAACACAAAGGATATAAAAAATGACAAGACTTGATACATTACTACTTGATTCCACCACCCTCATTCCGTTCCTGGTTTTCCATACCCTTGATCCATTAAATCATTAAGCACAAGAGTTTTTCGTATGCACAACTCGACTTCTCGTGTATATTTTTTACTTGCAAATGAATTACTTGAATCTATACTTAATGTTCATCGTTTTACATGTCTCTTTCCAACCACCACACACAATGCACTAATAATGCTAGTGGGAAGACAAGGTACGGGAAGAATGTTCAAAACTGAGGAGAGAGTTATGTCGATCTCACGCTGAAGAGAAGCAGTTAGCGTTGGATTCGATGAGGCTGCTGAGGGATCAAGAACAGAGCTCTGCAAAGCAGATGTGGGAGAAACAAAGACAAGAGTTACAACGTGAGGTACATACATGAACATCATATCATCTTTAAAAGATGCATTATATATTTTTTTGATTTTCTCGAGCAGCGTTGTATTCTCTGAATAAATAAAATGAAGCATGACAATAATTTCGCGTTTTTGGCTCATGTTACCCCACAAAGTCCACGTATGCAATCATGCGTGACAACTCGTCATCGTAAATTACTTTTTCCTAAATTACTTTTTTTCTCTTTCTTCTTTCTCTGTGTATATGTGCACTCCCTGACAATTAACCAGATTTCAAAACTGAAAGATGAAATTTCCAAGAAGGAAATCGAGTGTCAGAAGGAGATTTCGAGAGCGACGACGATTTCAGATCGAGAGAATTTGGACCTGAGGAGAAGGGTCGACAAATTGAGTATAGCCCATATGGAGGAATTAGAGGATATCAGAGAGTCTCACAGCCAGGAAATGGGTCAGTGACGAAAACGCCACATGGATTTATTTGCTTGTTTACTTTCCTTACATCAAATCTATGTTAATTGTTTTATTTATGCTACTGACTGATTCGCTTTTAGAAAGAAACAGACATGCGTTTTTATGTAATAATGTTGTATGATTGTAAGAATTGCCCATCCCACCATGTCATGCCACATTTTAATTCTATTTTTGAATTTTTTTCGCAGAATCGTTAAAAGAACGGTACGAAACGACGATGGCACAGTTAGAGAAACTTGAAAAGAGGGTAAATCGTTATGAGAAGCTGTTTGGTACTATTCCCGAGGAGGAGGAAGAAGTCGCTCAAGAGAAGGAAGTACACGATGATTCCGCGTCTGTAAAGGTAGGAATGCTTGCAGTCTAGAAAGAAACCCTATTATTTATTTTTTTGCTAGATTGTAGGTCATGAGCATAAAGATTAGAGCGTAGCGCAATTGTTCTTCAGCATAGATTAATAGTGTCCTTCACCATTATTCGTCGCTAGATAAATAGTAATTCATCTATCAAGATTATTTTTCTTGATGAAAGGTTGCTACTGTTCTATATACGATATATAGATCGTTGCTTTTGTTGTAAGTAAAATAGTTTTTTTAATTTAATTTCCACTGTTTTGTTGATGCAGAGCAAACTAGATGGATCATCGGAAGGTGAGGATGAGGATGAAGAGGATGAGGAGGATGAGGAAGATGACGAAAACTCAGAGAAGTCAGAGAAGGAGAATGAGAAAGAGGCAGTTGACAAGAATGAAAATAAATACTCGTCTGAGAGTTTAGAGGAGATTGAGGACGATGAGGATGAGGAGGACGAGGAAGACGAAGAGAGTGAGGATCTTGTTGATACACCATCAGATAATAAAAATGCTTTATACGTGATGGAGGTGAAGGATGTGCCTCAAACAACTTTAACTGTTGTAGACGTTCCTGCAGAGGATGATAACAGCAAGAAAGACTTTAGTAGTGATGCCCCGAATACAACCACCTCATCTTCGTTTATATCTACTTCATCCGAATCAGAGTCTGAGTAAGCAAGCATACCTATACATACAATAAATAAAATAAAACTTCCGATAATCCCAATTTTATTTTACAAACACATACTACTACTACTACACATTATTTGGACAGTTTTTGTCTGAGGATGTGTCCATATTCTTCATGATGTACATAATCACAAAAAACGCGGACTACTGCGAACTCTAAATATTTACTACAAAGTGCGATAAACCGATATTATACATTTAATGTTTTAAACTATATATTTTTATCGATAATATATAAAATGGCTTCAGTGTAGTTTCATATTTCGAAATCATATTTAGCAAGCGCCACAAACAAACACAATATATGTATTCTTAGCCAAAATCAGTTTTAATGTATTAGATAATCTTTCATGCTAACTGCCTATATATACAATTTCAATAAATAACAAATAATAATTCACGAAACTACATGCCATAATAATGTTATGAGTTTACCTACAACATGATGTACATATTACCAACAAGTTTTACGCATACATAAATAGTTACAATCACAGTTTCTGTGGCTAGAGTAGAATTCTATAGGCTGGTGGACGGGATCACAGGATCTGGAGTACCTGGGAATCCTACAATGTCACAATATCGTGGTGAAAATGAATGAATGTGTCTCTACTAACCGTCTATTAGGCGATTTGTCGCATAGAATGATATGATATGTGCGACTGTACATGTGTTGATAACCACATAATATTAATGAACTGTATATGATGTAGTAGGTAATTTTGCTACTTTTATTCTGCCGAAAATCCATGCGCGAATGGAATTGGCAGTGAGTATGAATTGTTTTGGTGTATATTTTACTGTAGTTGGAGGCTTTTTTATTCTTAATCACTTGTGTATCTCTTCTTGCTAATAATATATCAAGTATAAAAGTATACCATCTAAGCAATTTGCTCCTTGGCAAGTGTCAATATTTATGAAAAATAAACAAATGAAAATGCAAGTCGCAAAAAGTAAGCGCACACATATTTGGCTGGATATAAAAAAAGGATTCAGAGTGTGCATGCTTCTGTAGCGTAGATAATTAAAAAAATATTATACTGCATAGTACATCCATTGTGCTCCTTAATGAAAACGTAAAAAGCTTAGAGTTGTTGACGAGCATGCCTTTTCCCACGAGTTTCATATTTATCTTCGTCGTTCTGAATAACAAGAGTCTTTTCATATGACCAAAATTCGTGATACATGATGTCATGGTGAGTCATCTAAGAATACTACGGCTGCCATTTCCCCCACTTGACTTGTACTTTTTTTGATGATCTTACTTCAATGCGAAGGATTTACTGTTGAACTTTGCAATGACTGGATTCTTTCAATAAAACTATCTTTATTCGAGATTCTTTAGAATGAATACATTCTCTCCTCTTGACCTTAATCTGAAACTATCATATTTCAAATTCATACATACGCCTTCAACGGACAAAACCGTTATAAATATATATAGTGGAATTTTTTCCCTCCTTTCGCTTTTGCCAGCGTATCAGGGGAGGAGAGCAAAAAAAAGATGAGTTATAGGGAAACAGGTGCACCTCAAAGTCTTCCATGAGTTAGAACGATATGCAGTTCCAATATGTTATTAGATTTTTTTGCGTTCTTTCTTCAGAGAAAGTGAAGGCGTTGCGTTTGCAAGCTGACCTTTAACGTTTTTGTAGGCCAACGACCGAGTAATAGCGACTATCCTCATCATGCAATATGACTCCACGAACAAACTGAATCGCAATAGTTAGTGGAAGAGTTTAACCGATCGATCGAATGAGAAAGCCTTCAAAATCTGGCTATTGTGTAATCTCCCTCTGGGTTGCTATAGATTTACCATTTTTTTAAATGAATAGTTAGCGTAATTATTTTGTACCTATGTAGATGTACCTCTTTTCTGATGAAAGATGTGTTTTGTTTCTTTTTCTCTTTTCAGCTTGTCTCCTTTTTATATGCTAGCTGTGATTCCACTTGTATCATATTTCTTGTTCCAATCACTCCTCATCGTCATCTGGACTTTTCTTGCTCTCTTGCTTACCCTTTTCTCCCGCAAAGATAATTCCACTTCAACCTCCTCATCTAACAAGAAGAATCATACTAAAAATGAATGAATATAATATAAACAGACTATTCCCTAAATTCTTTACTCGTCTCTGTGAACCACAAACTATTTTTTATTACTAATTCACTCTGATTATTTCTTCCAAGTAGCTCAGTAGATCATTAGAACACATTTTTATCAAATTCAACGCGCATTACAAACAATAAATAAACTTAGAAAATTACAAGATAATTTCATGCCATTAAAAATATGTTTACAACCCTACAGCTTAACGCTATAGTTAAATTTCATCTTTAGAGTACAGATTCCACGGTCCCGTTGATAATTGAACATTTTTTTTCCTCCCGAAAATAATCACCACATTCGTCATTGACATTTTATCATCATAATATATACATCACCATAACTACATTTTTATAGTTTTTAATATTTACATTGCATTTACACATAAAATATACACAAGTCACCGAAAAAATATTTGATCGCTTGCGTGCAAAATAAAGTGGAAATGCTTTTTCTTTATCTCAGGAACAAAGACGACGATGATGATGATGATGATGATGAAAAGTATGAAAATGATTGAGTTAATGCGATTATTGTACAACCTTCTTATCTCTGATCTGACTTTTCGAGTGAATATCTGTGTGTCAATGAATGACCTGAAAAGTAACCAGACAGACCGTTCTCGCTCGCAAAACAAAGATGCAAGGCAACACTCACTCATTACGTCAGAGCCTCTGCTCCGTTTGCTGGAAGTTTTTTTTCTACTATAAACTGATGATATACTATTCAAATACATATACGTTGATTTCAATCATACACGCAAAATTTCAATCATGGTGATTACGACTCTACGTTTTTGTTTCGGAATAAATGAACTAAAGCTGAAGTATTTTCTTTAAAAAATATGACGGTGGTAAATAATATTGAAAATCATCTTGTAATTTTCACTAATGTTATATAATGTTATCTACTTTTGGAAGAATAATAAAACAAAAGCAATACTAGTTTTAAACATTCATTTAATTTACAAATATTAAAAAATAAATAAATATATACAAACATAGTTTTGATGGTTCTATAAAATATATATTATCAAGGTATTTACTTGCGCTATGAATACTGCTGCTAGAGTTTTTTTTGTAAATAAATGCAATTTGATTTTTGAAATTATTTTTTGACCCACGCATGCATCTTATCCATGACGCATAAATGATATTCATGGCATTTCCTGTCAGACGTCCTGTTTATAGTAAGTATTTAAGGCAAACTATCGAGAGAGAAATCATTCGACATTCATTCGTGTCGGAGGGGATTACGATTATTGCAGGGAATTTTAAGAGAGAGAGAGAGAGAGTTAATTGCAATGAAAGCATACGTCTAATCTCTCATTTTCCCCATTCCAAACTGATTTTGTTTCTTTTTATTTTTTGTCTTGTTGTCTCCATTAGCCCCATGAAAAAGAGCTTTTGTCCTAGTTCTAACAACATCACCAGAACCACTACCATGAATAACTCATGTGCTTGCCTCTCGTATCCTGAGGTGACGGTTCCCAATCCTCCAGCAAGAAGAAAGTCTCAAGGTGGCCGAGGTGTCTTTCACGATGGAACCTTTCCCCGACTGGCACCCTACGGAAAGTCAAGATCATCAACAATGTCATCATGTACTCTAGCTTAATTTCCGTGGTCTAAGTGATGTCATAATAATGCAAAAGTTGATGTAGATTATAGATAGTCGTTATTTGTTGTAGTGTACATACCTATTATAACAACGAATTGATAAACGAACGTTTCTTTATATCAAGTTAAAAGCTATAGTTGGCTATGGATATATAACGTATGCATTATAATGCTATTAATGTAAGTGCTGTAAAGCTCACTTTTTGTACGATTTAACAATAATACTGATATCATCATTTACTTAGAAATAGTTTGTAGTAATACACGTAGACTGTAAATACTTATTTCCAAAAATACATTAAAGATAATTCATTACAAATACTTTATTGAAGTCGTTAACGATATATTACATATTATTTCATAAGAAATGATATTTGGCATCATATAAATGGTTCCAGAGAAAATCATCCATTGAACAAAATAGCGCAACGGAATCAAGTACAAGCCTACGTGTCTAACCACACGAAATGCCATATTATATATTTTTTTCTTAATCGGTCAAGCAATTTTAAAAACATATTTGAAGCCTGGTATTGAATCCCGCACGATCCCTTGTAGGGATGGAAAAACTACAGGTACTTCATATTTTAATAATTGGGCGAATAAATGTAAGTGAATCGTGATCATTGAAAATAGTGGAATTAAAAAGTAAAAGAGCATTCCGCTCAGCAACGATTTTGTTCAGCATATTCACGACAAACTGTCGCAGACATTCTTCGCATTTTCAGTGTCATTACCTATAGACTGACTGAAAGATTGATTTTTAAATATACAAAGTTAACAGGATTCAGAGTATTGCTGATCCACATCTGACACGCTCATATATATGACATATGATAAATATTATAAATTGTCGATTCGTTTGAGCAAGGACATTTTAAGGAATCTAGATCTCAAGAATCCCACATTATGAATCTATGCATAATGTCAACAGTCAATGGCAATTGGCTATGAATGGCAACCTAAGGCAAATGGTAGCAAAACTTGTATCATCGAGTAATGCCTGTATATATTTTAATCACATAATTCTATCAACCTTGCTTACAGTATGAGGATGAAGCCAACAAGCTACATGACGACATCGACTAATCCCGGAGAAATATGCGCTCGACGTTGCAAGTAAGTAGCTACGAAGTAGTGACAAGTGAGTATAGCTTCTTATTTCCTTCACTTCGTCGGTGTTTTTTAACTTATTTGGGATTATGAAAGAAATTAAATCGCTACCATTTAATTTTAAGAACCGTGTGTCGTCATGCCAAAGTAGCTTCACATCATCTTTATTAATATTAATTTACAACCCTCCTTTTTCTGTATGATAGTATGATTCCTATTTCGCAGAGCCATGTTCAATTTCTACCAAAGAATGACAGGAATTCGTGGGAAAACGAATGATTTTATTAAAAGGAAGCTTATTTGGTATTTATAACTGTTATTTTTTATTGTTAAAGTAGGCAACTGGAAGAAAGAATGCTGATCCATGATCAGTATGCATAATAAAATCTAAAATTAAAATTCCACATTGAATGGGTAGTGTGGATGATCATTCACCCATTCGAGAGCACAGGCACGTCCATTGCAATCCATTGAGGTAATGTAGTCCATGTCCTTCTTGTCCAACTCAAAGTCGAAAATGCTCATGTTTTCAATAAGCCGGTTCTTATTAACTGTCTTGGGAATGACGATTACATTTCGTTGTACCTAACACAAAAATGGAAAATGACGATTAATGGCCCGAATGTTGATGTTAACATGATGAAAGTCATTTAAAAAATTCAAAATGTACATACCTGCCATCTCAAAATAATTTGCGCAGGACTCTTTCCAAGTTTCTTTCCCAGCTCAACCAGTTTAGGATCTTCCAAGAGCTTGGGGTCAGTGGGCTTAGCCCATGGACGATCGGGTGATCCTAATGGACTGTATGCAGTCACAGCGATACCTTTGCTTTTGCAGAATTCCACCAGCCGGCTTTGATTCAAATAAGGATGACATTCAACCTATAAATGAAAATGTCATGTTTATGTTTCATAATTTATTATCTTAAGAATCTGGGCGGTCATTAGAGTTTAATGTTTAGGCGACTCTTTCTATAGAGTCCTCATTGACAAACCTGGAGCATTGCAGGCTTGATTGAGCAATTGGCAAGAATGCGCTCAATTTGTTTGCTGTTAAAGTTGGATAGGCCAATGGATTTCACGAGTCCTTGCTTCACGCATTCCTCCATGCCTTTCCATGAGTCGACGTAGTCAGCGTCGCTGAAAATAAATTTTCCATCGGCATCCTTTGGGAACAGCTCCCCCTCTTCCTTGTATCCCATGGGCCAGTGAATCAAGAAAAGGTCAAGGTAGTCCAGTCGCAAATCCTCAAGCGTCTTTTTGAGGCAAACGGGCACGAGATCGGCCCGATGAAATGTGTTCCATAACTACACAAGTGAAAGTTTACGCATAATATTTAATGTGGACACTTGTTTAATCAGATCTTCATGCAGGTACAATGCGACAATTAACAAGCAGTTTAGCACGATGTAAAGAGAACGTGACTTCTGACCTTGCTTGTAATGAACAGATCATCTCGTTTCACTACTCCTTCAGCAAGCTTGGCTTGGATCGCATCTCCAACTTCGTGCTCGTTTTGGTACACCAGAGCACCGTCAATGTGGCGGTAGCCGACATCAATAGCATCTTTTACGGCTTGAGTTACTTCACCAGGCTTGGACTATTAAAATGCAACACAACAATAGCAAATGAAGTATTATTTTGCAGCTATCACAAATATTAAAATGTCATGGTGTCCGTGCACATGACAAAAAGTTCCAGTATGATGAAAGTCGTCATGCTCATGCCGCGATGTACTTTAATCCTTCTAAAGAAGGTTCCATAGTGAATCACACGCTTACTTACATTGTTCTCAAGTACTAATGGAAACGTACATGAGACGAGTAATGACTCAATGACATTAAAACATTTGTTGATGTGTATTTTTATTTTATTGCTCTCATAAAATGGCCACATGGGTTGGGGTTCAGTTGTCGTTTTCTGTCAATTTGTCACTAATACAAAAGCACATCAACAATTTGTTATGTTCACGAATGTTTCTGGAGTAAGCAAGCACTTGAGAGTGTTTGCTGTTGGTGATAAATGAATGCGCAGATAATATTAATGTAAAGGCAATTGAAGCCGAAAATTGACAGTTCTCGTAAAGTCATTCATGGTGGGCAAAGTGAATGCCCGTAAAAATTTCCATTATCCTAGAATTCAATGTTGGCGAGTTTTAATTAGCACGCTTACTACAGTTACTATAATGAAATTGTCTCGGATCAATTTCGATATTTGGCGTGGATTATTATTGGATACACATGAATAGTTTATATAGGCCAGTAAACATGATGATGAAATGAATAGACATGCGAGCTGACCGGTGTATTAGTATTTGTACAGCTGGACTATTTCATATTTGAAATGATGAAAATAATTACACGTTTTATTTCTGTAAAAATATAATTACCTTCCATGTTCCCAGTCCGAAAACTGGAATGGAACGTCCACTGTTCAAAGTTGCCTTTGGGATAGTTGCTGCCATGATTCAATTGTCAATGGTTTTTCACTCAATGTTTTTACTCTACAAAGAAGTCACCAATACAAAGCAAAAATTACACTTTTAAATATAAAGAAGGGTAGAATGCCGCTATTTGTACTAGAAAATTTGTCTTGTTTTCAAACAAAAAGATAATTATTTCACCTACCAATGCAACCGGAGAACTGGACAAGTGACCATGTGCAAGACGAAGAAATGAAAGAACTTATCCTGCCTGAAGCCGCTAGTATATATGAAAGCCGTGGTCAGAGTTGTTATAAATAAGTGGCTGTATGTTTTACGAGATTAGCGAGATAGTGAATGAGTATTCAGAGAGGGATGCGGTATGCATTACATGGACAGGGAATTGAACAAATAAGGTGAAACATCCTGTTAATTTGTTAAAAAGCACTTGCCATAATGAACCATGAACCTGTTGAAGTGTCTCAAGCTGCACGTACGTGAACTAATGTGGACATAATGCTGTTGCTTCTGCTCAACAGATAAGAGTAATTGAATATTGAATTGGTCAAATCCATGAAAGCATGGTGCCATATACATTCATCATATTAATATGTATATACGCGAAGCTACAAACAAGACCATGAAGCATGCACGCACATCTAAAGTAGTCAATGGAGCTTATATATATGTAAGTCATAATATGCTGTATACACGATGCATCTATGGTGTCAATTACAGATATCATAAGGCATGTGGGTGGACGCTGGACAGTGGACAAACTTTTTTTTAAAGAATTCTTTCTGTACACAAATCTGAGATATGCTTCATCTCTGCTAATGATACAGAATTGTTATTGATACGGCAAATGTTCGACGCTGAGGAAAAGCTGTCCAGCACAAAATGTTACCCATATAGAATCCTCCACATCCATCCATGTACCAATTTAGTCATAATAACGTAATGTACTATGTAATCATATGTGTTTATTTAAAGCGGAAGCGTTCAAGAGGAGACGAAGTAGGTAATGACTTTTGACCACTCATTCCAAGCTTTATTTATTTGTCTTTGTCGCATATCGATTTCTTAGCAAATGCATTGTATGGTTTTTCTTTTAGAGTACAAATACTTTTGGCAGGCTATGGAGTTACATAGGTACTAATTTCAACCCAGTTAACGTTAGCAACATTAAATGATTACGAGACACTGGAATTATCACATGTATATTTAGAGCACGCGACAATATTCCGGGTATTTAAGTACGTACATATTACACAGGGAAGGGAGTGGCAAAACTTTGCAGACTGACAATGTGTCAATAAATGATTGAAACGGAAGTGTTTGATACATAAACAGTAAGGTTTTATTGTGTCTAATTTCCTGGGGAAGCAAATTACATTAACCTGGTAAACATCGTCGTCTTGGTAAACATGTTGAAAAACCAGCAAAAATAAACAAATGATTTTTAGCATTTTTCTTGAAGCTATCTCCATATAAATATCTGACTCTTAAATTCAGAACTACTGGAGTTGTGTAAGTAGAGAGGACCTTTTGGTGGAACGTTTGTTTGCAACGTGCCAATCGGCAATAGGTACACTTTGTTCTACTAATCTCAACTGCTAAAAGTTTTTTTTTTCGTCTGCCGCATTCAGTGAGACGCCATCCCACATACTTATGATATGAAACAACCAAAATAGTGATAAATGTTAACCATATACCAAAGAAGATGTTTTCATGAGTCATTATTCAAATTATCAGCTACGCAGTGTATCACTTTACTCAAAACAAAGTAAAAACTATAAAATATCGAATTTTCAAAAGAAAACGCGAACGAGATTATTTATGACAATGTATTCAAAATGACCATATCCTCCAAGCCCATATTTGAACTGTTCTCCTTTAAGAGACCGTCACAATATCCAGACACTATAGTTTTTTTCAACTCGTTCATAATTTCTTTCATTTCAAACCATAGTATTTTTGCTTTTAGCGTGCAATCTTCATGGAATCACGCTCCTATTTATAGGTACCCATTTTTTGATTCAGCTTGCCTTTAATTTATAACTTTGTTACAAGTTGTTTCTTTATATCACTCTGCTTCCTCTAAAATTAAATTATATATATACTGAAACATACGTGCCTTATCTGTATATCTGCGTAAAAATGCTGGAATTTGCAATTGTCAAGGATTGAGATTCCAAGTATTTCGCATTTTTGTTTACAGTATGGAAGTACATTGCGTTAGCACGCATTACGCAATCGAATCTTGTGATAGAGATGGTGACTAAGACAAGACTAAACTGCACAATTAAAGGACAGTTTTCCTATGTTGTATGTCAACATTGTGTTACATTCGTTCCCATGATATCTTCTACTTTTTCGCCTACGTGGTCTCTTCAAATTGATAACAATTATTTTTATTAGTAAACTTCCAGCATACATTATAAGACATAAACAAAAAACAACGTGCTCTTCCAAAGATGACGATAAGAAGCTTCTCAAAACAATATATATGGCAAGAAAAACATACTATTATGGTAAATGTTGTTGTGCTCCTTCTGTTATTAGTATAATGCACAATTATGATGAGAAACTATGACTATGATTATGCTTTCCTTCTCACTCTTGTATGAGAATGCATCTGCTCTTTGTCATACGTGTACATATATGCTAAATAAACTGCATGATATTTTTGCAAGTCTTCATTCCTGATAAAGTGACACATTAAAACCCAAGACTTGCCACTGGTCTTTACAGTTCCAGCAAGACATACGATGCTCGTGTACGCTGGTGATGATAATAACGTTGTGTCATGCAAAACCGTTCCTGGGATAAGAGTGGATAAAACGAGAGGGCTCCTCGTCATTCCCTGCCAATTCATTTTCGCGTCTTCGTCAAACAAGCAACTACCCTACTGCACAGGAGTACTGACTGGGATTATCTTTCCATTTTCTTTTCATTTTCATTGCTATCTTTCTTGACGTATTGTAATACCTATTCAAGTACCTAAATATCTCAAGAATTAATGAAGAAAGGCACAACGTAATTTTTAACAACCTGTCGCACGATTAATATCAAGTGTAACCTTGTTTTAACCTTCAGTATGTAATATCATTGTTAGATTTTTGGCAATCATTTAATGGATTTTAATTACTGCTACCAGTACCAGTGCTTTGTGCTAACCGAGAACTCATTAATTTGAACAATTGAACTAAATTCATTTTTATAGCGAGTGACCCCTTTAAAAACAGATGAATCTCATTTTTGTTTGTGCTACTGTACTGAAAGCTTTCAGAATGTTTCGTCGGTTACGCATGTATGCATACTGCCTGTCTATGTCAGTATGGCGGCGGTATGTCGTAAAGACATTTTTGGTGAGGATATTTTCTTGATATTTACCTCAGCAGTTTTGGTCCCACACATCTTACCAGACTACCAGCTAATGCGCTCCTAACAACACCAGGTAAGCACATTATTTAATATATTGAAATCTCGAAAATTAAAATCTTTTTCCTTTACAGGATTTACGACATTCATAGTAAACCAATAATCGCAAATACAGTGGTTTTTCTGATTCATCAAAAATGCATTTCGTTGCAGTGTTTACTAATGCTCATTCATATTGTCACTCTCCCGTCGGCCCCTTCCCCTAAAAAGGTGTGATACTGCCGCATAATTGTTTTATTTATTTATCCTTAGGCAAAAAATGACAGGTATATCACTGCAAGTAAGAAGAAATTTTGCATGCAAATTTTACCCACTCTTACATGACTTGACTTACTGTTGACTGATTCAGAAGATTGACTTATGATGACTATGATGCTGAGGCCGTGTTGTATACTTTCTTGCTCAACAAGCAATACAGTTGTTCGGTTTGTCAATATTTTGCTGAGTGTTAGTGTACTTATGTACATTAGGCATATCTATATTCCACTTGTATTATAGATCATGGACATTCCATAGGACTGACTTTTCTCTGTTAACTCGTATAGTTAAAGTCTAATGTATGCACCCGTGGGTATTTTTTCTTTTCTGAAGTTAAATTAAACCTCTTCACGAGTTCTAATCCTGGACTGCTCTGGTCGTAATGCCCCGGTTAATTATTTTGTAGACGTGATTAAGAGTTCATAGGTAAACCATCATAATCGGTCCATTATGATGCAATAGTAGTATCCTGCAAACTGTAGTGCAGTGTCAATGTTGTCACTCCTTCATTTATATGACAATATTTATACATGGATAGATTTACAGTACGAAGGTGTGCTGCGTATAAATGAACTTGACATATAGTACGATATTTAAAACGATATCCATACATAACCGTAATAAAAGTTTAAAGTTGCGAAGTGCAACTCGACGGAAGAGGTCGATGGAACCATAATGACACTCTCATGTGATCAAATTTCTAGCTAATAGATAGGCAACTGCTGCACCGTACCGTCACCGTCCCTATAATATGTCATTAATAAGTAGATACTTTGGCAACTGAAATGGTATTATTGCGAACTCCACAAATTTCACGATGGAAACTATCGTACAAGCCATTATCAAATACGTTCGTGATGGCGCATCACATGTATCTCGTTCTGATGACAAGACGTACCTGTCTTTTACATGTATTTAGTTAACTGGTATTATTGTGTATTCTTCTATCTAGCCGGCTTTTATCAAACAAAATTAGACATAATGTGACCAAAATCCCTCCTCAACAAGATAAGTCAAAAGTTTGTGTGTTTACTCATCACATTTATTTGTACATAGTATGTACAGGTATGTAGATATGTATATAAAAATAATGCAATGGAATAATTTTATACGCCAGAGTAGTCATATTTTGAAAACGTACAAAATACAGCAACTTTAATCAGTATTATATAAGTATGTATGTATGCGTATAATGGTATAATATTATCCTTGTTCAATACTCTATTTGAGAGAAATCATCATCATCGTCGTCGTCATTAAAGAATTAAGCCGACTTTAATGCCGGTTTATCTCACCTAATCACAAGCGTGTCGGTCCATATTTTCCCTAAGACTGACTCGACTCGATCAACAAGTCATGGGCTTTTGATCAGGCTCTCTTTCAATTATTTACATTAGTAACAATTACATGTTAAAAGTAATTTACCTTATTCCCCCATTCAGCCTATTTATTGAGTAATGATAACATGATTTACGAACGTTTCAATGGCAGAGAGAAACAGATATTATTGGTTTTCGTCAAAATATCACCCATCACAAAGTAAGATGCGCTAATTAATATAAACTGTTTTTTATAAATGCAGACCAGTAGACATTCATTTAATCTTTTACACCTGGACAACATTCGTGCTAATGTGTTTATATGAATTTAAAACATTTTGAATTATGGATAAAAAAATGTCGATGAAAAAGTCACAAACGAATGCAATATAGGCATGCATCATCATCGCATTACACATCTTGGTTCATTCATAACGATAACAAAACTCTGGCAGTACATTACATCTACGAAAAAAAGTCAGTAATATGCTGGCACGTTGTTACTTTACTTTCCACACACACGCGATCATTAGCATGGAATAATTTACATTGTGTAAACATTTTTTTACTACATCATCATCACCATGGTCAGCTCTTATCAGTCCCTATTTTCATAATGAACATGTTTGAGCAGCCAGCAGCCTCCACACAACAAATCCTTCTGTGGAAGATGCTCCAAATATCACATCCTCAGCAACCCGCAGCCGTCAATTTTTTTATATTTTTTATTTTCATGGAAGTAGGCATCACCACTGCTGCATATATGCGTAATTATAATAATAATAATAATCATGAAGCTCATTTCATCATGAAAACCATTTATTCCCGCATTGGTGTTGTGTGGTTAAACACCATGCATTTTAACCATAAAGAAGTAAGTAGGACTCAAATTGTAGGTTTTACGAACGTCAAAATATTAAAAATAACTGGAACCCAGTTTATGTACAGGTTGGTTAATTAGTTTAAATGGAAATTAAACTCTTTAAGTCTATACTTAGATAAGTAACGGGTTTTCACTTTCAATATTGAAGTGAACGTACTTTACAGCCTGTCTGCAGACATAAATCAAGTTTCTACCACAACAAAAAACTCGCTCTGTGTTTTCTCGGTGCATCTCATTCAAAAGTTAATTTGCCAGTGCAATGATACCAATACCATCTAACAATGCTGGTCATACATACGGTATATCGTTGTGGTTGTGAATGTGCAATCTTCAAACTTTTCCTTTCAATGCAAGCGCAAATTTAAACAGGTTATTTAAATAAGTACAAAAAAATTCGTTCATAATATTTGACCATGTCCAGTAGTACATATTTGAACCGTTCTCGTTTCTTGCTTTGCTACTTTATAGAGTGTTTCTCATGTCTGTGTAGTTTTTTAAAATCGTGTTTCGTGCAAATAAGGCTACTAGAGATAGGCTGCCTAAGTTTTCAATCTCAATTTTTACATAAATAATATAAAAGACAAAGGACAAACTTTTTTGTGTGAAAGGACACAAACTTTAAAGTGGTTCCTACCACCGCTGCAGCGCTGCTAATAAAATGTAAAAAAGGGAAGCAGCGGATTTCAAGTAGAGTAATGAAAGACCTTAGGATTCAAGTGCGCTCTTTCCATTTATCAGCATTTTTTTTCTTCTAGAGAGTATGGAATGGATGGAGTGAATGAGAAGAGTTTTTTCGTTCGTGACGATGTAGAGCTCGAGCTCAAACAAGCATGAAAGGAACGAACGAACGGAAGAGTATGCGGAATTCTATTCAAGTCTGGAAGTAGTCAGCGTTTTTTTTGGCCAACAAAAAAAAGTTTGCCTTTGCTAATCATGAAAATTGTGCATGTGAAGCACTACGTAGAAAAGGAAATCTACATGTACTCTTGTAGTACAAAGTACAACAGAGAAACTCTGTTTTGATGGTTTTTATAGGTATCAAAGATATTATAATGCGTTATCTACATTTCCTAGCCGGAAAAATAGAGCTGCTCTTTATAATTTGTCATATTTGTCTGTATGTCCCATACATACACCTCCAACCTTGCACACAGCTTCAGTTTAGTTTAATCAACCAGGTCAGGTCATTCAGACAGCTAGCTTTAATTACCTAAGCAAGTTAAATTAAAACCTCAGTTAAGCCGTCAGTACAAGAACAATAGGGGCAACAAGAGACTCAAGATAATTCCGAGTATATATCATTGTCTTTAAATGCGAAAAGTGTTCGTGGAAGCCTTGGCTTTGTAGCATGAATCATTTTCCAGAATCGTAATGTCTGCTAAACATTTCATCAGTATTTTTGGCAGTGCTGACAATGGAATTTTTTCAGCTATGTACGTGGTTTGCTGCCTATTGCCTTTGCAGCAGCAGCAGCGGTTTTACTATTCCGTAGTAGCGTAATAGTAGTAGATGCTGCAAGCAGTAGTGGTGGCCGTGACTTGGCTAGCCACCACCGTCGTCGTCGTCGTAGTAGTTTTATCCTGCGTCTTCTAGTTTCTCCTCCACCACTCCACACACCACCACCATACAACGAAGTAGTAGTAGTAGTATTTTTTTAGAAGAAGTGTCATAGGAGAAAAACATGTATACATTTAATATATATAAAATACAAAGCTTATATCTATTATATATGATATTATGACGTTGGTATCCATAGGGATTTCGAGATACAATTGGGGTATAGGGTTTTTCATGTACTTTTCCGCTTTTACTCCATACAAATAAACATACTCTAGGTGGCTGAGAAGAGTATGCACCAAGTCATATGTTACGGAATACAATGAAATTCTCACAAAAACTGAGCAGCAAGCAGGAGGAGCAGGAGTAGTAGAGCAGTTTAAGAGACCCAAAAAGATGTTGTAAAAAGTGGTACTTTTAGAATACTACTCCGAGACTCTGACGACGATTTATTTACTATTATACGGCAAGCTGTAAAGAGGTGCAATTTTCTGGCGAATGTGTGCATTATGTTCGCTAATACATTTTTGGTAGGACTACCAAAAGAAGACGAGAAGGAACTACAGGACGGTGAGTGGTAGTACTCCTCACTGACGAGTAGATACTCCTTCCACGTTATTAGGGTCCTTTTTTCCCTAAAAAAGATGTATTATGTCTTGGCAGCAGGTAGCAGGGTGCAGTATTTGTGTAAAAATGAGAATAAACCAGCAGCAGCAGCGAGTCCCACACAATTATCCTGTTTTTGAGAGAAGCCAGGGAAAGTTCACCTGAGCCAGAGCTACAAAAATCTTTGGGAGTGAAGGTTAAACTCGGGAAATAAAAATAAGATTGTTTCTTCTTTTCTTCAGTCTCTCTTTCTGCCTCTCTCTTTCTCAACCTCAACAAAAAACACAATCATTGCAATAATAATACATGCTGCCACCGCCACACTCTCTCTTTCGACGTCGTCCCTGCAAAAGCTGCTCCTTACTCACTCCTCAACTCTCATAATAATCATCATCTAATATATTATGTAGTACGACGAGAAAAAAAGCAGCACACATTCAATTATAATACATTTTTTTGTGTGTGAGAGACAAAGTAAGGCATATACATACACACAAACACAAATTCGCAGGCAAAAATATTGAGAAAAATTTGTAAAAAAAGAAAACGGGCAGGAGAAGAAGAGGACCTCTGGCAAAGACAAATTCTTTTAATCTGTCCGCAGCAGCGAGCGAGAGAGAAAGGAACGCGAGAAAAGAGCACGACAGCGACAAAAAGTTAAATGGTGCGTGGTGTCGTATTAACAGCAGCACTGATTGGACACAGTGATTGCAGTAATATGCAGTTGAAGTGTGTGAAGGTCGTCTGTGTGAGAATACATGATTATTGCTGTGTTGAGTAAGGATCCTAAAAATCCAACTTCACCGTACCTACGCAGCATTTACTCATATACAGTTTATATAATATCTACATATATACCAATCACACAGCATGCAAAAGCAGCATATATACCAACTTATGACGATGATAAGTAACACCGTTTGTTTCTGCTACTGACTGATATCCATGATTACGAGTAAAAAATAGTATATCAACTAGTAAATGCAAGAACGTTATACAAGAAAAGTTTTCTTGAAGAAACCACCAAACGCCATTATCATCGTCATTACTCGTGCGTGAAGAAAAAATGCTGTGTGCAATAGATGCACGGTAATACCGAGAATAAAGAATCGTCTCATGAAACTAATGTGGGTACTTAACAGCAATAGCGCTATATAGTCAGTCACGTACTGTTTTGCAGGAACAAAGTTTTTAGTACAATTTATGCAAAGCAAACTTTAAAAACTGTACATTTTAGTCAAATGGGACATGACAGGTCCTCTTCCTTGAAAAAAAATAGTCAGCAACATTCCCTAATTCCTTATCCTCATCATCCCATTATTATTACTTTTAGCTAAAAAACTACATTGATTTTTAAAAACAGCATCATTCTTGTCATACAAGTCAATAGACCAAGTTCGCCTTTAAAACGGGACATATTGAACATTTTGGTATTTCCAACAGTGATTGTTGCACTAACAAATGCAATGCAATTTTTGTGCGAGTGCGAGCCGAGAAAACTATTTCGTGTGTGGTTGTGGGATGGAGTGATGATTAATCGTTTGTGGTAGAAACAAAGTAATAATAATTATAATTACTGGGTTACGTAATAACATTAACTTGTGCTGCCGCTGCCGTGGCATGGCATATATCTTGGCAGAATGTGCTTAAAAAGCGAACAAACATTCAGATCTCATTAATTCCCTGAATGATGCCGGCCAAACGATCAATAATGCGAATATGTACTTAAGTTCAGTTCTTTATGCGAGTCAGTGATCTATTAACTATAATATTAAAAAACCTTTCGTTCCACTTATTTATATTTATTTAACACGGATAATACCTACATACAAAACGCCAATAATCCCATGACAACTTTGCTTAGGAAATTAAGCGTGTCACAGGAGACAAAAATACATACCGATATTATGCGAAAGTTCAAAAAACAGTTTTTTAGTTGCCCACCTCTCGTGTGGTTTGTGTGAGCCCCGGTTTTGCAAATCGTGTTTGCAACACGCCGCATGTGTTGGTGATTGCTATTCGGCTGCGTTGTTATAAGTGTGAACAATGACGGGTTTAAGAGTGCTGGTGTCCTCGTAGTCAACTCAGTTAAAGTGTTGTTGACATTATGGACGAAATATAGACAATTTTGTGGAGTTGTCAGTGTGACCAACAAAAGTAAACGTAAAAGTAGTCAAGAGCAAGCGTGGCTGTGCGCGCTGTGAACGAGGAGATATGAAAAATCCGTGTAAGCACAGTGGTGTCATCACGCACACATTGCAAAAGTTAAGAGGTCCGGAACGAAAATGCATACCTTCTAATCATATTTTATGAAAATGGACTGGTGGAAAGGGAAGTAACATGTATGGAGACTTTGTTGTACAAATTATAATATTATTATCATCATCATCACTCCCGTCATTATGAACGTTTCTTTTTTGCTATACTTTGTCCTCTTCCATCGCATCCGTCACGGATGATCCGTGGATGTTTTTTTAAAAGGTGGGTGGCTAACAAGTTATAAAAAAGCGTTGATGTTGCAATTTGCTATATATTTTTAACTTGTTCCATTCACAACGCTATATGGGACTGATGAGACATAATCTTTAAGATACCTTTATCAATATCAATAAGATACCTTTATGAAAAGGAAGCAGTTTTAATACAAAAGATAACACCACCATGTTCTGCAGAAGGCGTGCATGCATGCATGTCTTTTGAACCAGACAACAACCTGTATGTCTGACGATGATGATAATATATCATGTCACTGTAAATACGCTACTAACAAAAAAGAAAAACCAGTAGGATTTATTGGCGATTAAATACTTATTTTACAAGTCTAAACTGCGACACTTTGCAGTTTTTACTTTCATTATCTCCTTCTGTGTAACGTGAGATGTTTTTTGTATATATGAGTTTGCCTTGATGATCATGAATGAATCATGATGATGACCATCATCATCACCACCACCACCACTGCAGTTGATAAATTGCATATATAAATTAGTAATTAATGAATTATGAATGAACTCATTATGAAACTCTCCTTGGAAGACGCGTGAGTGTTTCGTTTTCTTTTGTGTGTGCGGTTATTAAATATCTTGACTCTCGTCTCCAGAGTCCAGTCCAGTGTCAAAAGTATATTACATGTAAGATACATACATACAATCTCCTCCAGAAACGGACAAATGACAACTGTTAAAAAAACTTTTTCTTTTGGACGAAAAAAACCAAGTGTGTGTAAATATATATAACAATTATATATTTCTAAAAAAACCTTTAAATGTAATTGTGTAAATAAATGAATAAATGATGGGTCAAACGTTTCTTCCGCATTGTCCTCCGTTTGATCCCTTCCTTGACCTGATCAACAGTACAGTGAACTACCTCACCCTCGAACAAGTCGCCAGTACATCTCGCCCTTCTTCGTCTGCATTGGAAACCTGTAATAATTATAACAATACTTCGAGCATTGTTGCCTCCAGCAGTTGTAGTACAAGCAGTAGTCATTATTATTCCTGTAATATCGATAGTAGTAAAACGGGCAAAGACCGACCTTGCAGTAGTAGTGATCATGACGACTTTGATGATGATGTGCTTGGTTCTGACACGACCTCCTCCTCCTCTGATAAACACTCTTTCTCATTGTTTTCCAATAATTATAGTAATAACAGCAAAAAATATCATGCTAGCAGCAGCAGCAACAGGAATCTTATCGACGGAATCGTCACCCTTGCCATTAATAAAGACAACCCTGTCGATAGCGTCAGCTACTGCTCAGTGATGATCATGCCAGTGTTTAAAGAGTTTAGGACTATTAACTTACGTCAGGTTTCTATATCACCGCTACTCCCCCACCCCCCAGTGTCAACAGCCCCACGACAACCGGAGAGTGACATGAGCAGTTGAGTGTTACTGTACTTGTGAAAGCAAAGAAACGACATCATGCATGCGTCACATAATAATATATTGTTATAGCGTTCAGCATTTTTTTCATTTTGTTCGCAGTACTACTGAGAAACGCCTTGTTTTCACCGAAGCCAATACAATTACTAAACTCGTCGATATATCGAAAACCCATCCAGCGGAAAATTAATAATCACGCGCATTCGAAATCGCAATCGTTTCTTAACTCGACCCGGTTATTTTATGAAAAACAAACGATAAAAACTTGAAACATTTTTTTTCGCAGCAGCACGTCTCAAAAGTATATATATAGTTTCCTTTGTTGTTTAAGTTGTTTTATAGCGAAACCTATCACAAAACCATTACCTGTTACAATTGTGACTTGTGTGACCTGATTATAAAGTCGCCTCAACCTACTAAAAATGCATCTATTTAGATAATTATTGTTATTGGATGATGTACTTATTATCATTGTATAGAAATTAAATACATGTTAACATAAATTCCCGACTACGTTGAACAGTGAAACAGTGTGTGATAAATATAATATTGTAAAAGGTGACAATGTCCCAGGAAGCATAGAACTAATTGCTCTGTAACTGTAACGTGTCAAGAAGTGTAACGTTTTCTCAGGAAAAAGCTAAAGGACCACCTCTTTGTTGATGATATAAGATTATAGACCGGCGGAGGTGAACGCAAACTCTATCGGCGATCATCTCTAAATTTGTTCCAGCGTCCTATCTATATTGTCTTTTGCGGCGTCCTTGTACAATTTTGTGAGTTTTGTATAATGGGACATCTCCCAGGTTTCTGTCGTGGTGGGACGTTACTCTTCAAGAGCGTAATGCTAATATTTCTGTTAACAAATGTGGCCTTACGCGTTGACGGTTTCCCTATGGTCCGCAATAATACTTCTTCGTCAGCACTTGACCTTGAACTAAACTATCCCGACATCGGATTTCCAACTATCGGACATTCCACCCCAGACGACCTGGCTTTAAGTTCGGAGGAACTGGAAGATGAAGATACGGCACTGGACTATCCTCCATTTGAAATTGTAGACCCTTCTACTAGTCATTCCGGTTCGAAATCGCGCCCATCTTCAGATTATTCCAATTCTCACGAGCAACTATCACCCTCCCTCATTTCCACGGGTGGTCAGTCCACTGGACTGCATTCAGAAAATGGCAGGAAGAAGTCAAGGAAGCAACGGAGCAATGAGACGCGTCATCATGGTGGCGACTCATCTCCAGTTCGACATGGGCGGAATTTCAATGCCCCTGCAGCGTTATCTGTCATCCATGCCGACATACCCAGCAAGCCCAAGGGCTTGGATGAGGAACATGTCCATGATAAGCAAACTGGGGCAATAAGCGATGCAGCGAAGGTGGTGACAGATGAAGTGAAAATCATTGGCATGTCCATTGACTACGATTCAGACAAGCGGAGAGTGGATTATGACGCGGAAGGTTCTCCGAATATTTTGGAGGGGATGGAAGTCAAGCTCACACTTTACGGAAAGTTTAAACCCAACACGTACTTCCGCTTCTCCAAATTCCACGTGTGCGACGACCCCAAGAATGACGATAGAAAGTACATGGTAATGGGCAAAGACTTTGAAAAATGGATTTTTGATTACTTGTATTATGATTTTTTCAAGGCGTTGCTCATTGTTACTAAAACGGTTGAAATTATGAAAATTGCAGGTACATATTCAGGATGATGACCGGACTGTTGGGATAGTCCATGTCACAGTTCCACTCGCTGGCGAGCTGAACGAAGTCTACTTATGTCTGCGGGGCGATGGCGATCCTCATTTTATGCGACAGGGTGAAAGCAAAACTGGTCATTTTGGGTTACCCATAAAACCTTGGCTGGTTATCAAACTGACCAAATCCATGTTTCCCCTCTACCTGCACGTTTTCTTTATCATGCTACTCCTCTCCCTTTCTGGTTTGTTTTCTGGACTCAATCTCGGTCTCATGTCCCTGGACAAGACAGACCTGAAGATTATCATGAATACAGGATCCAAGGCGGAGAAAGATTATGCTCAAAGTATTGCTCCCGTCAGAAATCATGGCAACTTTCTGCTCTGTTGCCTCCTCTTCAGCAACGTTCTCGTCAACGCGACACTTACCATTTTAGTAGATGATCTAACGTCAGGACTAATTGCAATTGCTTGCTCCACGCTGGCAATTGTGATTTTTGGTGAAATTATTCCGCAAGCGATATGCTCACGATACGGATTGGCGGTTGGTGCTAGGACAATTTACATTACTAAATTCTTCATGGTTGTCACATCCCCATTGGCTTTTCCTCTCAGCAAGCTTTTAGACAAGATTCTTGGAGAGGAGATTGGAAATGTGTACACTCGAGAACGTTTGAAAGAGTTGTTGGAGGTGGGCATAATTTCATATGTACATGTTTCCTAATCATAATTGGGTTTTATAATTCATTCATGGAAAATTCTAACAACCATTGCAATAAATATAGGTGACAAGAGATAAACATGGGCTGGAACCGGAAGAAGTGGGAATAATTTCCGGGGCTTTGGATTTGAAACTAAAAACTGTGAAGGATGTGATGGTCAGGCTGGATCAAATCTTCATGCTGCCGTCAGACGCAGTTTTGGATTTTGAAACGATGGCTGAAATCGAGTACCAAGGTACAGAATACCGAATAGTCAAGCATTTTGGTAGCATCAATGGTGTGAATTATGTGGAAGCGAAATGTTAATGCGTTGTCTTAATTGGACTGTGATTTGCCAATAGGTTATTCTCGCATACCAGTGTACGATGGGGAGCGGTCAAACGTCGTTGCATTGATCAATGTGAAGCAACTCACCTTGCTGGATGCCAGCGATAATATACCTCTTCGTCTCATCATGGATTACTACAAAACCAACTTGTTCTTTGTCTTTGAAAATACCCATTTGGATTTCATGTTTAAAGCATTCCGAGAAGGTTAGTGTTTCTGCGTTCCAAGCGTGATAAATGCCTACTCTCATTAATTGCTCTCCAGACAATTACTAATACTATCCCTGTTTACTGTGCAGGAAGCCGCGGTCACATGGCTTTCGTCCAGCGAGTCAATGATGATGGACCAGGAGATCCATACTACGAAACGGTGGGAATGCTTACGATGGAAGATGTGCTGGAAGAGATTTTGCAAACAGACATCCGTGATGAAAACGACAGTAAGTGTTCCAAATGAGATATTTATATGCACCTTTTTAACATTAATTTTCCATCAAACTAACAATTTGCATTATTCCCTCTGCGAAGTTGAAAAGATAAATGCTCGAGCTGGCAATCCCAAGCGACCGCCCGCCGTTCCATTTAAGGAGAAAAAGAAGCCCAAAAAAGTCGTCGAGATTCCAGCAACGCTGATACTCGCTGCCACGCAGTACCTCAGTACATGTACGTTTTCTAGTTCGCCTAAATGCTGGATCTACTTAATGAACGTTTAAACATTCTATTAAATATTGTATGTATTTTAAATATTCCTAGCTGTTGATCCTTTCAAGTATGGCACAATATCTACTCATATAATGCAACGGCTCCTCAAGACTAATGTTCAGTTTGTGAAAGCTCCAAAGCGAAAGGGCCGTCAGAAAGCTCCCGATGTGTTTCTGTATGAAACTGTAAGTGCTAAAAATCTGTCTACCTGCAACACGGAGAAAGTATTTTATGTATATTTGTATTAATGTGCATTGTTGTTTATCTCTTTAGGGGAAAGCGGCAGATTGTTTTATAATGATTTTGGAAGGTCGAGTGAATGTCACAGTGGGAAAGGAGAGATTGATGTACGAGGCTGGACCGTTTTCAGCTTTTGGGAACGACTTTTTGTTAAATGACTCACTTGGAGGTTTGTTACCTTCACGAGATTTCAAAATATTACCTGGAGATTTGTCCAGTAAAGTCAGGATATGCATATTTTTTAACGTTTCATATGTGTCCCTATAGTGCCGGTTCCAGTTCGAGCCATCAGTACAGCGGAATCGACATTAAGTAGTCCCACAGACCTGGATCCAAGTGAACGCCCATCAATCACATCCGAAATGGCAGACGTTAAAAGACGAGCAACCTTCATTCCCGACTACTCAGTTAAGGTCGTTACAGATGTGTACTTTCTCCGTGTGAGGTATGACCACTATCGGCATGCACTTGCGGCTACAGAGTTGGAAAGAGTGTACTCAAATGATCCTGAAAATGTTGGCGCTGGCCATGAGTGGCAAGACGAAATTGAAAAGGTAACTAATGTCGATTCCGTTCATGTGATAACCTAATTACTCCCAACAAAAGAAGTGAATCATGAAAAATATAAATCAAATGTGTTTTAGGTACTGGACAATGGGGACGATGAAAATGAAGAAGAGTTCCAAGAAGATGTGAAAGCTCAAGTCCCGGAAGCTCCAGATGTAAGGCTAACTGCTCATCAGCCTCGAAAATCATCCCTATCGCTTTAAACTTGTGTCTTATTTTACTCTTTTATGTTTTGTTTGTGAACTTGTAGAAGAGTCCCAACATTATGATCAACGGAATCCTTCATAAGAAACCGAAGACTGACAAGGACAAGGATACATCGACTTCCACCGAAACCGATGAAAGTGACAATACTAAAGACAGTGACCATGACGAGAATAATCCGACCGAGGTCACGAAACTACTCCAGAACACCATGGTTTGCACGAACAGCTAGTGTCGTCCTTGTGGCTTACATTCGTTATACTGCCGCTCCGGCAGTTATCGCCAAAAATGAAGAAATCGTACTTCTACTTACAAAACAACAAACGCCCACCAGATTGTTGCATGCGGTGACACTAAAGTCATAATGACTGAACTACGATTACACCAAAATCGTTAACAAAATTCCCCATGAACCGTAATACCATATTATTTATGTTCGTTCCCACAACAAACGACTAAAGTTATATGCACTATCCACTAAAATTTGCTAGTTACCTAATCTATTTTATGTATTTTTCCGTTAGGTATTTATCTATTTATTCTATTCGTTATTTTTAATATTTTTTATTTTATATTTTCAAAAATGTATTTAAATGCAACAGCATGTACGGATGTACATGCGGCCATTTTTAAAGAAAAGTTAGCTATAATTTATTTTGAATTTTTATCAGTATTTTTCCACCATACGCAACAACTGAGAGCATCATAGAATATGATACCAGACTTTATTTATCAAAAGAAAGAAAACATGAAATTTTATTTAGTCAGTCAGTAACAAAATAACCATAATTTATTCTAACAATAAGTTCAACATCATCGTAATGTTGCTATGGCGTTTTTAATGATGTTCCTCTACACTTCAAGTCAATATTTTGTTTTAATCACGGTAGTTATTGCCTGACCCGGACTTACTCCACAAACGTCTACAATAATATATGTACTTTCACTCTTGATCGCTTAACAAATCCCATTTTAATTACCAATTTGTCATGTTGTGGAAACTCAAAATTAGCTGTTGTAGTACTAATTGGTCTACTCTTGTTTAATTTAAAACATCTCATTTCACATTCACAAGTGCCAAATAGAACCGTTGGGGATTACATTGAAATTGTAGGCATATACGACGACGGGGGTAAATAATTACTTGTTTCATTAGTAGTAGCCTACGGCTTTGTGCACCACATTTAAAACAAATTATCTTCAATAAAATAAAAAAGCTACATTGTTACTAACATTTGTTATTAAATTACACTTGAAAGGCAAGAATGAACTCGTTCTTTAAAAGAAAATCTAAATAATAAGAAAGAGTAATAACTACTTGTATTAAGTTCAGCTCAAATGCAAATAAATTATATGCACCTCTAAAGCGTGGATGCATCTTCGGTTAAACTTAAACTTAGTTGGCGTTTACGCATTTCAAAGTCAAAGACATCAGTACACTACATGTATGGATGTTGTTACAAGTGAAATGTTGGTTTGCTAACTAAACAATTATGATGCAATGATGGTAATTTAAATGGAGTAATAACATATTGTATAATAATTATGAACGCTATTTGTTACGACAATATAATTTTTGTAAAAAGATAATATATAAATATATAATGAATTCGCAAATAATGACACTAGGGTCGAGTCAATTTCAGAAGATGATGAAGTGTGCCATGAACTCATGGGATGGATGGGAACATAATTTTTATTCTTTCTAGTGAACATTACATCATCGTTAATTTGTTATAATATGTGCATGTTAATGTAAATATTAACTTACAAAAAATATTCTTTTATCGTCACATGAACAGTAACAATGTGTATTTCAATTTCAGCATTACACAAACACACAAATACCGCCCATGATTTTCCTTAAATGTACAGTTTTTTTTAAAAAACCAGCAGCGCAGCGTCGTGGTAGAAAATATTGAATGTATTATAATAAGCTGTGATTCGTTTCAATCATTATTAGTTACGAATTTTTGTTGTTACTGTACTGTACTTAATTGAGTCAACCGTCGTTAATATGTTGACAGTGTCTCGTCGTCGTCCTAATAATTCGTAGAGTATATATTATTAAGTATATTCCAAAATCCAATTAATATTATGAATCATAATTTATGATTGTTGTTGTTCTGATTATGACGAGTTCCTCGCAGTATTTCAATTATTACTTGAGTTACTTGCCTGTTACTACTACTTGTATTTAGCATAATATGTGGGGGTGCACGGTACGCGGCATTATTGTAGACGCTATAATTGGAAGGAAAAAAATGAACAAAGACACAACAATAATTCATTGAAATAATCAACAGTTATAGATAAAAAGGTCCAGCAAACAAAAGGAGTTTGACATGAATCGCATAAATGCAGGACCGTTGGTAGTAAACTTATGTTTAAAGGAAAGAAAAGTTTGTTATTATTATTTCTTGCATTCAATTGTTACGTTGTATTATTTTTCAGAACTACTGTTTCGTTGTTGTTTATCTATGATTTCGTTAATTTGGTTTTTTGGTTACTTAATGATTATCGTTACTGAAGTTCGTTAAGCTGTACATGAATAAATTGAAAGTAAAGGCATGGTACAGGAAAATACGAGCTCTTTATTTTGTGTTGATTTTTTATTTTATTTTGATCATGACATTTTATTTTGGTCTTGGATTTTTAATCATCGTAAAATCGTAACGTCCACTTTAGTTGCATAAAGACATGAAATATATATATTGAAACATGAATAGAATACTAACTGCAGGGATCGATATGCTGATTAGTTTATATGACTCACATGTACAAAATATATATGTATGATTTTGCTAGATAAGTTGCCAGCGCATAGTTTTAATTCATTCTCGTTAACCAGTCGTTATAGCAAAGATAATGACTGCTCAGTTTGTTAAAGAAAGTACGAATTTACCATACAACACGAGGGCCAATTTTAATTTTTTCCTTTAATTTCCACACCCGCAAAACTGCATGCAGACAGATAATAGACGACAAAAAACGGGATGGGTAGCTGTAGAGCAAACTTTGAGTGTTATCAATGATAACTTATCATCTAAAGCTGCATAATATTTTACTAATTTTCCCAACAGAACGAGTAACGAACAAGTGTGCTCAATGAACAATTTTTTTTCGAACAATGAACGTAATCAAAAAGACGAGAAGATACAAAAAAAATTAAGCAACGTCGTCAGTGCCAAATTATAGACACTGCTGAGAACAAAACCAAGTACTTGATATATAGAATCATTCAGTTTCCATGCATTTACACGCATATTAATTATAATATTGGCGTAACTGATGAATGATATGATGACGTGGACGCAATAATAAAACGGAGTAGTAAGTAGAACTAATCCATTTTTGTCGGTTTACGGTTGAATGCTACCAGCAAAGTGAATAATAACACATAATTATAAAATGAAGTACTAAAAATATGAGACACCACGCGAGCATGTGAGTGAATCCACTGGATTCAGCATCAGTTCAAGTTCAACCTTCAAGTAATTTTTTGGGGTGTAAAACAATTAAAAAATGACAAACTGGATGTTCAACATTTTAATGGTACGTACATGAATAAATGAGAAACCACCACATGTAATAAGTCTAAACAAATAAATTTTAAAAGTCAGCCCATCATGCTTTTAGATGAAAAAAGTGAGGCGAGAATGTAACTAATATTAATTAATATGTAAAAAAACAACACTTGTATAACACCATTATGTACTAATTAATTAAGATGAGGAAACTCAGTTACCTGAATTTTAAAGAATCGCACTATTGGACGGAACGAAATAATATATTATTCACTATTTAAGCATATTATACAATTTCAAGACGGTTATCTAAAAAAACATCAGACTACATATTATATAGTTATAGTTTTATGATGTATTTAATAATAAAAAACTCGCAGAGGCATAGCCTGGTTGTTATTCAATTCACTAGACGATAGCCTGACAAAAACGATATAATATGCAATTATATTTACAACCTAAATACCTATGTATAAATTGTACTTACCGTCTTTTCAAAATATATAATTTCAGTAATTGAAAACATGAAATTTTAGAATAAACCCCGAATAATCGAAATATAGAAAAAAAGCACAACTAAAGCAGATCAGGTATTAACAATAGCACATTTACCGGTTTCAGACAAGTTAAATATTTTCTTCCGAGCAAGTTAGTTGTCATTAATATCCTAATTTATCTCATGTGTTTTAATTCATCTACTATACAACTTCATAATCATAACTCATAAACCTCATTCATAAACAGCAGCAGTTTTCTAGATAGCTATAGATCGCTTCACCATGACAACTGTCGTAAACCGTTACAAGGGTTTTAAAAAAATTTCCTATAGAAATAAGTAACAAACATCCGTTTCTCATCCAATTCTATAAATTAGGTGAAATAATGACCCTACTCATTCTGAAACCGATTACTTTCTGATTTGTTGAAGTTATTAAATATTACGATATATTTTCTATATTTCGATTGTTCGAAGGCTTACTTTATTCGTTCGGAGTTTATTCTTGAACCACATTTCTGACATTTCTCATTACTATGAATTCTTACTATGAATTATTACTATTCTCATTTAGTTTCCTGCTAACTGTTCATTACATTATTACAATAGGCGTAACTATCCTTATATTTATCTAGGGGTTTGCGCTGAGAAAATCGTTTACGATTCTTGTACCTGACCTAGGGCACCTGCAAGGAACCTTACAGATTTACCTACAACAGACAACAACAACCTACAACGTACAGAGAAAAAGTGCATCTAATCCGACAGAACCGGAACGCCATTCACGCACACGAGCAACATCACAGCAACAGGCTAGACCATTACAATACAAACATTGGCTTTAGCAAACAAGAACATTTTTTTGGATTTCGGACTTTTTGTGTTCCTGGTAATTAAAACGCTAAAATTAACTAGGAGTAATATAGCACTTGTATAACAAGTTCATATTAGCAATTAGCTTTTGTGTAGTACAGTAATTTCCAAGGTATTTTACGAATTGGCCAGTTGTGACCCATTTTCAAAAACGGTAAGTAAAAGTTCATCGACTATTTATTATACGTTATCTGTCCGTATTTGATATGAAAGCACAATTAAAAGTTGCAGATCGACATCCATACATTCGGAGGGAAGTAACGGCTGTTTTCGCCACTAATTATTCGATACTTGTTATTCCAGTTTCCTTCTTGTGGTGATTTTGGGGAGAATTTCTAACTGGACCTTTCTAGTTTGGATAGAAGTAAATAGACGGTTGTTATCCCACTCCCACTTAAAGTTTGTTAACAAGTCGGCAAAAGACCAGGTGAGAATTATGACGGAGAAAGAATCGCTTGTCAATTTCAGCTGGCTGAGAAAAGTTTACCCACCATATTAGCCTGTTAAAATGGAACTCTGCTTCCCAACATCTAATTGACTTGCCTAATTTTTCTATATACAATGTTTTTAATTGCTCGGTCTGTTATTAGGTATGGCTGACGAAACTTTGAAGCTCATGCTAAAGCTTGCATTGCAGAAACTGGATTTAGCGGAAGTAAATGGAGCGATTAAAGATGGGATCATTGACAATCTACAGAATGAGCTAATTCAGGCTCAGAGAGAATTAGCTATTTTGAGGAGAGATGTTGCGTTAGCTAACAGCGGGAGTGGTAACGGTGGCGAACCCAATAGAGCCGAAAATCGCAGTGATAATTAGTGTATGAAAAGGGTCGATTGTAAATAATGACATTATTATAATGTACCTATACGATTAACCTATATTTGAATAATCGACACATTACTATGTAACACAATAATAATATATTTTCTTTTTTTGCGTTTTATTAAGTTTCAGTTCCAGAAAAGTGTAGTATTTGGTAAACATCAAATAAAATCAGTACAAATACGAGAAATTGTTTGCTTTTGCATTGTCACGTTTCATTTTTTAACATACAATAACATAAACATTTACACCGATTTATATAACATTTATATATAATAACAGTTACTCTTTCTCATGTACATAAATGTATTCTAGTAGACTTACAGTTAGAATTAGTCGTCTCATTTAATACTCTGAAGCCTTTCATGACTTGTTCCTGTGCCAAAGTCGGCTATCTTTCCATAAAAAATAAATTTCATATACTGGTTTCCTCCACAATCACATTTCCTACAATTGTTACAAACGCTTCATTGATCATCGTAAAAATTCATGTAAATGGAGGTTTCTTTATCTGCTCGTTTAAAAGTTAAGTAATAAAATACATAAGAAGTCGGCTAAATATTATATGGAAAATTCTTGCATTATGGAACAGCAGCCGTTTGTTGGCAGCCAGACAAGCACCAAATCGAACACTAAGGCAATGAAGTGTAAAACATAAAAATACATATTCGTGGTTGGATTAACACATTTGCGTTATTTGCGTTTTTTTTGCTACTACTCATACAATGTTATCATGGAAACATTTAAATTTCATCACAGTTTACAATTATATTTTTCATCCCCGTCGACTTTAACTATTGTTGGAAAAGTGGCATCTTGACAAGTTGGAAGTGGTTTCTCGTCTTTCGGACATAGGATCACCCTTGCCATATTACTCCTTCCCAGTTCATCCTTTGAATCCGCCAGAACATCTCCATTTGGAGTAATCGCTTTGGAAATATTGTTATTATCGTTATCAAGAATGATTGGCGTTTCCTCTTGTTGCACCTGTTTAAGTTGTTGTTGTTGTTGCTGAATCGGTGGCACTGTCACCAAACCTATATTTCGAGATCCTTCCTTCACACCCTTCAAGCGTTTCTTTACATTTAAGTCAACAAAATTGCATATTTTTTTCTAATGATTCTTCAACAAAGTGTAAAAAATTTAAGTACGAGCCTTTCTATAATTCATTTTATTATTAGTAATGGCGATTTTAGTAGCATCTTGCCTCACTAATACTGCCTCTGCCTGTAGACTTGGCCATTGTAATGGAAGTTTCCTTTGGCTTGCCGTCAGACGCTTCCAGAACCTTATTTGGTAGAGAAACGAACCACAAAAAAAGACATTATTATGCACGCTCATTCATGAATAAATTACGTGAAAAGCCTCGTCAAATGTCAGGCAACAATATTTTTTATGAATGATGACAATGACAATACAACGCCTAAGCATGTGTCATGAAAAAAAAACTTATTTTTAACCAAAACATTTAGCTCATCCTTGTTAATTACCTCGTCAAGATGATTCCTGAAAATAGTAATATTAACGTAGTAGGTAAGTAAAAAAATATCGGAAAAGAGGTCATTTAACTTTAGAGATGAAATCAGCTTTTTAAGTTTGAGAGAGTAAAAGACTTACTGCAATGGCTCGTCGACTTTTTCGTCGCTTATCACCACGGTTCTCTCCAGCAGCGTCGCCTGCTTTGCTGCAAGGTACATGGAACGAGAAATTTGGAAATACGTCAAGTCTGTCACAGCACGCACGGTGTAATCTGGTATAAACGTGGGTTGCATTGCAGATTCAGAAAAACTGGATTGTGATACTTTTCTCATGATTGCAGGTGTCAACGATGTTGTATCTCCTAACGAAAAAAAATAGTTGTACAAATTTTTTCCATTATCCAATTTGGATGTATCCAATTCGGTATTATCGCTGAAACTCAATTGACGAGATTTACCTGGATTGAGTAACAAGCACTTTGTGCCAAAGAAAGTAAATGGGCCGCTCTCAAATACTAAATTTTCTTTGCCAATTTCGGCGTGGACTTTGCCTTCCAGGATCATTATAAAGTAGTCCGCTGGCTTGCCCTAAAATGAAAATCAAACAAATCATGATTTGACATTTAAAAAATAGAAACATGGGCATCGCATAATAACATATGCATACATGCATACAATATGTCCCGTGATTTGATGTGATTTCAATAATAATTTCTTACCCTTTCGTATAAGATGGTAGATGGGTCAATATTTGACGAGTCTTTCACTTTGATTTTAATGTGGAAGTAGATACTCTGCTTCAGCAGGCGATCCAGTACTGCTTTGGAAATTATTGTGTCATGAAATTCTTCCACCGCTAAAAAAATCACAAAAATTTTCAATACTTTATATATGACTGGTATCATCAATAACTATTAGCATAACCATCATCATCATCATCATTTGATGTGATCATCACTAATTTCGTCGACTTTTTACTGAGAGATTTACCTGTGCTCAGATATTGAAAAGCAGCAAGAGTTAATTGTGGAGATACAGTTGTTCCTTCCGTCTTTAAACGCATCATGGAAACGTCCGCATTGGCATTGTAGTTTCCTTGAGAACGGCGTTTGTTGTCCGATTCTATGCACCGTGAATGAATTCAAATTAGTTTACCAAATGTATTAGGCGCATATATTTTGTCGAATATAAAATTCAGCTGGATGCTACAAGCCATCCAGATTTCATCGCATTACCCCAACAATCAGTTTCATCATTAATTTCCTCCTGAATTAACTCCTCAATAACATCTTCCATGGTGACGAGACCAATCACCTCATAAACTGGATCGGTTTTGTCACTTGATTTAATTCTCTGAACGAACGCCATGTGACCCTTGTTTCCTGCAAATAGTCATAGAAACAATATTCATAGAACACGCCGATAAAGGATGCCAATGTTGTTTAGAACTTGATTTTATAGTATTTATGTGATACCTTGCTTAAAAACATTGAATAAAACGTTAAGGGTAACATTTTCAAAGACAAAGTGACAAGGATTGCTGTAAAACTCGCAAATGGTGCGCAGAGGCATTCTGTCGTCTGGGTCAACAAAGGCCAGATCTTTGGCGTACAGCAACGAAACAACATTTCCTCGCTGATTTTCATAAACCGGGATTCTAGAGTAGCCTGCTCAACAAATCACACCCAACAATATATTCCCGTCATAATAACAATATGCTCCAACTCCAAGTGTGAAAAATGAATAGTCAGATAGAAAGGATTACCGTTCGACATGATTTCAGAGACTGTGTCAAAATCTAAAACTGCATCAATCGGTAACATGTACACGTCTTCCAATTTTGTCATCACATCAACCACTGTCTTTTGTTTGAGATCGAGTGCACCCGCAATTATGTTCATTTCATCTTTCTCTAAGTCATTAACACCTTGAGTAACCTAGTAATTTGTAAGCAAAAGATCCACATGGACTGATCAAGCGTGTGTAATCGTTGCATAGCAAAGCATTGCATCGTAGTAATATAATTAGTAGTTAGTAGCAAACAAGTGTTTTGCATCTAATGACTGGTGTGTAAAAAAGACGGCAGTGCAAAAGATGCGAAACGATTTGGTGTGAGTGGGTGAATGCAGGATAAATTGTACTAAAAGGTTACTTACGCGAATCAGCTCCTTCAGTCTTTCCCTGTTGTACACATTACCTATTTCCTCGCCCAACACTTTGTTCAAGATTACACTAATGGGATATGACAGTGGGAACGTAACCGCCATGAAGAATTTGGTAATCCACACGGTTTTCGCTCCAACGGCAAGTCCATGTCGGGAGCACACGGCCTGCGGTACAATTTCACCAAAAATCACGATCCCAACCGTGGATCCAACCACGGCAATAATACCTGACGTAAGATCATCCAAAAGGATGGTTAGAGTTGCATTGACTAGCACATTTCCGAGGAGGAGACTGCACAGCAAGTAGTTCCCGTTGTCACGTAACGGCCGGATCTTTTTCGCGTGTCGACGTTCCGTCTCCGAGCCTGCATTGATAATAATTTTGATCTCCGTTCTGTCAATCGCCATTAGCCCCAGGTTGAGACCGGAAAAAAGGCCGGATAAGGTCAGGAGGAGCAGCAAGAGGGCAATGTGCGCCCAGAGTGGAAGCCATTTCTCATACGTGGTTATCACTATCCATTGTTCTGGTCCTTGGTGAATCCATGGCATCTCTGTTAGTAATTTCGAATTAATAATTTATGGAACCATATGCACGGTTTACATGTAATAAGGTTAAGGATATGGTGAACTCCAAATTTTACCTGCATTATCCTCCCGGACACAGACATAGTACATATGCTCTCCCTCATTTAACGGTGGTATCGTTACAGTTGTAACTGCAGAATGCTGAGTAAGCCCTGCGTTTTCAAACTAAACCACACAAAAATAATCAGAACATTATGCATGCTAAATCATACATTACACGAATAAAGCTCATTTCAATTTAAGTCATCATTGCTTGTAATCATTGCTTACATGAAAGAATTTTGTTGAAGTGACATCGTCACAATCCGACCCGCGTACCCCTTCCTCCGTGACAAACCGAACAATGGTATTATTCGTAAAGGAAGTTCCGAAAAAGCGAATGGTGGCCGGGGAGCTGGCGAGAATTTTAGAGGCACTGTTGTGGTAGGACACTCCTTTGGCAGTTTCCTCAACGCGGAGTCCCAACACATTGGCAGTCATTTGCTGGTACAGAGACATGCGAGGATCTGACGTCAACTGTTGTGCAGATCCTGCTGCCTCGGCCCTGATAATGGGAACAGTAAATGTCCCAAAATTGGTAGAAAACGTCCCATTGTTAATCACTTCATAAATTATGCTCCCATGCTTCACAATAACTGCGGCGTCTTGTGTGGCTTGAATTGGCAGGGTGAAGTTGATATGACGACGTGACAGAGTCGAGTCCACTGTCTCATTCTTATGATCATAATAATCATAACTAATATTTAAATTTCCACCACCACCACCACCGTTGTCGTTAGCATAAGGAGGAAGTGGGCTTGTCGTCGTGCTGGCGGTGATATTCGTGGAAATGAGATGACTTGCGCTGCCACTTGTCGCACTGGTTGTCGAGCTACCTGTTGTTGGCGTTGAAGACGTTGACTTGCTTATAGACGCATCACTAACACCACCGCCACGATTACTATTCATGAGCAGGTCAACCGCCAAGGTCGAGTTCACATTTGCCCCGTGTACTAGTTTGTCAGTTAGCAGCGAGATTACCAGCACTAGGACGAAGGTTACATGGCTTACAATAACTGTTGTGGTGGCACTCTGCTCAAGTTTACTTCTTCGTTTGTCACTTCCCTTAAAAGGAACTTTTTTGTTAGTTGGATTTACGACGACGTGCTCATCATCGCCAAACTTGTACTTAGAAATTGTTGAATAATCAGCATAGTGGTCATCATCAGAGCGATATCCACGATCACCATAACCACTGCTCCTGCCGCTAATAAGATCAACTTTGACTTGTTCGCAGTTTTCTGCAAAATTAGTTTCGGTTTGCTGATGAAGCCGCTGCCGCTGCTGCTTCTCCGTTTCAAAGTGTGATTTCATGACCATGGTCGGGACCGAACTGACGACGACGACTGATGATTAGACTGACTACCCGAATTACACTATCCCTCGTTACACATAGCGTTCAATAAATCAGTTAAATATAATGGCCAAGTAAAATACAGTCTGTGAGAGTAATTGGCAAAAAAAAGTTATGTTGCTGATAATGAAAGCGATGATGATGATGATCGCGAGGATTCCTTTTTCATGTAGTCTACTTTTTTTGTCGCTTTCCGTGCAAAACTTAATTTTTTTACCACATTAAATCACCGTGCTAATGATAAGACTACTACAAACTTTTGTAACCGCGTTGAACATTAATAATTAGCGCTAGCTAAAAAATATGGCGTCACTTGTAGAAATTGAAATGAAATGGGAGACTATGCAAATTTTTACCGTCATAGGTAGAAAAAATCCTCCTCTTTGAACTACTAGTTCTGATTCTTCTTATTATGCATATTAACTTTTTCCCAATTAACTTGGCGTTTTTTGGAGGAATCATTATCACAAACACGTACCGATAAATATAATGACGATATTTTTATATGTTTTAACTAAATGACGACAAAATGTGATAAATTAATAGTAAAAAATAATGGCACTTTTTTGAGTTGACAGAGTTGAGGAAAAAGCGAAAAAGAACGCGTTCCACACAAACCACGCCGGCGCAAAAACAAAGCGTTCACATGAGCAGCTCTTCTCTCATTCAATCATGATGACATTTTGTTGGACTGGAAGTCTGTCTCCTTGCACCACTTTTTTTGCCTGCACAATTTGCATGACAGTTGAAACGACTTTTTCTTCCACCTGCCTGCATCCACCAACCAACTTGCAACCACCACCAAGTTGTGGTCAAACTTGATTTTCTAGGTCACTCTCATACCCACTGATTCACTGGGCCAGTTTATACCAAAGTAAATACAAGTATTGCTGAAGCACATAATACTTAACTAATTATCCAAGTAGTAATAATAATATTATTACTATAACTTTTATGGCATTAAAGAGTATATTGTATGAATTTGGTTATGTGTTATCTTTGTTGTCCTGGAACGCACAATTCCAGTGTCCAGTCGACACGAGGTTCAGAAATTGAGTAAAAGAGAAGCCATGTGCAGCGCATGTACTTATACGAGTGCAGTCACAAAGCACAACAAGAAGCTGTGTGAGGTGCACACAGGTGCAGAATCCCACGTCGTGTCGTTGTTGCGGTTTGCGCTCTTGTCGGCATTATAACAACCAACATAACGAAAACGATGAGGATGATGAGTTGATGAAGAAGATAATGCGCGATGCACAAGCAAACAATGCAATCATGTATAACCACCACCACTAACATCAAATAATGTTTAATGTTTGGTTAAATGGTCATTCTGACTGACTGATGCATATTGTACTAGTAATCATGGTGATGATGATGATACCAGTTCAAATCCACTAGATTTAGTTAGTGTTTACCAGTATTGGTCAGATCAAAAGGGCACTACACTCCTCTGTGTATGTGGGGAAGCTGCGAGCACACACTTTTTCTCTCTTCTCCCTCTCTCATGTTCATGATTATCATAAAAGACAATACATTATAATATTATTATTTTAATTATTCCTTTTTATTAGAGTTGTATATATGAAATGTAGTACTGCGCGTTAATGTGTAGTGTTATAAGTTATGTAGCTGTAATGAAGAAAAAAAAGTTTGTTAACTAGTGTTATGTTGGACGCCAACGTTATCAGCGTCATCATCTACTACAACAGGAGAACACACAAGAAAGAATGAAATGATTTTTCTGAATAAAGACGCTATTTAAGCCACCACCTGCCATCGGTGTGCAACCACTCATTTCATAGAACAAGAAAAAAAATCAAACACAATTTTAACAAAACCTGCTAGCCTCCTCTCTTTCTGCTAATGTTCCTCGTATTATGAAAGTCCGCCTTGTGTGATGAGTAATTGTAAAAAGTTCAATAATTAGTAAATGAACGTGAATGCAGAAAGAAGCAACAACATCGTTGTTAGCTGTTGTTATGGATTGTTAGGGCAATGCTTCTTCTATTCAAGCATCATCATCATCAACAAAAGGTGCCTAACAAATTACTACTAACATACTACCAGACTACCACATACATATTATTACTCATCATTATTTATCAACAACGAAGGAGGGTTTACCTCTCTGTGCGAGAAGAACTTTTGCTTTTTTTAACTATAATAGTATGGAATTAATAACTTGGGTCTCCAATCCAACTATTCAGCCAAAAATACAAAGTAATCCATCATCATCATCATGAGGAAGGCAGACTTTAAGAAAATAAGTTGAAACATGAGACGACTAGTAAAATCATCAGTAGTAGTGTAACCAGAGAACAGAAGTCATGAAAAATTACGATGATAGAATTGGTTTTAGGATAAGAGGTTCAGTCCAATTCCGTATACAGATCTCATATGAGGTACCAAGGTATAAAAATTTGGCAGTTTTGCATATCGCCTCTATTTTTATGCAAATAATAACATGGTGCTGCTGCTGGTATTCAGAGGATCATACTAAATATTTTGATTTGATGCATATTTAAATGTGTTCGATGATGAATGCTTTTTTACTTTTTTTCACCATTTACTGCACAGGGTTGACTTGCCAACCGCTACTTCATGGAGTCTTGTAAATACAGAGTACTACACCAATCGGCAACAACTTCATGAGATAAATGTAGGAACTTCTGGACCTTTATTATTATTACGATATAGTCGACGATAATGGTAATAGTTTCCATCTCCGTTCCATGCTCATAAACATAACATGTAGGTAGGTATAAGGTATTTATGCTCATAAATTTTTTAGTTTATATGAAGGAATATAAGAAGACACTTTAGATGCTATTATTATTAAAATAATTGTGTATTTTTTTCAAAAACCAAATACACACACATTCTTGGTCGTTTACGTCCAAGAACCTTCACAATTTTAAGCTAACCTGAGCTTTATGTAAAAAAAGGCTGCTTGATTAATGCGATCCACCAACACCTTCATATCATCCGTCAGTAGAGAGTAGTAAATGCTTGTAAATCATAAATGATGAGATAATTTACGTTAACATAGAGAAAAAGAAAGATTTTTTTTCAGAGTCTGTAAATGCAACAAACTATAGTATGTTCAAAAGTAACGTACAGTGTGGAGCTGAGAACGAGAGAACTGATTGGAAAGGGAAGGCGCATTGCATTTTGCATTGTTGATTGTCTTTTTTCGATTGCATTTGTGTGAACGATGATGGAATGATATGAAATCAATGAAATCATTGTTCCTTTTACACTGACTACTAAAAAGTACATATTACCGTTCTTTTACGATGCGTTTTTGGGGGGAAGAGAGATAGTATTATCATATCATGAGAGAGAGGGGAAAAGTTGACAATTATTGGGAATGAAAAACAATTGAACCTGTAGCAATTATGATCATATCGTAATTGTAATTAGTAATTACTAATCCTCTCCATTGATTTGAAAATTAGCTTCTTAAATAATGAAAATACCTATAGATCAACAGAATTTGAACTTGAACTTTCCGATGTTTTTTTATCACATAATACGCATGATTATGGCAGGGTTGACAACTTTAAATTAAAAATAAATATGTTTTTGTTATTATTATCATAAGTTGTAAGTATCCTTTTTTAGCATTGTGTTTGCAACCAATAAATGATATGTGCGACTAATTGCAAAAATAATATGTGCATAGCGTCTAGAACGAGCGTAACAGTTGTAGTTTATCTAATTTAAAACGTAACTCGGCTTGGAAATGGCATGCATGAACTTCGGTTTTAGTGCAGTCGCTTAATTTGTAAATATAAATATTTAGCTTGCGACGGCATAATACAAATACGACGGTTACAAATAATAATGTTATTATTATGACGACAATAAAAGCAAACTTTAATGGAGTAAACACACCCGCTAGTGCATGGTAATAAATTAAAGACCACATAGCTTGGTTCCTGTATGAAAATACAAAAGTAAAGCAATTTATAATACCAGTAATTTACAGGCTGTAAAAGATCATTATAGAAACTTTACCTTCTCCAAATTGAGTCCTTCTCCCTTGGCATTCAAAATACAAGCATAACTCTCAGGGAAAGACAGACGTATTGCTACGCAAACCAAGTGAGTTTATACACTTGTTATTTTTAAAGCTTAATTACTGAATCCCGTAAAGGAAGACACAAAACATGTTATGTACAATGAGTTTGCAACGCAGCAGACGCGTATTTACGTGATCTTATATCTTGTCAGTAATTTGTTTTACATAATAATTACAACATTTTTCCATAGATTGAACTTGGGAAGATAAACCGTTGACATTGTATTTTTATTCCTGAGCCATTAAAGAAAACATCTCATCCATCACGCTAGGTTCAGTGCACTACATCATTAAAACAATCTATTTCAGCAGAGACAGACAGTATAGTGAGCGTACAGTAATAATTACTGTGTTATTGACGATCATTCATAAATAATACTCCATTAACATTTAACATTTTTTACTCTGATTGTCGTTAGTGAGGGGTAAAAGAGTATCAGAGAACGCATGGCATCAGTATAATTAGAATTACGAGTGGTTCTCACGCGGACATGATGCCCAATATAAATTTATCACTATGACGAGGATGCCTAATCATGTTTAATCGTGCAATACAAATCTATATCGGTATGTTATTTGTCGAATGTTGAAATTTTTTTTCTGTTAGCTTTTCTCATCCCATTTAATTTTCACAAAGTATTGTTTTTAAAAGCAGACAAGAAGATTAACAATGTTGGCTGTTCTGCACAAAAGGTCGGCTTAACTGATTAACATCTCATCAGAGTTGTTCCCGTTCACCGGGCATAAATAATAGTATATATCATCATGTGATTGATTGCAATTTTTGTTAATTGGGCTGGCTGCTCTGTGTCCAGCTCGCTAAAAAATGTATTTGAATGCCCATGGAGAAATGTGTTGAATGAATGGCTGCTTGTATGATTGTAGATGTGCATGTTTGGAAGTAATTTAGGAGGACATTAAAATGTATGAATCGCTGTTTACATTTTGACGACTGATTCCCTTCCCAGTGGATATATGATATGAATTACAATGTGTAAATATTTGACGCTTGTTTAGTAGGCGATTCGTAACCTTTTATGTGCATTTTGTGTAACACGAGTTGTTGGTGCTGATGATATGAATGTCACGCTCGCTCGGTGAGAAAAACAGGAATGAAAAATGAGTGTTGACTGCAAGTAACTTGTGTGAAGTAAAGCGACAACATTCATTATGTAACTATGACGTCACGTGAACGTGCTGATCTAAGCGTCCTCCTCCAGAGATTCACATTCTGGCTTGGGTAAACTACATTGCATTCATGTGAAAGAAGTCGAGGTAGACACAAGTCACGATTTGTCACTTTTCCAGAAAATTCATTCATAATTTTTGGAACAATAAACAATTTTTAGTAAACAAAGAGACCCCACGTTTTGGTCATTGATAACGCAATTTGTTATGGAAAGGAGAAGGGAAAATACAAATTGGTACATGTTATTATTCTCTTTTCAGTCAGAGACATACTTACATGGAGATTTTTGCTACCGTGATTTTCCATAGGGTAAAAAGTAGAAACGGAGCCATAAATATAGAAGCGCAGAAAACCTGTAATTAGAGCGCAGTAGCGTTTGTAATATTACCCCATGACTAGTCTTCACAAGTCTGTTCGTCTTCCGTACCGATACGCTCTGCAAAACCATCCGAATATTCATCACTAACTCATGTGGGTGGTAGTAAGGTTGGACTCTCATGGGCTGATTATCAATACTTTTATACTTCATTGATTTCAATACTGAATCAAAAGGATAATTATGTATTGAATAGTAGCACTCCGCTACCTCCATGAATTCCTTTCAAGTCACTATACATAAGTAGTTAATTTACATGGAAAATCTGTCGTCTAAATAAAGGTAATATGACGAATTTGGTAAACAACATCATATTTGCACTTCATTCATAACTTGAGCATTTTTAAAACAATGCAGACTGTCAAATTGTCAACAGATTTAAAAAAAATGTACATGCATACAAACATCAAGCAAGTATGCATGCATCCTTTCCACTCAATATTATACATTCATACCTAATAAAGAATTAAATAGACATTTAGAACTGAGAATGCACATGAGCAAATTTTTATTTAAAATGCAGTAGCATTGCAGTCTCATTTTGCTTATAAGTTGCAAGCTTGTTTTCAAAACTGGCGAGATCATCAGTTGATTGCATGCTACGTGAACTAAATTAGGGAATATGATAATTAGTAGAACTGATGTGGTAATACTTGCTTGGCTAGAAGAATTGGAAAACAAGTCAGTCACAGGTGTCCATCAGCAAGGGTGCAGGTGTTCTCTGATTTCTTTTTAACTCTCATGACGCAAGGCTGTTTCTTTCTTTCCGCGACCACCGTTGCTTCTTTCTGGCAACCCATTGTGATGTTAAGAAGAAGAATTTACACCCGGCTGTCTCAATTCTTAGGATATCGGTAGTTTCATGTTTTCGTTATTTCCAATATCTTCTGATGACTAAAAAATGCAACTGTCTGTGAGCTGATTGAACTCACGTTTTCATATTCTTCACAATTGACCAGCAGCAGCCTACGTGCAAGAAATTCTTAGAAGTAAATACTAGTAACGACATGAGCTTGGAATGCAATGATTTATTGAATTGCAAATTGCAATACATGAGATTTGGTACTTTTTGGGTAGGCTTTCAAACTCAAGTAAAATTGTTAGCAACACTTTGCAATACAATACTCACTCAACTCCTCACATGCTATACGATATCTGTATGAGATATTCATGCCGTTTTATCGCAATGCAAAAATAAAAAAATGTTGGCAACTTTCGTCATCAAATACCTATGGAAAAGGTCATTATCGAAGACCATAATGGCCATACACACAACATTATCTTCCCATTTAGTTCTAAAGAAAGACACCTGAATATTTGAGATGTGTAAAGCATTGAGGTAAATGTGAAAAAATGAAAGTTTATTAATCTTATAACGGTAATCATTGCAGTCGTTTCTCCGACGATCAATGTCCGAAGCTTAAAATGGTTGGTATTGTAGGAAATGAACATTGACATGACATGATGACAGTTGGATTAGTGACATAAGTCCTGATGCAGTGATAATGCCTTCAACTCAATTATATAGTATTTCATGAACTGTATAATACTTTATTAAACTAATGAGTGTAGTGGGAGGCCATTGAAATGCATAGGTTTCAGTTATATAATACAATTATAGGTCGATTATGAATTATTAGACAAAATATGTGTTAAGTGTTATAGCGCATATTATCGTAACGTGAAGCCTGATATTGTGTTTTATGCGTATGTAATGAAACGATGCAGTTGGCAGGTGGGATAATATCATATAATTTACAAATACCTGGTAATGAATCCATATCCATATATGTATACTAGGTATATGTACAGGTGCCTATGCTAAATATCCATGGAAACAAACCAGGCAGCCACCGAATGTAGTGAAAATCACTTTGATGCTCTGCTGCACTTCTTCATTGACTCTGCTCCTCTGTTGGTTTATGTTAGATGGATTTTATTTCCAGGCCTAAGTGCAAGATAGTTAGCAAAGTTTATTTTCCTTGTAGGGATAATTAACCACGCGTTGATTTACAGGTAATATAGTCGATATATTATAAACGTATTATATGCACAGCGATATGTAGACTGAAGAACCGTTTTAGTATTAGACATTTATGCATTTATATACGGTATTCAGAAAGGAACCAGCAACGTAAATTCGAATCTAACTCGGGAATATGTAGCCACACTCTTGCCCTCACAGTCAAAGAGTAGTACAATGTACGTCAGTAGTGAACCTAAATGAGTTGCGCCGTAAAGAAACTGCGGTTTGCCATAATGTGCGATTTTTCTTGTCTAATATGAACTTGTACACCATTTAATCAAGTAATTAGTACCTGTTGTTTCATACGACTGGGTTTAAGATGTAGTAAGGCTTTCGTGATAACGCACTCCAAAGTAGTAAAGTCTTGAGTACGTTTCTCGCCTATTAAAAGACCTAAATGGAGTTTTTTTGCTGCACGCATAAATATAAGAAATGGGTATATTACCTACATAGTATGTACCTACATAAAGTATTATGTTCAAGGTGTGCACGTAATTCTGGAACCATATTTATTTACTTTATCCTCCAGACACATTTAGCAGGTATTTTTTATAAATCACTTATAGCTTACCTTCGTAAATATTGCGAGTTCAAATTTGTGTGGGTCCGACTGGAACACGGGTGATGTTATGGGTGTACATTTTAGACGGGCCAATTTATGATTGTTTTGAAAATTCGTAAGTGATGCATTAACAACATTAATGTTAGGCATGCGTAATCTTCTTCATAGCATGCTGTTACACAAGATGTTTTCAAGTCGATAGTTCAATATATATTTCGTATTTTGGTAATTAAAAGAACATCGGTCTTGTTTATGGCATTCTGACTGCTAAGCTACTGGGGTTAATTAAAACAAAATATCATATTAAATGAATATCGGTTCAAATAAAATTGTTATTTTGTTTAAATATGAAATACTCCGTATTAATTTGTTCCCATCATTTGCCACTTTGCTGTGATTTTCGTATTTCCATGATATGCCTGCGACCTTGTTTTTGTAGCTTCAAGAACATTAGAATTCGTATAGTACGCAGTACGCACTTCAACAAACCATTATTTTGAGTCCGTTTATTTCATGTAAGTCAACTTCACATAGCTCTGTTTCCAGATTTTTAACTTTTATACAGATTTTTTGCTTGTACAAAAAGTATAAATATACCTACATGATTAAACGACAGAGAGACAGACAGCGACTGGGTGATACCTCGCTCGCCGGAGGAATTTTACACGAGTTCGCACTTGTAGAACTTCTTGTTAAAAACGCTTGTGCATGAAAATGGCAATTAATTAATGGTTCGGTTCAGTTTGATGATTTACCTCCAGGTCACAGGTTAGATAAGTTGTTGTTGAGAAAAGATATACAATTTCGCTTTTCGGAGACTGAGTCATGGCTCATGTCTACATACATAACTACTACTTCAACTAATTGTAACTAAGAACGTCGGAATCGTATATCAACGTTCCTTACGTAACATGAACAACTCCGACTGGGAAGTGTTTATGTTGATGGATAAATACTATTATCATGTTCACAATATACTTGCAAAAAATATCTTGTTTAAAAGAATATTTTTTATTTCTGAAATAGCCAAGATCACTGACAGTGATGACGATACTTTTTTAGTTTCCTGAACTTGTCTCTACACGCATATTTATCGTTATTTAACTAGATTGAAGGGCAGTGTATATACATCTAGTGCAAATTTTCGTATGACCTCTCTGCACACATTTGTAATTTCTTCAATTATACATATAATATATATTTGATTCCCAATGGCATTATTTTCAATTTCATAAAACTATAATTAAGCTACCTTGCTAGTCGAGAGAAGCAAGAAAATCATAATTAAAAGCCTTTGCACCTAGTTTATTAACCGAAAGTTATAGGTAATCTACGTTTGGCAATGTGTCTGTTGTGAGTTCCCGTCATTAACATCACTTGCCCATTATTGGACCAATTTCATGGTTTCTTGTTAAAACTGGCACAGATAAGGGCATTGCCTCACATACAAGGTGTTAGACATCTACCACTGTCCAGTACAGTTCGATGAATCTATTCATTATATTCTGACTTCTAAAGTTCAATGTTAAAACAATGGCTTTATCTATCTAATGTCAAGTTTTACGATAATGAACAGCACTACCGTTTACGTTGGGCTTGGGACCGAAAACGAATCTAAGTTATCCGCGTGGTATATATTGGAATGAGAGATAATGTTGATAAGATAAATACTTACTAAAAATTTTATTGTATTTCCTAGGAACTACTAATCACTGATGAGCAGTTACCGGTTGCACATTGTCAATGTCAATCATATACAAACTAAAGATAATCAAGTTTTCAGCAAATTTTGTTCAGGAAATGCATCTTGTATAGACAATAACATTTGGTAACATTAATCTTTGTTTCAGGTTGGCATATCGATCCTTCCCACATGTTGTGCAACCCATTATTGCGATACTATGATAAGCATTTTCATCATTTTTGTCGTTCCAAAAGTAACAAACGCCTTTATCTCCACTCTTTCAAGTTTCAACATCGACCTTTCCAAATTTAATTAAAATTATCCACATTTCCCAAATTCCTGTTACAAAAAATAAGGACATTCCATTAAAAAATGAAGAAGCTAATTGGAGGAAGGTGTACTGCTACTTGTTCACCAGTGCAGCAACATGATACGATGGAGATACAAGACTACTAAACTATTTCATTCCTGCTCAAAATCCGCTCTGCCTACATTGCATTGCACGCAATCAAGTGATAACTTCATGCTCACACGCATCCAGAAAAAAATAATAAATAAAGTGAAGTAAATAAATACAAAATATATATCTTCTTCTTTTCTTCAAATGGACAATGGAAATGGTAAGTATGATGTTTGACGGTAGCTAGGAAACCCCCATTTGTGCAGCAGATAAGGAGTAAGAATCTCTGCACCACCCACGCCTTGTGCATTTTATTGTACTGCTGCTATCTATACTTTGTTGGATACATCAACAAAATTGTGCTGCTGCTAAGGATCTCATCAAATATTTCATCCGCTTACATATATATCATTAATATTATTATTACGGTACTGCTGCTTATCTGATTTTAAATTTTGCTCAGAATTATTGTAATTCTTGTTTCCTTCAATTTGTTTGCTCGAGGGGATTCTTCAAATCATGTTATATGGAATATTACATTACATTTTGTCCAATTACTTTATCCACACATGTATTGTTACGATTTGAACTACATAATCCGGCTCATTGTTGTTTCCATTTGGTTTCCAATTGATGAGAACAAAGATTCCTCCAATCACACTTTACACAATACATGGACATAAAATGATTGCAAAAAAGTGCAGATATACCAGTTTGCCCATTATGAATTACAACAAGAAATGTATTTTATATAAACTCAACATACGTAAATGATAAGATAGTGCTACACAACAGTCGTCCATTGTTGTTGTTATTAAATTATTATTATGAATGAAATCCATTCTTGAAATGTGGCATCCTTGAATTCTTCTCAAGGAACTAAAACTATTCGCAATAGGAGAGTTGCTCAAATTTTGTGCGTGTAATGAACTTTATCCTGTCAATACACTACAAATTGATTGGAATGAACAAGTTCATGTTCGAGAGCCGAAACGAAGACAATCTCTGCGATAGGTTTGAAAGGTGGAGTCCTTAGGAACTAGCGAGTAGACCTATAATTATAACAGAGGATCTGCTGCTGATGCAACTACATTTAAGTAATGATTGCATGTAGGTATATTAATAAACTTTGCCACCCTCCGTAATAGTACAGACAATTTAATATGTTAGAAAAACCTTACTTTATGCTTCCAACGTGAGAGACAACGCCATTTTTTCAATGAGTACATCCAGTGATGACTTTTCTCATAGTCAATTAGCTATTTTAATTCCATGTATGCTTCAACAATTCATATCCATATTTCCATATTTGAATGTGGAGGCTATCCGTTTCCATACGCATCTCTGAATCGAAGTAAATTGTAGTCAATGGTATCGATATACATAGGATTGGAATCTTAATGGAAGTAGTGTAGCAATTACGTCGTGCGTACGCGTAACCCCTTTGTTTTATGCTAAAAGTAAGAAATAGCATATTTTTTACTTGTTAGGTGATTATTGGAGGAATTGTATAGACTGGGCGATGATGTAGGTGCAATTGTTGCCACTTCTCAATTAAACTGGGCTGAGAAACTACATTAAAATTATTAAGTTATCAGCAGCTCTGTTTTTTTGTCGAAAGAATCAGTCTTGGCATTTCCGAATTAACTTTGCTTGCAAAATTGTTGTATGAACTGGTTTCATATTTATCAATCAATATGTTTTGTTTTTGCTGCTTTTGTTGAAAATGTAACAAATACGTATGATGTTATCATTATTGGAATACATAAATCCGTTGCTTTTTTAATTTTCCACAGCGATGCTGAGTCATGAGTAAGCGCATGCAAGTTTTTAGGTTCCATGGACGGAACGATTGAAATTATTATATACCTAACTATAAAATAAATATAAATAATATTAATTAAAATCTTGATCATCAATGATAAATAATAATTCTGACACGTCTCAAATACGTGCATATGTAGATTGCACATGTCTTCATTGATCCTCCTACAAGAAGGAAATTGAAGAGGAAGGCACAACAAAAGAAGTCATTTCGTACTCTTTTGACCTTCTAAGCTGTAGGAAATGTAGCATTTTATAGTTGGATGCAGATTATAATCGACACTTGCCGGGGAAACTATGATTGGAAATATTACATAAGAATGAGGTGATGATTGCAACACTTCATAATAATCATTAAGTTATTAAATGGGTTATCATTGAAGTCAATGGAAAAAAATGGATTCATTTCAAAGGAATGGGATATCACAACAAAGCGCAAACATAACCTATGAAATTGTAATTTTCCTTGTGGCTTAAATTACAATCTGGGTTCAAATATGCATGTCTCTTCAACCAGTAAACTATTAAAACGGTTTGGTTTTGAGAAGATTTACGAGGTGATGGTGATACTGGATTCAAAAGAGTAAATAAATACAATGGTCCAAACAAGAGGTCATGGAACACCTGCATACATTCTTCACTACTGGCATTATTGCGATACTTCCTACTAATGATAGTTTTTTTATGTTGGCAAAAGTAGCATTCCATTTGTTGCAAAGATAAACGGAGCAGTTTTAACACTTTGTTTGGCTCAAGTGAGAAAGAGAAGAACAAAAAACTCTTTTTCTGCATAAGATGCCGTTTCCTCCAGTAGGAAAGTTTTTAAAATCTTGATAATGATACACTCACCACCACCTAACCAAATCTTGGTGGTGGTGCACGGTACATACCGTTAAGTATAATTCATGCCTGCAAAAGACAAGCAAAATATCGGAGGAATTCAACTTTAAATATTTACGGACAACAGCAGAACTGACTCTTCTTTAAAGGTGCTTATCATCATCCATAAGTACATGCCTACCTTCCTTACCTAAGTATATTAGGTGCATAATAATGCATTATCTTTTTTTTTACTTTTTCGTCCAACAAAGTAATTGATAGCAAGTTGGGCATGAGCGTGCGTTAATAAATGGTGTTGGTTATATATTACACAATATGTTACGTTAGCAGGTGGTATACAATTACTGATACTGATACTCCTATCCTACAACTACTACTACACCCGATCTTATCAAGCAATTTAACGGTTGTTATTTGTGTACATGTACACATCATTAGTGCCTTTTGATAGAGGCAGAGCCAACTCATGCGCGCAAAGATAAAGCGCATTTTTGCCACAACTCTTTAGCGAAAAATCCACAATGATGGAGCATCAGGCCATCATCGGTTAGATTTTCGTGGTTTTCTTAATAAATAGTTGAAAATGAGGAAAGTGTTATTACTCTACCGGGTGGTACAAAAGATATAATTAAATAAGTGTTTTGAAATCAGAAAGAAGTGTGATGGTCCCAGGAAAAAGCTACGAGTATTTTATGTCTTTGTTTATGAAATCTGTTTGCAGTAAAACGATTAATAAAATGTTTATAGATTTCCTTCTCGCTTAAATTCAGCAGATTAAAATGTAGATGAAAGATCGATTACCTGCTACTCAAATTTAAAATGCCTAATTGATTGGCCATAAAGACAATATAATTTATACATAATAATCCAATCAAATAGGTGAATGTTAATGGCATGTATTGGGTAGCTATTTTTCAATTAGGTAACTGCAATTAGAAAATAAAATCCAACGCTAATACGCTATTAGCTTATGTGCAAAAGTGGTTGATTGCAATAATTGCAGATTATCTCAAATGTTGTCTGTGGTCAGCGCAACACATTTTTAATTCACACTCATTTATTATTGACAGTATTGCATTGAAGAAATAATACCACCATGACATACGAACGACGTATAAATATTTTCCTTTGGAGAACAGAAACACTAGAATGTAAAATATAACTTTAAGAAGTACAAATTATGTTCAAATCCTCATACAATGTCATGAAACGACATGGAAAACAAGTCATAAGTAAACAGATAATTCTCAGCTAACGCCCTTTTCCCACTGTCTGAGTCTGAGGGACATGAGACAATAATGACAATCCTGATAAATTTTCAAGTAGCAATGGAGGATGATGAAAATAAAACAGGTATATTGCTCACATACTTATCATACATGTATACGACATATATAAGATACAAGGTGCAAAGTTCAAAATCCAAAACAAGTACTGAATTGGATATTGGAGTTTGAAAGTTATGTGTATAGTACATATTATACGGAATAAAAAATTAAAAAGACAAAACTGAACTCTTTCCATGTGTGTCTTCCATACGGCGACCCTGACATTGTTCTATTCTAAAATCAGTATAGTGCCCTCATAATAATTTTGGGTATATTATTCAATTTATCGATAAGGACAATTTCTTAGGATGGTCACTTGGAAACGGTCATGATTATCAAGAGTTAATACATTAAGTTGGGTATAGGGATGCAACGGTCGACAAATGAGAATGCATCCATGTTATCAAGTAACTCGCATTTTTATATGCCTCTGATTTGATTAGCTTTCAGTTCAGTTTGCGATGAGTTTTTGGAACACAGAAATTCAATTAACAAAACTTTGTAGACAAACAGTAGCAAGAATTTTTGTCAAAGTCTTAAAAGAAGGCAGTAATAGGCAAGTATGTATGTCACTTATTTTAAGTTCGTTAAAGTTAAAACTTCCACAACATGAATGAATTTTAAAACATCGTTCATGTGTCATGTCGTGAGTACGTGTGCATCATACGTACGCGTCAACATCTTTGCAATCGTGATTCCTATTCCTACTGATTTTACCTGTAAAGAACATAATTTTATTGTTTTCGTGAAAAAATAGCGATTAGTAATACTTCCGATTCAATATTCCGGTTGACATGACATGCATAACTAATTTCTAGATTATTGAAAGGATTACAATATCTTTGTTTTGCTTGATGAACGCATCCTTGTTCGATAATTACATTAAGAAACAATTATTTAGGGATTTAGCAAGAAGAAGGTGATGTTGTGTAAAACCCCAGAGATGGAAATTAAGCTACTCAGTAAATGGTTGCTTCAAAAATTATGAAATCATGTTGTTTTTGCTCTTTGGAAGTCACATCGGCTCTCTTTGACTTGCCGTGTCCTCCTCCACTATTTGTCAATTTCTTACTGAAAATGAAACTAGTCACCTAGCTTTACAAGAAGTCACAGAAGATCATCAACACAACTCTGCAGATACATACTTTATATACCTAAGTTGATATTAATATTAGCATAAATGCATTTAAGTGTATGAAAGTGAGGTATTGGTCACGCAAATGATCGTTATTGCTTGCGACTTTCATGATGATGATGATGGGATATGAAATGGATTTCTAAAACGATTGTAAAACTTGGTTCTCTAAGCATTTACCTATCTGCCTACAAAATATCCCTGCTTGCGTTGCTACTGGTACCAAAACCAAAACTACTTTTAAGCTTCATCCCAATAATCTTTCAACATATTTACATACATTATAACACATACGCCAAAAATAAACTTGTAAGTGTTTACTTCTTGATGAGGGCAATGATTAAGGTTGCACGATGATGAGGAATGAAGAAGCTGAAACCCATTTCAGTTTCTGTGTTATTTCTGGTAAAGGCAAGTTAACGTGTGTTTTGCATAAGAACCTTAAATTCTTGTCAACTTTGCTCTAAGAGTTTTTCAACGGGTATGGACTATAATAATATGAAAGATGAAAAATGAAAGATGATGATGATGGGAACAAGTACTACAACAAACGAACATGCATGGTTAGCTTATAGCTCCCTATAGCGATAACGTTGTTACTAAATGTTCGTAGATAATGTGATTTATGTGAACTGATACACGTTAAAGTTAAAGATTTTGCTCTACATAGTGATAGTAACGCTCAAATGGAGCTCCTATGACACACACAGGACAAAATTTTAACGTACATTACTTATTTTGCTTGAAAATCCCAAAAATAATATGCATGCCAACTAAAGTGATGATGACGATCAAGAAAAAAATAATGTCTGCGTGTATTGGTTATTATTGGTAGTTGTGATGATACTGATTATGCGATGTGTCATAGGAACGAACGTGGAGGCTTCTTCGCCAACAACCTGGGCGTTTGTAAGAAAGTCAGAGGAAAGAAAAGACTCATCAATCCCATAACATCATCCTCGTCGGCCACTCACCACCACTGGCACTGAATATCAATGGAAAACTACGTGAATGCCTGACATATATTTCAAGCCTCATCATCATAATAATGTGTATCACTACCCATCATACATTAGCGTCCTCGTCGTCGTTGCCTTCTTACTTGGGTTACATGTACGGAAAATGTTTCCACAACCTGCAGCTCATCTTTTGCATACGGAATGACTATTATTGGTGATCTTTTCATAAAAAACTGAGGTGAAGATAAACAACTGCTCAGTTGTTTTGTCGCTCCGCCGTCACCATCACCATAACATTTTTGTCATCATTAATTATTATTATTTTTAAAATGGAAAACAGGGAATTTCTAAGCAATGCCATGCATGCCTTTTAGAGGTGCACATTTTTACACCAGTCTCATGTTAACCGATATACACACTTTTTGGAGAAAAACCATCAAACAGAATAATAATATATATTTAATTTTGGGTCTGCACGGAGCGCTCCAGTCACTCGTTGTCATTTCTTTGTACCTAATGGGGCACATAGCGTCACCGTTGTTGCGCTATAGTTGTTGACGAAGAACTGCATCAAGATTGTCAGTCAGTCCTTCTTTAAAGAGAAAGGCATGAGGAAGAAGAACATTCTCCAAATTAATTTTACTTATATTAAAATTTGTGAAATTTTGTTAGAGAAATATAGTGAATAATCTTAAAAAGTGAGCACATCATCATTCACTCTCATATACCCTCTTTTCTAATTTCCAATGAGCCAGTGATTGCTTTCAATTTTTACTATGCATTGTAACATCAGTTTGGAAAGTGTTGTGAAAAGCCTACATCGGACCGTGTTGTCAAAGAATAATATACTTGCATTTATTTGATATCGTTGTGGAATCGTTTGATTTAGTACAGTTCCAAGATAAGGCTGTTATCCCACCCTCGTGGTTTCATATATATATCCGTTTCCTATTCATATTGATTGTAACCAAGTATAATAAAAGTGCAAATTGTCACAGAAATGAATTGGAGTTGAATGTGCAAGTTGGGTGGTGGGAGTAGTGGGAGTGGAAGGTGAGAATTGTCCTTGTGAAAAGACCTGATAAGGTGCGTAGCCAAATCACCCCGGGATAACCTTTGATAAGCACAGTGCTTTGCCATACCCGGCGTGCATGGTTTAAGTTGTGAAAAGAGTTTGTAGATAAGTGGCAATCAAGTATCTTTTTGGACATTTCTTCGTTTATAATATGAGCCCACTGGTTATATTGTGCATTGCTCTGCATTTAATCGATGCCAGTGTCATTCCACCACTGCTTTCACGTCAACAGGGAAGTGGTGGTTACAGAAATTACAGCGTCAGCCGCATCCTTCGCAACACACCTGAAAGTTTTTCAGATGCTGAAGTGTACGTTACATTGCCAGACGCAAATACAACCACAACAGCCCATGGCGCAGATAACCATGAAAATTCGGTACATTTTGTAAGATTTCATGATGGAACCACAGAAAGTCATTTTGACTCCGATGGGGAACTTTCCACAACGTCACCCAGCACAACAGCTAATCATCGAGAACATCATCATAAACACCGCGATCATAACCATGGTGAGGAATGAATGAGGAAGCAAATTATCAATTAATGATAATTAGATGAACCGGCTTTTTGATATTATGACCTGCACATGGTGTAATTTCCACGTTTGCCAAATTCAATCATATTTTCATTTCAGATGACCTTGTCGATGGAAAGGATCGCAATGGAAATGAAAGCGATGACATATCCAACATTTCACCCGCATTTCAGATTGATTTCCCAGTGGAACCAAAGGTGACCAACTCGTCCACTTTCGTCATTGGTTTGCGAATTGAGGTAATGGAATATATTTAAATTTACGTACGTTCGAACTTAATGGTGAAGATCATGAACCATGCCTGAGAAAAACATTCTCGTTTCAATTCAATGAAATGGCAAACCTTTTTTTGCAACTTGATAGCCTCCACACTTTTGCTTACTCTGCTACCACCCATAATACATACATACATGCATGCATACCCACATAATAAATGTGACATAATGACATCTTGATTTTTTTTGGTACGCTTTATGTACGTCGTTCCTACTTTCGTGAAGGCTGTTGATAAAGGAGTGAGTTATGAAGAAAATGGGGTCTCCACCATTTTAGCAGATAATACTGTACCAATCCGTTTGTTTGGCCAGCATTTCACAAACCAGACGATTGTACGTTTTGTTAGAGACGTGAAGAGCCGAGGGGCAGATTGTGAAGAAAATGATGCTACGGAAGCATACGCAGTAATAAATCTACTAAATAATTTCATTGACATTTTATTTTAATTACGCGGATCACTTACGCTGTTCCTAAATAAGTGACATGATCAAAAATAATTACGCATTATGTGTGCCTGTACATTTCCCATTAGGTCTCCCACATTGGCCCCAATGGAGCTTCGGCCATGGTAATGGTCTCGCTGTCTATTGAACAATCTGAAGAATTCTTTTTCTTGTGCATTCGAGAAAATAACACAGGTCGGGAATGCACTGCACTGATGAAAGACAAAATGCAATTTCAATTAACAATTTCATGTTCCAAATGTACATTGTAATAATAATGATTTGCAGAGATTCCCTGGACTCATCAAGGCTCTGATCCATGGATAACCATAAAAGTGTACGAGAGGATGCTGCCCCTTTGGCTAAACATGGTCTTCATTTGCTTCCTACTCATGTTATCCGGCTTATTTGCTGGGCTTACATTGGGATTGCTTGCCTTGGACAGAACAGATTTGAAAATTTTGGCCAACACGGGATCAGACAAGGAACGAATGTATGCCAAGACCATTCTCCCACTGCGTACCCAAGGAAACTATTTGCTATGTAGTTTGGTTCTTGGAAATGTACTGATCAACTCATCGTTAACTATTCTGCTTGATGAGTTGACATCCGGAATTCTCGCCGTTACACTTTCAACAATCGGCATAGTTATCTTTGGCGAGATCATACCGCAGGCATTTTGCTCTCGCCATGGACTCGCTATCGGAGCGAAAACGATTTTGATCACGAGACTGATTATGATTTTAACATTTCCATTGTCATATGTCATAAGTGTGATACTTGATAAGGTTCTGGGAGAAGAAATCGGGATAGTGTATAACCGAGAAAAATTAAAAGAGTTAATCAAGGTGATAAATTGTTTTAACCCCGAAAGCGTTATCGTTGTGCGTCTCTTATTTTTCCGTTTATTTTGAAACATATTATGCGTCCTACAGATTACCATAGAGCATAACGACTTGGAGGCCGACGAAGTGAACATAATTTCAGGTGCTCTGGAACTGAAAAAGAAAACGGTTGAGGATATCATGACAAGACTAGAAGATATTTTTATGCTTCCATTGGAGGGATATCTTGATTTTGAAACGCTAAACGAGATTAGAAAGCAAGGTGAGATTTAGCAAGGTATTTGATTTTGCTGCAACTAAACCTCATGTCCAACTGTTTGGCTTAAATCCGCATTATTTTCATGTAGGCTACTCCAGAATCCCCGTTTACGATGGTGAGAGGAGGAATATCATCACAATTTTATTTACCAAGGATCTAGTGTTCGTCGACCCTGATGATAAGATACCTCTTAAAACTCTGGCTCAGTTTTACAATAATCCCTGCTTCTATGTATTTTCTGATACCACTTTGGATGTGGTGTTCAAAGAATTCAAAGAGTGTAAGAAATCAAAAAATAATCCCATCTCTATTGTATTTTGATTTAAAAAAAAAACGAATAAATTAAATTAAATTTTACAGCTCAACGAGGACACATGGCATTTGTTCAAAAGATCAATGCGGCAAGTAGCGACCGGGATCCGTTTTGTGAAACGACTGGCTTGGTGACTTTGGAGGATGTCATTGAGGAGCTTATTCAAGCGGAAATAGTGGACGAAACGGATGTTTGGATGGATAATAGGAGTAAAAAGCGTGCAAAGCAAAATCATAACAAAGACTTTTCAAAATTTGTAGAAATTAGAAATAGCCAGAAGACGATTTACATATCGCCGCAACTAGCTCTCGCGGCTTTCCAATATTTGAGTACAGGTAAGTCACAAGGCAACTAGGAATTTTATGTGTGTGCCATGCAGGTTATTCTTTCATTGTCTCCGTACATTTCCGACAGGTGTGGAGCCTTTTAAAGCTAACTACATTTCAGAGGGCGTACTTCACAAGATTTTAAAGAAGAATGTATTATTTAAGATCCGAGGAACCAAGGATCTCAAGCCGTGCTTTCTTTACGAACAAGTATGATGCACTGTTTTGCTTATGACTTGACATTCATTTTTTGTATTTATTTTTGTATGATTGATTCTGGTACATGAAATATTTTTATGATAAAGTCCTTGTTTTACACGAATTTAGGGTAAAGCCACGGATTCTTTCACTTTGATACTGGAAGGTCGTGTGGAAGTTACAGTTGGAAAAGAAGGTCTTCAGTATGTCGCTGGACCATTCACCTATTATGCAGTTCCTGCGTTAATGCTAAGTAAGATACCTATTATTACTGCCAAGCTGTTCCAGTTACAAAATGAATTGAAATTATTAATTAACATTTGCCTTTTCAATTATATCCGCAGGTGGCGACGGTAATTTTGTGCCAGATTACTCTGTAAAAGCCACTGGAGACGTAGTGATTCTACGACTAAGGCGTGCACTGTACCAGGCTGCAGTCCAAGCCACCATTTTGGAAAGAGCCAAGAAGGATGCGAGTGGAAATGAAATGCCTCATGACTCCTGTATTGAGAAACAGATTGAAGATGTAAGATGTTTGTATTTGCAAACTAATTGAAATTCTGATAATTAAAAAAAAATGCAGAATCAACATAATGATTTTCAATATTTCAGGTACTTGGAAAATTGGAAACAGACAACACGATGGAGCATGTGGATAAAATTATCGCCGAGCTAGAAAGCAGCGATGAAAGTGAAAGTGGTAAAGAGAGAAGTCAAAGTACAACTTCAACGGATGCATAATTTAGCGTGAGAAATAAACTTTTTTGTACAGATTATGACATAAAAATCACATCTTTTATACATCGTTTATTTATTTGAAGTAAGTGAGCCGAAATGAACTTTAGAAGTAGGAGTTAATTCAAGTTTCACTTATACTCCAGTGCTAAATAAGATAGCGAAGGGTTAATGTCGTTAATATTGCTAATTAGTATAATATGTCGAAATTGTTTATTTACGAAAAGTCGATAATGAATGAATTTACGGATTTCATATACCTACAAATTATTACTATGAATTTATATAGGATAGTTTAATATATCCATTAATTTAAGCAAAGTTTTGCATGTAAAAAATGAAAACCAACTTTTAACCAGTGACATAATTATACGCAGTTGTTTTTGTAAAATTCCTTTGTGAAATATCCTGTTGAAATGCTCGAATATTATGTTACTCTATTCTATCGCCCGAAGATAGAATGATTCATGTGGGTAAAGTAGAAAGTGTAGTAAGACAATTGTACATAAACGCCATGTCTTAGTTAATTAGGTTATTTTCCATTCAGCGCATTATAATAATACCGTCCAAATTTTATCCCTTCAGTCTGTCCTAGTCGAATTTAAGTTACTTTTAGAATAAATACATACATAATGTAAGAGGTAAATGTTATGAGTTAAGTGTTTAAAAAAGAAAATGATAGATCGATATCATGTAAAAATACATAAGTAAAATGTTGCGCGTATTGTGAATGTATTCAGTTAAACTTGTGTACATAACATGCACCACTATATGCATTATTAGTGGTGTTATATTTCGTTCATAAACTTCGTATTGTAATTTACATTACCATTTAAGTATAAAATATTCATCAACTATATAGTTCTTAAAAAAGTAAAATAAAAAAATGTCGCCTATTCATTTTTGATCGTAAAATCTCGCGATTAGAATCAGCATTGTTTATTTATTTATCATTAACAATTGAAATTGAGGAGTAACAAAATTCATCTGTGCGATAAAATTAAAAATTACATGCATTCTTGCTTGAGAAAGTCGGAACATTCAAAGCCAAATTATTTATAAAAAACCCACGTATGTATCTAGTTTCAGCACATTTATAAAAGATTTACAGTACAAAAGTATATTCGCCATGGCATCTCTGACAATGAGTGTGGTCGTGGTCACAAGAAAAGAGCTCATAAACCATATTAAAAATCCTATTGAGATTAGGTATCTATTACTGGGTCCGTTTTTTTTTCAGAATTAGCAGTTCCTTCAAGTCATCAAGTTAACGAATGAGGGAGTTGACTGTGTCCCGGATGATTTGAATGGACTCATTCAATTGATCCTTGTTGATAACGAGTGGTGGTGCCAAGCGAATAATATCGCCGTGGGTAGGCTTAGCCAAAAGTCCATTTTCTTTCAATCGAACACACACGTCCCAAGCATCGTATTCTGCGCATAAAAAACAATAGAAAAATATGAAAATAGGTACATACATACCTACATTTTTAAGATGCAAGAGAAAATAGCAATCTTGTGAAGGCTTCACTACCAGAATAAATTGTGACAAGTGGTAAAATTGCAAAGATATTTCAGCTTCATTTCTATTCATTAATCCACCCATTTGCTATAAATCTCGTCGTGACAAATTATGCAAATACACAAATCAAACGTCGTATTCTTATTTCCCATTCATGAATCGCATTACCTTGGTTAATCACAATGGCATTAAGGAGTCCCTTGCCACGAACAAGACGCACGACCTGAGACGGCAATTTGCGCAGCTCATCGCGTAAAATTTCTCCCAATTGTTGAGCATTTTCAGCCAGTTTTTCTTCCTCCATCACCTCAAGTGCGGCCATTGCAACTTTGCAAGCCACAGGATTTCCTCCGTAGGTTGAGCCATGCTCTCCTGGCTTGATGCAAAGCATAATGGAGTCGTCAGCGAGCACAGCGGATACCTTTTAACAAATTAAGTTGGTTGAAATGTCAATTAGAGCAAGCATTTGAATTGGCAAGGACCGTTAAGTAGCACAAATGGATTATTAATTAGCACATCATTTGTAAAAAGGTTACGTACCGGCAGCACTCCGCCAGACAAAGCCTTTCCCAATATTAAAATGTCAGGCCGAACATTCTCATGGTCGCAAGCTAATCGCTTGCCCGTCCTTGCCAGTCCAGTTTGAACCTCGTCCGCAATAAATAAGACATTGTTCTTTGTGCAAATGTCACGGACGCCTTTCAGATAACCATCCGACGGTACATTGACTCCAGCTTCACCTTGGATTGGCTCCACCATAAATGCACAGACTGTTGGATCCTTTGTTGCTTCCTTGAATTACAGTCATTCACATTTCATATAATGCATTGATAAAATAATGGTTCAAGTGAAAACATCATTACATCAGAATTATGTACATATGCACTTAAAAAGTTTACTACATCTACCTACTTGATACGCTGTTTCATAAACTTGATAAGCTTGCATTATATAACATGCTTACATTATCAAAAGAAGAAAAACTCGTGTGGAACACGTTATATGGTCCTTGCTTGCGTGTCATTGCCATTTACGCATGGAGATGTGGAATAACATGGAATATTTTGCCTGTTGTCGTGACCTTATTCACACCTTTCTACTCATACTCGTACGACCTATCTGATAATGGAAAATTGTTGCATAATCTTGCTCCAAAGAAAGTATTATGCAATGACAGTTAAAAGTTGACCAATAAACGATCTATCAAGTTTCGTATTTTTTACACAAAATCATTTGTATGAAAACCTGGGATATTGCAAGTTTTGGTTCTAGCAAAAAGCTCAATTTTGGTCAATAGTCAATGCTTGTCAATATTCATTCATGAATTTATGGATATTGACAGACAAAGTGCAAAATATAGGTGCGAAAAGCTATAATGATAATATTATTCATAATAATATGTATGCTACTTACATCAAGGGCTTTCAAATCATTGTAGGGAATGATCTTAAATCCAGGCATGAAGGGACCAAAGCCTTCGTACGATGAAGGATCAGTGGAAGCGGACACTGCTGAAAGAGTCCTTCCCCAAAAGTTCCCTTCAGCAAAGATGATTTTAGCCTGATTGTTCGGAATTCCCTTCTTCGTGTATCCCCATTTTCGTGCCAATTTGCAAGCAGTTTCTCCTCCTTCGACTCCTGCAGAGATTGAACACCCATAATGTTGTAACCATTTTTTAGCACAGCAATCAACGACGCTGCTTCCGACCACATTTTCATTCAAAAGTGCTCCTTTCTTAAATAATTATCGTATTTACATTAGGTATTCAAGTAAAGTACACACATACCTGTGTTCATTGGCAAAACTTTGTCATAACCGAACAACTTGGCAACGTACTCCTCGTACTCTCCCAAGACATCAGAGTAAAACGCACGGGAGACGAGCGTCAGTACGTCGGCTTGGTCTTTCAACGCATCCAGAATTTTGGGATGGCAGTGGCCTTGATTAACTGCCGAGTATGCACTAAGAAAGTCGTAATATTTACGACCTTCCACATCCCACACGTAGACACCTGAAAAACAGCATAGCTTGTGGTTAGTCACGCTTTCATTAGCAGGTCCTTTTTTCCCACTTGCAAATTCCACCATTTAGCAGTAGTGAGGGCACTCCCAAAAGAAGAATGCAAATATATGAGTGGAATCGCTAAATAAACTCAATGCCATTTTCTAATAATGATAAATAATAAAAACGCCATAATTCATATATATAAAAAAATATTTTGTCACCTTTTCCGCGACATAATGCGACGGGAAGAGGATGATAATTATGCGCGCCGTACTTATCCTCCCTGTCAAAAATTTGTTGGCTCGAGAGAGACCCCGAAGCTACAGCCGGTTTCGCCATGGTCGCCTTGGATCGAATGCCTGATGGAATTTGAGCGATTTCGGATTTTAGCAATATGCGAAGTGAACGCAACATTTTCGCTTTTGTTCGGTTGCCGAATTGGATGCTTTTGCAAGAAAAAATAAAAATAACTCCAAGGTCGTTTCTCGTTATGCGGAGTGAATAAAGCTTTCTTTGTCTCTTCGGAATGCCAAACACAGGCGTGGCAGAGAGAGAGAGATTCTTCTCTTGTGACAAAGATTGTTTTCCGAGACAGACGATTATTGAGGATGAAATGTGGTTTTTGAGGTGGGAATGTATGGGAACTGCGTCAATTAGTTAAGTTGTTTGTCACATGAAAGAGGCGACAACACTGGACATTTCACTGGCTGGAGGAGCAGTTGTTACCTTAAATTTTTTCGTCAGGAGCCAAGCTATGAAATAATCTCGGGGAGATATGACCTGGTTATATGTACTTTTCTATCACTTACATAACTTGTTTGAACGTGACCAGCGAAAGGAAGCAACTAACTCTCAAGTACTTTAAGTTATTTCATTTAAACCAGAGAGATGAAAGCTTTTACTTGAACGAATGAATACTTGTTAAGTCGAGCGAATAGTGTGAAAACACAAGCGCTTGACTGTTTGACATGGTACAGTAACAAGTAGTGATAAAGTGAAAAAATATCATGATTATGTTTTAATGGCTTATGTAGAGCTGTCAATAACATCTTTACCACAGTTTCTAAAACCATGAAATTATTATCTTTTTTAACTACCTAGATAGATAAGCTGGAGCTGCATTACGTCTACAGGTTAGAGGCAGAGCTATACAACGTTTAATGCTTGCTAAATGACAAACAAAACCATCAAAAAATACATTAATTTAAGTACCTATATTACATACATACAAATCTCATATGAATATATGCTTTCGTTAATGAGAGTATACGCCACTGGCTGGGTTTTAATCGATTAGCAAAGATTGTCAAAGGTTTTATGATACTTTTTCAACTTACATCGTGTAAAACTGCATGAATGAACGATTCTACCAAATTGTACTACTACTCTAGAGTAAATCATAAAGCTGCCAAAAATACTACACATAGAATTTTTCATTCTCTTACCCATCAACACCATCGCAATAGACAATGACTAATGCATGGAAGAATACTGTTAAGTATTTTTGTTTAAAGTTGAAGGTTTGCTTTAAACCTTACAAATGTTAAGATATAAACTTTTCTTTTACGCTTAATACCAGGACTGGAAGCCTTAGTATGGTGCTCATGTTTTTGTCTATTCCATGTATGTACCTCATTATCACGACTTTGACATTTCTCATTATCACTCTTTGAGATTACACTTTTTTGTTTGCTTAAACATCCAATTAATAGAAGTAGCGAAATGACACACTAAAGCTACGAATAACAGTATAATTACTTATATTCCAGTGTAGCCAAGACAAACAGTTGGATAGGAAGTTTTTTTCTTTAGATATAGCAATGAATGAAGGCTCGGCTCCATTCAGCTTCATTTTTATACGGCAGTAAAAAAATTACCCCCCTTTAAGAAATGGTTAACTTATTTACTCAAAATTATAAACAAATTAAACAAAAGCTGAAAGCGATTAAACGATTCCAGAAGTTAGCCAGCTGCATCCGAACAAGAAGCAGGATCAATGTAAACTTCAATGTAAATCAATTAACGTGGACAAAGAAAAATTCTCCAGAATTATCATTATCATTGGTAATGGGTGTATTGTATTTAAGTGTGAAAAGATAAAATGCATTTAACCAAGCTTGTCAGGCATGTCGAGTTCTTGCTACTTTTTCGAATAATATATTTTTTGCTTTGTTGCAACAGACATGATGATAGATGACTTGACGATGAATGGTCACTGATTAGGAAATTTGGCGCTTGTAAACAAAAGCTTATTATTCCTTTTTTGCTAAATCCACGCTTGGATGCAACAAAAGCGGCATTAAAAATTGGTTTTTTGATAGTCGTGTAACGACGGGATAGAATAACTTGCTGATAATTTCAAATTTGCTATTGATATTTTAGAGCCTTCTTTGAATTGATTCATGAAATAACATTTTTTTGCCTGGCATTTTAATTGTAATTTTGTAGTTTCCTACAAAACAAACCCAAGATTAATGGAAGCGTAACGAGCATAAATACTTGTTGGGCTGGAGCACGACAAGTGGTAGATGAGCAGTGTCAAAATTTCAAAAAAGAGAGAATTTTCCTGTGAATCGTAGTTAATAGCATGGGCGTTTTCTAGGCGTCTTAAATTTCACAAAAATATGTTAGGCATATAAATATAGTAGTTATGTCATGATAGGCACGTATGGAAAATCAACGCGACCGTTTCACGGTACGGATTCGGTACGCTTCAAGTTAAAGTTGCATTGCAGCAGTTCATCGAACAACTTGCTCACACATGCAATGCGTGATGGCACAATAAGTAAAAGTACATCTGAAAAGTTCAAGTCCATTTTTCTAAGGAAAATATCAAATTTTTGTTTCAAAGCATTTCATCCATCTTCCTTTTGTTGTTTTGGTGGTTAAAAAAGTTGCAGATTTATCTGTGCCCAGCCCTGATCTTATAGTATCCAGTTGTACACCCTCAACTTTAACAACGGTCATCATCAGTCATTATTATAGGAAATGTTGAGGTACCAAAGATGAAAGAGTGATCCTGCATCATTTATGGCACACAATGCACCACGATCAAAATATTAATTTTCTTGTAAACAATATTATGTTAATATCTCCATTTCGTACTTATTGCGACACAGGACAGGAAGAAATCAAAGCTGAGTAACGAGACGATGACGATAGAATTTCACGATAAGACCCTTCTCTTTTTCATCTTTCGCATTCACTTTTGCAAATCAAAAATTATTAGAAAAAAAAATGTTGAAATTCCCAAGCGGTTCTTTCGTGACCAAATTAATCCTTCACATGCCAACTTGGTAATTAATCTTGCTAACTCTTTAACCTAGCATTAGCACACACACACACAAGAGTGCAGTGGAGAATTTTCAGACGACAGATAATTCTATAAAGCATAAACTTACATTCTTGTTATTAATATTCATTGTCAGATTTCTGTGGATGATATGGTACAATGTTCACGTTATTATTAATGCTTTTATACAAAGAATGCATTATGTTGAGGGTGTATGTCCGCAATCATACCTTTTTGCTTGATGGCGACTATGAAAGGTATAACATTATTTTGTGATATATTGTACATATCATTATACAAATCAAAAGAGTTTCGTTGGAGAAATGGCTCATACTACTCACAGATATTAATATTCAAGGTTATGTATCTCATGAACAATTTAAAAGGGAGTGCATGCCTTGATGAGCACTGTTTTCGATATTTTATTCCATTATCTAGCACATTTTCTGTGATACAAGTGATCTACGACTTGACTTGCACATAACATACAAAATCCGTCTACCTAAGTATTTAGTCTGTCCAACCGGAAATAACATTTTCGTTATTAATCAGCAAAAAATGGCTACATGCATATATTTATATAATATCATTATTCGTTGTGTGGTGATTCAGATTCGGCGATGATGAAACTCGTTGCACACTTTGGGATTTGTGCAGAAGAGATGGTACACATGAAAATGCGATGGAACGTAGAGTTTTGGGGGATATGTACCACCTATTGATTCGCATTTCCTTTCTATCAACAAACTGGACAGCTTCCTTTTCTGACTGGCAGGGAACAAAGGCAACTTCTAAAATTGGTAAAAATATAATACTATTCGTCGAGACACATGTGTGCGGAGAGAGCATATTGGTGAGTGAATATACGCATCAAATCCATAATCGGATAATAAAACTGGATGGATGATGATACGTCTCTCTCTTTCTTGTGCATAGTTTGTAAGTTGCGTTCTCAATCTTGTTTGCATGCGCATGACTAGTGAATAAATTGCGTGCATATCTTTCTTATCCTGGTTAACTGAAGGAAGAAACAGTAACAAAATCATTTCCTTTGCACTGGTCTTCTCTCCTTCCCCTTTCTTTGCTCTTTCCTTCTTCTTCATTTTACTTCCAACCAAGTTGTATACGATGTCTTGTTCTGCCAGTTCTGTTTTATGATATTAAAATAAAAGCAAGATACATACGGGTATCAGCAGCAGCAGCATCATCAACATCATCACATCCCAGTCAGGTTTCATGCATTATCCATAAAAGGAAATTGCATCTGCTGAACTTGGTAGCTGAGTACCTTTTAAGTCTGTAATTTGATGGAGTTGAAGTTGTGTAAAAAGTAAAGTTCAAATCTCTACGAACGTGCAATCCATACTCCATTAGCGAGAGCACAGATAATACAGGCTTGGTCCAAAACGCATTTTTGGTTAGAGCCAAAATACCAGACAGGTCGGTGGAGTTTCACTCGAGCACGCAATACAAATGTGTGACTCAAAGTTAATGTCAACCAGGAAGGAAGTTGGCAACAACAATGGGAAAAAAGAGAGATGGGGAATTAAGATGAAGAGGAGTTCTAGTTAGATACATGTACTAAATATGATTACGCAATATTTGTTGTCTTGTGTTTATATACGCACCAGTACATTGAAGGCACATAATCATACTAGTCCAATTCCAATGGTCTCATCCCTATTCACTTTACGAGAGGAAACCGATCCAATACTACAACAATAAGATGCACCAAATGAATTATAGCTTTTTATTGTTATTGTTATTAATATGATACTAGGACGAGAGAGAATATCGTCCTGACAAGGACACATCATAATAACCCTTGTTGCGTGCTTGGAATATTATACCAGCACACGCAGCGCGAGAACGAAAAGTAACAAAGTCGCTGACGACCACGACATGATAAGAAGGAAGGAATAGGTATAAAGTATTCTTCTTCTTCTCCCTCTCTATAATAAGCGATGTGTTCTTCTCCGTTTTCTTCATTTCGCTACCAGCTTTTGCTTGTTGGAGATGAGACCATATCCACATCAAATCAAATCGTCATAACCACTTCGAAGATGATAATCAGTATACCACCACCATCACCATTCATCCAACAAATACCAAAAGTTTTTTTTTCTACTTGTGCAAAAGACGACTCAAATAATATGCTGGTTAACTTGCTGCTACTCCATTCTCCATTGTAACATTTACAATTCGAAAAGGGGAATGAAAGGTCTTCTATAATAGCCTCTGTTGTAATATAAATGCTAGCTACCAAAAACTATCTATGACGGATGGAATCCAATGATCCGGAGTGGTATTCAAAAATCCTTTATCCTCACACGGTACGGTGCTGGTGGTAGTGGTGGTTATAGCATCCCCTTTTTGCCTACAGCAGCGTACAATGAAAAGTTTTTCTTGTGTGCGTTTGTCCAAATATAAAAAAAAGTTTCTTCTGCAGCGGCATAAGTAGTAGTTCGTTGTAGTAACGGCAGAAGTTTACTTTCAGTCAGTCAGTTGCAATATTTTTCTTGTGCAGACGGATAGTTGTACGCTACTACATCATTATTATTATGATATACCGATGTGCACTATTGGACATGAGCATATTTTCATATATACTGTGATTTGTTAGTAGTGGCAAGAAGTCCAACTGCCAAATAACTACAGCCGTGGAAGCAATCATACTTTATTTTATGATGCTCGTTGATGGTTGAGGATGGTACTAGGTACAGACACGACATGAGAAAGATTGTGTTTATGGATCAGTAAACGTGTGCGTTTGTTGGCACTGGTGTAGTAATCACATTGCGCTTTTTTCACTTAAGAGTCGCTTACTTTTGCGTTACTCAAGACAGTCGGACCGAACGCTGTCCACACAAACACACGCCTACACACTCGTAGAGACAAAGTTACTAGCAACTTACTGCGTACACACAGATATATTGACCAAAGCTGAATTGAAAGCGTGAGTGAGCAAACATTACGTTAGAGAGAAAATTGCCATTATTTACTTCGTCGTAGTTTTCTAGCCAAATTGCCCCTAACGAACTTTTTTGTACATCATGCTTGCTACTGCTGTCGGAACGGAACTAGCAGCAGAACAACCATATCAACTCATTCATTTTTTAGTTTACTTTATCATAGTTCATTATTGAACACGTTGTTGTTTGCTACTCGGTTGTCCTTAAAGTCTTTTGTTTTCATGCATGAAGTGTGAGTCCACTAACAGAACTGTCAGCAGCGCTTATACATTTTTTCAACTCATTCTCATGGGTCGGTCGGTCGGCAAAGTAATAAAAAATTGTTTTCATCTTTGCAGTTCAAGTTCAACATTTGACCTATACACGTTGCATGAGTATTGCATAGTCAAAAACATAATTGTCACTTGAAAATATATATGTAGACGCATGAAATGTGTATCTCGTAAATCGTAATGCTCGTTTGTTTCCAACAAATCTGTAACTGTCTGTTGGTCTGTTGTCTTTCATTCGCATAATTTTGAATGATTTCTTTATGAGAGTATATATTTGAGTGTCAACCTTGCTCTCATATATCTTTTGGTATTGACCTGTCCAGCTTTCTGTGTTTTGTGTTTTAACTTTATAACAAGTTAAAGTGTGAAAAAAGTCTTAGGAAATAATCAGCGTCTGGCCTCTTCCTTCCGTTTCCTAATCCTCGAGTACAGGCGTGTTGTCAGGTAAAGAGGACAGGAACAAAGAAACCACTTACTTGAGTGCTCGAAAAAATAAATACCAGTTCAACGAACATGCGTCTTGTTGACATAACTGTTGCACTTCCTCGCATGCTCTAAACATTTTTCCATTCTCTTGTTTTGTCTCTAATAAGCAATGTTAAAAGTTTTAAGTGACTTGGTTGCACGTTGCATGCATGCATGAATTCATACATTCTACACAGTTATTGGCTATTAGCACATTTTAAAATACAAGTGATGCATAATAATTTGTGATAGTAAGACAGAATTAAGTGAATTTTCACACTTGGCTGTTTATGTACAGGTAGTATAGTGGTACTACAACTTGTAAGAAAGCTGTAAGTTACAACACTATCAGGTTTGCATCATCATCGTGATTTTGTCAATGCATATTTTATCCATGAACATTTTTTTTAATATATGATTTTTTACACTCATCATGCATTGATGAATTGGATGATTAGTATTCAATAAATCTGCACAAAACAGTGAGCAACAATAAATAGCACATAATATTATGGCAAGTAGTAGTGGTAGTCGGTGGGTAAATAAAAGGATGAGCAATAGTGGAGAAAACATAATATTAGCTGATTAATATAACGAAACGTAGTAATAGAACTGCAAAAGATGTTAATGCGTGCCGCAAAATAAAGTCAAGAGGTGTTACTCCTTTTTTCTTTTTCTTTGTTGGCGAGCTATATAATATCTTCGGCATATAAAAAACGTTTATGCGCATATTGTTGCTCATTTTATTATAACTTGGTTTGTATGAAGAGTAAGATTAGCATTTTTGAATTAATGACTACACAAACTGTTAGATTAGATCATATATAACATATACGTACTCAATTTCTCGATCACTGCTCAACAGCATTGCCCTCTTGTCAATACTGTCGTCATTTTCACTTTATCGCTGAGTCACTCAAGAAGTTTCCGTGCAGAGACAGGGCGCTGCGCTGGGTGTCATCTTGCAATTATTAACGTAAAAAATTTTGTTAAATACTTCGACACTTTTTTATATTTTCTTTTAGGAGAGCATTATTAGGCTAGGAACAGTGGTCTGTTGAGGTGCGACTTTGTTCAAGAAACGCTATTAGTATAAAAGCCAGTAAATCTGAACAGAAAAAATGTTTTTAGCAAAACTCATTTGCATGATTTATCGTTTATTACTGATAGAAAAGTCATTTAATTTTTCTTTCATTGTCCCAATATCCATACAAAATAACATTTTAAGAGGCCGACAATAAGAAGGAAAAATGTTTTTCTGCATGACAGATTTTTTTTAAACTGTGGCTATTTCTTGCATTCGTAACCACAAGGCAAAATCCAATGATTTTTGTGGACGGATAATGGACAGATATTAAATTACCTGTAGGAATATGTATCTACATATTATCCATTATCCGTTTGCATGAGTTGCTGCATGCATCAACAACAACTAGTATTATCATTGCTAAAAAACACTGCAGACAAGCATAATAGGATTATACCTTCTCCATAAAATAATATAATATTATGCGTAATCTATTTAAATAGAGCTTTGGCAAAGAGTAATAAAGAGTGCGCAATGCGCATTCTTCTATGAGATCACTTTAAAAAAAGTGGAGAGTAAGTGGAGTCCGTCCGTTGTTGTGTTGCTCACTTTGTTTCTGTATGCAAAGCCAGCTTGTTCGCCGTCAGTTACGGCCTAATGGATTGTGTAGTCTTGTGTAGTAACGTAAAAAAGCCTGCAAACTTAAATGTATCACCGTCTTCTTGATCACTGACATAATTTAATATATTACTGGTCATAGGTTGCCTGTTAGCACGTCATAAAAGTTTGGTGCACATACTTTGTACTTGGTACTCACTAAACTGACTGTGAATGACTTTGTCAGACAATAAAGGTAAGAAGAAGATGAAGAAGACTCTTAAAAGAAGTTAAAGAGTCGGTGAGGTACCTATACAAGCACAAAAATAATCATCGCATCCTCCTCCTGCTCGCAAACGTGCATCATGCAAAGTGGCTCTGGACTGGGGTAAAGTGCTCTCTCACTCTCACTTTTGTCTGGACATTCTCCACGCAGCAGTGAAGTGTTGGTCAGAAGAAGATAAAATATATTTTTTGTGTGTGAAAAATAATGTGACCCGTTCATTATTGTATTCCAAGAAAAATAATTTATTCAAGTGTATATGAATATATGAAGGCAAAACGATAAGCATGCCGAGAACAATACTCAAGTGTCATCATAATAATGCATGAAAAGCGTGAAGACGCTGTCAAGACGACGAAGGTGGTAGTAAGTCATTTTATTACTAGCGCAAGAAGTGAGGCAACTATTTTTGTGAGTGATCACGATACTTAAAGGAAATCTAAAATAAAGCAGAAGTGTTTTCGCATCGCGAGTAGTTTTTCGTCAGATTTTTCAAGTAACGTCCATTCAGTCACGACGATCATGTCGGGCAGCAGCAGTGAAGAGTTTCTTCGGACAATGAATGGCGGTGGTGGTGCAAGTAGCAGTAGTTTTTGCTACTCGACAACGAGCGGGAGTAGCACCTCCAGCAGTGTCGAAAACATTTCAACGTCAAGTAGCATAGAAAATGGTGATCAGCTCACAATTACCTTCGTTCCCCGAAAATGTCCAAGTTCAAGAGGTGCTCTGGGCTCGCTCCTGCAGGACGTTTTCTCAATTGACGATATTTGTGTTGGAGAGGATGACAGAGTGAGTCCACTTGTTCCAGTTCAAAATAAGTCCTTTTGTGGTAGAATAAGCCTTTCCCCGACTTCATCGCCGTCATCAGCGTCATTGTGGTATGATAGCAGCGGAATAGGAAACAGTGTTTCATCTCTCCTCAAGACAGTGACAAATGACGATGAGTGTACTAGTAGTAGTTCCACTTCAAACAACAGCTACTCACAAGCTATTCAGCATTTGTCTGGAGATGGGATTCTCTTAAAAAGTTTGGAAAAAGGAGGTAAAGAGCAGCATTTTTACTACAATATTATTACATTATTATTATGTATGACCAAAACTATTTCTGCACACGTACGCATTGTACAACAACCTTGGCTCTTAAAGGCAAAGATTAATATTGTTTTACGGAGCTGTTATCAGTCCTTTAAAAAGTACATCTGCTCAGCAGACACAGAGCAGCAAAAGAGCATTTTCCAGCAAACGTGAGTACTGGGGACGACGGACGGACGAAGACATTAAAGTAAACCCTCCTACGAGTACTAACTCTGTCATTGTCTGTTTTTACTTGGACGTTGAGTGAAGAGCGATTAATTTTTCATTTTAACTTGGAATTCTGGAAATTGACTCACTGACGATTGACTGATGCTTGGGTATATTCGAGTCGTTCTTATGTTTGCGGCCGGCTGCGAAGCATCAAATGTTGTGTAAAATGTCTTATGTAAACGGAAACTATATGAACTTTCCTGTTAACTCTTGTACTTTTTTGTATGCTGCCTTGCCTAAATCCCTGAGAAATCAACCTTGTCAAGCTCAAGTCACAAGTACGTCGCCACCGCCAAGAGGAGAAACGTGTTCATTTCGGCATTTATATTTTTTTTTCAATCTCTGCTTTATCTCTTATGAAGGCTGCGTTATAAGATGAGGAGCTTTCTCTACAAAGTGCAAATCCATCTTGACATACATTTTTCATTCTTCCATGAGACTATAAACATAAAAGTGTCAATCTTGAGTAAACATTACGCGCTTACCACGAGATATTTTTTTCAAATGCTTAACATCATTCATTATCATTCTTTAGTACTGCATAAAACATTTCCGTGCAGTCAAGTCAACAAGAAGTTTATTACAGGCGATGGATACGGAAAAAAATGTATTTTTAGTATTCGTTACTCCATTCAGCATGAGTTTGACTATAGGCTACATCGGAGCAGACATTTGTCGTGCGACATAAAATGTTACTTGTAGATTAAAGTAGATTTTGGACATTCAAATTTTATTTCACACAAATTATCCTCATAAAAATATGCAATGAGATGAGCGAATAGTTTTTATGCTAATGGTAATGGGACACTCTGCAAGCAAAATACTATTTGACATGTTATTGACACACATTAACTATACATATGTTGTATAGTATTTCCATCTCATCTGCTGCTGAACCTTGTGTGGTCCTTAGTGCTTCAAGCGCCACCAGCCTTTAAACATAGGCAATGCAGAAGTAGTGAAAAAATGTTGCAATAATCCATTTAAATATGCAAGGAACTTTGAAAAAAAGCATTCCATTCTTTATGGGGGCGCAGTATTGTATTTCTGTCCATAGATACGTTTATAGAGATACATACAGATACAGGGTTAATATTTTGTCTGATGATCTTGATGGCAGCTCCCAAAATGTATGCATTTGTGTCACGTCAACAATGCTCGTCGTCTACAAAGTGTTTGTGAAATGTGAGTCGAGAGAAGTTGTCTTGAGTCGAGTCAATATTAAAATTGACAAGTCGGGAGCGCAGGTGAGGGAGACGGCATGACACATGATACCAGTTGTAATTCTAATCAAGTGGACGCTTAAAAACAGGAGAGGGTAAAAAAATAACAATTGAAAAAAAGAAAATCCATACCTCAAAATATCAATAAGTACTTACTTGACAGTAATAGTGAATATCAGGGAGTCTCGTCTGCGTCCTTGTCATTCAATTATTTGAATGCCTTGCCAAGTACTCTAAGAGATCAGCACACAGCAGGTAGGGTACCTTTGCACAACTGAGGTGAGGTGAACAAAGCAAAAAAATCAGTAAAGTTGAGAGTCAATGCTTCTGTCTGTGTCCGGTACAGGCACAACAATGTTTCAGCAAACCTTTTTTATTTTAATTGCCAAAATGTTGGTTGACCTGCTGGTACCTTGTTGGTCCTAGGCATAATTCGCAATTTGTGCGGAAGCAAATTTATGCTGGTGCTGGTCGTAAAGAACTGTGCTGAAATAACAAATATAAATTCATATATGCTTTATGCTAACACCTTTTAAGCCACTTCTAAGGTACGTTAATTAGACAAATTTACTCATAACTATTGTCTTTTTACGGCATGATGTGTGATGAGTAAGTGAATATGCAGCCAGAATATTTTAGTGATTAGTCCTCATCCAACATCATCTCACAGAAATTCGCACCACAACAAGAACTAGTTTGTAGTTATGGAGGAATTAAAAATAAAAGTTGCCTTTGCATTTTTATGATTGCAAATTTTCTGCAAATGGGCTGAAAAGAAAGCCTTGGAGCAGTAGCCGGTGAAACAACAAGCAATTGACAAGATACAAACATTAGGTATATTTTTTAGTTTGAGCAAAATGAATAAGCCAAAACGATAATAATGAATACATAATGGAAGCAGTAACAATAAGGAAAGTATAATCCCTTTTATGTCATGTCGGCTATTAAGCTACAAGATTTGAATATTTTAATTGAAACCATTGAAATGATTTAAAGAACGACAGCTTAAAACGAGCCAACCTGTCTGCCTAGAGCCGAAAATGTAAACAGTTCACCTCCTCCTTTTGCAAATCCAATATTTTTTCTGTTGGCAATTGCAATTACGCACACAAGTAATTATTGTTGTTGGACATGGTTTCATTGTTAATCTATTGTTCCTACCAAGCAATATTACCACTCACTCACTTACCTATCTACCAAAAACTTTTTTCATTTTCCATGCAATCACATTAGCATAAAAAAAGCCGAGAAAATTATTTTTTTCTCCTCACGGGTAAATGAAGTCTTTTGCGATAAAACAAGGTACATATATACCTACATACATATAGTTTGCCTTTCAATTCATGTCCGAGTGAAACGTGTGGCTTGGCTGGCCGGAGAGAGTTGAAAAGTTGAAAACCACGCGAGTGGCGAACGAACGGTGGTGCGGTGCTTGACTGAGTTACCTTTACCTTCACCTTGCCACCACTGAACTGACTGACGACAAGGCAAGAAGATTCATGTCCGAATGAAAAATTATTATTTTTTAGCGTAATATTGCTTCTGATGCAATTGAGCTCTGTGTCTTGTTTTTAAAAAATCGCAACTTTGTTTATGATTTTACACGGATCGTACCAAGGCGATAATATAATGCAATTGTAGGTAATAACTCTTAAACTAATACATATTATGAAAGGATTTTTTCTGGCGTCTTCAGACAACTTATGATTCAAAGTCGCAGCTGGACAATGCGAATTTTCAATGTTTTTCATAGTAGCCCTGTATCAAAGCATGTGCGCAGCAGTACAGGTATTATTTTAAATAGCCTTCCCTAAAACATCATTTAATAATATAACGTGTTTAATAGGTAATGCTAAAAACTCGAACAGCCAATTAAATCTTTGAAACGTCATAAATATAACTTGCTTTGAAAAAAAAAACCTTTTTAACTGTGTAGATCAGTGTGTTTTCAAGCCGATGAAACGGAACGAAAATGTGGAATAATTTTGGCCACTTCTTAAAAACACGTCCAGTTGATAGTAGTAGCAATAATAATAATAATCTATATTATTAATACACAACTTGGAATTGGTTTGTCCAGCTAAAAACTTTTTAATTTCTTAACGGATATGGGCGTTCAGGGTATCATTCGATTCCAAATTAAGTGGCGGAGTGCATTGGGGGATTGCCATTGCGTAATACACAGCAGTTAACTTAATAATTGAGGTCAAAGGTCAAAAACTTTCACATTTATCTTTTCGAACTCAAAATTATAAATTAAATAAAGAAATTCTCTTGCCATTCACCCAGCAAATGTTAGAGGTGTCAATGGTTAAAATATGCATGACATTTGAGGTCAAAGGTCAAGTTTTTAAATTGAGTGGAACTCAAAGTACGGTTACATTTCTGTATTTACCACGATAATTAAAAAACGCTTAAATGTGACTGAAATGAACATTAGGATACGGGTACATACTTGACCTATTACTACATATGAGAGCAGCCACTTCACAAAATTTTCACTCTGCTCCACTAAAAAAAGGAAACATTGCGGTGCACGTTGTCAATTTATTGAAACATTTTCCAATCGGAATTTTGGACTAATAAAGGTTATAATTTTTTAGTAGCAGCGTCCTTATTAAGGACGGGAGTTTCTAGTATTAGATAATAGTATTCCATTATTATTTTGTTTTTGTACAGTGGTCATCATGGGTCATCAATGATAATAGTATAATCCGTAATCAGTAAATAAAGCACTTGTAAGTCTTTTATTTGTACGATGATGATACATACCATTATTGCGTGCCATTCCCATAAAAAAGGATTAAGCGGATGACTATGATGCGCATTTAATTTTTTATTATTACTACCATCGACCATCTTTTCTTTTGTTACTTTTTTGGAAATACAAATAATAAAAATATTTTGAGTCATGTCATGTACACTCGTGTAAACGTGAACCATGATGAACGTGATGATAATGAAGACAAGAAGGGAATGCAAAATGTAGAGGTATGGCACGTTTTTTTGTTAACCTACCACCACCACCACCGCCGGTCTTCCATTAGAATTGTATAATAGTTTTGTCCGTTGCTGATGGTGGTGGTGGTTATAGAGCCGCACTTTGATTATTTTTTTTCAGCAGTCATGTCGTTTTTTTAATGAATGAAGAATGTACCATCATTCCCCTTTGACATTTTCTCTTCGTATAAACGCAAAAAGAGGTAGTCAACTGTCAAAAAGTAAAAATGAATGGGACTCAAATTCACTGCTGCCGCTGTGCAAATTGTTGATACATTCATTCATTCATTCTCATCATGTGAATACTGGTTGCTCCCTTGTGTTTGTTTAATCTGACGAAGTTGCTGATGATGATCATGAGATGAGCAGCTACATATAACAAAATCCTGCGAGTATAAACCTAAATAAGTAAATACAATGCCTCATTTTTAATTTGGGAAGGGGAAATAAAAACTGCTTGTTGTCGTGTGGCTTAAGGCGGTCACCACCACTATTTCTGCTCAAACATCAGAGAAAAATGTTTCAGAGTTCTGGTGATGCTTGCTGCCAGCGAAGGTGATGCCCAGGCTTGGCATGTGGCATGTCAGCAACAACACCGCCGTCATGATCATCATCATCAACCAAGCGATTGTAAAAAAATAGATTAAAAACCATTTTTGTGAGAAAGAAACTGAAAGTAGTAATAAAGGTAGTGGTGGTGGAGTAGTAATTGTTTCACAGCGAAAGTTTTGCACAGATTCTGTTTTCTGTTTAGCTGCATTATATTATGCACATGCTGCTTTAATTGAACTACCGAATGCAATTCCTTGCCATCTTGTTTGTTTAAAATGTCATCGTGAGACAAAACATGGTGCTGCAAATCAAGCTAAATTGCCCCGATGACGTTATCTCAGTAACAATACGAAATGTAGTATTTCGTTTGGTGGTTTGACTTGTACTATGATTCAGTCTATTATTGGCAATTTTGAGCTCATTTCTGTACACGAAGGATAAACTTCGTTTATACTTGTTCATGATTGCCTAATAATTCTATCTTTGCTTTCATTTTTATGTCGTAACTTGAGCTTTTGATTGTACACATCTCAACACCAGGCGCTGCAACTGGGGACAAGATGTCAGAATTTTAGCACGTCAAGGACAGTGGGCGTTTTGAGTTACCTGAATTAAGCATCTATCTGAAAGCTAAATCTAAATCATTCCAGAAAATGGCTTAAAATGTTTGTATGTCTTGCTCATGAATGCGGTTCGCTTCGACCATTTACTACGAGGGAGAGAGAGAGAGACCATACAATCATCTCACAATTGTTGTTCTGTGCATTTATATGCAGCATCACAAATTGGTTTTGTTTTGTTTTGCAGAAAATGTCGATTATAATATATTGACGATGATATACGCTCCCAACAACACAATGCAACTAACTATTTGACTGGGTGCTGGGCGCCACGAACACAAAAATATTCTCTTTGAACCAGATTAGTGAAACTTGGAACATTAATCAACGAAGTTGTTCAGCCACACCGTGGTGAACCAATCACCTTCATTAGCATTCCTAATAGGAGCTACTAATAAAACTTTCCTAAGTTATAAGTTGCCCGTCAGGTTTAAGTAAGCGTCTAAACTTTCGAAACCTTAAAACCTCCGTCTGCCCAGTTCCAGTCATGTAGCACACGTCTATATATGATTGACCTCTGACATTGGCGTAAAGTGAGATCACGAGTTCAAGCTACAAATGTCTTAGCAATCCCCATCATCGAAAACCCCAGAGTACCAAGTTTCAGCTCGCTAACACATTTCTGTGTTAACTTGACCTTTTACACAGGTCAAATAATGTCAAAAGGTCACGAGACTATTCTCATTAAATTCGCCATCATCGAAAACCCCTGAGTACCAAGTTTCAGCTCGCTAACAAACTTCTGTGTTAACTTGACCTTTCACACGGGTCAAATAATGTCAAAAGGTCACGAGACTATTCTCATTAAATTCGCCATCATCGAAAACCCCAGAGTACCAAGTTTCAGCTCGCTAACACACTTCTGTGTTAACTTGACCTTTCACACGGGTCAAATAATGTCAAAAGGTCACGAGACTATTCTCATTAAATTCGCCATCATCGAAAACCCCAGAGTACCAAGTTTCAGCTCGCTAACACACTTCTGTGTTAACTTGACCTTTCACACGGGTCAAATAATGTCAAAAGGTCACGAGACTATTCTCATTAAATTCGCCATCATCGAAAACCCCAGAGTACCAAGTTTCAGCTCGCTAACACATTTCTGTGTTAACTTGACCTTTTACACAGGTCAAATAATGTCAAAAGGTCACGAGACTATTCTCATTAAATTCGCCATCATCGAAAACCCCAGAGTACCAAGTTTCAGCTCGCTAACACACTTCTGTGTTAACTTGACCTTTCACACGGGTCAAATAATGTCAAAAGGTCACGAGACTATTCTCATTAAATTCGCCATCATCGAAAACCCCAGAGTACCAAGTTTCAGCTCGCTAACACACTTCTGTGTTAACTTGACCTTTTACACGGGTCAAATAATGTCAAAAGGTCACGAGACTATTCTCATTAAATTCGCCATCATCGAAAACCCCAGAGTACCAAGTTTCAGCTCGCTAACACACTTCTGTGTTAACTTGACCTTTCACACGGGTCAAATAATGTCAAAAGGTCACGAGACTATTCTCATTAAATTCGCCATCATCGAAAACCCCAGAGTACCAAGTTTCAGCTCGCTAACACACTTCTGTGTTAACTTGACCTTTTACACAGGTCAAATAATGTCAAAAGGTCACGAGACTATTCTCATTAAATTCGCCATCATCGAAAACCCCAGAGTACCAAGTTTCAGCTCGCTAACACACTTCTGTGTTAACTTGACCTTTCACACGGGTCAAATAATGTCAAAAGGTCACGAGACTATTCTCATTAAATTCGCCATCATCGAAAACCCCAGAGTACCAAGTTTCAGCTCGCTAACACATTTCTGTGTTAACTTGACCTTTTACACAGGTCAAATAATGTCAAAAGGTCACGAGACTATTCTCATTAAATTCGCCATCATCGAAAGCCCCAGAGTACCAAGTTTCAGCTCGCTGAGGCATTGATGAGTATAGCAGAAGAGTAGAGCAGAGCGAAGAAGGCAAAGTGAGCTGCTGTGTATGAATGAATACAAAAAGGCACGCCACGGTGCGTGCGGTGCGTGCGGCACGGTGAGCATGCGAGCATCTGGAGAAGCCCTAGGAAGAGTCCTTCCGGGCTAATAATAAATATGATGAACTGGAATTTGATTACGATTTATTAAAATACTTAGTATTTAAGTAATGACGTTTCATGCACCCTTTTAATGATTTTTTTGTCCGAGCCCAAGATGAAATTCCACACTCTGTTGGCTAAATGAGTGCAATGGAGTGCAGACCCAAACAAACACAATAGCAATTAGCATGGACCATCATTGCAATTTTATTCTATTGAGCAGGCCGCGCTCCTTTTCTGACAAAGATAATATATGTTTTTTATTTAATGAAGCTACTCAATTCAAAGAATTCTACATTTTAACGTATATATTTTCATTGTTTTTGTCACTTCATTATGATCCTTAATGACTTCACAAGATGTGGCATTCGTTTTTTCTTGACGTGAAACTTATCACTTACCTTTCAACAACATCTTTTAAACTGATTAGCTACGCATTGCCTTGTCTACTAAAGTGTTTTAGCAGACATGTAAACTGGACACTCGTGCTGATAATCAACCCCTCAAGCTGAATTAATGTGTGACTCTTCCGTAGTGACAATTAATGAAGGTGCCATCACTCATCACTATTTCAACACGGAAAAAGTGAAGCATGTTTTTCTGTTTTCTTGTCTCGTTGGTCTACAAGAACAAAGGCATGTTTGCTTGTTCATTGTTTGTACTTAAAATAATGGTTAGAATTTGAACAAAATGTGTAGAATAGATCTTTTTATCGCAAAGCAATAAATAGTTCTAATCTTAGAATTACACGATTAATCGATTAAAAGATGCAATAATAATAATAGCTGCCTGTCCAAATTAGATTAACAAAGTATTATTTCCAAACATATCTGTTAATGTTGTTTCCCAGTTCTGTGAGGCCAGTTTATCTCATCAGATATTATGCATTTTAAATCTGCGTATTTGATGCTATTAAATGCTGTACTCTAATGAAAGCTTGTGCAAAAACGCATTCGTGTGAGTTGGTACAGAGATTAGAAACTTTGTTCGGTCGTTTGATCAATGTTTTTGGATCAACTTGGCACAGTCTCAGTAAAAGTTACTCGAGTAATAATAATATGCTATAATTCTTTTATACAGTGAAATAATTGGGCAATTCCTAATTGAAAATTACATAATGTATTGTTTGGAAAGTTGATGATGTACACATTTCCGATTCAACCTGAAGTGTTTTATTTTTTTACATCTGCCACTAGAACCAGAAAATAATTTAGATTAGACTTTTATTTTTTTACCATACTTGACGAGCTAGTTTCTGTCGTTCTGCTGAGCTGTCTCTGGCGTCTAGAAAACCAGCGTAATACATACATAATTGCTTTTCGACAGTCACTTTTTTTAGCAGCACTAGCCAACTATTCGAGAGAGGGGAATGCTTAAATGCTAGTAGTAGAAAATTGCAGAATCATTTTGCTCATTTTCCTCCACCCTATATTTTTCAAAAATGAAATAAACGACAAGTGTGCGCAGGATGATGAAAACCAAAGAGTTGGAGATTGGAGAGTCGTACGACACCGCTTCTGTGGTGACAATGCATATAATAATGAGATAAATAATATGTGGTTGTACTTCACTAGATTGTAGATGTTTTGAGATGATGACGACGAGTAATATCTGAACTGAATCATTTCCAACAGATTCAAGGTAAAGTAGCAATAATGGGTTTGAACTGACAAAGAACATGCGCAGCTTATCATACAATTAATGATCCATCAATGAACTTATATAATACTATGAGCACGTTTATTTTATAGAGATTATGTATAATGCGTGTAATAGGTACTTATGCTATAAATGTCACCAGTCACCGTCGTCGTTATATCCTCGTATTCGATGCTGCACACGTCCAAAAACATCGTAAATCTGTTCCATGAAAATGGATATAAAAACGCAGGGGGCGCTCAATGGTTAAAAAAACCAAAATAACGAATCATGAAATTTGAGCCCGAAGACGACCACGTTAAAATTTCAATATAACTGACTGGCCAAAACCAACAACCAACCCAAGACATTGCCAATTTTAAAAGCCATGTTTGTCAAGTCACACTTAAAGTCCAGGAAGGAATTGAAATACTACCTGAAATATTTCACAACTCGCAGAACAAACGAATTAAAAGGTTTATTACGTTCCTATATTGCAACATGATGGGCATTATAGGCTGGCAATTTTTATAACACACGCTCGTTAGTTCTTTCGCAACAATAAGAACTTTATTCCGTTTACTGTACATTCTTATTATTGGCTTCTTTGGATCATGAAAAAAACCTGTTTCACGGTGAGGGACGGTGACATCATCGTTAATAAGCTTTCTTATGATGATGATAGTTTCACTGCTGCATCGTTTTTGTTTGGTGGTGGTTAATGATTCGGTTTACTGTCTTTGCATCAGCCTCATATCATCATAATATCTGCTCCTATCTACAGCTTATATATTTATGATGAATGAATAAAACATTTATTGTAAAAACCATCAAGTTAATTCGGAAAGTAAACAATAGTCAAGGCAGATCATAATTTTATCTTAATAGAACCGTCTTAAACTTTTTATCCCACCACAAAAGCCCATGTCAAAATATGAGACATGTAATCTCCTTTCTTATGACGATGATGACATAAAAATATATAAATAGATTTGTGGAGATAGCAGAGCCATGGCAGCGGACGTGTTGACGACTCTGGCTATGTACCCGATCGACCCTGTAAACATTTTGCAAAAAAATTGCAACGCAGTAGTGTTCGTGTAAACACGTCTATTTTGCTTGTTATATGCTCCCATCGTTAAATGAAAAATAAAAAATAGATTAGTTCGTTATCATTAGTCGATAATAAGCGAAATTGATTTTTTTCTCGTTTACGAGCCACTATAACAGAAATCGATAAAGTGATCTGCTAGAGGAAAGCCTAATATGGAAGTCCATGCAAAATTCGGCCTAGTGCCAACAACAGTTTTGTCGAGCCAGATTTGCTTTTGTAGTAGGGGTCAGACAGCAAGCCATTAAACTTAATGCAAGCCATTAGAAAGAAAAAGGTCTTTATTAAGTGCCTCTAATGTGATTTTTTCATTATTGGCCACAAAGTGATCGCAGACTTGACTCGTGGCTATGAATGAGTGTTATCCAATTGGAATCCATTATTGTGTCAATTATTGAGAGTGCGTGATCATAATAATCATAATAGGAGTTTTGTAGTCATGTTGTATTCTAGTCTCGCTGAATCTGCGAACAAAATGAGTTTATGAAATGATGACTAGTCAAGTAGTTGATCTGATAATTGTAAAAGCCTGTATACCTACCTCCACCACTGCTGCTACACGAAACTTGTCATGATGGCATATGAATAATTTTCAAGGAATTTTGGGAACCTCAAGTACCGACTTGCCAGAAGAGCAGAGTAGTGGTTGGTAAGACAACGACAAGTTATTGTTGCTAAAGTTCCAAACTAACTACTGCTGCTTAGTTTTGTTTCTTAAGTCATCTCGTCAGTTATTACATGTTGCGAGGATAAAAAATATGCTGATGTCTGATGTTGACAGACGGCAAAAATGCAAGCCTTGAAAAATAATCATATGAAATCAAAAATGGATGCATGCATAAAATCCGCATCATTACTGTACTTGGCTGATGTACATCATCATTATCATCATGGAATCATGCTTAAGTCCCAACTTAAACAAAAATGTAGTTATTAGGCAAGTACTTAGAGCACTCAGTTGCCTAATAGATCGTGCTCGCTTAAACCGTTTTAAACGGTACGACAAAGAGGTGAATATATAGTTAGCAAAATGACGATGACGATGGAACATACCTAATCATAAGAGATACTGATGATAATAATTATTCATAATAATGATAATAATAATGGTATATTCAATATTATCTGTATTTTAACTTTTTAACAAAACAAGGATCCTTCGGAACAATGGTAATCGAGCGAGTAACTCGTGAATGGTAGTGAGTTGTTTTAGCAGTGGACTATTATATTGTACGTGTAGTAGTGCTTCTACAAGATTGACAGACGTATTTACGAATAAATAAATAAATAATGATTTATTACTTCATGCAATGATGACGCCTTAGGATCGTATTAATATTATAATTAGACCTGATTGCTGCTGTTTTACTTTGCTTTTTAGATAAGGGGCATTATAATAATTATGGTCACGGCACGGCACACGGAACTGCTGTAGTACTACACTTTTCAACACTTTATCCATCATTCATGATACTTTCAACCATAAATCGTGATTTGCAACTTTACTTCTTGTATAGCGTCATGCTTTTTATAGTGACGCTCATGAAACCAATATAGCGCAGTCAAATCACTGCATCTTCAATCAAATCATTTGATGCAAATTCGTCTTCCTTTTTAGAGGAATCGGCAAATTCGCCTTGGAAAAAAACAGCGGAACTAAACACGCGATTATTATTGACTGTGCAGAGATTCGTTGTTTGTAGGCTCGGTCTTAACTTTAAATTACACTACACGAATTTTCGCGTGGTACGGATTATAAGGAGTAATTTCATAACTAAATTGCTATTCATTTTTATTCATTATCATTTACTGCTCGTGGACATGGATACAAGAAATTAAAAGAGCGTGTAGGGAGAGAGATGGAGAGAGAGAGAGAAGAACGTGTGGTCATAAATCATCTCTTGGCAACCTGGCTATTATTACAATGCGAAAATAGTGATGAGAGTCTGAATGGATATCTATTATTTTTGTAACAGGCGTTCATAAAAATTAATGTAAAATGAATGGTTGCATTATTAAGGAAGCGTGTAAAACATGATTAATTTTGTACAATGAGTAATGCAGTAATGAATTCACTGGATATTATTAAAATCCCGAGGATGATGATGAATATACTCAAGAGCTTGGGCTGAGATATGTTATCGTCGAGATGATAGGGGATTACTTCATTTCATGTAGCGTAAAATATGCTAGCTTAAGAAATACTAAACAATGCAAGAAGTCACGTCAAATTATGTTCCAAATTTTTTAGTAATGCGCGAGCACGTACGCGTGTACGTTGACTTTGAATTCCTTTCAGCTTTCATGCTGATTAAATTAACTTCAATGGAAATTGTAAAACGGCATATTGGCAAATATATACATACGGCAGCGTTGCGTTGCAAAGCTACAATGACAAAACTTCTTTGAAAACATCATAAAACGATTGACCTGCCGACCTTTCTAAAATATAATATACTTGACCGGTGTAATAAAATGGACAGGATTGGGGCAACTTTACTAGAAAATTAATGATACAAATGCAATCAAGACATTATTAACTGTCAAGAGAAATGATATTTCATTGTTACAAATGGACGTATCATTCATTGTTGCGTTACCAAACTTTTCATAATATTGTTAAATGACAAAAAATAAACCATGATAACGTTATTCTTGTATTTTCACAGCGGCATTCCCTTACCTCCATTTGTCCACGAGTGGCTTCTGTGTACCTCCATCCAGCTTTCTACACGAAAATAGAGAGGTCAAGCAAGGTAACTTATCATTAGTCAGTTTCATCTTCATTTCGCTCAGTTTTTGTTAAGACATTTTGGAAATTATTTAAATATTCGTTTCCAATGTTATTTCGTAGGGTTATACAAAGAAATCAAACGGGTTGTACCACCAGACTCTTGGATAAAGCTGGACAGTCATCAAGACCCGTGCAAGTCTACATGGCTATTCCTTGGCTATAAAACTTTTGACAAAAACAATGAAGTTTTAGAGCAGTCTTGGAAAGAGTGGACAGGTAAGTCTAAAGCATTCTATTATGACAAAAATGGAGAAATTATTTTCTAGCTAATTATGTTTCTTTCTATTTCACAGGCGTTCGGCATTTATATCTGCAGCTTCGTACGGATATCCACATTCGACGAATTTCCTTTTTCCGCAGAAGGGACCCCCTCGACTGCTTGGACACATTTACGTACGTTGCATTTATCGAGATTGGCTCGATTTCAGGGAAAACTCATAGGTGGCTCCTTGATTTTGTACAACGAGCAAGACTGGAGCGCATGCAGAGTACAATGATTGTTTATGAGGAGATTGAGTTGTGGGAGGCTGATTCCGGAATTCCATAGAGAATGATTATGCATATTATGTATTTTTAAGCAAAACGAAATTGCAATTTGTTAAATTAGAGCTTATATGCCTTTACTCAAAGGATTTTTTTTCTTCATTTCAAAACTATCGTTCGTCGTGGTATGATTTTTTATCGCGTCCACATCTGTCCATGTTTCTATTAAGCTAGTTAACCATGTGCTGGAAATGAGAATGAATTCGCTCAGGTCATATCTGCGGGTAAAAATTTAATAATAGTTTCAGAACAGAACGTTCTCGGCATGTTTTCCATTTATTTGTATGTTGCGAGTTATATTGGTGAGCGTGATTATCTCGTTGTTATTATGCACCGGTGCGTTAATATTTGTGGAAAAAGTCAAATAAATAGACGACACATTAATTTGTAAGATTTTGTTCGTTACAAGTTTTTTTTATTTGAGCGTTGCATGTATGTATGTATGTCTAAAGATACAAGTGAATCAAGATGGAAGTTAATGATGCGCAGAATGAACTCAACTACATATCTCGTACGTCTTTTGCCGTAACACCAAAAGGCACAATTGTCGCATTGTAGTTTCTCGATTGGTGTGTCAACAAAAAAATGCAACAATATCGACAGTGCGTATTACTTGAGTATATTTTTAGTTACCTTCCTTGAAATTAAAGCTCAATTTCTGTTGTCTCGTATGTAGAACAAATGACTTGTCATGGATGTAGTATCTTTGTAAAGAATAATATTTAATTATTAGCGTTCCCTACATTTACAGAATATTATAATATGACCTATATGTACATCCCAATGGCAATGATAGTTTGTCTACCTCTATAGAAATATTATGTATCCATGGTGAAAAACGTGTGCATTTGTATTATGTATGTCGTTAGTTATTAAAAGATGATCGCAAATCCATTAACATAGTATTATGCATGCATTAGGACATTACAAGAATAACACGGCATATTATCAATAATAATAGATCTCGAGCCTTATATCTACGTATCTGTCCATTAAATATCATCATTGCAATCATGCATCATCATCATTATTAATTATAATTCATTACTTCATTCATTTTTTTATATTATTACATTTTTTAAAGGTAGTCAAACTTCCAACATTAAACCCTACATCTAGTTTCCTATCATTATGCGCAGGTTGTTGTATAATCTATTTATTTACAGATAACAAGATTCGAGCCTACTAATTTTATTTCCTTATTTCATATTTTGACCCCCTCTCCTCTATCTGTCTGTCATCACCTAACTTGAACGATTATTCCCCAGTATTTCCAGTAGTAATTCATTATCAACGACGACGTTGAGTTGTAAATATTGCTGGCTCTCATGCCGTTCTTATTTCCTCCCATGCGCTATTTAAAAACTCAAGTCTTTTAAGTAATTTCAAAGGAAATACGTAGTACAGTTACTTATTTAAACCAGTCAATAAAAATCTGTACATAATACATCATAATCGTAATATATCTCATTTTGTCACAATTTTTTTAACCCTACATACTATTACAAAATAATCAGCCTACATATTTAACTGAAAACTGCTCTCGCATAACATACCTACCCATCTAGACATGTACGCATAAATTAAGTTTATGAATGATTATCAGTGAAGAGAAAATAAATTGATAAATAATGGCTACAAATCAATTTGCACAGGATCATGTCACATTTCATGAGATACTCAACGCCGGCGGGCTATGAGTCAAGCTGACTTTTCGCTTTCTTCTTCAGAGTCATCCTCGTCATGGTGATGAGTTACCTTCCGTGGAGTAGCTGGGCGCACGTGGGGCAGTAGGCTTTGACTTCGCTCCAATACCTAAATGCATCCCATCAAAATCATTAGACTTTGCACTTGCAACATTCTCGTCATTTTCTTTCTGACTTGATGCTACCTTTGTCTTCCCACTGGGGCCACACGGCTCAACTTCCTTCCCGTCCATAACGGATGCTTGGCGTGAACGGGAGAACATTGGACTGTCCGCAACAAATCTCTGCTCGTGAGCGACAGTTGACTCATGTGGCATCTATGGAGAAACATGTCATCAATTAAATATTTATCATTAAGTACAACCCACACATAACACATAAGAAAATGAATGTATTTGTTACTATTGTAATGATCCTTACCAACATAGCTGGAGCTCTAAACATGTAACTGAACGGATAGTAAATCAAATTCAAGAATGTGGACGCGTACAAGTCGGCATAGCGAACCACTTGGCTGGAGAAAAATGTCTGTCGGGATCCCGATCTGAACAGACTTCCTAGCATTCCGTATGCCATGTCCATCTCATGTGTAACTTCTTTTATTGCTGCCCGAGTTTTTGAAATATCAGGCCGTTCTTTGGCGCTACTGTCCAAATTCCTAGTTTCAAAAAATAAGATAAAATGTTAATTATGCTCATTTTTAATATAATTGATCACAGTCCAACTTTTGTTGGTTTCAAAGTATATAGCTTACTTGTAAGTTTCGCCCAACATAATGTCCAAATTCTGTAGTTTCGAGAACAAGCTGCATTTGTCTGTCCACACATGGAGTTCTGAAACAAGTTCGGGAACGATCAGGAAGGTCCTCCATCCACGAATCTTCTTAGATTTTAAAATGTCGCCGAAGATGTGGTCCCCGATGTACAATACATCCTTCCCCTTGGCATTGATCAGTTCAGTGAAAACATCACAGGAGCCTTGAAAACCATAATCATGATATTAGTTAATCATCATCATTACAATCATTCTTTTGTTTTAAAATTATGTCAATGTTACTCACCGCCAGAATACACATGTCCTTGTTTGAGAGGGCCAGTGTGAGAACCAATTTTAAGAGCTCCAGTCTTTGTGTCCACCTGTCTTAAAATTGTACCCTCCTTGAAAAACAAAGGCTTTCTAGCGTCCAGCACGATGTAATCGAAATAATCTTTCCAATTCTGTGTATAAAACATTAATGAAGCAAGTTACTTAAATTATCCAACATCTCATGTAAAATTTATATAAAAAATCATTAATATTTAACTACCAACCTTTTCTTGGCCAGGAAGGTCAAATAAATATGTCATAATTTTCTCCGAGTACCAATACTCAGAATTGGTTAATAAGAAGACTTTTGCGCCCGATTCTCTCATTCGAGTCAACAGCATTGGAAGTCGGTCATCCTGCGCTACGTACTCCTGCAAATTTTCAACAGTCTTCCGTTTCAAATCTCCTTTTTCATGAACCCAGTCAACAGCACTTCGAACGTCTTGGAAAATTGACTTAAAAGACATGAATAAATCTCCACAACGGACACCAGTTAGCTCCCTAAATTAAAAAAAATCAATAGTTAGTATACATCTTTCATGCTCATTAAACAAAAAAATCATTTAATAATTCATGGTTTGTTTTCGTGTGCTACGTACACTGAGCTGTCTGGCCTATTGGTAAAAAAGTCAATAAGGCAGGCCAGGAGATATGTCTCCGGTAGATTGAAGAGAGTATTGAGGACATACACTCGAGATTCGTCCAGAGCTAAAAACTTGCTAGGGTAAATTTCATAGACTTCAGATCTGTAAACACACAAAACAGGTTTTTTATCATCATCACATACAACAATAGCCAAGAACATTCAAAAACAAAGAATAGAATTAATAAGATTATTTTTCATACTGTTTCAAGAAACGGAAACCATGGCAACAGACCAGGATATTTCCATACGCATCAACTTTGAGTAAATTTCCAAAATGGGAATCAAACCATAAACCTCTGCAAAAAAAAGTTGTTAAAACAAAGTCATTATTTTTTAGCCGAATCATCATGTTTTGCTAACATAAGCATTCTTGACGTGTGACCACAATACATACAGTTTTATTGCTCTTGCGTTTCATACATTCACTGCTTTAAGCTGTAAACTTACCGAATGGGGAATGTCTGATCATAAACAAACTCTTGAAGTTCAATAGGATAGCCCATCTGGACCAGTCGCTCCTTCACTAAATTAAATCCTAGAGTTTCATACTGCGGCGATTTGTACACTGGAAAAACAGCAGCAGCAGCAGAAAAAAAAGCCATGTATTAATTCATTGTATGTAATCGCTAAAATATATATATTTGCATATAATTTGCCTGTCAAACTCGTATAATAAGTACAAGCACATTATATTCGTGAATAACATAACAACATCACGATCTTCCTTTAATCGTCATCATGACAGTAAGAGAATTCTGTACGCTGCTGACAAGCCTAGCCCAAATTCTTTTGTGCGAACAAGACTTGTGCGCTTATGCAAGAAGTCGATTGATAAACAACTTCTGCATCATAACTCTGAGCGCGATCGTACGATAGGCGCATGTTTTTCATTTTCATTTTTATCCAAATTTGTCAAACTACAAAACTATGCGAGAGGACACACACAACTTGTTTGTTGGACTTTCAGATATTATGCCCATCCTTTAGCATTTAAAGAAAAAAATGTGTCACAATTACAGTTTCAATATCATTAGCCTGAAATTTTTCATAGTTGAACAAATCGCTGTATTTTTTAAGATAGGGTGAAGGATATAATGACATTATAAAACGCATGATGACATATTACTATTAAAAATGAACATGTTCATAAGAAAAATTAAGTCATGATTATCTTCATTTCTTTCATGTCAGCATTCATGTTTGTCGCTACTGCTACTTTCATTTTTTTCAATTACTCATTTTCCCCTTATCTCAATCTTTCCCGATATTAACGGCTTTAATGTTAAACCTGTCACAAAAAGTTAATTATGAAGCAAATGCTTGCTCACCCGCCAAAGTGTAGTCCATGTCGAATCCAAAAAATTTAATTTTGTCCAAGTGTAAGCTCCTGTTCACGAATATCCTGCAATTAAAATCAAAAGATACAAATCATTAGCAAGAAAGCACATATAGGAAACATACGATTACGCTTTATAAAGCCATTTGTCGTTTGTATATAATTTTTATGTTGTGGAAGCCAGTGCCAGTGCCAGTGGCACGGTGACACTCTATAAACGCACCATATCCATATTACAAGTTATGATGCAACATTATACAAGTCGCTAGTTTTACGCGTTGCCAAAACCCAAGTTATACAGCTCGACAGCTGCATCGTATTACCTACCACACACAAATCACAAGGATTTACTTTTCCGTTTCCACACAGTCATTTCAGTCATTTGCACTTAAAAAAGCTGCATTCTTTTCAGAGAGATAGATAGAGAACGGCATGATGAATGGAAACTGAGTCACGGAGATTCAATTTTTTTTCAGGTGACCTTAAGCTTAATTTTTTGACGTCTCCATTTCTCAAGAAAGCACATGCATGCGTGCGTACACTACAAATTAAAAATGTATGACGATATCTTGCACGAAAATATTATGTGATAGTAATATGCAATATTATATTATGCTGTTAAGGAAAAACTAATCTATAAAAAATGTCCAACCTGTGGGCCAAGTCCCTCTCATCGCCCAGGTTGAGCGCGTCCATGCTCCAATCAGCATTGTTATCAACATTCAAACTAAAGGACTTTGGAATGTTCATGTTTCCCCAATTACTCTGTCCTGGACTAAAAGGATTCACGTACGGGCTCTCTGGAAACGAGTCTGATTCAGAAACGGTACGTTTCTTTGATTCGGCAAAAGGGCGATTATTAGCACTTTCAACAACATCACTTGGAGGAGCAGTAGTCGTTCTTCCGTTCCCTCTGCCACTACTGTTTGGAATGGGCATGGGAGCACCCGCCGTCCGAAAATCAGGCATGGTACGTTCTATCGATTACTTTCCCCTTTTTTCTCTTTCTCTCTTCTACTACTAGTTATTATATATGCACACGAGCACGGAGAAATCTCCTTTCTGCCAGGTATCAAGAGAGACAACGATATAGGATAATATACTACAACAATGTAGGTGTATGTTGCGATAGCACGGGAAAGCTGCCACAATGTCAATTAGAACTGTTTGCTGCTCCTTTCTCTCTCGCTCTCTCTTTCTCTAAAACCACCACTCACTATACAAATAAGACTCACTTGCACTGCCACTCTCCTTGTGAAACTAGTGCTTCGTATGGGTATTATGACATTACTACTTCAGTATCCCACCAGCATGCAAGCAAAATAGGAGAAAAAATAGTATGTTCTTGTAAACTTGAACAGCTAAACTCTTTCCGTCTACTACTTGACACGAAACTTTTGAGACAAACTTGAGCTGCAGTACGAGTAAGTGCCTGACTGCCAACCAACTGCTTTTGCTTGGTCAATGTTAAACTCCTCTCTCTTTCTGCTGCAAAGTCTCGACAATGACAAAGAAATGAGCTCTGGCTCATGAAAAAAATGCCTTTAAATGACTCTTGCAATATAATTATGCAATGCATGTACTACATACGTTCATATATGCACATTGTACAATGTGTTCCCATGAAACGACATGCAATGCAAATATATAAAAAAGTTTTTGTCCTTAAAGTAGTCGCTTAAATGAAAAATGAGAGTGGAATATATATAGATGTCCGTATATGTAATACTTATAGTTTGGCTAAAAATATTGCTGCGCCAAAATCAGTAACGATCGTCTACTCGGTTGAATAAAAAACGAGTGTGGTGATGAAATAGGAAATAAAATACACAAGAAAAAATTTCTCTGGAGAAAAGAGTTTTGGTAGTATGTGTGTATGAAGTTCATTGAGTATATATAGCGAGATGAGACTTTTTATATTGGAATGTGTGTGAGAGAAAAGACAGAGACCAGAGAAACTCTCTTGTTGCCAGACGTGAACTACGCAAAAGCTGATCTGTTCTCAAGTTCGCTGGAGCATCTCGCTTTTATCTTGTTCCTTTCTTTCCTATATAATATGTTATATGAGCATGAGTTTGTTTCTTGCTCCTTTTTCTCTGACCACATTACTACTTTTCAGTTTCTTCCTAGTTTAAACACAACGGAAAATGCAACGGCGAGTTGAAAACAGCTGAAAACTCTGACTCGGTACGATTCGTTCTCGCATGAATAGTAAAAAGGGGGAGTAGGAAAAGGAAGCGTGAGGGAGAGATAGAAAGAGATTGCAAGATATATGGAAAGAGAGAGAAAAAGTGAAAAGGGTTTAGAGACAGAGTCGTTTTCATTTGCTTTGTTCAATCGACACAGTGCAAAAAAGGTATAGGAAATATGATAATGCTCTTTACTTTATAAACTGTCAGAGTAAACCTGAATACAATGAATGTGAGAGCGATTGAGAGAGATAGAGAGTGAGAGTTGGCCTGTTTATTATTGCGTTTGCAGTTTTCTGCCACCACAATCTGGCCACTTAGGAAAAATATTTATGGTTTGTTTTCCCACACAACTACTTGGGAGTAGTCGTCGTTGACACCCACACGGGAAAGGTAAATGTTTTTCAGGGGAAAAAACATTCACACCTGCGCAAATGTTTTTTATTTTTTATTTTAAAAAGAAATAACAGCTCTCTGCAACAGTATGCAGAAGGCTATCGCCACATACACAAGAAAATTTATGAAAATGTACACACGAGAAGACTAATAATAACTCAATAAAAAGTTAGATTTGCAGCCTCTTCCGTTTCCTACTAGAAAAAAATATATATTATGAACTGTAAAAAAATATTGGTGCACAGAGACAGACAGAGATGTTTTTTCCCTTTTACATAATCTGTATCGACTTCTTCTTCCTTGCAATTCACAACTGACAGGCCAAACTCACGTTCCAGCGTCTATTAAGGCAAAGTGAGTAGTCGTCTCTCGTAAAAAAAAGAGAGGCAGCCTCTTTCTGGTAGCTGATAGCCATCTACTACGCTTCTCCTTATATTTTACGAATAGGAAAAAAATGATGACTATGACATGACGAAGAACTCTTTGTGGTTTCACCAGTTCTAGTAGCACAGATTACAGAGATTTTTTTTCTTCATTATGGTCCGTACAGAAGACGCAGACGTGCAATGTTCGCATGTGTAATATCAGGAGGATATTATGTTATACGACATAATATGATGGTCTCATAGTCTCATGTGGAAGAAGTAAAAAATGATATGCATATAATGGCGTCCGTTTACCGTGTTGAACATTACCAGCATCTTTTGCTCACCAACATCCCAACTTTTTTTTCTGCATAATCACATCAGCAAAAGAGCTTCTACTTGAAGCATCATATATACACTTTGCGTTTTACTTATACGAACGGAAAACCAATCATGACTTTTTTTTGTTGGCTGTTTTTGTCAAGCAAAATCAATATATTACAACATAACAGGTTACTACCATGAGAGCCAATATCGCTCTCAATAAACACGAACACTAACTATTATAAAAATAACGCTACGCAAACAACTTGGTGGATGTGAACGTGTGGGTAGCAAGAGCAGCAGAAGCGTAGACGAAAAGGTTAAGCATATAAAAAAGAATAATAAAAAATGCCCAAAAGTCCTTTCAACTCGCTCATACCAGCGAGTAATTTGTACTTCTTAACAAAGTCCCCTTTATACACTTATAGACATATTTTATTTTTTCTCGTATAACTTCATGCATGGCCAAAATTTCATCAGTGTGTAATATCCAATATGTAATAACCACAACTGGTTGACATTAAAACACACTTTTTTCCATGACATATGTGCGGATGATGACGGATGACGGACGCTTTGGTAGGTATTTTCCTACATACATTCGTACATGTAGTAATTGGTGTCACTTTGACTCTTTTTTCTGCTCCGCTGATATTGAAGATGCGCTTTGCTCTTATCTTTACAGATTGTGGATTTTGTGCTTCTTGCCATCACTACTCCTCATCATGACCATGCAATTACAAAAGATTCCGTTCATGTTAGTACAGCTGGTGAACTTGGTGATGATGACAGACCTTTCCACAATATATTCATACCCCTGATGATGGCAATGGGCTCCACTCTCCCTCTAATAAAAATATCCAGTAATTGCAGTTTAAACATATATACATGCTATATCTAACTAACTCTGTGAAAACAGAATTGAATCGAAAGTGATCATCATTATGACATGATTGAGCACGTCATGCACGACCATATCAGCATGCCTTTTACTGTTTGTAGACCTAAAAGAGTGTACTCCGTGGTATAAAAAAAATGGTTGGATTCGGCACAAGGGGGCCGGCGAGTAGCTTTTTATTTTAATCACACGAAAAATAGGTTACTCTAGGACGACCGAAATCATCTTTTGATTACTCCAGAGGAATGTCAGATCATTTAGGAGGCGTTACACCTTACCTACATCCTCCATTAAAAATGTTCGGTTCCTTACAACGCTTCCCCTTATGCCGAATCCAACCATTTTTTTTATACCACGGAGTACACTCTTTTAGGTCTACAAACAGTAAATGTAAAAATACTTTTCCCAATATCCCCAGCTTTAATGAACCTGTTTTTTAATAGATAAACTATTATATCATCGTGCTCACCCAGAGTATTAAAAAACCATCACTCATGCTCACAAAAAACAGCCAACTTGTAAAATAAGAGTCTAATTAAATCATGCGAATCTTCAGAGAGCATATTGACTGATTGTGAGTTGCAAGAGTAGCAGCAAGAGCAGCAATGCATAATATTGTAATAGTACGTGAATATTGCAGCTAATGATTCTGCTGTAAAAGGGGCAGCTTCTAAATTGCTTTTGCAGCTTATATCCTACTCCTGTATAAATATGTTACATCACTTTATCACGCAATAAGCTCGCTGAAAACCAAAACTGTCGATTACTTGAGGAACATGCATTTTTCATTTTCAACGCCAAGGAGAAAGCACGAGATTGGTACACGAATTGAAACAAAGGTTAATATTAATGGTTTAAAGAAGACTTAATATAAGAATATGCTTGGGTTAAGTAAACTACATAATTCTTCCTACATTCCAATTCTGTCCTGGAGCTCGTAAATATTGGAAAAGAGATATAAAAAACATAGACAGTATAAATGCTCAATGCCACATATATGAATTTACTAGTTTTTAATATCTGTTTGTATCTCTGCAATATCATAATCATTGCTTTGCAGTCATAAAATTGTGATGATGCTGTATCTGGAAACGCAAAAGACTAGAGTCAAATTCACGTAGTCTAAATACTTATCAGTTTGGCATCTTTTTGTGGTCTGGCTTTGTGCAGAGTAAAGGCAGAAGAAAGACGAGCGTCATCATAAAAATGCGCATTGTATTGTGATGTCTTTAAACTAAAAACGATGATCTAGTGCATTTCCTTTTCATACGCAGACAATCAGACAAAGTTGGATGCAAGGACATCGATCACGCCAATGACTCAGATTGGCTGCAATGCAATGGAACTGAATGCTGCTGAATAGAGATAAATGTGCTTCAGCAAACACAATACGTTTAGCATTGTACTGTCGATTACAGTTCTGCAGTAAATATTTGCATTAATCTCTGTACTGCTAATCTGCTTGCTACTTTTGGCTGATGTCAATTGACAACTTTGCCATTTATCCTACTGACACCTAAAACATGAATGCCAATAATAACTCATGTACTGTTGGTGTTTAAAGAAGGTCGTGGTTCGCGCCGCCCGGAGCCGCATGACATTTGAGTGCTATGACTGGTTCTTTGTATGCTTGAACCAATCACAGCCCTCAAATGTCATGCGGCTCCGTGCGGCGCGGACCACGACCTTCTTTAAACACCAGCAGTATTTATGCAAACGGATAAAGATTTATGTCTCGTTTTTGCATCAAACACGAATAAAGTGGCATCAAAACCGTCTCCAGGACAAAATACTTTGGGCCTCTAACAAACTAATCCAGGTGTGCACATCATCAACATCAATTATCAATTTAGTACATGCCCATCTATTATCATTATGTACAACGCACTTGAACCTGACCGTCCAATCTATGGTCACAACAGCCACTCATCGTCAATTGATAATGCTATGAAATGGTCCAATTCAGTTGCAAAAAATGTGAAATAACAAAAGCTACAACAACCATTAAAATGCCAGTAAACAGGTTAATTCAGTAAAAACAAGAGCAAACAACAACGGCCCACTTTCAACTTTCTGTTCACGGAATGTGCAAAACAAGATATACTAGACAATAGAAATTCCATCTTTTCCAACTCAAGTAGATCTACAGTGCCACGGAGAGTGAGTGAGAAAACGAAGATTCATTTCATGATTCAACATTCCTATCTACTCCTACTTAACCCATATATACTTTTTGTAGGCGTGTTATAAACGTCAATTTTCTATACCCTGGAGACAAATGAAAGTTACACGTCAGGTATGTGTGTACATGACAGGGAAGATGATTAAATTAAATTCGATAAATGTCATGAACGGACCAAAGGTATGTACGTATGTATGTATGTACCTATATGCATTTCATATAGTAGAGGAAGCTGCTTCAACTCTACTTGATATTTCTTTGACGTAGCTACATTATCACGGCCGTTTACCAGTAGGTATGTAAACATAGGCACTCCAGTACAATTACATAAAAAATTGACAGAAACGACTATGATTCGTCTTGCAAGAGATAAAAATATATCCGGATGTTATCACCATTAAAAAAATAATTTCAACATCATTTTTATATGAAAACTGTCAGCTACTAACTATTATAAGAGTCCAAATCGGTTACATATTATTTGTTATCGCACATGAAATTCAGATTATCAGAAGGGTGGATAACCCCGATGCGATCTATGTAGGTACAGATAAGCTTTTATCTATTCTTCCATTTTTGTTACATCAGTCTAAAGAAAAGGAAAAAATTTTCTTGGGCCACGAAACGATTATGCAAGAGACAGGATGCAACAAAAAGACAGTCATGCCTCTTAAAAGAACCAATCAGCTTAAGATTTAAGAGACCATCCCATTTAGCCACACAGTTGCCATGTTGCCCGTATCAATGCGGCAACTGTACAAAACGCTAATAAGTTGTTTACAACAAAAATTTATTATGCATGGAACATGGAACCCAGAGCTTGTTTGTGTCAAATAAATACATCTGTGTTTTATGAGTTCCAACAGTTGGACAGTTGGAACATGTCAATGACAACTTACCTAATACCCTTTCAAACTCATACAATTGCAAAGAGATAATAGGCTAAATATGCTGATAACATGATTTCACAGGGAATTAAAAGAAAAATTAGAAAAGGTTCGATTGGTCGTGTCACGTATTGTGCATAAAGTAGAAAACTGCTACATTTTCACGTGACAAAATGTATTGACAGCTAATTATCCGATCATTTTTCAATTATCCACCTATGTAAACCCATGTATTTCAATTTGTAATAACAACAAATTATGTAACATATTTCAACGCGTCTGGATCTTAAATTATGAAAAGTTAAATGACGAAAGTCTTGATAAACTGTCACTGTCATTATTACGATTCAACAAAATTTTATGGCGCATTAACGTATTATGTTGTTTTCTTTTTTAAGACGGTAATAACGGAAGATCAAGAAAACAGAGGATGTTTGGATCAGTTTCAGAGTCACGACGCATGGGAATACAGAATATGCTTGCTGACAAGCGGACAAGATAAAAGCATAGCTTCAGCGATTAGCACAGATATACAACATCTTATGGACTACTTTCTTAATTACATTACTTGAAATATATGCTACTCGTCATGATCTTATAAGTTCAAGTGATGAAAATGGCGACTTATGAAAATTACAAATCAACATTTTATTATTAAAATGTATATTTGTTTACTCTCCCACTGGGCTTTCTCGAAATTGGCTTTCATAGTTCCAAATACCAATACTAGTATATGAAATGACAACTTGTGTAACTTGACTTGTGACCACATTTTACGTACAGCTTCCCTTTTCTAGCACCTAGACAAAGATTTTTTAGATATCGACATTTTCTAGACTTACATTCTTCCAGGATGAAGGCTATCCTCGTCCATAACTGGTGGGAAATTTCCATTATTTTCCTCCATTTTTCAATGCTACCCTTAAGCCTCGCGTACCCTTTGACGGTAACGGTTTTCGGAACTATTTGTAGTTCACCGGTCGCCAAAAATTATGATCTTCCTTTTTCGCAACTAGTTTCACAACGATAATATCGTTATGATTTGTTATCCAACTTGTTTCAAATCTGCAAAATGCACAAGTGACGCCTATGCTAGATTTTTTATTATTCAACTTTGTTCGATCAAAATGTTGGACTGCGTTTTCTGGCGGACACGCACTTTACGAACCAATTGACTACTGAAACGAAACCAACTTGTGTACTCGAAGTAATGCTTGACGTAACTTTAATGAAAAGGGAAAACAATGACTACGACGCGAAAAGCTAGGCTGTCGCTGGTAAATGAAATACTTGAGGAGAACTGCCTCTCGCAACTCAAACGTAATTGTCATGATTTTGATTAAATGCTTTTAACATAAATCACAATGCTATTTGCAAGCACAATAATATATGCATATATTTACGTATTTAACATTGTAACGTAACTGTTCTGTGCCTCAGACCAACTCTAAATCCACCAAACTAAAACAACAATTTAGTATCACCAATTTACATTGCCGGCCGAGAGACCAACACCGACATTTTATTATGTATGTCACTTTTGTATAAATGACAACATAGTTGAAAACTACGTAATTTACTGTGCTTATAGCCTAATCATTTTACAGAATCGAGTTTATCGCATGTCGCATATCCGCGCATGTGTGTTTGCATGTCGCTCTTCAGCACTTTACATGCTCAAGTTTTACTTTAATTTTTAAGCTCATGTTCAAATTCCTATTTTGCCATGAAAGCGATATGGGCTAGTATAAATAGGTAAGTAAATGGCAAATATTATCCTGCTTATCCATCGTCATAACCGATGAGTCATATTATGCATCACAAATGATACCACATCATAAAACGGGAGCATTTTCTTTCTGTCTACTTTTAGGAGAGCATTGCATTCGAACGTGCAATTTGAAGTTTACAAGTACATATACACATACATTAACATTTCATGCACATTTTCATAATTTGGAATAGTACGTACTTGGATGCACACGGAAAAAGACAGGGAGAGGAATCATTATGATTAATTTCTGTTTTGCTATATCTTCAATGCTCACACGTACCCATAAAATGCATGTACATGTGTATATTGTCCGTGACAAATTGTAATTGTGACTGTGGAAATAATCGTCACATTTTGTTTTATTCGTGGTAGAAGCAACAGTAAAATCAACACACGGTCAGTGATGTAAATTTAGGGTTCATATAGTCGAAATGCCCAGTAGTTCATGTACTGCTGGTTACGTCAAAGTTGCCAGATGCTGGCTCTCTCTACACTAGTATTTAATTTCAGCTCATAGCAGCTAAAATACATATTAATTTTCCAAGGTCGACGTTTATGATTTGAAACTTTGAAACTGGGAATGCGGAGTACACGAGAGCAGCACGAATGCACGTAAATATAGGTACTATAGAAACATTATTATTATGTAATTTATCATTTAATATGTATGACTGTACACATTATATAGGGCATCTTAAACAGAGTGATGTGAGATGGAGTAATTTAAGCTTTTGCTCGTCGCACCGTTTCTGTTGGATTGAATGTCATAACGATACAAATCTGTAACTACATATATTTGTTGGCAAGCATTTTATGTTTTCGAAGAGTCAACCCTCGAAACATTTTTATCCTTTTGACGGATGACAAGATGACAGCTTAAAAACAGTCTGCAAGAGTCCACTAAACGCGCTTTAGTTAAATGAATTCATTTTTGTTGGGGTAGTATCAACACATGACGCCCGACGCCCATTCAAACCTACGCTACTCGGACAATTTGGCGAATGTTGCAAAAGTACCATGAAGTTCCTTCAATAAATAAATATGAGCCAAAAAGAAAACACTCCTACGCACTTTCCATCTTCCACTTAAAAGCTAAACTTCAAGTTTTATTTCAATGATAATTTCCTAAAAATGGTATGCTTAAATGGTTAGAAACCATGTTTCGGTTTTGGTAATAACGGCCATCATGAGCATTCATTGCAATGAAACGGAAACGACCCATAATCTGGGTTGGATTTGCATATTATTATTATTTGTCGATAGTAAAATCGCCGAACGGAAATTCATAAATTTTCCGGAAAATAAACCACACGTTTAACGGAAAAGTCTCACAATTACTTGACGCAAGGAAACCGAAAACAAGGAGGGAATAACCTATTTTGCCTACCTGTCCACGAGCATTTGATATCTCTTAAAAATGGGCGTACATAGATAGTCAGTATAGTGGTTAGTGGTAATTTGAGTAATCTCATTCATAACTCAAAATTGAATCTGCATAAAATCTCCAGTCATTTTAGTCGATCCTACTTGCAAAGAAAATAGTAATTCATGCCTGCAATCACAGATCTTGAATATGAGAAAATATTGGCGGAAAAATAAGATTGGTGCAGACAAACATGTTAAAATATAGAGCATTTTAGACTTTATTTTGTGACTGCTAGTTGGTTGCATTTTAATGCATATTCTTTGATTTTTGAATGTTTCAATGTTTCTGGGGAATACATGGATGTAACTGCGCTAAGCGTCATTTATGGAGATTATAATTCTCCGGTTTTTACAGATATACATATAAAGAGCTAATTAGGTTAATTGGCATGGTTATTTATATAGTACTCCTACACCAAATACCAATGGAGAAAGTGGTTTACAGTATGCGTGGAAAGTGCTATCCTCGTTGCAAGCTTTGTATGGTACACAAATGAACTTTGATGCAAGAGTGTTAGTTAACATGAATGCAATATGTACGGCTATGCTATGTAGCACTTTCTACTTTGTTTTGTTCGCAGACAAAATTGTGCTTTGTGATTATTTGTGATAAATGGTTAAACTTTTAAAATATTAAATGTTTTCATTATCCAATTTGTTTGACAATAACAGATTACTGTATGTAATTAAGTGGGTTGCTTTCACACATGTTTTACATACTTTTTGCAAATTAAAATTCATTATCATCGGTTTATAACGTGGTAACTTTCTGTGCTTACCTTTTCTGCGCATCGCGATAAAACTTTCTTCCTACTAGCGATTCTATTGATGCGTTGCTGACAGATATGGAGGATGTCAGGCTGGATGCTCCTTCAACGTCTCTAGTAAATTGTGCCAAAACTGCTGATCCTGTAATTGTCACATCATCCGCATCCGCTCCTGCCCCGTCACTAGCACTAGCACCTGTACATTCCTCAGGGATTGGATTCGGAATATTAGACATTTTTTATTCCAATTATGTCTCTTTGTGTACTTTTCTCAAACAAACACGAAAATTATATGTATGGGCACGTGAATTTAAAAACTGCACCGCAGCAAAACAAGAGACCGTTTTAATTAAACTGGCTTTTATATCAACAAAACAAATCTAAGTTCAATTTGGGATAACAAAATCAAAATATGCACACAGTTTATTTTTATAGCTATTTATTCAGTTATTTAGTCAGTCGACGTTTACATTATTTTGGGTGGTAATTTAAATGCCAATTGCGCTGTATTAAGAGACCCTGGCAATATTAATATTTGCGGTTGATATAAAATGGCGGTTATATTTTAATTGAATGATGCTAATTTTCTAGATAACGATTTCAATTATATGCATCAACTGTCAATCACAATGTTTTCCCTACTATTTTTATGGCATACTTTACATGTTTTTCGGATGTTTTTTAGCTATTTTGGATTTCACAATCGTATCGATATGGGTGATATCTGTGTCATGATATGCGTGCATGTTTTGGGTCGACGTTAAGATGTTGAGCATGCTGTGCCAGTGACTCCATGTATTTTGTTTGCATGCACAATGTTAAGAATTATAAAAATATACTTTTTTTTCAAAAAGTTACGAACAGATGTACAATGCACGATACTATAACATATTTAATATACTTAAGTATGGTGGGCTACAAGAGAGAAAAAAACGGTATCGATATAATGACGCAGCTCATCATGACGAACCGTTTTTGTTTTCAGTTAAAGCATTTGCGTGATACACATTGAACGTTCGGTTTGGTGTCATCTGACGCATTGTCTGTTATTCTGCCCATCATCTAGTACTAATAGGTATGCGTCCAAAAATACGTCGCGGGATAGTACATACTTGTAGTTCCAACTTAACCGTAACGGTTGAAGGCTTTACTTTTGGAAGGCTTCCTTCGTATTATGCAGTCTGGTTTGCGTTCCCAAGATTCCTGTTTCATTGACGATATGATTATTATTGTCATCGTCAAGCAGGAAAGTGATGCTCCGCTTTTATTCCAAGGAGAGGACTCCGGTATGTAATTACATGACTCTTTTTCTTGTTACCCTGCCGTTATAATTTACTAGCCTAGCTATTACTCCGTCCTTTCTGGTATGCACTCATGTTTTGTTTCGTGTCCAGGTCAGTTTCGTTTTCATTTCTAACGGAAATAGAACATTTCATTAACTCCTAGGAATGTAGAGTACTAAATGCCTAAGCATTGTTCCAATTTTGTCAAAATTAAATAGGCAGTTAAAGTTCATGGTATCATTCCCACTCACTCATGGGGTTTGCGTTTTTGTAACCACTTGTCAAAGAGTGACGTTTATCAAGTTTGTGACAACTTTCGCTGGAACATCATTGCATGCATGACCGCTTATTGTGATCGTTAAGTGTCGTTTTCACTACCGCACCTTCAAGGTCATATTATCATGAATGCAGAGTGCTTAACATCTGTGCATAGTCGTAGTCTAACAGTCAACAGGATCGTGAATGTTACTTGTTAAATTAAAATGTAAAATTATTGTTCAGTACAATTATCTAGCGAATAAAGAATGAAAGACACGGTTTTATTCAACGTTAACGGTTATGATTCAATCTAAACAAAATAAAATTGAGCGAGCATTAAAAAGTTTCTGAATTTTTCTTCAAGAAAAGGAATTATGTACACACAAAAAGAAAGAAATTGAACTGGAAGTACCGTGGCCATTCCACGTCTCTAATTAAACTGTACTTTATAAGTTTTCATATTCTTTTTCCAAATGCTTAGCAATGGTATTAAGTTGAATATTCGTTGTTCCTTCATAAATTGTTCCGATTTTACAGTCCCTGTAGTATTTTTCCATAGGATAGTCTTTCGTGAAGCCAACTCCTCCCATCCATTCAATGCACTTTGATGTTGTTTCCGTGGCAACCTCAGATGAAAAGTATTTGGCCATTGCTGCTTGTTTTACAAACGGCAAATTTGATTCCTTCAATCGGCATGCGTTGTAAGTGAGCAGACGCGCACATTCGATTTGAGTGGCTACTCTGGATATTTGATGTTGCATTGACTATAGAAAGAAACAGAAGATGTATTCACATTCAAATTGTAGAATAAATTCGTTTCAAAATCTTATCTTAAATTAACTGGAAAATGCATACCTGAAAATTGAATATTTTTTGTCCAAACTGCTTCCTTTCTAGAGTGTATGGCACTGTTGCATCAAAGCAGCCTTGTGCCAGTCCGATCATTTGAGCACCTATTCCAATTCGTCCTTCATTCAGCATTTCAATGGCATATTTATAACCTTTTCCAAATTCCCCAAGGATATTCGTTGCTGGTACCTGTTGACACAGAGAAATTGATAGTTCTAACATGACATGTCATTTTCCTAATTGCGCAAATTGGAAAGGATTTTGCATAGACATCAATTTTACGGTACAATAGTAAATAAATGCTAGTAATTTTAATAATTACCACTTACCCTGACGTTATCAAAGTGGATAGCGCATGTTGTGGAAGACCTAATTCCTAATTTGTTTTCCTTTTTCCCTACAGTAAATCCTGGCATGCCTTTCTCAACTATGAAGCATGTAATTCCTTTGTAACCCTACGTAAATTTTCCACAATGAAAGTAATTAGGATCTACTTTCTCTGTAATGATAATGCTAAATGAATAAAATTGGAAAAGCATACTTACTTGTGACGGATCTGCATTAGCCATCACAAGAAATATTCCGGAAACATCCGCACTCGAAATCCAAATTTTGGAACCATTTAGGATGTAATCATCGCCATCCTTTACAGCTTTTGTTTTCATGGCGAATGCATCGGATCCTGAATGTGGTTCAGAAAGACAAAAACTTGCAACCTAAAATAATAGAAGTGTAACAGATTTACATTATTGCATCATACACTTTACTTGTTCATTTAAATATTTTTAGACTCCGCACATTTGGCGTACTAGATGGATTTGCTGAAAATTGTTTTAAAGCAAAAAAATCATAGACTTACTGTGTCGGTTGCCAGTTGGGGTAAGTACTTTTTCTTTTGCTCAGGTGTTCCTAGTTTCATAATCAATGTGTTTATAAGAGTATTCTGAATGTCAACCATGACAGCAATTCCTGCGTCAACTTTGGCCAATTCTTCAATGACCACTATAGAGCTGCCAAAACTGGATTCACTTCCGCCATATTCAGAAGGGATTTCGACACCCATAAGCTATAGTACAAAGAGTAAAGCAAAATGTTAATTACAGGCCCAAGTAATCTCTGAACAATGACTAATGATAATCAATGCACCAGTAAACAGATTCGAACTGTATTTTGCTCACATGACACCAAATGTACCATTCACTCAATATAATATCAACTTACCCCATTTTGGAAAAGCTCTTTTATCACATCCGGGTCTGTTTTGCCTTCTTCGTCCATTTTCTTCACAACTGGGCCTATCCTTTCCCTTGCAAACTTGGACACTAAACGTGATACCAAGATAACATGATTTAATGAGCACGTATAAAATGGTTTAATATGATGTAGGTACATAGTTACAATGGCTTATCATGCTCATAAGAATACGTCGAATGACATACATTAAGATTTTAGCGGGGAGCGCTTAACGCTCCATTATAAATGATTATGGAGACTTTGCGTTGCTCATTACCTGTCTCCTTCATAATTAGCTCATCTTCAGTAAGTAGTGTCAATGGAGCGTGATTACTGGCTGCGACATTTGTACTAGAGAAACAACGGATGTATGTTGGAGCATTCCTACATGGCTTCAATGACTACAAAAATAATTCATTGTTACACATAAGCAAATAGAAATTGCATACCTTAAAAATATTTGTCCTTTAATCCAAATATTTGTTGTGAAGCACCTGACTTACCGTAATATTTGTCGTTTTGGCCAAATTGTAGAACAATCTGCACTTTGTGACAGTTGCCATTTTGAAGAACCCTTCCCTTTTGGAATGACACAAAAATGAACAAATTGAATTGGAACTTGAAGTATCACTGAAAAATGGAGTTTCCTTTCAGCACGACCGCAATGCAAGTAGCTATTCGTCTGCCTCAGCTGTAGCACTACTTCTCCAAGTTTAGTTGGCAATGCAGTGATGACGGTGAACTGGCACGTTATATCACATCATCCCACATGGCTTTGACAGCTTCCCTTGCCACTTGGCCAGTACACGCGCAGATATGAATAACTTGGATAACACTACAAGGACAAGATCATATTATAACTGGTTAATGGATTGAAAAACAAGGCAAAGCGCATGAGATTCATTACAAGGATTACCCTGTCAAAGGGTTTCATACAAATGACTACTGAACAATGGTCGCTATTAGCTTTATGCTGCGGTGCTATCTGTATTCTGCATTACATAAAAGTCAAAAGACCGGTATCTTGTTACATGAGTTGACCACTTAAACAAAAAATAGCATGGTTAATGTATGTAATAGCTGGAATCTTTGCTCTCTGGACAACTAGTAAGTAACTACTTGCTGGAGAGGATTTTATTTTTTGTGATATTGATATATAACACGGTATGAATATGAAGATCATCACACCACCACTTCAAGCAATCATGTCATGTTTTTTTGTTTCAGATTGCAGAGATGATAGAAATTGGTTCCAAGAGACTCCATGCAAGTTAAATACATGCGCAAAATGCTTTCGTTTTGGTTATCTTCTGTCATAGTTCCAATTCCATGTGCTTAGGTACCTAACTTTTTGGTAGCTCTGTAATTATACAGGTATGCATTTTTCTTCAATGCCGCTTCCATTCTGCCCAATAAGTTAAACCACACACCAGGATTATTTCCAACCAGGTTGACCTTGACAAGTCTTCGTCTACCGTGCATATCAATTATGCATTGCTGGAAGGGTAAATGAGGTATCAAATTGTAGAAAGGGGGATTGCCATAAAAAGCAATGGTTTTTATATATTTCCATGAAATGCGGATAATAACACCTAACGGTTGGAAGTTTCAAGTTGGAACTTGCAATGCAGAGCATAATGATGCAAGATCCTACAAAAATTTATAGATACTTTAAAACGTACTTTATTTAATAAATCTGAATTTACTTTACTTCTCGCCATCGGATAGCCCGTATAATTTCAAGGAGTCAAACAATTGAACTGAAACTATTCATTGTTCTGGTGTCCGATGAGAAGAGATTGACTTCCAAGTTACGGTTATCCTGCAAAAAAGAGTAAAATGCAAAAGTATATAGGTAAATAGCTAGGTACATACTCCCATTCTCATTGTGCCCCATTAATTAGGATTTTCTACATGAAATAGATGGTGTATCATAGATCATTGCATTTTGCGTCATAAGAAGTGTATTTTTTTGCAAAGTACTAGTTACCCGAGTTACTCGGGCCGAGTAACATTCAGCCATAAATGAAAAACAAGAGAAAGATTTTAAAATGTCGATTTTGCTGGAAACATGGATGCATCGAAATTTTTATTGGGTCAACCAATCCCAAGGAAAGTGAGTTGGCAGACGCCTTCTTTCACATCTATAATGTGAACATGTTCTATAAATATTTTGGCATGTTTCATGACGGCACGTTCGAAAGCAAGACAAGAGCATCTCTGTGTAAACAATCATAATTCGAAAGTTTTTTCAACGAAATCTCTTTTTAAGATCAGCAACAACATTCGTTACTATCACATCATTATCGTTGTACCTTTTGTTTTTGTTTGCTTATCATCCTGGGCGTTATATCTGAAATTATAACAGTAGATCATTATTTATATGAAATGCATATCATAATTTTATGCAAACGCCAATGAAAGTGCTAATGAAACATGGTACATGATGAGACTGAAAAGAAAATATTAAGTTTGTCGGTTAAAAATTTAAAATGCACTAATAATGAATGTGATGTATATGTAATTCATTATATTCCACATTAAAAATGAGTTCACAATTAGTTTATATTGTGCACATTGTTTTTTTGTCTGCTGAACGTTCCTCTGGTCAGAGATGATATTTTCATGTACAGTTCCCGTGATTCATCTCTTTTTTACAGTCGTAATCATACCGCCGAACTAATTGATTGTGACAGCCTAAATCTGTGCGCATCACAAAGCTGACTCTCTTCATTCACGTGAAGCGTTTTCGGGCTCTTCATTCACGTGAAGACGCTCTTCACCCGTGAAGACGAATGAAGAGCCACCCTGCTCTTCACGAAAGAAGTGAAGACGAATGAAGAGAGTGAAGCTGCGAGTGAATGAAAAGCCGCTTCTTCTCTTCATTTAAATTGCGCCATCGGATATTTCATTAAAAAAATTACAAAATTGTTGGTTCCAGTGCCAGCAGATGGTGGCTTACACACTGTACAAGCATAAACTAGTGTAAGTACTGCTTCCAAAGCAGGAAAAAGCCATCAAATTTGATAAAAACCCGGAAAATTCAAGTGGGCAAAAGTGTCCGTGGTATAAATGAATGAAGACGAATGAAGAGATTCAAGTGGTGAATGAAGAGGTTCATGGCTCCGTCTTCACGTGAATGAAGACGAATGAAGACGCTAGGGTTTTGGGGTGTTGAGAACGAAGACGAATGAAGAGGCCTTCCAAGGGGTCAGCTTTGGCGCATCAGCTTCCGGTTTACCTTTTATAATCATTACATATTAATTTTTTTGCCTTAATTGATCAAAACTTGATCTTTTATAGAGCATTATAAGAAAAAATTCAAGACAACACCAAGACAGTTTAATTCCCGCAAAATGCCATAAACTGCACCAAAAATGCAACAGGAGGTCATGGGATGCCACCTCGTATCATTTCTTGCAGACTTGCATTGAATTAAAAACTACTTGCCACTTGCCAGAGCAGAGAAGATGCAAGTGCGTAGAAAAACCTCAGCAGAAGCCTGAATCCCTCTCTATGCCTATCTTACTGACTGCACAGCACAAGCCTTTGTTCTTTTTCAACAAGCGTTCAGGTAGCCAAAACGAAGAAACCGTGACAGGAGCAACACCTCGCGGTGGGCAGCGGAGACGCTTGGCGATGCGGATGGTGGTAAACTTGAGAAGACACAAGGCATTAGATTCCCAATGGCCAAAAGCAGAGCAGAGTCCGGCGTGCTGCATGCTTTTTTCGCTCGTCTCTCACTACTTGCTTGCCTCTCTGTCCCGTTCTCTAGTTCAGTCTGTCTTCTCCACCTTCACGCAGTTTTGTCAGTGGAAGGGTCTCATTGGAATTTAATTACTGTTAAAGTTCTACTTTAATTCAGGTGAGTTTATCTATTAATTAGTAGAGTAAGCAGTGATTTAGGGGGACGTGTTTCACATTTTGTTGTAATCAGTGTTTGTGGTAATTAAAGTTGTAAAAAAGAAAAAGTGACGTGTGATCGGTTTGGAACACGCACTGCTGCTGTTGTAAGCAAGTAGGCATAGGCAGGCCATCGAGTTTAATTTTAATTTTTTAACTTAAAGTTGCTACTTATTAGCGGAAGTAAAGTGAATACTACAGTATTTAGGGAAATACAAATTGCTGCAGTTAAATTGTAGGTTATCAAATATTTATTTTGTTGATTTTAGATCGTTTTTTAGTTGGATAACTTGACGACTCTACTACCTACCGGTTAGTTGTGGTAGGTTGTGTTAATTTGATTGGTAATGATAATGTAGTTGGCAGTTAGTTTTAAATAATGGATGTAGGAATTGATTATAAAAGGCTTGTTGAGGCCGTTAAGAAAGTGTTTTTTCCTGTTTGAAGAGATAAAAGTGATTTTGGGATAGAAAGGCTGACAGTGAAACTACTGATTACCTATGTAGGCCTTTTGTGCTTTGTGAGGGATTTTAATTGTTTGTTTTTATCTTTTCAGTTATTGAAAATGAAGAGGAATCCACAGGTTACATCTTCCCGCAGGAAGAACAGGAAGCGTCATTTCAACGCTCCTTCTCACATCAGGAGGAGATTGATGTCAGCCCCCTTGTCCAAGGAGCTTCGTCTTAAGTATAATGTGAGGAGCATGCCCGTTCGTAAGGATGATGAAGTGCAGGTACGTGTGTTATTTTTATTGCATTATATTTTACAGTAGTTAACAATTTAACTGGACGTTTTTACTCGATGATGACACTTTAACCCATTCTCAGATAAGATGATTGCTGCTGTGTTTACTTGTGCTGTTTCGAATACTACATGGGTTCTCTGTGTTTTATTCAAGCATTTAAGTGACTGTTATAGCAATTTAATGGCGAAAGATTGGAGCTGAGAGTTCCATTGAGTAAAAATAAGCCCTAGACGATGTTATACGATTGAAAACTAATCAGTGTTTTGTTTTGTTTAATAGGTTATGCGCGGTCACTTCAAAGGTCAACAGGTTGGCAAAGTAACGCAAGTATATCGTAAGAGATTTTGCTTGTACATCGAGCGAATCCAGCGTGAAAAGGCCAACGGAACTACCGTGAACGTAGCGGTTCATCCTTCCAAGGTTTGTCAATTGATCATTAATTTTATTCTCTCGCTAAAAAAGATGTATATGAAATGAAATGACGATGAAGATTTGGTAATTAAACAATGTGTTTTTTTGTTTATTTCAGGTAGTAATAGTTAAATTGAAAATGGATAAAAACCGAAAGGAAATCCTTGACCGCAGGGCCAAAGGACGACTTGCCAAGCAGGCAGCAACAAAGGGCAAATACACTGAAGAGACGGCGATGGATACGTCATCACCCTCCGCCGCAGCAACATCATCGGCTTAAACTTGTTTTTATTCTGCCTTTTGAAAACCTTTATTAATAAAAGATCACGCCTGTGTTTAAAAAAATTGTCAAGTTCAAACGGATGGAATATTTTTGATCATGTATTTTTATTGTGTATTTTTCCTGAAAACATGGAAATTTGTCATTTCACAACATTCAACTTCTTTGTTTCTGTATCATCATCTCAACTAACAGAGAGAATCATAATAATATTAACATCTTCAATAGTTTTCTTATCTCGATTGGTAGGGGAAATGCGTCGTCATCGTCTTATGGATAGATAGCAAAGAAGACCGCATGAATATGAATCATTCAATTGTCCTATCTCGCTCCAACAAATATCGTCTTTCATTTATCATGTTGTTTGAGTTTCTAGCAATCTCTGCTTCACTTATTCCATTGGTCCATTATGGAAGTCATTTCATATCAAACTGCTTGAGAAACTGATTACTTAAATATTTTAAAGTTTACATACAGCAATGCCAATGGCATGATGCCACACACTATTCTGAGGCTAGATAATTTAAGTTGCCTGTCATATTTCATAGTTCATGGTGTTGTTTGCTACAGTAAGGTTAATGCTGAAGTAAATCATTACTAACTAGTATTCAGGATATACATGGTATTCATTAAAATGTAGAAATTCAGAATTTGACATTGCTCACATTGATGCTGCCATTAAGTTAATGATGATCTGAATCTGTACGCCTCTCTGGTTCATACAAAACAAAGAAATGATCTGCTGTCATGTTAAATGTTTTTTAGCTAACAGTCATATTTCATATCAGAATGTAAAAATGATTCCAGCCAAAAAATTGAGATTTCAACAGAGCCATGTTGTGCAGTAAATGTGCCTTTTCATTTAAAAAAAATGCATGATGGTTTTGGGGTGTTTGAAGTCACTTCCGCCACTGCTTTACTTTGTGCTGGCATTGTTTGTAGGTCGTGTGGTGTGATGCTGAGGTGTTCTTTGAGTGAAGATATAAAATGTAGGAAGCGATACGCAGAGATATCAAAACAGAGATGCTCATTTACATTTAATTTCTATCATCGTTACTGCCTATATTCAATATTTTTTTTTGTTATGGTCGTTCATTTAAATGGCGTGAGTTAACAGTTTAGCTTAATAATTTTCTAGTCATCAAGTCCGTAAAAAGCAATTCGAACGTGTGACTGTGACAAGTCCTGCATAGCGCATAATATTAGTTAGTGACGTAGTGTTTTCTTTAGCCACTTGTCCTGGCTATAGACACATAAATGATCCACAATTCGCTTAACTCTACAAACAATTAACAATCATCATCATTAAATCGCGTTTCAGGTAATCTATGAAAAAAGTACCAGTTTCAATGTCAAAACCCTACTAATATTACCGTTTTCATTATTTTGCTTGCCAAATCGTACCCGCTGGGGTTTCAACAGTAGCAGCTACAAACTACCACACGCAAGGTAAAACGTAAACATTAAACAGCTTATCATATCATCAAATTTGTTATCACTTAATTTACCATTTAATCAATTAATTGTAATCAATTTTCATTTATTGTAATTGTGCAATTGTAATTAATATTCAACATTTGCATTTTGCATCCGGAATCCGCATCTCTCCATTTGACTAGCAAACATTTTTGAGCATCTCTGCTCATCTCTGAAACGACAGCTCTCTGAGGATGTGCAGTAGTGGCAGCATTAAAAACAAGCATACCTATTTCATACAGGTACACTCTACACACTGTACTTTTTGGCATTCAGTGTATACTTCGCTGCTGCTGCATGTTTTGTAATGAGGGCGACGACGACAACAGGAACGACGTTTGCTGTGCTGCAAGTGAGATTACTGCCTGCCAAGCCGTCCTCATCATTCCTCACATCCACCAACATCCCTCGCCATTGCTGCTGAACAGACCCACAAATATTTAGTTTTTTTTTTGCGCTACGCCTCCATCTCTCCGCTATTCACAAATGCATTGCATATTATTGTACGTTGTTGTTTTTTGTACAAGTCGCTATATTAGTAGAGTAGTAGCATGTAATGTTGTGTTGCTGAGTGTGTGTGCGTGTGACGTGTGCATGTATCACGGCCTGCCTGACAGTCAGAAAGAAGAAAAACTGTGCATTTTGTGTATTTGGGAGGCCTGCCTGCCTATGAGACAGCAAAATAGCAAGAGTTGAGAAGAAAAAATGATCACATCGTCGTCGTCGTCGTCGCCGCCGTAGAGTAGACGCGATAGAACACGAAAAGGAAACAGAAAAGTAATCTCTTTTCTCTCTTTTTCAGCAGCAGCAGCAGCAGTCGCACTCCGCTGCATTTTCGTTTCGTTGTGCAAGAGAACAACTAGCTAATATTATTATTATTAATAATATTTTACCCCGTTTGATAGAGAGAGAAGAGTATATCTCGTCTATATAGCAGAAGAGAAGTGGTAGTAGAATAACAACATATTATTTGGCTGTGTGGTAAATGGTGGTGTTACGACGTGTATATGTGGCCGATGATGGAGGAGAGGCATACCAACTTCTTGTTACAAACTACTACAGCGACTACTAGAGAGCACACAGAGGGACAAGTGCAGTTATAATACCTTCAAAATCTTTTGTTATAGGACTCGCAGAAGAAGCAACACAAGAGCAATCATTTAAATTATTATATAAAATATTATTATTTATTAGTTTTTTGGGGAATATAAACCTAACTACTAGAGTTACTATTTTTTAGCTATAACTGCTACAGAGTTAATGTAAGAAGGGACACAGGTTAAAAAAAGTTAGGATGGGTCGAAGTTGAAAAGGATTTAAGGTTTTTTTTTCTGTGAGGGTTTTTTAGTTGTCGTTGTTGTTGTAACGGAACTGAAGGCTGCTGCTGGTGTGAAAGAGGTTTTTGGTGTGTTTTTTTGGTGGTGGAAAGAAGGGGAGATTTTTGTTGGTAGGTTGTGTGTGTGTGTGTGTGAGGAGTTGAGAGTGTGAGTAGGAGAAAAGGTTAGCCTTCTTCGACCCGAAAAGGAAGGCCAAAATGCAATAAAATCGATTTTTCTGAAGGAAAAATACAAGAGTCACCACACCGCAGACATATTATTCTCAAGTCAAGACTTTTGTCTTAGGATGCGATGATGACATTCAAAATGTCGCTGCTGCTTGAGCAGACCTGAAAACGATCCATTTTTTTAAATGGGGAGTAATTAGCAGAGATAGGGATAATAAGAACAAGAAAATCTTAGGATACATTTGTATTGTAATAATTTGTAAAGTTGATTGAAGGCTTGTGGATTGTTGTTGTAATCATAAAATCCAGCGAGTAGCGCAAAAAGGGAAACAAACAGTTATTTTGTATTGTCCGTCAAGTGTGGAAATAGAAATTAGTTAATCATTCTGACAACGACGGCGAGTAGTGCTGAGGATTTGAATCTCATCGAAATGGATGAGATGGCTGAGGAACCACCTCGGCGTGAGCTGAGCTCAGCTTATGTCGCTGAGAAGGAAAGAAATCTAAGTATGTTCGACGGATGGACTGAAGGGGAACAATTAGATTTCATTGAGAATCTACTGCTGAGAGTTTGCCACTACCAACATGGACAAATTAACGAGTTCCTAACGCCCATGCTCCAAAGAGATTTCATTACCCTGCTACCCAGTAAGTATCCCATTCTTTTATTGACATTTGGGGGTGGTGAGAACTAATGATAACTGTTGCAATTGTCATGGCGTGGGTGTCCACGCGGATGGTTGAATTACTTATAATTAATTAACATCATCCGCTGGTCATTGTTGCTTTTGTTTTGTAACTAGAGAGCATGTTTCCTACGACGTGCATTGTCCGTCTAATCTAAATGTACATGTGACTTTAACTATTATTTGTGGTAAGGCTATAACGAAAACTTTTAATTATACTTTCAGAAAAAGGGTTAGATCATATTGCTGAAAACATTATGTCTTACCTTGACGCAAAGTCGCTCTGCGCTGCAGAGCTTGTATGCAAAGAATGGAACAGAGTGATCTCGGATGCTATGTTGTGGAAGAAACTCATCGAACGCAAAGTTAGAACTGATACACTGTGGAGAGGACTCGCTGAACGACGTGGATGGTAAGATTGAAGTTTTAAAAGAAGGGTTGGAAACTATTTACCTTTGCATGCATTTTCTAGACAATCAATTAACGTTTTTGTTGTTGTTTTCTTTTTTTCCAGGATCCACCATTTATTTAAACCACGCCCTGGTTCATCCCACCCCGACAACAGTTTTTATCGTAGCTTATACCCTCGAATTATTCAAGATATCCAGGTGAGTATTTTATTCGTAAGAAGTGATTGTTGACAAAACTATAGTGGTTACTGTATTACATTCCATTACCATGAATGTCGCATGAAAATATATAATTAAAATATCTCTTTTTGCAGAATATCGAAAACAATTGGCTGAAAGGTGATCCTAATCTTCAGTTGATTAATTGCCGATCAGAAAATTCCAAAGGGGTGTATTGTTTACAGTATGATGATTCAAAAATCGTTTCCGGACTACGTGATAACACTATCAAAATTTGGGACAGGCAGACGTTACAGTGTACTAAGGTGGGTAAACATGAAAATGTAGAATGTGTGGAATAATTTATTAATGTCAATGTATTGTTATTATTCTTACAGGTGCTTACAGGACACACAGGGTCTGTTCTGTGCCTCCAGTACGACGAAAAAGTCATAATCAGTGGATCTAGTGATTCAACGGTTCGCGTATGGGATGTTAAAACTGGGGAAATGGTCAACACTCTCATTCATCATTGTGAGGCCGTACTTCACCTTCGTTTTAACAACGGCATGATGGTCACTTGTTCAAAAGTATGTATTAAATATTCATATTAATGGAAGTTGACAACATATCATCAAATGTCACAAATTAATCGTCATTGTAATTGATTTGTAGGATCGCAGTATTGCGGTGTGGGACATGAATTCCACGACTGATATAAACCTCCACCGAGTACTTGTTGGACACCGAGCTGCGGTTAATGTTGTTGACTTTGATGAGAAGTATATCGTTTCAGCGTCTGGAGATAGAACGATTAAGGTAATAATTAATTTTCTGGAGGATTTTCTACTCGTAAATTTCCTTCGGTGGGTATATTTATTCATTCAAATGTTTGTGTTGTTTGTTTTAGGTGTGGAACACTAGTTCCTGTGAATTTGTAAGAACTCTCAACGGACACAAGCGCGGGATTGCTTGTCTCCAGTACCGTGATAGACTGGTTGTGAGTGGCAGCTCAGACAATACCATCCGGTAAGTTTAAGACACACATAAAAGAAAGTTTTACAGCATAATTGTTATGTTGTGTTGAATTCAGTCACTAATGGGGGCAACCTTGATTTTATTTTTTATTATAGGCTGTGGGACATTGAGTGTGGTGCTTGCCTGAAAGTACTTGAAGGTCACGAGGAGTTGGTTCGCTGCATTCGTTTTGACAACAAAAGGATTGTTAGCGGTGCCTACGATGGGTAAGTTACTACTGTGATTTGCGACACGCTTTCAATGTACATCATGGTCACTTGTTGTAACACTTTTGCTAATTCTTAATATTATTTATTTGGAACAGGAAAATCAAAGTGTGGGATCTCCAAGCCGCCCTAGACCCCAGAGCTCCCGCCTCGTCCCTCTGCCTGAGAACCTTGGTGGTAATAAAAAAACTAAATTCTCACTAAAATTGAATGAATATTAATGTTGGGTGGCATATAAGTCACGAAATGGACTTTTACATTCCCCATTTCGACATTTCCCGCAGAAGCACACAGGAAGAGTGTTCCGACTCCAGTTCGATGAGTTCCAGATTGTCAGCAGCTCTCATGACGACACCATTCTGATTTGGGATTTCTTGAACTTTGACCAGCCAGAAGCCCTCCCGGCAATTCCCAAATCTGACGATGATCAACCAGCACCATCAACCACGTCACCTCACCAGTGGTATCCCTACCAAACAATGAACGAATGAAATGAATAAATGATTAATGGATTGAATGAATTTTTTTGCATCAACACATAAGTATTTGAATTTATTTATCGTACAGTCGTTGTAATAAAATAAATCTGTCATATCGCCTGACATAACGAACTACAGACTTAAGTAAAAAAATATTCCGTGTACTACTATAGTCTTGTAATTTCTTTCTCATTTGATGATATACAACTTCCAAAAAAAATCTCTACCGTACCAAAAAAAAATATTTTCCCTTCTAATTTCCGTATACAATGTCATGTCATCATTATCATACCACACACGCGGGCAAGATAACACTAAACATTTTTGTTGTTAACTGACAGTGAAATATGAGCAGCTGGAACCACATTTTTTCTATTTTACTTTCTTTTCATATATCATTCTTCTGTTATTTTCATGCTCCGTTACTTCTCCTCATTGTTACCCTTATTGCTTGTAACATTACCTACTACTACGTCGTGTGCATGTGTGTGTCGGCATGTCAGAGAGAAGTTAATCATGTTTATCTTTCTGATGATGATAATAACTTTTGAAGATGGCAGATAGAAATATTATGAAGGTGAAAAGCAAAGCCCTCTGACTCTCTCTCTCTATTTAACTTTCTACCAGCAAACCAACCAAAAACTATTCATCATCATAATATCCATTCCAACTTCCAACAAGGTTATGTTTATGGCAGGCAGGCAGGCATATTAAATGGCAATGGCAAAACGAGAGCAGTGGTGAGGAGCATAATAATATTCAGCGAGAGAGAACAAAAACGGGACTGCTTTTTTAAAGGTTTTCTTTCTTCTTTACAGCAAGCTTAAAGGATACATTGCACCAAAAAAATTTTCTGCAGCGATTGGTACGGGAAAAAAATATGTATCTAGATTACTTGCCTTACGCGACCATACACACAGGCAGAGTCAGTCAGGCAGCCAGCTGAAGCTCGTGTTATAAAGAAGTTGGAAGTGTAAGTAAAGGTGTTAAAAAACACAAGAAAAAAAGCACAATAATAGTTTATGATGATGATCACCATCATACTGCACAACAGTAGCAAGCAGCACGATACATTACGATGAACATCATCATCGTCTTTTTCGTCCGCGAAATACGCGAAAGTTGTTTTTTATTTACACAAGACACTAACCACATCAACTAGAAAAACTGCTGATGGCCTTGTTTTTTGAAGCTTTTTTCTCTCTCCTCAACCCTTTTTCTTCGCACTCCTTTGTGCACACTACTCCACTTGCATAATAGCAGTTATAGGAGCAATAATAATAATAGTTTACTTTAATACTCCTACTGCGCTGCAACACAACAAAACTGCTCTCTGCGTGTTAAGTGTAAACACTAAAAAAGCAGCTAGGACAAGGACCTTCGACATGGACACGACACGATACACGATCATCAGAATAACCAGCACAACAGCTTATTAAGCTGCAGCAATACAAGTGCATAGTTTTGTTTGGGAACACCATCCACAAAAATTCCTCTGACTTGGTGACTGACAAGGTGACAGAATTCGGAATAGGGTTTAATGAGTACTCCGTCTCCGCAACAGGAGGAACTGCGCTGCTTGTCTAGGGAATTCGTTCTTGGAACAAGATTATAGAATTGCTTTCCACAAATATGTCCTCCAGTCCAAGAAATTATAGGATTCATTGTTGTTGGACAAATAGTGCTGCTGCTGGACAGTCATTATCGTCGTAGTGGTCAGGTTATTGCAATTAATTCAGGGATTGTAGGCAGTATTTTAGAAAGTAATGAATAAGGGCTAATGTTTGAACATGGTTTTGGACAGTGAGCATAATTATAGCATAGGATTGTGGACTACTGATGTGTTGTTGTGCGGATTGTTGTTGAGTAATAATATTGATAGAGTTTGTGCAAAAGTGTTTTCTTTCAGAGGGCTGTCGTCGTAGTAGTTATCAAGTTAGTGGGATTTTGGTTTTGGTATTTATTTTTTAAATGTCAAATGTAAGGAAAAGTAAGCACATGTGTAGACTACCATTTGTTACCCCGGATTTACTACGGCTACTACGGTATGGGACTTCCAACAATGGAATATCTAACAACACCAAGTGGCCCTGAAACGGATACGTCATGGACTGATGATCTTCCTCTTTGTACACAAACGGGTTTGTTTCCAGCTAAATGAAAGATATTCTGATAAGTCAACATTCGTTTTGGAAATGTTTTGCTTATGCTTTCTTTTTATGGTGTTTGTGAATGCAGGTGTTGGATTTTCTCAAAACCAGTCATATAAACGGGATGGCCATTGGAATCCCGAGCACGAGTCAGAAGATGAAAGTTTCCATTTTCACGTCGAGGATGGAGGGATCAGCCTGTACGGAGTGTTTGACGGGCACTGCGGAACCAAGGCGTCAAAATTCGCAAAGGAGAAAATGCCAGCAGAGATTCTACTGGGGCAACTATTGGAGAATAGCTCTGAAGAAGCTGTCCGGGAAGTATTACGTCAAGCATTTCTCTCCGTGGAGAAGGAGTATTTTGCTGACTTTATCGGGCAGCAGTTAGCAGAGCGTACAAATATCCTTGCAGAAATGCCAATGCCTCAGGGGAGAAGTTTGTATGAGTGTTCCCCAGTTTTGGCTCGTCTCAATCAAGAGGTTGCGTCCGGAACAACGGCAGTGGTTGTATTAATTTTCCACGGAAAATTGTATGTTTCCAATGTAGGTAATAGTCGTGCCCTCCTTTGTCGAATGGACAGTGAAGGAGTTCTTCGTGTGGGTCAGTTGAGCGTTGACCATGACCTCAGGAATGACGATGAGCTTTGTAGGCTACAGCAGTTGGGTCTTGATGTACAAAAGTTGGTTGCTGCCGGAAGGATTGGCAACCAGATCAACACGCGATGTCTAGGAAACTACCTGGTGAAAGGTGGCTACAAAGAGTTTGAGCAACTTCAAAACGCCAGAGGCGACCCCGTGATCGCCACTCCTGAAATCCACCCCGGCGTCACGCTAGACGAGTCCTGCCGCTTTCTAATTCTATTCACCGACGGGCTGTACAAGGCCCTTAGTGAAGCCACCGAGAGTGAACAAGTGAATATCCACCTTGCACAAATGATCGTGGAAGAGTTCAAAACGCAGTCATCCCTGAACATGGTAGCGCAAGCTGTGGTAGACAAAGTGTCCCGAATGCATCACGACTGTTACATGAAAAACACACATCCCAACAAAGCAAATAAGCGGGGAGACATGACCCTTCTCATCCGAAATTTCAATTTTCCCCTTCCCAACTCGACGATGAGTCCACAAGCCAGTCGAACCCTTCGCCATCACCACCACCACCATGCACAACCTGTTGGCATGTACAACAGACCAGTCAATTTTCAATACGAAAGTAACAATGCAACGCCTGTAAACGCCACACTGGACGAGGGTGGGGCAAGGGCACACATGACCTCTACCAATAGGAGCATAACGACCAACAGTACCACCAACACAGAACCTACAACCAGTACTGATTCCGATCTTCTCACTCACTCGGATCATAGACTGACTCTTGATGAGAATGGAAGAGTTATGCCTTACGTTGACTTCGCAGATTACTACAAAAATATATGTTCCAAACCAGGGTGGACTGATGATAACATATTTTGATTAAGCAATATAGCAATAGTAATAAAAACATAATAATAACAATAATCATTGCCTAAAGTTCACTATTTGGTCGTATTTTATCTACTATGAACTATTATTTTGTTTTTGTTTTTTTTCATATCTCAGTTTTATTTTAAATGTACGTAATCCAATTTTAACGCCCAGGTATATATATAACGTGTATGCGTACATCACGTGTATATAGTAGATCATCGTTTTGTCATGTTATAATCGTTATTTGTGATGATCATCGTTCGTTATAACTCTACAATATCTACAGTTTATGTTTCTTGTCAGTTTTTATGAAAACCAGCGGGGAACTGTGTTTCATACGCTATTAGTTGTAAGTAAAAAATATATAATTTATTTACGGGATAAGTTTTTTTTTTGGTTAAAAAATCGCGATTAGCATAATACGCTCAAGGCAGTAATAATTAATTGTAACAATCAATGATGATAAACGAAATTTCAGTATAAAAAATAATAAAAAACAATAAATCAGTATATATAATTTTTCTTAATAAACTAGTTGTAGCAACGCCGTGTTGGATTATTTAGCCAAATCATCACATCGCATATCAACTACATTAGCTGAATAGGTACTTGTAAACTTGTAGGTGATATGTATTTATGATTTTGACTAAAGCCAAATTACTGAAGTCCGACAATTCGTCTTGCGAGAGATTTCTTTGACAATTTTTTCATGAAACTTACTTTAATTAAAATACGTTGACAGCATTCATTGCGCCGTTTAAAAAACAGAGATGAACATAAAATTGTATTTCAAAAAATAATCTTAATTATTCATATTCATGTGAAGGGGAGTTCGAGAGACATTTCATATCAATATGTAATCAGAATTTTTATTCTTCATAGCAATTAAGCTCATATTATGGGGATAAAATGATACAAGTTATGTTATGATCTGCAAAGTGAAGCTTAAAGGATCTATAGTCCTTTCTTTAGCATCAATATAATCATTCAATTTGAGTGTAAAATATCAATCGTACAGATTTATGTAGGATATATTATGTTTTACGTACACATTTGGTTGGAAGTGGAACTTGAAATAAACGTGGCTTACAATTGACTTCATAACCTGTGCATACGCATACATACTGTACACATCGATAGCAAATGAAACTATTTTCATCTTCATAATAAAATAGGCATACATTCTGTGATTTTGAGCGATACTCTGCATTAACAGTTAGCGTAAATAGGATAACTGTCACATTACAAAGTAAACTGTCGATTCCAGTAGTAGCAGGGCGTGATCAATCACTCATTCATTTACTATCCTATCACATATTCTTACCAATTCAACCAATTGATTGAAGGCTGCTGTTAACAAACCAATAATATTATGTTCATGTTGTTGTCTGGACCACCACCCTAAACTTGTCATCCTTACCGGTATTTTACATGCAAGCTTTGCTAATTGAAACGAGTGAAAATCTTGGTGTATTGAGGAATCTTACAGTTGTACATCGGTAAGCTATTTAACCAAACCAAACAATAAATCTATTTATTGTAGCGAATAGCAATAAGTTGACTAACATCAAAGGAATGACTCGATGATGCTGTTGCTATACAAAAGCAAGTATGCATGTGTGAATATATGCAATGGAAGTATATTTATGATATTTTCACAACTGCCAATGACACATCAAAACCATATTCCATATTCTTCCATAAAGACTCATTTTTCATTTACAGCTATTATGGCATTTATTTAACATGACTATCATCATCAATCAACTATCAGCATCAGCGTTTTGTGTTTGATCTCAATTTCCACCATAAATATTCCTAGCTTATGTATATGTATGTATCCCTGGTTGGAGGATTCCATTGCCCCGTACAAAACTTGCACGCTGAAACTGAATGAAGATGTGAAGAATCATGACAATTCAATCTATATTGCACTCAGCATTGCAACAAGATGTAAAATAATCAAATCAGTAAAAAATGTAAATGTGTCAATCAACGCTGAAATTGAAAGATAATAAGAAAACCGTGTTTGCCCCATCTCATCCAATCCCCGTCTTCCCTTTCCAACACTCCATGCAATTGTTGTTCAATTGCTACTTTTATTTAAACAGTGCGTATCTCTCATCTCGCCACATTGCATGAGAGACAAAATAATGGCATTGTAAAAAAATGAAGAATATAAATGTTGAGTGAATGAGAATATATAGCTTCGGCTTCAAATAATTTCCATAAATTCTTTTCCTTTAACCAAATAGAAAAGAAGAGCCACGCTTTTTTATACCAAATATATAATATACAGGTAATACGATCCTATTTCCCATACGTCTCCATCTCTCAAGAAAACTTTTTTACGCCCGTCTTTTTCATTAGCATTGGTAATTTCAATTATGCGTCTTACGTTAAGTATTTGAGAAAATCCTACTTTGTCTTAATAGGTATGCGTCTCACTCATACAACATCTTTAACGAAGCATTTTATTATTTAACTGAGCTCTCTCCCATATCTACTAGGAAAACTACAATACAATGCATTATAATGCATCCCCGTGGAAAATATAACCATGGATGTACATATTACTATTCTTCCGCCTTATAGCCCCCACCTCCCAAAATAGTCTAACAAGTCTAAATCATGGTAAATATTAAATATAACAGTTAACTTAATATATCCACCAAAAATATATTATAACGAAACAAAAAATGCTAGAAAGGCTACTGGATGCTGCTGCAACAACGCTTGCTAGAGAGATGCTATTGAATCGTTTAGGTAGTTTTAATACCATCGCATCTACCGACCATGTGTATACATGCTCATATTATATATGAAGAAGATACAAAGGTTAAAGGATGACACTCATCATCATCACCATTCATAATAAATAAATATATAGTTTTGTCTTAAAAAATTAAGTTAATGCTGTTGCCAGTTACTACATTGGTAGCAGGAATATAATATATCATATCATCACAGTTGGCTGCACAGGAAAATTAAACCTCTATAGCAACGCAATAGAGAGGCAGGGGCGTTGGCATAAAACTCTAACTTGGTGTTAGGTATTTCTCGTGTCTTTTTTGGCCTATGGACTACCTGCTTGCATGGCAAAATAGCACGGGCACAAAATCATACTCGGTCGACTTGAGAGGTGGTGGTGGAATACAGTGCGTTGTTATGTGTTTTGAGTTGGATTTGTTGAGTCGAAGAAGAAAAAAAACCACACATTTTCCCTTCCCTGTGCTTCTGCTGCTGATTCTCTTGCTGCTTTCCTTCACACAATTCGCATTAGAGTTTTTTTTACACAGGCAGTAGTACATACACTCTGGATGCACTTGCTTTTTGTCCTTTCTGGAGAAAAGATCTTCCAGCAAAACCAAAGCGTAGTAATCTTAATTATTTGGCTAGTTTTTTTCGAAATAGGGAGGTTGCCTAATAATAATCTTCCCTACAGCTTTAATTATTCTGTAAGAGTTTGGTAAAAAATTTAGTCTCAGGTTGTGGCGTTGCTGTGCGTCGTCGTCATCGTATAACAAATTTGTTCAGGGCAGTTTAAATTTGAAAGTAATTTTAGTAAGTACACTAAATAGTGTGACCAAAGATATACAAGATGGGTCCCATTTCCGCAGAACAGGCTCGAAATGAGCACAAGGCGGCTGTTAATCGAGATTATATTTCACAGCCAAGATTAAGTAAGTGGGGTGTAAACATTTTGGGTGTAGTGTGTTAATGGGGTGGTGATTAAAGTAGGATGATTGATAATGGTTTGTGGTTTGATTTCTTTTTGCAGTCTATAAAACCGTGTCCGGTGTCAATGGACCTCTTGTCATTTTGGATGATGTCAAGTTCCCAAAATATGCCGAAATTGTGGACCTACAACTTCCCGACGGCACTTCAAGGTCGGGTCAGGTGCTCGAGGTTAGCGGTTCCAAAGCTGTGGTTCAGGTACGGAAAATAGTACAATGATGGAGGATGTATGGGTTGGTGTAATCATTTGTGGAGTTTCATGGTATGGGGTTCGTTGAAATTAAAAAGGGTTTGTTATTTGTGTACGTTAACAGGTATTCGAGGGTACCTCGGGAATTGATGCGAAAAACACGGTTTGTGAGTTCACGGGCGATATTCTGAGAACGCCCGTATCTGAAGATATGTTAGGTCGTGTATTTAACGGAAGTGGGAAGCCCATTGATAAAGGACCTCCAATTTTGGCAGAGGATTATCTTGATATTCAAGGTGTGGCACCGTCGCAGTTGCGAATTGCAGTTTAAGCTTTCTAATGAATGTTTACAGGTGGTATGTAATACGCATTGTTTTTGTTTATAACAGGCCAGCCTATCAACCCATGGTCCAGAATTTATCCAGAGGAAATGATCCAAACTGGTATTTCTGCCATTGACGTGATGAATTCTATTGCTCGTGGTCAAAAGATTCCCATCTTCTCCGCCGCTGGTCTCCCACATAATGAAGTGAGTTGGTGTTAATTTCGGGTAACATATGGAAGTATATTAAATTGAGATTTACTTTACTCACAATCCAATTTTTGTTTTTAGATTGCTGCGCAAATCTGTAGGCAAGCAGGTTTAGTCCAACTACCTGGCAAATCAGTACTTGACGGACACGAAGACAACTTTGCTATTGTCTTTGCAGCTATGGGTGTGAACATGGAAACAGCCAGATTTTTCAAACAAGATTTCGAGGTTAGTGAACATAGTTACATACCTTTTTATATTTACTAAGCATATAATGCAGCGCTTCATTACTGATTCTTGTATTCTCACAGGAAAATGGTTCTATGGACAACGTGTGTCTCTTCTTGAATTTAGCTAATGACCCTACAATCGAAAGAATTATTACTCCACGTCTCGCACTCACCGCAGCTGAATTTTTGGCTTATCAATGTGAAAAGCACGTCCTGGTAATTCTTACCGATATGAGCTCATACGCTGAGGCGTTGCGAGAAGTGTCAGCCGCTCGTGAAGAGGTCCCGGGACGTCGTGGTTTCCCCGGATACATGTACACTGATCTTGCTACAATTTATGAGCGTGCTGGACGTGTCGAAGGGAGAAATGGCTCCATTACACAGATTCCCATCTTAACTATGCCCAACGACGGTAAGAACCAAACAATAAAATGATTTCAATAGTGCCATCATTACTAGTAAACACGACACTAATTAAATATTATATTTACAGATATCACACATCCTATCCCCGATTTAACGGGATACATCACGGAGGGTCAGATTTACGTCGACAGACAGCTTCACAATCGTCAAATTTATCCTCCAATTAACGTATTGCCTTCCCTGAGTCGTTTGATGAAATCTGCCATTGGAGAAGGAATGACCAGAAAGGACCATGCCGATGTATCCAATCAGCTTGTAAGTATGATCCTGGAAACAATGGTCTCCAACTTGACACGCCATGCTCCTCATTTTCCCAGACTTAATTTTAACCATGTCTTTGTTTTATAGTACGCATGTTACGCTATTGGTAAGGATGTCCAGGCCATGAAAGCTGTCGTCGGAGAGGAGGCTTTGTCAGCAGATGATTTGCTCTACCTTGAGTTCCTCGGCAAGTTCGAGAAGAACTTCATCTCCCAAGGTACATTGTCATAATGCTAGCAAAATTGTAGCGCCCATCTCACTAAACGTTGTAAGCTATGTTCTTACTCTAATGTGCATTTACTTTGACTAATTTAGGAAACTATGAAAACCGAACCGTGTTTGAATCTCTGGATATTGGCTGGCAACTCCTCCGTATCTTCCCGAAGGAAATGTTGAAGCGTATCCCTGCCGCCACCCTGGCCGAATTCTACCCAAGAGATTCCCGACACACTCAGTCTGCAAAAATGACCACCCAGATGTAAAACCGCGTACTTTCTTTTTGTTCAATGTGTTTCTTTATAATATTCATATTTCGGCAATCATAGTGATATAAATCATCGTTTAAATTTCAAGTATCTAGTAGTAAAAAAAAATCAGTCAATACATTGTGATGTCAATAAATAATTATGCATTCAATAATCATTCCGATTAAAAATAGTTACATTGCAGTAGATGCCAATATATAAAACAAAATATATTATAAATACATGCTAAAAAATATGCCACACTACATAAATGTCGTCAAAGTAATAAAGATATTAGTTGAATCCTAAGTAGAACTCAAATCTTGTGCGGATCTTAATTAATTGTCATTTCAAACGTGTTCACACAGTCGCATCATTTTATTTATGTCTCTGCTCTACTTCTCACTCAGCCAACAGGTAAAATGCCAATAATGCAGCTCATCATCACATCACCGCAAAAATAAGCAGTTTATATCCCAATTTGATAATGAAAAGTAACCTGCTGCACCTGCAAGAGAGCATCCATGACTATGACCACGCGTCACCCTGAACTTTTAGCCGTTATTGATGAGGCCGTTCATATGTTTTTAATGTCGACGCACATTATTAAGGATACTACGCACATTTTGGTGCGAAGGATAGCGAATAGTTAAACAACATTCTTTTATAAAAAAAAGTTTATAACGACAACGGTTTGATTGGATCTGTTACGCTGCAGCCTGTCTGCAGCATGTAAGGACTAACGCTAGAGCGAACCTAGCAGCCAGAAGAGATGAAATGATAAGTATCTTATCATAAGCTACCACGAACTACAACGGCAGGCATGAGAGTTTTTCGTGACAATTTAATAGTCAGCCCTTTTCAATTACGCGAGCAAGTGGCTTGGCTGCTAGTAACGTTTTCTAACAGGTCGGCTCTAACGTTTACATTAACTACTGTTGTCATTAGTCATCCGTTTTCTATGATTTGCGAATTTTTATGCATCACTATTGACGCGTTGCTACTGCCAGAATTCCTAATTTGAAATGTACAACAACTGCAACTGCATGCATATAAAAGGTTATATAACCACTTAACTTATCAAGTTAAATTGCTCTCCGTTCCTAGTTTTTGGAACAATGCCAATTCAGTCTGTGTGGCCGTCCACGCTTGAATGATTTGATAATTAATTGGTAATTTCGAATATATTTCTTTTTTTTTCTATTATACCTTAATTTGCATTTGCATTTGCTACAGCGCCGCCATTGGGTTGAATTAGAATGGAGTAAAAACATAATTTGTCTTAATTTGTTTTCGTTTTAACGGAAGATGAGCAATTTTGAAATTTGTTTCACGGTTACATTAAAGTGAAACGTTCCGTCCACTGATTGCGATCAAAACAACCAAAATCTAGAAAAAAAGACAAAGGAACAACGGCACTTCCTTTACGGGTTACAATGTACAGTGTTTACTTTGTTGTCAAACGAAGCGTATGATGAGCGTATAGAATAGTATTTTTATTCACGACTTCATTTTAACGGCCACACACACATAATATTTTGAAGACCTACCATAGCAACAACAACAGGATGACCCTTTTTCACCAAAATTAGTAGGTCATTTCCCGGCCTTGTCATGTTTTGATGTTATACTTGTGGTGGTAATAGAAGTAGTAACCAAACCTTTCTTGTAATAAAAGTGGTGGTGGTGACGACGACGATGATGATCATCATTGTTTATAAATTGGCAAATTTGGGATATTGTTATACAAGAGCCTTTTTGTGCATGATCTGATGACTCGTTGTAGTAAAAATAAGTAATTGTTGTACTTCTTGTTGTAAATGTGATGAGATGATGCATGCAAGGATGCGTGGCACAGTAGGTAGGCAACGCGGTCGTACTCATCATCATCTCCCATTTTTGCCACAACATCTTTATAGGAACTAAACTAACTAACCGTACAACATTTTTAATAAATGGAAAAAAATAATGCATAATAGATCTGACTGCATCCAAGCATTACTACCTGCAACACATCTTCACTAATATTTACACGCGCAAATAATGTGCATCACAATTTACAAGTGTTTTATAAACACAATCAATTAATCGACCACATGTACATCGTCTGCAGATGTCGTCGTCGGTCAAGCATAGTAACAATTAAGGAAATTTCTATAATTAGCTTTTTTATTGTATGCACTTAATCATTGCCAAGTTTACTGATGTAATACGAGATTAAGATGGATCTCTCTAGCGGAAATAACAATTTATTTCTAACCGTTTCCTAATTTGTGACCGGTAATATCCAAAATGCATGAGAAATGTGGACATTAGGCTATTAATTGCTCTTTATAATTGTGGCACAAAATGAATGATTACTAGTTTATATAATTCTTTAATGAAACTAATCTGTCTGGCTTTTACAAGGACTTTGTCTCAGACTGCCCCCTCGTTGTCACCGTTTGCCATTCTTGGCCCTGTAAACAGACTAAAGTTGAAGGCTAAAACTCTCGCTGTTTTTAAGGTTCCTTTTGCTGTTAATTACATTTGTTTAGGTTACTCGGAATAAAAGTGTTTGTTGACATGACCGTCTTGTCTCTCCTCCACTATCCTTCATCTTTCTACCAATCAGTGAAGTCATCTCCATTTAGATAGGTACGCCAGTTTTGGGATGCACTGCTGACCCTTACTCGCAGGTATTTGGGACGATTCGTAGTAACTGGGACTGCAAAAAAAGTGAGTCTGTTGTTGGTGGATTACGTGGTGTAGGTATGTAAATAATGCTAATCAACTGTTGTTTGGAGGTTAAATAGTGAAAAGCCAACGGCAAATTGGGATGTGCGTACAGAAAAAAGGCGACGCATAGGTAACGCGGAGATGCTGTTATTGCTGTTATCTAACAGTAATAATGAATACATCAACAAAAAGGGCATCATCATCGTCATTCATCCTACTCGCAGTCACATTTTCACGTACCCAGCGGAAACTATTATGCAGAGGAACGACAATTTCTTTACACATGCGAAATGAGAATCGTGAGCTTTTTTTTGTAGGTATGTAACATGTCGTCTATATCATCTCTGTATACGGTGGTGTGCCGGACAGAGAAAAGTTGTGTAAAGTGGTAAACGACCTTGCAAAGAAGTAAAATTATATATACAATATGTCATGTCATACATATTTCGCTTGACCAAGATAAGGATGAGGTGGATTATCAAGTGGCTCTAATGGAAACTGAAAATAGCGCGCGCTATTACAGTAAATACGTTAAAATCGAAAGTAATATTGTACATTAGCTGCACTCCCTTCTTTGACACATGCAAAATATTTTTTTTTTGCGGTAAAGGTCTCAAGAAGTGTGTTTTATGTATTTGTGCCTCTACTTTAGTTATAGTAAGTAACCATGCTAGATAATCAGGTAAGTAAATAACAGAGCAAAAACGATGATGATGATGATGAGACAATGATGCCAGCAAAGATCTCATTTTCTTTGTTGACTTTTGTGCATAATATGCATTTCCATTTATACCCACTTCATTTTTTATATATTCATATGCAAAACGTACGTGCAGCATTGAAGATTTGCAGAAGGCGTAGAAAAACGAGCGTGCAAAGATAAACTGAATTGAGGTTTCAAATAGTAATGTACGTACAAAATTTGAATACGGTTATCGTCATTATTATTAGTAATAGGTATATTGGGCTAATCATAAATATTTATGCCTTCCATAAAGTTAATATGTATATATGGAACACTGCAAAAGTGCAAAGCTCATCTACAAAATGACTCTTTAATAGTTTTTTGATGTGGCTTCTTAACTGGTGTAAAATATATGTAATGACTATCAAAAGCATTATAGTTTTTGTGAATTGGCGTTACCGATCCACGTCTTGTTTTGTCTTTTTGCTGAGCACGAGGACGAGCGAACAACCACAAACAGCCGCATGAACTACAATGCAAACAAAATAGGACTACTTGCATTTTTCATTTTTTTTTTGCTTAGGTACGCACAAAAATTGAAATTGAGAGTTTTGACTAAAGTCACACTACTTATACTACTACTACTACAACTAACTACATGATCGTAATCTTTGTCATGTCCACACACTCATGCACAGAAGAAGAAAGACAAAAGGGATGGAAGTTGTCAGGTAAACGCCGCCGTTATACTAGAAGAACATGAATGAAGATGAACGCTAAAACGTTAGAGCGTTCTGAAAAGTTGTCTAGTCTACTAGCCATGTATTATTACCCCTATTGTGCAGTTTTGTACTACTTGAATATATTAAACTGAGCATCCCATTATCTAATATAATGGATGCTATGATATAATACTATGATGGCGGTGATATGATTATAGCTTTATGTTGTCGTTGATTTTATTCCCGTGATAAACCGCTGTAGATGTTGGAAAAATGAACGTGATTAAATGGCATGTTCAAGCGTGAACATGTAGTCGGCGATTTCAAACGGAAAATTGTTGTCAGAAGTAAAACTCGGAAAATTCGCAGACCAGAATTCATTAGGAAGGAAGGAAGAATGACTACGACTCATGATTATGTATATATGCATGTTGGATAAGAGACAGAAAGACACACAAGGATTGCATATGAAGTTAATGTTGCGATTCGACTTATAGTAATCGCAACGTAAAGGCCTAGGTGCCCTTTACAAGATCGCTGTATGAAGTGCTATAGAACTTTCTGCATACCCTTAAACAATTTATTATTTTTTACGCGTGCTTATGTAGCACAGCGAAATATTGAGCAGCGTGTCGTAGATGAGCGCATGTTTTCATGTATGTATGTGGCGCAGAGAGGCTTTTTGGATGCTCATGCTTTTCATAATCAGTAATCAGCTTAAAAAAATGATTGCTGTGGTGCTGGTGCATATGCCAGTGTGGCACATTATTGTTAATATTATATCATTAGATAGCGGATGCGTGACTCTGTGCGTTTTAAATGAAAGTATCGGTGAACTATGCAGTCTCGTATTTGGAGCCTTTTAGTAGTGATGTCCAAAAACAAAGGACACACGTAAAACCATGCCTCCTCCACTTATGACTTACATCGTTTTTGCGTGTAGTAGCGTTTTATCGTCGTCATGATGGCTGTTATCATGGAATGGATAGAAAACGAATATCACGGTCAAATTCGGAATATTATGTCTTTATTGGAGGCGTGTGGTAGCAAATCATAGATCATTCTTCTTTGGACAGTTGTGTCGAAAGCTAACTCGTGCTTAGGGAGCTCTCTTAAGATATCGTTTTTTGAGTTGAAAATGACTTAAGAAAATCGTGTCCAATGTGTCACAAATCGAAATTTTTAGATTTTTCTGGTGGAAGCCTTTACGGATAGTATTCCTCCTGCTACATGGCATAGTATTATTTTGCAACTAGTCTGATGCTAGTGCAAAAAAAAAGTTGTGTTGGCAAATAATTGGCACCGTTGTAATAATTCGTGCAATTTTCTCTCGTGGTTCTATAATAAAACTCACAAACAGGAAAAAGCTTCGAATTTGGACTCTGGAAACCACACGCTTGCAGCGTATCATCGCATCGACAACTACAACGCATAGTACATTTTTGTGAAGTGTCTTGTCTACACCAACTTGCTTCATCATATAACAAAAATAATCCATTTCCTTTCTGCCCGTCCAGCCCCATCAATCCAAATTTAACATTTTTAGCTGTGCAAGTTATATTCATGCCATTCTCCCCAGAATTCCGACCAAATATAAGTGCAAAAAATATCGGTAACATGCTGCTCCAATCCGGTGTCAATAATAGGTGAATAGTGTTGTGTTCCCATTGTGACCCTACAATGTCATCATAACGGTATAATTTCCAGTGTCAATCCCCACGCATTGCATCGCATCCATTTTTTGATATTTTTCAGATAATCTATATAGTTTCAATCAAAAGTGCAAATTCTTGTGCATCAAAATGATTGTTTTCCCCCCACCATCGTTCACCCTGGAATGGGGTCTTTGTATTTTGACATTGGGATTTTGCTGGTGGAGATATAGGTAAGATTTCAGCTCTTTTGATGAAATACCATGTAGTAACAGGCTAATATTTTTATACGCAATTTGACAGTTCGACCGCTAATACCCTCCTATGACGTCATGTCACGAGGTTTACTAATTGATTTGATATGTCTACTACAAGCATGTTGAAAATTGCGCAGTGATTGCTCCTACGTTGAAAATCAATTTTGTGCTCCTACAATTAAAAACGAGATGAAAAAGAACTTATCCATGAAAATCGTTAAAATTGAATTCCTACACATCAACGTGCATATTTTTGCTGCAATAACGATTAAATTATGTACACGTGTAGTTTAACACGGAGTTGAAAAATCACGGGGTAAAACTGTCAAATCAGACAAGGGCAAAAAATGATTTGGCATGCGTGTAAACATTGCACCCATAAGTGACCATCTTAAACTCTTCAAGTTATATAACAAGCCATGGTGATAATAATGTGGCGATGATGCTCTTTTTCTGCTCATTGTTATGCTAAAGTCACCGTCGTGGTATTAATTTGTTCCTGTAGAAAAACCCAGGTGAATCCCTATAATGAGTTAGGTAGATGCGTGGTAGTGTTGATAGTGTGAACAAACATGGTACACATTAAAGCGAGAAATTGATGAAGTGACCCTGAGAGCCATAAACCATGTTTTATCACAAGGAACGCATGCCATGCAGATGCACATGCATGAACCTTTGAAATTTTCACTAACTCAACACAACTAACTGCAGCAGTGCAAAAGAAGTGTGTGCATCCACAGTGAGTAGTATTGCGACATTGCGCAATTAAACATAATAATTGAAACTGTCATCTATAATGACTCCATCTTTTTAACAAATACTGACTTTAAACAACGTTGTTGTTATTTTTTAATTTGCTCATTTTTTTAGTAGAAAACACAATGGAGGCTTGACACTCCACGCCAGTAATTTTACACTTTGTCGTCATTTCATTTAGGACGCCAGCGTTCATTATCGTTTCATTTTTTCTTTTTGCAGTTTAAAAATTTCCATTAGCGTTTCCAGTTGCCAACTGTAATGTCAAATTAGTTGAAGCGATGGAATATAAGCTGGCAAATGTAATCGAGTATAGAAGATGCTCAAAAGTTTTCTGCGTGGCTAGGTCTCTAATGTTGTGTGCTGCCAACAGAGAATTCAGGGTTAATTTTGGCTTCCGTGCACTTGTATCCCTGTCCTACTGACGAGGAGCCACTGAAGCCAAAAGGAAGATTTAATGATGTGAAAAAGAGGAGTTTTCTTGACGATAGCGTCAATTAGTTGATAGCATAATGCTTGTCGATAAAAGCATAAACAACATTTGAAACAATTTATCGCACACCATCTCCACATGGTCATTGGCCATACAAATTATTGATGGCACGTTTGCGTTTCGTTAGACTTCTCTCAAGGAATTTTAACTTCACACTCGGAACTACTGTGTGAAAATGGGCATGGTTTAATGGACATGGGCATCGCATCAGTTGCTACTGATGATGATGGTTAAGTTTTGTGCGTTGCAACACGACGTGCACCATAACCTTTTATTTATTTTTCCTTAATCATTTCGTGTACGAAAGCCCATTGTTTCCGTTTTCACTTGTTGTTAGTAGTGAAGAAGCTTATCTATGTCTTGAATCAGCTAGCTACATGCCCTTCTTCATGAATGAGTAGCTCCCATGGCAATTTTCTGCCAAAATCATTGGTTTGTTTATCATATCAAACGAAATAACGAATAGCTTTTTTGGAAGAACGATGCCCATTACATGATTCATTGGGTTTGTAAACACATACGCATATAAACAATTTTTTTTATTATGTCCAGTTATATCTATAATTTCCACGATTGTCTAATAAATTGTTTTATGGTCATACGGTACGCGGTTTCGTTCTTTTAGAAAATTGTTTCATATTTGTACAAACATTGTTTGCCGAAAAATAAGTTTCATATTATTATTGCACAATCAGATTATACGGTGACTGACGTGCGAGAGTGGTAGCGGCAACAGTTTCTTTCAGACGCACAACTAAAAAAATCAATTGCATTTTTCTGTGAATTATTTTGTACGCGCATGAATGCTATATTATCATTTAATATACAAAGATATAATATATCGCAACAAAGCAAGTGAATTCCACCTTCAGGGTTAGTTAAAAATTCAGGCACAACTGTTTTACTCCATTTTTTCGCTCTCTCGCTCACCTAATCCCTAATTTGGATGAATCATTTCTTCTCTGACTTTAAATATATTTCGCAATTAAATATGTTGTAGCATGAAAGGATGTGTAGGTTCACTGTACTCGCGGAAAACCACCAAGTGCACATGTTGAAATGGAGAGCTTTTAACTTGAGACTTTAAAAAAACTGTTTGGGTCACTTTTTATACATGTATTTATAAAAAATCATAAATAACAAGTTCATCATACTTCTTTGTACTCGGTCACAGCAGCAATAGCAAGCACTCAAATTGCATGCAAAATATACTCAGCAGATATAAACTTCCTTTTTTACTTGCGAGTTCCCGGTAGATATAGTGCATGCCTTTGAATACAACGTTCGTCGTAGCATATATAATTGCCATGAATACTTTATATATATCGATTTCGTAATAAGAACAATACTCGATTTTACAGTGTAATGAAATTAAATTCTTATACAATATTCATAATTTCATTATTAGTCCTATTTATCAATCTACTGATCAAATCCTCCAAACTAAATTCAATAATAGACGGAGTTATTTGGCTAGTTGGTAAAATAAATGGGAAAACAGTTGGACAACCGTCGCTTTGTCATGTAAAGTAGTAAGCATGTGCCAGACCAGTGGTGTACAGGCACCAACGGCAAAACTAGCTAAAAGAATAACACCGTCACATATATTTTCTATACAGATAGCTAAGTTATGTGTCATTCATTTTTATCATTATTATATTATTATGCTTACAAGAATTAATGGTGACTCTATCATAACTTTATATAATATGCATTACCTTTCCTTCTCTGCTTGTGTGTGACATGCTATATACTTATCAGTATGAAAACAGATAAAAAATGCACTAGCTTTGAATGTTTTGGGTCAAGATTTTTCACTATTTGCGTTACACTTTGCGCTGAATCCATAAAATGTCCGTAGGAGACATACGTAATATGCGGATAAAAAACAAAACATGTCTATATACCCTGTAATCCCATTCTCTGGTGAAGCGAACACCTTCGTACTAACTGTTTGTTTTTATAACACATTTGTTTGGTGGTAATAAGATATACCACTGTTACTACTGGTACAATGCATTGTAACGCCTGCGCCATTCCTTAATTTTTGTGAGCAACTAAACGCTTACCAACGCCAAACGCACAAGTATAGAAACAAAAATAAAATAAAAAGATTCTTGTAAATTTGTTTGGCATTTAATGCAGGTTGGCTGCAGCCAAGCCTTTTGAGCACGAGAATGCATGCTTACCAGTAGTAACCCAATTTCCGGCATTACATTGACTGTGAATTAGACTTGCAGCACTTCAAATTCAAATTTTTTCGAGTAGTAATGTAGTAAATAACAATAAAAAGGTAGCTTTCGCAGAGCTTAATAAGAAAAAAAGCCATGCTCAGTTGTTTTGTTATTGTTGTTGCTACTAATTGTATAAGAAGATGTAATAGGTAATGTGCGACAGAAGTGCTTGTCGCTGGTTGTCGTCCGCCGTGAGCGTGAGTCGTGGGCAGTCTATGCGATTTTCTGTTACACTGTTACTCGGCCACATTCTGTTACCTACCACTGTACCACTGCGAATCAAGTTCATTTTTATTTTTCGAACAAACAAGAATGCTGTTCTTTCGAAGAGTACTACAACTGCCTTTTCAATCAGTTCATTGTCCCTCCTTTATCTACACCAGAAGTGGCAGAATTGTCTCCTCAGGAACACTTTCGATTAATTTGTATAATGAATTTATTATGTGCTTGTTTTGGTCATTCGTCACTTGTTTCCAACAGACGCTTTGCGTCATCCTCACACAATCAAAACGTTAGGGGCATTCTGACACCCTGAAAAATTTGCAATGATAACCATGTTATTGTTATGATTTACATCGATTTTGATGTCTATGCCGCGCAGTACCTATCGCCAACGATAATATTGGAGCAGATTTTACTACCGTTGTTGCCGCTATACTTCTAAACTCTAGAAAACAACTGTAATAACTGCTTTTATGATTCATGCTGCAAATTACTTTGATTATGATGATAATTATTCTCATCATATCTCTGCTGCTATAGAATACGATAATGTGTCTGTTTTTTTGTTTCATGTTTATCACAAATAATAACGATGCTTTAAAAAGTGTTATGCAACCAAGAATAGGGGAGAACAAAAAAAACGTCAGTTACGGCAGATCTCGATTGGCAAATTTATATAATAAATACCGGTTGCTATAATGCTCCTTATAGTTTAGTGCATTTAGTAGACATTGGCCGCTAATAATTCTAAAAAGTATAATTTTCTTGTCTAGCGCTGTCTTACTTCTAGCCAATCGCATAGATCACAGTGGAATGAAATTTGTCTATTTGAAATGACTTTTTTTCTTCTTCTTCTTGCATCAAATCAAAATATCATATAATTGTCAGTGTGATCTTGATGCATTTTGATGTTCACTTACAAGTAAGTGAATAATCGTCTAGTACAAATGTGTACCTTTTTACAAATTGTTTCTCTTTTCATTTGACCATTTTTCATGAGTGAAAAGACTCAAGAAGACAGATGGAAACATTAAGAAGGCACAGAAAAATGAAATAAAAATATGTGCATATAAATGATGCCGTAGCCGTGCCTTTGTTTCTATTAATCCTACGCAGTATGCAAATTACCTACTATTTTTTAAATTTTTTTACAAAGTGTCAAGGGGATTTAATTGCTCAGAGGAAAATACGCATGCATCATTTCACATAATTACATGTAATGGCAAGCTGGATTTCGAGGAATTTGTAGCGTTAGTGTTACTTATCTTATGCAATATTGCAATAGTGGAGGGAAGTTGCACCAAGACAATGTATATAGGTAGGTAATGAACTTACCTGTGTAAATAAAGTAGGTACTTATTATTATTATCTTACTTACAGCTCCCATTTTTTGGGGTTTGCTGGCCTCTTAAGCTTCGGAGTCGTTTTTGTCTTTTGACACAAAGAGTGAAATGAATCACGAGCAATCGCAACGCAATTTCTTCAACAATTGAAATGATTACAATAAGCGATATGTACCCACTTCTATTATCCACAACAGGTCAATTTAGTAAACCTCACTAGTAGTGGAACAAACACATTATATTAAACTGCAGAGATTACAATCAAGAGATTTGATATTGACTATTGACTACATGCCTTTTTGCGCATGACCACAAAATGCAAGTAAAATGCAAAGTGCAATTTTTTATAGTTTTTTCTCCATTCGATCAAGTTTACATTTTAGCAGCAGGCAGGCTATTATTTTTTGTAAGTACAACATGCGCTTTTGTCTGCTGATTGCGAGATGTGAATAATTGTTTAAGTAGCGTCTGTCAACCGTACCATTACGTTTTTGTGCAGACGCGCTTACGCATTAATAAGATGTGCGCAAAACATTCAAATTTCTTGACCTACAAAATGTTTCAGTCATTTTGTTCAAATTTGGTACAAATGGATTTTGTTAATAGACGTGTGCATCTATGCAGCAACGTCATTTAGCTTATGACCAAGCAAAAGCTCAAAAACATCATTTCTTTTGTTATTCATTGACATTATTACTATAATCATTATATGTGTTTTTGACTTTTTGCATCTAGTACGTGACAAATTGTTTGAACATTATTGCATTTTTTTCTTGTTTCAGGGGAACGAGTGCTCCAAATGTGGTGCGCATGCTTCTAAAGAAATTAGAAGTGTTTTTGAGTCCTTCGCGTACGAAAAGTGGAGAATATTCAAACCAGCGTGAGGAGCGTTACCTTGACGGCATTCCTTCGACTAAATCAGAGCTTCAACCAAGAAGATACGGGAGAAAGCCTGATTGTTTGAAGAAGCCGGTGAAAGATCTCAATTTCTACAAAACGACACATGGATTTATTCACAAATCGGAAGATGCGGAAAATGAACAAATTCTTTGTTCCGTTTGTTGTCATCCACAGAATAAGGTACAAAAAAGCATGCATATATGAGCTATTATTAAGCGTGCGCACATGAGTGTGATTCACTTTCGACGATATGATGTCATTTTTATACGACCGTGCAATTAGGGATCCTCGAACTTTATTATACATTGTAAAGCTGTAAAAACGGAAGAATATTTTGCTTTTACTTTGACCTCTATGTATTAATATATGCCTATGTGTCTGGTCCCTCAATATACCTCTATCCATTCACTATTCTCTATATGACAAATAATCGGCATGTTTCTGCTACCTACCCACCTATCTTGCTAATGGCTCTTATTTCAGTCATACCATAAAAAGAAACCAGAATGGTTCCGTCGCCTAATTTGCAATTAGGTTAACCCAATAAACACGATGATTCATAGTAGAAGGAAATGCATACTCGCCTATACTACTTGTCATCTAAATTTAACTGCTTTAATATTATGAAACAGGGAAAATCGGAACGGAGAGCTCCCAGCACGGATCTAAGAAACTGCCTTGATTGTGACACGAGGGCCGCACACAATCCCTGGTATATACGCATATGTGCCTACTTTGTCTTTTGGTGGAGGAAATGGTTCATAGGCGAACAGTACTTTATGGTCAAGCTCAAAGACGTAAGTGAAACCAATTTTCATTTCCTCCTGCTTCCCAATTTTTTAAGAGCAACATGTCATTAATAAATAGACATAAAAATAAAAATGCTTCTGGAAAAAAATCATTTAAATGCCGCAGATGATGGCAGATGACAAAGTAAACCAAGCTATTGAAGATGCTGCCCAATTTGAGCTTCCTGCAACAAATGCTCCTCCTGGTACATATGACAAGTTAGTGACAAAGCACAGAAACAGAACGGAACGAATTGTATCAGGTATGAGAGCAAAGCAGGCGTCAAATCCATGGTTTTCATACTTTGTTCGGTAAGTGTTATCAATTTATGAGTTTCCACCCTCTCAACCAAAATTACCTCATATTATGCTTCTCAATTTTTGATGCAAAAATTTGCCGTGTCACATGTGCAAATTCTTGTAGACATTTTAATGTACTAAACTGTCTTTTCCGATTCATTAGTAGTTCCCCAAAGGTAACATTTAATACATTATATTCTCTAGAGATAAAAAAAATTATACAACTGTATACCGGCTAATCTGCTACACCATAGTAGTCGTCATCTCACGCATACATTCATACATTACAAAATTTTATATAAAAAAGTATGTTTCAGACCTGGGCCATGACCCATGTGGTTCATTACATAGTTTGTGTATGTGCCATTCTCTCTAAAAAAAGTGACGCCAACTTGAAGCGACCAGTACGATACTGATAATCATTTTAGTAGTCACAGCGGTTCAGACAACGTTTGCTCTTTCCTTGACAATGTATGTGCGCTGGTCACAATTAGTTGTACAGACGCAAATAATGGCACTTAGTAACCTAGAAAAAAATGACTTGCACTCAAATCTGGGCATATGCCCACAGCGCTTCTTACAACTTATATAATATTATCATCATCATGATCGTTGCCACCAGTACTACCAGTATCACTAGACGCCTAAGGTGAAAGAGAGAGTACTACGCTGAGATTAGAATGCACAGGAGAAAAAAATGTACCTAAGTCGCGCTCACGTTCTAAAACAACACGGCAACCAACCAAATTGTCATTTTTGTGTTTTGGTTTTTTCATCCTCTGAAATAGAAATGAGGGTCAAGCAGTCATTATCAAGTTTTTGGATTTTGTAATCATCTTAATATAATCATTACCATCATCATCAGCGCCGCTACGTTTAGCTTCTTCGTTTTGTATGGACGCTCCTCCAACACTAGGCATATATCGCCACGACGACAACGGTGATGATGATGATGATAACGATGACTAACCGCTGCATTTGCTAGCGCTACTACTAAACTACATGGCTCCAAATTGAACGACATGCGCATTACATATTAATAGCATGACATTTTATATAAAAAATGTCTACTATTATTACCATGTCCATCTGCGCCGTGAGCGTACTTTTAATAAAGTCAGCAGTGCAGTGATGCCTGCCTGCCTGCATGTCACTTTCATGTTTAATAGCTAGTTAGTTGCCTTCGTCTATTTCGAAGCTAGAGAGATTAAATATGCATACAAGAAGTAGATTGTATAAAGGAATCATTACTATTATTATTAATAAACGTATAAAATGGCACTTGTGCACTTTACCTGTAATTATGTAGGGGCCCGTTGCTCTGCTGTGCTAGCGTATTTATGTTGCAGTTTTTTATTTATTTTGAATTCTTGTGGCTTGATGACTAACCACACATTTAAAAGGGAATGTCATACAACAGCATGGAGTAGTAAAATTGCTAGAGATGCACAGGCATGAATGAACCTATGAATGGGTTAATGGAAGGATGCATGTGGGCGAAAAAACGACGACATACGTATGACAACGACTACGAGTTTGATACCAAAACGATAAAAATGACGATGATAATGATCACGTATGTACTATTATATAACGGAGTATAACCACATTATTTAGCGGTCGCCTGCGCGCGCGTAAGTATACTACAGTACTCTGTTGGGATTCTAGGTCAATTTACGCCAAGACATAGATAAAGTGGTCATCTCTTACCTTCATTTCTATCAAGTTAGAGTGCAAGTTCAAGTTGCGCAACATTAGTATGTCTAGAGCGTAGCAAATCAAGTGCCAACTTTTGTCTTGATAGATTTTTCTGTGCCTCCTGTCAGTAGTATTCCAAGGAGCACGCTATCGGCAGCAGTAGCAGTATGCATGTACCGCTTTCCAATCAATTGATATCACCATTATGTATTATACTGACGATGATCAAGTAGTGGTCAAAAGGGGATGAACTAGAATGACAAATGCTCATTGCCACAAACATACTGCTAAAAATGAATATCAAGGCAACGAAAGTGTTCACCATTATTGCTTTGTTCCAGTTTTCATCATACAGGAGTCGTCACTTATATGTATATACTATAATTAATTGCTACCCCCTTTACATACATTTAATATCCCGAAGAAATGATGGAGGAACCTATTTACTTGCAAGAAGATCTAGTTGAATGTATGTGTATTATTATTTATGCGATGACGGATGATAATCTTGAAACCATTGTTACAGGGTGGCATCATGGATTATTGGGAAAACGTTGGGGAGGATTTATCCTCAAATCTTGGTGCGAAATAGCCAGATTGAAGTGATTCGGAAGGCAAGAGAGTCCGGAAATCCGATTGTGTACTTGCCAATACATAGAAGTCATGTTGACTACGTTCTGGTGTCATGGATCCTTGTTGCTTGTGATATCAGGGCACCACTTGTTGCGGCTGGAGACAACCTAAACATTCCAATTTTCAGGTCTTTTTAGCATCGTAACAAACAAGATATAATTCCGCATTTTTTTCTTTCTTTAGCTTCCGGCTTGTTTTTTCTCTATTTCCGTTTAAAAATTGAAATATCGAAATCAAACATGTATATATAGGAAGAGCTTAGGATACTGATTGGAACTTTGGTTATATATTTTCAGTCTGTTGATGAGAAGTGTTGGAGGTTTCTTTATTAAGCGCAGATTAGACTGTAAAGAGGGAAAACGGGATATTGTCTACAGAGCTATATTGCACTCGTACATGACAAGAACCCTCACTGATAACAATGATCTCGAATTTTTCATCGAAGGGGGTCGTACAAGGACGGGAAAACCATGTTTGCCGAAAGGTCAATGAAATAACTCATGACATTGTTGTATTGTATCATGTATACATCCATTTCCCTTTTTAGCCATTTTTACTAACCCATTGAAATAATACAGGTGGACTTCTCAGCATTGTCGTCGATACGCTAATGGCAAACAAGGTGGAAGACGTGCTGATCGTACCTGTTAATTTTAGTTATGAAAGACTGCTAGACGGTAATTTCATTCGAGAACAATTAGGTCGACCAAAGGTGTCAGAAAGTTTTGCCTCTGCCGCTCTTGGGCTTTGGAATTCCTTACAAGCAAAGTTTGGCAGCGCTCGCATTGACTTTGGTCAACCATTTTCCCTTCGGGTATGAACTAGACACGCAACATTATGAACAATATAACCACTTCAACATAGTTTGTGCAAAAAAGTGTCATCTTTGTCTTATGCAAAAATGTATTTGTTTATACAACAGGAATTCGTTCATGCTTATCAAGTTGGGAAAATTTCATCGCCAATATCCTATCCCTATCGCATTGGCGACCAACCCGTCCACGTTAAGGGAGACGAGTCACCAAGCATTTCCAATTCATCCTCAAAGTCCTCAATTTGCTCATTTGACATTGACTCTGCTGAACAAAGGGATCTGGTCAACAACCTAGCCAAGCACGTCCTTTACGGTAATGTGTTATTCGCCTTCCGTTATGACATTTGTATGCCATCCGGCTTCATTCATTTCCAAGATGATTTTTCAAATTTTTTTTCTAATTCGGGATTTTACCAGATGGACAAAAATGTTTCAGCATGATGTCAACGAACGCCATTGCTTTTCTGTTGCTCAACAAATACCGGCGAGGCGTGAGTACCGCAGAGCTGGAAAAGGAAATAGAGATGCTCATGCAAGAAATGCTTGAGCGTGGATATGATTTGGCAATTTCTGGAAGCACGGAGGAAGTCATAAAGCATGGAGTAGGATAACTATGAAAACTACGCAATTTTGAAGATAAAACATGACCTATTAATGAGGAATAAAATGAATTTGCAATGAAATATTTTTTTGTTCCTAGTTAACTGTTCTTGGAAATACGTTAGTTCGTCAAGAAAAGAAGCCATCCGTGCATGGTCCAACATCTTTTGTTTGTCCGGTGACAATACTTCCTAATGTAATTGAATTAGCTTATTACTCCAACTGTGTGTTACCTGCGTATTCTTTGGAAGCTGTCGTAGGTATGGACTAGCAATATTATAACTACAGGATTATCTATGTGGTTAACATTCTCTGTTTTCTCCGAATTTTATTTGTTCCGTTACATTATCCTTAACGCTACATCTCCTGAATTTCAGCGACCACCGTTTCCGTGCTGTCAGGAGCCAAGCGATCAGAGGCAGAGTCGATCAGTATTGATGAAAATGTTCTAATTTCAACTTGTCTAGAATTTTGCGAAATTCTTCAGCACGAATTCATTTTTGCGCCTCCATGTGTCCAACTGGAGGACGCGTTGAGAAGTACAATAAAATACATGACAAAGCAACAAATTTTCTATAGAACGGTAACTCCCAAAGAAAACATTTTGAATTTTAGACAACAATATATTTACCTTTGCATGTATTTTAAGAAAAATATCATCTTTTCTTTATAGGAATCTCATGACAGAGATATGGTTCATGTCGATACCAAAAATCTTGAGCGGATAGCATTCCTCACCACCTTGCTAAAACCAATCATCGATACGTACTACACTGCCGCATGTGTATTGAAACGTCTTGTAGGTCACGAATGTGCTGAGAAGCAACTTCAAATGGACATTTTGACCGAGATCAAGGATCTCGTGCAGCACGACAAGTTGGATTACAGTGAGTGTCTTTCGCCAACGAGAAAGAAATCCTCGTAAATGAATGAATGCTTAATACCAAGTGTCATTTTTATTCCAGGTGAAAGTTTGGCTATGGATCCAGTAAGGAACTTCATCAAACTCATGTTGGGATGGGAAGTACTGGAGTCGTACAAATACGATCGGTGCACCATTTATTATCTTCATGATTACTTTGATAGCGAGAAAACAATGGAGGAAGTAATCCGAAGAGTTCAGAGATTCCGAGTGGTAAAATGAATTTCTCAATGTACTAAATGATTTAAAATAAGTCTGCTACACTATTAATTAGATTTTGACCACTACACGCGAGTAAACGTAACTTTATTTTTATGACATTAATTACTACTACAACTACAGCGCACGACATTGTATGTAACTTTTACAAGAAATGTCAAGCGTGCTTGTGTTTTGAGAATTACTTCAGGAACTGAATTACTAGTATACAAACTCTACCTGTAACTTTAAATGGAAAATACATAGTCATCTTTGTACATATTTATATAAATAATGTGTAAACGGTATAATATTTTGTTTCTAGATAACTAAAAAATGGTTTTAGCATAAGTGGTTGTAGGTCTCTCTAGGCTTCTGTTCTTCATAGAACTCTCCAGTGATTGTTCAGTTTTAATACTTTTATGTTTGAGCTTCCGTTCACCATTTGGAGCATGATTAATTAATTAACTATTATTGTATTTAAAAAATAGTGGAATCGTATCTACCTTGTGTCCTTATAAATACTTTTTAAATGCACAGTAAATATTTAAGGGTCAGTTGTAAAAATTAGCAGCTATGTCTTTACAACATTGGTAAACTATAACGGTGATTGATTAGTCAAAGTAATAAGTGCTATGAATAGGCAAAAGGCAGGGATATTTTGCATTCATGTAATACTATTTTTCTAGCTACTATTATTAATTACTTTATTCCAGATTTTTATTAGTTATATTTAATGTATCTGTGTACAAATTGTATATAAGGTTTTTTCGTAAAAAAATCATGTGTAACGCCTTCTCGCATACTTTATACATTACAGATACAATAATGTGATATAATTTATTTCAGTTTTGTTTCCCCAAGAAAAAAAGTATTGTACTTCTATACAAGTAATAATTACCTAACTATCGTTTTGTTGATTTAATGAAAACATTTAATTCAATCTGTACATTCATGCAGAGACATAATCCTTTATATTTAAAATGTTATTTTATTATTACGCCTTAGTTTATTGCTGTTGAACGAGATGTATTGTATGTATGTATTTTACATTTAAAACTAATGAAAATATTATGCATACTAAAATTTATATATTACAACAATAGTACTATGATGAAATAAACACATCAAGTCTGATTATATTTTATTTTTTAACATAATAATCCAACAGATGTGAGTACTCTTTTGACCGGGTATAGTTCTGTTATTTTAACTGATTGTCTGTGTCAGTTTGTTTTTACTCGACTTACGGAATAGTCTTACATACTATCATTAGCCAGCTAAGTTTAATATACCAAGTAGAAGGAAGAAAAATACAACACAAAACATATTTGCCATCAATGGCATTATTCAAAGGTGGAGGAAGATTATCTGTCCAAGAATAAGGACGGTTAATTATAGAACACAACTATGATTTACTGACTGTCCCCATAATTACAAGTCAAAGAATTAGTTGCTCAGAATGCATTTTCAATGTTTTTCTCTTCTCCGGTTATCCTGAAGTTCCTTCGTAACACGCCGTACTCATTCTTGAACTCATCACTCTGGGGATACACGTAGAACGGGGTTTCATCCGAGATGCATTGGTCAATCACGTGGGCGACTCCATTGGTTAAAGTGATATCTGCTTTCAATACCTTGACGCGTCCATTGATTCCGCCGAGGTGTCCTACAAAATAATGTCAGAAAGTTTATTCATTTAGTGCTGCATGGATAACGGAAAGATAATTTTGTCCTATGAAAATTAGTGTGAACAATGTACTTACTCGCAAAGGTATCACTTGTCACTTGCATTTTGATTTCCTTTTCATAATTTGTCAGCAAGAATTCATTATTGATCATGCCACTGCTGTAATATGTTCCATTGACCACGTGATAATTTATGAAATCTACGAATCACAATTAGACATAATGTCATAAAAATGGAAAAGAGTCAAGTCACAGAAAATACAAACATGAAAGTGTTTGCTTACGTCTGAGTTTATCTCTGTCTGAAAGAAACGCGGAATCATTCAGTCTCTGGACTGCATCGTTTACTGGAATGAAAAGAGTGAATGGTCTAAGGTCTTGGAAGTTTTGGACGAGGTCAGCCTGTTTAACCAGATTCCAGAAACCTGTGAAACATTTTGAGAGAGAAAAGAGTTATTTGATTAGCAATTCTTACGTTTACTTTTGGCTATAGCTGTGTAAATGCAAAAATATGTTTACTTTCGAACTCCAGCTTTTCACTGAGAAATTGGGCTGCATTGCGAGGAAGATTGGGCATGAGCACCTTATTGACAATGTGAAGGCGACCATTGCTGGTGAGAATGTCTCCCTTCTCCACCTCTGCTCCATCCACGGTAATGGTTCGCTACAGGAAAGGTATATGGGGCATTATGATTCATTCGGCTGCTAATCAACCAACTTGTACCTGCACTCCCCTTTTGGACTGCGCTGGATTTTATCATTATCAATGGACATACACCTATGCCTATCAGTACTTACCGTGTCGGGAACAAGTGGTCATTTGCTTATCAAGAAAATCATATAATTGTGCTTGCACTTACGTAAGTATTTTCTGGCTCATATATATTAATTCTGAGACGGTTTCCACCTGGTCTTGCACTTAAAACCAGCTCTTCATTTTCCAAGACAGACAGAGGCAAATCTTCCTTAACCAAGTGGTTGAGTAGGAGTGCCTTTTTCAGTTTCTTGTCAACGTCCAAGCTATCCCTGAACCATCTTGGCAGTCTTCGGAAAGCAGCATCCGATGGAAGAAACAATGTGTAATTTTCTGCGAAAAATAGCATTATAGGTTAAATATCACTACTATTAACATTTAACCCCATGCTACTCCTTCCATCTTTTTTTCGTGAAACATAATAGCTTTGTATAATATCCTTCTGCTTACTTGTATGCTCAAATAGCGGATATAGTCCTGATGACACAATGAGGGACCGCATAATATTGAAATCCAGCGTTTGAAGTAGATCCAGAGTGGGACAAGGGTAATTAAAGCGTGCATTTGGCACTGGCGGCACACCAATGAACTGATTCACACTGCTGAGACGAAATCCATTCGGCACGTATGGTTTCAAGAATGGATGCCCACATGGTGGTCTGGAATGTTCCGGAGGTACCATGCCTGGAGCCAGAGGAAGGAGTGGAGGTAATTGCGAACTTGTTGGTGGCACACCTATTGGATAATAACTTCCGTCTAATGGAGGTGCAGCGATGGGATCATTCATAGATGGAGAAGGTACCACTGGTGGATTCTCGTAGAGTGGGGGTGGAGGTGGAAGTGAGGCGTTATAAAGAGGCGGAGGTGGTGGTAGAGTCATATTACCCTGACTATCACCACTTGGAGGAGGTGGGACGGTAAGGAATGGGTTTCCTCCAAAAGGTGGTCTATTAGGAAACACTTGTACCGGCACAAGTGGAATCAAATGAACATTGTCTGGATGAAGCATTGCATTTGTAGGGTAGAAGGGCTTCAAGGGGAAGCCAGGATTGATTAATTGGGGATTAGAAGAGTTTGGGCCTTGTGGTGGTGGAGGAGGATACACTGGGAGGCCTGGGTTTATTAACACATTGGAAGGCCGGACATGTGGGAAATACGGCTTTTCCGGTAGTCCAAGGTTAACTAGCACATTGCCTGGACGAGGAGTTGTGGTTGGTGGTGGTGGCGGTAGTTCAGGAAAGCCGGGATTGATGAGTACATTTGCAGGTCCAAACGGAGAGACTGCTGGGTATTTTGAAAATGCTTTAGGGTCACTGAATGATGGAGGAGCATGTAGCGAACCTGTAGTTAACGATGGAGGTGCTTTCAATGGATCAACAACGAGTGGTTGGCCTGGTTGGATTGTTGCAGGATCTACAAGTACAGGCTGAGATGGCTTGATGTCCACTGGACTCACATGAATTGGCTTTGTTGGATCCAAAATCGTTGGGGTCACTTTGACGGGATCGTGAGGATTTGTAACAACAGGGTTCACTTTCACCGGGTCTTCAGGATTCAGAGGATCCGGCTTGATCAGAGAAGGCAGTGAAGGCTGGGGATTTTCATGGGGCGAAAATGGACCTGGTGGTCCAGCGGGACCCTGACCAGGTTGCACAGGATTTGGGAGACTTTGAATTGGATAAGGACTAGGAATGTTTTGACCAGGGTAAGCTGGAACGGACTGACCAGGATAAGGAAACTGAGGATTTTGACCTGGTTGAATGGGTATAAAAATGGGTGACTGGTGTCCTGGATGCTGTGGAAATTGTCCGGGAAAATGGGGTGGTGGTCGCGATGTATCAGGGCTTCCTGGCGGTGGGGGCGAAAATGGATACGATGGCGGTGCTGGAAGATTATCCAAGATACCAGGATGTGGAATATGTGGTTGTTGATATTCCCCATCTCCTTGAGGCTTATGATGCGCAGGCATCATTGGGGGAAAGGGACACAACAAGGGCGACAACACCACCGGAGCCGGCGTTGTTGTGGTCGTTGTCGACATGGCACATGGGTAACTGTACGGATTAAATTCCGGAACATGATGATTATTAGGTGGAAACTGTTTCGACGTGCCAAGTCCGAAAAGATTAAGAAACTTTTTGAAATTCGACGTGTCGTCGACAGAAGGTTCAGAAATGCTGTTGTCACCGAAATTTTGTCCAGCCGTAAGGCACTCGATAAAAGTCACTATAAGCAACAGTCTCAGTAAAAGATCCATGTTGCTTGAATCACAGAAATTTTCACTAAATTAAAAATAACAATCACCAGTAGAAAATTTTTACGAATCGTTCATAACACTAAACTCGCAATAACGTACTAAAATAGCCACCATCACAAAAATAACGAGACTGAACAAAGTACAAATGAAACGCTACAAGTTTCGGACAGAACTGAAGCAAAAACCTGAGGACATTCTGATTTTTATTCCCCGTCCTCCAGAAAGGTTTCTTCTGGAAAAGGAACGAAAAAAAATTCTTCTACCTGTCAGCTCAAGCAGGACAACGGCTTTTTTGTCATATAATGCATCATTCTTCAACAAAGGTCTTCATAATGATCAGAAAAGATATGCAACAGCATTCATTGTACATATTATGGAGAAGCGCATCATTCATTGTTGTACTGGTTGCACCACAACAACAATATACAGGTAACCAAACGAAACTAATGATTCATATTTCATACACGTCCCTTCCGTACACAAACCTTTGAAAATAACCTGCAAGCCAATCTTTACAATGCTGAAGCTAGGATGCAATTCTGTAACAATACCTTATTAACGAAAAAAATATCTTACAATAAAATCACTCAAAAATCAAAGTGGAACATTTTTACCTGTTCCAAATTTCTAGCATATCCTGCTACTGTAGCAGTTTGTATAAAGAACTCATGTAGGTAGGTCTGTTAAAGAACGCAACACGGCAAATTACTTCAGTAGCGAACATGATCATTAAATAATATTTCGTGTGTACGCAATAATACGCACTTCCAGTCTGTCGTTGCAGGATAGCCTTCAAAAATATAATCATGCACAGATCAACAAGATGTTCATTCAAGAAAGAAAATCGTTTCAAGATATCACATCACGATAGACAGACAGAAGGATCATCTTCCTTTTCTGCTTTTCTTTTACAATAATGCGGGCAGCAAAATGAACCAACGAAAGTAACAATATGTAATAATAAAACCTTTTTTTTCAATTTTGTAAAATGCCGAGCTTCCTCTTTGGGCATATGTATTGCGGGTGGTGGCGGTGGTAATGGTTATCCTTATGACAAATGCGTCTCGCTGGAATTTTTTTACAAAAAAGTAAAGGAAGTAGAAAATGTATGTTACCTACTTCTACTTTAAAGTATCATCAGTGGTTTGTACATTGACATGATGTGTGAGTGAGAAAACCAATGGAGCGAAAGAATAAGTACCTGAATGAAGGTTGGTACTGGTGCCCTTAATTGCATGTTGTTGTATACCTGCGTGAACCTCGGTAGCACCCCATGTTGTTGCATACTTTTTCTTACTAAACATCATAGGCAGCAAAATACTTATCTTGAGAGAACCTTGAACTAGAATTTTTATAGAAATCGACAACAGTAACAACATTGAACATTACAGCTTGAGACTTGATAAATTACTTGAATCTCACGGTGCAATCATTTTTCAGGTTGGGATAGGACGGAGAAAAAAATGTACAAAATTGTTGTCTACGCGGCAGAATGAACGCTAACAAAAACTAACCGCTCTAATGTCATCATCACTTTCCTTATCAATGATTTATTCAGCATTTCATTTTGAAATTGTACTGTTGATTTAATTCAACTTTCTTTTCAATGAATCAATCCAAAGTAGTTTCAATCACGTGGGAACAGGACATAATACATTCCATTTTGAAGTAATCAGACTATTTTTTTGAATTTCATTGAAAATAAACGATACTACATTCTATTCCAATATCTGTAGATAGTTTTGTTACTTTCTTGTATGCAGTTGTACATGTAATGTACAAGCTTCAATCTGTCAAGAAATACATGCACTCGACAATGCAGAATGCAGCGTCCAGCCAAACCCGACGAGACATATCTGTGGCCCACATATTTTCACGTTGTAATTTGGTTACATTTCCATTTCTAGTTATACCAAAGCATTTTTTAGTATATGGCCGTCCATCATGTGCATTGTTAACTTTTTACAGTGTAACTGTCAAAAGCATTTTCTGAAAAGTTGCTTTGGATACTACAATTGTTATTGTCATTTTATTACCTGCAGGCTTTCAGAGTAGGGAGGTCTCGCAGAGCAGAAGAAGGACAAAAGGACTCAACAAAGCGGTGTTTTTTATGCAAACGAGCCGATAGTTTTTTAACCTAAAAAATGTACGTGTTGCTCAAAGTTTAAAGATTTTATTTTTCTGTACCGGCACCGAAAGCTTGAACATGGTAACAGTTTGATGAAAATGCATACCTATCTGTCTCACGATTGTACACAGATTATCCTACTGATTTCCCAGTGCATTACTAATAATATTGAAAGATTTAAACATTTCTTCAGATCAAAGCTTAAATACTAAATGAACCCAGTCGTACTGATGGCGACCCAAGATACTGACTATGAGATTATATTTTTTGAAAGTTCAGGTATGTATAAAATGCATAACTTTCATTTTCAAAAACAAAAGGAATATTAAAGCGAGGGTAATTCGGGTCGTCGTCTGGGAATAATAGTCTAAAATCCAAATAATATTTCGTTAATATTTTGCCAACAACCTTTTAATCTGGACCGTAGATCAAAGTGTAGATAGGTTGTAGGTTAAGTAGATTACGGTTACTAATATTACTTACTTAGGGATATTTTATTTCCCTCTGATGTGAATACTTAGAAACAATAAAACATTCCTTGCATTGTTAACTATGACGCAATCTGCTCGACCAAAAGCGAGGGTCATTTTTTAAAAATCCTACAAAAAGATTATCGTTATGAAAAATACATTCCGTTAGAAAGAAATTTTATACTTTCGTCTGGAGTTTTTATGCTTTTCTATTTTTCTTTACAGAATACCTGGCCATGGTTGGTAGGAATTGGAACACCGCTGCTGCTGCTGTAATAAAATATAACAGCATCCATTTTTTTGGTTGCCGATGTACAATGCAACAATAACAATGAGTTTTACATGATAAAGGCCTTTTTGCTTTTATTCAGATGTCCTTGACCCTTTATCCGTCATCAGTCAACAAACAAAATACTTTACTAGAATTTCAGGAATGAGACTTTTACAGACAGAAACCATCGTATACGATTTTTTTGATGATGCACTATTGTTGTGCATGGAGTCCAGTTGAGTTCCTACGTCCTGCTACCTCAGTTTTTCTCCATGCTCCCTTCGCTTCCTACTGTCTGCTTAAAAATCATACCTGTTGCGTTGTATAATCATATCTGAATATCTTAAGACTACAAGTCTGCGCGATAGGTAAGAAGAATATAATATGCTGTGATAATGGAATGATTTTTTTTACTTTTCAGTAGCAATAATATTTAACATGACATCCGTTTTCCCATGCAACTTCACAAGACATTGCTTTCCATTTACATACAGGTATGCATTTTAGCTATACACGTTTTCATTTCCTTGTTTTCGAATGACAGTCCATTCCGTTCATTCTTCCATACTAACAATCATAATCATAGTAATATTACGCATTGGACAAGTTCCATGAAAGAAATGGAGACAAATTGGAGATGGAGATCAGTAGAGGAGAGAGGAGGCCATGAGGCCATAGACCATGAATATGCCTAATGAAGCACACTAATTGACTAATAATATGTACGTAATTCCAAGATATTTCGTAGTAAAATTCCCTTTACCCAGGTATATTTTATTAATTTATAAGTATTTGTTTATTATTAATTTTCAACTACTATAACTGGTGAAGAATGCTCTTAGTTTTACACACGCTCTACAACTAAATACACGAACTTTTTGTCGTGGAAATATGTTGTTTTAGTGAAATAGTCGTAGCTACATGTAAACATTGAGCACTGGCATTCAGTAGCTTATTAATAACAGATCAGAAAAGAAGGGAATCATTTTTTATAGAAACTGCATCTGCTACATGCTATTTATACCAAAATATTTATACCTAAATCATATAACGAATCATTTAACGAATAGAAAATGTACGCATGTTTACATTGCATTACAAATTAGACATGGTTACCATTCTAAAAATCATTTTCCTTTGTTCCAAGTTAATCGCAGTCCCTATCTCAATTTATCCAGCATTCTTTTGAAAAAAAAGAGAAAGTACCACAGTGACTTTTACCTAACGCCGTCGCTGCAGAATTTTACTTGCTGGGCCACATTTACATATGTAAGTGGAAGATTCCTTTCAAAAGTTTCCATTCATGTCGATTTCAATCTAGCACATAAAAATAATATATAAAAATATTTGAAGGCCTTTACCCTTTCATTCAGATATTAGGATGGTATTGGGAGGCTGTGCTCATTTCGGCTATTTACCACAAATTTCAGGGTCACAGACAGGTGTTTTTGTAACCCTTAAAATCTCGAGTTCCCTGCTCACTTCCTCGTTAGACAATGAAATAGATACCCAAATGAATTACATTTCCGAGGTCACTCGGTCATGGTCAATGACAACGTGGGATAATGATCATGCTAATGCTCTTTTACTTTGTACAAAAAAAGTGAAACACTATTCAGGTTATCTAGCATCTTGCTTTTAGTTCTGCCTGTCTACTCGAAACGACGGTTTATATTCAATCTTGTACACAAGAGGCCGTGCTCATGAAATGGAATAGAACGTGTGCATATGCGGGGTCACTTGAGACTCCTTAATTAACAATGGACTGTACGATTTCCATCAGTAATTAAACTGTATATTTTTATTATGCCTTCAAGAAATTTACTTTAATCGAAAGGTATCTTTAAAAATTATCACTACAGCTAACCTTAAGATTTCTTGCAAACGCTTACCGTTTGCATTAAAAAATATAACAATGTCGATAAATAAAAAGTAACAATATTTAAAAATTGTTTCGAGACGCGACCGAGTTTACCACCATTTACTTAAATGGCTTAGTTTGATTCAGAGAGTGGAAGAGGACGTGTTTTTTCGCTTTAGACGCAGTAATCCGCTTGACCGTGTCGTATTCCAGCATTTGAGAAACCAGTTCGATAATCCAATTTTCATGAACCGATGTCTTGCATTGTGCACGTCTGGAGGACTGTGTTCTAAAGGAGCCTTGCCGTAAGAATGATACCAGAGTTCGAGTGCCTGGTTCATCATACTCCCGGTCAGGCACCTTTATCAGGGAGTACACGCCACTGCGATTCCGATTGGTTTTATCAAAGAACTTGTGTGTAAAAGATCCTTGCAGCAGTACTGAAGTTGGCGGAAATCCTAAGACTTCAACAATTTTGTTGATCTGGTCGCCCTAAAAATTACACATATTATATGAAAAATTATATGTCTGTTAGAACTCAAGTTACATGGAAAAAATTGACTTAAATGCAAACGACGTGAGACAAATCTTACCTCATCATAACCGTAAAATAAAGTCTCTCCAGTGTGAAGCTCTGCCAGAATGCACCCCAAACTCCAGATATCAACTGCTGACGACAATGGTATTCCAAGGATAACTTCAGGGGACCGATAAAACCGTGTTTGAAAATACGTCACGTTTTTCTAAGAAATCATGTCAATACAATTAGAAAAAATCAACAACATAGTACGGAACTAATGAAGAAAAATTATTATTTTTAGTATGTACGTACCAGATTTGAAACTTGTTCGGCGCCCCCAAAGTCGATTACTTTAATTTGCATCGTGTCAATGTCCTTTACCATTATGTTTTCAGGCTTCAAGTCACAATGAGCAATGCGGTTGTGAGCAAGAAACTCGAGTGAACATATAAGCTGATATACAACAAATCTGGTTTCCTCCATTTGAAGTCCTCGGGGAGAATACCGGCGTATGTACTGGAGCAGGTTCATAGATAAAAGTTCTACTGTAATGCAGTACCTTCCTTCCCACATCAATTCATCGTACATTCGCACTGAAAAACAAGTTAAACAAAATTCCCATCACATTGAATGCATTTTTTGCTTATAAAACGTTCTATTAAATGCTTACTTCAAGACATTACTAATTAAATTTACTTTTATTAATGTGTCCCTTACCAATATTGTATCTGTCACGGATATCAATCTTTTTCAACTTCTTCAGAACCTCTGCCTCCTTCTTCACATCCTCTTTATCTAACTTACTGATTTTTAGAGCCACAACTCTATCATTCAGCCTGTCTTTCACTCGCAGCACCTGTATAGAATAAAGATCAAATAAACATTAATCAATCATCATTAATTATTAAACAAACTGCATACAATTAAGACACTATTCCCTGTTGAGCATGAAATTCATGCACATCTATGGCGTTTGCATGCAGATGACAGAGGAGACTTTTTTTATAATATTTCAACTTACCATTCCAAATGACCCCGACCCAAGTGGGTTCATAACCTCGAATCTGTCGTCAATTACGTATCCTTTTTTCCGTTTAATTTCATCCAAGTTAACTGGTCGCCCTAGAGCAGCGGCAGCATCTTCTGGTGCCACGTTTCTTCTCTTCGTGACAATTTGCGTTGAGTCACTGTCTGAGGACATAGTCCTGCCTCGCTTGCTTCGACGCTGAGGCATCTTGCAGAAAATAATTGAATGGAATTATTAGAAAAATGTAATTAGGGAAGTATCATAAGATCATATCCCAATGAATTAGTCTTTTTATTCGGAATGTCTGGTAAAAACTTAATATTTAGGGACTAAAAAGTTAATTCTACCAAAGCAGTATTTAAAAATCCTCCCTATTGTGACTGTGAGCACTACTTTAAAAGGCATACGGTTTGAAAGTAAGAGGGAGTTTTTAAAGTTACCTGAGAAAGCCTACAAAACCCCAGTTTCATAGTGAACAAAATGTTTCCCATTTTCAGATGTCAGTGTTGGCAGTTTGACCTCTGGGAGCTGAATGGTTTGTGCAGACACGAATGGAGTGGGAAAGAAAAATTACTCAGTTTTTGGAATGTACTCGAAGTAGTCGATGCAAATTCGGGGAATAGTGTTATTTTAATGGCTGCGACGTGGCATATAATATGCCGATTTAATACAGGTGCAGAAATAGAAGCAGGTAGTATTTGCCAATCTCGTACTTTTACATATTAAGTATTCGGATTTATACAAATCTTGTAGCGCACATATCAACTATATTGGAAATAGAGCAAGTGTCACTGACTCCTGTAATACTTTGTTCAATTAAAATTTTTTTGAGCTGGTTTGGTGGACAAATCGTAATAACCAAATGACTACTACTAACTTCAATTTTATGAATGCATTGAATTTAAGTATCTATTGCTTAATATCCAAGAATTACATTCCTAAAATGGTGATGCATAATGAGTGGAGGAGAAGCAGACTGCACTAAAATTCTGAGAAATTAATTTCCTTGCATCAAGTTTAATGAACTATATAACATTGTCATACCTTTTCTAATATAAGTTAGCTAAATACACGGGGATGTGACACCACCTACCCCCGAATGTAAATTATTACATACCATCAATGTTGATGGGAAGTCTTGTACGAGGCAGAGGTATAACTGCAGATTTTATGACACTAATTTAGTATCAAATTACAATGTTATTAATAAACGGGAAAAAATCACTATGCATATTATGACCATCAGTTATTAATGTCTTTCTGTTTGGAATTTCTTTGGTAAGCTTTACGTTAAGTTTAAACATGACATGATGAGCGAGAACAAAAATTTAAACACGTCAGTAGGTCAAATCGAATCGAACCTGGAAGGCAGGAAGACAAATGGACTCTTTTCTTGCCGTTTTCTTATGTCTTTTAACTAATTACAAAGAAGCTTTAGATTTCTTACACATTTACTTACACAAAGCAGATTGCATTAAGCATATAAATAGACATACCTGAGATTCGGAGATGATGCAAAGTAGCGGATGTCTTAAGCTTTATGCAAATTATTTAGATGAAAACTCCAGCAGGCAGATAAATGGAATTAAAATAGCAGAATTAAATGAAGACATTTGTTATCATTTTAAATTTGAAAATGAGCTGGCTCTCATGACCTGATGGAATGGCCTATAATGCAGACGACGAGCAGACAATATTTTTCCTTTATGCTTTCGTCCAACACATTTTCTGTCGCGTACGCGTAGTTATTCCATATCTCGCACATCTCTCGCAAAGCGGCGCATGGTTTTTAATTTGATCGCCCGCCGCTTCCGCTAAAAACGTCCAACGCGGTTCCTGGCGGGTAGTTGGGCAAAGGGACCGTGGTTCTCACACGAATAGGAAATGTGGGCAACAGGAAACTGAACAGCATTCATACAAGCATAATGTCATCATGTTAATTAACATGGCAGAATGAGCATTTTTTCAGTTAGATTGGTAGTGCAGTAGTTTACATGAAATTGGCGATTGTGTTGCTGCATTGCTACTCGTTTTGATTTTGATAAAGGTGCGTTCATAGCGAAAGTTCAGATCAACAAAACTGTGTCATGTTTCAATCAGCATATCAAAGTTTCCGGAAAGACATGGAAATGAATTGATGAAAGCCGATAACACTCATTTTTGCATAAACTTAAGTATATATTTTTATTGCATGTTATCCAGCAAATCTATTCATGTTGACATTCATCTCATCTTCATCTAATAAATTCATTCCTTTTTATCAAGCATCAAATTGGGCTTACAAAAGAGTGTCGGTCGACCAAAAAAAGCTACATCAAGAAGAATGGCAATAATATGTATACTCCTTCGTTACTCCGAGTTGCACGACAATCGAAACTGAAGAAGAACAAGAATGTAGGTGATAATATTGCCACATGCAGATGCCAAAAATGTCATGCTCATTTTCGTAATGGAGCAAGCTGAAATCTCCACCGGGTCGCCGTGGACTGCCTGAGACAGTAAGCTTATCTACAAAGATAATAAAAATGAAACTCGAGCTCTTTATCAGTTTTAAGAAGTTCAGCTTACTAACATTATTAAGAACCAAAGACACTTTCTATTAACTTCTATCATGCAATAAATCCAGGTACCTGAAATTTGGTGTCTTTGTCCATATGATTTACAGTGGTCTCTTGTATCGTTTTCGACACCCGTTGACTCTATCATGAAAAATTAATTACATGAATTACATCTTTGCAAGCGCAATGGATATTCTATAGGCTATCTTTCTATTATGTTATCAAATACCGCGTAAGTGACGCGTTGACCACTGGTCAAGACTCCTCCCAAGTTGAAGATTGCAAAAAATAAATGGAACGCCCACATGAGAAAGTACAACGTGATTATGTTTTTATCTTTCAATTCATTAGCCAATGTCCCATGTCCATAATTTGATTTGTAAAGTATAGCCGTGTAAATGGTAGCCGTTAACGAAACCACCGAGATGCAACAGATTACCAAAAGACTTCCTCCAAAATAATGACTGATGGTTCCAACCGTCTTATAAAGCCTGTAGTACATTAGCCGACAAGCTTCAACTTCCTCGGCCAGCTTTCTCTCGTTACCCCTATCGGTAGTTTCTGGACCAATGTACAGCTTATGCTCATGATTCTGCCCATACGCTTCTTTGTTGCTTCCAACTAAAATCTGCTTTAATTTCTCTGCCAAGTGAATGTAAAGCTGACGGATGAACTCTGTGCAAACTATGAAAAGGGACACAAGGGTCTGTGAATACAGGGGCATGAAAAAGTGGCCAAATTTTTCAAGGACGAATGACACCGTTAGCATGCCTTCCCGTTTGCTTTCGTCGATGCACGGGATGCTCACCACAAAAATTATGTACAGGAAAAAGCTACCGTACGTCACAGTGATGGTCAGTATAAAGGCTACCAAGTAGATTGAAAGGGACTTCAGTTTTTTTGGAAGTTCCACAAGGATTTTTTCGTCCTTCAGCTGTTCATAAATGCTTTGTATTTCATGCAAAGCTTGCAAGAGGACACGACCCTTTAGTCTCGCGTACAACAGGAGAAATGTAGCTTGAGCAAAGTTGGCCACAACGTCAACTGCAAGTGTGTAGTAATCCACTCCCCGAAAAAAGACTCCGAGATGCTCCCCCAAATGCAGATATATCCATATTGTTAAGTAGATGTAAGTTAGCGAGAAAAATATGTTTGTAACTGATGAAAAGGATAGTAGTTTCCTGGAATGACAATAATTGATCTGGTTATTGTTGACGGCAGCTTGGTCACATTTTTCTACAGGAGTAGGTTTCAAGGGGCTAAACTTTGTTGTGGTGATGTTGATGCCGATGATCGAAGCTAGATTGAATACGGGAGATGTATTTTTGCAAAAGCAATTGACTTCTTTGCGAATTTTGCCTGTTGTCAAATTTGGGAGAGGTTGAACCGCTGTGAGTGGATGAGGATGATTTGACTTCATTTTTATTGCTTGATGACCTAACTGTGGAAACGGGAACATTTTGGAAATGACCATATACTCTTTGAATTCGCTCGAGACAGAATTCATTTATGGATTCAAATTCGGAATAGAGCTGTACTCCCAGAAAAGTAAAGGGATTAGGGTATATAGTTAATTTCAATTGATCCAAGTCAGTAAACTCGCAACTCCACCTTCAGACAATATCAACATTAGACTGACGTGAGACGCCAGACGGACTTATTACCGCGGATGCTCGTATGCAAAGAAAATGGAGCAGAAGACGTCTTATGATCTTGTGTAGCGTGATCCTATGAAATCGAAGAAACCTATTTAGTAATTGTAAGAAACATACATACTTACATAGTATATACAACATATATATATGTAACATTCGCATCACAAAATGGTTTGTCCATCACGGAGAAATAAAGCTATAACGGCGAAAGTATGGTGGCACTGGGATATGTGTGCATGACAAGCGACCGTTAAAACAAACGATACCAATTTATAACGATAATATATATAAGAACTGTACATTTTTTACCTATTGCGTTCACTACCACCACTGCTCCTGGGAGTTTACTTTGGCGTGTCAGTGAATTTCATCCATGATATATGTATCACGTGAAATCATAAATCCATCGCGTTAACGTTGAAACAGTTATACAAAATTCGGAAGCGTGTGAGAAATCACTTTCAAAATCTATTTGGAAAGCCCTTTATCAATGTCCAGAAAGTAAGCACGTGCCATTTTCTGGACACGTATTGTAATAAAAATGATATACAAACTGTTAAGCACTAAAAATGATTGGTATCGAATCTGTCATCTGGAAGGAATTACTATTGCATTGTTTATTCGAATCACTTGGGATTTATTTCCTAATATTTCTGATTTTAAATGTTTATAAGTATAAGTACGCGATTGATACTGATATATTGTTTGACATTTTCAACTTCAAGGATTAGTGTCAGGATATGTATTCAGATTATAAATGGGGTTCATGTGACACCCATTTTATTTGTTACAGTTAATTTGAGAAAAAAAAAGATAAAATGTCCGCAGCTGAGTGCAAAGTTACTGATTGGTATAAATCTCGTAAAGCTTAGTTTACATGATAAGGCGAAAGGTGGTTGCAATATTATTATGACAATATGCGAGACTTTCAAAACTGATACTATAAAAATAAAAATAGATAGAAATGCATGGCATTCGTAGTGCGATATATTAATATTTTGAAAGTGTGGTAGTTTCCAAAAAATAATACTTTTTATTGATCTGAAATATTTGGGGAAGGCACACTGGCATTCCATTAAATGAAAATGAATGTTTCTCTAAAGGATACATATTAGATTGCAGAAGAGTCAATCATGTTAGTAAATTGCAGAAGTAGTGGAAGAAGCAATACAAATATTTTCTCATCTATACTCCGAATCTGTAAGGACATTATATTTGGTGTACACTGCAACATTTCCGACATTTATAAAATTTTTACATGGTAGCAACATCACAGAAATGGACACATCTTCAGCGCAACAGTTATGTACATAGGTTAATAGTGATGCCATTTTCGACACGATTTCGACAATCATAGGCTCTCTCTGTACCAAATAACGCAAATCACTTGTGTGTAGAGTAAGAATCGACTAATTTTCTGACATATACAATATATGTATGCGCAGCATAATATTAATATTTATACTTATCTCGAACTAGTATAATTAGCATGCACCGTAACTTAGTAATTTTAACTCTTTAATGCTTCCAAACGACTCTGCATTCTTTCCAATTCGGCCTCATCTTCATCTTCCGAATCCGCAGATGCCGAGGCAACTGGTGTTGGTGTGGGAAATGCCTCTTTTCCGGCTGCTGGAGCCTTACCAAGCGCACCAGCGGTCACCTCCCACAGGATCTTATCGATAATAAAAACATATCAATAAGCTACTGCCTTTAATGGAGCGAAAGTGTATTGACAAGTAACATGAATTATGACTTACATTATCGATTTCTTCGTCTGCGGCCTCTTCCAGTTCTTCTTGGTCCTCAAGGCTTTCGAAAGTATCATTTATCATTTCTTCCATGATTCCAGCCTTCATCATTTCTTTCGACAGTTCCTTCATATTCTGAGCTACCTCGGGAACCTTTATTAGTGAAGAAACCGCTTGCATAACTTGGGTTGATTTTTGCAACGATCCAGTTGTTTTCAAAATTGCTGCACATTATTGAAACATCGTCATTAAAAATGTCTTCTTATTTTATCGCATAAATAGACCTTCAAACCAGTGTGTTAAAAATACATTCGTCAAACATACCTAACTGCTCTTGCATATGCATCTGAATCGAATTTAAATGTGCCTTGGAGGAGTATATTTTGCTCACTGCTTTCTTCGAACGAATCAGTTCTTTTGCGTAAATTCGACAAACATCCTTATCACCTTTCTTTGCAGCGTCCTTCAAGGATCGTTTGATTTTTTCTTCCTCACGTCGAATACCTAAGTATAAAAAGAATTATGATTACTTGTTACAAAATGAATCGTCGTATACATGTACAAACTTTCTGCATTAGTTAAAAGGAAACTTTACCATTTATCTGGCGGTCCAGCGCAGTTGATTCTCGCCTTATTTTCTTGCGCCACTCAGTGACCTGTCAACATCAATTTGAATTATATTAACAATAAAAATTGTGCTTGATGGCATAGATAGAACATAGCTTACTGCAGTGAAACTTAATTAACATTAGTAAATCACTTTATTTACCCACCTGAACTTTAGGATCAACTGGGGTACTCTTGCCAAACAATCCCATTTTGAAATTCCTGGATTACAAATATTTAAGGTTTCAACTGTTAGCTGTTAAAGGGCAACAACTAGTCACATATGTGTCACTCTTAGCTAAACAACAGAGCCGCACAAAGTTCGGGGTATTTTAACAACAAACAGAGATACCAAAAGACAGAGAAAGTGTGAATTGCATACAAAACACACTAATTACAAACTCAACACCAACCCTCCCGTATTCTTCACCTAACTAACTCCTCCTTCTCCTCTTCCAAACACCTATTTATCGTCACGTCTCCTAACGCCACCAGTCAAACAATTCCCACTGTAATTCCTGTCAAATGAACTGTACTCCACTCCACTTCTCTTCACACTTTAAATCACAGTCCCAATTTTCAGGCACGTCTTACGAATACTAATTACACCTTAACATGAAATTAATAACCCCACTGTCTACTCCAACAAATTACTATACAAGTTATACTAAATCAACAAAGTTCTAACAACACCACCCAATCAAAATCAAACACCGTTTTTTCTTCGAAACATTCAACCCAACAAATTTTAATTAAAAAGCTAACACCACAACCGACTGAGACTGTATATTTTACTGCCAATACCAACTACACCAAACATAATACTACTTGACACCTATCTACAAAAAAAAGACATGGACTAAAATATATATTAAAGAGACACTTTTTTAACTGGCTTTGCTAATTACATTGAATAATACGTACAACAAACAACTAACGTATACACCTGTCTATAATGCTCATTTGCGAAAGTTTTTCACGCAGTGTGATGAGTGGTGTTATTGCTGCTGTGTTTATTCATCATACTCATTCGCGGACAGATGACGAGATGGATAGATCATCATAACAATAGGGAAGAATACATGGAAGTATGAGCAATGCGCCTTGTTTCCCTGCCTTACATTCCCATTCGATTCAACATAAGCCATTATGCATGCATACGTAAACTGCGTTTCGCTTTGCCTTTCCTCCTCTATATCAAGTGCATAGATTAGACGCTGACGCTGCTGCTGAACGCTGATGATGTTACTGATGTTGACGATGATACAATTTTTATAGCATAACTATTTACTATAAAGTTTAGATAAGCGTTTTACGAGTTATTATACGGCTACTACTATGGCAGTGCCATTCTTTATGGTTCTCATCATCGTAAATAATCAACAGCGCTGCTGTCATCATGTCATTGAAACTATAACATGGGAAGTTAGAGGAGCACATTTTTCTTGATGGAGATGATGATGAGTCATACAGAACAGATAGAACTGAAGTGATGATGATGATGGTTGCGAGGTGTGAGGTGATGAAACAATGAAATCTGACTACACTCTCATGCAACATAGCTTGCTGGTTTTTTTGCAAGCCAACTCCAATTCAGTCCAGTGGCCTTCGCCTCTTATCTCACCTTTCCCTACGACTTAACTTTTTGACTTTTTTGCACTTTGTATGGCTTTGATGAAATGATTTCCGGGTTTTTTTATACATGGTCTGGTGATGATGGAGTTGGAATTGGAAGTTGGAGAAAAATACTTTCTCTCGCTCTCATGCCTCTCATGGTGATGTTTGTTGTTTGCTGTTTAGAGAAATAGGAAATGACAAAATTGTGTAAATAAAAAAAAGCTACAGATCGTTAGCATTCGGTATGGGACGTTATACCGACCGACCGTTGGTATTTATAAATGGCAAAAGGTCGTTCATCGGTTGGGAATCTGGTTTAGGTCAATAATAGATTTAAGGGTGATGAAAGATTGAACAAAGTGTGAAGTGGAGGAGGATGATGAGAATGGATGGATGGGTTGGAAAACTTGGAAATTGAATTTTTCTCACTTTTCCCCGCAGAGTGTAATGCGTTTTGCATGTTTAGTAATGGTATTAATCTTAAACATTTATTCATGACATTTTATGGTGAGACATATGTCAGTCCGAAAAGTTTTAAGGACAATATAAGGACATGGTGCCAGTATGTAAAATATGCATCCCATACGAATCTCATGATGACAAGATAAAATATAATTCGCCTTAAGCTTTTAGGGATTATTTTCCGATCTAACTTTCCTCTCAAATGATTTTTCCAGTTTTTATTAAATTTTGCATGAAGGTTAACCACATTCAGGGGTGGTAAAGGCACATCGATTTTCAGTCAACTCCATACAACTACAATACAACAATGGTGAAGGTGAGGCAAAGTACACACTCTTCCTTTCCTAAGCACATCATCGTCCAAACTGCAGAGGTTCTGTTTAAACTAAAAACCCGTCTAGTTTTACATGCAATTACATTGCATAATGCATACCTTACCCATCGTTTGTATGTAACTCACAACTTGTATTTACTTTTAATTAAACGTTAGTTTACTTTTTATGGTGTATATCTCATATGATTTGTGGTAGAAGTGCGAATATCATTCTTGAGGCCTCACCTATTATCCGGCTCCCTTAACCCGATTTAGTATTTCATATTGATCTACTTATCCAGATGAACATACATAAAGTAGAAATTGACAATGTTCAAAAAGTATAAAGGGTTGTTTACAATAGTTTAAAATACCTAATGTCTCTACTTAAATCTCTTTATTTTTAGTTACGCAAGTCATTATACATGCATCATAAAATGCAATTCACTCATCTACAGCAAATACTTAAGCAAAACCATCATCATGACACATAACTATAACCTACATATTATCATTATCATGGTCATTAATATTAATAAGATGCAAGAGATACCAACAACCTGTAAAAATATTGATGCTATCTTCCATTTTCCATTAATATGCATCTTGACAAATGTACTTTTAAAGTTTTGTGAAGCTTATCATGATTACTAAGAACATTAAAACACCCGTCTTAAAGTTAAATATTGACATGGCTACAGATAAGGAGTAAAACTCATATCACCCCAGAGTCATTAATTGTATGTCGTAAACTACATTAATTCCGTTTCTAAACCAGTAAACAAAATTACGACTTATAAATTTTCTTTTCTTGACAGTTTGTTGTTTCTCACCTGCACTAATAAAATCATAACTACAAGTAAACTTGTTAGTACATAATAATAGCTCTTTGTTGATACTGCTGTCTGAGATTAGCAGGAAGCAGAAGGAGATTTAATGTCCAATATCCCCAGTCTCCATCCTCCATTGCGGTGGCCTAATTTACCTCAGTATTTAGCACTGACTTGACCAAAGACGAATCCCAACGTATTTTTAAAGAAAATCCTACCATCCGTTTCTTTGAAACCTGACCTCGCATATTTGATAGTGGGTTAATTACGCTGAAATTTAAAAAGGGCCGATAGGAACAAAACATATTATGAAGGATTTAAAGCATAACCGTTTCCGACAAAAATTACCAGACGGACAGATGTCGCGCGTAAGCCCAAGAATACGCTGTCGCGTGTTAATAATACAGCTTGTGAAAGTGAAACCGTTTTGCATGAACTAAATCCAACTGAGGATTTAAGCTTTTAAGTGCTGTGTTGAAATTGCAAGCAAATGTCTTTTAACTGTGTCGTAGGTTCCCTTACTACCGTTATTTGCATAAATTAAAATACACAATAAATTTAAAAAGTACTGCTCGTGCTCGAATTTATTGTTTTGTCGTGCCTCTGTAGAGCTTATTTATGAAACACGACTGCTTATGTCGCAATAGTTTATTTTCACGGTTTAATTTTGATAACAACCGCACACATGATAATTTTGAGCTCGCAGTCAGGATAATAAACTTGCAGAATGAATTCACACACTCCTGCGATCCCTGTATGATATAGCTTGCTCGTTGCAAGTTAATTAGCCTTATATGTGCTATTCATACTCAACTACTAAATTTGACGTTGTTTGAATGCAATTTCGCCAAACGAAAACAACATGCAAAAAACATTTGCATTGCATTGTTAAAAAAGTAAATATGGGATTCTCCCTATGTAATTATGCATTACAGCCCAATATCCAAACCAAATAGTTATTGAATCAATTTCGCCATCATGCATCATTTTGATCGTGCAAATTATATGGCTTGGGAGAACACAAAGCTTTCTGTCGAGCCCATTCATAAAGTTTTTCAGTCAGTTTTTTTAGTTTACTCTATCGTCCACCTCCGCCACTTTAAAATCGAATCGGACAGGAAGTAAGTTGGGTTGTTGGGGGTGGTGGCTTTAATGTGCATGCATGGTTGAGATAACTTGACTGTGCTTAAATCTAGTACACTGTTTTCCTTACAATTTTTTTGCGACTATCGTAATTACGACGCTAATGGCGTGGCAATGTATGTATGATTTTGACAAATGTTTGCTCACGGATACGGTTGTCATCCTCACAGAAGAGCAAACTGACTATACCTATACCTAAATTCTTGTTACAAAAAAATCCACAAGTCCAATTTGCTTTCCTTCAGCAGATACATTTATCTAGCTATCTATATCATGCATGTTTAATAATAGGAAAGGAAACTACGCTGTGTCACTTGTTGTCAAGAACATTAAAGCATTAAGATGTACATTTCATTACCCATGTACTCTCTCAAGAACTACAAAATCCGTCGTCGTGTCTTTGGCGAATTTTACTGAATTGAATGGCTACGTGTGGGTGTGACGTGCTGACTGACAATGGAAAGGAAGTACATGGCAGCAGTATTAAAAAATAATACAAAGGTAGTAGCTACAACGACGAAAGGCCTCATCGGATCACGTTCAGGAGGACAAAGCTCACTAAAATTTAGCAAAGTTGGTTTATGCGAATGTGTAGGAATGGAAGGAATACATTTTAAGTCTATGAACATCTATAAAATGTTGGTAGTAAATCAGCGCTACTGCTTGCTGCGTTACTTTGTATTTGCTCATGATGATGATAATTCCTCTTCTTTGGTAGTTTGCAAACTCATAAGTCACATTAATCAACAAACACGCAAATATATAGTGGGCATTCATGTGGCTAGAATTTCATTTGATGTTGCTATCTCAGTGCATCGGCCCTGGCCCCATATTCTATCATCATCTCTATGATGCGGTTTCTCTGACTATTTATCAAGTTTACTTCCTATTACTTTTGAATTCCAAAATGTATAACTATTGCAAAAGTGTACAAAATGTTTCATACAAATTGGTTTAATGAAAATGTACAGCCTGCAGAATTCCTTTTGTACAACAAAACACACACCCTTCCCTGCATTGCATGTCCTCTAGGGAATTTATAGCGAATAGGAGAAAAAAAATAGTTTGCAACAGAATAAAGTAGCGAAAACTCAATTCGGGTACTAAAATATATGGAAACAGTGTAAATACGGAAGTAGAATTGAACGACAAAAATAGCTTGGTCTAATATGCCGTTAGTAGTATCCTTTCATTTGGTTAGGGTTTTTTAAATGTCCCTAAAACAGCAGGCGAAATGACAAATTTAAACAAATCGGAAGAGGGACATTTTCCAGGACTTTGAAGGCCGGTGATAATGAATGGCATTTTCATCACTTTGTTTTCTCGCATTGCTTTCATTAGACAAAGGCCTGCAAAATCGTCTCAATAAATGCAATATGGGCATATCATTACTGAAATCCCGTGTCCGATTGAATACTATGTAGATATCGCCGAATATACTACCCGCACCAGCATCGGAGCGTACAAAGATGAAAATGGTACGGGTACAGTAAAGGCAGAGATGCGTGTAGGAATAACAGGTTGGGTATCAACATTATGTGGTTATTGCACTACTACCCATTAGTATTATTAGCACGTAATATGGTAACGAAAGAATAACAAAACTGTATGTATACCCAACTACCAAAAACGAAACACACAACCCTTTTTGATATCGAATGAACACAGGCTACACAAAACAAAGCCATGAAATTGTGAATGCATATCTACCGTATCGTATCTCTACATAGCATTAATATATTGTGCTTCAAAAGTACAATAAATGGTAATTGTACAATTGTACAATATGGGTATGGCTATTCATTCGAAATCCCAAACGTCACTTCTCATGCATCAAGCACAAAATAAGCCATATCGAGCCAGAGAGAAGCCCTACATCCCAAAACCAGATAGGTATAAAAGACAACATTTTTTCCACATAGAAATCCAGCAAATGAATATTGTACAATACTTTGTATTGTCATATTATTCCCATCCCATATTTTTATCCCATCACCACCACCACCACCGCTACTACAAAATGTACATATCTGTAGCACGGTCAGTAAAACACAAAGGGTTTCTCTCTGCAATGCAATTACACCATAACAGGCTATATATGAGTTCTCCATTATTGTAAAGCATCTCTCACATCACTTCGTCATCATATCACCATTCAACATGCCATGATAAATAGTTTTGTCGACAAAATTTTTAAATAAAAAAATGTAACATTTTTAGGTACATAGAGATTCATGCATATAAATGTTGTGGCTCTCCTTCGCCACATTTTCTACGTAGATTAGATGAGTCGAGTGTTGAGTCACTCACACACAAGAAGCGGACGAGGAACGAGCGACGACAAATAATGTGCAAAAAGGATGGACGGAGAAGTTTGTAGTAGTAGGTACAATATAATGGTAATATAATATTGTACTACATGGAAAAAGTTTTGTCGAACTTTTTTAAAACTGTTGCTGCTGCTCCTTTTTTTCTGCCTTTGGGTTGCTAACATGACGAGCATTGTAAATTCGTTGTCGTACTCATCATCATCATGATCCCATCACCAAAAGATCCAACTATCCAACTTACTACATGAGATTTTTCTCCGTTGCTATATACAACACACAACATACAACTTTTGCTTGGCTCTCCTTTGCTCGCTTTACTCTGTTTCGTTACTCTTCTCCTCTTGACCAAAAGTGCATAGCGTTTTTTTTCTTTTGTGTGTGTGCTAAGAAAGACATGGGAGGGTATTTTTATGGAATTGCTTAAAGCGAACAACGAAAATAAGGTTCGTCTCTGTGAATAAGAATAAGAAAGAGAAAAAAAGCCTAGCAAGTGTAGAGTAAGTAAGTAAGTGTGCAGTTACATTAAAGACTGCTATATGGTATGAGTAACAGATTTTGGGTTTTTCTTCCTTTTCTGTTCTCTGTTGGTTGTGTAGAAGAGCAAAAGTGTGGAGAGTGAGGCAGAGAGGTAATCAATTCTTGTTGGAGTGTGCAGCTCTCAGAGAGCTCTCAGAAGAGTGTGGATATGGATATGATGAGATGAGAAGAAAAAGGATATCATTGTGTATCGAGGAGTGAGAAATCACAGACACACACTGTTTTAAAGAAGTGCCCGTTTATATATATCAGTCTATCGCTGTGTTGTGTGAGTAAACGTTATTCATCCCTGCTCAGATATGACTACAATATCCAATCTACCAAAAATACGTGCATAGTATCTCTGGTCTGGTGTTATCAAATAAACAAACAATAATAATATTTGTACGTATGTAGCAGGAGCAGCAGCAGTAAATAATATTATGTATACACGTACTCAACAGTCTCACACAAAATTTGCTTTTCCAGCAAATAGGACAATAAAAAGTAGTGCAAGTGCTTAAAGGGAGAAAGAGAAATAAAGGGATACAAATTGCTAAGAAATTATTTGAGGATATAAATTTAGTGAAATGAAAATCATCATCTCTTTCCCTTACTCGCCCTTACGCTACAAAGTTTCATGAACGCAACAATAAAAGGTGGGAGCATTTTATAGAACAGAGTATTTTTTACCCATTTCATTTTCAACGAATTTAGAAGGAAAAGCCTTATGTAATTTTTTGGGGGTATATGTACTTTTTATGCGAAAAAGCTGTATAATAAGTGGGTATTAGAAAAGATTGAATGTTTAAATGAAAACAGAATTCTCTAGTCGAACAAGTGACTACTATGGTAGTGCATTGTTGCATTTCCTGTTTTCATTTTACCCGTTTTCGTAGCAACAGGCGAAAGTACCTATAGAAGATTGTAGACCAAATTGACGATAATTGTTTTAGTGGAATTTTATGTGCTTTTGGAGTTTAAATTAAATGCAAGCGAGATTATCGCATTTTAATGGAAAGTTTATGAGATAATGTGCTCACGTTTGTTTTAGAAAAAATATGTAGAAACATTAACGAAATTACCACTCCTATACATACATACATGTACTGACATGGAATTTTATTAATGCTTTATATTCCTCTGTTTTTTCAGGTGCCGAGATTCAAAATTTAGAGAATTCACATCGTTAAATCAAAATAGCCGTTTTTCCAAGATATAGCAGTTTTCTACCTTAGAAATGAAACACAATAAACGTCTAGTTGTCAGATCCTTGCCCTGTTGTTGTTTATCGTTCGTTATCATTATATAATTAATTAAGAAATGAGTGTTGTGAGAACCTTATGCAGAATAAGCTTTTTTGAGCTTACAACAATAACTAGATGGATAGTATTATTGTTATCTTAATCAAAGGCTGTAAAGGAGTGAGATTCAAAAGATTTTTGTCACTGTGATTGTGCGTCGGCAGGTGAAGGTGTTTTGTTGTTCATTTTCGAGAACGAATGAGATTTGCGGTGTGTTACACCAGTACTTGTTGTTATGCCAATAATTGTAAAGAAATATGTGTAGAGCGAATACGGGATCTTAATTTGTATCCAACGCTGGCTGCTGGATCTCTAAGTAAAGGTAAATTAAATATTGAAATTAAACCAGATCAATCATTTCATGATTTTATAGACAAAGATTTCATAACTGTGCAAACTGAGTTTATAAAGTATAAACAAATTTTCATTTTTTGTATTTTGAAATCATTGTTTTAGTCGTGTTAAATATTGTTTGACTTTTTTAAAGCACAAGTTGAGTCACTCATTCGTAAACATGAACCAAAGTAAAGCAAACCGAGTAAATGATATCCCAAAATGATTCAGTTAAGCATACATGCACAACCATTCTCATCATTCGTTTGTCGTTCTGAAATTTTTCTGTGGTTTTACTTCTAAATTGTCAAAATTACAGAGATACATATATCATCCATTGTCCCCGTTTTGATTAATGCCAAAGAGCAGCATATATTCAGGCAATATTTATTATCATCATACAGTGACATGACATAACCATGCCATTAAAAACTGCGAAATATAACTTGACGAAACGACAATGGAACTACGAGTACCATGTCTTTACATTGTACATGAACAAATGTTGAGTCATCACCGTCATCTTTTTATAAGATCACAACTATAAATAGAGCTACATTTATCAATTTCCATTCAGAACAATTAGTATGATGATTTGCACTGCTGAGAAATTTAGATCCACTCAAGTAGTCCTTTAATACAATTTGCTCCTCTCCTTTCAAATGTCATGCCAAATAGCATTGCTAAAGGTAGTAGTGGACATGATGTGGCTGAGTTTGTCGCTGCATTATGGTGATAAACGTAAAAAAGATTGATAAATTGCTACTTGAGGATACATATTTTTATGGCGTCGGATGAGGGAGTAACCTGGCATTTACAACGTCAAGGCAAAATTTACAGTTGTGAAGATGAAGGGAAGAGGGAGGATGAGCATGCCATATTTCACAAAGCTGTCTAAATTTATTTGTTTAGTTTGTTACAATGTATGTAAAATATGTTTGGGAGTTTAGTGGTCATTTAACTGACATCTGGTCGCTCATAAAAATATATCATCATTATTATTATTATCATTTTATACATTTTACTCGTGCTCAGTTCAGCTTGATGTGGAGTACGTTTGTAAGCCTGATCACTGTTTTTGTGACATCAACCATAGACGCCAACACGTCCGTAGTCTCTTCTGACTGAATTGCCTACCTTAACGTACGGTTTATTCACTTTTGCTGGCAGGACTCACTACACTCACACACTGCCATTCGAAATGTGATGTCATTTTTAGTCTCATTTGTATTCTTTTTGGTACTTTTTCATGTTTGCATGCGATTTTACTAAAAAAAGTACAATTTGAGTTGAAAAGGGTTAGTCATCTCATCTCACATTATTCTCATCTGATGTATCTATATCAGTCTTTTGTAGCGTACAGCAGGAGCGCATAGTGCATAAACACGCCATAACAATGATCATCCTAGTCATTATTTTAGGACACCTTCCTATGACGATCGTGATGATGATGATGATGAGATGATAGTAAAATATGTAGCAAACGCAAAATGAGCACTACATGCATCCCATCATATCCAATGCAGGTACACACGCATTCAACGAAAATTATTGTTGAGAAAGCCCTGACGGTGATAACCGTTCCACATGAGGGATTTCATTTCCGCAATCAAGGTTAAATATGTACGTCTCTTTTTGACGCGCTCGTCGCGTTTTAAACATTATTACAGAGTAAGATGTGTCGTCCTGAGTTGAGGGGATAATGGGGATATCACAGTTTGCTTGCATATTATTGTGCATTTATTGCATTCTCCAAGCTTGCTAATTTTGGCACATCCATAAAACGATGTATTTCGTATGTCTGTAGAATTTTAATACATGAAAAAAGAAGTGTGTATACTTATTATTGAAACTATCAAACATTTTTTTGTGTGTGTGTGTGGTGATTACATGCACACAAGTGCCGACGGTTTAGTCTGCGTTTAATGTCTGTATGCTGCAGAGATAAGTCTAGTCACAAATTTTGCATGAATGAGGAAGCACTTGAGTAAATTTTTAAAGTGGTCTGATCATGATAAGATTATGATTCAGCAATACAAAGAGCCAATGCGATTGTCTGGTAATTTCATGAGAAGATGAAAGAATAGAAGACACGAACAAATCACCAGCAAAAAATGTCATTGCCTTTTTTATGCTACCATTTTGTTGCATTGCTATATTATTGCGTTAAAAAATACCTATATGTTATGTCTCCATTATTGGCATTCATTTATGCGTTTTTAATTTTAAAATTCATGCTGACGCACTACTACATCAGATATCAGGATTTAAACAAATAATTTGAACTAGTACCTTAAAAATTACCGTGACATTCGTACCATTTCATAATGAGTTTTTGGTGAAAAAGTGCATCTTTTTCAAATTTTACAACAATTGATGTACATGGCTGGGCATGGTCATCAAATAAGCTTATACTGCGTCCACAATTATTATCAACAATCGCACCCCTCCCGATTTGGCCTATATATAATTTTGCACATAACAACGTTTGTGAAAAATATCATCATCATGTAAAATATTTTAAAAATCAGTCACGTATGTTTGTGATAGTGATAATTGTTTTTATCTTCATCTCCACCAGAATAACTACTAATCCTCTTCTGGTATTTATTCAACTACTCTCGCAGCAAATATTTCTTCTACGCTCTACATTTCACCGTCACAAACGGTGTACTTTAATAATGATTATTTTTCACTTTTCTTATAATTAATGCAAACTGTTGAGCGTTGGGGTTTAAATTTAGCGATGAGCAACTATACTTTCTTTTTGCGAAGCAAATAGCGTATCTCTTCATCGAAAGCGGAAAAAATTGAATGGTCCTTCTCTCTACATCTTTCATTTTTTAAATAATTACGGAAGAAGATAAGTAAACTGCCTTATCATCAGCACGCAAACATTGTTAAAAATTCAATTGTTTATGCATTTTTTGTGAATCATCAGAAGACTCGTATCATAAGTTATGATTTAGATAACGAACACATTCGTCTTGCCTTTTATCAAGTACAATAGAACGGCAAGTTGGGGAGACTATGAATCTGAATTTCATTCACACAGCCATCATTTTTGTTTCATTGAAATATAATTACTTAAATTGTATAAGTATTTAGCGTAGGCAAATTTTAAATCTTGACAAATGAACTAGGAAGCAATTTCTAGCTGACGTAGAGGAAGGTTAAGGTTGCCACGTTGATTCTTATACCTGAGAGTACACAGCATAACCATCCGCGTCCTCATAAGCACAAAAGGCATCTCCTCGTTGATTACAGCAGACTTACTTACCTTTTGGCGATAAGCCATTTTTATGTGAATGGCTATCCTGTACTTTTGATATTCATCCATCCATGGATTAATTGAGCCCATACAAGTATATACAGTTTGTTTTTATTAATATCCATTATTACCCAACAGACAATAATGTTTTACTATGTTGATTATTGTTACAATCAGACCTGCAATGAGGTATCAAGCGATAAGAGAGAGATGCCAGTCTGTATAACACTTTTAGTTGTTTACCTGATAATGATGATGAGCTGATGAGTAGGATGTAGATGTTATATGTGCATTGATTTGTCAAGGGCTACACCAGAGAGTAATGTGAATATGAGTGGCCATGAAATACATAACGATGAAAGGGAAATGATTATTGTGGTAAAGTACACAGGTAATCATAATCAGTGATTTAGCAACGTGTAGGTACGCTGACTGACGTGGTATATGGGTAGCAGCGACTGCTGCTGTGACTTTGGCTTTTAACAATTTACAACAACCTGCTAGGTGTTTAATGTGGAGACTACAAACAAACACATTAAAAACCATTGTAAATTGTATCGTCGGGAAAAAAGAATAACAGCAGATTAGTTGTGAAGTATGTATACACTAATCAAACTCATAAATGAGAACAAGGTATTAGATTTTTGTAGTAGAGTTAAATAAAGGAATCGCTTCTCAAGGAAGAATAAAAAGTTAAACTAGGTTCTAGGTATATATATGATGCTGATGGTGAACTTGGATAATAGCATATACATGTATCATAATAATGATACATGGGTTGTTATTATTACATACGTTGCTAATAGCGTGTGCTGCGGAAAGAGCGAATTCGTTTAATAAGACGCGTATTATCTCGCTCTGCTCTTTTAATAACGATATTTGTCTCTTGACTTCTTTATAGCACTTAATTGAAGAGCATTATTTGTCTACTGATAACATGATGCTTGATAAAGAGGTTGGGATTAATTGTGTGTAAACATATTTTCTTTCTTCTGTACAAATAGTGCTGTGTGGCTGGGCGCCTCATCTCGGTTGTTGGCATCTCTTGAGAAGGTGGATGCCAGTCTTCAAACGTAACCCAAGCAACTAATTACAATGCTGCCATTATTATTAAGCTTTTTTTATTAACCCAGACACAGGCATGGGTATACCATAACCATAACATACCTATTTCAAGAAGCAAAAATGTGTAAAGAAATGCTTAAAGATGCATGTATATTGTATATATGCTAGCCATAACGAGAGTCAATGAACATAAAAACTGGCGATATAAATCCAGAATTTTTTAACACCGATGAATTATGAGCGGTCCAATAACTTTTCATTTGTACTTCTGGGATATCGTAGTGAGATCATTTTTCAAAGTCTGCGTAATGTCAAGGGTATTTAATGCACTATGAACGCTAAACTCATCATCGCACTGGCATATCTGTATTCCCAGTAAAACGATCATAGTCACTATTCAATGGCCAGAGCCAGAGCCTTAACATGATAAAGTCAAATTCTCGAGAAAATAAATATTGACAATTCAGAACAAGCCAACGAATTACTCGTGTACATAAGAATGGTTCTTATCACTTGCATTTGCACACAGAATTCGAAAACGATCCATGCAGTCTACTGACAGATATTTATGGAGGTGGTTTCACATACATTTTAAATATTTATACGTAAATAATTGCATGGGTATTGCTTATGTCATCGTAGCATTTACTATTAGGTCATTTTGTCAATATATTTGTGGGTACCAATAAAATCCTTAAATATTTTAATTAAAATCTAATGAAATTTTCTTTTTTATTGTTTAGCTATATTTCATCCTGCCTGTGACGGTGTGGGTGTTGCTGTCACCTAAACTTTGAGTATCCTCAGAAGGAGTTGGTGAGACGTGATTACACAGGTAAAATTTTCATATAATCCTGCCTGTGCTTAATTTATTTTTAAAGATAAATTTGAAAAGTAGAATTAAAGCACAATAAAAAAATAATGAATCCCGTTGCATGATTTTCTGTTAATTTGTTTGTTTCCAGATTCAAATGATGCGAGAAAGACAGCAACCACACATGGAACGAATGATTCAACTCCCGCACCGCTACCGCCGGCCGCGGCTGAATTTTATCAGCCCGGTCGTTAAATATACTATGTTCTTTTTTAATTTTATATTCTGGGTAAGAATTTTGGCCTTTTATATATAATGGTTTTTTCAAGTTTACATTTTGTGGTACTTTATTGTAATTTTTGTTGTAAAATTTTGATATAGCTGGTAGGTGGAGCGTTAATTGGAATAGGCTTGTACGCGTTGGTGGATCAATGGCAGTCAGGTGCCGGAGTCCGTGTTGAAGATTTATCTGATATTCTTTTCAATGTCGGGCTAATTATCGCCATTATTGGAGCCATAATATTCTTTGTAAGCTTCGCTGGGTGTATAGGAGCCCTGAGAGAGAATACTGCATTGTTAAAACTTGTAAGCAATTACTTTTTAAAGTCTGTCGTGTTCGTACAAACTAATCAACTCAAAATCATGAATGAAATATTCATCTAAATATTCTTTGGTGTTTTTTGCAGTATTCCGTTGCACTGTTGATATTTTTCCTACTGGAACTGCTCGTTGCAGTACTTTGCTTTGTGTTTCCCAACAAAATGGAGGGGATCATTGCTAGTTATCTTACAGATAATGTGATCAAAAAGTATCGTGAAGATGCAGATCTACAAAATCTTATAGACTTCATCCAGATCGAGGTAACAGTCTCAATTAATTGGGAATTATACTTGTAGTGGTTCCATGTGGGGCTACTTGATAAGAATTGACAAATCTAATCCTTTTTCTAGTTCCGATGCTGTGGTCTAAGTACAAGAAGTTATGAAGACTGGTCGAAAAACGAGTACTTTAATTGTACTGGACCAGAATTAAATCCAAGTGTTGAGCGCTGTGGGGTGCCTTATTCGTGTTGCAAAAATGCAACAGATATGTCTGTAAGTTCATATTGAGAAACAAGCATTCGAGTGAAAGTACATGAAATTGATTGTGTTTCTAAACACTGCTATATTTTTCAATAATCTGCAGAGTGGGCTCATAAATATCATGTGTGGCTACGGCGTACAACGAGAAATGGTAAGAATATTGGAAATTTACACGTTATATTTAATTTTTGCTGTGATTTATCATAATGCAAATATGGAATAAAACGTCTATACTTACGACTAATTCCATGAATTTCTAAATCTCACAGCAAATTGGAAACAGAGATCCTATATCAACAACGAAAAGTGCGGCGTCACTGCATAACGACCCGAAGGATAAAGTGTGGACGCAGGGCTGTATAGATTCTTTAAAATCATGGATCAATCGAAATCTATATATCGTTGCTGGCTCGGCGCTGGGTATAGCGCTGATGCAGGTAAGCAATTATGTACTAACTGAAAAAATGTATTGCTTTCATGAAATGAGACATGGAATAGTGGATGAGCTGTGTTTCACCGCAACTTATATTGTTTATTATTCTAACAATATGAATTTTATGTTCATAGCTCTTCGTGATGTACTTAGCCAAAAGTTTGGAAGGACAAATAGAGATGCAACAATCAACTTGACCTCGGAGTCCTCGTAGTGTTCCAGATTCTGCCAATCGTATCACATGAAATATATACTTAAATATTTAGGCGGAATGACAAATCTTTTCACGCCAAATTATACTACAAATGATATCTGTTAGGATAATTCTGTCAACTTAAGATTCTCTCTACAACAGGACCAAGCGTCAATATAAGATTCTCACAGTGTTCGCTCTCAACAAGCAATGTATTTTGATAGGACTGAGATACATACATTCATACATACATACTTGCATTATTACAAACTTTATAAAAATAGGAAAAAACCTTGTAAAATCCATTTTGTTGCTACAAATACGTAGTTTTATGCATTTCCCCCCAGTATCCGTTTCTGGATCGCTTTGTTCCAGTAGCAAAAGTCGTGATTTACTTTTTAAAAGTTGTTGAAAAGTAGGTTTTCGTTTACTACGGCAGTTTTGCAAACTGTCTTGTTTACTGTGGGCCCATATTGCTCGGAACCATGTGCACTGACTGGGTTCCAAAAATCACGACGCGTAAGCATTCTAATAGACACACCTTACTTTGAAAGTAAGTTGTATTTCGGTAGTTACAACGGAAAAAATGTATTGTGTAACTGTCGTCGTCGCAAGAAACTTCGTCTGTATGTCATTTTTACTGTTACGTTCTTTTTATATATTTATTAGCTGTTAAGTTTTCTTCGGTACAACTATTTTGCTTAACTTGCTGTAGAGATATAGGTGTATTTAATGTATATTCCTGGAGCTTTTCACTCAACAAAGTGTTGCTTGTGCAACCTTACTTTTCTTGTTATGTATATTTTTTGTGCAATTTGTTAACTGTATACATGTGAATCAGCTCATTATGTGCTAGTCAGACGGTGAGATGTACTGAAGCTCCCCGCAACTTTCTTCATCAATCAGGCCGGAGCAAAAATAATTGCCCCATTTTCATCGATGGAAAAAATTATTTACCCGACCGACCGTAAAAAAAGTAATACGTTACCAGCATCCATAATGAACTGTACTGTCATTATTTTTATTTTTAAGTTACATCGTTCTTTTGAACCCCGCTTCGAGAGAATTCAATCGAGATTGCCAATGATTTAAAACATTTCTCACATCATGATCATTGTCCAAAAAAAAATTTTAATCACGCGAAACATTATATAATATGTAATAATACAATTACTACTCAAAGATAATATCGTTAATTATACTTAGGATGTAGTGTTAACTCGGATAAAAAATATACAAAATACGTATCATTACCATGGTGTGTGAATATTTCAAATTAAATTATTAAGAAGATTCTAAACGTGTCGTATTAAGGTGATTACATTTTAAAATTCTCGGTAAAGAAACAAAATCATTTTGTTACTGTTTTATATTATACTTATGGAATGAATTTAAACAAAATATATATTATAAGCTGTCGCGCAAAATACCAGTTCAATCCATTCTTGTTTTATTCTTTATTGTTTTTTTATTCTCATGAACTCTCTGATTTCGTTTCATGTAGCTGCATACATTCATACGACCAAGCAACAAGACGTCTTCACAAAGAAAGCAGACCACTATCGCTTTCAATTTCTTTCACCGTTCCGATCGTCCATAAACGAGCCTTCACGTTATCTGCTCTCTGATTGTTATTGACTACCAGATGTAATAATAACTCCCGTATTTCAACATGAATTCGAAATGGCGGAAAATCTACAACGCGAAAGGACTTTCATTTGATAACAAATAGGTAAGTGCATCGTCATCATGAGAGCAATAAATGGGTTTTAGCTACCATTATGAAGTAAAATCCCAGGCTAATTAATGAGAAATGTAGATTAGCAATTTACTACGTTGTTATTAGCACTGGGCAGGTATAACGTATAACAGACCAACCACCTCAAAAAATGATCCTGCGAAGTGAAGGCCTTATCCAAGTACGTATCAACGACTGCCATTTACTATTTCTACTTACTCAGGTTTAAATTGATTTGATCTGTTACACAATGCAATGAAGCAAAACATAAATGCATCGCGCACATAGCAATGAATTACGTCTGCAGGTTGTTGTCGTTGTGTTCAAGGGACGTTAAAAAAGACTGTTTTAAGTTCGTGTTACCTTGAGACACTTTTGGGGGAACATGAAGCAAATGTTCATTAGTTTTGCTAAAGACAACTTAAATGATTCATTGACAATCAAAGTTTTAACGGGCTACAAAGTGCGGAACAGGGAAACTTATTTTAGTCGTAGTCATAATGTGTTCATACTCATATATGTATATAGTCTCGCCTAAAATGTCTTATTTCTCGAATAATATTTCACATAACGCGTAAAAATACCTCCCGCATTTCGGATCTGTGAGAGATTAGCAAATCTCTCAGATCGCTAATCATGGGCGTCCTTGTACATGACCCTAACAATCCTTGTTCTAAATTGGTCGAACCATGAACTGAACCGTTCTCATAGACGGACAAAGCATGCCTACATAATATATCCATCAATACTAACGATAATATCAGGTACATAAAACGCTGTACGACATCTAATTTTTATCCGTGTGTTGCCCCTTATTATGCATTTTGCACTTGCGCTACACAACAATCTCTGTTAGTAAATAATATGATATGATTACAAGCTACAAATGAGAAAGTTACTGCATGTGCTAAAATTGATGTTTCCAATGTCTCGCCAATACGAAAAATGGAGTTTGGGATAAAATATTGCATTGAAGCAGGAGCAAAGATCTCTGCATGGTGAGATGATCGAAAAAGAAATCATGCAACAAGGTATGCGAGCAGATGCAATTGCATAAGAATCCTAAAAACACTTTTTTTCATCCTTTCGTGCAATATAACCTACCCTCCTTTTTTAACGGCATAAGCTGCTCTGCCACATGAAAAAATGGCGTTTGTTACGTACAGAAAAAAATATGCTGCCTGGCAAGTTCACAGGTAAAATGTATGTGTGTAATAATACGCGAATCTTGGTTACATTTTGTCTTTTTTTTTGCTACAGGAATAGCGCTGCATAAAACTACTACTCAAGTAAGTACTACGAATGGACGGATGTATAGTACTACTTGGTACGTATTTATTTGCTCCTTACATTTACATCTAACTTTGCTACAGCAGCATCACCAGACATCTTTCAGAATTGTGAGAACACCTTCCTACGCACTGCATAATTGAACTGTCATGACACTCTCGTACACTTGCTGTTTTTAAAGTCGTGCTCGTGTGTGTATGCATCTCTTCTACAAAATGGGCCCGATATAGCTCAGAGATTTGAGAATGCAAATGTCGTCGTCGTCGCGTATTTTTTTTCTTGCACCAAAAAGTTCCAAATTTAAGACCGAGTAGCATAATATTTGTTTTAGCATACATGTACACTTCCTATTTAATGAATGTCTGGTATTGATGTCCTCATTCGTTTCATATTCTTCATCATAATATTTTTCTTGTTTAATCCCATTTATCTTTGGATTTTCTCTTCCTTCTAGAAAATCTCTGCATTTTTATCAGTTTTTTTTCTTTATACAAAAAACCCGTATATCTCCTCAGAGCTACACACAAAGACAGCGTACATTTTGCAGACACGACAGCCATGTAGGAGAATCCGTTCCAGCAAAAATACGATAGTTATTCATACATGTATTTTATATTAATTTGTATTTAATCTTATCCACCTTTTCATTCATTTCATCAACACACCAGAATGCATCCGGGTTTCCCATAGTACAAGTGCTACGATACATCGCCGCGGCATTACACATTATTACACACACATTACATTGTACGTAACAATAATATGTGCAGTACTCGAATGGAAGTGTCACAAAGTGCTGCATCTCTCTCTCTCCTCGAATACGCGGACAACGGCTTACAATAATAAATAAATATGCAACATCTACATTATTATTAGCATTGGCACTACTCTAAAATGCAGGCTAATGGATAAATGTTGAATGTACACACATTTTTATATAATACTCTCTTTTATAATAAGCATCCCGAAAGCGATCCCATGCAGTATTAGCACCTTTTTGTAGGGTTTACAATTTTCAACAAGATTCATGTTCTCTTTTATGCTACGCTCTCCCGTCAACTGAAGGACAAATGTCGGAAACAAAAAGTGTAACAAGCACAGCAGCGTAGTAGCAGCATTCATTCGAGTATACATACTTTTCGTTATAATATAACATCATCGTTAAGGAATGCATGTAAAGCACTTTTAAACTCAACTTTTATGCCATAGTAGTGGATATAGAGTGGAGTTGTACTGCTGCCGTTGTGCATCTGTGCCATCGCCATCATCATCATCATCTTTGTGCCCATATCTCTCATGTTGCGTTGTTACCTGCGTTTGCATAAAGGCCGTGTAGGAAGAACGAGCTGAGAATATCTTATAAAAAGTGGGGAATAATATTATGTACAGGGAGATAGATAGATCGACAGACATCAGAGGAGAGACAGACACTTTGTGTTCATATTATATTCATTTTTCCCTTTACTACTGACAATGAGCTCTCTGCGTTTGATATTGCCATTGCATTGCTGCTGTTTGTTGCTCTCCTGCTAAACTTTTATACAAAATGTAAGTTAAGGTTTATTACCTATTAAATTTTTGGTCTTCTTGCTCATCGTCATGTCCATGTTCATCTTCATACCATATATATACATGCACAAGAGTTAGTTGGACTTAAAAAAGCCTGCTCTATTCTTTTGCGCTTGCCACTATTGCTGATAATACGACTACTACCACGATACCTTACACGAGTAATGTTGGTGTCGGTGGTGGTGGTAGAGACTGATTCTGTGAAAGAAATCAAAAATGTACAAGATACATGTGTATACGGCGATACAACTGTAGCCACATATGAACTCGTAGGATGAAATTGTAGAAAATATCAAAAGTAGCGAGAAAGGAGAAGAATGATTTAAATCTTACATAATGATCAGGCAAAATGACATTCATACGGGCACGATTTTAAGGGATGCTAATTCATCAAAACTCACTAATGTTGGATCACTTAATGCGCGTCTGCATCAATGCACTTAATGCAGGGAAGCACTATTTGGTAACTTCATATGCATGACTAAAAATTAACGAAATGTTTTTAAAGAAACCATGAATCATAAAACAATTACTCTACAACAATCGCTACTAATGTTTTAAGTTTAACTACAAACTATGTAAATACTGAACAATTATTGTGCACTAACGTCGGCGTCGATGCGTCGGTTTATGCAAAATGTATAAAAACATCCGAATAACGGGTCCTTTTCCACTTCCAACAATTATTTAGTTCCCCTGGGGGTAACGTGAGACAATGTATTATTTTCCAAAATTACATGCGTTACTTGCACAAAAATTGGTGTGCAAATAGTTCAGGTTAGATTAATGTCAATTGGATGATGAGTTAAAATGGATGAACATAGTTGATAGTTTTAGCGAAGTATTGCAATTAGTTGATGAAACCCTTATAAAAGGCCCAAAGGTCTCATGGATATCTTTTATCATTACATAATCTGCATATCTACTTGCATGGCATCCTGTCCTGTTCCTTTTCTCTGCTTGGTTGTTATGTAGTCTAGACGGACGGACATATTGGCTGAAATTGGATGTGAGAAGAGAACGACTTCGACTCGTTCTTTATCCATGCATGTATTGTAAATTGTGCCTAGCATTGTGTTGGGAACATCAATAATATCACGTTCATTTCATATTACTTTAATACAAATTCATTCTTTTCTATTATTTCTCTTGAGCGCGTGTGTGTTTATCAAATTAATTTTTTACCGAAAACAATTTTTGTACTTACACGTAAAAATTAGTTCAGTATTTATTTGAATTTTCTCATTGACTCCCGTATTTCGAGCTTGAATGACAAATTGTAGCCGTTTACAGTGTACATGTGCATAAATCACTCAGCACTCTTTACATACTAAAGATTTGAAAAAAAGTTAGCAAACTGTGCAAATTTTTGTCATTAACTACATCGTATAGTACAACAAGCCAACTTACATGATCACTACAGACTAGCCGTCAAATAGCCAAAGACAGTGAAAAAAGTAATCTGAAGAAGAACAATCAGTACTTTAATCTTTCCTCTAGGTTAGTAAGCACCTACGTACTTTTTTCTCTCCATTGTATTAACTCTGGGTGAATGACTCGTATAAATACTCATTTAACAAGCTTAAAGATTAACGTGTATATATGTCATGAACTGAGACAGTGACGTATCCCATAAATTTTTCTCTTGCAATGGCAGGATATTAAAAATTTGCCAATTGCCGATTGAGCTAAATGTGCCATAAAATTAAAATTAACTACCTCTTCTCTGCGTTGCCAGTTAGCATTCCTGTAGACACGTAATTAAGCTCCTTTTTAACATCATACATTCCTTGTACGATTTCATACATCGTAGTTAACTTTTTTTTGAACTGCAAAAAGATTTATACTGCTGCAGAAACCAAACGTGTTTGATTGAATTACCGAGTTTACTTACTTGTTATCCCGACTAACTCTGAGAAGGATTTTATAAACGGCTTTTTGTTAGCAATATTTTATTAGCCCTGTCAGAAGAGGCGATTCAAGGAGCAGCAGACGAAGAAAAGTATGGAATTTTGAAGTAGTAAAATTCTTTATATTAAGTGTGCTAACTAACCACCTTGCACCAAATTTCATTTACTGTTATTTTCTCACGAGCAAAATGTGTGCGTAGAGATTCATTTAAATTTAACTGTGAATCTTGTTGTGATTGCATAAGTACAAAGTCAAGTCACTTAAGTAAGTAGGAAAAATGACAAGGATAATTTTTTGCACAAGGCAAGCATGCAACCGTATTGCCCGTTACGAAATAATTGCAGTGATTAAATAAAAAGTGTGACCTGTGCTACGACGGTTGCGGTATTACTTTGTACTTTCACACTTTTTTACCGTCACAGTGGAAAATGTATTGATAGATAGGTTTAAAAGAGTGTTAGGTATTTGCAATTAGTATAAGAGTAAAGTCTAATGTGTATTTGTTTTGTGGCTAATTGTTTGTACAGGTAAACTGGTAAATCCCTGCCTACTTGTACCCACCTCCGTTTAAGTAAGTGTGGAAGGCATGAGCGTTCTTGTATTGGCATCTAACAATGAAACCTTTCCATAATGTAATTGAACCCTTATTTAACTCTGAGGAGTACCTCGAGTACATGGATTCAATTCCAATTCTTAAACGAATCTCTATTGGAATATTCTCATGGGCTGGGGATGGAGTTCCTAATGACGCTCATTTTTGGGGGAAACAAGATTTCCTTACCGGTAAGATTTACAGGATTTTTTGTCATTATTATTACCGATGAACTTGAGAAAGATGATGTGTGTGTGTGACAGAAGTCATATTAATATCATGTTTTCGTTCTACATTTCCAGATCCACAATTCCAGGGTGATAGCGAAATTAATTACTTTAGGAAGACGAATACCGACCTGGTCACTTTCCTTCAAACGGAAGGTTGGCTATGCCTTGTGAGGATTAGAAAAGTGTTACGGATGCTCAATAATGTAGAAAACTATGAGGAAACAATTGAATCACTATCTCGAGTGAGTATAATTGTATCTGCTTACTATATCATTTATAGTTTTGAAAATGTTTAAAGTTCGTTGACTAAGTTACTAAATGTTACTGTTTCACAGAATGCGGGATGTCCAGTTGATTCCTGGGGAAATGTATTCGAAAAGATGCATCCGCACCAGTGTAGATGTGCGCCGTGCTCTGCACTGCGAGAAGTCAAGTAAATACAATTGCCTTAAAAACTGGATTCATTGTAAAATGTACTTGCTAAGATATGAAAATGTTAATGTAACATAATATATTCTTTGCAGGAAACAACTTGTCAAGAAGAATATTTCCGGCCAAGAAGTTATTCAATCAGTCATTCACCACATCCGACGCTGCGTATACCGAGTACTTATTTCTGGAGTAGATCGAATTTTTGAGACTTTCTGTAGCAGGAGATTCAGCGTTGTTTGGTTCATTCTTTCCGAGGAATTTGATGAACATTATCGCGACACCGAATTTGAAAAGCTGTGCAGTCTAATCATGAACGACATTGTAGCCATTGAACCACTGTAAGTTTAACTGAACTTCTATAACTGAACTTAAGTAGATTAATTCTAATTATGCAACGTTTCAGTTTTATTCAGCTCGTACTTTCTTTTATCCATGATAATCAGAAAATGAAAGCACGTCTAGATTACAAGTTATATTACAAGCAGGCTAATTTACAAATTATCTAGATGATTTATGAATGTTACGTTTTTCATGCTAGATGTTGAAGGGAAAGTAGACATGCATGTTTTCTTTTCATTTTGATGAACAAAGTAGCAATAGCTGAATATTTGTTGAAAAGATACAAATTCAATAGTGTTTCCTCTAAAAAATGATTTGTTTGATATTTTATGCACACAGAACGAGTCTTGGAAATTTCGGGAAAACGTTGCTGGAATTGTACGAAGGTGCCACGGATCTTGCTCGTGCCGTACTTCACAAGTTTGCAGTCATCCTAGGGTCACAGAAAATGTTTTATACCACATCCATGAATTTCATTATGTGTAAGTTTAAAACCGAACCAGTTGTTGAAAGCTCTTGCAGATTATTTTAACTATTTGCTAAGTCTAACGTAATGTTTCTTTCCGTTGCAGTTTACATTGATAGCTTCAACATGCTAATACGGATGCTGAGGTGGCTGGAGAGCAAGTTCAAAGTGTTTAATCAATTGACGAATAGAATCTCAGACCAAACGTATGACGATAGGTTGGACTTTAAAAGTTTAATTTTGCACGCTATGAACGAACTTGTTTACAGCGTGCCTGACGTTATGAATCGGCGCGAAGCCGCTTTAAAAGTCGTAAGTTTTCCGTTAATTACTATTCAATTATGAGTTAGTTGTATCCATACATATAGACAGACTATCCACAAAATTGCCTTTCATTTTAATTTGACTTACAGATAGCCGCTTATCAAAAACTTCAAAAATCGTACTTTGGTCCAAATATCGAAAATTTGGAGAGATACCTGGAGTACATTGATACCACCTTGTTTGCAGCGACTTCTGTGTTTCAAATGGCCAAACCTCCATGCAAATGGTCAGTTCATACTCGATAAAATGCAAAATTTCTACTTTTATGAGAAATATCAAGTTTTACTGAAAATGTCAATTCCAAGACGTGCATGATAATATCTTGTTATTTCTCTTCCCACAGTCCGACGTTCAAAGTGCCTAAAAAGAATGTGATCGATGCAGCACTTTACATAAATCCTTACCGTGATGATCAGTTTGACGCTCCGCAAGTGTTTCACTGCTACTGGCAAGATCGCTTTATCATCGAAAGATCGCAAACGCCCTGGAAGATTTTGTACAACAACAAGGCAAAGATACTGCTACGACTCTCCGTGGAGAGCCCTGCGGACAAAAACAAGAAGCTTGCCATTAACGTATTCTTAGCGGAGGAGAATCCGACCGTGGAGGACAGAATCAAGGACCAGTATTTTGCACTATACGAATCACGACTTGAGCGTTTAGTGGACTTTTTCGATGTTCTCAAACAAGAAGTTATCGAGTATTATGCCAATACAAATCAAACGTTAGATAGTTCTACAAAATTCAAAAGCAGGAGTTCATGTAGGAGCAAAGTTAACCCATTATCGACTGGTGCAATGTGTCGAAGACTCAATTCAAATGCTAATCTAACGAAGATCTCGGTGCCTGTCAAACTGAAGCGGCCAGACAGGCGATCTCGATATGCTAGAGATAACCGCATGGCAATTTTGTCTTCACTTATGCAAAAACATCGAAAAAGCAAGAAACCATCCACGATTGAGAACCTTGAGCAGTTACTCACATTTGCTGTGAAAACAGGTAACTTTCAACAACAAAAAACATTTCATGAAAATCATAACCGTATTTTTTATGAAAGCCCTATCAATTCTAATAAAAATCCGTGTTTCATTTTTTCAGGCGTTGAAGGCTCCGGAATGTTACCTGAATTGGCTGGCGATACGAAAGATGTATACGTGTCTATCACGTCTGTCGATAAAGCTAGGCGAGCGAAGGCTGATCAAGAATTTTCGCTACACGAACTGATGTCTTTCATTATTTTCTGGTATGCCAGGCATGGATGCGTAACGGAATTCGAAGGTCATACTCTCCACAAAACAACGTTTGGGGTAAGTGTGAATTATCTCCATTTTGTCATCCGATCCTAATGCCACGTCAAATCCCACAACAATACAAAAGTATGATTGGCCACGTTAGCTTACCTAGTCATTGTGATTGTCATTTCAAGAAAGTTTTAAATAGGTATTCATACATACGTATGTAGGTATATATGTATAGTGCATTAATCGCTATCTAGAACAGTTATAGGTATTTCTGAAAACTGTAAAAACCCTGTTACTTTTTACCAAATGTTCGATTTGGAATTTCTCTTTACTGCGTCGTTGTTTTAATTAAGGTCAACATACTTTTTCGTTTAAATCAATGCCTCGTTTCTAGCCATTCTACTACAGTTTCCAATTCCAACCGTGCATAAAACTATGACTTTGAAGACAATGCTATTCAAGAAGCTTAAACATATTACCTACCTATTCTATCTTGCATAATATTGGTTGGTGGGTTATATGAGATGATCACTTGTTTCGCAAAAAAGCAATCACAACTTCCTCTTATTAGTCAGATAACAGGAGAATGAATAGTAATGGACAAGTGAATGGAAGACAGGGTAGGATGATTGTCATGGGATGCTACACAAATAGTAAAAACTAAAGTGTTACATCCAAGTGTGTACATTTCACACTGTCAATGCCACGACATCCAGCGATAAAGTTGATAAAGCAATTTCTTAAAGATGATACATTACACAATGTGCGTTTCTGAACTGTCGACCCGAATTTGCTAATAATATTTCATACGGCCATGGGCCACGCGGTCTTGGCACGTATCGTATATAGCTTAGGAATTGCCAGTTACAATTTATACCATTTTTGTCAGTTTGGTGTTGAAAAAAGTGCTACTGCTACTACTACTACTGGATCTGGTGGCAAGTGATAAGAGAAATGCATGGGTTCTTGCTAATTTTTTTGTGCACTTGAGGTAGCAACGTTCTTTGTCTACCAATCACAAACTACAAACATGCCTAATTGACGACTGACGACCCATATACACAGAATAGATGGGGTGAAATACTTGTCATGTTTTAAAGTTTGTCATCATAGGAATATGTAAAATGCTGTGCAGATTGTGAAAGTAAGGACCCATTCTATAACGATTTAATTATTATCGTATCAGTGAAGCCATTTTGCTACAATACACTGCACTTTGTTACGAGTGAGTAAGCATGCATAGGTCGACATACATTCACCCAGCTAGAACATGATTATTGTGCCGTAATACTGGCTGAAAAATATCAGAGAAATGAAATATCATGTTCTTGCCATGGTTTTCTTAAATGTATTTTTCTTCTTTAGTGTGTTATGTCGTTTCATTTAATTGAGATTTGAGGTTTCTTGGAATTTTAGTGTAATCCGAGTTGCCATGTTAGATGCCTCACTTGACTCTGGTAGACTCGCTCAGCATTTCTCACTTTTTATCGGCCCGGCAGCCGATGAAATGCTGAAACAACGGTTGAGCTCAAACAGAGTTATTTAATTAATGCTTTCCTAATCATATTTTAATTCGAAACAAAAACCATCCACTTTCTCAAGTGAATTTTGAGTTGTGAATATCATCGTGTGCAACTTTTAATCATAACTTTCATAAAAAAGACAATATAGTGCCAAGATAGAGATCTTTGTGTATTTTTTTACTCGATCTGTGGTGTGTCGTGTTTAATTGAAACGAATTACTATTGACTATTATCATAAACTATGTATTGGCGATTGATATAGTGTTCGATAAATTTGCATTTTGTGTGTGATCCCGGTCCTTCTATTAACACTTTGGACAAAGGTATGTAAATTAACAAGAAAGAAAAAACCATGATCTTTCATTCGTATAAGCAAAGATGTGTTAAAAAGGACACCACCTATAACACGGGTCTGGAAGCTTTGCATATCTGCATATTATGCTAAGTGTGGGAGTACGTACGTGTACGAGTAATATTTCGCATTTAAAAACATGTAGATAATTAAAAATATATACGAAAAATTATCTACACATTGATAAAACATAAACAATTCAGTTAGTGTCAGAGGCTTGCCACTTGCCATTAAAAATATATGCGTTACTTGTTCATGGTACTTGCTCCTCTCCTCATGATACACGTACGACTTGAAGGAAAGCAATTATTATTCTCATTCCAAGAACTATCACTGCGACAGTATCGCTGTGAGCTTCTTTACCAAATTTTCAGCACAATACGCCTATTCAATTCTCTCAGCTATCGTCACTATCGTCAGTCTTCAGTCATCTCATATTTCACATACTACACAATCATTCGTTATCTTAATGTGAGCATTAAGCATACGTGGAGTAGCGAAGAATAAAGCTTTCTTCATTCTTCCATCTGCAATCTGCACCTGACCACGATTACTCCTTGAACGAATACGCGTTTCCAGTCGCCGCAGCAGCCATTTTTTACCCAAGTGCATATTATGAACTTCATAACATCGTAAAAAACAGGATAGGATATAGGGAGTAGGGTGAGGGAGTGAGGGTGACACTAGTGCAATTCCCCGTTATAATATAAATGTTCCAAGTTCTATAAAATATAATTGGGCTCGTTCTTGGTACTATTGAAAGTTGATATTTCTGTGTATATAATTTTTATACTCCATAATGCTTCATTTTCATATAGACACGTACAATGATGAGTATGTAGGTAGTTTTTATTCTCAACTCTGCATTGTTCATTCTAAACTACAGTTAACTGTAGTTGTGTCGAAGGAAGAGATTAGCATGCACATAAAAATATACTCTGATATGATACGATATTAACCTAAATATTTTTTGAAGAACCGATTTTACGTTGTGGAGTACGAGTACAATTAAGTATGACTTGAATGCAAAATGACGCATGACACACTACTCTTCTGAACCGTAGATAATTTTAGGCCCACAGCGTGTATGAAAGTCGAAAGTCCTGCTTAATCTTAAATTCGTATTTCGTTAATCGAGATTTGTACAATTGGACAATATTATTTTTTTTAAAGAGAGAAGTATCATGTATGAATATTAGGGTAGTGTTTTCATTCTTCACGGTATTATAACGGAATTCCTCCGAATCTATTTTGCAGGTGTCCTTTCATTTTCCTTGTGCTTAATATCAACATTAAACTTTTCCTATCGCATTTAAGCATACATTTGTTGATATTTACGAAGAGCTGACACGTTGGTATTTATTTTAATTTTGGGGTATGGGGAGATAAGACTCATTTCATAGGACGCTGAGGAAATAGGAGACATGTCATATTCTTGAAAGATTGAAATAGTCTACACGACAAGGGTTGATTAAGCAGATACACATAAATTGGCTGATTGAATTTCATAGCTATTTACTTAGCATAGTAGCGGTCGAGGGTAGAGTAGTGGTTCTTCCATCACACTCAAGTGCGCTCGTAAATATCTCACCGGACCGATTATAATGAAAAACCAAAAGTTGCTTGCTAGTAGCAAGTTGCTTCCAATGCTACCTCAGTGGCAAACTGCACGAATTCAGTCGCCCATCTTTTCTTAAGACTGAAACTGCATCGCAGTAATCCAGACGTAAATCATTTAATTAGGATATTTTCAATGACTAACCGTGACAAACAAGGCGCATCTGCCGAATCTGCACAACCGTTATCATTTGATAAGCTTTCTTAGTTTTGATAGAATAATATGCTAATAGAAAATAAAAACCACCAGGCAGCTCTATTGAGAAGACATTATTGATACTACACTAAAAACTCAGACCTACATGCATAAATTATATGCATTTACTATTTAATTACCACTATGCAAGTACTACTTACCTACCTACTTAACTACCCTACCCGTTAAAATGCATGCATGCCTACAACATAACCTGTCCAGCATTCAAAAGTTCGAGTTCTCTCCGCTCGAGACTATGATTAATTAATCATTAATTAATCATTATTTAAAGGGACAGTATGTCCAGTAGTTAGCCACAACCCAAGCTAAGTGGTTATATGACATATTTGACACTAATTTTAAGCAAATATTTCAGATACTGGATATTTAAATATGTAGTTTACAATTTGTAAATTACAAAACTAACAAAGTTTACACGTTACAAGTAAACAAGTTTAGTTTAGAGAAGTGTGAATACTTTCATTGCAGTTGCTACGCAGCCGTAAATACATACACGCATCTCGCATGCAACAATTTTCTCTGACCGCTGCTGCGTTGCATTCACAGCAGCACCGCTACTCTGACCGCCTCTCTTTCTGATTGTGAGATTAACGTTACCGACACAGGCGACGACAGATTGCTTGCGCATGAGTAAATACACCGTCGTCGTCGTACGTACCGATCAACCAACCAGCAGCACGCATTCTCCTATTCCGCTCATACAACAAGGCAACGTGCTCCTCTTTTTTTCTCGTGTTGTGCCTGCTCGACGTCCAACAACAAACTCTCAGGTGTCAGATCACAACATTGCGGCTCCTTGCTACTTTTTTGGGTTGTAATTTTTCTGGAGAATTTTTTTTCTCTTGTTGCGCACTTCTTTTGCCGTCGTCCTGGTGGAATTGTCATTTGCGTTCACAATTCTTTTCTGTCAGTTAAGTTGAGTGAGTGGAGTCAGTTTTGTTAAAAAAGCTAATTGCGAGAGAAAAGTATTTTGAAAAAGTGTGCGATTTTCCAATTTTTTGTTGTTGCCGTTGTTGTGGCTATTGCCGGTTTAACTGCTGAAAGATGTGGAGTGATCTTGATAAAGAGGAGCGAGCTAAAATACTAAATCTGGCCATTCGGCCATGGGCCATTTTGAGTCCGCAGGAGCGGAAGGAGGTGGTGGAGTTATCGGCTTTACTTGGAATACCGGTTTCTAAGACGTGTATGGTTACCAAGATTGTCAATCTGAACATGTGCTGTAGCCGTTGCTGCGAGGTATGAAGACAAAATAACTAAAATAAGTAATTATGGAATTGATGTTGGCTCGTCGTCATTGTCGAGATTAGTTGATTGGTTTTATGTAATTTTGCGTTTTTTACGCCTTATCATGCTATGCATTGTCAAATGGCAGGAATTCGGTAGTTGATTGATTATAATGGCAAAGGGTTTTAATATTGATGACAACTGCTATTGGTCCAGGTTATGATGATTGCGTGCTGTAACTTCATTCATTTATAACAATGTGTAATGATTTCAGATGAATTTCAGTTGTCAAAATTTATGCATGTTATTCGGGGTTCATTATTCATATTACCCTGATACGGGTTTGAAGAGGTGACGAAAGAACATTGCATGAAACTGCATACTTATTTATAATTTAGATTCTCAATTAAAGCATACTGCATTATTTAAGGTATCTACTGTCAATAAAGATGACTACTAAACTACATAATACAGTCTGTATACGCTATCGCAGCGATGATCGCTGTCAAAACTACATTTAACCTCATTTTAGAGACTATTTAACCTATCGAAATCTCTGCCCTCTGCTTTAGCTAAGTGTGTTTAAAATCTCACCCACGACCCACATGATGAGTAGACATGATCCGAGCCAGGCCCTTTTTATCCGGCTCGGCAGAGCAAGCCTTTAATTTTGCCGAGTCCCCGAGCCAATTTGCATATTAATTTTTTAAACAATTTGTAGATGATTTTCAATAAACTGTTGCGTTCTATAACGTTTTTCATGTACATTTTGCATTTAATTGATCGGGAATTGTCATTTGAGCTTTTAAACCCATTATTTCTTCATTTTTAATCAGGACCATTCAAAGAGCCATTTTGTACTGATAAACGTAGCAGCTGCTCTTTATTTATTACCGAGCCGGCTCGGCAAGCCATGGAAAATTAAAGGGTTGGCTTGACCCGGCCGAGCCGAGCGGCAGGCCGGTTCTGATCATGTCTAATTATGACATGCTGAATGGACAAAAAAATCCATAATGGGTCATGATAAAAGAGGTGCCCAAACCGGTCCCCAGGAGTCACCGGACACCTTTTTGAGGGAGGGGGAAAAGGGGACACCTTTGGGCATCGCTCCGCTCCTAAGGTGTGAGCTAATTTTAGATGCCCTCGTGGCATGTAAGCCAATTGAAAGCTTATAGAAATGTATGCCTGTTGCATATAATATATGTTATTGATTTTATTTCTCAAAATTTAATAAACATAATGTGAGCTTTGTCGAAAACTCTCAAATTTTTGAAAATATGTTATCAATTTTCTAAAATGTTCTTCAATTTTCTACAACCTTCTTCAATTTTTACAACTTTCGTCAATTGTCAATAACTTTTTTGCAATTTTCTGTAACTGTGTCCAATATTATCAGTTTGCCAGTTATTAACTGTTGTTTTGTCTGAACTCGACTGAGAAAAGCAGTGATCTGGTTAATTGCTATAATAATAATAACGCGACTTTTATGCAGGAAACATTTCTAACCAATCATATTTGCTTTTATGTAATCACGCGATGCACATGTAAATATATAACTGAAAAAGTTAACTTTGGCGTAATATTGCATTTAAAAAATAATTTATGTTCACATTTACGATTATATGGGTGGTATAAACTGCGGCGCCGGCTCGCGCAGCGAGCCAGATATGACACCTTTGATGAACTTTGGCCGGGACACCTTTGGGGCCTACGGGGTTTGGGCACCTATAGTTAGGATCGATGTCCTATTCCGCAATGACCTTACCGTTGTTTGTAACATGATCTTCAATCCAAATAATAGGTGCCATAGGATGATGGTCCTCATTTCATGTCGTATCGTCATTTTAGCGCTAGTTGATATGAATATGTGCCTAAATACATAAAGTTCTTCAATATAAAATGAGAACTGGGGGTCTGCGGTGCCACCGGAAACCTTATCGATAAATTACAGCACAATTACATTAGTAGGTTAAGAAAGATGATGTCTTTCGCATAATATGTTTGTCCGTCACTGCAAGCATGCTTGAATGCCTCATACATTTTTATGCAACTCCTGGACAAAATTCAATGCTTGCAAAAGCCCGCATTATTCTGCTCTTTTAGAATTTTTTTTTCAGCAGAGCAAAGATGAAAGGACTGTTGTCACATAATAATATATTTTATACTGATTTGAGATTGATAAGCAGCACTAGTTAAACTCAAAATTAAGAAAAGCTAATCATTAATTACTATTGTACTTGTACTACTACCATTTCAATTGCTTTGTCGCAAGCAGAATCAAAAGGCAAGAAGAAGAAGTTGCTACTACTCTTTTTTTTCTCGTTGTGCTTGCTCGACGTCCAACAACCAACTCTCAGGTGTCAGATCTTGCTACTTTTGGGCTGTAATTTTTTTGTAGAATTTTTTTCTCTTGTTGCGCACTTGCCGTCGTCCTGGTGGAATTGTCATTTGCGTTCACAATTCTTTTCTGTTAGTTGAGTTGAGTGAGTGGAGTCAGTTTTGTTGTTGGAGGTTTACTGAAAAGTAAAAACTAACTGCGAGAGAAAAGTTTTTTGAAAAAAGTGTGAGGCTTTACAGTTTTTTGTCGTTATTGTTGTGGCTATTGCCCGGTTAACTGCTTAACGATGTGGAGTGATCTTTATATAGAGGAGCGAGCTAAAATAGTAAATGTGCCCATTCGACCTTGGTACATTTTGGGGGCGGAGGAGCGGAAGGAGGTAGTGGAGTTATCAGCTTTACTTGGAATACCGGTTTCTAAGATGTGTGTGGTTACAGAGATTGTCAGTCTGAAACTGAACATGTGCTGTGGCCGTTGCTCCGAGGTATGAAGACAAAATAAGCAATTATGTAATTGATGTTGGCTCGTCGTCGTTGTCGAGATTAGTTTATTGGTTTTATGCTTATTGGTTGCTCTCTTGAGTGAGTCTCGGCGCGTGTTGGCCAGCGTTTGAAGGTCTACAAAAGCATAACATCTTCTCTGCTCATTCTGGTGGTCTCTTTCTCATCATCCGCTTATTAGAAATACTGACCACTGCAACTTTAATTGCTTTCCCTTTCTGTCTACTTGCCAGATCTGATACAAATCTCTCCGACAATAAAAAAAAGTTCTAAATGTTCCGACATTTCTAATCATTGTGGCTTTCTTTACAAAACTTGGCGACAGGTTTTTTAATTTAAGTATGGCACTCATAGTAAGGCCAAAGAGCTTAATGTCAGCCTTTGAACGTATGCAAGTTTATAATTTAATGACGAATAAAATCTTGTATGACGACTCAAACTTAAAACGTATTCCCAAGCTTTGTGCAGACATCTTTAAAATTTGTCCGCTTTGCTTTCCCGGGGAATTTTACTTCGATGGAGAAAGATAACAATAAGCCATTTTCCTAATTGCATTTGTAGAAACTAATCGATTGTTTTTTGTGTTCCCAAGTAATAGCCAGTTTTGCTGCTACATACAATTGATATTTTAAAGTAGGAATTGGATTAGGCAGATGAAAGACTCTTCAAATTGAAACTCTCAATATTGACAACATTTAGTAATTGATTGGTAACAAGAAAGTGGAGTCATCATTATCAGATGTCATCATCAACTCTGATTACTATTCTCTCTTTAATTTCATATGCGAGGCAGTTATCAAAACTGTGAAACTGTCGCTACTAGAAGTTCATAGACCATCAAGCGTTTAAAGGAAAACTGTATAAACACTGAGCAACGATCATACTGTGAACTTCACTGTCCCATATTGATTTACAATTTACTTGTAGTAGCTAAATAAATGTTTGTTTTTTAAATTGCAGTGTTCGAAGTCAAGCTTCAAGGATAGTTTCCCTCTGTTGTACAAAGCCGCCGAGGAGTTAGATGCTGCTGTTGGTGAGGGCCTGTTGAGCGACAACGACCTGGCCATTCTTGAGAAGGGGTTGTCAAGTACTATGACTGAGGAGGAAATCAAAAGATGCAAAAAGGGTCTTGAAACTACATTGCATATGAAGAAGGAGTTTAACGAATTAGTTCACTCCAAACGAGCATTTAAGCTATCTTCATCAGGATTTTGCGTTACACTCTCAGGGCCGGGTGAGGCAACTGGTGTACTTTGTAGTGCTGAGGGAGACGGAAAACGAGGCAGCTGTGCACAAAGTAAGGCAAAAATGGCGACGAAGATGCCAGAGATTCGTACTAGAATGAGAAAGACTCTCGAAGGTCGTCATACGGAAGTTGTAACCAGTAAAAGCTGTACCGTGAACATTCAGCAAGCGAAGATACAAATTTATGATGATTTGAAGCCCATACCTGTTGATAGAACGAAGAAGAGTGAGGAAAACGTTGACAAGCCTTCCAAAGATTTAGATGTGGACGAACTGGTTCAAATCATTGAAGGAACGCATATTAAATCAAGCATTGATCCTAACCCGAAGAAGGCTGCAAAGAAAGCCCGTCAAAAAGAGAAAAAGGAGCAAGAGCGTCAGCGACAAGCGGAGGAGAAAGCCAAAGAAGAAGAAGATCGAAAAGCAGAGGAGATTAGGCGTGTGGAGGAGGAGAAAAGAAAGGAGGAGCAAGAGCGCAGAAGACTGGAGGAAGAAGAGCAGCGTAAAAAGGATGAGATTATCAGGAAGCAGAGGGAGTTAGCTGAGCTAAAGAAAGAAGAGCAGCGAAAGAAGCGACAAGAGGTGGAGCGTAAAAAGGCTGAAGAAAAGAAGCTGAAAAAGGAGGCCAAGAAACAGCGCAGAGAGCAAAGGAAGAAGGACTTGGAGGAATTTGATGACGATGGATCAGAAAAGAAAGCTGGAACTAATGAGTCACTCAATAAGACTGATTATGCTAACGATAAGGACGGTAGCCGCACGCCCTCCATTGAAGTTGTTTCTGAAAAGGAGTATGGTCGTCTGAAGCATGAGAAAGAGCAAAGGAAAAGGGAGGAGGAGGAGGCTCGTAGAATGGAGCAACTTCAAGCGCAGGAACGTTCTCAGGCGAACAAGAAAAACAAGAAGAAGAAGAAGAAATCTAAGCAATCTGATGGCCAGAGCCAGAACACGGCTGATCCAACCTCGGTCGAATCCAGTGACAATCCTGAGCTCAAAAATACTGGAGCGGTTGGACAGCCTCTAATTGAAATTCTAAGTTCTTCCAAGACTAATGAGACGCAAGGTAGAGGCGCAGAAGAGAAAAACAATTTAGTCACTATAAAGAAGCACATGGACAGCAGTGTTACAATTAGTATGAAAGGGAAGGAAGGAGAAAGTGACCTGGTTTACACACTAATGAATGGCCAAGGTAATTTCTTCATAAAAAGAATTTTTTAGAAGTATTACGTCAAAATTAATGATTCATGATAAGAAAGAAACTATTTTTAGTACCGACCCTAATGGCAATTATAATTTAACTTATAGTGTACCCTACAAGCGTGGATGGTAAGATACGTTCGGAAGCACCTCTTCCTCTGCAACACACGTCTTTCGTTAAACAGCAGGATAACGTTAGACCCAATCATGCAGCTCCTATGCCAAATCCTGTTACTCACTCCAACGCTAATATGTGCAGCGTCAATCCTGTGAAAAGTCCTATCTATCATCGTAAGTTATAAGATACTAACATTAAAGTAGATGTTCTTTTATTAGGATGTGTGTTCAGATTTTTAACAAAGTGTGTGCATTTCATGTTCATAGCTCCGCCAAGTGGTCCTACTAACTTCCTTAAGGAAAGTTCATCGATGGCTGAAATTGATCTGTCGCAATTGAAGCTTCCTCCTGGAATAACTATAACAAAGGTTCCTCAACAAATAAGTGGTAAGTATATTCCCCAATTATGAATGATGTCATTATGTTGGCTTATTAACAATCGGTTATGCTATAATAATTTGTATGTGTATTGTATAAGGCCCCCGATGCGAGGACATGAATGGTGTTCAGAATGTGGATTATCACTCAAGGGCTGTGGGTCAGCCAAACATGCATGCTGAGTACCACAGGTCAGGTTCCGTTGGAGTTACTGAGAACAGGCACAATTCTAACATCATGGTTGTGGACAGTCGATGTTCCAGCTTGGAATCCCCAGTAATTGGCATTCGGCCATCTGAAATGGTACGACAGTTTTCACTAAATGATACTGCTATTTTATAAATTTCAATGGAAGTACATTAAAATAAAATTGAAAATCTATTAATTAGGCGTTTGGTGCTAATGGAACGAGACCATCCTCAGAGGCATCCGTGGCATCAGACCGTCCCAGCTCAGGACTTGATTCAATCTGTAACAACAACGGGTCTAGTCCTTATGTCAGCCGTCAAGGTTTTCCGAGCACTGAGATGTTGAACAAGCGAGTGCCAATTGCCCTTTCCTCGCCATTCGCGGCTGCTTCTAGAAATGAAACTCCATCTCCAGGATGGCAGAACGACATACATCCACGTAAGTTCACGATTTTGATGCATAAATCAATGTTGAACGTTATGTATGTGCAGTAATTCCTGTAAATGTCCATTTTGTAATCTCCTACTCTTTTATAATTTTCATAGATTTAAGTGGCATGCCTGGAATGATTAATCATAACAATTCCGCGGCGGCAGATAGACATGGGTTTTGGTCTTCAACACCCGCAAGTCCAGTGGCTTTCCCGGCGGCGAACCCCGTCTCGGAGAGTTACCTGCGCGCTCAAGATCAACAATTTATCAGGCCACGTCCCCAACAGAGAGGTGTGTATCCACCACCAATCGGGAAGCGTACGTCTCCCTCTTCTGGAATGTGTACTGAAGGCAATTTATTTGCGCGCAAGGCTCCTCCGACTGATTTCAAGCCGATTGGTGGCGTCGCAACAAATGCATCTCCTCAGTATAATCAAAGCCACATCTCAGTGAATGGATCTACAACTCCATCTAATCTCGGTCCAATTGGTTACAAACCTGTAGTTCCACCATGCCAGCCCAAGGCAATTGATCAATGGACTCCATGGAATTTAAATGCTGATAGGATGAGTCCCGATGTCCATCCAATGACGCCTCAGTATGTCCCTCAAGAGATTCCTTTCTCCTTAAACAGCATTCTTAGCGATGACATCAATGGGCCGTGGGAGTCTACTCCTATTGAGAAACCCGCCAGTCGCAGCGTTAACCCGTTTGGCCCCATTGGATCTAACATAACTCGACGGCCAAGTAATGCTACCAGCAACGGCATTCATGGAAAAATTTCCGAAAGTTCTAGTTCAGAGGACGCTTCGCTGTGGGCGTACAATCGGACATTTTAGATTTTTCGTCGGAGAATAACTTATTGATCATACTATGTAATAGCAATGAACTATGAACTGTTTGAATAATAGATGACTTTTTTATATATTGTAATAGTTAGGGCGTTTATTTTTACATGTAACATTTAAATTAAATTATCAGTATGAACATACGATTACATGTATTATTTACCACTACATTAGTTAGAAGACTACCGTTAGTTAATGTACCTACTATATTAATACGATGAAATATAATATATTATACACATGTAGATGTTATTATATTGATATTAGGAATTCTACATTTACAATTAAACTGCGTAGATTGTACAAGAAATTTGTGTACGGAAATCTTATTGATTCTGTATTAAAGATGGTGATTTCATACATACCTACCTATTTGTTAGTACGTTCATGAACTATTAATTATTTTTGAACGTACTTACTAGTCTGAGATTACAATTACTATGCATACTCAATTTTTTTCATTTCGCTGGAAGCTTTGATTTCTTTTCATCTCATCCTTAGCATCTACGTTACGAGTCGAACGGGTTCCCACTTTTCATTGCTTTTGACTCTATAATAATGAAAATACTACCAAAATTGGCTGCATTAATGCATCTTTACGACAGTTGAATAACATTTGTCATAATTGGCATGCAAAATTTACACTAAAGTAAAACATGATCATTTCACTGTTGAGTTTTGAGCGTACCATCACTTTCCGTACACGTGGATTCTAGAACTCAAAATATGACTCTAGTAGCGTAGTTTTCTTTCATATTGAACACTATGAACATAACAGCATTATATGCATAAACTACCTTGAAAGATACATTCATTATTTCTCAGTGTACAAACAAATATGGGTGTAGTGTAGTGATCAATGAGAGAAAGTGAGAAAACGGTCGTATTCCGTGTAAATCTTTTGGTAACGTTTTTTGTTTAGTTGTTGTTAGTGTCTAGTATAAGGATTAGCATGTATCCCCTGCTTCGTCGTGCTATAATATTATGTACATTAGCCTGTGGAAAGCAGCAGAAGTAACTTGTGACTTTGTTTTCAATGAATATTACTTTTTCCATGGAAGTCCCTCTGCACATTTCTTCACGCGTGGTGCACTATAATAGGTTATTTTCTGCTTCGTTGATCTTTTCAACTTTTAGCTTCCGAGATAACAACTTGCCAAGCTGAGCAGTGTGGCAACTTTCCAGGATGGCAAAAGTCACCGGAATATAGGCATACAACAGTATCATACTACCAACTCATGCAAGTTTACTGCGACCAAATTAACTAAACTGCATATCATAAATTATCCTACTAACATGTTATAGTAAAAGGTTAGTTTAGTTGGGTATCACAAGTTATCAGTATGAATTGGGAGTTATACAATTTGAACTGGCCAATGTAAATTTTGCCGTTATGCTTTAAAAATGGGAAATTTTGATATGGTGTCACCTAGAATTATTAAAAGATACAAATTTTGTCACCAGTCGTCCTATTCCAAACCTCGTGGGAATTTCCAATGTGAACATGACCGTACTTTGTTATTGCTTTCTTTCTCCTTCCCGTTTATATTGCGACGAATATATATCTGTACGTTATGCTTACACTGGAACAGATTACTCAACTCTTGCAGCTCAACACGCTCCTTTTGCGTTTCTTCATTTATTCATAAGTACTCAGTTTGAAGGTATGAGTTGTTTCACTTTTTTAAACGAAAACTAACTTGTTTATTATTCTTCCAAACTCTTTCATCATTACTCCTTCAAGGAGAAGAGACAGGGTTAATTTTGAAATGGTATAGATTAAATTCGAGTAATATGAATAAACTGATACAGATAACCTCTTTCCTTACTTTCTTTCCGCTATTTTCATGTCATATTTGTTGTAAACTTGTTCATGTTTTATGGTTGAATTTGACTAAATTCTCGAAGACTCATTTATTTTTCTCATTTGTAGGCATTACATAACTCTTACACATCCATGAGTCTCTTGTTTGTCATTCACACTTACTAACGAGTAGTAGGGTCTGTGTCCTGTGCACTCAAGGCCGACATTTCAGTCGAATACCAAGCTCGATATCATGAAATGTTTGCCTGCTTAGTTGTATACTATTTTCACGTTGTTTTCGCAGACAAAACTTGGCAAGTTATCAATTTCACTTCATCGTAACTTGAGAGAGACCATGATTCATAGCCATAATACGGAATAGCTAGTACGAGACTAGAAGTGAAAGTCAAAATGCCATGCGCACTGACCCGGAAAGAAATGGGTGAAGACATCAGCAGACTGACAAGTGATCATAGGGATCGTGGAGTAACTCCAAAACTGGCTTGAGAAAGCTATAGAATAAGTTGTTTGTTTGACTATTGCAACGAGCCTTCCATTCACGACTGAAGTTTTAGGATACGCAGTTTCAGAACTGTAAAAAGAAATGTAGGTATCTTTATTCCTACGCTGAAGCTTGCGCAAACTAATGTTTGTATACTTCTCTTTAGCATGTTCACCTGTCTGTCTCAAACCACAATGTCTCAACAATACAATCAGAGTCAAGTTGATCTGATGATAAGAAAGTCATAATCAACCGATTAGCTCCTGACCAGATTATACAGTACCACTAGAAATACATATGTACATCTACTCAAGTTGAGTAACTCAACTGCCCTGATCACAATAGGTCTCATTCCGCCCCTATTCAACGTTTCTGAAGTCGTGAGTGCTGAGAATCGAAAATTAGGTAGGTACAAAGAAAGAAGCGAAAAAGTGAAATAATCTTATAAACTATAGTGCCATTAGTAGCATTATTTGCATATAGATATATGGAAAAGAAGCCATGTCATATTAAGTTGTCGCTTTGAATTGCCGTGTGCGTACAAATAACGAACATTATAAAGTTTCTAGACTATTGCCCGTTTGTTAATATAAAAAGAAATGAGAGAGGTAGAAAAAAGGAGACTACTCTTAAGAACAAATCTGATAATCGTCTATTTTCTAGAGTGTTGGTCCGAGACTCATCATCATCGATGCATTGTCCTATTTCTATAATAGGGAATCTCTAACACGGGGAATAGATAAATGGAAGCTGTGCAATTACTTTTACCACTCACACTCTCCTCCACCACCACCATCATCACAACTACTGCTACTTGGGTCATAAATAAATAAATAAATTCAGACGGAGAAGTAAAAATATAAGTGCTTTTTTCAGAATTTGTCTACATAGACACCCGAATAGACGCTATACTTGGTATTGGATGAGGAATAAAGGAAAGTGCTAGTTTGGCTAAAAACCTTAGGGAATACCATCAAATGAAACAGACTTTTTCGGTCAATTTTCGCTCATTCTGATTCCCATTTGCGCTTCACATTCTCCCTATTTCGCGCTCCATAAACCCATCAGAGCCAAAATATTGGCTGAGGCTCAGCTAGTGGAAAACTGACCTTTTTGCCCTCTTTCCTTCTAAAAGGTCCTTATATACATACATTTCCACCACCGCACTTTCACTGTGTTTGCCACAATTTTACTCCATTCTCTCCTGCCTCCTGATATTATGATGTATTACTTTAATATAATGTTTATGTGAAGCAGACTCTGGAGAACGAGGAAAATGGAGAGAGAGAGAAAAAAAGAGATAGAGAGGAGCTCTTGTAAAAAAGGTGCTTTTCGTATTACTTTTTTTCTCGTCTTTTCCAGCTAGCTCTGAGCTTTCAATTCGGTAGTGCTTAGTACATTTTAATACAGCTCTCCAGATACCGTTTTCTTTGAACCCATCTTTTTCCTCCTTTAAATGCACACACTCAAATATATGTATACATATTTCACGACCGGGTTTTTTTTGTTTATATACGCCATTTTCCCCAAGAATCCCTGTACTAGATTGGTTTAACTCTTCTTTTTTCGGGTTTGAGTGGGCTTTTTTAGTGAGTGAGTGGTTGAGTGTTAAAGTATGTGCTTCCATTTCCTTTCACCACCTCTGAACAACCATTTCCCTTTCTAAACCAAGTATAGCAGCAGAAGATGACGATGATGATGTTGTTGTTGTTGTACTACCTATACATGTTCCCATACCATTGCCATGGCACAAAAGCATCTTTGATGATGAAACTTGTAACGTAACTTGTTTGCTTCACCAACCAAAATAACATAAACATGATCATCAAGCCTAGTTGGTAGAGTACCTATATACGCGATGTTTATGCTCTTTAAAGAAAACGACAGAGTCTTCTTTTTTTTCGAGAAAGCATGCATTATGTACTTTGTTGTTGTTTTTCTCTGTAAGCCAATTTTATATCCGTAATCAGGGAGGAATCTCTGAGCACTTCCATGCTACCACAAATAAAGGGCAGGGAAAAGTAAAAGTAAACAGGGCGCAAAATAAACGAGTTGGATGGTAGTGGTGAACCAGGAGCTGGAGCTTCTCTTTAATTGTAGCTATTTTGCCAGTCACCTCATCCTGAACACGGCAAATTTTGAACATCAGCCAAAGCAATTCTATAGTTAATTTGTTGAATTCATGTACGCACATAGTATATTAATGAAATATGTATATATTATGCTTGTTATAAATTCTATATGTAAACTTCTGTTCTAAATAATTTCCCTATCAGTCATTCCTCACAATAGATACAATCAGCGGAATCGGTCTCTATTCGGAATTAATTAAATAAAATCAAAACATTTATCAATAGGATATGCCTTTACATTGATTCCACGATTCTATACGCTAAAGTGGAAGCCTCAATCTTTGCATCAGAAATATTAGGTGTCACGTGTAAATTGAATACGCAGCAAATTTATCTATTATAGTGTAAGCGAAGTGATTAGACGTATAGGAACCTTTGATGTCCTTTCTTTTTCTCTCTGCTCACTTTCTCCCTTTCTCCTTCTCTTTTTCATTTTCTCTGTCTCTCTCTGTCTCGCTTCTCAATCATTTGAAAGAAGTTGATTGCCAGAGTTTTGCAAAGCTAAATAGGACGAGAGAGAGTTGAGTATAAAAAGGCACTGCTCGTCTCTTATGAGCGAGCACAATGAAAAAGAGACAAACAAAAGAAAAGTCATTGCGAGTGATTAGTTTTGTAATGGGAAAATCCCGAGGCTGTTCATTCTTCGGTCCCATGTTTCCCACTTAATATCATGTTTAATATAAAAGGATGGCTCATACGCTACTCTCTTGATAAACGCTGAAGTGGCTGGTAAATAGGACCATTCTTTGGCGAACATGCTATCACAACTTTTCATAATGTTATCATCACTATAACAAATGTATACTCTTTTGCTTTCTCTTCTCTCTCTGCTCCACACATTCACCACAGTAAAAAGAGGAGTGGATGGATACACATAATAATAAAAGTCGATTGTGCTCAAACTATGTACGTACATTACATACTGATATTAACAATGCAGGGCATATATAAATATATGTATTCGAGTACAAGTAGCAGCAGTTGTTGAATAGTGCACATAATAGCAACAATAACAGAACCGCAATATGACACAAGACCCATAATAACCATAAATACCTCAAGCTATGAATATAATATTATGTAGTGCTTAAAACTTTTTTCCACCAGACAATGAAAAAGTGAATAAAATGTCAGTTGCCCGCTTACGTCTTTGTTTCCTTTATTGCACAATGGAACGGAATGCTTAGAGAACGAAAAAGCAACAAAGAAAAATAAAGTGAAATGGAGGATGGTGGATGTGGATGGTTTCTTATTTTTAGAGCATTATTATTATTATTATTATCATTGTCATTGCTTATTACCGCCGCCACTCGACTCTCATGATATTATTATTATTATTTTGTATACTTATTAGTGGGCTTCTGTAATTGCATGGACGCTGACAAAAAAAGCTGCTCTTTCAACTTGTCAAAAGTCTGTATTATGATGTTTGTTTATCTAGGTGACTTTTAAACAAGGGAACGGATCATATAATACGCGAGCTTTTGCAAAAGGGACTCTGTATCAAAGACAAAAATTTCCACATACATAAGTCCAATGTATTTCACAGTCAAATTATTAAAACAAATTGAGAAAAATTAAAGTCAAGTTGATTCAATTGAAATTGAAAAGTACTGCGACTTACAAATATATTTTTATTTCTTTACTCCTCAGCACTTTTACTGTGTCCGTTTTAAATTTTATAGCGTGTGCTAGTATACAAAGGGAAAGTCAGAATTGACGAACCAATTTACTTCTTTTCATGTTTGCTGTTACGTGGAAATTACCTAACGCATTGAAACATTGGAAGTGTACAAATTACAGGTAAACTAAGCTATCGAGCTATCTGGTTACTTGTTCTCTTATTTACAAACTAGTTAGCTTAACAAACTCAAATATCAAAGTCAAAAATGGTGGAAAGACGGCGGAGAAAGAAGAGGAAATACAAACCAACTGCCAGTTTGTTAATACTCATTTCTGTGGAAACGCAATATAATATGTGATCCATTGCAACTAACAACTTTTCAAAAGACTTTGTTTTCGTCCCTCAACAAGATGCTCCGTGATGTTATTACGTGCTATATCCAACCAGCAGACAGGAAAAGTGCTGCCGATGCTGTAGAAAGTATTGTATCAAGAGCATGCTCGGATGCTCTCCAATGAAAGATAGGGAATGAAAATGGGAAAAGAAATTAACAAGAAAACCAGGTTCGTCGTGTTGATTATATTACAAATAAGTAGCTACTAGAAAAGTTTTAGTGGTGACAATAATGACTGCCAGCTTTTTTCTCTGTAAATGCCTCCATGAGAAATTTCCTCCTTGTTGATTTGAGTTAGGCAAGGATATATGCTGCTTTATATAGGCATATTATAAAGGTACAAAAATACACTTCCCCTCATCATCGTCATCACCATCGTCACGATGATGATAATCACAACAAAAGTTTGTTGGAGGAACACACACTACAGCAGCATCAGCAGCAGCACACCATATCATCATCACTATAGCGTCACCATCATTTTCATCATCGGTACAGCAACATGAGCTGAAATATTATCTTTTTTCCCATTGTTCATTATTTTAGTCACTTTTCTTCCTTTTCTTCTCTCTGGCATGATGATTCCCTCTCTTTTTACCTCTTAATTAATAGAGCTGTTATGTACTGATGAGTTCATCTCCTTTTTGACTCTTTGCTGATCATCATCACTTTTGATGGCTTTACTCATTCTGAACCACCCCGGCGGGCCACTCTCGATAATGTGATGTGTTTAATGAAATATATGCCTCGTCAATTGTACATTTTATATTTATACATCTTCTTTTTTCATATATGCACTTCATCGAAAGATGACGATGAGAGTACGCAGAGAGAAGCAAATGCATTGATTTAGAAACGTAGTGTATATGTACCGAGGTAATTGTACAAGATCGGCTATGCAAAAAGTTCGTATAACGGGAACGTGATAGGAAGTGAGCCCAGAAAAAAAAACTTCTTTTACTGAAGTGTATTGATAATGAGTAGTCAGTCACTAACTCGTTTCTACTTCTATTATTACCCTTTTTATTCTACATGTTGAATGTGTGTGTGTATGTGTTTTTTGGTCCTTTAGATACAATACAACAACATGGATTGATAGATAAATAAGGATAATGTAATGGTTGTGTGGAAAAAGTGAGAGCAGAGGGGTTAATGTGACAACACTGACAACAGTCCTCTCTCTCAATCCACTTTGCATTTCCCGTTTTCATTTGATAAACCACCGTACGGTCGTCGCATCCTCCTACCAAATCTCTCCATTCCAATTATTGACTTGGATACAAGTCTTTTTTTCTACTCTGCTGACCGTATATTTGTGTGTATCTGTAATATTCCTTCTTTTCCCCCTTTTCCACACACCACGTTATAAACTCTTCTCCAGTTCGTTGGTAATAATGATCTTGCTTTTATAGAGTTAGCCGAGTATAATAGGCAGTGTACACTTGGCAAGAAGCAAATGTGAAAAGATTATCTCCTTCTGCTTCTTTTACTCTTTTAAATGAGTGCCTGTCCTGTCGTCGGTGCAGCGATGCATTTAATTATGGAAATGGCAAATATAACGATATTCCTTTTGTACAAAGGTGGATGAACCGTTGTATTGGTAAACATTTTTTTAGGCCTCATTACTAGGTTAAAATGTGATACTGTCGGGGTTCATTACAAGTATAAATATTTATAATCTTTGTTTCATGGAAGCTTGTACAGCCTGCTCCTCTGCACTTACACACAAAAGTTGGTGTAAATGCGATATGCGATGACCATTGTTATGTTATCTAACTAACCGTACAATTACGTAGTAGGATTTCAAAATAAATTGCATAATGACCCAGATAACATAGTGCGCAGGAAGGTATACATATGCGTTTCCGTTAGTTTAAAGCAGTACGAAAATTAGTATGCCTCACGTTAGCAATGTAATGGCCGTTTAAAAAAAAATTGCAGAGAAAAAACGATTTTACCACTTATTTGATAAAGTAAATACTCACCATTTCCGCAATATATGTGCATATGTACTCGTATATTTTCAAAGTAAACAGTGAAAAGAAGGAGGGAGAGAGACTCATCAACAATATCCCGAAAACATAATCTCCATCATCGCCTCTTTAATACTTCCTGGTACTTACTTGCCATACCACCATCAAACCATCAAGATCAATTTTTTGATTACTTTTGATCGTACAAACCCTCCAAGCTTTGAGTATCTTCCTTTTCATTCTTCAGCTACCGCACACAAGCCTTCCCCTATTTTCCCTTAATAGAAGCATTATAAAAATGGAATCATGTAAGCCAACGCCAGGGCTGGGACGACAACCCTAATAATATACTTAAATCACTGCTCTCTTGTGTATTTCTATTACGTGTAACTTTTTTTCTTATTTGGTTTAGTTTACTCACTAAACCCAAAATACACACAACACACACTCACTCATTCACATTATTCATGTCTTTTTCCAGACCATCAAAAAGCTCAGTCGGTAACATTTGGCACTTTCTATCCCGATTTAGCCACCACATTTATTTTCTAATATTTCCCTAGTGGTTTTAGACCCTGATTTTACTCGTATATGTGCCTAATAGATTATTATTATTATATGAATTGTGTGTATGAAATTAGGCTCAATGAAGATGTATCCCTCGATTTCGTCCCTATATAAAGCACTCATCATTTAAGCTGACGTTTTAAAGAAAATGAGTGTGTCTATTAACCAGTCAATGTTGCATTTGGCAATCTACTACAAACCTCCTCTGTACTTGTTTAATCCGTTTGAATTACAAAAAAGTTCTCTGTACAGTGCTCAAGTACCAGTAACCAATATTTAATAAGTTTTTAATGTAAAGTGTTACGCAAACGAATGCACATAGTCGACGTTATTTTTTATTAGAATTATTATTATTATATTACAGAAAATAAAACTTTCATGGCATTTGAGTGCACACTCCAACATTATTCTAAGCATACGTTTTGTTTCTCAAAATTCATATGAATGGAAACAAACAACGGCCGCCAATCCAAAGATGTAACCTTTAAACCAACTAATGATCTTTTTTATACTTTTCAAAGCGGTGAAGAGTTCCTCTTTTGCCTCTCTGTCCTATATATCGTGACATCATTATTTTTTCACGTTTGAAAAATAATTGATTAACCTGAGAGAACACACAGTCGCCAATAGGAGTGTGGATCACAAAAAAATAATATGATTGTTACAATGAAGTGAAGAGGTTTCCTGTCAAAAGAAAATAAAATAATAATAACAGTTTGAGTTTACCTAACCGATTCAGTATAGTAGTAGCGATATGAAATGTTTTAGCTTAACGGATTATCCAGTTTCCATAAAAGCATCGTAATAAGGAAATACATATACCTATGTATAGAGCGAAAGTAGATGTGCGTTTCAGTTACTTATGCTGAAAACAAAACATTTTGAATGTTTCAATGCGATTTATTTGTTTATTTCTCAGTGATTGCTATGTAATCTCATTTTACTCAAGGACTACTCAAAATTTAAGTGTTCTTAGTATTTGTGAGCGGAGCGTGGGTTAATCTCGTTATTTGATGTAGCATTATGCCTGACATTGCAGTTGTTTTTGAAGAGCAAGACTTGCAGACGTTTTCATATAAACAGTTGCGATTTTGTTAACAATGCTATTATTGTTCCAGAAAAAAAACTAATGAAGCAAGTTGTCAAGAGGCTTTGTGCTGCTCACTTGATTCAACGGAATATGTTTTTCAACAAACAATCCAACTAAGGCTAAGGGAATATGCGTTCTCATTATATGTACCAACTATATATACTCCAAAACTGTCAAAACTAAGATTTAACAGTAACTTTGCTACTTTTTCTCGCTTTTACGTATAACCAGCACTTTTTCCATTTCTCGTTTTATTGAAATTGTACGGTTTATTCGTAGTAACTCTCCAACTTAAGTTGAAAGTAAAGCATTTTCTTCTGATTTGCACCAATATTCGATCCTGTTGCAAGAGATTCTGGCTCAAACATATCGGTCCATGTACTAGACAGCATGTGCCAAGCAATGCATTAGTATTCTATTAATAGTCGAATGCGAGTGTATAGAAATTGAAAAGAATTGACTCCATCATGTGACAGTGACTGTGTCGAAAGGGAACAACACAATCTATCCTATCTGCGTGATCAAAAGAACGATGAAGATTTTTTTACAATTCTCCAACTGCCAAAAGCTATCCGGCAATGAAAGAGAACACAAAAGCCAGCACTTTCACGAAAATTAGACTTCGATTGAAGTTATTGTAGATATATCTCTTTTCCCATGTTTTCGCCTCCTCCGTTCACCATTGCACTTTTTTAATGTGAACTTACAGCGAAGCGACACTATTGACTATTGTAAGCTCCGTTCCTCTATTCCCTATTTTATGGCTGCTTATAAGCAGAGGCTCGTAAACGTTCCTCTGCACGGGTTTGTGCACAAGAGCATTGAGCACCATGTTCGCATTTCCTATAATAATATGCACATTAAATGGAACATGTACAAGAAAGAGAAAGTACCTTTTTGTGAGGTGGTGGTGAAGATGGTGTGAATGAATGATTACAAGAATAGAGGTATTTATGCGTTCCGGTGCCGGTGTGTATCAATACGAATATTTTATGATGCTGTTTCCGTGAAAGACCGCTCCAAATTTTGACATTATGTAAACTTTCTCCTTAGCTTTGGCGTAATGAGTTTCAGATTTTCTTAGGTCAGAATAGAAAACGGATCCACTTTATTATTATTTTTGGCCCCTTGTCCTTTTCTGACGACGAGATGAAAATTATGAAGACTGAAAGCGTACGAAGGTAGACATTTTTGTAACTTCCATCTTCTTTCTCACAGGAAGTCCAAACCTGGAAGCCACTCGATTGCAACTTCTGAGCTTACCTTTTGAACGCATTGGTATTTCAGAATGTGCATATAATTCCTTTTTTATGTAAAAATAATCTTGATGGCATGGATTATGATTAGGGTAGTTATATTATGATGTTGTCGGTCAGTGTTTGGTCAGTCATATTTCTGCTACTTGCCACTCATACTCGGTATACGTCATCATGATGAATTATGATAAAAAATAAGAGAGCCCATCGAATTGCATTGGATCTTATGAATAATGTGATAACAGAAAATGTGACCACGAAGTGTAAACTAAAATTGGTCATAATCATGATCATCAATAGGATCAGACGTAGGGTATCCTAAAATATCTCATTGTTAGAACTTTCCCCATCTTAATTTCTCTCCTCTCGTCGCAACTGTGACTTTTCATAGCTCATGCAACAGATTTTTTATCAAAGATGAAAGAGACTTTGAAAGGATAGAGTAAAGACCTTATTCATTATTGAATGGTTTAAGTTCGTCGTTCAAATTACTATCACGAAGATTTGTACTCGAACAAAATGTTGCGAGCAAACGAATTGTTGTAATGAAAATCCCGCAACAAAGTCTAAGTTAATATGCGATATTTTTACACGTAGAGCTTCACTATTTTTATATTAGACTACGACGAATATAATTTGTATGCATGCATAATCAAATAACAGAATATAAATGAAGTGTCATAATAACGAGTGCTTTGAGTACATTCTCCTCTTTCATAAAAAAGCATTAATTTTTATCAAACCCATACAACCTAATATGCAGACAATAAGTTTACACCTCAGCTTTAATAAAATATGCAAAGTGCACTGACCACTCTATACAGACGTTTACCCAAATTACCCACATAAAAATTGGCGCTGTGCATATATAGTCAAAAATGACTAAATGATAAAAGATTACGATAGGAAGTTAACAATTTCAAAATTGGTGTTTAAAAAATGAAAATTTCATGATACCGGTATGTCGTCATCTTTATTTGGTAAGTACACAATTTGTAATGATAGTGTCGTTTTAAAATTTACTACTCAACAACCTCTCAAAAACCTTTTGAAGTAAGCAGGCGTTTTATGTGATTGTCATTGAGACAAAGTGCTTCGTCCTACTCATTTTCGTAATTATCTGTTTTTGTTCTCGTCCTTTATTCTCATGACAGCTTGTTCACGGTTAGAAGATTAAAAAACAACTTTGTGCCATCGCCATACATCGCATGCTGCTTACTTTAAAAGTTTTATCATTTTCATCATCATTCCCAACAACACCATCGATAAAATGGTGAATGAATGGTACTTGCCAGTTTTCACACTTTTTATGAAAAGCATAATAATAAATAATACTACTAAAAGGAGGTGCTTTAAAATCTCTCTTTGTTGTTTGTACAACGCATCCACCCATTCATCTTTTAAAAAATCTTTTTGTTATGGCATGACTTCAACTACGTATTTGACTGTGTGTTTCAAACAGCATTTTAGTGTTGAACACATTATGCAATGGCAATGAGCAATCACAGAAAATGCTTTCTGCTTTGAATGAATTATTTATGCTTTCACTAAATCATCAAGAAGCAGAGAACAAACGAAAATGGAAGATGAAAGTCAAAAGTGTATGACGATGAGGATGATGATGATGAAAGCTCTTGTGTGTGTGTGAGTGGAGCCTTCTTGAAGAGTGGAAAAGGTACAATTCCCATTCCAGTAATTTTTCAAAGGGCACTTCACACGCAGTTTATAATGCTCTACACACCATGCTCCTGGAAAACCTGGCACGGAATTCGATGAATGAAGAAAGAGAAAGGTGCTTGTAACAAGATGTCACTCTTTTGGAAGTTTTGGCAGGCGTAAAATAATTTGTTGGACCGTGGTGACAAAAGGAAAACTAACGCTACAAATAATTTTTATCATGCCATCCTCCTCGTCTTCGTCGCCGTCGCCGAGGTGGGAACAGGTTTTTCCTTCCAAGTGTGTTGAACACTGCTAGTCTTTTTCGGATTCGTTTTTATATTGATAATACTTTTACTTATTTTTTTCCAGTAAACCGAGAGGGATAAACATGCATGGTTTGTGGTGAGTTGGTGACGCAGTGCATGGAAAATAATGTATGTACATTTTTTGGAAGCATGAAAATTGAAGGATTTATGTATTCACTGGAGGGTTTTTCCACAAGCCAGTGCTGCACACTGTGTGAAAGATGAAAAGACACGAGTAAATATCAAAAGGATCAAGAATGTAATTTCGAGTGATGGCTGGGTTGTGTGGAATGATGATGACGATGTGAAACATCAGCCGAGAAAGACGGTTGTTTAGCTTCGCAGGAGACAAGGGAAAATGCTATTGTCACTGCAGCACTGATGCTGCTCCTCTTGACAACAATGTTGTAAAACACAAGCTATCAAAGCAAAAGCCTACCATCAACGAAACCATGCATGCACCACTCACCACAATTTTTCTGCTGGGGGAAATGAAGACGCATACACTCTCATCTCATCTCTCTCATCGTCGTCGTTCCTGGTGCGATTTGGCTCAAGAAATAAATCTTACGTGGAAATGTGGACCAAATCACTCAGGTTCACAATGAAGTTTGAGTTAAAATTGCCTTTCCCCTCCATGTATGTTTTAGGTATGTAGAGATTTAAAATGGTATCTTCTGAATAACCAACACGCGGAATAATATTTACAAATTACGGTTTTAGAAATATATCATCCTTTCTGCTTTTTCTTTAGCGCATTAGGTATACTATGTATATATATAAATACCATTTAGCCCACTTTTTTCTGGGTTCCCTATCTACAAGTTGTTATATAACGTTAGGCAAAGACAAATTGTAAAGAAGCACAATCTGCTCACCTAATATCAGCTAATATCAGGTATGCAACGCCGGCATAGATGTGGTAAAAGCTCTTGTTTGTATGAGAGTAGCAATAATACTTATTTCATTTCATATCTCCGTTAATTGTGCAAATGTCCAGGCCAATTCAGCGTTGTAGATTTTTGTGTGGTTCGGAGTGGAACCGCTTGCTCTAAAGTGTAAATCAGAATTAGTTGAAGGATGCCGACAATAAGAATGCTTTTCACATACATAAATCGGTAGAAATCCCGCAAAAATCACACAAAATATTCCAAGTGTTTATATGCACATGTCCTTATGTAATAGCGATTAGAGAATAAGTAAGAACCGAATGGTGGCCACAGATTTTAAATGTAGCAACCACTTTCTCATGCATGATTGCACAGTTTTAATAGCTGCATTTTAAAAACATGCCAAGATGTTTTAACGTTCCCCTGAAAAAAACCGTTCTTGTATGCGTAAAAGTGTAAGACAAAAAAGAGAAAAGCTCTGGTTTGAGCACCAAAACAATCCGCTTTGATGATGATCCGCTTTTAAGACAAGCAGCTTTTTGCGCCTTATTCGATGAACCAAATGAAATTGATGATGAAACTGATACAGAAACATTGGAAAGAGGAAGAATGCAATTGGAAAAAAAGGAAAACGGAAAGACAGCAGGAGTGAGCTATAAGAGGAGGAAAAGTTATCTTTTCGTACCAAGTAAGGCCTTTTTGGCAGGTAAAGTGATATTTACATAAGGGGTATCATAAGCAGGAATTATCCTCACAGCAAGACCTCCTCCAAGTTGTTTGTTCAACTTGAGTGGATTCTTGTAAGCCAGTAGTGGTGAACAAGAGCACTTATTACTTTAACAATACAATGGAGGAGTAGTGAGTGCCGGTCGGCTTTATTCAAGTCAATAATACTATAAACATGCAGCTAGACCTTTTTGTGGAGCACTATTCTGCCTCAGCAGGCATTTTAGGCTTGTGATCCTGATCATCATCATCAGCCTCAATTATCATTGTTCACCTCAAGGATGATGTGTATTCATGAATGAGATTTTAAGCGAATTTTTGGATTAACTCGTGCACTCACATTCTATTGTGCACGCAAATAGGAAGAAAATATGTATTTAGGCATTACTTTTGAGAGTAGCATTAGTGAAAATTATGATGCACAGTTGCATTTGAAAATACTGACAAATATGTAGGTAACCATGTTTACTCGTACTTACGAATATGTAATTTACATTTAACATTTGCTTACATAACAACATTTAACAATTAAGTTTCAAACTAATATCACTATTTTGATTTTCTTGTTGCATGAAAATCTTGCACATGTAATTTTTTGTCTAAATTTGTATTTTTTAAGCAGTTAAAAAATATCAAGTATGTGATATTTATAGCGGAGTCACTCCGCTAACGAAGATATACATACCGAGGTATATATGGTATGTACGTTTGATCATCAAATTAAGTGCTTTTCTTGTGATATTTTAGTACGACGCGACCGGAAATAATTTTTCTTAAAATTTATGTAATAATAAGTAAACTCAATAGATATTATGTTGAGCCTACCAATTACCTGCGTTGGAAATATTTGCATTTCGTTTTAACAAGAAAATCGTTGTAAGTATTAAACGAAACAGGACATTGAAAAACATCAATTTCATAAGGGAGTAAATATTATGATGCTTATCGTAGTGTGTAAATTATAAGTCCACACCACTCTTGAGGTGTTTTACGGGGTCAGTGTTGCCGAACACTTAAATTCATTACATTAACCACCAGGAAATAAGTACAATAAATCTTTTTCATAAGTTTTTGTTGATGGTCCTCAACAATCATTTGTTTATTGCATCACATATAATATTTACTGATCTAAAAGATACTGATCAGCTGGAAAAGTATTTGAAATATGTCTTTCTCATTATTATTTGCTTTGAAATGAAAAAAAAAGAGAAATATTTTGTCGTGCCTATCTTTATTTGCTTAGCTTACCTGACCATACTGAAGGGAATATTTGTTGGCTTCACTTCATCTCACTCATCACATCATTGCAATGATAAATATCTTAAAAGCTTTTGTCCCTCGCTTTTAAACATAAATCACACTCAACTTGTTACATGTTCAGTTTAGCACGACAAACAAGAAGAAATGGGATTATCTTGGGATGAACCACAAACACAAATGTTTGCACACCTTTCCTAAATAAACATCATCACAATTTCTTCATCTTCCTTCACCATCTCGTCAACCGTTTTACATGGAGCAACACGTACTTAAAATCTTTGTCAATTTCAAGTCTCTATATATGTAGCTATTATAAGATTACCTATGTTTGTTGTCTGTCTTTACGCACAATTCTTGGTACTATTCCCTTGTTTTGCATGTACATATGTAACCTCTACATTTTTTACTTAATTATACTAAAGCAATTAGCCCATCAAGACCAAATTACTCTACAATTATATGTATAATGTAATGCCCTTATCGCTCCACATTTATTTCGCTTTATGGTAGTACAATTTTTATGTGAAACGGCATCACGTACATCAATTCTTGGTTTAAATAATATTTATCCTACACAAGGGATATTTTCAGCATTCACACCTTGAAAGGGTCATCACAGAAAGGGCCTTTACTTTAAGATGTAATTTGTGAACGTTCAAATATTTTTATTCAATCATATACATTGTACATATATGCTTTCTTTTATAGTGCTTCCCAAACCCGTAAAAATCAAGAGCATCCATTAAACCTCAATTTAAACTGAAAAATCTGTTTTGTGGTTATAGTGGCTGCTTCAGTGAAATAAACAAATACTGATGGAAAGATCAGTGCATTTTTTGGTGACCCACTCATTTATATGTTGTGGTATTCATAAGCATCCTTTCCTAATTTTGGGAGCTGCCGCAATCAATGCTAAGTGTGTATAACTTTCAAACTAACACAACATCTTGAGCATAATAAAAATGAAAGAAAATCCATTTGCTGATCTACAATTTTTTTGTTAATATGCCATTCGAAAAAAAATGTCCACTCTATTCTTAAGTACTTGTCAAAGATGAATGAAAAGGAAATAAACTGAAGGTAAAAAAGTAATTTGAGGTGGTCTCCTTTGTGTGGTTTTGGAAACTTTTCTCTCTTTTCTGTCTATCCCCATCTTCATCACTACAGAGCATTTTGTTTGATAAATGTGTATATGAAGCTGTTAATCGAAAAATGACACGTTTCCATTGTAATATACTTGCTAATGAAGGTGCAATTATTGTATCATATGTAATGAATGTTTTCAAAATAAGTATTCCTATATAGGAATGTATGTATGTGGTCTGTTGACACTCCCAAAATAAATACAAAACTGTTTTACCAGCACAATACCCAAGAAATGTCCATGAAGTTCTGTGATTATAGTACCACAATGTAATATGAGCTGAAATCCTAAAACTGAAACAGAAAATTTGTTTGTTCATGTATGTTCCTATTCACACCTGAAGACGTCGAGAATTGGACGTACGATAAATCAAATTAAGTACAGATGTTTCTTTCTCTAAAAAACGATCATTAAAGGTAAATGTAAATTCACAATTTACTCGTATTTTGTCATCTGCCGCTTACGTTATTTGAGGTAAAAAATGAAATATACACCTTTTAGAATTGTTACTTTTTAAAAGTAGATGGATTCATATACATGTAACAAAAATGGAATGAATTGTTTCAATATATAGTTTAGTTGAATGATTAATTTTATTTGATAAATCTGGTGGGTACTTCCTGTACCCTTGTGTTTAGATTGGAAGTTGGTAAACTTCCTAATTACTATCATAAGTTGTAGGCGAATTCTAGTGAAAGCAATTATACATTGATAAATGTTGCTCGTAACGTGTTATAACAGTTTCAGATTGGTTAAATGAGTGTAAAAGAAAACCTCTTTTTATTCCTCTAATTATCCCTTCCCACAACACAACACGCCATTTACAAAAACCGAAGAAAGGAAGAACGACAGAGAGAGAGAGTGAGTGGGAATAATGGAGGTAGAAATGCAATGTTTTTCTGGGGCTGAACTCTAAACACGAAAATTAAAGGCTATTAAATTCACAGGCCAGGCCCGAGATTGTCATACAAAAATACAATCAACAGCACACATCCGCCAAGCCCACCAACAACCACTTTCTTCTCTAAACATTAACCTATTCAAGTAACAAGTAGCAGCAACAGCCGCGATGAAGGAAGAAGAAACAGAAAAGATGTGCGTTTCTGTCACGATGACAACGTGTACGACAATTCACTAAAAACTTCAAACTTGATGTGGGAATAGGGATGTCCCTCTTAATATGCCCTTCTATACCATTTTGTTGTTCAATTTAGAATAGTGTCGCGCGCGGCGTGTATCAGTAGAAGGGATCTGTAATTGAAAACCGGACACAAATAATAAGTACATATACCCATCTTTCTCTCTTCAGAATGGCGATTGTACAGGATCCTTTGCGTGTTACTGTTGACACTTTTTCATCGGTTCCGTGTAATATAAGCAACAATGCATTCACCAGTTCCTATATAAATAATGATAATAATCATTATTTTATCGTCATCATATATATTTTATTGCCATTACTTGGATTGATCTCGTGTTACATTACACAGACATGAATAAATTGAAAAGTTTGAATTTTTATTCCCTTTTCCTGAAATCACTGCTGCTCCTGCTCCTTCAACTCACAATAATACTACTCGTCCTCCTCACTCCACTTGCAAGCGACTCAAAAAAATAGTCATTCGTTTATCCTACTTACACAAACGAATACAATTTGGATTTTTATGTCATAGAAATTGTCAAATCGGTATATTATTCGCTTCCAACATTTGCTTACAACTTTCAATTTGTAAGCAAATGTTGTGCAAGTTACAACTTATATGTTTAAAGGTAGCTAACATAATGTTGTACATTCATTGCTGGTTATTGGATGCGTTCGCTCATGTTATGTACAATGTGTTCGAAACACATTTCTAGAGGATTATAGAGTTACACAAGAATGATTGCTGCTGTTACGTTTTTGCTTTGAAGCCCAGGTTATTTCCCTCACTGCTGCTACTGGATAATAAAATGCTTGGACAAATTCGAATACAAAGGAAATTGAAGAGTGTACAATAACCAACATAAATAAAATATTGTCGAGGAGAGAGGTCTAATAATAATACAAATCGTATAATCTATTATTGGTACAATACTTAAAGATTAAAGAAGGACACACAAGCCTGCATGCTCACTCACTCTTTTCATTATTTAAAAAAAATCCTCCCTGATTTTTTTGTCATCATCATTACATACGCTATGCTTACGGCTTTACTTCCCATACAAGCAGGATTGAAGCAACTAACAATAACATTTACGTTTTTGATGTCTTTGTTAGGATTGCTGTTAATCTCGATTGAGTAACGATTTAAGTAGTAATCAACCGGTATATATACATACATAGTAAATGAATTACATGAGATTATTTGTGGGATGGACACTGTTTGCTACAAATTGATAAGAATGGAGGATCCCCTGTAATATGAGTTTCGAGGAAAAAAATGTGTTCATCGAAAAGCTTAAGTATATGTATTTGTTTATTATGAAAGTATTATTCTAATAATAATGCGCAAATGTATGTATAGTCAGTCAGAATATAAATTGGTTTTTATACATTGTATCAAAACTAGTATGGCAAACATTTTACCATTCATTAAAATGCACTTTTGATAAAGTTTGGTGCGCCTCCTCCAGCTTTTGTTGCTCATCAAAGAGAAAGAATAAGGGTTGTTGTTTGTTGTCCCTGTCTCTTGTCGGTTCGACGTCCTTTTATCGACGAGTAGTAATTTAAGCGGACTCGCATTATAAATAATATGAACTTTTTTAAAACTTGCTTCCTAGTACGCTAAAATGATAAAGGATAATGTGTTAATCTGAAGGATAACAGACAAGTTCAGATTGCAGAATTTTTTCCCAATATACCAATACATTATTTTATTATACATACAGATATGCATGTCTGGGTTTGGTTTAGTGGATTTCCCATGTTTGCCGTAAATACAACGGGACAATACGGGTCTCATTATTACTGCCATGAAAAAAGAGACTACCTACTTTGCTTTGTAAGTTCTGTAAAACGATTACCTATGCCTGCTTCCCAGCCTGTATAATCTGTTAAAGTCGATCAAATGACTATTAAACAAGCTGATAAAGAAAATGAAAGGATAATTCAAATTCGAGCAAACTTACAGGCCATTGCTCCAAAACAGCGTATGTACATATCTCAAAGCTCATCAGTCATATTATCATGGCATAGGCGAAAATATGCATTATAGCTGTGTTTATAAGCGGCACAGAAGAACGGAATGTTTGAAACATAAAACTGATAAACGATGAACATGCAAACCAATTTAGAAGATTTTTTTTTGTTTCTCAAATTTCATTTTTATTATCCGTCCAATTCTGATAGCACGCCGCACCGTTTATCACTACATTACTTTTGAATAATATACTTGGATCGAACGAGTTTAAATGGCAGGTTAACTTCTTTATGAAGCTGATTCAAGTAAGTGAGAAAGCATGCATGAGAATGTCGAAGTAGTGTCATAAATATAATAAAAATAAATAAAATTACGAGTTCGGTTATCGTCGCACCAACCTCTGACCTTTGTGCACAGGCAGTCAATTTATCGACTATCAATTTATCACCAAGCCCATGTCAGCATTGTCTAATTGTCTACATGCAGTTTATATATATGTTTAAGTAGAATAGGTATTTAAATGCGAAGAAGATGCATAGAAGGAAACGCTTTTCAGCTTCCAAAGTGCCAAGTCAGCTAATCTCCTTCCCATTTTGCTGGTTTCGGTTTACAACTGGTGGCATGACCGTGTGTACGACTTGGCAGGAATACAAGTCATGCTGCTACTGCTGTCGCAAACTCGCTTTGAATGGCATGGTTACATAACTAATGGATTTAAATGCCTATAGCAAATAAGTTGATTGAGCGGAGGAGGTGCTTACTTCCGTAGTCATTCGGTGCTCTTTGAGTCTCGGATGAGATGATGAAAAAGGAGTAGAGTAAATCCGATTTCGTATTCATTCCTTTATTGCTTTGATGGAAAATATTAAAGCGGTAATGAAATAAGTCTAAACAGATCGTTGACACTGGAAAAGTCAGATAAAATTACCTAGCTTTATTTTCCTTCATAAAGGAAATCGACGACGCTTAACAAACCAAATTCATCACTTTGAAAAAATGGAAATGCATTCATGCCATTCATCATCAAAATGTTGAATAGGGAGCATGCCAAGAAATTCTTCAATGAAATTACCCTCAATCTTATTTAATTTATGGAGAAGCCATCTGATACGTCGTAGTTTTTTTTCTTTCAAAATGTTGCATAAAGATCATCATTACAAATTAGGTTTTTACTACATTACTAATTATCTATAACTAGAAAAGTTAACTGGAAATTTGATCAAGTAACCGAATACGGAAACTGCCAAGACATTGCTATTTAATGGAAGATATCATGATGAGGAAACATTTTTTAGAGTAGTGCTTTCGGTTGCTCTTTTCCTAATTGGTAGAGTTTTCACTTCATTAACCTTCCTCTCCTCAAGATCTTTGGTAAACTATGTAAAAGGCGAACCTGTATCATAATAATATGGAAATATAGAAACTACGTCATACTTGAAACACAAAGTAATATCAGCTTTTTAATACGTACATTTTCCTTTGATTTAAAAGACTGTAAAGTCGACGAAGTGCTTTCTTCCACCCACATAAACTAGTAAACCCATTAACTAATTCCAATTTGCTGGGAAAAGAGCAACTTACATAAGGTCATGGGATACAGATTAGATACCTAGGTTGCGTTCAAGTCAGTTTTTGAGTAGAGTTTCCAAGACATTGGGTGTACAGACAGACTAGCAGACAACATGATAGTAATTGATATGCAACTCTCGTTTCTTAAATGAGGATGCTGCTGTAGCCTGTGGACAAGAAACCTCCACTGATAATTGAAGGGGATGTCTATAGAATAGTTTATCTGGAAAGGGTGCTGCTGGTGTAATTTTAGAGGTTCTGTCGAGATTAAATAAGTGTGTTTTTACTCTTATACCAATCACGTTGTTCATGTATGATTTTGATTTATAAATTTTATGCTCCAATATTTTTGCTTGTTTGTGTCCTTCTAAAATGAGAAATGGTTTTGCACGTTAATGTTCCAGATTCATGCGGAGAAATTGTCATGGCCTATCGAAAATGTAATTAAAAAGTTTGAGATATCCATGTAAATACACAGTAAGTCTATTTATGGATTTTATATGAATACATTGACCTTGTACGTCTGGAAATGTATTAGCAATTAACTCGCTTGATTCTTTAGTGTACCTTAAAGTACTAAATTCCTATACTGAATAGTGTAACTATCTATGCTACTGCTGGATACTAATATGATTTAGATTGTTGTCGTATTCCAGATTTGATTCCATATTTCATATCTGCTGCTTGTAGAATTTGAAAATGCTTTTGTCTATTTTCTGTCAAGGTAATGCGTATTTTCCACTTGTTCTTAAAATAAGCCCAAATTCTCCGACATTACAACAATGTGACGACAGTTGATATTTTGCAAATCTAAAACATGTTCTTCGTCATAATCTCATTATTTATGAAGAAGATCGGTTGAATAAAAGATGGTTTTCCAGGGAAAAATTTAAATTACATTCGTGCCCATTCCATATACTCAACTTACTCCTTGTCAACATTTTTTGTATGCTCGCACAGATCGATTTCATTGAATGGAAAATCTCTTTCGTAGCGCTTTGTTCTGAGAAACGAGTGGATGCAGACAGGAATACATGTAATGGGGTATAGTACAAACTTTTCATTCTTACGAGCATTTTCTCCGTTGGGAGATCACAACAAAAGACAATATTGTGCATATTTTTTTGCCCATCCTTTTCATCAACTGAGACTTTTGGTTAACCACATCATGTATATATTATTTCCATCAAGTACCAACTGTGAACTGGGATGATTACTGGGAATCGGATAAATAAATGAGAAAATGGTGGTAGGTAACTTGATCAGATCATCAGCTTGTGCGTTCTTGATTGAATGCTCAGATCTTAATCCTCGAATAATAATGTTGTATGTAAGTACATAAACATCTAATCGCTACTATCATACCAACCCAACGTCTTGCATGCACGCATTATATATCAAGACTGCATTGTAGAAAGGAAACACCAATTTGTACCGAAATAAATGGTGAAACTGCTGCAATTATTACTGCCTCCATACAAAGAGAGCTTTTTTCACAGTTTGCTACCATCACTGCTCACCCGTCAAATTTATTGTTAAACATCTGCCAGCAATACAGTCCACACGCATAATGAACAACGCAATGTGGTGGACATTAAATTACTTAGATGATCTAGTGAATGGCATTTTTAAAATATCATCATCCATTACGCATAAATTCTGCCATACTTTTAAGTAATATGCCTCATTTATTTTACGATAAAACAAACTAATCTTCAAAAACATTATCTCTGCTTGTTTCATTTCAATGACGCATTCTTAATTGTAAACTATCTTACAGTCAAAAGAGGAGCATTGCAAAAGGAAGGAGGGAGATGGAAACCTTTCGGCAACATTAACACTGCGGGAGATGCATTATCAGCAACCTTGTCTTAAGGTTTGTGTGGTATAGTGATAGCAGCATCACGGCACAATGCATCAAGTAGTTGTTTTTGTAGCTATTGTAGCCCTTTAATCTAGTAGCAGTAGTAAAAATGTACAATAATATGACAAATCTATAATGCAGTGCACACGAACAACGTGATGATCATAAATAAAGGCTCATTCTTTGGCAGCATATATCATCATAGGTAATCATCACGATTCCAGCAAGGAGTGATGAGATGAGTTTGTATGAAATATACTTTACATATGTTGAACATTACCGAAAAACAGTAAAGATCGGAGGAACACACACACTCAGACAAAACAAGGCTTTTTGACATGTTAGAGCTCCACTAATACGCAGATGATGCCCACCACCATCAGGATGATGATGTGATGACGATAATGATTATTACAGCGATATGAATGCATGAACACACGCGCTTCAGTTAACTAAAAGACTTGTTTGGCCGTGGCTTTTCCCCCTCAGCCCTCTCACAGGGCTCAAGGAATGGAAAAAGCAACAGCAGCAGCACCACCAGCCAGAGTTTAGGCAGTTATAATAAAAAAGTATCGTGTTACACATTATTAATTCAATACACAATAGTTTGCAACATAATGGTTTTTCATGCTACCTTACTTAACTTACCTCACTTTTCATCATCATCGTCACCACCACCACGACCAGACGAGACGGGGTAAATGATGGCGATGATACTTACAACTTATATGCATGTCCCTGTCTATTTCGTACACCTACTCGTATAAATAGATATAGACGGAAGCTAGACATGCCATATTATGAAAGGCTTCACTGATTAACGGAGAAAAAGAGTAAAAAATGCGATCGTCTGTTTGAATGATGCACCACTACCAACACCGATGTAATTCATCTCATTGTTGCTGCTCGCCATCCATACACTCATTGACGATATCACAGATATATTGTATGTGTATGTGTATGTAACGTCTATTCTCGGATTGACTCAACTCAAAGTGACGCGAGTGAGTGCAAGGATACTTTGTTGTTAACTGCAGTACAAATTTACACCAACTCATAAAGAGGCAGTAAGGTACGAGTGGATGTGCATGAGGTTCAGGTAAAAGGGTGAAAACATTATAAAATGGAGTGTTTCGTACCTACTAACTCATTTAGTCGGTTCATTAGATTAAAAGGAATTATAATCGTACATCTTTTCACCACTCAAAAATAATAATCTGAGGGCGTACATCATCAACAATGTTTTATTATCGTCAGCCAAATGTTCATTCATGAAAATATTACGTACCCAGGTACGTACAAATTAATAACAAAAACTATATAAGATGATTATACCGAAATACTTTTCATCTAGTACAACAACAACTAGGTACTGCATCTGCTTCAAATGTCATCTATAAATAGTAAAAAAAGTGTTTTTAAGTCCTGCCAACAATAAAGATAATGAAAATGGGAAAGAATTATTACATATTATTATTACGGTTGTTGACTGGACTTATCATCTTTTCAAAGTAAGAAGGCAGAAATGAACATTCATTCATAACATGAATGACTCTGTACTGCTGTGCTTTGCATGAGATCAAGGGATAGTGTGTCGGGTAAGATGGGTATTTTTGAGTGCTTTAGTCTAGAAGATTGCCCCTGGCCCCAAAGCTGGAAATGAATGAGAGTCCACGCTTACGTAAGCAAGCACGTCAATGAATGAGAAAAAAAGAGATCATGATGATGACTTCTTCCTTTACGAGAAAGTGCCATCGGCTATTTACTCCATTGTGATTGGGAACAAGCTGTTTTAGGTTGATGATGATGGTGGTGTGGTGGTGGTGCTTGTGAAAGCACAAGGAGCTCCACACAATACCAGCAGACGCATCAATGAAAGAAATTGTGTATCATGCCTCATTATCTTTTTTATAAGTGGTCGTCCTGGAATCAAAAGAAGCCATCAACATCCATTCTATTTGGATACTTGATATACTGCTCAGACAGAGGACAACAATAGAGGGGCTTTAATCAAAGAATTCACAAAATGTTAATTTTCTCTGAATGATGATGTTGTCGAGAATCCAGTCTTTTGAAATTGCAACCGACATTTCAGTAGCCAGAAGAAACGTCTTCCTGTTTTGTCAAACTGAAAAGATTAACTTTACGTTACAAATGGCATTTACCTCAGAGTCTAAACATGTGAACAGGTCTAATGATTTGTTTAGTAACTGGTTTTCCTGGGTAGTATTAAAATGTTGTGCAGAAGAATCACTAAAATTGTTTACTCTAATGATTTGGGGGAATTTAGGACGGCCATGGTCTCACAAGTAAACTACTTTGAGTTAAGGTGGAGTTTTCCCTCCATAATTTCAATTTAGACGTAATCGAGCATGCTGAAAACGATTCTTCCATCTAAAAGTGCTCAATGTCATTTCCGTGGTGGGTACGGCTGAACACGGTACGTGGTGTGAGATGGCATGGTGTTGAGAAAATGTCAAAAAATTTTATTTGCGATTCTGATAGAAAATGAAAAGCTGAACATATTTTGTAGAAGGACCCTTAACGAGTTCTGCAGTATAAAGTTGCTACGGTGCGTTATTTGTGAGTGGAGGAATTGGTGAGAAATTGTGCAAAAAAATTTATTGCAGTTAGTATTGCAAAGGTATTACCAAAATGCATAGGAGCAGTATATCCCAAATGCATGGGAGTAGTATAGCAAAAATGCATTGAGGATTACGATTTGACAGAAGTTCATAAGCAATCATGTGTCAACATTACCACTATCTGGTAGTTGACGTATGATTGCTTTTGAACTTCTGTCAAATCGTAATCCTCAATGCATTTTTGCTATACTACTCCCATGCATTTGGGATATACTGCTCCTATACATTTTGGTAATACCGTTGCAATACTAACTGCAGTAAATTTTTTTGCACAATTTCTCACCAATTCCTCCACTCACAAATAACGCACCGTAGCAACTTTATACTGCAGAACTCGTTAAGGGTCCTTCTACAAAATATGTTCAGCTTTTCATTTTCTATCAGAATCGCAAATAAAATTTTTTGACATTTTTTCAACACCATGCCATCTCACACCATGTACCGTGTTCAGCCGTACCCACCGCGGACATGACATTGAGCACTTTTAGATGAAAGCATCGTTTTCAGCATGCTCGATTACGTCTAAATTTAAATTTTGGACGGAAAACTCCACCTTAACTCAAAGTAGTTTACTTGTCAGCACGATCTTTTGCCTAAACGCTTATGACATTTTAATTGATTAACTTTATATATAGATGCGTCATTTTGTAAGCTTGTTTACACAGGCAGTTACGTTACTCTCTAACCACTATACTGTTAACAGCTCTTTGCTTTTAAAAATACTGACTTTCTTTGGAAACTTCATTACGAATCCAGGCTTAAAACGTGTTCTGGTAGGCACATCAAAATTATATAAGCACCTTTTAACCGGGTATACTTGGCCAAAGGCGATCGGATAAATATTAGCGTATTGTGTTTGTGTACACGGTGTAGGATAAACGAGCCAAATGGTTATAAAGATAGATGGAGAAGTAGATATTTGCGTAATATTTTTTTTGTTATTATTATTATCATGTATCTATCCCAGTTCATTGATGATGGCATGTTGGTCTACTTTCCCCCAATAAGCCCGAGAGCAGTTGCACTCATACTCATAAAAACCCTTTCATCAACATCATCAACAACATCGTGCCTTATGATGCTGATGCCCGGACATATTATTATTAGAGTCGTTCGACGATATGTATGGCTTTCGATGAGGATGATGACCATTAAGAGATGATGAAAAAGCACTTCTCATGATTGGGAAAATGACTGTTATACACGACACACAAGTCAAAAAGTAACAGCATATTCAGTCTTCTCCTCTTTCATCATCAATTTTCCGAAAGCGCACCGTTGTGGTCAGTGTAGATATTGTGAAGAGTCACGGCACGTTGGGAACAAGTTTTGCAAGCGCCACACAAAACTTGGCACTATACACATACACGCATCAACTACCTATATACATAGGTACATGCTAGCTTAAACATAACTGTATGTACTTAAGGGGAACTAATTATAACTGCTTTATAAGTAACAGCAATAATCATTACATTCTTTTTGATGTACAGCATTCATGAACATCAAAGACTTTTGCTAATGCCGGAATTTTAAAAAGTGAAACCAATAACGCTAACATTTTTTTACAATTTGCCAATTAAATTCTATTGAAAGTGACAAGGTAAAATCAGTCATCACTTCTAATAAACTATCCGCTATTTGTTATGCTGGTTTCAATATAATGTATAATGTGGACAACTGTAATAAAGTGTGTAGGTATTGGGTACTCGCGTAGGTGTAGGCCGAGTAGGTGGATTTTAATAGGTTCTTAAGATCATCATGCATGTAAGCTATTAATTCCAAGAAGACGACTACCTATTCCCCTTTATGTATCATTTCTGATTTAGTATGAATAGTTGGTTCTGATCATTCACTGGCTACCTGAAAACTCATCATCGCCACCACCACACACGCCACGCTCAACAAAGTAATCCATATGAGGATACCATAATATAAAGGAGGATGAAAACGAAGTAATTTGCTTGCAAGGCTTCCTCAAGTTTTCTTTCTTGCTCGGTACTTATCCCGAACACATGTGAATGAGAGAGATTTGGCGAGTGAGAGAGAGACTCTAGGTGGAAATCATTTGTCAGGACATAATATAAAAAAGAAAGGGATTCATTTAAAACAAGACATAGACGATGTTGTCAGAAAGTATCTTTTGGAATTGGATGAAGAAATTGAATGTGGAACTGACAGACTTTGGCAGAGACTACTCCAGATGAATGCAGATGGATTTCATTCGCTTATTCAGTCATTCATCTCCTCTCATCTCATCAATTCACTTGGATAGTTTGCTAGCAGCGGAAAAGTAACGACGTGTTCTTTACAAAAGGAAAGCGTATTGTGTATGGGAAACGGGCGAAAGTAGCAGATAAATGGATGAATTGTATGTATACCTATTTCATATCTAGATGCTATGGTCACATTTATAAAATACATTCTGCTCCTACCAAATATATACGCTTCCATATAGGAAACTTACACTTGTATCACATACTTATCTTCATGTATGTCTATTGAGTGAAGAAGAATGATGCAGTAGTAAAAACCCTATTAGCTACCATAAGCTGTGGTTAAAGGCTACTTTTTCTTGATTTCAAGGAATGACTTTATGGTCATTATTGCACACAAAATGTTCATAGCGACTTGAATAGCTTGATTTTATCCACTGTATATAATAGAGAGATAGACATTCATGTACAAGCAAAAGCTGGACCTGGAGCTGAGAGAAACAGCAGCACACAGTGTTATTTTTATTTTGGATTATACATTAGAATCAGTTTCATTTACTACTCGCTCTGGTATGTCTGTATCCTTTTACTGAAAAGAAATAGTAATAAGGGAAAAGGGAATAAGTAGAAATGTGGCGTAGAGACCGCTCTCTCTCTCTCTCTCTCTCTCTCTCGCTCGGCGCTTATGCACTCCTGCCCTGTAAGTGCTTGATTTAGTAAATGGTAGTGAAAGGCTGGGTATCGGGTTGAGTTGGTTGGTGGATAAAGAATAAAAAAAGAGGAGAGAGAGAAAGAGAGATTGAATAAATGAGAGAAAATTGATCGAGTGGCATGTTGAATGGAGATAAAAGTCTGGAAACGAAAACTTGCAACCATTTTCCGCTGATTTGCTCACACAGAGAGTGAATGAGTGAAAGGAAAAAAAGATATTTGTATTGTACAGTTTACTTTTTTGCCTGTTTCTTGGGCTTGTTGCTGTCGAGTTCTTCTGCTGAGATCAGCGCATCAAATGCAGTAACTAACAGCTTCACTGTTGTGCATATAATATATATGTAGGCACTAGGCAGCTAACTTTTCTTTCGATACTGTTGTATATATATGTGGGTTTTATTTTTCTGTATCCAAGATCAACACCGACACCAGCAGCCAAACCGTAATAAACACAAAGATGTTTTCATGTATAGGTAATCAATATAGGCGTGTATCTGCGATCAAATAAATATACTAGACATTTTATACAATAGTATACTTATACTTGTGTATTGCTCCTGTTTACTTTTACATTGCACAATTGCCCTTGTTGAGTGCATCAATTTTCATTTTAAAAGAGTACTTTACACTATCAGCCAGCAGTCAATAGAAACTTTACCGTAATGTGCTATTTTACATTTTGAGTTCTATGAAAAATCATTACTATTATGCATCAGTGTCCTCATTACATCGATATTATATATAAAAATCTGTTTATTGCATATATGCAGGTAAAAGTCTACATCATTTGCTACGTATAACTTTAAAAAATCATATAAGACCGTGCACAATATTATGAGTCGTATTGAAAACCGATGATGTCTGCTGTGCAACGAAGGTATAATGTTCCAAAATACTGAAGATTCTACCTTGGCACGTCTCCGCAATATCGTTCTCATCAACCCTGTTTTAATTAATTCAATCCGACCATACAATGGCGGAGCTTCCAATAAATACATACCGAAAACGATACACACTGTCCTCTTTTTTGGATGTATCCACTTCAAAATGAGGAGCACAGTCCGATTACTCACTAATTAATTTGGTCAAAGTAAAAAGCTTGCACCGACCATGAAAATGTATTGTGTATGGATGGAGTGGAATGGTATTATGTGCATACATAGATATTAGATATTATATGCCTCTTTGTCGGATAAATACATAATAGTAATAATAATAAAAGGTGTACTCCTATTATACTCTCGATAGGCATAAAGACATATTATATATTATTTTGAAGCGAAGCAAATCAAAGAGCAAAAGCAGCTCACCAGGGTGTCTATCATTGATCTCATCTGCTTTAGAAGAACCACAAAAGATACCAAGATACCTTACTCATCCTCAACCAGTAGCACAGTCAGCAGCCAGCAACGATGATGCAAAGCAGATCTTCATTTGGGCAGTGTGGAAGCAGCGAGAATGGATGGATGGATAGCTTTCAGCCAATTTTATAGAGGAATCTTACTAAATACTTTTAAATAGATAATCGGATATAGGGCTTTGGAAAACGTGATTCATGTAATTTGTAGGGCAGCGTATATGCGAGTAAATGAGAGAGAGAAAAAAAATTGAGGCAAAGGACTGCTTAACCGTTGCTAAATAAATACAGAATCGTTCTCCAACACAAGAGTTATTTGTTACAGGAGAACGGTTTCTTTCATGAATACAAAACTTAATCACTCAAAGTAAAAGTATGTAGGAGCGCACTTGCGAGCAAAATGTTTTTAACCGAGAATCTCGCTGTTTTCAAAAGCAACACAGAGCAACAACATCAGAAGAAAATTATACAAATTAATGGTGTTCATTACAAGCTGACGACTAATTACCACGCTGTTGCTAAACGCTTCAAAATAAATACCAGCGCAAATTTAAAAGAAAACATCGTCAGAATAAATAAAAAAGCACTCATGAATCCGACCCAACTATTAAAGCGAGTATATATTATTACCCATGTAAACAGAGATCATGAAATAGTTTACGTATAAAATGCCATATTATCCACATAGAGTAGTAGTAAGTAGTAACCTTGCATTGATTGCAATGGGAACGCGTGTTTTTCGTTTGACTTCATCGTCGTGGTTGCTGCTGCTCCGGCAGACATTACACTGCATACTCAACTAACTCATTCAATTTCCAAAAAAACGACAGAAGCAGGATTGGCCCTTGTTATAAGAGGACGATGTTTTGAGGAAGGCGTGGAGTTGAAAGCGAGACGGTAAAAACTCTATTACATCCCGATAAACCAATCGGGGAAACGAACACGTTGAGAGTCGGCTGAGGGGTTGCGCATTCCGAATAAAATCGTCCAGGAAAAAAATTATACAACACACACACAGACAGAAAACGGGTGCTGTGCTGCCTGCCGCTGCTTCTGCTGCTGCTTCTCATGCTGAAATCGTTTTTACCCAGTGTTAAGTACCCACACATGGTAAAAGCGGATTTAGTGTCTCTTTTCATGAAACACATTGCATTCTTACACCTCGACTTTTCCTTCGCTTAACCACTATTATCACCACATCTACTAAATGCAATATATACCTGTGCGCGTGTATAATATGTACAAAGATACAAAATGATTTTTTTTGGGAAAAGGCGAAGTGTGCACATTAATGGATGAATGCAACTTTCAGTATGCTTTATCGTAGTAAGAGGAAGTATATATACCTACTTTATTCTCACACACGTTTATCTCCACAGAATGGACTGGAGACTATTCATTTACTATAAACTAAATAGCTGTACAGTACTACAGATAGTCGAGAATGCAGCAGAATTTCATCTCGTTCGTTAGTATTCACGAAAAGAAACGTACAATGAGCAAATTACTATATATACGAAAGAAACAGCATTCGGTTAAATAAATAGCTTGAATAAAAAACGCGCATTCTCGTTTTATTGGGATATATATCAACTACATTGTGCATGAATTTCAGCAGTGTGCTTCCCTTTATTTAATCTTAATCGCTAGTATCGTCTTATTCTTTGCTAATCATTTTCATTTGATTAAAATTAAACAAACCCTCGTAGAATAGAATTTTGATACAGAATGCTGAAACTGTATGATTTTATTACCTGGAAATGTTTTCCACGTCTGTTCAACAGGGAGTAGGAGTGAAAGACTTCAAAGAGTAGCTTTCATCCTAGGTGCAGTGATGACAATGATGACATTTGTATAACGTGAAGCGTAATAAAAGTACAAAGTAAAATGATAAAAAGTATGCTATATCGAGCTACCGTCGTTGTGAGATAAGTTACGATGGAAAATAATTAGTCTAAATTTCTTGTATTTACATGTACTCAATTGCAACGTCGCATTTCCGTTTGCCTTTCATCATGACATGATCACGATCATTTTTTTCTTTTTGCTTTTTATAACAAATTAAGACATTTTAACAAAAAGTCATGATAATTTTCATTTCCGTCTCAATGTGCATTTACTTGTATTGTTGAGCTTGTAAGAATGCTCACTTACTCGTTTTGGCTATACAGATAAAATCTGTTGTACGACACAAGGTCTGAGGCGCTAACCATGAGTGTATTATTAACCGCAACAGAGGAGGAAAGGTTAAGAACCATTTGTTTTCAATACATTATATACATTATCTTGTAGTTCCCAATCTCAAGAGTCCTGCCAAAAAAATAGACGGCGACAACGACGTGTGAGCAAACGTGTGATAAAAATCTTTCGTCGTTCCTCAGTCTCCCCAAGAAAAGCATGTATGTATGAATGAGGTGGAAACAGGGTATATAATACTGCTTGATATTTCCAACCATCCTTTTTCTTATTACATCTCTCTCCTGCCTAAACAAACCTACCGAAAATTCTCTCTTCCTTTTGGGGTACTCTGTGAGGTACTCTTGCGATCATATCACCGTGTGCACAAACATCACCACCACTACTTTGGCGTGATTGCACATTATTATATTATTCTTGTGAGATGATTGTATTTTCTATTACCTTTTATGAGGGTACTCCAGCTTCTCTATGAGTGAACACACAATGCCGTGTATACCATGACACCTCAACATATTATCCAGAGAAACATTTTGTGGTGGCAGTCAAGTAGCAATAGTAGCATATACATCGGGAATAGATAGCGAGAGAAGATGAGGACGGTGCTTCTTCTTCGTCTTCTTCATCATCAGCATCCTATCATGACAAGTTGTGCAGAAAGCGTGTAAATAGAGAATAAAGAAGTCTCTGCTCTGGAGAAGTAAATAAAAAGTATTGAGTCGAGTGAGTGTTGTTGTATGAGTGTGTGTATCTATCTCTGCAAGTTTCCCAAAAAAAACTAGCTGAGTGTGTAAGGGAGTGCGAGAGAAGACTACTGGAGGACCGTGTACTCTTTAAAGAGGCAGGCTAGCAATAGTGGTGGCGGTGAAGTATATTGAGCGACAGTGTCAGTTTTAGTTGTAAAACGAAAACCGTACTTGCTGGTGTTGTTGTTGTAAGCATTCTCTCTCATCTCCAACAAACGACGACGACGACAAAGGATGGATGGGGTGATACGCGTACTTGTGTAGTAAGTAGTACTGCTGCTGCGAGTTAAAACATTTCCACCGTTCACCACCACCACCACCGCTACTGAGCACACAACTGCAAACGCAGACGAGAGAGGAAAAGGGAAGCGATAGAGAAGCAACAGAGAAAAGGAAGAAACGAAACAGATCAGATTTTAAGTTGAATCATAATAGTCATCATACATAGTCAGGCTCTGGCCTCCGTCTGGAATACTTTCTTTTTACTTTCTTAACATTTCACCACCATCGCATCATCATGGGGCATTCGTAGCCGTGCGTGTTATTACACAAATGCATATAGTACATGTATTTTTTTGTGGTTGGAGAGAGAAAAACCTTACTCCAAACCGCTTTGCGTTGTGCGTACGTGAGTGGTGATTCCATTTGTCATTGAAAAGCTTGCGTAATAATAAAACATTAAGGAACGGCATTGAACGAGTTTGCAGAGTGAGCATATAAATTGTAGCTCATGCCGAACAATACTTTTTAATTGCCGTTTTTCGGGAAAAAAATGACAAAAAGGAGAGGCTGAAAATTATGCAAGACTTAAAACTTTCATTGAAATATTTTGACGATTACTCAATACCTGGCTGCTGAAATATGTAAATTGGCCTTCTCAAATTGAGCGTACGTGTGTGTTATAAAGTTGAAGTTGTTTGTTGAGAGATTTTTTTATTTGCAATAAAACAATATCAACTTTTTTGTACTTGTTGTGCTTTACTCAAGTTTTTATCAAGGGCGAGAGGGCGTGGATTAAAAATTGGTAAAATCTAAGTGTCTTGATTATGCCAGAAGAGCTATTCCACTAAAGTAATCTCTTCACCTGTGCTCTTTTATTTAAGTGATCATTTATCAAATAGTTGTTACATATTTAACAAGTTTGCGACATAGTGGTTTCCCGATTTACCTGCTCGTTTTTGTTGATATTGTGTATCGTGGTTGTACTTTAGTACCGTGTTGATCAAAGCATGCTATAAGAAACTCTGAAAAAACTTATTCTTGGGGGAAAGTGAAAATCATTTCTTCTCATTTTCCGTTTCCCTACGCAGATACTTTTGAGTTGTCGCGTGGTCCGGATTTTATATTATTAAGCGTTCACTTTATTAAAATCATAACAAAAATGCCTCGAGATTCAGACTCTAGCGGGACGTGCAGCCCTGTTCACGTCACCAGAAGTCCTAGTCCCAAATCTCAGAAAATTTCGCCTTTCTCCATTGCCAGCATCCTGGCTTCTTCAACTAATCACTCTCCTAACAAATCCAAAGATGATCCCTCTGAAAATCTCATCTCCCCTGATACCAGCTTACTGGCAAGGTAAACAACAAAGTCTCAAAACTCCTGCCACATACAATTTTATGACTATATATTAGACTATTTCTGCTTTTTATTATGCGCACCTATATGATGTATGTATGCAGCAACAATTTTGAGCTGTCTTAGTGCCTACTTGATTGCTGTTGTCCTACAGCTAGATAATATGAATGTATGTAATTCATGCTTGTTACATCAATTGTACAGAATGACTAAATGACTGCATGACGCATTTGACATCCTGAGTATTTTTAGCTAGTATTATCATTAAATACTTCTTCAGGGTTATTGCCATCATCGGACTTTCAATATTATTTATTTATTTATTTACTGAATTATCAGTGTTGCTCCATTCTCAAGAAAGTTCACTTTCTTTCCTAGACGTACTGATAAGCTAGACGTACCTACATATGTATGAACTTCATAAATATCGATTAACTTCCAATGATATCGCTTTTGACGAAAAATACATAGATAAGAGAAACAATATTGATAAATTAACCTGGACTTATGAGAAAATGGCAATACGCAAAAGATATTATGAGCCATCGACTCCTTGAATGTATGCTCGTGAATGAAAGAATGAATTTCAACAACGACAATTTGACAGTTGACAGGTTTCGGGTTTCGGCTTAAAGAAGAATAGAGCAATCGACGAAAGTAATCGAGTGATTAGCGAAGAAGCCAGACAAAAATTAGAGGACTAAACTGGTAGTAGTGAGTGAGCATTGTGTACTCAAGCGGTTTGAACGAAACAGACACTGGACTGATAACAATATTAAATGGCAGGCAAAGTGAAAACGTACAAGCTAATAATATTACTTCATTTTATCGTCAATGCAATTTGTTTGTCTCCGTGTTATACTATCTATTACCTGCTACCGGGGATTATACTATAAGGAATGAATATTATAGACCAAGTCCGAAATACAAGTCATCGTCCTAACAAAGTCAATAAAAATTGTTGACAGTAATAAAAAATTCATATCATCATGCTCAGGCGAGTAGATACTTAGGTCATATTGATGTATATCATCCGACGATGATCCTGTCATAAAATGCCAATACCGTTTGAGAACGTAAGACATCATTTTCCCTTATTGTCGTAGTAAACGAGTTCAATAACTTTTTAGTGAATACAATACTACAGCGTTATATACAAGGCAATTGAATATGTAGTAAATTTCTTACAGCGTTGCTGAAATACGAATACACAAATTACAGTTTTTCATGGTCAATTTTATGTGCATTTATCGATAAATTAGTTGTTTACGTGTACAGACTGCAGATCATTCTTACTTATTTTTCGATGGATACATCTAAAAATCAAAGTAATTTTTTGGATGATAATAGAATCGACATTACGATGAGTAGGTAACAAAAGCTTATAGGAATGATGGCTGAATGCCATTATTTATTATGACACTTGCCACGACAATGTCATGGCTTTAGTGAGTATTATTTTCTCGTCTCTGATACGCCAAGAAACACACGTGCTAAACTATTTCCCAAGTCAATTCCTGAGGCTTACTTACTATACTTTCGTAATAAGTAATAACAAACTTATTCCAATTGAGGAAACATATTGGTGCATTTATATTATACTATACATTATGCTATGTACATATATCTTATATGAAGTACAAGTGGTGGCAATAATGACAAATATGGCAAGCTTACTAAACTAAACTATCGCACACTTTCTAGACATTCTTACTGTTTCCGGTCGTCGTGATTACTTTTACATTCTACTTTGTTGTTGTTTAGCAAGCTCAACTTATTTTCATTATTTTTTGTTATTCGAAGGTGTAGTCTATAGATTTCAAGTATACAAGCAAAGAAGCCATTCATCTTAGGACACAGCAGTAATAGAAAGTACAAATATATGTATGTACTTCTACTTTTTGTAGTACTTCTCTTTCAGAAAGAAAAAATATAATACATCGTGTCGTGTTGTCATTCGCCATCAGCCTCCGTTAAACACAAGAATTATGAAAAACCCATTATCCGTAAATATGACGGGCGATATTGGGCTTCACTTTAGCTTCCAGTAAATAAACAATATTGGCGCAGAGTTCATTGTGACTGACAAGAGAAATTATCGCGGGTACAGTAGTAATTATCATTAAATGCTACAAAATTGATTGCGTGGCATACACAATATAAATATAAAAAACAAATGTTAGGAGTATTTGGAGCTCCGTATATATTATATACGTTATCAATTAGGCATACGAATACATGAGTTATTGAATACACTTTGCTGATTTTTTAGATAGGCTGGTCATAGTACTATTACAACCTACATTAGAATTTACTTCAATATAAAGAATGTTTTTTCTTATCACAATAATGTAGCGATTATATTGTGAATGTGCATATCAATATTATGTATGCGTATAATATGATGATATGATAGTTATATTCAACATTTTACTTCCGTGCTAGGGAAGCTATGAGCCAGGCAACAGAAGTCATGAGAAACACCAAAAGTGTAGCGTGCTCACGAGAATTGTTTCAAGTTCTGCAATACTTGGATGAAATTAAGTAGTGTCGGTTTACATTCCACAAAGCCGTTACCTTTCCATTCCATGTTGTACAGTAACATAATATCCACGACGTGTTGGGAAGGCATGTATGCTAAACGGATAATGTTAAACGCATGGCTATATATCCTTGTCGTATTGGTGCCGCTTTTCGTTATTTTTGGGGGCTTTCATGTAATTCACGTGTGCGTTCAATTTCGTTGTCGTACAGTTGAAACTATAAATAACTTTGAGTAATTTCTGCAAACTCGTGGAAACACTATATTATTATATTATGTTCAAACTTCTTGGAAATTATTGCACAATTAAGACAAATATGAAACGTGTTGTCGGCTTGTCTCATGACACCCCACGAGTTTGTCCTTTTCATATTTTTAACGACGATGTATTTACAATTCACAAATCACAATTAAAGCAAACATCTACGATGTGTAAATAAAGTTTCTATTACCAATTAGTTTATGCGTTTGTCAATATAATATACAAGCAGTTACTAGCACAAAAACTATCATTTCAATTTTCACGACAGACGGAGCTCAATGCTCAATAAAAAGATGATGACTTATGGCATAAAGGTACAAAATGGATGCACAATCCGTATATAAAGAAATAACGAACCTCAGAATAGAAAAATAGCAAAATTTGTTAAAATTTTATTTTTTATCCTTCACACATTTTTTATATTAGGTATGTAAAAATAGAAACAAGTAGACAATAATAATTTTGATATGGCAAGGTAGCTACAGGATTCCGAATTTAGCCATAATAGTTGTTCAGTAAAGCTTGCCCAGCTTTTGATGTTCTAACAAAATCTGCAACAAAAAATGGGAAAATATTATACCTGAGAATTGTTGAATCGAATTGATGTTGATTTCGAGCCCGAGATATTTTGACAGACGGACAAACAGACATGCAGACAAAATCGGAGCGCTTTTCCATCTTCTCTCTCGAAATCTCTGGAAAAGAACATCTCGCCCACATATTTAAGTTGAATATCAATCTTCTCATAATGGATTTAATAAAGGCAACAATTCCAATTCCAAATATCGGTTCTAGCTTGAAATGTAGGTGCGATCAATATTTTGGTACGCATCTGTCAAAACTTTTTCAGTTCATTGATTCAAAGTTTTATGAAGATAAACGAAAAAGAGATTTAAAAATAAGTACTGACAGAGACATATTACAAGTAAATACGTATCTGAAATGTATACATGTAGAAATACATAGTCTACAGTAATTTCAAGAGATAAAATACTGCCCTCGGAAATGAAAGAGTTAATTCTTCACGGATCACAGATGCATTATAAAAACAACTACATGCATATTTCATCAAATCACTCATTTTATATTCAGAGCATTGTAAAGAAATAATTTTTTCTTATTCTTAAATATTCACTGTGATGTGTCGGCAACATTTAAGTTAAATGATTAAACTCGTCATAATGCATGCCTTTTAACCAACCTGTGGGAATCCGTATTACAAATGAGCTAAATTTTGTGAGAATATCCATTCTATTCTAATGGTAGCATTTCATTGTATTAGAGGGTACTACTCCTCTAGTGTTTTATATTGAACAAAGACACTCTGCAGACAACTTCTGCTACTGTTGTGAATCATGTAAAAGAGTAAATACAACAAGCGGATCAGCAACAGCGACACAGGGGGCTTGAGAGGAGTTCGGCTTCTCTTTGTTGATTGCTTGGTTGGCACTCGTACTGGCTGCCTGCCTGCTTATACGAACAGGGAAGCAAAAAACCAGTTTTGTGTTTTGGGCAGGGAAAGATGAAATATAGAAAGATCTCGTGTACACAAAAAGAAATGGAATCATTCGCTACTCCTAACCCTGCATGGGCGGCGTTTAATCTTCCGGAGAAGAATATCTTTGCGGACAGCAGCTTCCTTTTTCCACTACACAGACAACAGTAGTTGTCACATCTCGACCAGAGTGCATAATAATGAACGTACCCTTGTGTCCCTACATTGTCTATTGCACACCTTCCTTAATGCTGACATGAGATGTTCTTTACTAAAAAATCGTGAACACTGCTACTCTTTATCAAACAGTTATATAAATGTTTGTTGCATGCATAACCAGTCCTTGCTCTCATTAGTTACTCCTGCTTTGGATAACATATTAAGCTACTCAACAATTTTAATGCATAATTTAGTAGTTAATTTTTTAATACTTTCACTTTCAAAAATGCTAAATAATGAGACATTGTGCGTCACTAGAAATAGAAATATTCTGTCTAGTCTGAAGTGTGCGTAATGAACTGGCTAAATTACTTGTACAAAATATCATGAAAATATAGTGAAGAGCCTAATTAAATGACGTAACGCATTACATAGCCAATAGGTTCAAGGACACGAACAATTTAGAGCAACCGACATCATCAGAACATGTTTGTTTTGACGGAATTCGTTGAATCCTCTAATTAGTACTGACATTTCACATTTCAAAACAAGTTTAAATGTCATCACTTGTTTATCATTTCCATTTGATTGACTCGTCTATCAGAAAGGGAAAACTTTTGTGTCGGATAGAAAGGATGGCTTTCTAAACTAGGATGGGTGTAAACCCGAAATAAAAAACTACCGGAAACGTGTTGTGGGTGAAATTGAGACATTTGACACTCAGTTTACCTTCCCAAACACTAATCTTGAATTAGTCAATGAATTTCCGAAAAAGTATATTTTTGACCCTTTCGTGACCCTGTGACCCGTAAGGGTCAAGGAGCCACCACTCCGACAGTTGGTCAAATTGACCCATGGAGTAGTGACAAAAAATGATCAGCATAAATTTCTCTATCAGATAAGCCGATAAAAGATTTTTGCCCATAAGGATGCATGGCGCACCTTACCCCCACCGTACCCCTGGGGGTAGGCCCCGGAACACCAAATTCAATACCGAATTTTCAGATGACCTGAGGTACCTCTATGCCAAGTTTGAACCAAATCGATCAACGTGGAGGAAAGTTATAGTGTTTACAGACAAACAGATTAACAGACACACAGACACACAGACACACGGACACACAGACAGACAAACAGAACAATCGCAATAACTACCTTTATAAGCATTTCATGCTTCCGGTAGTTAATAATGAAAAACTGTAAAGATCAATGAAATGGAAATACGTTAGTGGTATACTACAGACTTAATTATCAACTTGATCTAATTCTCAGTGAATGCTTACGCTAATCTATAGTATGTATTTCACTTGAAGCCAATTTCTCTCAGGAAAAAGTAGTGACGATATTGATTTTTTTCTCGTTTATTGCAGATTGGGTCTGGTTTCTCCGTTGGCGTTCTCGCCACAGCATTCGGCTGCAATCCTGAGTTTATATGGAGCTAGTGACTTTCAAAGATCAGCGGCGTGTTGGTATCCATGGACCTCACTCCCACAGCCTGTAAGTCTAACGACGCATCAAAATAACAATAATGACTTAAGCAGATCTCCACCTCCAGCCCATCAAGGAACGCATCGGCCACTCGGTAAGTTGATTTACCTTGTCAAATGTCCTTATCGCCAAGAATCAGAGTTTATCCTTGATATCCCTACTATTCAAATTTCAAACGTAATATGCGTATACGTAATGTACACGTAACGCTATTTGTGGATACAACACGGAAAAGTCATGGTGATGATGACTATGATGCTCTTTACGCGAAAGTGTATCAAGATAAGACGATAAAGTTGAAAGTAGGGTTGGTCGGGTGCTCGCTCCACCACTGTTTGAGTTGATGAAAAGTGACAGAAGGTCTGATGAAAAGGGGATGTTTACCTATTTGTTTTACAGTGAGACCTGAACAAAAGTCACCGACGGAGACAGGAGCGTCAGACTGCTGCTCTTCAGATAGTCGACCCAACTCTCGAGCCAGCTCCATAGACATTCGGCTGAGTGGAAGGGGGAACAAGTCTGGTGATCCGGTGGATGTGGATAGCGATGATGGTAATGACTTTGAATCGGATGCTCAGAAAGGTGGCTCTGCTACCTCTGGCAGTGCCGCGACAACATCCTCGCCTCAAGGAACTCCTGGGAGTAAATCTGGGATGACGGTTAGCTCACAGTCGAGCAACAGTAACATAAATGGAGGAGCGAGTAAGAGGAAGAAAAAAACTAGAACGGTTTTCTCGAGAAGTCAAGTTTTCCAGCTAGAGTCAACTTTTGATGTCAAGCGCTATTTGTCAAGTAGTGAGAGGGCAGGTTTAGCTGCCTCACTTCATCTGACTGAAACACAGGTAAGGGATTCAGACATTTTTGGGAAATATTCTACTTTCACATCATTGCTTCGCGATATGATGCATTTTAAAACAACTTGCTACTCTCTTACTTCAATCCACTGATGGTCATTGGCCAGTTGATTGGTCAGAGTGACGACAATCAACTGTGCCATTTGCTTTTCATGAAAGAGTCGCAAGAACTAGAGATTTGTTCGTGTTCCAAGTATTTAAAGATCAATATATATTTTTTTCTTCAGGTAAAAATTTGGTTCCAAAATCGCCGTAACAAATGGAAGCGCCAACTTGCCGCGGAGCTGGAAGCAGCAAACATGGCCCACGCCGCACAACGTCTGGTTCGTGTTCCTATTCTTTACCACGAGGCCCATCATTCAGCACAGGACTCTAGTAATTCTACAAATTCTAGCACTCCCCATCAAAACTTGACGTCATCATATCCCATTCCTTACTATCAACAGTTTGGGGTCTCGCCTACATCCGTCAATTCATCGTCTCCTGTCACACAGTCTCGCAGCTCGCAACAACTTCCCTCTCTGGTTTGATTTAATTAAGATGAAAATTAATAAGCTCGTTACTACATTATCACTTCACAAACAAGTTTAAAGTTTAGAGATTCATGTTGTCATAAGGGTACAACAAAAATATCATTACGACAAATTATCTAAAAAAGGATTTTTATCTAAAATCAGAAACATGGTATAAATACTATTATCTTTTTAAATTTCAAAAAAAATAATGACCGTAAACTCTTCTACAAATCAGTTCGGCTAACAAATTACGATACGATTTTAAAGAAATCCAAATTCAAAATTGATTTTGTAAACACAAAAGTGATTGTTTTAAAGTTTTAAAAAATCAGTTATTATTTATGATACATTATTACTAAGGGGATATATAGATAATAGATGTGTAGGTAGATTTCAAATAGAATCTTATCAACTCGCCCATCATTCATTGGATGATATTTTATTCATTATATAGCATTATTAGCCAGATTAGTTTTGTGTAGAGAAAAGAATGTGCATATGAGTGCATGCTGCCGCAAATAGACGTTCCAGGCTGGCTTGTCGCGGCATTGCATCCCACTAATTACCTAAACTCGTGAATAGCATCACAGCAACTCTCGCAGGTATAGTGCTTCACCAACAAAATCCTTTTTCTCTTGAGAAAAGGAGTTTTAAATAGTTTGTATTATAATGCCCCGCCGTCCGTTTAACTCACCAAGTTGTCTATCCATATGAATTAAAAGCACAGCTACATACTTATTACATACATACATACTAGCTATAGTAGAGATATAATAAATTATATTACGTTCTTGTTCACCAAATTATTTTACAATATACATAAGCCTATATGATAGGTATGCATAGAACAATAGAGATACTTTAGTCAATAGCTTAAAAAAGGAACAAGAACATGGATTCTCGCGTTGTTGGAAGTTGGAAGGCATATTATTATAGTGGACAATTTATGTTGATGCTCTGGAGTCACTCTTTTATTTCAGTCATTCTTTTCCTATCGTCACGTTATAGGGACCTAGCAATTATAGTATCATTACTACAGTTTTTAATTGCAGATTTTTTCGCTGAATATACAATCAAATCGTCACTGAACGTTAGATGCAATGGGAAAAACTTGTTTATTTATTTAAATACATATGTCAATTAGTAAACACTGAAAACTAGTAAGGTGTAACCTTTAATACATAACTACCGGAAGAGTGATGAATGCAAACATCAAATTTGGATACATATTTTACCATTGCAATACGTTTTTGAGGCTCAAATTGATCATCCCCATCGATTTATGGCATAAAAAATTTTTACGACTGGGGAACCCCATATCTTCGACGCCCCTTCCCACCGCCAGGTCACCGATTTGACCCATGGTGTTATGGCAAAAAATGATCGTCTTGAACCCCTGTATCCATTCATACAATAAAATTTTTTGACTAATTTGTGGCCCCCACCACACCAAGGACGTCGACCCCCCTACTTCCGGTCAACGATGAGGTACGGGGCTGAAAATCAATAGGGTTCGTCCCTATGAGGCAAGGTACCGCTATGCCAAATTTGAGCCGAATCGGTCAACCTGGAGGGAAGTTAGAGTGTTCACGGACAGACAGACAGACAGACAGACAGACAGACAGACAAACAGACAGACAAACAAATCAATCGCTATAACTACCTTTCAAGCATTTCATGCTTCCGGTAGTTAATAAATATCTATTCTACTTTATAGAAGGTATATAGTAGGTAAAATCCTTGCATGGATGCTTACATATTGTAATACACGTATTATTATTAATCATCATTATTAATTGGGTATTCCATTAAGGTAGCTTTTAAGGTTATTCTAATGATTTCCAAGTCAGCCAGTAACAATAATGCAGTAAGGCAAAACTGTAAACTGTGTATACGTATCATATCACTGCTAACTTTGGCGAAAGATTTAGTTTAAAGTAAAGTTGGATTACATTTGTGCCACACAGACACAGATCATGTTATGTGGAAACACATACCAAGTTAATATACTTTATAATACTAGATATATCATATTGTACATTGTGAGAGATTCCATCGCTAACCCTTGCAAAAATCTATTATAACTGTGCTTAAAAGCAAGAACGAAACAATGCGGTTAATATTGATACTAACTATATATATTATTATTATGTATTATTTTTAAGTGTAACATGAATTAATGTACCGATATTTGGTACGCTATGAACGTGTCACAATAAAAATATATCGTGTATGTACGTGGAAAAAGGACGGAAACTGCCAGTCACCCTGTGTGACATAAAAGCACTGATTTCATCATTTGAGTACAATTTAACTTAATATCTACCATATGAAATTGTCCCCTATTGTAAATACATTACTGCATGATGACAACTGAGTCCTAACCGAGGCGAGGTAAGTCGTGCACAAAGTTTTAAAACTATTTTTAAGCCATAGCAACTTTAAACCGAAACATACAAACTTGATTAAAATTCTTATGGCGTAGTTGCATCGAAAACCTACCCAATTTTGCAGATCATTTTAGTTTAATTCGCATCTGCTACTTGTCTAGCATTTTACCGTATGCATGTTTCCAAGTTATAATTGTCATGGATTTATGGAATATTTAATATTTGTATTTATATCATACGAACGTGAACACTGTGCCCAGTATTATCGACTTTCTACAATTTTTTATGTAGCCTTTTTATGTGGATGGTCTTTCTCCTATTACTGTATATACATATATTCAGCTGCATTGAAACTATTCATAATGCTATTTTCAGCAACACTACCTTGTTAACTGGAGGAAATACCGTTGTAGTGGAGGGGTTTCGTTACCAGAAGGAGGCGACGATAGCTAAGTGGTCGACGCGGAGCCTAGCTTTGCGTTTGAGTCCTGCGTTTCCACTTCTTTCTTTATATCTGTATTTGTATGGAGGATATTTGCATTCTGTGCGTTCAGGAAACAAAATGATGAAACATGCAACTAAGATTCGCTTTTGAGTTGATTTGGCTTGATCAAAGTTTCATTGTGTCGAAATGCATTGTAGAGTTTAACAATGTCATACTAGTTCTTCAAGAGCACTTGCTAATGGTCAGCATCTAAGGCAAAATCTCCACAGGCTCATCTTCAATTTGTTCTTTTGAGTTCTATATTTGAAAAGCAAATCGCATGATTGTCCAGAAAAACAAGACTTGATATTCAACCAATATTGTTATTTGGTTAATACGTTACGTTACATAATATGAAGTAAACAGGTCATTATTTTTTAGAAATATTCGAAAGCAAGGAACAGAACTGTGGCTGGACTCATTGCAATGTTCCATGTAATCTGTAGCAATAAATGGTGGAAACAAAGAAGGACGGTGAGTATGTTCTTAAAACATTTCGCACGATCACTTTCCTTTCATTCCACTTACCGTTTGGGGAAAACAAGTATATGCTTATTATGTGCACAAAAGTTTATCTTCAAGTTTCAAAACAAAAAATGTATGTACATACATATGTAGATATGTTTGTATAGCTCTAAAGAGTAAGAGCCTAGATAATATACCGCTTTACAAATTCCAATTTGGTAAATGTACACCATATTATACAGCATTCTAAAAGGCAGATAAAACAACAGTCAACAGTGGTGAAGGTGCTACTACTACTGCTGCTGCTGGTGAAGATGATACTAAAAACTTACTTGTGTTATAATGCGGTTTACTTACATCACCAATGCAATAAAATAAGTAATGTTATAATACGGGAGAAAAGAGCGAGAGAAGAGCTGAAAGAAAAAGCGAAGCAACCAACCTGATAAGCATAATAGAACATCTTTGAAATTCAGTGAGCAAGCAGCATTATCATCGCATCATCATCTTCATCACAGTGATACGTGAACGTGGTCGTCGTCGTCGTACTGAAGAACATCTCTCCACACACTTTTTTCCACACAGAATGCCATGTATGTATGTATATGCATTTATCAACAACATCGTCTTGAGTACCACACCCAAAAATGACTCTATTTTCTTCCCTAATCTTATTGGCTCCGCTGAGAAGAAAACGAGAAGTAATTTTTTTCGGGGTTTTCTATCTCTTTTACTACCTACTTTTATTCTAACAACTTTATATATACCAGTATAAACAAATTATCTACAAGTATGCCTACATCTCGGAGATTCCATATAAACATGTATGTGTGAAATAGGCAAAAAGAAGTTTAGTCAGTTTAGTGGAGAGAGAAAGAGAGGGAAAGAGATGGTTGGTAGGAAGTAAAGTAAGCAGCCATAAGACAGAGCTAAAGTTGACTAGGTATTTCCTCTCTCCCTCGAAAAAAAGAAGCTATTTAAAATAAAGTCAATACTTACATATAAAGTTATATAGAAGAGAGGAAATAACAGTTCGCAGCGGAGCTGAGCGAAAAAAAGCAGACAGCTAAAGCTTTATCAGAGCTTTACACTATACAGCTTACTTACTCTTTCTCTCTCTCTTTCTATTTTCTAGTTGAAGACTATAATGTGACTACTACCACTGGAAACACACGAGAAGAATAATAAGTACGAACGACAATAGGAGTAATATTTCCTTTTTCGTTTTTCTTCAACAGTTTAGGAGAAAATAAGAAGGTGAAGCGTTAAGTAAGTGACTCAGCTGAAAAAAAGAAAGTAGAACTCAGTTATCATCCTCTTTAATACTACTACTGATTCTTTTCGCCTTTTCTCTCTACATCTCTTTCTACTTCAAAGCTTTTCTCGTTTTGTGGCATTTTCTCCATCTTCTCTCTTTCTGTCTCTCTCCCTCTCTTTCCCCCCAAAAGCTAGTTACTGACAAGGACGACGCGATGGTTATAACAAGATGTTGTTACACTGTCTTTTGTCTATAAGTTTAACACATAACACTACATACATATTACACAGGGAGTAAGAGAGAGAGAGAGAGAGACAAAAAAATCACACACCCAATCTTTCCTATGGTATCGTCTAATATAACTGCTAAACTACTGTGCTTGTTTGTAGTCGGCAAGTAATTCAAATAAGTAAGTATATTCCCTTTCACTCCTCCTAAATGGCGTGATACAAGTAGCAAGGATTTTGTTGGCAAGTATGATCTTCGTCAAAATGACAATGGTAATTGTGATGGCAATGATGATCAGACACTGGCGATATTATGCTACACAATATGAAGCTTAGCGTCTGCTTAAGAGGAAAACATATTTTTTTTCAGGGGACCGACCTGTCTACAGTTTGCTCGGAAAACAAACAAAAAAATATGCTTGTTCGTAAATTTTTAGAGGGAAAGAGTCAAGGCTGGAGCTGACTCGTGTCATTTACTTTGAAATGGAAAGGGTGAATTGAGTATATACCTAAAACATGGGTATATGTTTTTCAACTTAAATGTCACGAGTGTTGTCTCTTCATGTTTTTTAAGATGAAGCTCTCAGAAGCCGTCTTTCCCTTGAAATTGCCTTTTGAAACAAAACAGGAGTAGTGGTGATTATAAATGGATATATACACGGAGATAATGCATAAAACATAATTGAACTGACAGCGCGTTGTTGTGATTAATATGACAATTGCTCAAGCAGAAAACAAGGTAAAACGGGAAAAACGAGTAGAAGAGTTGTCCTTGTAAACGTAGAGGGAAAGCAGAAAGGGAGAGAGAGAGTCAGAATTTATGAAATGTGTGCGTGGGCCGAGTATTATTGCTACTGCATGACATTTACATGACTTTACACAGACGAGGAGAGAAATATTATATTACAAACAAGAAAGTTTGAAACTATTTATGTAATACGAAATATATAAGCAGTTCCTGGCATTTAAGGAGTAGCCACTGGAAATAGAAATGAAAGTTGAGATAGTAGGCAGTAGTGAAGATGCATTCCTTTCCATAACGAAAAAAAGTTTAAATCAAAGATGTATTCCCAAACTAAAAAGAGGAAAAACAAGAGAAGAGAAAAAAAGTAAAGGATTTGTGTTAGGATTGTTCCTAATCCCAGCAACGATTTCTTATTCCGTACACTATTACAGCTTTTGTTTTATAATGCGATGCTGATGATTGTGATGATGATGATGATGCTGTTCTAGTATTCTAGGGGAAAATACCAGTGAAATGTGAGATGTAGTTTGTTGGTAGGTAGAGTTGGTGGTCATCCTTATTATTTCTTTTATTGTGCAGTTCACCTTCACAGCTTGGACAACTCACCGAGAGTATCCTGTTGTTGTTGATACAACTACGAGATAGCAGAAGAGGATATTTCGGGGAGAAAAGCTCCAAAGTCTACATGTGTATGTGTTGTGATGCATGATAAGTTCTTCTGTTTCCTCCTCTATGAATAAAATAGCTTTCCACTCGCTTAAATAACTTTCACAACATGCTGGAATATAGTGATCCTGATCGGAAATTGCTGCCGGTACATATCACATTGCCATTCTGGCGTGCAGGCTTATAGACTCCTCGATGCAACTTTATTTACACAGTATTCTTTTCTCCCTGTGCCATATCCCTCTTGGAAATGTATCTACATAATATTGTGTAGGCAGGATTCTCATTGTTACTCTACCAGTTGAAGAAGATCATTTTGACTTTCTATATCCGTTTCTCGACTAACCAGTGCAAATATAGACGTAGTTCTTTATAACATGCAACTGGAATGGATGAACAGAAAGATATTATAGGTACCTACCACACTTTTCCTTATCTCAAGGAAAAAAGGGTGATGATTGCATGTGTCGTCGTTGCTGGCTGTTCCATTCTTAGCCTGTCATTCCTAAATCTGGTGTCTCTCTCCCTTTCTCTCTGTGGAAACACTATTTTAAGAGCAGATGTGATGATGGCCATTCAATTCCTGATTCCAATTCAACCTTTTTTCCTTCTTTTTTCTCTCTCTCGCTCCCTGTGTTTTCCCCTTTCTTTCTCAAGATGTATTATTATTACGAACAAGAGAAAACTTTTTAGTTCCTTGGAGAATGCAGTTGGATGATTTGTAGTTGAGATGTGGTGTGGACGAGAGAGAGGCAAGCACAAAGGAATCTTCAATCTTACAAAAGTCTAAATGTATACTTTACTATCGTCGTCTTCATGTACACGGAGGAGATATATAGGTATACCTTCATCTAACTATGAAAAGAGGCCGTGTAACTTTTATCCTATATTGATCTGACTGAATGGTTCGTGATGACTTATCTATCGCCCTTTTGTTGCGTCAACCGTAGTAGTACAATATTAGGTATGCTTGAATGTCTCAGTCGAATCCTGTCAGATCATGTCAGGTCAATTTTCTCCATTGAAGGAGTGTACGACAACAAGATTTGTAAACGAAATCCACTTTCTAATACTAGAAAATCTCAAACAATGTCCGTAGATACGGAGAGGTCAGTGTAATCATGCTTAGGTCACGTCTCTGTAGTAGCCTGAGTTTCTGATTTTTATTCTGGCGATAAACATATTATCTAGTTTTGCTCAAACATCACTGGCCTTGTAAAACAGGTTCCATTACTTTGACGTAAAAACAGAAACATTGAACCAATTAAAATTGCGGATTGTGTACTTGTGGTATATCAAATAATGCATCAATGTATCCAAATAATATGAATAATTGTCAGCATACATACTTTTGGAAACTTTTTAATAATTGTCTCATTTCAAAATGTTTAAAATTACTCGATGTATAATATACATTGTTGATAATTTGACGGCTAACAAGGCAAACACGTTAAGTTCATAACGCCCTCAAAGTTTTATTTTACCACCACAAATGACCATAAATAATTTTGAGCGTTTACCCTAAATGAAAATTGGTACTGGTGACTTGTTTGTGACACGACGTCACGAAAGCGAAAAGATAAAATGGAAAGATACTCGGGGAAAAGTTGATGAAAGTGGGAGATGATGATCAGTTGAATAAGAGAGTGAAATCAAACGTGTAATGTTGTTGAAATGAAGTACACATTATATCTCATAAAACGTCCACTTCTTGACTTGATCAGTATTATAATATGCGTAGGTTCGGGTTGGACAGAAGAACATTTATTTCATTCATTTCATAATATGCCATCATCATGATCATCCAGGCAAGTGCCCGTATTATGCATTATGCTTAATGCATTTAGGCGTGTATCATCAACTTTTTCGTTATATCAATGTGTGTGTAACATTCGAATTTTCCATAATGCGCTATCAACATGTGTGCATCTCTTCTGGTAAAAAGCAATAAGTACCTATATAGTAATTTCACTTGAACCATCAACAATTTTTCTCTGAAAGCAGCAAAGTTAATTGAATGCGTGTGGGATGGATTTTCTGGTAAAAGAGGGGAAGAAAGAAGTGCTTGCCGAAAGAGCATGAGATGATGATGGTTGATGATGAGTTGAGTTTAGTTGAGTAGAGAGAGAGGACGACGGAACAGTGTGGAAAAACGATAGGAAAAAGTGGTACTTTACTTACTACTTTTATTGAGGTGAGGAGAGAGACACACGCAGAGAGAAAGAGTGAGTGGGAGAGCGAGAGAGATAGATAGAAAGAGAGAAAGAGGGATGTGCTAAAGTATATTGCTCTTGTCGTCAGGTAATTTCTGTAATGAAAGACTTTTTATGGGTTTTGATCTTCTCCCACTCTCTGACATCACCATCTTTTATGAAATATGTACATAATCTCTTCTCTTTTCTATATACACACGTTATTATATTGTGAGCACACCGCGTTGCGTTGTTGTTGTTGCATGTCTGAGGATCCGCTGAAACATTTCACTTAATTAGTAGAAAATTAAAAGCTGAATGATCAAATGAACCATGGCTATCCACACTTTTGCTTTCAACTCAACTCATTTTTATTACACGATTCCGCAACAACCATCAACATCCCTCGACAACTTACCCGTTAGTTAAGGTCATTCATTACCCATAAATACCTTTTAATAATGTAAAGCGCAAACATGCTGCGGAAAGCGGAGCAGGATCGTAAAAAATTATACTGGAGGAAGTACTTTGTCTGCTCACTTTTCAAATTATATGCTTCAGAGGGAATGTTTCATCATGTGTTTCTTTCTACCGATTGTAATTGTACGCTAACGGTTTCAAAATGAAAACATTTGATGAGGATGATGGTGCTTTTTCACCGCAACCGCGTCCATTTATTACTCACACAAGAAAAATATTATTTTTGGTATTTAAGATTGAATAGTAAAAATTGTCAAGTTGTAACTTGTTCAGGATATTATAAATTATAAGTCAAAAGGGAGGAAAACTCCGTTTCTAAAATCCAAAAATTACAAACGGTAGCACAAGCCATTGGTGCAATCATGGTTAATGGTTTCTTAAGATAATAACTTTTTATAACTACTTACATTAATTTATTAATTTTTTCAGTACTCATGAAATATAAATCATAAATGCATGCTTCATTTAAACGTAAGTAGAATGCTTGAATCTTCAATGCTTCCTTGCCAATGCCATCAGAGATCCAACATTTTCTTTTGGGGCTTTTTCCTCACAACACAAAGTACAAATATTACTAATAAATAAGATTTACAAATACTTATTGATAAAACTTGAATAAGCAAATCATGACATACCATACCAAATCTGACATTTATTTCGCAATTAAAACTACCGATCTATGCAGTTACTTCTATACAATGAGACTGACTCGTCTGTGACGCAATGGGAGCTACCTTAAAAGGCGACCGCGACTGACTACCTAAAAAGCATCTTCCTACACCTCCTCGCCCTCGTGTCTCAATATGTTTAGCTGACCGTCAAAACACACTCACAGAAGGAATGGCTTATAGCATAGCCCACAAAATCTCGGCACAAACTAAAAACCACGGTGCATAATATTTTTTATTACTAAACTAAACCATGCTGAACATTGCATTTTAATTTTAAGGCAAATACAGTAGAATACAAAAAAGATGCTACTGGTATTAACTAACTAAATGGCATCATCACAATAGAGACGAGATGACGACGTGAGACTGGGTGTCCAGAAACCGAACTAGTGCTAAAGTTTAGAATATCATGAATCATGAGATATTGTTTACAAAGATGGTTCCTACTTCCTACGTACAAAACCAGGAACCTACGTGTATAGGCACCAGTTTTTGACATATAACAATAAAATTACAAATTATCTCGAGTTCTAACCCAACTGTTATTAAACGGAAGCTGGAGAAATAACTGAAAGTCACTATCGATGTAACAGAACAACAATTCCAAGTTTATTTCTAGTTAAAAAATTGAATGCGTCTTATTGCCCCAACCATGTGCTGTAGCAGCCCACATCACGCATGCTTGAGTAAGTACTCCTACTACAATGGTGACATAATCTGTTGATGTTCATTAAAAATGAATTCTTGATTTTCAATTGTCTGCGACTGCATTCTGTATTTAAAACCCTCTTTTACTTTTTTTAATGGAGAGATTTTAAATTACCATCAGGCGTTTCATACCTTTTGTGCTTCTAGAATTTTGGATTATGGTCAAGTGGTCAATCATAAATACCTAAGCAGTATTACTATACAACTGAACATTTTGGGAAAACAAAACTGGAGCCCTGTCAATCAGATGAAAAAGAAATTAACACAACATGTTTTAATTTTAAACTGTGTTTAGTAATACTGTTGCTGACATTAAATGTAGAAACAAATAAACATAGCCGCCAATATATTATGGAGCAATTTATTAATTGAATAAGAAAATCTTGCAACCAGTAATTGGTGATAAAGCAAAATCTGGCTGTCAGGAAATATGACATTAAAATTATATTTCATGCATTCATCCATTAGAAAGATGAAGTTCATATGTACACATTCATATATTTTTATGCAATAGGAAAAATCCAGTTAAATATAGATATAAAAATATACGTAACGTAGAAATAAAAATCATGGCTTCTCGTCCTCTGCTTCAGTTCTCCAGCACACTTTGTTGGCAGCCTTTTCCTTTCAAATACTTTATGGAGGTAGAATGTAAATGGTATGATGACGGCGATAATAGTATTGTATCTTGTATCCTTGATTCATAGTAAGAACAGGCCACATGAAAAAGCTCGAAAAAGCAAAAAGACCGAAAGAGATGACGCCAAGAGAGTTATCAATCACAATTTAAATCTATCGCTTTTGGGAATTTTATCGTGGGCTCTAAACCTAAAAAATCTCAGCATTCACTCCCTTTATTAATTTATCGCTCTGTAGAGGCCAAGAAAAGTTATTGTGCTGTTGCCCTCCAGTGCTGTGCCAAATGTTCATATGTGTCGGCTTCGTCGCTTCCTTCTCTGGAGGGATCACCAGTTTATATGGGCATTTTTATTTAAAGCAGTAATCTCACAACCCCGTTCAAAATTACCTCAATATTTTCATTCTTTCTGCAGCTGCTGTAGCAGTTGATTTTTTTTTCTTTCAGCTTTTAACTGAAAGAGAAAATTATGCTTAAGTGCTCATCCAATTGAATGAAACTTGAATTCAATAAAGTCTATCTAGTTTAAATATTGCACTGCAATTCATTAATATGAGGTGCGATGATGAGTTTTTTCGACGAATCAGTCAAATTGTTTAATTGGAAAATAGTTATTTCTAATTACACGGTTTATGTATGTATTGGGGTAAGTTGGAACTGACATTTTAAAATTGTATTTCACTTCCGGTCTGTGAATTGATTCCAAGTAACTCAACCGCAGATTGGATGGTGTCACTTACAGTAACGTAACTTGTAATACCATCGAGGGTCTCTGCATAAGAATCAGGACAAGGGTACCTTCCATTTGTATGCAATTGTAATGTAAATGCAGTGCAACTTTATGGATATAGTTTCATATGATATTATTGATCATTTGGTGTAAATTCACGGACGCTTCTCCAGGATAAAGTATTTGACACTCTAGAAATGACCGCCCAGTGATCAATTTCCAGGGTACATGATGCATATAAGTTATATGATATAACTGTCAACCATATCATAATCATAGTAATATCCTATGCAGAGGTTAACGACTTAATTTTATGCAGTAGGCCAACTGAAAGAACGATTTCGCTGCTCTCTACCTACTCAACTCTGTACTTTTCTGGCATGCTTGTTTGATGAAACGATGAGAGTATGGAGACAAAGTTTGTAGGAAAAAACTAGGAAGATGGCAAGATTGACTATTTTATTATGCTGCCTGAATGTATCGCTTCTAAATAATCTTTCTCCATTCTCCACCAGTACAGAAGAATGCATGAAAACGAACTTACAATCCATGCATGAGTTTCAGTTTTGTCAAATAAATTCTTACTTCCAATTAGATACAAATTACATATTGTAGGAAGGTTATGGGAATCGGCGTAATCTGTCGTACAATGAGAATGAAGAATTAATATCTTGCGACGACTAATTCGGTGACATCCACATTTACCTCCACAACTTGCACATTTGCATTTAACAAATTGAATATATGTAGAAAAGCGTTATCCATGGTATGACCTACATTGCTCCAGAAATCTTTTGATTAGCTGATTGATACTCACAAAAATCCGAGTGCAAGAGTTTTCGCTAGCCACAAGGACATGAATATTAAAGGGCACGTAATTGTTTTACAGAGATTTTCTTTTTACTCATGAAATCATGACACATGGGGTAAAGGGAGACAATTCACTTTAGAATGCAACCAGATTTGTCATTAATTATTCTATAAACGAAATATACACCAGAGGGGGGTCCCCAAGGGGTTAGCTGATTTTTCGTAAAACCAATAGGCGTGTAACCCTTGACTTTCATACCAAATTTGTTCCACAGAGGTTAAATCATGTGACCAGGAGCATCAGCATGCATCGGCCGGAGAAGCGCAGCTTAATCAATACCTACTTAATTTTTACTGCATCTGCGTAATAATCAGTTTCAGTGAAACCAATTTTGAATACAGACTATTTAATTACGATTAGATTTTTTATAAACATTCAGCAATGATGCAGGTTATGAGGCTTGTAAGCATTTAGCGCGGCTAGCGGTTCTACATAAAATTTCCATTCTCAGACGTTATCGAGGCATTTCCGGTCTTTTGCAATGAAGTCTGGAATTATTGCCCGATAACTTATCGGCGACAAGTGATAAACTAATGTCAGAAATGTATGTTCTACTAATGTTCTAGTATTCAAATTCAGAGACATTAATCATTATCCAGAATTCTACGTCGCGGAATACGACGACGAGACGATGATAAGATATGAGAACCTTCTTCTCCGTTCTCTGGAAGTCGCCAGAACAACAAAAAGCAAGTCGAATGAATGCCAATATCGCAACTCTCAATCATGTCGCATTTCATGTTATGTTGAGATATCAAAAAATACATGCAATGCAAAAAAGAGCAGCAAAGGCAAAAGGCAAGCGGATTTAAACTGTCGGCTAGTAGTAGACATCCGTGTGTACAAAATGTGCGCACACAGTAAAAGAGTGAAATGTTGGTTGTTTTGTTAGAGAGCAACTTGTGGTGGAGATAAATTACGTACGATACGATAATTAATATTTAAATTGTTGGACTCGGCATTCTCAACAGAAAGTAGGATTGGTTGATTACTGAACTGACTGCATGTTGTTGGAACGACGCAACTAGAAATTAGTGCGCTCTCTTCCCCGCCACTTCTGCTGCTCGCATTCTGCTTTCGGATTCATTCTTCCAGAAGCATCGGAGAAGTAAGTTGTCAGAGTGGGAGCCAAGTTGGTCGGATTAAATTTTCGGTTCCGTTGATTGTTTGAAGCGTTGAAGAAGGTAATTGTAACGATTTAATTAGATAATTATTGGCGTAAAAGCAGCATAATTTATTAATTATTAGCTTGTCTTGCCAGTAAATATTTTTGTGATAATTGTGGTAGCAGCTGGTTTAGTTTGATCTCTGCTTTTGTTGTCATCGACGAAGAACTTCATTAACGATAATTAATTTTGTTTTCGTTCCAGGTAATTCGACCTTTTGAGCCCTGCAAAAGGTGTCCAGTGACAGGAAGAGCGATTCTCTTGACAATCATATGCTTTTATTGCGTTGTTGTTTGGGAACTATAGTCAGTAGTGGATAAGGAGAAGATCTCTTCGCGTTCCGTTGCCTAACAGACACAAGTCGGATTGAGAGTAAGTAAGTACTGTGAAAGGATTCATTGATAATTGAGTATGTTTCCATCAACAACGCACCCGAAGGAAGTTGAGGAGGAGGGGTCCCTCCGACAGGAACAAGATCGGCAGGAGAAGGTGAAGGTTCCGGACCCAAAGCGGACGATGTCGAAGGATGAGATCTTCATGCGAACCATGAAGGAGTGGTACCTGGCTATGAGGGACAAGGACAAGAAGCGCCTTACGCCTAAGCAGCTAAAGAGAAAGGCGGTTGACGTGTGCTTTAAGGAGAAGATCATCTACAACAGTTTACCCTTGGAATGGGTAGAAGAACTGCAAATTTCATGCAATTTGAAACTCTACGAGAAGAAGAAGGATTTGATTGCGAAGGCACGCAAGAAGATTGCTAAGCGGGTAAGGTTGCAGCTTGATTTTCAAAGCTTAATCCAGCGTTATTTTGCATTGTGTTTTAGTTAATTTAACTTACTATTATAGCTTAACAGTTTACTATCTTTGCAAATTTTGCTTGTAGGGTGAGAATTTGCTTGTAGGTCCACAACTGATGTTTCCACCAAAGGAAGGAGTTGGCTTCGTCATCAAGGTGTCTTGGGATGAGCTGCCCGCTAAGAAACATGCCGACGCTGAAACGTCCGCAGCGCCCAAGAAGAAGGACATGGAGTTTTTGAACTTGACTGACGATCCACCTCCTCCAGCTTGGTTGGCAGCTTACGCTAGAGGATTTATCCTTCCTCGAGTTCTGATCTACCATTGGATGTTTGATAAAGTCATTCAATACTATGACTATTCTCCTAAGTTAAAAGTAAGTTGTGTGACAAATCATACATTGACGAAATTGCCATTCCAATTATTTTGTAGTAGATACATATGCATGGATAGATTAACTGCAAAAAAGACTTCAACTTTTTTATTTCTTTCAACAGGATGCAGAGGGAAACGAGATCAAGTTGGAGCCTCGACCTCGTCCTGGCTTCACGGAGCGTCCCTTTAGAACTGGTTGAATCTTCAAGACTAAAACTCATCATCCGAACAGAACGTAATTTTGGCAGTTAAGCTAATGATTGATTCTTTAATGACGTTTTCATAGTATATAATCTTATGTTTATTGAATATTTCCATTGCATTGTGCGTGCATATACTATTTATGTTGTATGAAAAGTGCCGGAGTTGACGATTGTTAAAGAAATGAAGAAAAAGTTAAAATAAAATTCATTGAGTTTTCTTTGGAACACCAGTTTATTTGAATTTCATTAAAATTTAATAAAATTACAGTCATCATCGTGCTACCGGTTACTAAATATGTAAGTGTACTACGTGTGTTGAGGACAATACAGACAGGAAGTGACTTTGTGGTGATAGTTGATTATTGGGTTGTGCTTGATGATATTTCATACGAGTCCGAAGAATGGAATTTCATCACATAATGACATTATATAATTGTGGGAGGGCATAAACACCGCGAAATGCATAATATCATCCATAACATTATTTTCGAATGCTACGCACGCGCTTTTGTTTTTTAAGATTTGAATTAAAGTAATAATTAATAATGCGCTACCTAATGATACCTTTTCTTCCTGACAATTTAAATCACGTTTTTTGGGATTCTGTGTTCAGATTTATAATATCCATTGGATTTATTAAGTCTTAAGTAAGCTTACCTTAAATTAGCTGGAATTTAGTATACGGAGGTTCATCATCATGATGTGCACATCTAATTGTGATGATAATATTATATTCACAGTCCAAGTTTTGTTTTAATTTGCGTATAAACAGAACAGTAATTTTTACCTTATATTTTTAATGATAAACCATGTAACCATGTCGTGGCATATTCATGCATAATAGCCACTTAATAATTTTAATTATAATATAAGCACACCAATTTTTCCAGCCTGAAAGTCTTACCTCATAAACAGAGCTTAAAATGTTTAAAATACATACATACATATACGCATAATAATCATAAGAATAACAATTGGAGAAACATTTAAGGCGAAATTCCAATACTATAATTATTGTCACTAGAGATTGATCCAGAGGTTGCGACGTTTCAATAATCAATAGAAACAACGAATTTACGGTTAGCAATATACGAGTAAACCAGTTTTTTAGAGAACATTATTTTATCGAATATGTTAATTGTGAATAGAATGATGGCGATACAAGGTAAAATCTCTAAACAACATCTCTAGGCAACACTGATAAGTTGTCGACTAATTTTTGTGCTGAAATGATATATATTTTAAGATGGTCAGTTCCCGTTTCGGAGAGCACCTTACAGATTACAATTACAACAGTCCGTTACAGTGTAATTGCATCTAACCGTTTCATACGTGATTACGTTGCTGTTTCTTGTTCCTGCTGACTGGTCATATGTTAATCATATCATATTTTAAAACACAAAATACAACGAAAAGTACAACACATTTTTGGGCATAAGGAAAAATCATGATATGTTTTAGCATTTTGACCATATGCATAATTAACTACCTAAATAAGAGTATGTCTTGATGAAATCATTTTTTGTTGTATAAATTATATTAATATCTACTTTGTATATGGACCTGTATTCTTCTGTGAAACTTAAAAACACAAAATAACGTGTTCATTTTCGGATTTCGGACGGAGGAGGGGAATTTTTATGCCTCCAGATCTCCTGAGAGCCCCGTGGTGTTCACCAGCAGCGGTAGGATAATTAAAATGCAATATTTATATTTGTTTTCTAACACATTTAGTAATTTTTTTCGATGCAAAACTGATCATATTAATACGCGTTACAAAAAACATTTTGGTTGCTGTGACAATTTTGGAGCTTTTAGTGCATATTTCTCACAAGTCATGTTCTTGTTCTTTCAAATATTTAATTGTTTATTAGGTATACTTACTTGATTTGCCAACTGGAAGCACCAGATTCTTTTTTTAATCTTTAAAACTCATTTGTAACTATCATACAATGGTTATTTCTGATTGTTTGATTACTTTTTTGATTGTATAATAGATTTAAAAGTACATATACCAATACTTTCGATGAATAGAGTCGGCCATAATAACTTTTAATTATTGTGTCAGGTTATTGTACTTTACGTTGAGACCTACATAAATGAGGTACAGCCTTGATCACTCGACGGTGGTGTCATTTTTGCTGAATTCAATTTTTCCACATCGTGCACATAATAAAACGATAGGCTTGAATAAATAATTAGAAGTATTTTTAATGGAGGTTGGATGCTAACTAGCGTATAAGCTTAGTAAATGACTAAGACAATAAAAAATCATTAGGTATGTCGATATTCTCATGTCAGGAACTATTACGCTGTAAAATCGAAATAGGAATACTAATTGTCAACTTCATTTCGCAATTTTCATTTCATTTCATCAGCATCCCATGGCTCTGCTTATTTTATGATTCAAGGTACGCATAACCCATAATAATTAACGCAGCTCTATGTATAGTATATATTATTTATTTAATTGGTTTACTGAAATTCTGGGAAAGATATTTGTACTGATAATTGATCGTGCACCATACTGACCAAATATACTTTTAAAGAGGAAGATACGTTAAGTACGATGATGACGTTCCCTTAAAATAATGATTAAGAACTTTTCATATGAACATGGCATTTCTATGTATGTATGTATACTGTGTATTTGAATTTGAAGAAAATAAAACAAACAACGACAACAAAAAAGCATAAAGATTGGTTTTCATTTTGTTGTAATCATGGCTACCTTATAATTTTGAAATAAAGATTGTACATAATTGACATAACGATATTAATAATAAGTGATCATAAAATAAATATAATATATATGGTGATGGTAACAATGAACAACATAAAAAAATTTTGAGATTCCATTTTTGGAAATAACAACACTTAAAAATTGGATAACTTAAGTAATATTTAAAAATCATATAGTAAACTTTATAATATAATATACATACATAATGATAAAAACAAGCCACATTCTCTAAAAATTTCGATTTTAAAATAATAATTAATTATTATAACGCACGCGTTGCTGGAACTTGGGTTTACATTCATCATAAAGCAGCCGCAGTGGCCCTGATTTTTTAAATTAAAAAGTGTTGCCCGTTCTCTTTCCGTTCCTACAAGCAGTCGAGTGGACACAACGCTTAACAATATATTGGCGTTCCTTTCATAAAATTCTATTAACTTTTTTGTTTTGCGCTCTGACTAAAAATTTAGCTTGTGCCAAAATACTAAGCTCTTACGTAAAAATAACTAAATGACAAAAAACTGGTTAATAATTAATTCTAAACTTATTGGCTACACTTGTACGTACACTTATTTAAGACTGTTCTACTAGCTCGAATCCATGTAACTTACACAATGTAAAGATTTTTATGAATATAGTAACTGTAAAAAGACGATATTTTTTCAAAAGAGGAAACCAGGAAGTTTTTATCATTCCAAGCCTAGGCCACTACTTTCATTTACATAGTATATAAGTATTTAGTGTATAAAAATATGTTCACCCTCTCTGATATCAAAAGAGCATTATTATTTTTTTCTTTTTCTTTTAAACATTTCTGCTTGGCGACGACTTGCAAAAGTTGCTACACTTTCTTTTAACTACGATTACACAACTTCAGGCCAGCGTTGAAAAGATATAACTTAGTTGGGTTCTCGATGTCTGCAAGGAAAACTTGATCATGTTTATTTGTAACAAGTGATATTTAAATTAAAAGAAGATACGCTGCAACTAAAAACAATCATTAACTTGAATTATTGTACAGAATATTTTTAAGCAATAAAATATCTGATTATTATAAATGTTAAAAAATCATTTCAATGAAATTGTTCACAGAATTTATAAAACAGATCACGTTTCAGTTACATGATACGACGAAAAGGTCGGGATATATAGCTGTTGTTATTTTCTCTACACTTTCATTTCTTTTATAAATAATTGGTCGACTATTTAGCCCACACTGGTTACTGAACCAGTACAATCCCTTGCCTTTTTTTCCATCACATAACTAAATGAATCAGAAAGTTACTCGTGTAATTAATTAAAAGAAAAACGCGGACACCTCAATGGTTCCAAAAGAATCATCAATCGTTTTGAACTGACGAGGTTTGGAAAACGTTTGAAAATCAGAAATGTTCCTAATTACTTATTAATCTTAACTCCAACCGTGAAGACAATATGTACTTTGGACAAACACCTTTAACTGTCGATATAGTTTTTTTTACATAATTGTAACGAACACCGAGCGACAGGAGCTGAGCTACTAATAACTATTCTAAGCACTCATAGCTCTGCTAAAAAAACTTCTCTATTCCACCACGAAGGAAGTGTTCAGTAAATTACCGTCCACCTAATGCCTCATCTAATTAATCTAATGATAATATACCTATTTTATGTACTACGAGATAACTCTTTTTGTTTGAAATATCTGATATATATACCGAAAATAGTTTAGCTTTATTTATTTATTTTTACTAAGTCGATGGCATAATATATACTAACATTAGACCTTTTGCGGTTTTTCCGGAGCTAGTACAATCAATAATTTCTGAGTCAAATTTGTGCACCAACCTGTAAGAAAAATGACACAAGGCATTATATACTTTCGGTCCGAATTTGAAATCCATTTAAATGAATGAAAAAGTGGATTTATAAGACATTGCTTGCACCTATTGTATGTATAACAATGAAAGTGTCACTCTGTGTGAGCTTGCTGTGCAAACTTTTAAGAGGGTCTCAGCACGATGAGAAGCTTCTGCATAAGTTTCGTAAGAGAATCTAGACGATGACGCACGAAAAAATGAAATAAAAAAGGAAACAACAACAATAAAAATACATCAGACTTGTACACAATAATAATTGGAAACTAAAATAGTAAACATGACGACGGTGATGACAATTAAAAATTTAGAATTTTTGTTACATAAAAGCGTTAACAATTGTAAAGCATCATTATTAACTACATACTATATACATATTATGTTCCTTAACTTGAACCTTCTTTCAAAATGCAATAAAAATGAAAGGCAACTACAGGAAATGATCTGGTAGGCAATAATACTACTACTTATTATGGCGATCCCGAGGAGGAAGTACTTGGCTCCGAAGTGGCCAAACGGGAGTAAGGAGTGGCTTTACTAGCGCTAATAGGCAGGCTTTGTTTTATTGCGTTACTAAAAGCGTGTTTGTCGTGGTTAGGGTCATCAATCCTAGAATAGTGTCGGTGTTGCAAAGGGGTAATCTAAAAAATGTCAAGCATTTAAACAAGTATTACTACTACATGCCGTATGAATGTCATTATTGTTGTTATATGAAGTAGGTAGGTTAGATATTTTTCTTGCTGCAAGCAAAAAAGTGTAAAAACTTTAGTACTGTAAGGAAGTTTCCACTCTTTGGATTGGAACGAAGATGCGTTGTTTCTGTGGGAAGTGGAGATTTCATGTTTGCAGCTCCAGCTCCAGCATGATAAGGCGTCAGTCTTATGTCGGTTAAGGAGTCGCAGGAAGGTGACGAAAAGCAGGGTTGTCTCATACTGTTCAGGTTTTTTCTGTCATGCGCGTTGTAACTACGCAGTACACTATTCATAACTACGTTGTTGTTATGTTGCCTATTTCTTTCCAGCCGGAACCACGCTTTCGGGTACTCGACTACAAGGGCGTATTGCAACAGTCGCGTAAATTGCACTACGGAAGAGTTTTTGTTAAGGAAGCAAAACATTCATAATTGCAAATAATTTACGCATATTATTTAATAAGCAGTGTTAATTGCAATCTACTCTTAACCGAGTTTAGATAAATAGGTTAGTAGAAGACTACAATATATGACGACTTGGTAGAGAGAAGAGTTTAGGAATCTTACTCGTGAAGTTCTTCACAAACTTTGGCTTATTCTTCCACTCTATGAATATTAGGTAGACTGGAACTGCACTTAGGATCACTAATAGTCCCATACCTAGAAATTATGTATATATATTTTTTTAGAAAACCGGTGTGAATACTTTCATGGAGAAGAGGGTAAATTATGGACAGTAAATTTTGCATTTGAAATATTTACCCGTGGTATAGGGATCAGCAAACATAGGTACGACGGTAATGATTGCGGTACCGATGATGTAGATAATGGGATAGAACATGTTAACTTTGATTGGTCTCGGCAGATCAGGCTGTGTCCACCGGAGAATGGGTATGCACAAAACTGCAATTCCGATGCTCAACTGCCAATTGTGCAAAGTTGAAAGTTAGGAAACCAATAATTTGCGCGTGACTTGTAAAGATTTTTGCTGAACGTCTAATGACATTAAAATGAGATTAAGTATGTAGTTGCGACGTACCCAGGTTGCAAAACCCACATAGTTGATCAAATCACCAATATTAGGAGAGGCCAGATACACCAGCGATAACAGCGCCTATATCACCACAAGAGAAAAATGTACTAGCAATCTTTTTTGATTAGCTTTGATTTTGAGTGAAAAGCTCATAAAGGAAAACTGCGATGATGATCCGTGATTATACTAACCACAAAAAGAACTGCAGGGGCAGGTGTGTGCTTCTCAGTTTGAATCATGGTCAAGACTTCAGGCATTTGCCCCTCCATAGCACCAGCATAAAATAATCTGCAAGGATTTTTCATTCAAAATTCATAAAATGATATACATGCATATCTCTTTCCTCAATCTTCATCTTGATTTCCCTGGAGGATCCCTTCTTCTCCCATGGAACTACATGCAGGGAACACACCTCCTCATTCCCTCAACTCATTCTTCTGTCTGTAGCATGTAATTGCGATTACCGTTTCATGCATGCGAAAATGCTCAATAAAAATTTCAATTTTACCTCGAGGAAGTCAAGAGAATTCCGTTAATGCCACCAAAGGTGGACGCTGCAACGAAAAGTGGAACTATCCACGCCATAGAACCATACAGCTTACTTGCAAAAGTCTATGAAAAAAATAATTTGGAACACATGGATTTGACTAACTGGTTGAAAGGATAGCTAAGCGTTTAATTGAGTGGGTGTTCATTTGTCATAATAAAAAAATTACTTACAACGGCCACGGCCTCTGAGTTAAGCATTTCTGCTGGACTAAGGGCAGTGAAAAATGCCACGTTCGTGAGTAAATAGACGATTGTTACCAGAACGCAGGAGAAGCCGATGGCAATTGGAAGATTTCTGCAAGTTTTTTATACGAATTTGGTATATGAGCATTTTACGAATACATATGTGTGCATATTATGATTACAGATAACAAGATATGTGATTTTACGTAAAAAAATTAGAGTTAGAATTTCACTAGTTACCTGACTGGATCTTTCAACTCTTCAATGATGAAGTTGAGCTGTTGATGCAAATCATATTTGGTCCGATTAGAAAACAAATCATACATGCATTACTCAAAATGCTTATGAGAAAATAAAACATGGCATTTTCGAAATAAATCGTAAATACAAACTTATCCTCGTTAGGTGCAGAAAATTCAACTTACGTAATTCCTGTAAACAACAAATAAAACAAACAACTTTTCAATTTGCTGGAAGACGTTATAATTGCTATTCACGACATGCAATGCATAATATTATATTTCCGCCTAGCTTTTTTAATTGCCAATAAGCGAAAAAAGCTAAACGTGTGTAGGAAAAACGAAAACAATTTGTATGCTAAAATAACTCATTATAGCTGAAACACTTTTCTTCCTGAAAGATGTGTTGGAGACGTTAAATGATTTTAGGCTATTCCTCACATGTTGCCCTATTTAATTTACATGGCATGTAACGGACGTTCTTTTATTGTTAGAAATTCCACACACTATGAAACTACAGGGTGTTCATTACTGTACGTAAGCACATCATTAAAATTAACTGCGTTTCATTGCGTAAATGCTGGAGAAATAAAAATTCAGGGACACTAATATTCCATGTTACCCCAACGCTGAAGTAACGGTCATTATGAAGGAGCATACGCTACGCTTACACTACATTAGAATTTGCTCGTAAATAACAGCCTAGTAGCCTGTCCATCATCAGCTTTGCTTACTATATATTTTAGGTCGTTTCTATCAACAATTTATAGTCCAGATTTTGGACAGATTTGTAAGGTTCATTAAATATTCGGTATTATTGTGACATACATACACCTACATCTCTCAATTATATTATGTCCGTCACTGAGCCTACATTTATACACCAGTTTTCAATGCATTCATACTCGTCAGCACCGTTAAAGTAGCATTGTAACATGTAGTAACGAGATTAACTGGCATTTCTTTACATGATGCTTTGTATTCTTACAGTGCATAATGTAAGGATGGATCTGACTGAGAAAAGATGAATGGAGGAAAGAAAGAAAAGGAATCTCTTTGCTCGTGCTAATGATGATCATGAGTTGTAATATGTGATTGTGAAAATTAGAAGGCAGAATGTTTTACAACCACAAGAATTTGTAAACCTCATGAATTCGTTCACAGACAGAGTGAACTGCATTTGTAGACATTTCCCAGCAAAGCATATACATTGTACATGAAAAAGTAATTTAGAAAACTACTACGCACAATAATTCATTCATGCTGTTATGGATTTATGCATGTAAAGTAGACAACAAGAAAAACTTACCATCCATTGTAGGCGAAGAGACCAGAGTAAAAGGATAGCGCCACTTTCTCCATATTTTGCTCCGTTCCCTCAAATGTGAAGTGCTCTGTGTGTCCTGTAATTAGCAGTCATTAATTTTCATTGATGCTTATCATGTTTGCCAGCCATTTAATTCTTATGCAATGGAGTTCACAACTTTGTTGCTGCTGCAGAGAGGAGATAATTTACTTCTTGTACGCATTCTAGAGAGATCACCACTACAAACAAAAATAGAACGATGTGCATTGTGCGAACCACACACAAAAGCCCATTTGCATCGTCATGATTATAATAATAGCTGTCATGAAACACTGAAAAAGAAAGAAAAAAGACTAGTTGGCACGGCAGACAGGCTCTCTCGTTCTGCCTCGCCTTTAGACATATATGTCTAAAATTGTGTGATGTATTCTCTTCCATCATCATCATTTTATTCATTTGCTCTCCTATTCTTTTTATCACTTGTAAGTGGCATCGAAAACTCAAAAGGAAGTGTTGTTAGTTGGAAGTGCCGTTATACTCCCGTTTTAGTTTAAATTCTCAACGAACAAAAATAAATAACTACAACTGCCTATTGTTTTAACGGATGAATAATATTTTATTTATTGTGGCTGCCGACAACTACTCTAATGTGCTATGTTGTATAAAAAAAGCAGCAAAAATCTAACTCAGTCATGCCATTATATTCGAATGCATTTCGTATCACAATAAAGAAATCTTTCTAGATCGTAAATTTTATACAGCGCATCTGTTTATACTTTTTGGCAATTAGTCACTTTGCATTCTAGACCCGAATGCATAGAGATAATTTGAGAATTTCCGCTGTAAATGTAATGAAGTACGTAAATATTTTCGTGGTCTTTTCGGGTAGTCACCAAGAAATAAAGCATCAAGAATTCTGTCAGAAAAAGTCTCCTTCTCAAATATTTCCCTAGCTAGACTTCATGCTACTACGACTACATACTACGAGTGATGGAATTTTGGACATCTGCGGATATTTTTTGCAACGTTAATAATTGGTCGCTAGATTAGGGGAAAAGAATTGCATAAGAATTGTTTTACTTACCCTGATAAAGCTGGTAGAATCCTGTCGCGATAATGATGGCAAGAGCTACTAATTTGGCGTAAGTGAACACATCTTGAACGATAGTAGCCCATTTAACATTCCAGCAGTTGACGAACGTTAAGAAGCCTGTCAGAATGAAAAAACAAAAACAGTGTCAATGAAATAAGAATAAAATGCTACTTTTTTATTACACAACTGATAAGACAAAATGGTAATATTTAATTGTCATTTTATGCCGACCATCTTAACGATCATTATGGAAGTTTAGTGGCGAATATAATCCCACGTCTATTATCACAGCTTCATGACTATGGATGCACATTTCCGTAATTTGATATGCATTATTTTAACAATAATTACCAAAATGTTCGCCGTTAAATAAATGTAACAAAGAATGCCGCAAGACATTACCGAATAATATTATTATGCTTCAACGATTCGTCTACAATATCAAATTATTTTAACAGACAATTACCATCATCAGTGTCTACTTTAATTTCTGGTTAACATGATATTGTACCTCGGTAAACTACCGCAAAATCAGATCATTGAAACCGACTAACCGACCCAAGATCGTTATGTAAATGTGTGACAACGACACAGATTTGTTAAAATAATTTTATCGTGGCATTTTCCATTAGGTACTTAACTGCTCTACATTCAAAGCGGATGGCGCCAGTCTTCCTGTAATTAACTGACTAGATAATTGCTTTTAGTACTAAAGCTCACTTTGACAAAGACGCAAAGCCCAGTAAATTTCATATCCATTTGTTAATTGGTCACATTTTTAACGGATTATATTTCAGTCGTCCATTAGCGTAAAAATGTTGCATAAGATGTAAAGGAGATATATGTCCATGAAATTCCTTACGAGATTGCTGAAATCTGAATCGAATGATGATGCGCATACTAAAAAACGCAAATGATATATTTCGACTTTTTTTTGTGTGAGGTGCTTCGGTGCAAAACTAGCGGCGTAACGCGTACCTACCTCTTATCCAATTTTTCAAGAGTGTTAAAACCTCTTTTATTTTATAGCGTGTTAGATAATGGATTTTTCGCATATACTACATACCTAGATACCTATTAACTACAGACATCACTAACGTCTCACAAACAATAATAAACTTAGCCATCTCGTCCTATCTTTTTTTTGCTAATGTAAGCTGTTATTGCATCATCTTCTGTATCAGATAAATAGAATCGGTTTTTTAGTGAGCATTAAACAGTAAAAATGTAGGTAGTTTGGAGGATGGTGCGCAATAAAACCAGAGAGGACGCGTTTACGTATTTCTAGTCAATGCAAACATTTCTTTTTTTAAATCGTAAATATCATATCAAAGGAATGGTTTTACAAACAATGACCAAAGTCGCTGGTGCTGAGAAGCAAGTACAATTCAAAAATCAGTCTGGAGTTTTTTTATTGCTGCAAGCATGGGCATCTCTCTCTCATTCAGTTAGATTTTGTGTGTGGGTTGGCGTTCTTGAACAACACATTGCCTTGCGCCAAGGCGGTCTTTCTTCGTCTTCTTCGGAGTTTTTTGTGCTGTTTTGTCAGCCGAATGAAAAATCAAACCCATTCACACAAATTTTTTTACTACACTTCTCTGCATCTGCACAACAGACACAATCCGTGAATAAATACATGCATAAAAAATGTAAATCCACCTTTGTTCGCCTAGCTTAATTTTTATGTAATGACAATGAGTCAGCAAAATGCAAAAATATATATACTCCAAAGCTATGAATTATTGTTCTCTCAATGCCACTCATGCTAACTAACCTGTGTGAGAGCAGCAGCAAGTGAGAGAACAATTATTATGAACACAGGATGAGTTTTTTTTTTTTTTTTTTTTGAAAAACGTCGCAATGCCAAGTAACGCTGGCGGTACGGCAGACTACTGCGTACCTGGATCAATGCCAGATAATGTGCACATCATGGATAGTTTGTTCATAAAAAGGAAAAGTGAAAAGGAATTAGAGTCAATGCTAATGCTCAAACACTTTAAATGAAAGAAAAAAACATGCATATATATATTCGTTTTAGCATTGCAAAAAAAATCCTTCCCAAAGTCTGTCTGAGTGAGTCTCTTCTGTCTGCGACAGAGTGCAAAGTAGTAGGAAGGAAAAAAAGAGAGAAGGTGCAAGTTCACCGACCCGACCGACTAATAATGATACACCGTCATCATCAACAGCATTTTGCTTTGACAAAAAAGCCAGATATTGACGATCGACGGTTACGGTTGTTTGGCTGGAATTGGAGCATAAGTGCCACCACCACATGAGCAAGAAAAAAAATCAATCCGACAGCAAAGCAATAATCACGAGAATTGATCATCGGGTCACAAAGTTAGAGAGAGGAATAAAAAAAACCTTTGTACGAAAATGTATCAGCTTTCTCACTGGAAAAAAAGGCAACAAGAAAGAAAAAGCTTTGTCAGCTCAAAGTTGAGGAAGCACGGCACGTACTGCACTCTCTCTCGCCATTCACCAAATTCCGGAAAATGGTACGATATGAGAAAGCATGCTTGCACTCTCACTTTTGCATATCTAAATGTTTTCGCTTTTCACGCCATTTCCTCAACTGCTACTGGGTAAACGATCTCCAGAGGAAAAGATTTTTGCTTGCGTTCAACCACTTGATCGGCTTGAGACTATAATAAGCTTTTGTATTGGAAACGTCAACATCTCACATCAAAATGAATGATTCAGTATTTTTGATTCTGCAAATTGAGCGTAAACCCAGCGCATAAGTTGATATCAAAATGGTTTCAGACGAAAACACTAAAAATAATAATGTCATTATTTATGCACTTGATATATTTCATATTTCGTGGCCTCATCGTATGGTAGCCAGTGGTCACGACCACGACAATCATTAGGCAGATAATAGTAAGTGCTTAAGCAACTTAGACAGAAAGTTTACGTCTGTTTCGAGTAGTATGAATTTATGACTTTGTGACATTTGAACTTCCAAGTGCGACGAGAGAAATTAGGTAGGCGAGTTTAGGAATAATAAATGCACTACAACAAGAACTGATGTACCAAGAGGAGATAGCCGTTAGCATGAACCTTTCTTAATGATCCGTAACCCATAAATGTCCACTTGTGAAATATCATCAGGCCTACAAGTGTGAAATATCAGCAGTGGTCATTCACACCATCATTATTTCAATGCCTCATTCAAAATTTCTTACCTCATTTGGCAAACCACTATCGCTAATAATGATGAGGACGATACTGCTCTGGATATTATGATTTTAAAATCTTAATAAAAAATATCTGACTCTAATTTTTCATCACCCAGACCAAACGCCAGAACAGCCATAAGGATTTTTTTAGCAAGCTGGCATGCTTGAGCTAAATAGGTTGAAATTCTAAACAGCTACAACATCATCTCGTCGTCATCTTTTACCACCTACAGGACTTGGAATGTTGACACGACATACAATTGTGAAACCGAGTCTCTTCGATCATGTCCACGAAGCAAATGTGTTATTACCGTTTCATTTAAAATCGAAGCACATTTTAATGCTGTGGAGAGCAATAAAAAGTATTGTTTATCGTTTTAAAAATCTAGCAGCTCTTATATAAACCCAATTAGCATGATGTGGCTAACAAAGTGCGGATTTACGTGCAGGAAGGCTATTATACTTTTTTGAAGAGAGAGAGAGAGAGAGAGGCGTGCCCCTCTTTCTGTACAAGTGTTATTGTTACAGTCTGGCCTGGCCTGGCTTGCGACTTTTTCGTCTGCATAGCAATGAAGCAAAATAATTAGTTGATGTTAAAGATTTGACGAGCTTCCTGAGACAAAAATATCTTGTATAATAAGTTATGCACATCTCCTCTTGCCATACCAGCAATTAGTAATTAAAATTGGCAATTGTTATTTAAAAGTACCAAGGTTGCTGAAGAAAGGCAACAGAAATATTTTTGCAAAGCCACACGCTATAATATTATTATGCTTTCAATAGAGTGGATGAATTCGTGAAAAAAGGAGTTGCAATGATTGATACATTGAATAACCTGTCCAAAAGCATTTGCAATCCACGTTTTCCTCTGGTTGCAACCTGTTTTTGTTGTTGCTGTTGCTGTAGTAGATCACTTGTGTTAATTACAGCTCTTGCGAGGCTACCGTGTTTGGGTTTTTAAAAAAGTCATCTCATTTTATGATTCATGAGGTATCATCTATTCTATTCCAGTCCAGCAACAGCCAGACAAGTGCTGAAAGCAGTAATTTCATAGTTTTAGATTGGATATGATACGTGCTCTAAAATGACCTCTCTCTCTCTCTGGTTGGTACCTACTCCTCAAGATTAAATTAAGAATAAGAATTACGTACGAGCGAAGTTATATAAAGAAACGATATGCTCAATGCATACAGGCTACAGGCTTGGCATGGTAACTTGAAACATTTTGAATATGTAAACGTTTTTATTGCTTATTTTAATGGCAGCAATATAATTTCCAAGAAATTATCTCAAATAAAACAGGAGTATATAGTGCGCCGATAAATTAAACTGCAAATTTACGGTCTTTCTATCCATCTATTCAATTGTCACATAAAATGAAGTCATAAAACGGTGGACATAAAAGTAAAAAAAAGACTACTTCCACTCGAGCTTTTTTGTCTCATAACGTGTTAAATTGAGTAATTCTCATCGTTTTTAATCGCAAAGTGTCGGTATCAAATCTACAGATCAAGGTCGTTCATTCCTAAGATTGCCCATTAACTAAATGCAATGCATGCATGTATGTTGTATGTATCTATTTCGGAATTTACGGACAATGAGAAGAGAAAACAATATGGACGCACCCAAATAATGAACACACCTAAAGAGAGAGGATCATGTACTTACTTTTATAGTTTCTGAAACAGTATAGACAAAGCCAATATGCAAGACCAAATTTTTATGTAAAATTTCCATTTTACCACACACACGCAATGCTTAAATGATTTTCTTAGGCATATCATTATACTAATTTGCCAACACCATAATAATACCAATACTACTGGAATGGAAAACTGAACTGCAAAATTGTTTTTTGAAAGAACTTAACTTGCGTAGTTAATGCGTGTGAGTGCCTTGGATGTGGTTATTACTAAACGAAAAGAAGTAGGTGTGCATCGGCTATGCATGCAAGTATATTATATTTAAGTATTTTCCGAATCCTAAAAAATTGGAAATCGACGTTTTTCATGCATAAATTTGCACATCAGATTAGCTCAATGTTGTGAGCATATATGCCTAGCATTAATCCTAAAACTAACAATACATACATGAACACCAGTTTCAATATTTCAGCTCAATCAAAATGAAAATAAGTGTTGAATAACAAAGTATATATAACTTGAATCTTCGATAAAAAAGGAATATGACAGGGATAGCTTCATCTGGCCACACAGGACAATAGAAAAAAACTACACTTGCAACACTCTTATGTCATGTTTTATTTGGGACGGATATCAGTTCCTATGATTTTCACCAACATGACGTCTTTCACTTTACGTTTATAATAAGCAGCGACAATATCGCCATACCTAGTCACAAACATTTTTTTTTGTTCAGTCATCCCATTTAGCTTTTGAATAAAACGATCAATTCTGATTAATCTTTTTCCCACGAAAATGTACATTTCGCTATAGCATTCTGCAGCAAACAGAGTGTGTTCCTTAACGAAACACTGACCAGCGATCATCATGCAGATCTCCAACAACAACAGCTATGATCTATGACGATGATGATGATTCTGATTATTGTCGGCACAATCTCGGTATGTATATCTCTCTCTTTCGCTCACTCTTTTAAACAGTTTAATCGTGTATAATTATGTTAAATTGCCCTTTGAATATTGGCAATTGGGTAAATTTAGTTTGAATTATGCGTTCCACTTTGTTACTCCCACATTGAGTTGTGGACCCAGCGAAAACTAGGAAAATTTCGAAAAGAAGGATTCACTGTCTGCTCTTGCATAAAGGATGGACACACACAGAACCCAGAATCACATTAAATGCATGTATTTTATAAACATTAACTGGTACAACATGTTTTTTCGCTTTAATAGTTCTTCTGTGATATAGCCATTTGGTATCATGGGCAGACTAGGCCAATAGAGTCTGCTTCGGTCAACAAGTCTACACACTGCCTTTACGTGTTTACAAGCTGTCTGGGAGATCTTTCAGCCCACGATTTTCAACCCTTTTTCTCCTTTTACATTTTCATGAACTTTATTAAAGCGTTTGCATGGTTTTGTCTCGCTATTTTATGCATGATGCATGAGAAGAAAAATAAACTTGAAAAGCAATGAAAATTGTATAATGATTTTAGAAAGACCTTCAGCTAAAGAATGGTGCTAACAAAACAAAACAAGTTACTGAAATGACTACACATGAATTGTCGGTTAATAGATATCTATTTCCATTTCCATGTCGTCATAAACATTTGACATATGCAAACTAGGGGCAACGTGAGTAAAACAAAGAAAGGAAGTATTTAATTTTTATTCACTTACAGATAACAACAGCTGCCAACAGTCGCACGGAATCCACTGGTGGATCACAATCTTCAAAGAACGGCTTCAAAATGTAGGTGGAGAACGTCAGGGCGACAATGGCTTGTGAACAGGGTCGTACGATCATACACTCAACCCAAAGTCGGATAAACGCTAAGAAGGGTCCGAAAGTGACCATAATGTAGGCGTAGTCGGCCCCAGTTTTCGTAATCATGCATCCCAGCTCCGCGTAGCAGTATGCGCCAATCAGCGAGAAAACTCCCGACGCTACCCATACAATAAGTGCCAAATTTGGGCTTCCAGTGTTCTTGAGTACTCCGGTTGGAGAGACGAAAATCCCTGACCCGATGATACTTCCGACGATAACCGTAATTCCATTAAGTAACGAGAGTTTGGCCTGTAAGCCGACCTTTTCCTCTTCCGGCTTATCTCCAGCTGCCGGAGGATTAGCCGGAACCTCAGCATACTTGGCGTCCTTTGCACCAGGCATCTTGCTGTTTTACCTCGCCTTTTTCTTTTCTCTTCCTCTCTTTTGTGTCCGTCTGCTTTCACACTTTCTTTACAGCTTGATAGTGTGAGCAAATCCTTCCAGGTTGGATGATTTGTAGTAGTGATCCGGTGTTCTCGTCTAATGTAATTAAATACTTTCTCTCCTCAAGAAAAAAAACTTTCAACAGAATGCTGGACCTCCGAGAATACACCAGTTGTTGTAGCTAATTTGGCAGGAAAAGTGTGTTTTCTTCTTCTTCTTCTACAGTCCAGTAATATATTAGGTATGTTTTAATACTGCTGGGAGTAAAGTTTGACTTGTTCTTTGACGAGTAAATCAGCGGATGTTCTACTAGTTTGTTCCTTTAAAGCCTGCAAAGATTAAGTGGACTGGTATCAGTATCATTACATTGAACCCCATGAGAATAGTGCCATAATATGTTTTTCTTGTGTCCGTCTAGCCTAACCGCGCGTCCTTCCTTTAGAAAACGCCTACGAAAAAGCAGGTTTATTTTATAACTACCTAATCATTCGAATCATGTCTTGTAATAATCCTTTGCATTTGCTACATTTACTTATAACAACAAAAGTAAGACGCTTAATAGTGTGTTGTTTGGCATGGGCCAGCATACGTGCTTTACCCATTTAAACCAATTTGAAGTTTCAAATTGTTGCACACCTTGAGATACTCGCAGCAACACCTTGCAACAAGATAATATATATTTGCTATACTTGTTAGCGAGTCGAGTTTGATGGAAATACGGCAAATGCTATGGGATACTTATGGGTCTATATAATAATACAGTATGCCAAAATTACACACGTGTATTCGATTTCATGACAGTTACAGTCAACAGTTCCACAAAAGAACAAATCATCATAAAGACTATCGCATCAATAGCAATAGTAAGCTAATAATACATATTACAAATCGTTGAATGCAATAAACAACTATCTACATATTTACAGTGATAAGTTAATAAGCAATTTACTTTGTGCTTAAAAGTCCGCACATGGAATTGCAATTGGGAATTGGCATAGCTGTCCATACCTTTTAAATTTTATCATTATTGAGGCATTTTTATCCACCACCGTCGTGCAAAACGTGACTCGCAGTCAGGAACTTTACAACCAAAAAATGTGCCATACACCTTATTACGCTTCTCCATTTTAGATCTATCCTATCGCTTTCCCTCTTTTCTTTATTATTAGCAGGACTTTCTTAAGCATCGTATGCCTGTTAGGTTATTGCTGTCTGTCCGTCTAGAATAAATATCTCGATACTCAATGAAAAATTCCAATGCAGTTTATATACCTACGTATGCTACTTGGCTTGTAATGTTCTGAGGTTCAGCCTTATCTGACCAGAATGAGTCGACGCGACGGTAGCTTTGTAAATCAGTGACAAACGTGATAGCTAATTATGTAACTTGTCCTGATAAATTATTAACGTCCTGATGGGTTGTGAGTTGCTTGACACATCTCTGTAGAGATTCCAGGTGTCTAAATTTATATGCAGTTCCGCTACTTTCTTTACATGCTAGTCGGTAAAATTTCTTGGTACATGGATATCACCTAAAGGTCACATCAGATTAAAACTGGCTTTTTATTAGATACGATGGATCGTCTGAAACAGACAATTTTTTGCGCTTTTCAAAAGCTAAAATCATGAAATCCCATTTATTATCTTCGAAATAACTTTACACAAAAGCTTTTAAAGAAGAATTGTCACGTGTCTCACTTTTCTTCTCACAATCGTCTTAGGCATGTATGTTATATGTATATAATAATCTCCCAAAAATACACCTCTCCGCCAACTATAATACCTTACAAGATGAGATTTCAAATATTACACAAGTTGAAGGATAAACTTGTTGATTGCGTATTAGACTTAGAAATGTCAACAACCAGAAATCTCTTTCCCTGACGCAGTACATTATATCGCAATATTATTATAAGGTAGAAACCGACAAAACATTTCCTTACTTTTCATCTCCCCTGTTCCATACTCACGTCTAACCACAACAACAGAAGCATGAGTTTGACAAACAAATTAAACGAGCGGAAGTACTGACTCCCGTTTCAAAGTATAATGTGATGTGGTGGTATCATTTCAAACGGCAAGCAAACCCTAATTCTAATTCAAACAGTTTCTCCTCAAGACACACACGGGCTTTCAAAAAAACATGCCGGATTCCACGTGCCATGTACCAGAGTGGAATGGCATCATTTTTTCTCTTTGTTTTGTGCATACTACTCTTCTTCGTCTTATGCCTTATTTTTTATCAGAAAGACATGCAAGCAAGCGTGTATCTCGTTCTTGCAGTTCCTGTTCCTCAATTATAAATTGAGATATGATGCAACTTATGCAGGAACAACTACCCTGTCTCCGTATTTCTTTCTACATTTTTGGCTTATCCATTTTTTAAGCAAGTTACGGAAGTACGTACGTGTGCACGCCTTTTTTAACAAAAAAATGTATACAAAAATAATAATATTTTTCAAACCTGCCATTTAATTCCGCCGGTACCAAGTATGGAAAAACTCAGTTTTGTTGCTGCTACGTGAAAAACGTAACGAACAATCCAGGTGAAAAATATTGTTATATATATTATTCGGTCCTTTACACAAACACACAACTCACAAGATAAAAAAATTTAATATTACAAACAGAACAAAAAAAATAATATGATATGATGGATAAAAAAGGGAATTGAATCTCCCCAGCGAAAACAGAAAAAAAGAATCCTTTTTCAACCGACAAAGACGACGCGAGGTCTTGTTCGGCGATGATACTCACACTCACTCCAACGGAGCTCTAGTGCAACTGACTCAAATCCTGAGACATTTTTCCTATTTGAACTCTACTTTTTGGAAGCAGCTAACTCAAGTCAAACCGGCATATAAGCTGCTGCGTACACAGCGACGAATGTTAAAAAGCACGACATATTATACTATATCACATCATCTTCCTATACACAAAACGCATGCAACCATGCCTGCATTCTCCCACTTACTACTTACTTTACTACTACCGTATTTATTCCTACCAACAAAAGTCTCTTCCTCACGTCTCTCCGTCTTACACTCTTACTCTTCTTACCATTTAACATTTATCCAGCTTTTGCTAAAATGATGAAAGCATGGCTACAACTTACAACAAAACTTACAACTATCAAAAAAAACTCAAGAATGATTCTTACTACTTATACGTGTATGTTGTGTTATGATGGAACACTGCCTTCTCTATTAGCAATGGTTTATTTTATATACGACAGCTATTTACCTTCGCTCAGTACACAAACACAAGTTGGCTATAATAACTAGGCATTTTTTTCTATCACCGAGAACTTGCTTCCACACATACCAATACAAAAGGAGAGTCAAGCTGCAAAAACCAGCGGAAGAATTTTTCTACCACGTAAAAATGTATATACTGCACACACACACGACCGTTCACGCATTAAAAATGCTGGGCTGTGACTGCTGAGAAAAACTAGGAATTCATAGATCACGTTGTTGGGTGATTCCCATTCCTACTCTTTTGGTTGATGCTTCAGTGAAAGACAAAAAAAGATAAAAAGATATTTAATGAAGGCACGGCTGGCTAGTAATATTTATGTCAAGACGCCATAATGGCAATTTGAGTCGATTTTATGATTTACGATGTACGTAATACGTGCATAATAAAATATTGCCTATTCAATTGTCCATTTTACATGTAGGCATGTTATGTACACGTCTGTCATAAATAGTAAATCAATTTAATTTTCGATATTTCCACATCAATTAAACCTTTTGTGGGATAGTGTACTGTTCTAAAAACCATAAAATTATGTAAGCGTTTATAATAATAGAATATGATGGCATGAGTGGGTTAATTGCCCCAGTGCAAACGGATTGATCTATGCCGAGATAGAATGACTCCTTTTTGATTTCTAGGCATTTAATAATGCGTTGGCCTAATGAGTTCAGAGAGAGTTCCAATACGAGAAATGGCGATTGATTTTTTGTGTGTATATTTAGCTCTGCTGGTACTTGTTTTCATCGAAGAAGGAAACCACCTTTAGCATGAAGATGTCGATGAACCCTAATAAGGTAAGTAGGCATCTATTTATCCATGTATGTGTTTTGATTGTATCAAAATCGCCATAATATTCGTAGTAAACGTAGCAAAAACAACAGTAGAAGAATTCATTAGAATTTTACCTAATTGAAATGTTCTTTATTTCGGCGAATATTCGGAGCTACGTAATAAAATATGTATGCATATTTGCTGCATGAAAAGGTAGCACATAAGAGCATTCATATAATACGAAGATAAGTAGATATTACAATTGTTCTTGGTGTGGGGTTTTCACAATTTCTCATTTCTCCACAGCGTCCTATTCTCATCGTATAAATATTTATTAAATGTTATTTTGTACTGTAAACGATGACGATAATGTTTTACACAATTAGAAAACTTCAGAATTTGTGGACACAAGTGGCTTCCCCAAATTTTTAATCTATAATGCGTGAACTCACACAAAAATCCATGTGTGGAGTCAGTTCAACCTACTAATCGTTGTTGCAATGATAAAAATGTCAAATAAAGAATAAAAATGCAGCCGTATCACTATGTGTGTACTATTTATGTTGTATTTGTTTGAATGAATTTATTCCTGTGTAGAAGCATCCTTGTTTATTTTCAATACATGCATACATACATACCTACATAGGTAGGTAATAATATTTCTCATATAACCTACTCACGAAATATTCCCCTTCGATCCAACTCATTCATCGTTTCATCAGAATCCATGATAGGAAAATGCACAACCGTTTGCTTATTTTTACTTTCTGTCATCGGTATGCCTTACTGCCGCTGGATGCAGCGTACCGTGCACCTATTCATTCATACCTATGCATGTAGTAATGATGATAATATATAATGGTGATGTGGAACTGCTAGGGTGCCCGTTGACGGGATGAATAGCAAGTGGTGATAAAAGGTCGCAACGAAAGTATAACAAAGGAGGAAGCTGGATGGAGATGTGGGAAAAGTGAGGAAGGAAGGAAGGACATAATGAGCACGACATCATGTGATTGTGATAAAAAGGACTCCACCACCACACAGCACAAAGCGCTGTATCGACATTACCATGGTTTATATACCCGTATTGTCATCATTACTCTGATCATAAAACGACTGTTTAGTTAAGCTTTTTAGCAGCGCATAATCACTCTGTGATTGTGTACGGTGTGCTGCCTTCTTCCTAGCCCTTGTTAATTTATCTGAATATGAGATGAACGGAATGTATATACCTCTTACATTCTCCTTTATAGTCAATTGTAGCCCATGATATTATATGGAATACTCACTGCAAATATAGTTTTTCCGTTATATATCAGATTACCTGTAAATATCGACAATCGATGTGCCTACTTGAAGGGGAAAATAATAATTGGCTGGTTTGTTCGTTACATGGCTGTTTGATATATAACGAGCTTTAGTTATGATTATGATGCATGACGATGTCTACAATATCAGAGCACTGTGTACTTCCAACGCGGATGTTGCACTCGGTCATGCATGCATAAATGTAGAGGACCGCAGTCCAAACTGGTGGAAAATGTTTGTTAATATTGTGCATTACCCCACAAACTTTTTTCGTCTTATATCATATCATGCGTCTGTCACTTTATTTACCTGTGACTGGGAATATTCTTCGGACATCATACTAGCCTGTTGACAGAGTTAAAGTTATACCAACAAACAGTAATAAAATCTGAATGAACTGGCGAACAGAACGCTTTTCATGCTGTAGTATACAAACAACTTCTGTTTGCATTTTTGGAATAACTAAATATTGTCATGTAATAAATGCGTACTGAACTGAATTGAATGAAGACATGGAAAGATTATGACAACTTGCAAGTTGTTTTACACATTTAAAAACTGGAGCGGGTCGCAGGCTTAATCAGAGATTTACTTCACAAATAAGAAATAGATGATGGTTCAAAATTGTGTGGAAATATTGAACTAATGTCAACTACATCTCAGCAAATTGTTACAGATAACCGAAGAAAAATATTTAAAATGCACAACATGAGCAAAAAATGCTTGTGCTATTCATTGTCACATAAGGTGCAGCATATTATGTCACTTATTATTTGTCACGTGATGATAGATGTTGATGAAGTTGAAAGTATAGACAGTTTTTAAAGACATGTGTGTTGTTTGCTTACAGATATGCATACGATGACTGGTCAGTTTCGGCCTCTGTGACTCCCAAAATAAACAATATCATACATGAACCTACGCCATTGTTCTACACTTCAACGTTATATTTCTACTACCTACATAATTGTCGAGGAGTATTGAGTCGATGGCATTATTTTAGTGTTTCAGCTAGGCATTATTTTATCTTTTCAGCTAGGCATTATTTCATCTTTTCAGCTAGGCATTATTTTATCTTTTCAGCTAGGCATTATTGTATCTTTTCGACTTGGCACTTTTGCCTGATTTCAGAATTGTCTTTGTATAATGTATTTCGTTAAGGTTACGTTTTTGCTGACTGCGTGTTAGTTTAGTGAAATATGTATGTGTAAACGTTTTTGTCGTCGTGCAGTGAGAGTGCGAACTGCTCGCCGTTCATTTGCAAGATCGAGTTTATTCTTGTTCTGTTGTAAGTCTAGCCGTAAGTTTAGCAAGTAAGTCATTATGTATTATTGTATTGGTAGAACTTAGGAAGAAAAAGAAGAAAATAGTTTCAGTGTGAGTTTGACTTCCGAGCAATGAAGAACTCAGAGCTCCAGAAATAATAAGTTTTTCTGTAAGATATTTGTTAGCGTTAAGTTAAATGCGCCGTAAATCAAATAATTAGCGTAGAAATCAAAAACTGTTAAAAATCACTGATAATTAATTGTTCCTGTTAATGAGTAAATAAAGAGTTTCGCTGTTCGTCTTATCAGTAACCGTGTCTGTCAAGATAAGTGATTATTTGGAGCATTAAATTGCACTCTTGCACGAGATCTTGCTGAGCGTGAAGCTGTTAAGAGAGCGCTGTTCTGAACCCCCGTTGGACGCAAGAATAGAAATCAGGGTCCTGAAGATTGACGGTGTCGGTCCGACAGTGCGTCAAAAAAGTGTGGCGTTCGATAGTCAACAATTTCAGCCCCCACAACAACATTTGGTGCCGAAACCCGGGATTCAACGGAGTCGGAGCAGTTTAGAAAATTACGTCATTTAGTGGAACAATTACGGAATTCAGTGATCATTAAGAACAGTTATTTTGAAGAAGTTTAAAGTGACACCAACCAAACAACAATGGCGGATCAAGGCAAGAGGCCATCAGTACCACCAGTGAAGTTGGCGTACATCGGATTGGGGAAGCAGGGTGAATCAGCTACCCCAGCAGCAGCAGCGACAATGTCAGAGCAGCAACCGGGAGGATCCAGTCAGTTGAGGCGGCAGGGCGAGATGTCTCCACCAGCAGGGTCAACAAGACACAAGAGTCTTGAAGAAGAGATTGACGAGGTCATAGGGGAGATAGCTGTCACCAAATACCAGTTGGATTTTACCGAAGAAAAGTTCAAGAGAGTCGAGCCAATCGCTGCCAAGTATGAAGGAAAGAACCAGGACGATATGACGGAGGAGGAGATTGAAGAGTGGAACAATGCCAGGCCGGAGTACAACAACTGCAAGTTGTTCCACCGCCAGTGCCGAGAGAAGTTATCAAAACTTCAGGTTAAGCTCCAGCACCTTACCTCACAACGGGTCCAGGGAAGTAGTCAGTCAAATCCAACTGTTTCGTCATTCATTCCCCCAAGGAAACCCAGCAGTGGAAAGTCATCGTCAAGTGGTCATTCAGTGAGTACCTTAAGACGTGTGGAACTTGAAACTGAAGAGGAAATGCTTGAGCTGGAAGAAAAGCATCAAAGGTCACGGGAGGAGCTGGAGGATCAGATTGAGGATGTCCGAAAGCTACAGTTACGTGCTGCGGATCCCTCCGAGAAGACCAAGTATGATGACGATATTGACATTCTGAGTACACAACTTAAAAGATGTATTCGTGACTTCGAAAGCAAGCGAACTCATCTCATTAAGAAAAAAGAGCTGCAGAAGAAAAAAGTTATTTTGGAATTGGAAGAGGAGCAAGAGTTGGATTTTCAGGACGCCGTTGATGTAGACGTGACTGCAAAGGTGAAGGATTGGCTACAGGAGCCACTTTCCGGATTGCAGAAACAAGATTCGTTAGCCAATGAACCACAAATGGTAGCTCCAGCTCCAAGTGAGAAGACATCAGTGCTCCAGCGTCCACGGGTTGGCTTCCAGGATGAGTTGCCGTTTGAAGCTAATCCCTATCAGAGGGAACCGGGGATGGATCTGCATCCGCAATCCAGCAGTCAGCACCATGTTCCAGTACGTGAAGCAAGAAGGGAAACTGGACGTCGTCAACGATCCCAAACTCCACGACGGAATGATAGATTCGCAGAAGACGATGTTCCAGAGGCTACGGGGAATATGCTGCTGGATTTGACCAATGTGATGAAGGCAGCATTTAAATCGGGAAAAGATTGGGAGCCAAAGGATCTGCCAATTTTCAGCGGGAAAGCAGAAGACTGGCCAATCTTTTACAACGAGTTTATGCGAACGACGCCAAGAGGAAGAATCAACTCATCCCAGAATGCCATACGTCTCCGAAAGGCGTTGAAGGGAAGCGCCAAGGAAGCAGTGATGGGACTATTGCACGAACCGGACAACATTCAGAGAGTTCTGAAGATCTTGGAGCAGAGTTTTGGGCGAAGAGAACTGGTGATCGACACGCTAATCGAAAAGGCTGAGCAAAGCAAGAGTCCAGATGTTCAGAAACCTGAAACGTTCGTAACGTTTGGAAGAACCGTTCAGCACCTCATCGAAACGCTGCGATCTCTGAAGGAGGATCAATACCTGAATGATCGAACTCTTCTGAACAAGCTGGTCAGCAAGCTACCTGCTCTACATGCCGAGCAATGGAGGTCTTGGATATGCTCACAACCACGCGTTCGGGAAGATCTCGCCGCCTTTGGAGACTGGGTGGATAACAAGTTGGAAATAATCATTCCGTTAGTCAAGCCTCAGCTGAAAGACGATTCTGATGGGAGAGGCAAGGGTACACGGGGGTCGGCAAATGTACACTCAAATTCCTCAGAAGACGGAGATGACTTCAAGAAGCCCCGCTGCGCCTGCTGCGGAAGAAGAAACCACGACATCACAAAGTGCTCAAAGTTTAAGAGGGAGTACATTGACGACAAAGTGCAGATAGTGCAGCAAAAAGGATTGTGCTTCCGGTGTTTGCAGCCTGGACATTTGAAGAAGGACTGTCCATCTGATGCAGTCTGTGGAAGATTCGACTGCACCAAGAAACACCACCGGCTCCTCCACATTGACGGCAAGCCGTGGAAAGACAAAGAAAAGACCCAGAAGAAGGATCGTGAGGATCGAGAAAGGAAAGAGTATAAGTTTCCACCCAGCAGTGATGACTCTTCCTCAGAGAGTGATGGAAGCAGCAGCTCCAGCCGCAGAAAGAAAAGTGCCAACGTTGGAACAGTTCAAGTCAAGAAGTCCAAGCCATTATCTGTTGTTAAGATTCGAATAAGAGGGCCCAACGGAACCAAGAAGACGTACGCCTTACTGGATAGTGGCGCAGATACGACCATGGTGGAAGCAAGTCTAGCGGAAGAATTGGGCATCAACGGAAAACGGAAGAAGCGCAAGTGTCATGGCATCGGAGGAAACGTGACAGCAGTAGATTGTCAAGAAGTCAGTTTCCAAGTTGCTGGAAACTACCGGAATGCTAAGTTCCACAGCATTACTGGGGCGATGACAATGGAAACCCTTGGTCTATCTCCATACAGTCAAGATGCAGAAGCAACCAAGCAGACGTGGAGACACTTGCGACGAGCGAAGCTGGAAAGCTTCAACGGTGTGGTACCTAAAGTACTCATAGGAGAGGACAACCCGTACGCGACAGCTCACGTAGAGATTCTGCGTGGGCGAGAAGACCAACCAATGGCCAAGAGAACAGCTTTAGGATGGGTACTGGCCGGAAAACTCGACGGAGTCAAGAGAGGGGTCACAAGGGTCAATGCGGTTACGGTGGAAGATACCGACAGCATCACAGTTCCAGGAATGGTGGATCGCCCAGTGCAAGCAGATGCTGCCGTGGACAGCTGCGCAAATGACGTCGACGAGCAGCGCGAAGCAGTACCAAAAGAACCAGAAGCCGTTGTAGAGTTGCAGTTACGGGCGCCTGAGAAGTTCAAGTCGCTGAAGATGAAAGAATCGCCATCTGCGGAAAAGGTCAAGGTGTGTAAGACACGTGACAAACCGGAAGGTGCGCAGCCATGGAATGGGAGCAAGGACACTGGAGCCCCCTGTAGTGTCGAGAGAAAGCCAAAGAAAGGAGCCAATACGAATTGGCTATTAAGAGAACCCGGACTACGAGAATCTAGTTCCAGAAGCACCGGCACAGGAGTGGAAACGGACAAGATATGGGGAGGGATTCCACCAGAATTGGATCAAATTCGAGATGGCTACCCGAAAGCCACAACCAAGATGAAAGAGGTCAGCGGATTTTCGAGAAGAAAAATCAGGAAATATCCCGATTTTGGGGGTCGGAATGTCGAGGAGTATTGAGTCGATGGCATTATTTTAGTGTTTCAGCTAGGCATTATTTTATCTTTTCAGCTAGGCATTATTTCATCTTTTCAGCTAGGCATTATTTTATCTTTTCAGCTAGGCATTATTGTATCTTTTCGACTTGGCACTTTTGCCTGATTTCAGAATTGTCTTTGTATAATGTATTTCGTTAAGGTTACGTTTTTGCTGACTGCGTGTTAGTTTAGTGAAATATGTATGTGTAAACGTTTTTGTCGTCGTGCAGTGAGAGTGCGAACTGCTCGCCGTTCATTTGCAAGATCGAGTTTATTCTTGTTCTGTTGTAAGTCTAGCCGTAAGTTTAGCAAGTAAGTCATTATGTATTATTGTATTGGTAGAACTTAGGAAGAAAAAGAAGAAAATAGTTTCAGTGTGAGTTTGACTTCCGAGCAATGAAGAACTCAGAGCTCCAGAAATAATAAGTTTTTCTGTAAGATATTTGTTAGCGTTAAGTTAAATGCGCCGTAAATCAAATAATTAGCGTAGAAATCAAAAACTGTTAAAAATCACTGATAATTAATTGTTCCTGTTAATGAGTAAATAAAGAGTTTCGCTGTTCGTCTTATCAGTAACCGTGTCTGTCAAGATAAGTGATTATTTGGAGCATTAAATTGCACTCTTGCACGAGATCTTGCTGAGCGTGAAGCTGTTAAGAGAGCGCTGTTCTGAACCCCCGTTGGACGCAAGAATAGAAATCAGGGTCCTGAAGATTGACGGTGTCGGTCCGACAGTGCGTCAAAAAAGTGTGGCGTTCGATAGTCAACAATTTCAGCCCCCACAACAACAATAATAATATGGAATGAAGAGTAATGAGATCCCTTTACTAGTATTATCCTAACTACTACATTGAAATTGCATGATCAAAACATTCCCAAATCCCAGGTTCACAGATTATCATTTTAAGGTAGTGAACAACATGCTTGATGCTTTTAACGGTCGCTCCTCAATATCTGAACTGTAGCAATTCGGACAACATGTACGAACGTTACGAAATCAAAATAACAGTTAATCCCACTGAGGGATTCCCATATTCATACCTATGTCAACATTAGTATGCTGGTTTATTAAGTGGATTACGATTATGGAGTCAATGAAGTTTCTACGAAGCCTATATTTATGTCTGTACTTGTTTCCTATGGCAGTGGAATCATATTGATTTTATGTAGATACCATTCGTACAAGATTAATAAAATCGGCGCCATGCTTGTAGTGATGTTTAATGAGAAACGGAGATTTCTAATTGTGGAAGGTACAAGATTAAAGCATGTTCAACGAACCGAAAGAGCAGTCTGGTTAATATCCTGTAGCTGTCGATACAACCTTATAAGCACTCATTGCCCAGATATAGCAGTCGTAAAATCATGCGATTCAAAAGGAGTGCATGTGCCAGATACGCTGCGCAGTGTGGGATAAGCAAAGTAAAAATGGTATTTTCACACCGCTAATGTTATCTGTTATTACGCATATGTCGTAACTTAGTTTTTGTTTACAGTTTGCAAGCACGGCAATGACAACTTGACAACATATAAATTCGGCACATAAATGAAAGGAAAGTAATGTATACAATTACATGTGCAATATAAACTGCTTCATGCTTTGTATATAGGCTGTAAAAACGGTCTCTTCCTTCATGAAATACTTTACTGGACACATGGAAAGCGTTTAAGCAACAAAGTGCTGCACATGTTAGGTGACCAGACCAGAGACTTTGTTAAAGAACTACAAGGATTATCGCCTCTTCCTTGTTGTAAGAAGAAATTATCAGAAGAGTTTATTAAGCAGCATAATTTATAGCCTGGAATCAAATAGGCAAATTATTGTGCAAATTTTCTCATTCTTTTTTATACTAGATTTGTTGCTAGGAAATGTCTATGTTGAAGTTTAAACGAGGTATGTTTGCTGAGAAAACGGCGATGGAGATTTTCTGAAATATTGCTAAACTAATTCATTATGATCTGGAAATGCTTATGAAAAATCAAGGGCTTGCTCTATATTGTACAATTTCCTGATTTACAGAAGCTTATCTTATTTGCGAGTAATATGAATTCTTAGTTAACTTACCAAATCAAAATATTCTTGACTGGTTGTTCACGTTATTTTCCGTATGACAAAACAACTGAGCTGACTTTTCCTTTGCTCAAACTATACAATTTTCACCGGATCACTCAAACTGATTATTTTTCACATAGTCATTAGGAACAGTTTGTGCAATATGTAAGTTTTAAATAATGTTGAAACAATGAGCCAATTCATCTTGATTCAAGTTGTAAATCAAGTATAGACAGACTCAACTAATTATTTTTTTATAAAAATAATTAGATTCCACTTTGATATTTAAGCGGAGAATAACTCCAGAAATCTGGCAAATGTTGTCCGCAATACTTGAGGTGTCACCCTTAAAGCCTATAACGCAATACTATAATGCGTTTTGTAAATATTTTTCCCAATTGCACCAGAGACGTTATCCCTCCTCGCTCGCTCTCTCTCTTACTCACTCTCTGTTTTTATGTGTCACGTTGATAATTCTTATTTTTACGAAACAAGCGGTGTGGCTCAAACCCAAAGGATGAATACACAGGAAAATTGGGTGGATTTTTAGCCATACTTTCCCTAACCTGCAAAAATAGCAAAGTACATAGAGCAAACAGAACAGATGAACGTCAGTCAGATGACGGTTTAATATATAGCTGGTGGAAACATTACACGGAGAAACCAGCTACATTCATTTAAACGACCAGTAAACATGTTCCAGTTGTGTTGCTTTCCAATCTCTTCCCATTTCTATCTCGCACACACAGTTTCCTTTCCAGAGAGAAACCAAACCCTGATGAAATACTACGCGTCCTGGTCGTAAGAAAGGGAAAGTGTGGGAACGTGGGCAGTATAGCGTATAACGTATCATATCATGGTCGCCTCCGTCATCAACCAAAAGTTCCGAAAGCGGGCAATGTATCTTCCATCAAAACATGCACATAGTTTCCCTGCTTGCAGTGCTGCTAGTTCCTGTGCAAGTTGTAGATGAAGGGGAATGGAACATTGTCACAATCTATTCATTTCTCCGTAAGCACCAGCAGCAGCGTCACAGTCATGTTATTACGTACGTATTGCAAATGTATGTGCATAATGAGAGAGGCAAACGAGTGGAGTGGGGAGGCAAATAATGCGACTGCGTCTTCAATTTTTTGGAGAGTGGCAGTTTGCATGCAATGTAATAGGTACATATTTTAGGATTGTCTCTATGCAACACTGTCACAGCATTTGGTATAGCTGTCCCCATCCCATAGTTCATCCTATGTACCTCTTGAGATTACGCCTTTGCAAGAACTGCAACCCCATCCGTAGATCATATATACGTAGCTTTTTACCTTTTTCGTAAAAAAAAGGATTTCCAAATGTTCCACCCGTTAGTTTTCTTCCAAGTTTGGTAAGCCAAATTACATGCGTCTGCTGAGAATAGAGTGAGCGCTTTTGTATGATGATGGCACATGGAAGCGTGGGAGACGGTGGCATTACTTGACTTATTCTTTCAATAATATCAAAGCGCGAGCTCTCTTTGCAGGAGATTAGAGAGAAGAATGGCAAAATCAGCAGTAGTATCTCTATTTACGCAAGAATGCTGCCATGCCATCATGAGATAAATAATCATGCTCAGCGAATTCTCCTGCTGGTTTTTATTTTCAGCTCTGGTCTATCCGGCTTTGCAAATATGTCAGTATACAGACACATGCATGTTACATAGATACATTATAAGAAGAACAACGGTTGCTACAATCTGCTCAGCGTAGGCGTAAACACAAATGCTTTGCTATTGAACAAAAGCAAAAATAGAAAGACAACAAAAGCGATTTCCTTCACAAAATGGCATTCCGTTAAAAGCAATAAATTTTGGAACCTGGCGGAAGTTTTCAACACTTGGCGACCAGGGAGTCCGGCTTTTTAGTAACATTGACCGACATCATGAGCGGCGAAACTGTTTTGACGATCCATTTAATTTTCAATATTTTTGAGAAATGTAATAATAGGCAATACCGTGCTACATGCTAGATTTTAAAGATAACTTGTTTTTGTCAAATTCGCATTTTTCATTTTTTACTGTCACGAAAAGACAGCGGTACGGCTTGATTACCTTTTAGCGTTTTCCCAAGTTAACATCAAGCTAGACGTTTTATGATTCCATGTTTAAAAAAATATTCAGTTTGTAGTGCAAAAAAATCTGTTAGCAGTGATTTTTTTTGTAAATGGCAGATTACATTCCGTCAGTGTTGCAAAGTTGTATGATTTACGCAGAAGCTGCGAAATACTGATGATGACATAAGGAACGATGATGCAACTTTCCCACACTCTGTTATCATATTGAAACTAAAATTAGATGAAACAACTACAGAAAGGTCAACACACATAAAAGAAAACTGACGCTGCTGCTGCTTGCCATCTCCTCCTGACACAGTGGTTGGATTTTCGTTTGTTCAGCACATTTTCCGTTGTAACATTCCACTTTCCATTCGATCATGTCCTCATATTTCTGCTCTTTGTGCTCTATTGAAAGAGAAAAACATATAGCCTCCCATTACGCTACGCTGCGTATAGACCGACAGACGTGCAAATATGCATGGCATGTATTTCCAAACGAACTAATAGGTTTTGTATATAACTGAACAACAAACGGGCTTTATATACAAGCCCTATCGTCGTCACATTTACTTAAGATCTTTTAAAGCAATCACATATATTTTTAGGGATTCGTCTCGTAATCTGGATCGAAAGACAAATAAATATGCACGATTGAAACAGTGATGTTTTGGGTGACAGGAATTGAGTCGCTGCTATATTTTTTTTACCAAGATCAAGTTTGATGTTTCAGTTTGAGTAAAAGCGAATATGCACCAGATTATTCAAATTGGGCTGAAAAAAGTTTGAAAATGCCAGATGTATTTCAGATAGCATTACTACAAGTGGCATTTTTTGACGCTGTCTGTAGTCGGCTTCTCATTAATTTATACAACGTGCTGTTTCAGACAGAAAGTCTGGCGGTACGCTTTCCGCATACATACACACACGTATTGCATAGTTATATGTAGTGTGAACGGCTTATTTATACTGCCAACTTCCATTTTTTTCATCGAACCAAGTTTGGTGGTGGTGCTACCCAAGTAACATTTAGTCACACTTTACTTTCTTTTAAGAAAATGGAAACATGCGAAAAGGGGGACGCGAGGCATGCATGAAGAGACTTATCATGGCAAATTAATCGCCTTCACGACAGCGAAAAAAAGCACTTGCTGAAATCACCAAGAATTGTTGTACGGGATTAAGAAAAAAAGTAATTGTCGAAGTGCTTTTGTTGTACAAAGTTGTGTGTAAAGAAAGATGAAATTCAACGAGATTTTTTGGGTACAAAATGTGGTTTCCTTTTCATATCCTTAACTTCATAACTGGAGGCTGGTAACAAGTACATGTATATGTAATGTATGTGAGTATGTTTTTGTTGCTTTTAATTAATTAATAAATATTGAATGCATTGCATGGGGTAATTAAGCTGCGCAGTACATTAAGATTTAGGCCAAATAAATAATTTCTCTATATTGCTTTCTCCATCTGTGAACACTTTGTTTAAGCTACATACTTTGATACTTTCATTAGGAAAACTCGTTGCATCATTGCGCTTGCTTCCTCTATTTTTCTCTTTCGCCAAATTCCAGTTTCTCGGCAGAAGAGTAAAAATGAAACTTGTACTTTTCATAACAACTTGCTTTGCGTGTCTTGACGTTTCTCGCTGTTCGATGCCTGGCATGTTGCTGTGTGCGGTGTGGGATCAGTTGCATGTCAAAGCCTGCCTGGCTGTCTGACTGGAGCAAAGTACCCATTTATTTTACACTACTGCTGCTGGTTTCCATGAGCAAAGAAAGGTACTGTCATTACCACTTCTCTCGCCACCACCACAACTACCACTTGCTTAATACCTAAATATTGAATGTACGTGTATACGTAATACATATACGTAACAATATGTGCACTTATAAAGGAATGAAAAAAATCAACAGCAACCCAAAACTCTCAAGTAAAATTCATATAAGGACTTGCTATCCATGATGATGTAGATGGTAAATGGAAGAACATGCACACGACATGTTATAGGGGAACTGGTGTATCATCCGCTGTAAAAAAAGTGTATTGGACAAAAAAAGTAAAAAAAAACATCAGACAATATAATTGCAATCTTGCCAAGCATGTGTAGAATGGACGCAAAAACTGTTTGTCTGTCGCTATGTGTGCGACTTGCTCTTGGTTGCTGTGTGCTCAATAGACAAGTCAGGAAGTACTTGATTTACGGTTAATTCAATAAGTTTTTGACATAAGCAGAGGGACAGTGTGAGCGAGAGAGAGGAAAAAAGTGGAGAATTTTCCCACAAGTTTTTACTCCCCAGAGTTATGAAATATTGTTACCAATACATAAAATAGCCATTTAATAAAAAGAACCCCGAAGGGTATTGTAGCACAAAATTATTAACGTTTAGAGAAACCAACAATTTTTGGGTCAATTGGAGAAAATTTGCAAGTGGAAAGTTTAGAGAAAGCAGGATAGTCCTCTTTCCGTGTGAAACTTGTTAATTCGCCAAACTGGAGAAAGTGAATGAATTTATAGTTAAGCGCAATAAAATTGGCCAGAGAAAATAGTCAGTTTATTTTTATAGTGATATAAATTGCATTGTACGGACTGGGAAACTGGAATTGCCAGAGTTCTATTTATATATAGTGCTCGTGAAAGAAAGTGAAACAATACTAAAATAGCTGCATAAATGAATGTAGCGAAAATTACAATAGTGTAAAGGAGCTCGCTGTGAAAAAAACTACACAACAACTCAATCAATTGACTAACTCTGTGGCTAGTGGCTACCTTGACTCTGTTAAAGCACATGTTGTTCCACACTGCCTTTTAATCAATTCATATGGTACACACATGGGAAACAAGAGCAGCAATCCATGTTGTTCAGTCAATTTTCTCAGTCAGTAATGTAGTACGTAGTTTTCTTTGTTCGTTGCTGCGGAGACGAGTATTTACATGAAATTGGGACACTATTGTACGATAGCGTTGTGTTAATTAGCCATCCTCTCCATTAATTTCAATCTCCTGCGGTTGGCCAACCACCGCATTTCCTTGCATTTTTGACTTTCGATAAAATAGGCAATTATTGTTCTTTTTTACTTTATTTTATGTACAAAAGGAAAAAAGTTCGTTGCATAATAATCTGCTAGATAATAGAATATTTATCACTTACTGACTACTTTCATGAATATATTTATGGATGGGGAATGATATAAAGATATGCAGATGCATTTGGAACTGTCAATAGCATGTATAAATAAGATATGACATTGAAAACTATTTACTACGCTGCCGTCAAATATGTTGCGTGTAGAAATGGAAGCACAATAAATAACGAACAAAAGTAGCAAATTTTGCTACAGTTGGAAACACAATTCATTTGTCATTTTGTCATTCTTCATCAAAACAGAAGTTACACGCTTCGCCAAAGGTGGCAATGCTGGAACTCACGAGAGAGATAACAAAAAAGCTAATTAATACTCCGAAGCTTGCGGTGATGTGTGGATGACGACATGGCTGTATCACTATAGTGAAGATAAGAGTATTAATGATAATATCTGGCAATATTTGACTCACTGAATGTCAGTTTTTTACAAGTTGGGAGCCATAGTGCAGGTCCATCATAATTTTTGCGGGTGTCCTCACAAAAATTTCAAATCAAATTATTCATTTAGAAATTCAAAAGGAAGAAGCAAAATTAGATATCAACGGTGTCTAGGATTGAATATCCAACTGAGCAAATCCTGTGTTTTTTTAAAGTCGAGAGTAGACGATCATCATGAATTGGTCACAATTTCTGACGAGTTAACCGTTATCACATTTAAAAGTCTCGATCCATCCTAATTGGCCACGTGCCATGACCGCTCTGAAGCTGTTACTGGTCCTGCTAAAGTCAGGTGAGCTACTTCTCACATTAGTGAAAAGTCCTGATAATGGGGTGATGTAAACCTGTGCAAGAAAAGGCATACCTTTTTTCTTGACGTTAATTGCTCATCATCATAATGCTCATTTTTGCCTTTCTGTTAATCCTTCTGTCTATTCCAGTTTTGCATGTAGTGCCAGTCACGAGCCTTCTTCCTCAAGTCAGCCAGGAAGGTCTTCTTCGTCCCTACCGAAGCTATGCAGACGTTACTCTGTTTCACTACTTTGTCCCAAATGAAGTCTCAAGGGCAACGTTCGAGTTTGCTGCTTTCATGGACAGTCGAAACTGCCCCGTCAGGAATGTTTACATGTTAGTGAGCCATTACCTTGACTCTTCTATAATACCTCTCATAATAAATGCTTATGCATACATGTAGGTACACGAACATATACTGTCACAAAAGATGTTGCATGAATTTTGGCAATAAATTTTTATGCGAATGACAATTTTTTACTGGTGCTTGTATCGAAATTTGGATGGCCACTAATGGCTCTATGAAGTGATGAGTGATGATGAGAAACGCATTTGCCTAATTCACCCATTGTCCACTTTCGTGCAGATACTTGCAGCACGGCAGCTATCCGGTAATGTCACCGGATAACGCAACCTTCCCCGACAATTTGTACACGGGGAGAACGTCAATGTTCAACCTGGTTCTCAGCTCGTCCTACCAACCGCATGATGCCACCGTTTTTCCAGTGTACAATCCCCTTCCAGGTTAAAGGAACATTAAATTTTGATTTTAAAAGAAGCGGTGCGATTCTGTTAATTATAGAAAAGGCAAAATTTTGCATAATTTATTCCCAGGCAGTTGGTTTGCAGCCGCCTATCTTCCGGACTGGGATCAACATGTTCAACAAGAGGTGTGTGTTGATTAACGTTTTCAATAAATTCTAGATTTGTTGTTTACTCAAATTGATGTAAATGTAATATCAATTACATATTGATTTATAGGGTATAGGGCATAAATGTCAGTATAGTCTGGGCTCAGTGGCCTTATGGTCACAAGTTCCGTATGTGGAAACCATTCCTGTGAATACAACAACAAAACTGACCAGTGTTGAGCATTTTACGTACTTTAAGTAAGACAAGGACAGCATAACATGACATCCGTATAGCTAAGTATTTTATTAATAATGGTCGTTATTTTATTTTACCATGATCATTTCAAATTGGTCATGAAATCCAGATTTTACATTCCTGCTGGCACTTGGGAGTTCAGACTACGGATTGATGGCTGTCACCGACATTCATCCCATCGATTCCCGGAAATGGAATCGTACACAAATGTAACGGCCACGGATGGAAAGGGGGCTTCAGCAGGTGCACGCTCGCCGATTCCATGCATAAGGAATGTATTTCTAAGACCACGAGCTTTGCCAAGATATAAATCCGATGGAACGATGACCACTGTCATGGAAACCACCAGTTCTGAATTCATTCACTCGGAAAAGCTTCCTTATACGGATTCATATTACTACCTATTGGTTGTGACTGAGCCCAAGGCGTCTTACAATATCTCCATTTTCGTAAAAAGTAATAAAATTTGTCGAATTCGGAAAATCTTTGATAGAAAGCCCGGGTAATACTCTGAAATACTCATTTAATTTAATGGTGAACCTGTTGCAGATTGTCCGTTGCAAATTCTGGGACGAACATTCATCCAGCAGTTTGCAGGCGTGCACTCTGCAGCTAATTTAAAGGATCAAGCGGTCAGAGTTAACATGACCACCACAACCGTAACCGCCAAACTGGTTTCGAGTGATCCCAACATTTCTGGCGACAGCGATGACAATGACCTAACCGATTTCAATTGTGATTGCGACTTGATTCGAATGTTCCGACTAACTAGGATAAAGCATGCTCAGGATTTTTCAGACACGTTTTTGCTGGAGGTGTGAAAGCATTTAAAAACTCTTGCATGTATTTTTGTTCCTGATTGTTGTGGAGTTAAATTTTTATATTTATGATCACATTACCAGGGACGGGAATGGTTCACCACTTGGTTGGCAGTAAATGACATTATGCGCGTGGGAGCTGCGTTTGAAATCTTGCCCTATGTCGATATTGGCGGAACGCTCAGTATCGGAGTCCATCTGGATGCACTGCTTTTGGTAATTAAAATGACCAAATGCTTAACATGAATGGCAGGCCTGTTAATGCATCTATCTGTTGTTTAATTGTTATTTAGAATTCAACATCCCAAGTTTTACACGTATTTGCTTGCGTGCGCAAGGCGAGACCACCGGAACAGTTATGCTGTTCCGCATCTCCTGGAAACATATCATCTTGTTGTCAGACTGGCCTTGGTCTGCATGTCTCTTCAGAAAGTCGAAATCATATTGACGACACTATTTTAATTCCATATCCCGAACCAGACTCTTGGTTCATTTCGTTTACAACGGTTTGCTTTTTGGGCGAGTAAGTGTAGTAAGAAATCTGTCATAGTTGTCTGCATTAATTTAACAACCTGAATTTAATGTATGTAAATCGTTGTTCTGCTCACTTTTACCAGTAACGTGGTCCCATGTGCTGTTGAGGAAGCTTTAATTTCACTAGATATAAGGACCCAGCCTTGTGTGCTTACGAAACCATCTAGTCCAGGATCAGCAATCCTTCCGTGTGGCTCTTATGGAATTTGCCAGGAAATCCATAAAGGACAATTCTTTTACACAGCTTGCAGATGTATAGGAGGTGAATACTTGAGTAGTTATAATTATGATGATGATTTATCATGCGTACACAGCATATAATGGTTTACACTCCATTTTGAAATTTGAAAGGTTACCGTGGTTGGGCATGTACTGATGATTCACAAGCAACCCCGGAATTCATTCTTTTATCGGCCACATTGCTCCTTACCCTGAGTAACTTGTTTTTCATTCCAGCCATTCTTCTAGCTCTAAAGCGGAGAATGTTCACTCAAGGACTGATTTATTCCGTCACCATGATCTCATCGACTTTATATCATGCTTGTGATCAAGACATTTATGGCTATTGTCTAACTCGATACACGGTAACAGCTCTAAACTAAAATGCTCCTGTTGATTTCATGAGAAAAATGCAAACTCCAAGTCTGCAATGCTTTCTTTCTTCTTTAAGGTCTTGCAATTCTGCGACTTTTTCTGCTCGATCCTTGCATTCTGGGTAACACTGATTGCATTGGCAAAAAGTCCCCCAAAGTATGACTCCACACTGTACATGCTGGGAGCGGTGGTGATTGCCATTGGAGTTGAATACAATCGCACTGGACTGATGGTCTTTGTATTCCCATTCGCTTTGGGGATTTCAATCCCAATCAGTGTGTGGTCCTACCGCAGTATTAGAAACCGGAGCATTATCGTACCAAAACTTACCACTGTACTTTTGTTTATACCCGGGGTTCTCTTGGGAGCTGCAGGACTTGTGCTATTTGCGTTTGTGGAGACCGAGGATAACTATCGGGTACAAAGTCATACTTGTAAATATTCATTCATGTGACAAAAAGGTGTAGCATTTTCTTGCAAATTCTCATTTTTTTACATTCAATACGATTCCCAGTACACGCATTCAGCATGGCATGTTATCATCGCACTGTCCCTAGTCTACCTTCTACCCAAGCGCCAGAAAAGGTCCACTCTTGAGTCGTACGGAGTTGAAAATGAAGGAAACACTTCTGTCGCGGAACTGTCCGCGGTGCGTCAAACTGACACCCAGCAACCATCAGCTAGTCCAGTCTTCTTTATTACGTCCGATCTAGATCATTTGGTGCAGGAGCAATCTCGATAAAAAATATGTATTTTGAAGAAACCAAAGAAATAATGGAGCAGAATTTTAACCACTGCTTTAATGATTAATTCAAGTAATCTTGCATATTATGATACTACTGTTGTGCTGTGTAAAATGTTGTGTTCGTATAACTGTATACCCATCGTTGTTGTTGTTATTGCAATTAATGTGTAAACGTACGTTTTTGTGATATTAGAGTATTTATATAAATGCCCGTTTCATGTGGTTATATTATATAGTCATTTTTTATTTTTGCAGCAGTTTTGTCGCTCTTTAATTGTGCAATTGCATATTGTCGCCATGCGTGATAATGAACGTGTTGTCATTGTTGTAGGTATACATTATTAACGGTAAAATAAACCCTACCTTGTATTAGGTTTTACTAATATGAAAACAAAAAGATGACGTCAGAAGTGAAAAAAAGATGTACTTTCAAGAGTAGTGCAATATTGATTTAGATTTCTTGTTTTATTGATAAACGTGCAATGTTATGTGTCTGGCCTGCATTATTAACAAAATCATTAAATTATATCATTGTCATAATAACAAATAAGGATACATGTGTTGACACCATTCTGTATTCTGGCAAATGGAAACACTGTGCCAAATAAAGCTAAGCGAAATTGATTTTTAGAGAAAGAAATGAAGATTTAGCGTTTTTACCATTAGTTTTCACTTTCACCTATCATTACCTGCATAGTTCGTGTTTTTCATGTTTCATTTTGTAAAACTCGCAGTCTTATTAATGTCTGGGGTGCCTCACGTGGCAATTACCTACATACCTACTTCGATTTTACTCTGTATTTATATGAAATCAATTTCAACTAATCCGAGGCATATTTCAAAATCAGACGGTTTACGTCATACCGGCCTTTGCTATGCTAATTGATAAATATAACGTTTCTTTATTCTTGTTAACGTTCATGAACAAAATTAGAGTACAAAATAACTAGCAACGAATAATATATATATTTATATGTTTCATGTATGAATTTTTAACGAATGCTATTGTACAAGTTAAGCGAAGACTTGTTTTCTTTTTGTGACCTATTTTTACTAAATACGTTCCAAAATCTCAGCGTCTCATCTCCAGCACCAGTCACTATTGCTTCACCGTCTGGAGACATTGCCAAATACAAAACTCGGTAGGAGTGTCCGGTGAGTTTGGCCACTTGCTGCAGCGATGGGTATTTCCAAACAAGAATTTGGTTCTGCGAGTATCCGTGAGTGCTCACCTATTCACATTCACAAAAAAAGATTTCATATGAGTCATTTTCAACGAATGCATTTTAGGTATATAAAATAAACAATTTGCAAAATAAAAAATAAGCTTGATGCTTTACTTACCAACTCTGAGGAATGTTTGGACCACGCTAAGTTACAGACTTGTGAGCCAGTGTCAATGCATTGCATAGGCTGCCCGGTCAAGGTGTTCCAAAATCGGATACATCTGTCTGCAGTTCCACCGCCACTGGCCAACAAACCGTGGTGATGTGGGGACCATGCAATTGCTGTTGGATAATAAAATAGAATATTAAATACGGCTTCATTGCAGTATAATTGAAATATGTGTACGAGTTTTGCAACTTGACTAACCTTTGACTGCGGCCAAGTGCTCCGTGTAGTTTTGGATGGGAGCAGTAGAATGAAGATTCCAAACGTAAAGACGATTGTCATTGCCACCGGAAGCCAGATATTGGTTATCAGGAGACCATTTAAGGCCACATACCTGAAAATGAACAATTTAATTCAATACATTAATATCAAGAGCCAACATGCATTTAAAGCAAATATACATATACCTATAAGAAACAGTAAAGTTGGAAAATTACCTCTTGTCTGTGCCCAACCAGTTGCCTCTCTGGAATTGCTGGAGGGGCACGAATGTCTTTCTGATTAATGAATCGGTCTCGTGAACCACTGGACAAAAGATCACCGTTCCAAGCTATTGCACCGACCCTGGCCGTATGTCCATGTAAAGTTGACACTTGCTTTCCTGCCGTGGCGTCCCACACTTGAACCAACCCTTGCTGCGTCCCCACGGCTACTAGACTTCCCTGTTCGCAGACAAAAGAATAATAATTTAGTTCCAATTGCCTTAAAAAATAAAGCTCTGTTTAGTACAGCAACTGAATTCTTACCCTTTCATTCCAAGCTACTGATGTGACAGTGTCTTCGGTTTGAGCTAAATCGCACAGTCTCGTCACTTGTGATGTGCAAGCAGACCATAAATACACGCATGTGCCTAAACCGACACTGAGAACATTTTGAGAAGACCAATCGACTAAATTTAAATAGAAATCATCTTGCAGTTCTGGAGCATCAAGGACCTGAAAATAGAAAAAAAAGTGTATTATAATTATGAAATATAACAGTTATATTTCGAAATTGAAGCCTGTATATTCCACCATATGTAATATTTATATAGTTATATTTTTTATTTAGTTTACCTTAAAAGGAACCTTGGAGATCCTCCGGGTTGGCTTTTTAGGTGAACGTAATAATTTCTCTGACTTATTACTAATAGGCGATAGAGAGTAAGGAGACCATGGCTCATTAATGACTACAGACCGTTCGGACGAGTCATACTGGAAAAAATAAGGAAGAGAAGGCACTAGTTAGAAATTATTCGTACTAATGAAATGATCACTCGCAGCTTGAAAATGTCTATATATTTTCTAGTCCGTTAGCAAAACTGTGTACATACATGAAAAAGTTTCCTGCTGGCACTTGATTTCTTTTCGTTGGAAGTAATGTCTTTGTTGTCTTCGAATTGATATCCAAGGACTTCATTTTTCAATAGGCACGAGTAAACCACTGATCCATCTTTATTGTTTTCTGACGTTTCCCTTGTTTTCTTGTACGGAGTAGTAGGTCGTCCACCATCCTATAATTTTAATTCAAAAATCTTTCTTGAGTACAACCCTAACAGATTTTTTCCCCAACCAGACTCAATTTCCAGTTAGCACACTTTAATTGATGGACTATATTTTTATATATAAAAAACCCTTCTTACTGAGGATGCGGAACTGGGTGACGTTGGATAAGTAAGGTGCCATGTGTTACCAGCCCTTGAGGGGATAAAGCGATCCCCATATCTGGGTTTCAACGGGGACAAAGGCGACGTCATTTTTTCGACCTAACGTGGGGTAACGTGATTTCACTGTTAAACCCTCGGAGGAAACTAAAACTGGTACTCACAGTCAGCCACCATACGAACGATTGAATTTTGAATTTAAATGCGATTCTATTTAAATTTGTCGAGAGTGAAATGAAAAAGGAGAAGAAGAAGATGAAGAGATCAGGTCTCTTTATTAGATAATCCTACAACTTATTGACTGCAGTAGCAATAATAATACGGATGACCCTTTTCCTCCTACCACTGCTTAGGTTGCATTGTAGGATACTGACAAACAAGTCAGCAAAGGATGCCAGCAGTGATGCTAAAATGCTTATGGTGACTCAAATATGGTTATGATAATCAAGGTGATGATGAGATGATGCTCAAACTCGACATTTGTGAGTACATGGGAGCTCTCACAAGTTTTGCGTTTTGGGTATGTATGTGTGCATTCGTTGTCAGTACTGAAGGAATGGAATGTGCATGTGTGTACGAAATGGAATATAGGGAGATAAACTACATTTACAACACTACACACCACTTTTACGTAGTTTCCCCAGTCAATTATGTAGTTCGTTACTATGTATTTAGTAACCTGCAAGTGAGTAAAAATGCTCGTACATGCTGTTCGTGGTGAGGCATTTGGGTCTCACATCTCACAGGCAAACTGATAATATTATTATTACCATATTTCTAGTTAAAAACCTTTTGCAGCCACACACGTATTCGATCGTACGTTACATTCATAAATGAACAAAATACTTGCTCCTCTTATCTTTGCCTTGTAACCCATGCTATTATCCTGGTTCAGTTTTACTGTAACACAAATCTGTATGTACCCGTGCATAGACGCGTAGCTGTCGAGCTGCGTGTAGCATTTACCAACGAATATGCAAATTCGATGATAAGCTTTGCTTTTGATAAGCCATGTTTCTTATTTATGGGTATATAGCTATAAGTTGAAATAAAAGCGACATGTCTAATGAATGCTAAGGAAGTAAATGGATCTAAGTACATAATTGAAATTATTTTAACGGTAATTTTAAGCATATTATATTGATGTATACTCCAAGCAGGTATGTATCACATTACCCCATATATTCCTCTCCTGGACCTCCACACAGGTCATCAGTTTCTTGATTATGAAATGCTGTGTTGTGTGTGTCATATAAGCCGTTACTTCTATAAACTGCCAACATTATCATAAATTAGTCAATTAATGGAAATACATCAAATTATGTATGAATTTATGCGCGATCCAATAAACCGTTGTTGGATCTTGACAAAAAGTTATCGGGAAAGCGTTACGGATTGACAGACAAACCAACTATGGGTACACATTTTTGAAAATACTTTCGCGAGCAAAATAACGTGGACTGCCTGCATGTTTGCATACGGTGTATTCCTGTAATATCCTTCATGGTTTAAAGCCCAACAAGAAAGTAACCATAACAGATTCTACCAACAGCTCTCAACAATATAATATTTCCCCTTTTCTCTTATACAACGAAAAAAATGTTCAGTGTGCCTGGGGATGGAAAAGGGAATGAGTGCAATTTACTAGGTTGCAATGAAAGTCTCTCTTTACCAGCCAGCAATACTATTGGTAACAATGCAGGAGAGCCAGCACTAAATGTGTATAGGGAAGAACTCATTCCGTTTGTTGTTTAGACATTTTCAAGCATTTTTTGTGTATATGGAGCTACACTAGGAAATTTTATCTTGTCCGTTGTTGTTATTAGAAGCATCCCAAAAGCTGGATTACAAGTGTTCAGCTCATTTTCATATAGCAACTCCATGCAAGTAGGAAACTTGTTCTCTCCGTTAAATCCATTTTTTGGTTCATTGTTCCCCATCGCAAATGTCGACCCTCATGATCACGCATCTATTTTCATGCACAGTACTACAGATACAAGTAAATATTATGGTCTCCTTTTAGAAAGAAACGGAACTTTTTTCGAAAGGGTTAATACCTAGTTAGTTAATGCTCAACTATGACCAGCTACCAAGCTGTATAGCCTAAGCATGAGGAAAACATTCACCCTTTGTTCCAGTACTTTACCCCGTACAGCCGAATGGCTTCTTCTAGCTGACTGACTGGCAGTTTGTATACATACATGTCACACAGCCTCACACGATTCTGTGGACTGGATTCGTACAGCTATCCATGCAAAGTAGGAAATATGTCTTGCGATGATGATGGGTCACTCTTTGATGATGATGATGGTGGTGGTTGCATCACAGACCCAAGTTCCTGTAACAATGGTTTTGTTGTGTATATAAACGTTGGATCATTTTTTTCTCAGGGTAGCTCAAAGGATAAATGGGGAGAAAAGGGGAAAAATACGGGCGTTGTTGGCAAACGAAGTGCATGCATGCGTAATAATATGATCGTTTTTTATCGGTGTGGCTATTTGCGTTACAAATTTTGAGTCATTGGGTGGATAAAAATATTATGGTGCGATATTGTGTTAATCTGCAAACCATTGAAACGCTGGAAATCATGCCAACATGTAATAAAGAAGAAAAAAACAATTTCAGGCACAAACTTGAAAGGTAAATGTAAATAGCAATATGAGTCACGTTGGCATTATGCAACCAACCCTTCTTGCATCTTTCTCAGAAGAAGACATGAACCGTGATATCTGATCTGCGATGCATAATATTCAGGATATAGCTGATAAAAAATAGTCAATGATTCTTTAAACCAACGACGTTTTTCTTCAAACTCTTTTTTGGTAATAAAATGCTGAGAAAGAAATACGTAAGCAAAAGTGAAGGCATTCAACAATGGAAGAAACGAAGAGTGAGCTGCGGCGACCGGAAATGTTTCTTTGAAGAAACTCACCAGTGTGAACTCCTCCATGAAGATAACAACCGAGAGAGAAAGATTACGACAATGAGATTCAAGTTTCTGGAACAAATAATAAGAAAGATTTCAGGCAAATTGTTTGTGTCTATACATCGCCCCCATTTCTGAAATTTTATGCATTTAAAGTTTATTATCTTGGTACTGCACTGCTGTGAGAATAAAATCCCCTAAATGGGTTCTTTCCCAAAACAGTTCTCATATTATATACTTTTTTAATAAAAAAATTGCAATAAAAAGAGTCTAACTCTTCTTACACTGTCAGTCAGTACTTCTCAACCCGCAGCCAAGATAATTTTTAACGAGACAAACACTATAAGCTAATTAGTATGGTTTCTTTGCTACGTAAATTTCTGCTTATTTCAGCATGCCCCACAGTTGCCCCTTCCGAGCGTAGTTCTCATCCAACTTTTTACCACATCATATTCCTTACATATTACAAGTGTTTATGTATGCATGTGGATAGAATTCTTTGTGAGATTGTTACATGCAAGATTATGGCTGGAGAAGCGCGAGAAATATTCACGTTTTTATTGAAGTTGATTCAGCGAAATGTAAAATCCTTGGCATTTTTTTGCATCTTTGACTTGTTTGCTTACCTTATCGGTCGTTTTCTTCTCCGTGAAGAGTGCAAGCGAGGGAAAGGAAGCGTGTGTGGGAGTTGGCTTTGCCTACAATCAGGTAGTTTGTAGGCGTTGGTATTGTATTTTTACATACATACTTCAAAAAGTTTCTTACACAATCATCATTGCAAGCATCGTCATCATCACAAAAATAATATGCTCAACCGAAGAAAAGAATCAAAATAGGATGGGATGTACGTCTGTATCGGTCACAAGAGCAAATTGGAGCTGAACACATCAACGTATTTATTTTTGCATGTAAACTTAATGTAAGTTAAATTGCTAACCTCGCCGTACAATGCATTGTCACTTGCCAGTACAGAGATTGAATGTAAGAAACATTATGGAGCGCCAACAGAAAGTTACTGAGTAAAAGACATTTAAAGGCATATCTGTACATATTAGGCAAGTGAAATTCCAGAAATTTGAACCAATTATTAGGGATAAATGGACTATTGTATGCAAATTCAACGTATTCCCTCCAATCATGCTTAAACATTTGTCAAGAACGCATACCACATGAAAGTAAGCATAACCTAAATGTAAGTTGTATGTAAAAGAGTTATTTACCACGAGGTAAACGGCATGGACATGGGGGCATAAAATAAACTTTTAGAAAGAACAACTTGAAATAGTTCCACCCAGAACGAGTATACGAAGGAAGGTAATCGTGATTATGGATGATAAATTCTATATTATTCAATGCACTGGTAGTTTTTATGACACCAGCCAACATGGTGTTGCGTAGGACTACTGCATTCCCATGATGATATGAACCGTTTAGTAACCATAATAATAATCATCCGTCCATCTTTTTTCATCCTTGTCCATTACAAAAATACGAGGGAAATGTTTTACGATCCTCTTTTTGCTGAGAAAACGCCAACTTTTGTGGGTTTTGAGGGGATATTATTTCCAGGGCAGTGGCGCGATGCCATTTTTTGTGTGCATTTACGAGCACATAGAAAAGTGCACAGTTTTTCATGTTTTGCATTTTTATATGCAATCTTAACTCCTTCATCATGACAGATAAGAATAATGCAAGCAAGTTATGTGTAAGTAGCTAATAAACACAAACATGATTGACTTGGTTTAACTCTCGACTGGATAGCATGAAAATACGTAGTTGTATGTTACCACGTAGAGTAAAATCATTAAATCCTCACTATCAGTTTAAAGACATGTCAACATTTTGCTTTGCACTCTCCCACAATGATACATCATTATGAGAGATGCCATGCACTTCCAATCCAGTAGTCCAACGAAAGTGTCAGTTTTCACCACCACCACATGCATCATCATAATGTAACATCATCATGCATGTACTTTTAATGCATATTGCATTATTATTGCTCTTACTTGACTGCTAATTTTCTGTACCAGACTCTCACCCGCGCATAAACTACTACGCCTTTACTACTTGAATGCTTTGTTCATCAGAGGAACAATCTTTTTTCCAAACTTAAAATTTACCCAGGTACGTGAATAAGTATGCATGTCTGCTCTCGATTTATCAGTAAAAATTTATTACTATATTTTTTCTACTTCAAAACAAAACTGCCCAGACACTTTGTCGTTATTCTTAATTTTATACGTTAATTGAACCCAGAGTTTGCTTGTCTGACATCTACATAATGCATTCCTGTCGAGTGTTGATAGTGACGAAAAAAAAGTTCAATTGCATTCTCATAAAAAATAGACGGTAGTGTACATGATGCATGCATATAGAAATATGAGAACTCATTTCTAATCACCATCATTTACAGACATGAACTGAACATTAATATGGACAAAAATTGACGATTTTTATGAGGAGAAGCAAAGTTAATGGACTCAGAAAATTGGAATATTATTCACCCCTACTACTCTTAAAATCTCATATTATTCTCTCCGTTAAAATAGCATAGCGTACACACACGCAAACAATCATGCATCAAGTAAAAATATACCTTGAGCCTCCGTCTCCCCTATTCATCCTCCTAGCAGTCATCATCGTTTACGTTGTTCTCATATTTCGCTTACGTCTCATGTCTGTACATCGAATCCCAAAAAGAACACCTAAAATCCATTTCACAGGTGCACTCATCATCAGATACGGTAGTGTCTCTCAGTCTCATCATCTACGAAATGCAACTTATTCATCTAAAGACGAACTGAAAGCAAATATGTAAATGCTGATTGCACTTGACTTTTGTAAAAATAGACAGACTTAAGATTTTGATGACTTTCCTTCTTCCTGTCTAGAAAAGCTGACAATACGCTATTAAATTTTGACTCTAAACGATGGCAGGTCAAGTTGCTCTCTTTTAAGACAAACGACCATAATGACGGATTACATCAAGTTAATCCCATAAATATTCACATTAGGGAGCCCATTCTCTTCTGGTTTAATGCTGATAGTTGTCGTGTTTGTGCGGATTTTCCTGGCGTGTTGTTTTAAATCCCAACGAACAAGTTACCTGAAAACCATGTAAACGGCTTAGACGATGGCACGAGACAATATACTAATGACTAATAATGGGAGTTGTCACGTGGAAAGGATCATTTCCTCTTTGGTTGGTTACGGTGAGAGAGACTGCTGAGCTAAAATCGAGAATATTTTCAACTGCCAATTTAATGAGTCTACATTAATGAAACATCCATTAAGCGTAATCAACGTTCAATGTAAATCGACACTTGTTCTAAATTCCAATACTAATAGTCAGCCTGCAAATAAACAGGTAGGCATAATGTAATTTACAGGTCATTTTACTTTTAACGGTGTAACTCAATCCTTTTTAAAATCAGCAGAAATGAAAACGTTTGAAGAAAGACAAACATGATCCAACAAGCACAACTTTAAGAGCGTTTTGTTACCTAAGTAAAAGTTGGCCAATGTCTCCATTAACTCATTACGCTCAAGAGACACTAAGCAATGTCTCGTACTGGTAGTGAGCATTGAGGATGTTGGTGATAATATGCATAAATGAGCTGAATCAATGTTCAATGTTAGTTGATCTGATGACGGTGATAGTGGTGATTGGTGATGAATACAGATAGAGATAGGGTTTCGAACAGGGTCAATCTGGTTGGCTGACTTGAAGAATTTTTGACCGTTGCATGAAATTACCGATCATCATGAGATGAGACATCAATGCACTTTTTCATGAGATCATGAGCATCAGAAAAAAGAAGGACGTAGAACGTCGAGAAATAAGGACGGCGCAGATTGGAAGTTTTGACGAAATTCATAAAAATACGAGATATCACTAAACATTGTATGCTACGTTAAGTTATAAAGGACAAGACAAACACAAGTTATACTGCTAGTTAGGTTTGCATATACAATACATACACATACATATGTGGTAAATTGATGTATCATTTCCTACCTAAAATATGGCATGCATGTAATAATAAGAATTCAATAAAGCAAAGTAGGTAATCCAAGTACATTAATAAATCAGACGTAATTGCTGTGCTACATAATGTGCATATTGGTCTTTTGGAATTTGTAGTAATCCATCATCGATAATCATACATTATATTTAAATATTGACACTTTTTTTAAATCAAGAGACAGGATTATACAGGAAGATGAAATGAAATGGAAATTGGAGTTTGGAGTCTCGTTCAGTGTTCAGCGAATCTTTTGACTACGTCAATTCCTTTGAAAAAATGATGTTGCAGTATTCATAAAAAACATGACTTATTATTGGCAAAAATATTGTTCTCTTTTCACTGTAACGCTGAGTGCTAATTGTTGTTTACAATGAGACATAGATAAACTATAGACAGAGCTGTCACTACTTACAATCAGATAGTGCTACAATTACCAATATGTACACTTGCATGTATATTGATGCTGTATTGTCTTTTAAAAAGTAATTTATATATATTTACATGTTATTGTAACCTGGCAAGCAAGTTTTTTAAACAAGCACCACTCTGTTTAAGTACAGATTACATACATGAAGTGCAGTCAGAGAAACAGTAAAAGAAAGCATGTTACAATATTACAGGGATTTGTCCACTGCACCCAGAAATACATTTTATTGCAAACGTTAGCTTGGCAAACATATCCACTATCGCGTGCTCGTCGTCGTGAGAATCATTTCAGCTTACGTAAATCAGAAATCCACAGCAGATAAGGTGGTGTTGAATGATGAATTACATGAATATCCTACTTCAAACAATGAGAAATTCTGCGACGTTCTTACAAAGCATGAAAATGACAAGTTAAACCCAATACAAATTCGGTATTGCATTAAATGCAATAGGTATTACAGCGTGTTCGCATCACATGCATTTCAGCCAACAAAAAGGATTTATTTTCATTCATTTTTATTTATTTTCTCCGACAGAACAAGCCATCATGACAAATTAGTGTGTAGCATGATGCCCCAAACAGACACTTCATGTCCCAGTTTTAACAACGATGCAAACTTTCCATTAAAGTCATTTCTTTACTTTTCGCTACTATCGAAACATAGTCACCGACATGTTCCCGGATAGTAGAAAATTCTGCAACATATTACATGCATGTGCATATATTTGCGCGTACATTTTATCGTTTCAGGAAATTCTGGAAAAAAGTTCATTTATTTCAAGCACAAAATGCAAATAAATAAGCTTGAACAATAATTGAAAGCTTGCTCGTTGTCCCCACTCTGCCCAATTTTACCGCTTCACTGGAATGGTTTGTGTCGTATACTTTTTTATCTGATTATGCTAATCTCAATAAAAAAAGTTGAAAGTCAGAAATAAGTTGCAGTTCAACCCTAACCTAAAGTTGGTTGAAGATGAGTGTTTTATATGCTTTACCCCATTTATTACAGACTCTGCTCTCTGATTTCTGGATCGTTGATCGTGTAGGCACGTCAATTATCAAGTCAAGTCATAAGGTCAGAATCAGAATATTGTTGAAACGAGTTATTTCTTACTCTGAGCAACGATATTTTACAAACAAATTAAATATTCTGCTTGTTGTTGTTCAACAAAATGAATGTTACGGAAATTCTTTTGGTCTCATGGCAGAATATATTTACTCAGTTAGAGTTGCCGTTATTATTAGTAAAGTTTCCCGCTCGTTTCTATCTCTCGGACTGAATAAAATTGTAAAAAAAAATAAAAAAATGCAGACGCAATGTTCTCCACTCAAATGATTTTCATTTTGTAGATAAGAAAAGGTTTATGATCGTTTTTAGCCCTCAGTCCTCATCTCCATATTATTATTATTATTTTCCATCCAAAATCCAAAACTCCAGTAACGCTCGCTTCTCTTGTAACTGTTGATTTTTTTGAAACATGGTAGGTACATTAAACCAGCAGAAAGAAATCATTGTGTCGCCGCCTAATATTATAATAGCTGGCTAATATTATAATATGTATATTTTTAAGTTTATAACGATCGTTTTCGATATTAGTACTCGTTCGTAATAAATGAGCTGCTCACAAGTGTTTACTTTTAGTACTCCAGCCAAGTGTTTGTTATTATGAGACGCCGGCTACATAGGAGGGAAAATGGTTTCATTCTAGAGTGGTGAGGAGGCAGATGTACTTTTTTAATGATTATTGTCAACTAAGCATTTTTTTCGGCAGTCTTAATTTTTTGTTTACACATTATCAAATGTGTCGGACGTTGCGCAATTTTTGCTTGCTAATTTTCATGCTACCTAAAAATCTGAGTTTTCATCCATCTAAATCCAAGTATGTTCATAATGGTCATCATATAGTTTAGTACGAGAGTGTATAGGGATTAAAATATAGATTAATATCAAATATAGTGACGCTATAGATAGGCCATGAACTGTTGTTTATAAAAAGTACGTGGAAGGCGACAACTGTTTAGCACTTTTTTACTGTCAAAATTAATATTGTCTCCACTTTGATGATTCTGTTGCTGGAAGTGCTGAAACGTTTATAATATTTCAAGATTTTATTTCATATTCCCAGTCGCCCTTAACAAATTAAGAAGAGGAATCTATTGTATGTACCACACGTGAAAATTTCATGTACAAATTGTGTTGAGAAAAACCCATGTTGAAGAAATCCTAAAAAACCATTCCAGTATGAAAAAATGATAAATACTCAACGATAAGGTACTTGTTTACTGGTCGAATGGGTGTTTAGATTTCTTAAAATTAAGAAATGACTCACTCGGCCAGAGATACTTTATCATATTTCATTTCCATTCTTCACAATATAATAATGATCCATTTTGGATTCACTTTTCAGTAGTCCTTGCATATTATTAACAAGCATTTGTAAACAATGAACCATATTAAGCCAAATTTAGCTTATTATCTCTATCCTATTGGTAAACAATGTGCACATGCATTCAATATTTATGGATCAGACAATTCTCGGGCAAAAATAAATAGGATTATTGTTCTGATAAAGAAATGGTGCTAATTTTGTGGATGCGTGGGTCCAGTAGAAAGAAAAATCGGTTAGTCATCGGTATGCCTAAGTAAATAGTAAGAACGGCCTCTTTTACGAGGCATACATCTTTACCTATATCGCTTAATCTTTCATTTCATAACGATGCCCTGGGCTGGCCGAGAGAACACTTCTTAAATGATATCATGCTAAATGAAGTAAACTGCATGAAAAGTTCAAGTTGAGAATTCTGGAATTAAAGGAGGACATAAAAACTGTCCTTTATATTGTTTTGTTATTGATCAATTGAAATTTTACAAACAGCAAACAACGCCCAGGGATGCGATTCATTATTAATTTGCTTTTATGCATGCTAAGTACATGCAAATTTAAGCTATCCATTGCTTATCTGTGTTAAGTCTACTCTATCGATCGAACCATGTGCACAGCTTTACATGATGAGCGATTTAAAAAATGCTTGCCGTTATTCCTTTATAGTGCTCAATCTCAAAGGACGCCCCGTCCCAATGCTGCATTATAATTTCGCTGCAGCGATTTCAACAATTGTAGTGATGGATGTTGAGGGTATGAATCGGTGTCAGCACGCAATGATCATATGAATATTTTAGTTCTTGATCAAAGTAATAACAAGAAAATGATGTCTAAAATTCAGATTTATGGGATGGATGAATGTTTTAAGGTGGATTTATTTAAAAGTACTTCAACAATTTACAATATACATACATACACTCCTCTTCCTTGTTTTACCTACTCCTCCTCGTAATCTTGATATTTACTATTGATTTTGTTCAAAAGAAAATTGCACATCTTATCAAATGTCATTTTATTGCTTCTCACAGGATCTCACGGGGTAACGTGAAGCGTGCAGAAAAACTAGAGAGCATCTCTAGTAAAGGTTTCGGCCTCAAAGTTTCTAAAAGGGTGTCGCATTGTCCAAAAACAGGTAACTGCAGATGAATAAATTATGACTTAATTTTCCAATCAGTTCCATAGATGGACTTTGGTAATTTTGTTAGTGAAGGAAATGGTCCAATCAAATATAATGCACTTATTGTATGCACATTGAATAAAAGGGTTGAATTGATCATGATTCATTTTTGTTCATGCAATGAAGTAGTTGCTTATGGATTTTGTTAATCTGTTCTGGTTGCTTCATGCATTTTATTAAAGCACAATTTATTAATCTAACAAAAATATCATCTTTATACCAAAAAACCATGTTTATTTATAACCTAAGCGAAATCATATATATTCTTTTATCATAATTATAGTTTTTACCAACTATATAATAAGGATTTTTCTACACTAGTGAGATTTACGACTTACGACTGCGTTTCTTTAAAAAAACTAGACTGAAATTCGGTACTGCAAACAAAAAAAGCACATTTCCTCGTACCAAATATAATATAACAAGCACATTTCGTTTTCGAAACTTTTTTCTCTTCTACCAACTAAGAACACTTATAAATATAACATGACGACTTGTTACTTACATTTTTTCCAAATAATTATATACCATACGAAAAAAATATTTCTCATTTAATTGATTTACTACATTTATCATTTACTTTAAATGATTCTTTTTTTGGTACACTTGATTATTCGATTGATTCATAATTTCCATTTTTCTACAACTGTAATACCATAATAACATTCTCAGTGAACAGTGAACAGATGCGAGTGGAACTGGCGTTTATAAACTGCGCCTTCCACTCGAATCTGCAGACATTCATGATTAAAAATTGTTAAAAAAACATGTTTCAGACTTATCTCCAACTTTCACAATTGTGAATTATAATGTCTCAGGAAACCCGGAAAAATCTTTTACGTGGCAATGACGTGTGCAAGGTTGATAAACGGTAATATGTTACCTAAATATTACATATAAGTAATACCTATCATTTAAATGGGGCGACATGAGGACACAGTCGTACAACTCCATACGTTTAATATGAGTGCAGCAGGAACAGGGTTAAAAGGATACACTATTTTTTTAATAACAATAATAATAGTAATGAGCCATTTTTATGCTGCCTCTGTAACGCTTCGTCTCCACATCTCTCTCAAGAGATAATTGTATTTGATGCGTTATATATTATGACAAACGTAGCGTAGGTTACGGGATTTACAGGGGAGAGAAAATTGTCTTTTTAAATATGTTCGTTCGTATTCACGAAAGAGTGTGAGAGAGAGTTCAACTATGTCGTCTGTTTGTTTGTTATACTGTTTGCTTGCATTAAATAAGGACACCATTGCAGAAGTTGACGTGTTATTTTTTGACATGTTGATTATTTGACTGATTACAGAGTAAAATAACTAGATATCACTAAAATGATTATTGCAAAAATGATCCCACTTCTCGCGTCTCCTACGATATATCACGAAAATTCGAAAAGGCCCGCTTTTCGGTATCCTTCTCCGAGATAAGCATGACTAAAGAAGGACTGCCAGAGAAAATAACAAGAGTTTTTTAATGGACTGCGTTCTTGTAGTTGTTGTTGTGATATGGGAATTCAATCAAAAATAATCATTCGAGATGCGTATCTGGTTACCTGAGACCGTTTACGTTTATTCTTTTAGGCCTAATGACTCCGTCAGTTGTAGGTAATACGGTGATCGAAGTGGCAACAGGTACTGTCGAGCGGCATCTACGGCGTCGCACTGTTTTCAAACAAAACAGATCAAAAGCGTAAATATTAATCCAAGAGAATGCATATGAAATAAATGCTAGATAGCATAATTTAAAAGTGTGTCCTCGCGAATAGTATGTTAATTTCGTACCGAAGGCTGAGTGGCGTTGGTCTTGAGTTTTGGAGTTTTGTCCCTAAAGAATAATGTCTCCTCTTCTGGCACCGAATTCATTGTCGTTGAGGTTGAGAAAGCCTCCTCTTCCCAAGGTTTGATACGCATCTTTTCTCCAATCGGGAGCAGATGTCCTTCCGTAGTGAAAATGTACTTGTTGAAGTGATTATTGAGGGGATTCTCCACGTCAAATAACTAGAATGTTGTTTAAGCAAAAAATCATGATCCCATTTAATGAAAGTAATCCCTAATTATTACGCATTCTCATTAGCAGAAGTAATAGAAACGTACCAGATATAGATATTTGCAAGTTTCTGAAAGAAAGAAACTTTCCATGCGATCCTCCAAACTCATGTCCAACACATCATGAACTGTGGCGTATCCACATTTGGCCTTGGCGTATGTGTTTAAACTCTGGACAATTTCTCTACCCACATGTAGGTAAAAGGGATTCTTTGTTGCCTATCGTAGAAAAAAGTAAAAATAATGAGCTTGTGACAAGATTAAAACAATGATTCTCAGGTCAAGCACGGTTTTATTTCATTGCATGGCATACCCGGTAGAGAATATATGTCGATTCGATAAGCTCAGGTCGGAGTGGATAGAAACTGACGTCGGGGCTGAGTCTTTGCCAATTAAATCTTTCCGGTAGGACGCCATATCGTTTCCATACGTTGTAATACCATGCGTGAGTGCAAATTGCTTCTTCAATGTCGCCAATTAATACCTGCAAGTTTAAAAGTATAAATTGTACAATATTGAATAGTAATTGGCATGTAGAATAAGGCATGCGTTATAATTGCCAGAAAATCACATACTTGAACGGCAGGGAAAGAGGCTTGAAGAGCGTCTATCCAGTAGGTATAAGTATTACCACTATGCATATCCACATTTACATACAAGGGATGATCTCCGTAGCCTGAATTGCATTGAGGTCGACTGCAAAAACATAAAAAGAGATAGAGAAATGAATACATACTGCTCATTGCTTAAAGGAATTAAAGGAAACGTGAAATCTCTTAATCTGCATACCCTCGTCTCAAATACTGCTTGATTACGCTGTATGATTCATTGAACATTTGGTAGTCTTCTTCCTCTCCAAACAGAATGTACGATTTGAGCAAATATTCAAAATATGAGTCTAATCCAGCACCCAAGCCGCTGAGTCTACCAACCCATTGCCCTGTCTTGGCATTGATAACGTTTCCTGCAAATACAAGACAGCGTCTTTGTAATATTTCCCATCTCTACCATTTCGCACATCTTGTCATGAAAACATTTTTGAAAACAAGGTTTACCAAGCAATCCCGTTGTTTTCGCTCTGGCACTCCACAGAGCGCGGTTGGCTCGTCGTGCCATTGATTCGTATATTGGATCACCTAGTAATCTCGACAGCGCACCGAATTCCAGGAGCAGAGATCCGGCTCCGGCTGTACACGTCTCGCCACCTTCATCCACCGTTCCTTTCCTCAAATTTACCTGAACAGGAAGATGCGACAAAAAAAGAACGGGCTCAAATTATCATGTTACTTTCTCCATTGACGTACTTGATTTATTTAGTTCATAGCGGCGGGTGACTTACCCGTGGATATGGAATTCCGGTTATTGATTTCTGAAAAGCTGGTAGTAAACGCGATGCTAGGTCGTGTGCCAATTGCAACAACTGTCCATTATACCAGGACGGTCGAAGGTCTTCCCCAAACATGTATCGGCCCTCTTCCATGAACATGTGGGCAGATAAAAGGCCACCAAGTAACCTGTGCACAGTAATTAATCCATTATCAATTAATGACAGAGGGCTGTTGTCAACAATTTTACGAGCAGACGAAAGTGTATCAGTCTCTTGCGAAAGAAAAAGAGTTTCATCATTTCATTACCTGATATTGGCTTCAAAGACTTGAACCGTGTTTTCTTTATCGAAGGATACATGATCAATGACCAACTGAAGAGCTCGGTGAAATTCGCTAACGTTTCCTAGCACAGCGAGAGTATCCAATGAATCGATTAGCGTTAAGCAGTAATCTCCGAGCACATCGTTTATGTTAATATTGGACCTGTTTATTTAAAAACAAATGGGAAATGGAAGAAAAGTTTAAGTGACAAGTGGGAAGAGAGAAAAGTTATTTTCGTCTTTTTATGCTCCTCCACTCATTACGCTAGCATGACTTTGTCCTATTTCTACATATATCTGTGTAGCTTACGGATTCTCATGATCTGGTCCTCTTCCTATGCAATGAATTGGATCGAGTTCGTCCATTGGAAAGGCATATTTCATGTAGCCATCATATCCAAAGTAGAACATCTTCTTGACTTCCTCCAACATTTCCAGTCTCATTTTCTCTGTGAAAGAGCCATATTTCTGATCCAGCCTATCATAGCTGTGACTGAATATGTTGAACGCTTGTAAAGACACGGGCACGAATGTGAATACAAGTAGGATGAGAATCGTGGCGAGACCTGTCGTTCCATTCCTTCGCAGTAATGATCTGCTTTCTCCACCGCCTCCGCTACTACTTCCCTTTCTTCTTTTCACATAATTATTGCTTCCGACTAGTGGTCTCACCATTGCTCTTATAACCTCTGTTGTTGATATTACAGGCCACATTTTTTCCGTATATGTATATAAAAAAATCTTAGCAACCTATTGCACGATGAATTGATTGACTTGAGTGAGAGTGTGGTGAGAATTTATCCGCTTAAAACTGTTTCACTGCCTTAACTGATAATTACAAATTACAATTTGTTGTAATATGTATATATATATATATATTTATACAAGTGTCAGGAATCTTATTATGCAAAAACTGGACGACACGAAATAAATTTTCAACTGATACACAAATTGAAACTAGACTCAGTAATATGTATATAGTAATTAATAATTAGCCTATATATTATCTGTTTCCGCTGGAAAAATGGTGTAGAAATTATAATATTTTTAGGACTACATTATAATGGAAAATTATCATTATGTTTTACAATGTTGCTGTTGATGTAGGGAGTATATAACGACGCGACTGAAAAATATAAATAGCTGAAGCGTTGCGCATTGCATCTTCAAGTTACAATGGCAACCAAGTAAACCGTTACAGCCAGGCTGAAGCCAGCTAATATCAAATGTCAAGACAATGCCATTTCCCAGAGTCTACGATTACATTTCTTCAATGAGTACAACGAGATTTAAGTAAAATATTATGCATTGTCGTTGCTTAAAACTATGTAAATTATCCGATTGGTTCATCAACCATTATCCTTACTAGTGCGGTTTCAAGCTATATTGCTCAATTTTTGTCTGTCAAGGTTACAAAGGGAATTTATTTTACTTCATCTATAATCTCCTTACGCAATCTTTTATTTTGGCTATGTAATTAATTTCTCAGTGTACACATATATTTTATCGATAGATTTCATCGTGAAGGTTGCAGTTAACTCATTAATTCCTTTCAACAACGGCAATTAAATTCAAACAGCCACGCAAAATATATTTTCTCAAGGCAGCCGTGTAATAAATTCCATTCCCTCTTTAAAAAAACAATTGTCTGTGGGAGGAAAGCTAAAGTATATATGTATGTATATATCTTCTATCTAACTAGCAATCATCCAAATAAATAAATACATGTAGTCGAATTGAAATATGCAGTTTATTGCGAAAATAAATAAATTTTCTCCTAGCGAGACGTAAAGAATTTATTATATAGCACTATTTCTACTCTGGCGTAAAAAATAGCCGGGTGAAAGTATGGCTTCCGTTTTTGTTGTGTGTACTATATACAGCGTACACACAGACAGCACTGGAAATGAGATGCTGTGTTGCGCTTTCTTCCTTCTTTCTCTTTCGCACTCACTTTCTCCTCTTTCTCTTTTCCTTTTCGCTCAAAGCCCTTTTCCTTTCACTTTCCCAGGACAGGATATTATTGTTCTAGTTAAATCATCAACGTGTTTGTTCCATCCTTGTCATCACTTTCTGAGTACCGTTCATCATATTAAATTGTACTCACACTTTCATCCTCTGTATAACATATCTATATGGCGATGGTTATGATGATGATGATGGTGTTGGTGGTGATGATAATAAAATCACTTTCTACTCTATCGCTTCTCTATTTATTCCGCTCGGTGTCATCATGAGTAGTTAAACTGGCTGCTTCCTCTAATAATAATGAATGCTTTTTCTGGAACATCACTTTTCCCCGTAATGTGTTTACTGTTTGATGAGGGTCGGTAATGAAATAATGTGTAGGTAGCGAGAGGAGGAAATATATTTATAGCCAAACTTTCTCGCTACTTGTTGGCGAATAGTTTATTATGAGACTTTTGCTTTCTCTCTCAATCATGGTATTCCGCCTCCTCCAAATTGCTGCAATCTCCACTTATTTTGCTCAACTCATCCAGAAATTCTGCTGGTCTAAATTTGGGATGTCCAGAGTTTCCCCGTATTGTTATCTATTGCCTTTTTGCAATATGTTTTACGAATTGAATTATGCACAGCACCACATCTTGTCACTTTCTTTGGTAACTGGGTTCAGCATCCATCGACGGGCTTCACAAAAATAACACAAAAACATGAACAATTTTAAATAACCTACCACACAGTTAAACTTGACTACTATATTTAGATTACACTTTGCTTTCACAACTTTTCAGGTAACATACGTTACGCAACCCCTTATGAACTCAAAGCAAATGTCATTCACAACGAAAGGGACTGCAATTGATACAAAAAACTGGAGGTGGTTCAGAGATACAATTTGACAAAGCCCTTTTGTTCTTAAGTATTTCTTATAAGAAAACTTAAAGTCACATTAAAAGGTAATATGAATATAAAAGCCACTTTGGCCTCAGCATCATCCGAGGGCCACGTTACCCCTTTACGAACATTAAGAAATTTATTAATAGTATTTTATGTAACATGTTCCCTTAATTAATTGGGAGCTATGCAGCGTAAAATGTCAAGTAGAAAAAAGGGACATTGCGTTTTGAATAGGTCCATTTCGCTACTAATTTAATATCTTTACCTGTACATCAATATGCTTTTGCATATATCATCATAAATTTTATCATGATTAAAATCTCAAATGCCACAATTCTATATACTATCAGCACCTTCCTAAAAACATTCGCGTCATCGTTATCAACAACACGACTATGTGTTCTCAAAAGTTCAAGCAGTTATTATCGCCATTTGTTATATAAAAAAATCTTATTCCCTTTCATATAAATCAGCAAAAAAAGGGTGAATGGGCGACTGACAAAAGCGTAATAACTAATCTGACTAGTTTCGTATTTTTTTATGTTCTTCTTGCTAATGTTTACTTGCACTTTTTGTTATGGCATATAGCTAATATAATGCATAATGTTTATCCTTTGCAACAATCAACGCCTCATTCCTGTCACCCTCTCTGTCATCTTGCAAAAAAATGCTTGCATCATTGTTAACTGTTACATTGCGCTTTCTTGTATACGTTACGCATGTTCCCAAATTGTCAATTATTGTTAGAAGTGTAATGATAACACATTAATGTTTAAATAGTTCATCGGAACCAGTCCACGACTGAAATCGCCCCCAAATAGAGTGCATCGTCTTATAGTAAGTAGTAATAATGCACACACCTATGCTTACCCGCAATGACTTGGGCTTAAATTTGCAAACTATTTGCCTCAAAGTCGACAACAGGAATTTGTCTCTTGCACATTAACGAGAATTGTACACGGTACGTTGACTTTTATAATACTCCACTATTATCCGTCCTGACAAAAATATTTTGCAATGCTACTGCTTTGCTACTGCTGGTGAGAATATTTTGGCAATTAAAAATGTAATTGAAGAAAGGGAAATACTGTACAATAATAACTTAATTTTCATTACTGCATAAAAACTGAGCGATAAACCTCGTTCTGTCACTCATTTGCACATATACACACACAGACACAATATGCACTATGTATAAATGCTCAAGGTATTTACCAGTGTCCCTTCTCACTAATTTTTATCACTTTTTAAATTGAAATTTTCATTTGGGCATGTTTCCCCTTACCTATATATTTCATTAGTGTGCCAGTGCTAGGAATATTATATGACGATATTTAATTTCTGTTCGTGGCCATGATATTGCAATTATAACTGGCTAATATAGAATGGTTTTAGAAAGAGTACTAAAAATGATCTAGTAACGAGGAATGGATAGTCAAGTGCAAATCCTGTGTACACGTATATTGGCATTTGTCTCGTGTATGACAAGATGATGATGATGACGATGAAGATAATGATGGTAAAGTAAAACTGCTCCTACTACTGCATATCATGTCGAGTGCTGCAGTAGATATGACACATAACCCAATAGTAATGATGATAATAATGTGAGTGCATGTACATACAAATTTCATTCAGTTTTAATTCTTTTGGTACAATTTTGCTCACACAGGCTCAGAGCGGACAAGAGTCCTATTAAAAGCCACAAATTACTTTATACCTGCATTATTATAATCATGGGGATCATTACAGCGTACAAAGTGTATCTTGGCGTGATTTGGACATAGTTATCTTTATCGCAGAGCTCAGGTATAGGCACAGTAAACCAAAATTGCTTTTTTGTTACCATAACGCAATATGCTGTATTATTAGCTTATGAAATAATGTAACAATTTTGTACGCGTAGCAAAGTTTAATAGAACTGGCGATAATAATAATAATAATAATAAATAGGCTTGCACGTACTAACCTTTCAAAATCTTTGCACTGCTGCTGCTGCTGCTACTACTGGTGTGACGTTAACAATCATTTGTATTATATCGTCCTAACCAACAAAAACAGAAAAAAATCACTTACGAAAACGGTGCACACAAACATAGTTATCAAAGTAACTTCACAAAAATGTGGCAGAGAAATAATAGTAACAGATATATAGAAACTGGTGTAAATTTCCTCTTTACAGTACTGCGCCGAGTACTGCACACTTTTATCTCTCTATATTATGTTATATGAACTTTGTGTTTACTATACATAATATTATAACATTAAATAATATTTAAGTGCTCACCACCACACACTATTTTAAAGTTAAAAAAGTTAACTACAATTATATGTAGTTTTTGTGCTGCTCCAAGTCCCCTACATGTTGTAGCTAGAACGACACATACACACAACAGGGCAAATCTCACACATCTCCTCACAGGAAAGATGCATGTACGTGGAATTTATTGTTGTTATTATTAACTTCATCGCAAGGCTTAACTACTATCATTATTTTTTTCGTATTGTCTTTGTATGAGTGTGTGTTTGTGCGTGTGTGTATGTGTGTATAGTGGCAGCAGGGTTATAATATATTCATCATGATGATCATCCTCAATTATCTGTGTACTGTGTGCCTATGCCTTTTTGCCTGTCTACGTATTACACACACAATGCCTACACAAATACCTTCACACAGCCTTCTTGATGGTCGTCGTCGTCATCGAAATCTCCTTTTCAGCCTGGGATTCTTGTTATTATTACATTTTGTTGATAGAAGGGGAAGGGTGAAGATATATGTAGAAAAAAATGGTGTATGCACATATACAGATATATATGTATGCACCTTTTATATAAAAACCCTTTCAGGTTTATTCTTATTCTCCACCACCTTTTACAAAGATTATAGTACTAACTATTTACTGCGACGACATGATGATGATACCACCACCAATCCATCCGTAGTGGCGATACGTAGAAATGTTGAATCTTGGCAGTATTATAGACATACAAATGTACGTGTGTAATATAATGGCAAACAATATTATTTTCTCTGCGTATTACATCTCATCTCTGCCTGTGTGTGAATGCATGCATTGTACGAGTTTGCATCAGAGTTTAATTGGATATTATATGGTTGTAGATGGGCTTTTCGAGCTGTAATAAAATATGTAGACGCTATATATAATATCCACTGCATATTATCAGTGAACAATAAGTAGAGTAAACGGTTAATGTGAGTATACGCGAGTAAAGTAGTCATATTCTCTCTTTTTTCATCTTCTTCATAGGCACTCTGTTTTCGTTGTTTGCTCACTGATTAGGCATGTCTTCTGCAAACGTATTTGAAAAGATTTAACCCTTTTTTCATTTACAGTTTACACTGCTTTGCTGGCATTGCTGGCTTTCTTGTTGTTTTTGGAAGAACGGTGGTGGTGCGCAAACATTATTTAATGCGAGTAAGTGCCGTCTTGGACGGACACTCACGTACTATTGATCTTATTACTAAGAAGCTTTTTCGTAATAAGCAAGCACATTAATTCGTAGCAGTGTGCATCATCATCATCATGTTTGCAGACTTATTGAGAGATTGTTAAAGTGGTTTACTCTGCTACCATCACCAACCACTGCTGCCTTACAAATCAACTTCCTTATTGTCATTGTGCACTTGTATGTATCTGCACACATAATGATTTAATGCATCGATGGAAAGGTGTTTGTTACTTGTGTAGTAGTATCATTTTTCTAAACAAATAAAAGAAAACATGTTCTTTCTGCCTCATGTCATGATGCATGCCTCACTGCATAACACATTGGTATTGGTTTGGCATGCTCTTTGCAAGTGACAGGTGATGCTTGGCATGTTTAATAAGAAGCATAATGATGTTTTCCTCCGAATGTTTTTGCAAAAATCATTGTCCCTTAAACAAGTCAACACTTCTATGAAAATACTCACCACTCATTTGCCGGTTCGCCGTGTTTTCGCGAACGACTTGGCATTTTGCTTGAGTTTGAAAAGTATCTGCCACATTGCTACCGTTAATTAGGAAAACAACCGTTTTCATTATACATGGCATCTAGAAAAGAGCATTGCATGAGTGAGGCTTTCGGGTGAATGCATGTTGGAGCACTATGCCACGTATTCATCATTTCATTCATATTAAATAATGTTTCCATGAAAGGTTACTACTATTCATCATAACGTAACATTGTTATGACAACAGAACTAGTGCAAAGTCAATTTTGTACTAGTACAGAAATGGCAAGGAATAAAGAATAGTTAAAAAATAAATTCAAATTCAAGCAACATGAAGCCCAGTGATGTATTACCTTGTTAGCATTTCCATAAACTGACCATCAAGCTTTCCATGCGTATTCACACGGTTACCCAAGCTGTAAATTTCTAGAACTTCCTTCGTTTTATCGTTATAAATTATAAAAACTCAAAGGAAGAGCCGACTCGAGAAAATGGAAAGAGCATTGAGTACGTTCATTTTAAACTTGAGAAACCGTTATGGATGTTATGACGCTGTAAGTGGGAAATATGCTAGTTGCATGTAGTTTCGAGTATTTTTTCATTTGTTTTGAGAGTTCGTTCAAAAAGGGAGAAAATGCCTCTAAACGAGCCGGTTATACTACATGCCAGAAGTGATGTAATACTTAAATAATGTCGCTGTTACATATCTGTTGACTCTTCCTGTTTACAGGTTATCCTTTGACAAATTTGATGGTTTCTCTGTCTTCCTGGAGGTGTAGGTAGGTGTATGATCCTGGAAAAAAACTGTTGTAGGTTGCTGCTGACTTTTCATGTTCATTCGAGAAACACATAAGTCATTATATTCTGCCAAGTGAAAGAAGATTTTCAAGACGCATAGCATGAAAATTTTGTTATGAAAGCTACCTTTATTGTTATTGTTATAAAACGCAAGTTCCCACGCAAAGCATCCCCATAGATCCTTACGAATTTCTCGGAAAGATAGCATTCACACCAATTTACCATCTCTCTAGCTTTCTAATTGCGCATACACCATAAAAAGCATACATCCATGTACATTACACAACTCATATAAATTTTTTATAGACATACTGATTGCAAAACGACTCATTAGAGATTGATGGTTATATGGAAACAGTGGGTTGGACTTTACGTCCTACAACAACAACAATAACAATCATACAAGAGAGAAAAAAGTATTTTTTATTGATTTTAGAAGTGGAATTAAACGACCTGCAGCTTTATTTTCCTTTTTTCTCATCAGTTATTTGTTGTACTCGTACAGAATGCTTTTGTATCCTGTGAAAAGCTTCAAGAAGGAAAAAGTAGTACACGTATGCGAAGAGCAGTTTTTTAAAATAGTTTATAGTGGAGAGTAGAATTCGGAAGTAGACAGGGCGAAAGGAGCTCATCACAATGTGAATTTGAGACACAGGATATAGCCTGGCATTGGAGTATGTCGTGTGTTTTGTAAACTAAGTTGTGAGTATGAAATGGGAAGTAAATCGCAGTGTCGCGCAATGGAGTAGACTTCGTGTACATTCGTTCACATGATATCAGAGAGAGAGAGACTTCCTCCAAATCCGCGTTCTCTTTCCACACTTGCACTTCTTCTCCCTACTTTCCACTCCTGTCTACATGTATCTCTCTTTACTATTGTGCGTCTACTACTACTACAACTTCTTTCTTTCTTTCTTGTTATGTCTTTTCCCTGTCGTGTCGGTCCGCTTTCACTTGCCAACAGCAGCATGTCGTGCCGTATGCGAGCAGATACAGTGCAGTTGAGTCGGTGTGTGTGTGTTGGCTTATGATGTGACGTAGGCATGTGTGTGTGGGTATTGGGCGGATGTGCACCACTACTCTCAAGGTTTCAAATTTAATCTCTCAGTTCCAAACTGGTGAATTTCTGTGATTCAACGCTGGAATCTGGAATGATTTCCGTTAATGGACGTTTAAAGACGGGAGGAGAAGTGTCAAAGCTCAAGTTGATAATTTTGCTGTGAACAAAATAAATATAATACACAAGTATTTGGAAAGTCGCATTCGCCAAATTCTCTCACTACTGTTCTACATACCTCCAGTCTCGTACGTCGATTTTTAATCTAATCCCTTTTAGAACTGCAGGGATCAGTCCTAGACTGTAAAAGAGATAAGAGAAAATGAAGACAGTCCCATATATCCCGACTAGTGAAAATTGAAATTAAGATAGCATCATTAATTTCTTATCTATAATTGGATTTTCGGAACAAATTTAGGTATATTGTAAACTTTATGCGTAAATCATAAATAGTTCGTAGGCGTGAAGTTGGTGAAAAACCCTGCCTGACGAATTAATTATTTGCTGTTATTAGCTAAAACTATTTATAGAAACAATCATTTGAAACATGGCTATTGAAAAAAAGTTTAATACCGAGTTTATTAAGCTTGCATGAAGAATCATGCATGTCCAAGTCTGTTTGACGTTTCATGTCGAGCAACTTTCAAACATCTAGTCTAGGCATCAATATCCAGTTCATATTATGTATCTAGAAAACATAAAATGTACCTACAGTACAATTAAAATATGTAAATTATTCGTACATCTTTCCCATTTAAAAGTCAGTTTTATTTAAAAAATTTTAATGATTGGAAAAATGTTTTATTGATCATTTTACATTCAAATATATTGTGCAATATTACTATTGTGTCTACCCAAAGGCCAAGTGTCATGTTGCAATAATTCATGAATTGCGAAATATTGTATAATAAACTGAGAATTTAAAGAAATTGCGGATTTTATTCAATGTCTCATGTCACACTATACTTTATTTGCCAAAGTGACAGTGGCGCAGGTTGGGCATTAGTGAAAGTTATATAAAGACAGAAGTAAGCTACAGCCAAGCTAGACTAACAACTGACGGGATAATTTGGTGATTATCTAATTGTCTCAAATCGATTCACGTCCTTTGCTCTTTAACAAGGCTCCGCTGTATTTTAGAATGGGATAGATAAATCGATTGGACGAGACAAAAACTTACTATGACCAATTCATTTTTAAGTGATAGGTGTACCTTGTGTGCATTTTTGTGTGCGTGTGTGTAAATTACAAATAAACGAGAAAGAAGACTCAAACAAACAGTTCAATTTACCAGAATATGAAGTAGTTACAAGACTAGAAGCTATACAGTATTTTATTTTATACCAGTTTGAATTTTAGTCGCCAAAATATATTATATCAATGCACACCGGTGTAGAATAAGTGTGGACAAAGTAAACATTTTTTGTTCTGGTGTCCGAAGAATGCAGTGCTAATTTAAGCCAACGTGTTGTGTACCTACCTGAGTAATCTCTGAGGGAAAGCATCACATAATTTACAGCGAAATCATTATGGGTAAGTATCTCCAGGTATGTACAATGTATGCGTATTATGAACACTATATGATATTGCAAGAAGGAAATTTTCCCATGTACTTTCACTACTCGTACCATATCCATTTCCGTGCAACCCTTTTTCTTCTTGCTTAAGTGTAATTTAAAATTACCTTGAAATTACTTTTCATATTAGCAAAACAAAAAGGTACGCATTGAGTAAAAATAAGCACTCACTATGACTGTCAGGCTGTCAATGTGAAAGTTGCAAACTGCGCACTTTCTCCATTTCCTGTTTTGAGCAAAATCATTATTGAACAACATTTAGCAGTTATTTTGGAGAGGAAGCTTTCTCCTGAAGAATGTTCATCACCGCACTTTTTATCCCCTTGCCTCATGCCTTCTCCAATTTACATATTTAACATGCACATTCCTTCTTAAGTAAAAACCATAATAACCTGTCATTTTCAGGGAAATCGGTGAAAGTACCCATAGACCACCGGGTCTTTCTCTACCTTAGTCCATGTCATTATTATTGCCATTGCCCCATTTTCACCTACCTACATGCATTTCATATACACACGTCATCATTATAAAATTATGGCAACTCATTAAAATACGGAAATGATTCCAGAGTCTTGAATGACATGACAGACACAAAAATCCATCCTCCAACATTTACCCATCCGTCCCTCTGAATTTCTCACCAAAAGAGAAATTACCTGCAAATTCATTTCCACTTCCAAATTATGGGGACCAATGCCACTAACAAAGGGCAAAGCAATGCATACATGTTTTTTGCATGCATAGCTGGTAATGGATCTACAAAACAACAGATTTTGTCCATAAAACACGCACTTGGCGTATACCATCACTACTGTATTATGTACTCGTCTCATCCTCGGATAACATTATCTATTCTTTCTTTCTCTCTCTATCGCTCTATAAACTAGAGTGAGTAGTAGTAGTGGTGGTGGTGGTGCAATCGCAATCGCACACGATATTTTAGAACAAGGGACAACCTTTTTTGCCATTATTTATGCATGTACGCATTTCACTCTTAAATAGAGCTTCCAATATAATATACCGTCCATCTCTCTCCTATATACTCCTCATACATATACCCACCAAACCAACAGACTTTTACACAACTACATTATCTTACGATATGACGACGACCACGACGATTTGATGATGCATTATTGTACCGATATGCGATGATGGCAATAGCAAAAATGTGTAAGTGTCGTTATTATAGATAGATAGACAGACAGATAGCTCTGGTGATAAAAGGGTTAAATGGCTCTTCTCTTTCTGTATGTGTACGTATATGTGCTTACTACTATATGGTCTATATGTGTGTAGTTGTAAATCCTACAAAAACAACAATCCCACCATACATCCATAATAAAAATACCTAATGCAATATCTATCTAGCCACTATCTACGTAGGTTTATATAAGTACATTTTACTACATTATAGGCTATTGCACTCATTTCTTCTTCTTCTCCTTCTTCTTCTGGCATCACGATCATCCTCATCATCATCGCCTCACATTTTACAATAGATGCATTGCTTCCTTCTTCTTCTCCTCCGTCCTCCTCTCTTTCTTGTTGTTGTAAAGTAAAGTAAAGTTGCAATGCAATGCTCAATATTATTATAGTCGCATAGAGAGTGGCATTCACAGTTCAGTCAGCGAAGACTGCACATTTTATTTCCCAAAAAACATACACATACACACACTCTCTCTCTGGTTTCTTCACTATATACCCATACGACTACTACTTCAAACTACAAAGCGAAAGAAAGCAAGCAATACTACTACATTCAACATACATTTATATTTGCACTACCAAAAAAACCAATCTACTTTACTACAAAACAAAAATACAAAATACTACTACATACATATATACCAAACTTCACACCAAACCAACCACTACTACTACAGCTACCAGACATTCTAAAATGTTATATACCAATAGGTAATAAGAAAAGGAATACTCTCTCTTACAACTTTGCTAGAAAAAAAAATTAATAATAATAATATGCTGGTTGATAGTTTTGATAGAATAGCTTTAAGAGATATTAGAATAGTTGGTGATGTTGCAAGATGTATAGACGACATATCCACACACGTACATGCTATGAACATGTACATATATAAAATAATGTGAGCATATCTCTAATATAATGTTGTTGATGTGAACATAAAAGTTATAAAAAAAATCTTTTTGTGCACTTTTATTAAGCTCACGTAAGTACACCACACCAAAAGATATATAGAGAGATAGAGGCAGACACACAGACACGAGCAGGACTTTTTCTCTCTCTTTTTTTATTGCAAATTAAAAAATACACAAGACTGTAAAAGTGTGAGATTACACCAATAATATATTATTATTAGAATGGTTGGTTGTTGGTAGTAGTAAGTAGTGGCAGAGAGTGTTCAGGAGGATCATCATCATCATCACCGTCTCATAATGGTAATAATAATAATAATAATATGTTGATCATCATCATCATTATTATCATGATGATTTCTCTTGTTTACTTTTTCTCTCTCTTTTTTTGCTCATCATCATCATCCTCATCGTTTTCTTGTTGTTTGTTGGTGGTGGCGATGATGGGGAAGATTCACTCACTCTGCAGCAGCAAGTCTGACTGAGAGTGGATATAATAATAGTAATGGTTAGTTAGTTAGTTAATACGACATACTAGTAGTTTCTGGTGGAAAAAAAGTGTCGAAACCACAAAAAGAGCAGAAGCTGCAACAATAACAACAACAACGCTGCATACGTCGTCGTCGCCGTCGTCACAACAAAAAAATACATATATGAAATTATATCAGCGACAATAACAAGAGGAGAATATATAATATGGCTGTGTATATCATTGAAAAAAAGAATAATAATTTAACTGCTGCAAAGCACAGTTAAAAAAATATGTATAGGGCATAAAAATAGGTAGATGTGTTTAGAGAAGGTGATAATAATCAGAGACAGACAAGAGGATAGAGTATAGCAAGCAGCAGCAGTGGTGGTGGTGGTGACTGGTAGAGGAAGGCAGTGACGCGATGATGGAATAATTTTTGATATATATATATATTTGTTTGCATTGTAATTATGATTAGGTAAATTTATGATTAAAAGAGTCGAGGAATGATCTTATGAATTTTTGGTAAGCTGCTATTATTAACTTGTTTCCGCGCAGAGTCGACTACGACGCGACGGACGACGCGAGCGTTCATAATAGGAGTAGCGACAAAAGCTATGTATGTGATTTTGCAGGAAAGTGTCATGTGCAAAAGTTTTTTTGCGTGTGTTGTGTTTAGTCGGAATTGAGTACAACCGATGATACACAGAGGAAAAGTTAATTGTTCAGTTAGTTGTATGAAACTACTGTGTTAACTGAGAGGACACACGAGGGGGACGAAAGAGGCATTGTGAGACAGAATTGTTTTAAAGGGTTTTGTGACGTGCTGGTGGAAACTGATTCAGTTTCTTGTCCCGTTTTTTAAACTGTGATCATCATCTTTGAGCTCTTCATCTGCCCATCATCTTAACATATCATTTATGTACATCATCGGAAGTTTTGTGGGCAAACTTAACTATTTTAATTGCTATTATCAACTGAGTGAAGAAATTGGTTTACTCGTCGCGAGAGCATTTTTTCTGCAAAGGGTATAGGTACATGTATTGAAGGTACATAGTACAAATATATTTATGATTAATACAATGGAGGAATTTTATGGTGAAAGCAGTAAAAACGATACTAGATCCTAATATTGGATAAGAGAATAGAAAGGACATATTTCCATTGTTCCTTTCCTTCATAAAACTCAATTCAATGGACGTGCACAAGGACTTTAACCTTTGATGAAGAATTGAGTATAAAATATTCGGTAGCAAATATCTGGCACTCTTGTTGCAATACTAAGAATATGAATGAATCATTAAACTCATTATAAATGAGGCCGCTACGCCAAGTGAATTGACGTTGTTCACTTGACAATATTATATTGAATATTATTTCATTTCGACACTCCATTTCCAACATTTTCATTGTCTATTGAACCAGTTGCGTAGGTGGTTGTGTGAGAGAGGAAGAGTTGAGTGTGACGTGTGACTTTACATTTGGAGAAATTGATTTTTCCCCTGTTCTAAAATTTTAAAGTGTATACGTTGGGTATAAAGACACAAATTATATATTTGATAAGCATTAGAAATTTGCTCAGTTTCATCATTTTTGCCGTAAAGCGGCTATGGTGGGCTGCACTAGTTGATAAACTGTGAGAAAACTGATAATTTTGAACCAGGCCTAGTAATCATTTTACAAGATAATAGGTAAGCGAATTTACATGCATGACATCGTCTTCCTGTGCAAGTAGATACAGCACAATTAAAGAAAAATAGGCAAAAACGCTATTTTTAACTAGAATACACGTTTCTCCATCTACTTTGACGAAATTACCCAATACGAACTACATACTGTCGTTAGCGGAAGCAGTGCTAAGAGTTATGATTAGTTACTTAAACTGATAGAATAGAGGCACCTGGTAAGGGTCTTCCCCATATATGTATGTATATGCATAACATTTAATTCTTCATCGTTTTAGTACTATCAACAGTTAGAAAATATATGTTAGTGCATAGGTAATTATTGTATTGTTCAACCATATTCTCAGTTTTTAGCAATAGCCATAAAACTGCACGTGCATTTGAAACGTGATTGTACAATTGAACATTTTCCTGCCATAATTGGTCGTAAAGGCCACCTTATTTTGATCCAAAAATAATCTCTTTCTTGTGAAGGACATAAAATGTGTATAATCTCTACACATGATCATTATCAAATTAATCACCAAAATACATTAAAGCCACACTCCATTAATGCGCCAGTCTTTCATCTCTGAAATTCTGCCGTGCCCTGCACCCGTGTTCCACGATAAGAGAAGAATTTCAACTTGATAAGCAAAGTATGCGCACATTGTGCTGTATATGAATGAGATTAGATGGTGAAAGCCGTGCCTCACTTTGCATATATGAAACTGTACATGAAACGCGAAAAATGCGGTTTGTCTTTGAATACAGCCTACTAATCCGCACCGATCAAATAGGCAACCCTAAACTTTTCCTTTGGTAAAGTTCTAGTTCACACCTTTAAACCCAATTGGTGGTGCAAATTTCTGTACCTACAGAGAGTTGTTCTTGCTTTGATCATTTTGTAGAAACCAATTTCCTTTGTGCAATTATAGTTGAAAATAATATTGTTTCATCTTTGTTGTCTTGCAGATGGAGATTGTCACTCGGCGATTTCAATCGGAGTAAAGGCAAAGCTTTGTAATCAGCGGTTAGTCCTGCGGTTAATTTCATTGGCACGCGAATAATGAAAATTGACTGGCTCACTATTCAATTATGGCGACTCTTGTCCTAAATCCAATATATGGACTGACGTATGTAACATGTTGGAGTCAACCGTGTTCCTTTATCACATTGACTATATAACTGTATTCCGCGGAAACTTGTAGTTACGCCAACAAATCTCCCACACCCGTACTAATTTGTCTCAAGCATGGGCACCGTTATTGTTGATGGGGGTGGTGGTACCCCGGAGTCGGAGGTAAGAAGCATATCATCTTATAGTACATACTTCCTGTTGAAACAAATCATAATCTCTGCATATCAATATCATCAAATTTTACTTGTCTTTATTATTTCAGTTACGCAACATTCAAAATATGATTCGGCTTACGAAAGAAAATATAGATGCTCTAAATGAACGGTTTGCTGGGTTTCAAGACCCACCACATATGTACCTTCAGGTAAGACGTCAGACGTGTAACAGTTTTTGTTAGGTACCTATGCATTTCCCTGTTGATTCTGTAACGATTGTTTTCTTTGAAATTGTGTAGGAGTATTCTGAACTGACAACAAAATTGCATGACTTGGAAAGGAAGGAACAAGAGCTGAAGGAGATTTCAGCTCAATATGAAGCGCACATTAAAGATACTAGCATTCCTCAATTAAAGCCTCAAGGAAGAATGGTTCCAGACGATGTAGGATTCCATTCTATTGCTGATGATTGGCCGTCTCCCAGATCTCCTATGAAATCCGTCATACGTGCACATTTACCAAATCAGCAAAGAACATCCGTTCAAGTTAGTATATTCATGGATTTATAAGCATTTTTACAATATTTATGCATTTCACTGCAAATGTGTCATATAAACTTTGTTCCAACTTTTCAGATTCGACCAGGTCAAACAGTTCGCGAGGCCTTAGACAAAGCAATGAAACGAAGAAAATTAACACCTGAAATGTGTGCTGTCTATAAAAATTCAAATACCACTGTACGTTCTTCCGTATGTATTGCTATGTATAACTACTTTATTATATCATGTTTTAACCGCTTTTTTAAATCGGCGTTGGTCTAACATACTTTGATGCTTTTGTACATATAAATAGATGCAAGTTCCGTGGGACCTCGACATTTCAAAGTTGGAAGGAGAGGAAATAAGAGTGGAGATTTTAGATAAATTCCCAATTCCAACGAGCATATCGCACAATTTTGTAAGTTACCTAAATCATTCGGCTTTCATTGCTAAGTGTGACAGTTTATCTTATTTCCTAGTACTAATCTCCTTTTAAAATGTAATGTTGCAGGTCCGAAAGACTTTTTTCTCTTTGGTATACTGTGAATGCTGTCGGCGGCTACTTTTCCAAGGTTTTTATTGCCGCACATGTGGATACAGATTTCACCAAAGGTGTGCCGGCAATGTTCCAGCCCTCTGTCAGCATGCACGCATGGAGCACATGTATTACCAAACGTAAGGAAATGAGATATAAATGCTTTATAATAAACGAATATTGCTAATGGGATTGCTCACGACGGTAAAGCAAATTAGCCTTTCATGACATGAAACTTTGTTTCCACCCTTCAGTTTGTTAGCGCAAACATTGGAGCCTACCACGGAACTGAATTTATCCCCACCGGATGAAACGCAGCAATTTAGTCGCAAGGATCATCCACCTCCACTAGGACAACGGGAGCGCTCGACGTCAGCCCCCAATGTCTGCTACAATTTGGTCGGTCAATCGGCGGAGATGCCTGATGATTTGCTTCATCGAATTACTAAAGGCACTTACAATACATTACATGGTAAATCACTTTAAAGCTAATAGGAGTCAGTGATGAGCACTGTGCGTAACCCAAATGATGTGTATCACCTAACAATGACGGCAGTTTTCTTTGGATTGCCATATTAACTTAATAACCGGTATACTCATTTCGTGTTCTGTTGTTACATAACCTGTGATTCTAAACTTGGAAGTCAAATCACCATCCAACAAATTTCATTTTCTGAACCGAATAATGTCACTTTCTTTTTTGGTTATGGTTACTGTCTTTTTTATGTGTCTATATATACATAGGAGTACTTGCGTGACATACTACTTCTGAATTGCTTAGAATTAATGTGAACGTTTGAATTGCATTTATTTTTCTATTGTTTTTCGTTTTTGTTTGACAGTTTAATTTAACGTAGTAGTACATGTACAATGATTCATTTTTGACTGCATGATCTGTGCATTGCATGAACCGTTTTTGTGTATATCTCTTTATGCCTTAGACTGGTGGCCCTTTAGTAGTGGACGAAATGAAAATGTAGGGAATACAGATCCGGGAAATCATATACACATCAGAACAACTAATGCGCCCACAGTCCCTTGGGCTGCTCCCCTCACCAACCTTGCCCTTGGTGTTGTCTTTGGACCAAGTTCGTAAAATTATTTTTATTTATTTATTTATTTATTATTTATTTTTCTAATTATCATTCACTCACCACCTCACTGTTATTTTTGCTGCTTATACACTGTTTTATGTCAAGTCCTACATTATTATACTTAAGTGTCTTTTGAGAGTCTTTACTTCTGCGTATCAACATAACGTAAAAAAATGGTCGCTATTTTTGGGTAAAAAATCAAGCGGAAAATGTACCAATGGTATATATGTACTATATAGTCAATCTCTACAAGTTAAATTGTTTTAAAGTCTTACCTATCGTCTCCGAACAATTTTACAATACATTTAGGAAATACAAAGAGGGATCTGTGGAAATGAAACATTATTTAACGAGAAATATGGCGTATTATATGAACTTGTTTTATTTAATAGGAGGTCCGTACCAAACGTTAGCTGGCACAACTCAACGAGCGGCCAGTCCAGCTAGCAGTCCGACCAAAGTTTCATTAAGTCATAGCGCACAAGCATCTCCAACTAACACGCTGAGACCTTGTCGTCCAAGAGCGAGGTCTGCTGATGAAAGCAGCAAAAAGGTTGGAGAAAAATGATAATTATATACCTAATTTATTTTATCATGTCAGTACATATTGGCACGGTGCTTGAGCTGGGAAATCGTATTATAATTAGCAGATTAAGACGTCACGCGAGTACGTGGAAGATTGGGAAATCCCTGCTGAAGAAATCCTTGTAGGACATCGTATTGGTTCCGGCTCCTTTGGAACTGTCTACAAAGGGATTTGGCATGGACCCGTCGCAGTAAAAACCCTGAATGTGAAAGACCCCACTCCTGCGCAGCTGCAAGCTTTTAAAAATGAAGTTGCTGTACTTCGGAAAACCAGGTACGCTAAGTTAAATATCGGAATTGTTTTATATGAAATCTTTCTATGAAATGAGTAAATGTACCGGGATTAATTTTGGAATGATTTTTTTGATCCATAGACACGTTAACATCCTACTATTTATGGGATGTGTTAGTAAGCCACAGTTGGCTATCGTGACACAATGGTGTGAAGGATCGTCATTATACAAGCACATTCACGTACTGGAATCCAAGTTCCCGTTGCTAACGTTAATTGAAATTTCTAGACAGACGGCTCAAGGCATGGAGTAAGTTTCAATGTTCTCATTATGATTCTGTATGTATTATTTGCCAAAAAGTATCAAAATGCTATAATATATATTTCTTCATTTTTAGCTATTTACATGCCAAAAATATAATACATCGAGACCTCAAAAGTAACAACATTTTTCTGCACGATGATCTAACTGTAAAGATAGGAGATTTCGGTTTGGCGACTGTAAAAACTCGTTGGTCAGGATCTCATCAACAACAACAACCATCGGGTAAGTTGAAGGCGTTGCATGGTTGTATATTTATTCAGCAATGCTGTTTCTATCGGATGTGTTCATGAGTGCAACTGATTCGTTACAGGTTCCATTTTATGGATGGCTCCGGAAGTTATCCGTATGCAAGAAGAAAATCCGTATAGTTTCCAATCGGACGTGTACGCATTCGGTATAGTGTTATTTGAATTACTTGCTGGAGTATTGCCCTATTCTAGCATCAGTAATAAAGATCAGGTAAGATGCATCCAGTGTGACTGACATACTATTAAGTTATTGTAGAATGCAGGCAAAAAAATATGCTCTATAACTTTTTCTCACAAATATGTCCATTCTATTTCAGATTTTATTCATGGTTGGTCGAGGATTCTTGCGTCCTGATTTGAATTTATTACGATCCGATACTCCGAAAGCTCTTCGACGCCTATTAGAAGACTGTATTAAGTTTGTCCGCGACGAGAGACCACTGTTTCGACAAGTAAGAAAAATATGCACGTTTAAAGGAAGGCTTTATTTTCAAAATTTCTCTACGGAATATGGGCCAGGTACTAATCAGTTAAACAATTTTTGCATCTTTTTTTGCAGAATCTAACCTCTTTAGAAAGCCTGCTAAGTTCGTTGCCCAAAATTCATCGATCAGAATCGGAGCCCATGTTAAATCGAACCCATATTCAATCGGATGATTTTCTCTATGTATGCGCATCTCCAAAAACTCCTATTAATACTCAGTTCGGTGCCTTTCCGTTCTTCTCTGCGGCTGCCAACATTTAAGCTACCGCAAAACTATTGCATTTGTTATACAAGAAAAAAAAACTTCTACAGAATCAAATTTACTATGTACTACATACTGTTATTTTCTATCAGTATAATACTGGATGCATCCTATTTACCATTTGTGTGAATACGGATTTTATATATGATTAATTGGCAAAGTAATTTTCTGTATAGCGCTGTTTTTATTCTACAAATGTGAACACAATATTAACTGGTTCCACATTTTTAAAACGTTTTTATGCAAATGACTTGGTCACATTGTTTCCAAAGAACGAGAGGTTCTCCATGAACTTGATCTTCAAATTGTTTTTAATTACGTGACGACTGCGATGACGCTATTATATGCATACATTAGGAGACGAGTGCAAATTATGAATTAAACTTTTTATTGAAAGCCTTTCAAAACATGATGTTATCGTCATGATGATAAGCCCTCTCGATTTTAACTTGTGTTCTCTCTAAATTGGAGTAGTTACGGGATATTTCCAGATTCCAGACAGTATCGTTTTTAATGAAATGACTGTCCAATTAAATTAAATGAGGACAAAAAAATGCCCTAGTAGACTGTATTCAAGCGTAATTTATGTTTAATTAAAAAAATACTTTTGGAGTTAATTGCTGCTTTCTAATAATCGTTGTGTGGTCCAAAAACATGTTTCAAAGGATCTGTTGCAAACTTCATCTCAAACTCTCTTTTCTAAAAAAAACGGTATACTGTCTCTCTCTCTCCTTGTCGATGTATACTGATTTTTGAAAAAAACTAAAATAATGTAATTTTAAATTATTATTTAGGTACGTTGCTTCACGGCACAAAAAACAAGTTTTAGATGTTTTAGTGTTGAAATAAACTGACGTCGGAGAAAGCAATCAAAGTTACCTTTATAACATTTAGGTATTTTGCACACTTTTAACGATATCCACAGTAATAACGAAATATACGTATTTGCCCATTGACTAAAATCCTTCATGACCGTAGAAGTAAAAAGATAAAGAAATGATATTCGTTAAGTTCTTTTATAAAGTAATATTGACCTGAAAGAAGCAGCATTACAAGTAGTGTCTCTACATAAAAAATAATATACTTCCTTTCGTATTCGTAACTACTACATACATTACATACATTTATGGACTTATTGTATGCAATATGTCGACTGTGCTAACAAGCAAAATCAGGGTTTGTACTTTGTACTGCAACTCCGTAGTAAACCTTACTTTTTCGTTAATGCCGATAATGATTATTTATTTTTGTCAGAAGCTGAAAGGAAACTAGAAATAAGAATGATAATAATAATAAACTAAAAACCGTCATAGTACAACCTAAAAAATATTTGTGTTCATCTGTACTGATTTATTTATTTACTTGTTCCATGGCATAAAAAAATTTGCGACACATATCAATCGCTCGTTAAAAAGTGAGTATCATGTCTTACACAGTTTGTACAATATTTAAACCAGAGAGCTTTTTTCTCTTCTTACAGCCACTTATCGAAAAAACTAATTAAATGAAAAATTAAAAAACCTACGGCATAGCATCATCACATTCATTAAAATACACATTATAGCATGTTTACATACATACATAACAAGCTCTTACAAATCTACTAACATCCATAATTCATATCATGCAAATACAAAATATGTCCATGCGCACAATATAATTGCTTACTAACGTTTCACATTATAAATAAATAAAATAACAACCTAGAGTCGTTAAAAGTTAAAAGGTACATAAAATGCTTCCATCAATGAGGTAAAATCGTATAGCCATACACAATCAAAACAGGTTAAAATCTTCAAATACATCGAGATAAAAATGCAAGGAACTCTGAAAGACGTCTGGATTTGTCCTGTTGCATGTGGCAAGATGAATAAAATATCTTACAGTATAATAAAAATTAACAGTTAGCAGGAATCATCTTCAATCACAACAAAAAACACTGGTGTAAAAAGTGCCAGTATCAAGTACTCTGCGACCTATATAACCACAAACGTTAAGCTAATGTTATCTTCTCACTACTGGTCGTCATCGTCAGATGAAAAGTAGTTCAAGTTGGTTGGACTTTGCATGGGTTTCGGAGCAGCTCTCTTCCGCTTAACAATTTTTGCAAAGTCCGTGACAGACTCCTGATGAACCACTGGATTCTCCCGTGGTGTGGCAGATCGTTCACGCAAGTTGTAGCGATGTCGCTGCGTATAAATCAAATATCCAAGATTATTTTAATGAATTGTGTAGGTTATCATAACTTACAAATAATAGCAGTACCGTAATTACCATTGGAGATAAAGCTGCGTCACTTGTTGGTGACCTTTTAAAGATTCGTCCAAGTGATGCCAGACCACCGGGCTCGACATTTTCGTTGTTTTCGTCTTCAGTCAAGGCTCTTAGTTCGTGCTCGAGATTGTCAATACTTTCATCAGAGGAATAATTGGAAAACGTGTCATCGCTATCTTCATCCGATTCATTAGACTTTTTGTGCAGCAGTTCTCGCATATCAGGGCTGACATTATTTCCTTGTCCCTTGGTCTGATCTGTGAATTCCAAATAAAAAGTAATGATTGAGTTCAGCGCAGTTATTAGTTGATGACGAATAGGTATATATTTTTCATATTAGTTAATCTTACCATTAACATATTGGACAACTTTCTCCAATGCGAAATTCATATTAACAAGCATACTGTTGTTAACCGTCTGCATGTCACGATAAGTAGCCCCAGCGACAATCACAATTAAAGTTGCAGCACCAGCAGCACACTTGCGAACTAACCAGATAAATGCCTGAACATCTTCCTACGAATGGTGAAACAAAAAGGTATTGTTAAGAATTTTGCAAAGAATGATTTAAAAAGTAAATACTGTGATAGTTAGTTAAAAACTGGAAGCTTACAGGTGCAATGGTGTATCCAAAGTCAGACTGGGTTAAGTACTGGGACAAAGCCTTTTCAGTCCAAATTGATATCATGAAGAGAATAATCAGCCAAAACCGTGCTGCTCTTGTTCGGGTAGTTGCAGTCGCAAAATAACCAAATACGATAGCCGCAAAGTAGAAAAATATCATGTCAAGGAGGCTCATCTCCCCTTGAATCCAAGATACTAATTTCTGCATGCGACTTAGTTTGTCGAAAATTTCGGAAGAAATTAGCTGGTGCTCTCTCGCCGTGACCCTAAGCACAAACGTTTACTTTGTTTAACAAAATATCCCAAATAAATTGAAAACAGAGACTTGATTTAAAAATCATACATATGCACTTACGAAAAATCGTCAAAAACGTCCTTTACTTTAACAACAGCGCTGTACAAATCCTCGTTGTCTTTCTTCATGTGGGTTTGAACTTGTAAGGACTCTTGTTGTGTGGAATAAATTTGCTCTTGGATATTCTTTTGTTCCATCATTTGCATTGTCACATCTGACGCAGCATCGGTTAATCTATTGTAAAAAGGGGCACAATTTTATATCACCAGTTACTAATGACAATATTTGCGCTAATATAGCTTTGATAGGTTCTGAAATTCCCGTACCTGTTGACAGCATTATTTGTACTCTCTTGCCAAATTTCTTGCCTCAGGTAATAGCACATATCTTGAGTGTGCAAGAAATATTCCCGAAAGGTTGATCTTGAAGGAGCATCAAGTTGCTTAAGGCATTCCTTGACCGGGCTTACCGATTCGCAAATATACGGTGGGAGCCCCATCATTTCATTGAAGCAGGACGTAAACCGCAACGCCATTCTCGCCTGAACGTCCTCCGTCATTAGCTTGCATCCCACTTCCAGATTTTCCAACGCTGACTTCCAACAAGATGATTCCTCTAAGAATATCAAAATATACAACCCTTCATTAAAATCTCATTCCTTTAACCTTTACAAAGCGCGACATGTCAGTTTTTCATTCATGAATCAACATACCTCCATTTGGTAGATTGGACCGTTGACTCAACTCTTGCATTTGCCGTTTCCCATTTTCCAACGACACGGTTGGATTCATCACCTCAAACTCAAACATAGCACGGCTGACGCCAATGGCGAAAATTAAAAGGCCAAAGATCAGTCCAGTATGCTTCAGACGTGAAAACTTGGAACGATCCATCTTGTCTCAATTTAAAAGAACTGCTGACTAGCAAACTGGTCAAATGGTAAATGTCTAATTAATTAACTAATGTAGCAAGTGCCGCGTCTTTGGCTAGTATTTTTGCTACTTTATATCCCCTTTATCTAAACAACCTGCCTGTTCCTAGTTCACAAATTAAGAATGCGTCAAGTGTCACAAAAACGCGGAATAGTAATAATGGCAATCTTCAACCCCTATCATCACTCGCAGCACCACAATTTAACGAGCGCACTCACAGTTAATGTTAAAAAAGGTACAAGGTACAAGAAACTGTTATGAGAAATAAATGCTAAATAACCTGGTTACATATTATGCTGTTGTCCTAAAATGCTAATCTTGTAAAAGGGATTGTTCTTTACGCATACCTTTCCACAAGTTTCAACTACAACAATCCTAATTGTCTCAAGAAAAAAAACGCGGAAATGAATGGATAGACTGTTGCTGCGCTTATTATTACAACTTGCAACTGCGACAGTCACGTAGGTAATTAAGAAAGCTAGGTAGTAGAAAATGATAAGTAAAGTAAAGTAGGATTTGTAGATAAAGAGATCTGCGCAAGGAGAAAAAGAAGTAACGAACGAACAAACGTTCTGTACACTATTTACCTATTAGTGCTCTCAGATCAGACAGAAAATTCGTCCTCTTCTGTTTGTTTTCTTTCTCTTCTTGACACTTTCAATGGCTCAGATTGTGCATGCGTACTGGTCATTATGGCTTGTTGAGTGAGAGAGATGAGATAGTGGACACAGAGCACATGTCTGTCTAACTTCTTTCATCCTTGCAAGCAGAACCGCATCCCGTCCTTTGCTTTTCACACGTTCACACACACTGACAGATGCACCGTTCGTATAAGTACAAAGTATAAGCACAAGCACTACAGCCACATGAAAAAACCATTTCTTTGTGCGACTGTGTAAATACGTTACATGCGGTCTTCACTGGCCATTGCAATGGCCAGTGAAGACCGCATGCATTGGTCACCTAGCCTCCTACTGTGATATGGTCTTTGTCCAGCAAGCTTAGCTAATTTTAGCTTCCCTTTTTTTACCAAATAGCATTATTTTTGTCACAGTAATTTGGAGTATGCAACATTAAATGAGGGATGTATTTTTGCATATTATACACTTTGCTGTTTTTTAATGAAATATGCACAATTTTCATCTTATCTGCAACTAATTAATGCAAGTGGAATCCGTCTTAAGGTGGTTGTACAGGTACAGGAGTCATACAAGTATGAAAAATGAGATGTGGGAAGATGATGGGAATTAAATGCTTCAATGACATATAAACATAACTGTGATTTGTGATATCGTTTGTCCTCCATTCCTTCAAAGAGAAAGTTGAGTATAGAGTCTATAGTTATAGACTCATCTGCATGATTGCACCTTAAAACCTCGTCCCCAGAGGGATCACATGTCTAATGAAATTCCCGAATATGCTGATTGCTGACTCATAAATACAAAATATCCATGTCGACCATACTTGCAATTTGCAGCGTGCTCAAGGCAAGATGGAGGAACAGGCTGGATTTCCTACTCCAACCCATGTTAGCAGTTAATGCCTAAGAAGGAAAAATAGTGACAAGTCAAAATAAGCTACATTTGTTATACACATAATGGAAGTATTTGCCATTACCCGAATCTTTTAATGATAATGCATGTAAATGTAATACACTTTACATAAATGATATTCGGTATGCATCATCAAACTTGTCATGTTGCATGTTGAAGACGGCCAAATATTTTTTAGGCCCAAAATGCTTCTCTGTGACCGACTGCTTGTCTTCTGGGTGGAATGCTTTTGGTGTGAAACGAAGGTGGTGTGTGCAAAAACGAAAGGAATCACAGCCTTGTCACTTTTCTTGAAGAAGTATATTTAGGTTATACCGTCATTTAATAAGATTTGTGCACTGCTCTCTGAACTAGTACGGAATCAATCAAAATTGAATTAAAGTTTAATAGCAATTAAGCTAGTTCTGAACGCTGCTTATCAGTATATTTTTGCCTTTGCCATATAGGCAACACGTAGGATTCAAAAGATAGACAAAGAGAAAAACGTCTTATAATAAAACCAAGCAATTTAATTCCTTGGTAAGACCTCATTTTTTGGCTTTGAACTTATAATTCAATAACTAATTAACCAAAGTAATCAAGAAATGAATTTCAAAGCAGCTGACAAAGCAGTTTTTGTTGTTTTGCAGAACATGAATGTTTTAATGTTGTAACGGGATTATAATATAATTGTATCCCTTTCTGATTTGTTTTGTGAAAGGTATCCAGGTTTGGTCCTCACTTCCCAAAAGTTTTTATCATTCAGCAGTGGCCAGTGCCCTTGCTATTAAAGCCTTAACGTCTGAAGGTATGTATATGAAGTTGTCTAATGATATGATATTCACATAGGTAATTAAAAGTGGGGTATATCCTTGATTCCGTAATGTTTAGCCTAATACACATTGCCTATAGTGTTTTGCATTGTTCATAAAGTAGACCTTTCTTAAACATTGTTACTACATAGGTACGTGACCAGAGTAGGACTTTCTGCACCTTTAACCGTAAACATGGCTTCTGAAAGTGGCAACGGTGACCAATCCAACGGTCCCAATAAAGTTCTCATTGACCCCGACAGACACTACATCATCAAAACCCATCGCTATTTTCAATCAACCGTTGGCAGTGGCATTTTTGATAAGGCCGGATTAGTTAGCCAGCACTTTACTGCAATGACACCACGGTATGATGGACCACGCAAAGCGACCAACAATCCGCAGCCGATTACACTGTCTGAAATGGATTCAGAAGAGAATAAAATTTTCTACGACCGGGTTTTACACCTCACGTTGATTGAGGATCCCCTGGTGGGGTTTTCCTCACTTCACTTGATCGCTGCGGATACGAATGGACAAGCGACCCGGCTCTACATTTATAAGGTTCCTCATGACGAGGAAACTTGCGCAACTTATTGCTTTGGTCAGCAACTGGCCATCAAGAATCCATTCATGAGAATTGCCATGGATGGAAGTCATGGGATCCGAGTGGACAATCCGCGCACCGCTACCATTTTGGGTAAAAAGACGCAGATGTGCCGATACTGCTCCAAGGAAAATGCCCCGCACAAGTGTGGAAGATGCAAGAAGGTTTCCTACTGCAACCGGGAGTGTCAAGTGGCTGACTGGAAGAAGCAAAATCATAAGGTCCTCTGCCGCAGTGAATAATTTTGCTTGTTTTCCCTTGGTGAACATTGTCAGAATTGTTGAATGATGCATTTTATTTCTTTATGATTTCGTATGAGACAATAAACTATGAAATGACTTTAATTGAACTTTACAACAGTAACGTACCTTCTCTTCTCATTATCATGGTTAGCAAAAAAGGAACTTTCTAAATACATAATCGTAATAATCTTTAAAAAATCTCATCTCATGTCCTCTCCATAAATGACTTCTGTCCATAATGTGTCCATAACTTGTGTATTTGTCTTATGTTACCTATCTATATCTTAAAAGCATTCCTGCGCACTGCTATCCGCTTTTTCTACGCATTATCCTCAAAACGGTTTTATCTCAACTGCCTCTGCAAGCTTCTCATATGCATAATCAAGGTTTCACCTGGATTTTTACTATGCCCCCATTTTTGTCGTGATTGGGGCTCTGTGTGAGGAGGAAATGACATTCTTTGTTCTTGTTGTTGCCGTCCAAGGATTTTTCAATATAGACTTTCTTGTTGCTTCTGTATTTTTGATTGCGTTGCATTTTGGATGCAAGTTTGACTTGTTTGACAAACAATGAACAAGACAAACTGGCACGACAACAACTTTTCAGTTTTGCATGAAACTTTCATGCAAATTGGAGAACCAATTTCTATCAGACAAGCGAAGAAGTAGGTCAAGATGCAAACGGAAGGAAAACGTGCATGAACACAAACTTGAGTAGCATAAGAGGAGGGAAGAATGTGGGTGGTTGTTGGCGTCGGCGCAGCGTTACATCTCGTTCGAGTCTCGCCAGTCTCGGTTTTAGAAGAAAGTACATCAACCGACAACCTAAATGTTTGTTGCTTGTTTGTGTAGTTGTGAATGATGCATGGCTTGGGTGGATGGAAAGGTGAACTCGACACTCGATCCAATCCAAATCCAAGAGAGTTGTTTCATTTCTGTTCATTCCTCTAAAAGCAATTAACTGAAGCAGTCACTCTTGCCTTGTCCTCCGCGAAATAATTAAAGTTAGTTTTTTTGTGTCTTTAATTAAGCAGTAAAACAGTTAAATAATTGCCGGTTTGTAGATTTTTCTTTTTGAAGTTTAGTTAAAACTATTTGAAATCTGGTGGCGGCTTTACAAGTTTTGGCTGCGGATTGAGGTTAACTAGGTATACAAACTTTGTTATTAATTTACGGTGAAGTTGTGTAAGGTGGTTAGTTAATGTCTGATTGACGAATAGTCTGCGTCTGGACTCTGGACTGGACCAAACTTCGTGTTTATAAGGTATATCGTCAAATTGAAGAGAGTGAATTATGTAACTTACACAGTACACTTACTTATCGTTAATTTATCGTACATCATCCAGCATAGCAATTGGCAGTTAACCATTGATAGTTTGAGTGAGGGAGGGGCAACGTTTATGTGGATTGCTGTTGGCCTTATGACTCATTTGAGATTGATTGATATGATTGTTTCAACTCCGTCTGGAAAAGTAGTTTAACTTAATTTAATAGGCTAATATTTAAATAAATGATATATTTTAACTAGACGTAGAAGGCCCGTTGAAATCAACGGGCTCTAGAAACGGGGTCACGACTTTTCCCTCCGGGGCACGACTTTTCCCTCCGGGGCACGACTTTCCCCTCTGGGGCACAGCGTGTCCTCCCTTTGCACGGCTTTTCCTCCCACTTGTATGCCCACAGCCCCTTTTGAATTTTCCCCTTTTTGAATTTTCCCCTTTATGAATTTTCCCCTTTATGAATTTTCCCCTTTATGAATTTTCCCCTTTATGAATTTTCCCCTTTGGAATTTTCCCCTTTATGAATTTTCCCCTTTGGAATTTTCCCCTTTTTGAATTCCCCCCTTTTGAATTTTCCCCTTTGGAAATTTCCCCTTTATGAATTTCCCCCTTTTGAATTTTCCCCTTTTTGAATTTTCCCCTTTATGAATTTTCCCCTTTATGAATTTTCCCCTTTATGAATTTTCCCCTTTATGAATTTTCCCCTTTATGAATTTTCCCCTTTATGAATTTTCCCCTTTATGAATTTTCCCCTTTGGAATTTTCCCCTTTTTGAATTTCCCCCTTTTGAATTTTCCCCTTTGGAAATTTCCCCTTTATGAATTTCCCCCTTTTGAATTTTCCCCTTTGGAAATTTCCCCTTTATGAATTTTCCCCTTTATGAATTTTCCCCTTTTGAATTTTCCCCTTTGGAAATTTCCCCTTTTTGAAATTTCCCCTTTTGGAATTAGCTCCGGAGCTATGCTATCCCTGCGGTTTAAACGACGCCTTGCGCAGCAATTTTAAATTGATGAAGAATTTGGCATCATGCCTCCATATGCCACCTGGAGATCGTGTGCAAACGATGAATAGGTTCATTGATGGAGTAATCCAGAAACAAGAGGTAAGAAAAAGATTCTTTACTGTAATACTAATGATAGTAGTCAAGTTTACACCCAACCCACATTTCAGTGCTAATTTTTTTATTTTGTTCTTAGACTATCGAAAGCTTGAGAAATTGGGGGTTGAAGGTTGATGTGACTCACATTATTATGTGCAGAAGCTACCAGCAGCGCTTGACTTTAGTTTTAAACTAATTTGAATTAATTTATTTTTATTTTAGAGTCAAAACCTAATGGTTTTGGGATATGACGTCCATCACGCAGGTCCAAAGGGTGGACAAAGTATCTTTGCAATGACTGCCACAGTCACTCCAACTTTAGGAAGCTATTACTCCTGCGTCAACAAAATTCCAGCTGAACGCAACGAAGTTGCAACTAGTGTAGCAACTATGTTCTTAAGTAAGTGAGGCTTAGTCACAGCTTTAGAGCTGAATAATTTTATTTGAACATTTCTCAGATTTATATACTGAGAACGTGGCAATTTTTTATATTTTTTGCGCAGAATGCTTAAATGCATACCTAAAGAGAAATAATGCGTACCCGGAGAAATCATGATGTACCGTGAAAGACGTATACCATGTGGAAATCAAGGCATTTAAGGTAATAAATCATTATATTATGGTATATGATAATGCGTTTTGGTCGGGTTTAATTTCGCCAATTTTTAATGAAATTGTTCTGCTGTTGGTTCATTTTGAAAAATAGGATCTTAGGACTTTTATCAGATTGTCCAAAATAAAAGTCACTAGTAATTTTAAGGTTATCCTGTGGAAGGTGACCTTTCTCCCTTGATGGAGCACCCTCCACTGGTCGTTCATAAAACTGACCTGGAAGGCAAGCAGAAATGACAGATTGGCTTATCAAATCAAACAATCCAACCTTGTGTGAACTTTTAAAATTCATACTTCAAAATTCAAAATGTGACGTACCTTATGGGAATGTCACCATGCTTAATAAGAGTTCGGCGCTCACCATGAATGACCTCAGTTTTCGTTCTGGTATGAATAAAAAATAGGTACATGTAATCAATTATTTGAAAAGATAAAATTGGTTGTGTGCTTTGTCATGATAGCTCAAAAACTACGATACAATTTACTTTAAATAATAAAAAATGCAAAATCATATGAAAACACAATATTATGACGTGTTGGATGAGAATCACAAATGGTGAAAGGATTGAAAATTGAAAGTGTCTTTGCTGAAGAAATTATCAACTGAGTTTGCAGTGGAGTGCAAGGAGTGCATGACAAGGTGCTGGGCGGTGCTGACTGATAAAGTAATTTGCTGCACCTTCGTCTGGATTGTTATTAACTACCGGAAGCATGAAATGCTTATAAAGGTAGTTATTGCGATTGATCTGTTTGTCTGTCTGTGTGTCTGTGTGTCCGTAAGTCTGTAAGCACTATAACTTTTGTTAACATTGACCGATTTGGTTCAAACTTGGCATAGAGGTACCTCAGGTCATGAGAAAATTCGGTATTGATTTTGGGCTTCCAGGCCCCACCCCCGGGGGAATGGTGGGGGTACGGTCCCCCATACTTCCTTATGGGAAAAATTTTTTATTCGCTTATCTGATAGAGAATTTTTTGGTGATCATTTTTTGTCATCAGACGATGGGTCAATTTTACCAACTGTCGGAGTGGCGGCTCCTTAACCCTCACGGGTCACGAAAGGGTCAAAATCAATTGTTTCGGAAATTGATCGAATATTAGTGTTTGGAAAGATGAATTGAATGTCACGTTTCTCAATTTCACATACAACGCGCTTCCGGTAGTTTTATAATTCGGGTTTACACCCGTCCTAGTTAGATATGCCAGTGCCTGTGGACCGTGGATTACGAAATGATCTTCTGTCCATTGTCTTGAGGACAAACCCAATTCAGATAAAGGACCTTTGTTAATTCCATTTCCAAATGCCCTTGTCGTGGGAAGACCATAAAAAATTCCATCCAGTTTCAGGTTATCTTGATGCCGTTTAACTGGAGCGCGATCAGCAAACAGAGGGACATGTAACTTACTCTTTGTTGGAGATGATTCAAGGGACTCAAAATTGAGGTCACCTTGAAGGTATAGATTATCCTGAGGTTTAATCGGAGCAGATTTTGAGCCCACAATTGGAAGTGAATAGAATTTACGATTATTTGAGAAATCGTGGTCGCCTTCCAGCTTCAGTGTTGTTTGATGTTTCTTCATTTCATATCATCACCTTTCCATAGAGGAAGTTGGCTTGGACGAATGGCAGGCATGAAATGTTCACTGAATTGGGACGTTCCTGGGGGTTTCATTGTGTTACGGGAAACTGATTAATTTGGTTAATATCAAGAATAAATGTTCTCTATTTGAACTAGTAAGGTGTAACCTTTAATATATAACTACCGGAAGAGTCGAACTTGCCGAATTAACTAAATTTCATACGTATTAGACGATTATATTACGTCTAATTAATTCAAATTGAACATATCCACCGATTTATGGAATAAAAAATTTTTACGTATGGGGACACCTATACATTCCAGGCCCCCTCCCACCGCCAGGTCACCGATTTTACCCATGGTGCCGTGGCAAAAAATGATCGCCTTGAACTCCTCTATCGATTCATACAATAAAAATTTTTGACTGCTTGGTCACCCGCACCACCTCAAAAACGCCGACCCCCCTACTTCCGGTCAATGAGGGGGTACATGGCTGAAAATCAATAGGGAACGTCCCCTTGGGCCAAGGTACCTCTATGCAAAATTTGAACCGAATCGGTTAATGTGGAGGGAAGTTAGAGTGTTTACAGACAGACAGACAGACAAACAGATCAATCGCTATAACTACCTTTCAAGCATTTCATGCTTCCGGTAGTTAATAAACGTATCGTTATGTTTTTTTAGAAATATTTAGTCACCGATTGTGATACATTTAAAAAAACATTTATTCTTCTTCACAAATATGTATAGGTAAGTTTGTTAGTTCACCTTCAATCTGCAAGTTATCCTTGGGTTTTATTAGGGGTAATCTTTCGCTTCCAGTACTTCCACCCTGAAAATGATCCTTACTGCTAGGTATCATACTCAACTCACCCCTCATTTTTAAGTGATCCCCATGACGAACGACTTCAGCTCAGCTCTATCTCCTCGAGTATATTTACGGAACTCATCTTGGGAACTGGTCTTTCCAGTAAAGTCTCCTTTAGTTACTAAATTATGAAAGCGGTCGTTGGGTTGTCAGTAAAATGAGCATTACGGCATGTTTAAATTGTTAGAATACCTAGCAGACATTCTGCCTCCACACTGTTATTCATGAAAGGATTGGTGAAAGCCAGAGTTTTGAAAGTATACTTGCCATCTATTCGTCTAGAGATATACTGTGTGATCAACACATGGGGGAAAGATAATGAAAGTTTAATTATGAAACACCAGCCTTACTGTGCTTACTTTAGTGGTGAGCATGCTGGTCATGTGCGATTGATAAAATTTTCCCTTTTTTGGACCATGGATAGCCAAATTGGACTGCTTTCTTGGTTTGGGATGCGAATGTTTTTAAATGGCAGGTTTTGGCATGCGAAAAGTGATTGGGTAGCTTATGCATGTATACATATTATATGCCAATATTCAGTTTTCCCGTTGTGAAAATAGTTAATGTATGATGCTACTACAGTAATTCTCCTCTTTGTCATCGCAATCACAATCATCGAAGTTCTCATCATCGATCAAAATGTGGAAAGATTACTTTTTATCTTTTATAATTAGAAATGAATAGAAACCTGCATGATTGGAGTAATTTGTTCCCAGAAAGCTGGTAAAGCTTCCAGTTTAATAACAACTATATTGTAAATCACGATATATTTAAAAAACATAACAAGATAAAAAATTCACATGTAGAAAATATACATCTTCTGTATAACAATAGACTTGAAATCTCAAAACAGCAAATAGTAAACTGTCTTTATTGTTACTAATTTTAAATTTGGTGAAAGGAAAGTTGATTTCGTTGCAATTTGCATTTGGTTCCAATACATTATATATTAAATAAATTCTTTACTCTTCTGCTCGGAAGATGAAACCAACTATTACATATTATAAATACCTAATTGTATTTTCATGTTCACCGTTACATTAAAGTGATGGTGCTGTACTTTTAACAAATGGATTGACTGCAGTACATGAGACCTTTAGATTTTTTATATTAATCAATATAAACCTTAAGTCTAAATATATACCAATAAATTATTTTTCAGTTTATATAGTAATAAAATTTAAAATGTTTCTACACTATTTAAATGTTTTAATTTTCTTTTTTTCTCATAATATAATTAATGTAGCATGTATGTGTGGTGTTATAAATAAATAAATATCAATAATGCTAATTAATTTGAGGAAAATAAGGATATACGAACTTCGTTCATAGGAAACCCATACATTTGTGTATGTTTGAAGCAATTAGTTTTGTACGGTTATTTGCTTTGATGCATTTGCTTTGTTGTGCTGTGTACAAAGTGCCCGTGAGATATATAATTAAAAATTAAACGTCTTTGAATACAAGTAAAATATAACACGTGACGACGGTGTTTGTACATGATTAAGCTTTTTTCGTGGCGAGTCTTTACGGCACCACAGTTAAAATCTAACATTGAGGGTAATCTGCAACAAAATATAGATTTTGACAATAAAATAAAATATGTTCTACATTATTTAATTATAAAATTAATTTTTTGCTTTTGAAAATATAGCCCAATGAAAAAAAACCATTCGTGCCTATATCTGTTTTTTGCTAACTTACTAGGTGTGTATTTTCGGAAATTTTTTTGTTTCAAATTTTTTTTTCAGTGTAAAATTAATTGTTCTTAGGATCTAGCTGTTATCAAAAATTGCACTTTTTCGCAAATGATGCGGTTCGAGAAAACTTGTTTTGTGATTTCGACTTTTTGCTGCGATCGTTAAATGCAACTGGATATTCTAGTTTCGTCCTTGACTTAAAACGACGACAGTCTTCCAAGTGATTAGGATGATCCATTGGCAAGTATGTTTGCGGGTCACAAAAGGTAGGGAATTGCTCGAAAAATGCCTTGTACCCACCGAACAAAACGTAAAGCTCGGGATAGTACAGATACGGATATTGGGATAAGTTTGATTCCCGGTCAGTGTCCCGTAGATAGCGACACCTGAAAAAAAATAAACAATCCGTTACAATTGATCTTGATCATCACAATCATCTTGATCATTACTGCATGTCATGCACATGAATTAAATTCTAGGCTCATTTTTTCAAACGTACATTTCCGGCCCACGTTGCGATGAAAATTCACAATGAAATATGAGAATGTTTCTTTCCTCCGGACATGTACCCCGATTTCCAAAGGTTTTTGGTTGAATCAAGCTTTCAAAAACTTGTTTTCTCGTAAATAGGTTGATTGCCCCTTTAATATGACCTCCGTCGTATTCGTAAGGATAACGACAATCGATCACCTTAAAGCTGGTTACACAGTTCTGAAGTTTTCCTTCCATCAGTTCTGAAAGAGTTTCACCAGTGATTTCCTTCAAATCTTGGTGCTTTCCATTCACCTTGAAAGGGAGGATGTAGGATTTGGATCCGTCTCCAATCAAGCTTGGATTGCTTTCAACTGTTCAAAAAGATATCTATTAGTACGCTTATCTAACTTTGTGTAAAATATTTCATAATTAAATGCATATGGGTCATAGGTCTTACTTCTCTCAAGTGCTTTCTTAATACTACATGGTGTTAGCGAAGACTCGGATTGGGAACGTGCAAAGCAAAGTCTTTTCACTTCTGGCGTCAGAGATGAAGTTTTCGTCCCCTGCGAACTCTTACTATCATCTACATTTTGTGCAGTGGAGGTTTGAGTGGCAGTGGCTGGTTTGCCTTTCTCCAGGTACGCCTTGTACGGAGAGTTCTCATCGTTTTGAAACTTGTGACGCTTTGGTTGAAACACCGGTGTGCCTTCCGATGGCAGCAATTTAAATGCTTCCTACAAGTTAAAATTATGAATATTGAATATAGCATTTCAGTTCGGCATACATGTATGGTACATTTCGTTGTTTTATAAACACCAAAAATTCCAAGTAATAATAATGTACCTTTCTACAACTGTCTGGTTCGGTATAGCTAAGGGACCTTCGGTAACCCACTCCCTTACGGGATAAGCCATTTGCAGGTGGTGGTGATGTTTCGTCTGCAGACGACTCGCAGCTGTCAAAGGACAGCTTTGTGGGAGGTAATTCATTCCAACGGTTCGGCGTATTACCACCCTCTGAACACAATGTAAAATTTCTTGGCGTTTTTGTACTCAACTGCCCAGTGAACTTTAATGGCTTGTTCCACAAGTCCGCGATGGCTCTGGATGGAAGCTCATTCTGAATAATATGAAATAAAAATATAATGTATAGGTGATTCATAATCACAAAGCATTAAGAACCAAAAAAGCGAAATATTATGCACAGCTAACGGAAATAATTTCCCTTCCCCAACAAAGGCAAAAATACGAAGCAAAATGCACAAATTCTACCTACATCAGACAAATGACATGATTCTGCAGAATCTTCTAGTCTGAAGGACGTAAAAGGTCGGTTTTCATTTGTTGTTGCAGGACTTGATCGTCTACTTGCAGACAACCGGGGTCGGCAGATTGTTTCCGGTGAAACAAACCCACTGTCTGCGGAAAATGTCCTTCCATTTGGCTCAAAATGATTGCTTTCCTTTTTTTCTGGAGAAGCATCCCTCTGGTTTTGCATTGTTAAGAGAGAGAGAAAAAAATGAGACGACTTCATTAGCTAAATATTTAAAGCTTCCAGAGAACTATTACTCTACTGTAGCCAGCGATGCATTTTAGCAAGTTATACTTCAAAATTTTGCACATCTGTACTACGCATGGCGATTCATTTGCACTGATTATTGCTGTAGCAGCGAGCTTATCATGTTGATATTTGTTTTACTAGTTTGCAGCACGCTAATAATGAACCGACTTAAGTCGTTGTTTGGTTTGGCAATAAACTGTATCTCTGCATGTTGCATGAACAAATTTTCGTTAATAAGCCTATATTTTTTTAAAAAGCATGCATGGACATATATTTTTTTTCATAGCAGGAAACGCATTGCATATTTTTTGCATACATAAACTGCACACACACACACACATAAACTGCACTTATCATAATGCATTTTTAACTCGGCTATAACTTGCGAAGCATATTTAATTGTTGCCGTTTTTTCATGCTCATCTTCTTACCTTCGTGGGTGGTGGTACTATATCGTTTCTCTCTGCAAATGGCTTTCTCGAGCTCATTATGCGTCACTTTCGAACTAGCGATGATGATATACTTATTCCGTTGTAAACTAATTAACATTATTTGGTAAAGGATATTTTTTGGCAGGCAGCAACACAGTGTGCCTGGGTGATTGTCCGTTATGGACAAAACTACATAACACAAGCTTTGTCCCCTATATATATTTGGTAAAAACACAGAGAACACGCACAGCAGAGTCAGCTACACACACAAAGCAACTAAACTAGGTGGAGAGAAAGAGAGAGATGAACAAGGCAACAATCTGCTTGTTGACGAGGAGACGATAATGATGATAAAGGGAAAAAATCGTGTATATGGTAGTAAGTTAGTAAGGCAGACAGGCCGCAGCTTTTTCTAAACCACCACCAGCAAACGCATTCTTATCTCCATGAAAAATATATTATTATGAATTTTTTTTTGGATGATGATAACCTATTCTATGGTACACTATACACAACACTTGAGTGTGGTGAGTGCTGCCGAGTGGCTGCTTCACTGGCCAACAGTCAGAAAGCAACTGACTAACAAACCAGCAAACTCGCAAGCCTTCATATATTCAAGATGAGAAGAATAAGAAGAAAAAAACTCTCCGTTACGTCCCGTTTTCCTTTCGCACTGACTCCAATCCCATTTATCCAACAACTTGCCATCATATTCATATCTCATGTTATCTTGGTTCTTATGTACTTTTCAATGTACAATAATAGCGTATCTTTAGAGGACTGCTACCTTGTCAAAAACTTGCATATATACATATTATGCTTTTCGTGGTAGACAAAAACTTCCCCTGAGCAGTAACTCACACACATACAAACACACACTGACCTCACAATTGCATCTTTGTACGGCTCTACCAGACTCCAGTTATGTGAGTTGGGTAAGTTCATTGAATTCAGGCCATGCCAGGCCTTCTTGCATACTTGATCATGATGATGAAAAATGTCATGCCTATTATTGCTCTCCGCTCTGTTCCCCTCTCGTCCCTACATCAAAAACGCGCAACAGAGGATACAACAGAATACCTACTTGTTCAAATTGAAAGGCCGACTGTGTTACCAAAATGCGTACATATTTAATCCAGGACCCAACAGATAAGCAGTATTATTATGCGTTTATATAGTGGCTTCTTCTTTGATGCCAAAACTATTGTAGGATTTAGGATGCATGCATCAACAGTTTAGAGAAAAATTGCTACAGAGAGGAGATTGTATGTAATGGACACAGTCAGTGAACGACATCCATAATCCATTGTTATTATTGTGCATTGTCTTCTCATTATCAGCAGTTTTTATGATTATGATGATGATGATTGAATATTAAGAAGAAACAAATACAAGTATTAGTTACAAAAAAAGTGTCACAAATCCTGTGGAAGGATGGATATTTTATTACCCCAGAAAAGGCTCTCTCTATCTCTATCTGTCTCACTCTTGCTATAGTTGGTCGAAAATGCGTGCTTGACTTTTTCATGTGTTTCTTGACAATCGCAGTCCTATTTTCAGGTTTACAGTAAGTTTTCATAGACTTAATTTGATGGATGACGGGATTCTAGAATGCATGCTGGTTGGTTACAGTGACTGACTTTCTGGTCACTATCGTCAGCCGACACTTTCAAAAAGGACAATTTCATGTCGAAGCAAAAGCCATATATTCCAAATAATGTGGTTTCATGCATGTCTTTTCTTCTTCTTATCCGTTCTGGAGTTATATGAAAAAGAGAGCCTTGATTTGTTGAGACTTGAGTGCGTATATGCACAATTTACCTTAAAAAATAATCAGAATAAGTTTCCACTTGTAAATCAAAATTGACATGAATCATATACCTACTCTGTGTTATGATATTTCGAGCCCGTCACTAGGGTTATCAATTCTGCTAGCACATTTTTCCTTTAATAATACATATGCCTTTGTTACAGGTCCTGTAGTCATCATGAAGAGTTATCGTGCTGGTCCTGATTTATGTTTCAGGCACTGCTTCTCATTTATGTCATCCATTACCTTAAAAAATAAAAACAATTTTGTCAATAAAAGCAAAGGCTTATGCTTCTTTTACTGTGTATTTCCAGTTTGTTCGTTTTGGTGGTGGAATTGTCGGATGAGCCATGAATAGTTGAGAAGCTAGTAGAGAAAGTGAAGAAGGATCACTTGTTTTTTTCTGTCAGGCTACTTACATTATTGCTGCCTGTTGCTTGCCTTTGTACCTACTTCATTCTTCATTTCAATCAAACGCAACCACTACCCTCACCAGCCTCCAAATTCCTTTTTAGACAAGAAAACGAGTAAGAAAAGAACAACAAAGGAGGACTTGAAAAGAAGGCAAGTGAAGAAACAGGAACCTGTGCAGTTGTGCATGTGTTAGTATCTTTTTGTTATTGTTCTTGTACTAAGGAAGTCGTAGGAATTTACTTGAAAAATGTTTTTCTGGGCACAAAAGGATATTTTTATGGTTCTTAAAGTAAGCAGCTTGTGCTGTTATTTTCATTTCGTATACATTGTCATAAGTACTCAATGATGTCCAATATTGGAACGAATCGGTACAAAATGTAATCTGTACTTCTGCACTAGGCAGTACTCCATGCAAACTGCATAATAATATTTTGAAGTAAGTAACGGATGAGATTTTTGGCTGGTTCCAAGAAATGTTCTCATCCACCAATTTTTCAATAAAGCCACTAAAGCTGTAAAAGTGGTCAAGTCGAGAAAATAAGTAGAGGAACACGCAATGTTACACATGGTGTGGTTAATGATACGCAATAACGGAAATAGGCAACGCAGCTGCCCATACGGTAATCAAAGGTATTTACGCCTTTAGAACATGTTCGATATTCCAATAATTTTCCAAGTCACTTCTATATTGCTTGTTTATTAAAATATTCCTCTTAAAACCCTATAAGTCATTCTCAATAAAAAATCGATATTAGAAGATCCGAACAAGATTGGAAGATATTTATTTGCACATTACATTATTACGATTAATTTCTACTACTTATCGCGCTTCTCCACAATAACTTTTCACAGACTTCCTTGATTTTGATCCAAATACTTATAATGAGACAAAATGGAGAGTGATGGCAATGACGGACAGACGGACGAACATATTAAAAGCAAAACATTTCCAGAGATGTTTCTGCCACGTAATGATTCAAACCCATTCAACATCTCTCATGAAACGAGTGTTTGCTTTTGTTGCCTTGGTCTTCTGGGTCGTTGGGTGCATTATTACCTACCTACCAACATCACATCTGAGAATAATGGAACGATCATATCTTGTCTTCGGCAGAGAATCCCTTTTTCAAGATGTGATTTTCCACTTACCTTAAAAGAAAAGCTAAATAGGTTACTGAAAGCGTCGAATTTCCACCCCGAATGTTCCTTCAAGACGCTCTACAAGATGTTTTGCTTAGCTGAGAAGATATTTATGTGAGCTTTTCTCAGCATCCTCTCAAGTTCAAGAATGAGGCTTTGGATAGAAATTGTCTGTTTCCTTCTTGCCTTTGGGTATGTATTTTATGCATCATTGATGTACTTTTAAGATATTGAATGAGAAATTCTCATCTTCATTTTCTTGTCCAACGGCTACATTTTCCCTTTCATTACGACAAAAACATCTTTCAAGATCTTTCATAACATAACGCATTAAACAACCGCCCTCATGAGCATTTCGGTTCCAGGAGTATATCCTGTATTCGTGTTATCTTCTCTTACGCGAGGTATTTATAACATTTATCTTATTTTTTGTGCGTCTGTCAGTCAGAAACACCTCATTTCCGCTTTTGTTTGATTCTCGTGAATTGGGGATGTACACAACAAGGGATCATATTATTATGCAGGAATAAATACCTGCCTGATAACCACAACATTCCAACTACCCAACTCAACAGTACAAAGCTTAAAGTGGGGCAAAAGGAGAACTCCCGAGTAAAGTGAAAAAAGGCATACACACAAGAAGCGATGATCTTATTTTTGCAACAGATCTCTGAATGAAATAATATTACAAGAGATCGTGAGCAAAAGTCTTTTAAATACCTAGATCCCATAAAACAAGATAACCTAATACTTATTTTGTACAAACGACAAATTGTGACCTCCCTGTTCACCGTTTGCACAAGTTTTGAGAAAACAGAGATAACAGCTTCAATCTGCAGAGGCTAGACAAGTGACTTACTTGCTGCTTATCTTTCTTTCAGTTACCAGCCGCCGCCTTCTCCAAGCACACTTATTCGCCATTTTTCATTCGCCGACCATAATATTTGCAGTTTTACAGTTGCAGTCTTCAAGCAGTCATGCAGAGTAATGATTGCAATAAGTATCGGATAAGAGTACCATGATATGACGATATGGATGTTGTGCTGCGTGACATGAAAAAAATGGCGTTACCCGTGAACGACAGGCAGCACACTTATTTAGGTAGGTATGCATTATTATGTAAACAAGTTGAATAAGCCAGTTGACATGGTTATTTTCTTTTGAAAACAAAATTGTCACTATGTATCTCAAAAGTTAACTGATGTGATGAAGTTGGAAACTGAACCAGCCCTACAGCCTTGAGATAACGGGTAGAATGGTAACAACAGAATCAAAACTTTGGAAACATTTACACGAAGAAGGCTGTGAGTTTCAACGGACGTGCAGACCAATCTCAATAAGCAACGTATTAAACATTTTTTAATCTTTTTACCAGCTACTTGACAAATGAATGAACCGTTTAACAACAAGAGCCGAGGCACCTATGATAACAAGTGTCAATATACAGTTTTCTGTTTGCATACGCACCTCTGACAAAGAAATGACAATGGTTTGCACATTTTAAAAGGTTGACATGAATGATAATTTCAACGCAAATATTTTCATGTTATAAAAATGAGCTTCAGTAAGTAGCGCCAACAATATTCGGTAAGTCTATCATTTTTTTGCAGATGATTCTGTACACTGAATGTTGATTCTTCTGGTTTGATTTGCTAAACTTGTGCCAAATGGTGACAGGATTGTCAAACTGATATATCTAAAAATATTTGTTTAATCTATATATATTATATGGGTAAAATTGAAGCATGTATTTTGTTCATCCTGTTATTGATAACATCTGACTTCGTAGTTCTTTCTGATTCTTTAAACTTAAACTGTCTTTCTTTTACAAACAAATACACCGTGAAAATGCGTAACTGACAAAATCTGACTTGAGTGTGTTCTTTTAAAAGAAACAAAGCTTCCAATAGTGCGCACGATACCTACAGTCATACAGCATGCTGCTATTTTTATTTTAAGTACCAATACTGCATAATGCCCCATTCATGTACATTATTTTAGGATTGCTTTTTTTATTTCTGATTACCACTACTTACAGATACTAGGAATGTAAACAGTTAAAGAAACAAACGATTAATTTTTGCTGAAATTAATGGCATTTTTCAAGACTACGTTATTCAAAATCTTGACGAATACATGTATATATGCATATTTGAAAAGGAGTAATTACATGCGCATCGACGAACATATTACTTTGAATTATATGCTATTCCTTATCATTTTTACGATACTTTACAATATTTGGAGATCTCGTGCTCATTCATTGAACCCTTCTCCATCCTGTAAGTTTTAGCAGTTAAATCATATCAAATGCGGCAATACTAGTACAAATGCATGCAGTATCCCAAGAGGGAGAGTTACACAAATATATTTTTGCGCGTTGTGATATGATAATATCATATTATGAGTACCTACTCGCTGCCACTGCAAATGTTTAAGAAGGAGTCAGTTAAAATCGTACCAAGCTAATGCATATCTCCTCTTATTCCATGGTACGAAACTGCAGACACGAAAGCTTCATTTCCTTTGTTCTTTCGCTCTTTGAGATGATATCATTCTTTGGCTGAATACTTTTGTACCATTGAGAAAGATACGAGAAATCTGCAAGTCAGAGTTATATTATTGTAGACAACTAGTTACATACTTATCTCAGAAAGTCTTTAATTTTACACGTTTGCCTAAACGTAATGCATTTATTGAATGGTATACACAAGATTCGACAGTATTTTCTACTGTTTAAGAGCAAACTTCATTTTCCCTAGTGGAAAATTCAAAAAACGACCAAATTGTTCACTTATTGAGCATACCGTCAGTACTTGTAATCCCAGAAGAAGTACCAGAGAGGCTCAATTATACCTGAGCAACAAAGTCAATAATAATAACATTTTCCATTTTCATTAAAATTATGCCGTGTTCTCGTCTCTTGGCCCTTGATTGTTAATCCTCCTTTTTTCCTTCATAGCAGTCCGACAACAACAGGACCAGTATGCACAAATACACGTACAAATACTCCATGAAGGTTAAGCTCATGCATGCATTTGCAACTCAGAGTGTAGAGTGATCGGTCCAATTTTTTATTTGGTAACGACTAGGTGTCATTTGTTGACAACATTGACAAGGAAAATAATTACCTATATAGGAATTGCGGTGAGCAAAAAGGAAAGGAAAAGGACCAGAGTGTTCTTACAAAAATAGCAGACAATTTTTAGTAGAAAGGTGCACATGGAGTTTAAGCTCTGTACTGCTTATGTGCTTATCAATTAACACTGCACATATTCATTTTAATTGACGGCGATATATATGCACAACTTGGGAATATTGTGAAAATTACAAAGTATTAAGTGCACATGTACTTAAATGCGGAATATGTATTTAGATATGCAAGTTCCAAAAGGGTTTCCAGACCAAATGTCAGATTCAACACTTTCAAATTGCATGAGAAAGAATACTAATTTCATAAAACATAAATAATCAATGGAAGTATTAATGACCAACAGAATATTGTTAGTAGAACAGGATCGGTATAATAAATAATTCCATTTGTTGCATCTTACCACGTTGAAACCTTATGTGAAATCAATAAATGTAACGATGCTGCGATTATAAAATCAGAGGGTCGATTTTTTTTGCTTCTGAGACAGTTTCCTGTTTTCACCCATCTTTACTTTTCCTGATCTCACACTCCTTCGTCGGTGGTTACCCTTCATCGATTTTCAAAGAATAAAAGTTTCAGTTTTATTTATTTGCTCAGAAACTATTCCGTTTTCAAAATAGGAACAATTTTTGGGGATGGCGACCCTTTTCTGTTGGATGCGGTAGATGTAACAAAAAATGTGCATTGTATTTCAATTTCATGAAGAAACAGAGGAGAGGAGGATCTATCGCTGTTGGATTATTTATTTGGAATCTTGTGTCACCCTAATAAACACATACAATTTTTTTCTATCAAGGATACCGAAAGTCTGAAAATGATGAGGCTCAGTCTCAAGGAAAAATATGTGAATCTCGTACATTGCTCGCCTTCACGTCTTCGCTTACCGTCTGCCGAAAAGTTGGATCTCATTTCCTACCCTTAACTTTGCCAGAGTTGAGAGTTTTGTCAGAGAGTGTCCGTATCACAGACGGTTTGTACACAACACTCTCAGCATTGAGTCTCCTCCGGGTTCAATGAAACACTAGGAAAAAGTGTCAGTTGTTTGTTGTCGGTATGCATGAACAATCTTTTTCTCTCTATTTCTTCGAGCATCCTGCTCTGCTCTTATTCCATCACCCTCCAGAGTTCTCTCTTCATTTCATGAAACGAAGGATTTTTATAATTTATGCTATTATCCCAATCAGACCTTCGTGTCAGTTGGATCTGCTGAGCTGCTCCTGCTGCATTTTTGCTCGTTGTTACTTTTAGGTAGATTGTTTAAGTTGCTCACGCTACATATCACAGTGTGGTGATTACATGAAACCTTCCTTCTTCGTGCAGTTTGATTTGATTTTGAGTAAGGTGTTTCATGGGTACCTTCACCTTTTTTAGATTGGGTGACTGGCGATGCAGCTGAAACCTGAAGAATGCGCACAGAGATGGGCAAATACAGAGATAAAATTGCATTTTTATCTTGCAATTTACCACAATATGCTGCCTATGTACATTGTCGTTCCCAACGGAAAGAAATAACCCTTTGATTGACCAGTCACTTACTATTAGTCTAACAATTTTAGGAAGATTCAATCTTCTGCTTTTATGTCATACTCATACTCTTCCATAATGGGTCACGGAAAATGTCATTTGAGTAACTAGCTTAATTAAGTAAACTGACCTCTGCTTGCAGCAAGGTAAAAAGTAATTCCGGGGCGACGTGAGAAACGACATTTGCCCAGATCTGCTTTACAGAAAGTTGATAATGGCAACAAGAAAAAAATGACACAACATTAACTTTGTTAATAGATGCATGCATGTATGTGCTCCAAAGACATTGCAAGTGCAATGAACACACTTTAGGTTTTGTATTGTTTGTTGAAGACATTTCATTTTTAGCAGTCGTTGGCTCCAGCCAGAAAAAAAGGGTTAGCTCCACACAAACAACAATCAATGTTCTTTTTGTCAGTAGCGGAGCAGTAATGTTTTTTTTTCTTCAGTCCAGTTCAACAGCAGGGTTGAATACTGGCAGTAGTAACCACCTAGGTAAATAATAATCATATGCAAAGTATATATTATTATTGTGGTGGTGTGCGGAAAAAAGTAAGTCCGATAATATCTGTTCTTCTTTTAGCGTTATCAAATGTTTGCCAATGTGATCGGTACGCATTTTGATCAGACAAGTTAACTTTTTCATAGCTGGTTTATACGTATACACACCATTTACTGGACTACTGGCTGGACTACTACAAACATTAAACTTTCTGCATATATCTATATAGAAGCATTACGCATTATACAAAAACCCATAATTATTGTGCTGGTTTTTCATCCCTCTCTCTCCGCTCGTTTTATTGCAAAAGGACTGGTACTCCTGCGATCAAACGAGACCATCTGCTACCCAATTTTTTATAAGTGTATAAAAATGTCCCGTGTTGCTTCCCTTCAGTTTCAGTCAGTTTACTAGATGCCCGTCCATTAGCTATAAGCTCATAATATTGCATGAAGATTGCTTTGCATTTCATTTCATACACACATAAAAGTAACATATAATAGTCAGTTAGAGTTAGATTATTAGAGATATACGCCATCAACCAACAAACTTTTTTTTTCTCTCGGATAAGCACACAGAGGGTTGTAGCAGCCCAGAATTAGTTTTTAGCAATGGCACGAGGGAAGGCTTTCAACGAATTATTAGGGGAGAAATTTTTGGTCCGTGCCAAGTTATCAAGAAACTGAACAAAAAAAACATACACACATTCAATTCAAGCATTCATCATCATCATCACGACACACGGGAAGCTTCCCGTTGTTGCCGTTTTTCATATGGGGAAAGGAAGAAGAAGGAGAAGAGCCCTTGAACCCACAGCTAGGGTTCATTCATTTCATGGAGAATTGCATTTGAGTGAGAGAAGCCCTACAATTCCTCTACACTTTCAAATATGTAGTGCGAGAGAGAGTACGACATGTTTTATTTATGTTCCAGTACAATGCAACATAGTGCACCACCGAAAAGAATGAGCAAGAAGAAGAAAGCGACACAGAGAAGCGCATTATTATTTTTTTTCTCAATGACATTAACGTAATAAAGGCAGTTATACAATTCACTACTTTATCCGGACTCCGGACGGACTATCATTTATTGTCGTCGTTGCAACTCTTCGCTTATAAAACTTGGGATTGCTCTCGAATGAAAAGAAATCAAAAAGAAGGTTTAGAAAAAAAGAAAGAAATCTAAATGAGATTTCACAAAGATTTATAATTTACCATGAAATGTTGAATGTATCGCAATCAAATGTATATGTACATAATATTAATATGCCAGTGAAAATGATACGATGCCGCCTATCTCCTCTCTGACTCCTCTGACATATTAAATATGAAGGGACCATAAAATCAGTTTTTATATAACGACATCCCCGTACTAATAATATTACCATAATGCATCTTTTTTTTCACATCAGACTTTTATACAACAATGACAGAAAAAAACCGTTTTCATCTTTTACGAAATTTTGATCCCTTCCAAAAATATGAACATATGTAGCATCATAACTATAATAAAAAGACATTCTTCGATTAATGCACATCGACCATTTTTATATAAAAAAGTACATTTTTCAGAAAAGAAAAGTTTCCCAGCCAACAAAAAATGCATGCATACTGATAGACTACACTACATACTTATAATATAAGTCTTATATACAAACAGAGGAAACTAAATCTGGATAATTTTTTTATATAACCCTTCTCACGTTCCCATAACCGTTAACGGTCATTTGAATTTGATTCGAACTGACAATGTTGAATGTCCACGACTTCAAAGGGGAAAAAATCTTAACTAATTTGTGCTTGGCTCACTTTTATAATGATTCAAATAAAACCTCATGACTAGTTGATCCGTTAAACTGTCAAATTTCAGCATTTTGGAATATGTAGTAGTCCTGGCCTATGACTGGCTGTCTATAATGTACATTGAATATAATATGCTTTTAAAATATTTTTAATGTATCTTAAATCTAACTAGATATATGAAAGTCGATATATGATATACATTAATGCTACGTTATACTAAATAGGTATACATTTAACACATGTTTCCAGGTAAAAGCGGAGGCGTTGTTAAGAAGTTTAAAGTTAAAGTATTAACTAGTTTATATGAGATTTCAGTTCAGACTGAACTTCAGCAGAGATTTGTAGTAAGGCATTTTGTTGGGCTTCCATTCATGGTTTTTTGTTCGGGGTCCCCATATTACATGCAGTTTATATGCAGTGGAGTGTAAGCATGTAGACGGATTTCTTGGGATTCCCACGTGCGGAGAGGTGAGCGAGGGAAGGATCAAGTCATAATTCTGGTAGCTTCAACTTTTTCGCTCAGCCAAAAATGCTAAAAAAATGCTGAGGCAGAGGAGCTGTTGTTGTGGTTGCTGTGTGTGTTGTAGAGGCGCAATCAAATCCTCACAGGAATCCTTTTCACGTTTCCTGTTGTTTGTTGTTGTGCTCGGTAATCTTTTTTACCGCCGCATCCACAATCCACGCCCACTTAATTTTCAATCCAACAGTTAATTGTTCCAAACTGCTGTGTCGAAAGCCAGGGTGACGCTCTCCTCCCACCCGAGCCTCTCGAACAAGTACAGCAGCAGAGTTCATCGGGGACACACGTAAGGATACAAAAAAACAGACAGCTGATGAGATATTCACCAGTTTGTTGGTTATCTTTTTCCAGAACGGTTATCATCTCAGCGGTGGCGTCACCCAGGATTTTGTGTGCGACCCACTGCTAACGATGATGATAATAATTAGATGATCAGAGCATGGTTTTAATTGTTGAGGAACGGATATTTAAAACTCTTGGACATTGAGCATGTCCATTTAGGAAAGAGGAATGACATGCTTTCTGGAACTTTAATTAAACATTACAACAGTCAGTTTAATTAATTGGCTTGTTGATGACGGATAACTAAGGTCTTTTATGGGAAGATGATGGATGGAGTGACTGGAATAGTTACTTGTTTTTAGAGTTGACCAAAGTGGAACATTCTTTTTGACACACACAAACCCCGATTATTATCTTCCCCCACGCTTCACACATACATACTACGCTAAATACACTGCAATTAAAGGAACTTTACATATTACAATCATCCACTACTTACTGCTGGTATTCATAATTGGAAAAACACACGTTCTGCATTCATGTGACATGATAAGCAGAATGAATGTGAATAGAATACTGTTGGTGACGATCATGATCCATGAATGATGACTATGTGAGTTAATTGTAATCAAACTCCTATGGAATATGGAAAAGAGTAGTACGAAATGAGCCCTAACACTGGCCATTTGGTAATTACTCATACATAAACTCGAATAGTTTGGTGAAACTATAAATACACGTTTAATGATAATGGAGGGAAAAGTTGACATTAACCAAGGTGCATAATAACTTTGTCTATATTTATGGTGAAACGTGGACGCGCGTTTATAGCGCAGGTCCGTTTTCGTGCACGTTGTGTCCATTTCCAAACTGAACCAGATTGGAAAGTGAGAGACTTCACATATCCTTCAAAATGGCAAATGTGCGCGACAGTGACATTTCCCTGTGGCTTCACAACAAGCTAGGATCCAGTGAGTCCTGGACCAGTGGTTCAATTAGTTCCCAACTTGGTCCAGATGTACTTCGGAATATCAAAGAATGCTTCATCGACTTGCAAACCCAAGTCAAGCTTAAGCTCTTGTTGTCATTCTTTCATATTCCAAGAAGGAATCTGGAAGAGGTATGTATGCCCATTTTGTATGTTTCTTCCTGTGTATTCCCGAAAAGTAATAAAATAACTTAATAATAAAAAGGATGACTATTTTCTTGACAAATTAAATTGGTAATAAATCGAACGCTCAAAAAAATAATAGTGAAGACACTTCAATTTTTATGCTTCTGGCTTCTGTTACTTTTATGTATGCAAAAACCCTTTTTAATCACAAACCGCATTTTGTACCGCCGTCGTTACGTATAAACTGACGAGCGCTTAATTTTTCATCAGAATCGCGAATATTTAAAAAAAAAAAAACATTATACCTAATCCCCCGGGGGGATTCTCCCTACGTGTTCACCGCCCAAGATATTGAAATCGGTCGAGCCATTCGGGCGATATGACGTGGGCAGAATAAGAAACAAGCTGGTGCACAGACAGTCATAGACACTGACATTTTTTCATATCAAGTCGCTTTTTGGTGCTTAATGCTTATTTTATTATGTTTGTTTAGTGGAAGCGGGAACTGGAGGAGATTCTGGAAGTTGCCATTGCTGACAGCGAACAATGGGTCGCTATGTTGGCGGAGATAATGAAGCCTTATCCGTCCTCAGGGTGTTTAAATTTCGAACTGTCCTCAGCCGAAAATGAGGATAATAGGAGGATTTTTCAAGATCTCGTAGCAGAAGTGACTTCAGAACGTATGTTAAGCATTTATATTGCATTCATACTCATAAAGCTTTAGGAATGACTTTATTCATGAAGTATTAAATATTCTTACACAAGGTGTTCATGTGCACGCCAAATATTTTATGACTCGAACGTTTCAATTTTTCATGCAGTTGCAAACGCAAAGGACCTCAATCTCCTTCCTCTGGAGTGCCACTATCTGAACAAGAATGCTCTTGCCACTGTCGTAGGCCAACAGGTACGCTTAACTATGCATCTTGCTCTGTAATTTTTTACAAGTACGGGTTTCTTTACTAAAACTTACTATGAATTAAAACAGAAGCCGCCAATGAAACATTTTAGCATCAAACGCAAATCCAAGTCTGCAATTCTGCGGGCGGAGTTGTTGGCGAAGGCTGCAGACGCTGCTAAAACCAATTTGAAGAAGATTCCTGCCCCAACGATACCTCTGAGAACAAGAGGAATGCCAAGAAAAATGACCGATACCAGTAAGTGTTATTTTCAAATAATACTTGAAAATTAGCAAGGAACTATCTCTACCACAGACATTATCTCGACGCTTTTTCTGTAACTTTTATTCACTTTACAGCTCCTCTGAAGGGAATTCCCAGTCAAGCTCCTTCTGCACGTGCTATTACCATGTCAGCGTCAACCGCTTCTCGAACACTGTCCAGGACGCCTGCTGGAAAGAAGGAAGGTGGCGTCAAGCTCCTGGACATCACGGAACAGCCTGTTGGATTTCAATTGCAAAAACGACGAAAGAAGCAGCAAGGTTATTAACGTTTATAAGTAGTATTATAACTATTTTTATGTGCACGAGAGATTATCGAGTTGTCCATTCTTTTTAGAAATCGAAGAATCCAAGAAAACAGGCGGGGCTGAAGAAGCTGGTGGCACGACTGAGACACCTGATTATGCTGCCGGGCTGAGCTCAACGGTTAGGCCACCAACACCACCCCCTCCGACTCCTCTCAACCCTCCACCAACTCCCTCTCCATACCAACCTCCAACACCGCAACCTGTCGCAGCAGCCCAGCCAGCTGCCGTGGTGCAGGCCCCATTTGTCCGATCTTCAATACCAGACGGGCCTCCACCAACGCCTAATCCTCAACTTCCTAACAATCCCGAGCCGAAGACGCCCACGCCGCAGTTAGCTCCTACTTTAGTCGCATCTGCTCAACAGCCTACTAGTAACCTCTCACAGAGGCACAAGGTAATTATAATGACACCCAAATGGACAACGCCCATATTATCAATCAGCAATATAAGACAAGCCATTGTGATTATTTCTTTCCTTTCCTCAGATTCCTCTGATATCGGTGGGTCCACCCCAGCCGTTGACCAAAACAGTCATTCTTCAAGTTCCAACTAATCAAACACAACAAATTGTCACATTATCGGTAAATTATTACTCTTACATCGTTTATGAAATGAGCTATGAGAAAGATTTAATATTACACACGTGTACGTATAATCCGTTATGCAGAAAGAGCTTATGGAACAAGCTCAGGAAATATTCAGGACTGCCAACAAAGCCACACGACCGGAAAAGGAGCATATCCTAAAATTCATGGCTGGTACCAGAGGTATGCCAGATTTACAAACCCAAGTATATTTCATAAACGGTAACAGGCGTCCTTGTTCAATGTATTTAATTATTAACTGCGTTTCTCCATACAGAAAACCCTTGTCCAGAATTGGGAAGCATAGTGACAATCAAGCTAAGCGAGCATGAGGAGCAACTGCGTCAAAAGGATGGCACTATTTTGGCCTTCTCCGTGGAGACTCATTTCCAGATGAACTACAAAACTGGGGAATGGAAGGTGATCCAGAAGCCACCAAAAATCGACAATGCAATTTTACAACAGCAAGTCATACAGGCGGCACACATTTAGTTTAACACGACATGAAGACCATTGCGGCCTCAGGTTCCATTAAAGACATTTATTCCCTCTCCTCGACCTGCCAAGTGGAGTCATCTTCACTATTACTACAATGAGGGGTTCGTTAAAGGAAAAAAATTGTATCAACGCGACACGAAATTGTATTTTTGTGATACTACTTAAAGCTAAACTAATTTTATTATCTACGTCCTTCGCAAAAAAGTACCCTGTACAATGTACATTATAAGCTGCATATCAAATGATATACAGCTACTATGTCGTACGTATACCTATATTCGTACGTACAAGTTACAACACTTCAGCTAAAATACATCCTACTGATAAAAAAAGTTCTGATTTTTAAAGAAAAAATCTTGGTGACATAAGCACGACGAGATTCTCGATATAAGACTGTCATGTTCAATGAACAATGTTCATCATACTAACTTCCCAAGTTACATAATGAATGTATTATGTATATGCAAAAAAAAGAGTTTCATTGTATTCACGAAAAAAGTGAGAATTGTCAAGATAGCTCCATCCCGAAAAATCAGAGTTACTTTTTGCTTCGTTTTGTAGGATCCTCGTCCTAGTATAATGTCAGATTAGATGGTGGCTCAAGAATGGTTTTAGCTGGTTAGTTTTTCCATTTTTATTACTCTGCAAAGCAATGGAAACAACGCAATTAGCAAACCTTATTTTTAAATAGATAACTTGTACATTGAGGCTTTCCTAGGGAGGCAAACATATTCTCACAGTGACAATTATACGTCTAAATACTATTAATATTATTTATATGACAATATATAACTCCATTTTGTACATTTCGTTGTTCTCATGTAAAAATAGAACTAGGATATGCTATTGATAAACTAAGTAGTTACTATGTATACCATTATTATTTTTTACTAGGAAGGACTGGTGAATTTTTACCGAGTTGCATATGTTAACAATATTGCACTCCATGATAAATCACCTCATCACCTAAATAATTTCAATCTTGTAGAATAACGGTATAGTCCTTAGGCTAACTACTAATGTGATGTGCAATTTTATTAGGACGCTACCGACAACAACTCTCCGTTGTATGTATATTCCATTTCCCTTCTCCTTTAGTAGTTGTTCACCCCCATCACCACGCTAACGACATATTATGCTACAAATGTATTATGTAGATGTAATGACCAGCGAAGACCTCTATCGAATATGTTGAATGTAACATACAGATAATGTCGGTTAGTTTAGGGTGACGACTCTTTCGAATTACCTTAATTCAATTATCACTATATAAAATTCATTCAAAACTATTATCTCACTTGAATGAATGCTTGCAAACAAAATAGAGCGCTTACCCTGACCACTTAGGTATAAACTAATAGCCTTAAATAATACCTTTAGTTTTTTTGTACAGTGAGGCCAAATGGTAGAGTACCAAAATCATTATGCAACGTCCAAAAAGCCAGGCTAACCTAAATTATGTGCGATATTAATTTGTTGAAGGCGTGGGTAGATAAACTACTATAAAGCAGCATTTGCATTACTGAAAACAGTTTGTCTTTTCGGAATCGGAGTATCGGGTATTCTACGCCGATTCGGCTTGGATCCGATTTTTGATTAAGAGGCGCCGGCGACAACGCCATCCCGATTCTCAGCTCAAACTCAGAGAGACAAAGAGCACCAGTATGGACCAGTAATATTTTAGCAAAGAAGCTCTGCAGAAAGCAGTCCAGCAGCAGCAGCAAGCCCCACTCTCGGACTTTTGGGGTGTGAAAAAGTGATCTTGTATGGTGCTGCTCTTCTGCTATCTATTCACGCCTCGCAAATAAAACTAGAGCTAAAGTTGCAAGTGAGGAATACTGAGGACGGGCGGATTAAAAAAAAATAACAATTACAAAAATAGCTTTGTTTTCTAATTTCAATTCAATCTTCTATGCATTATCGTTCTGGTCAGTAGTGCAGTGGTCATTATTATAGCTAGAGAAATTATATTAGAAATTGTATAAGCTGGGAAGATTCGTAACAAAACTTTGTTATTTGCATAGAAAGTTGGTAGAAGATCCCAAAAGGCTATAATTTGCCGTGAAGATCTCAATTTTTGCACACATGAAAAGTTAACCGTTCACACGGTAAACGTGAGATTACAAATTAGCTTTTTGCGTATATGTCCAAGATAAGGAGAGTGATTAAACTTTAATCATTAATAGAAAGGTAGAGTAGGTCGAGGAGGATATTCCTAGAGAAAGATGTAAAAAAAAGCTTTAATTTGGCAGTAAGGAGGGGTGAGTCACTAAATAAATCAAGTGTAATCACATTTAGCAATCCTTTGATTATAGTATTACCTAAGTTATATGCGTGTCTCGTTACTTTAACGCATCCAATCCCATCGAATCTATCACATGCCTAGTTAGTTGATTGTTAAGTTGATAAACTCTGTCTGTACTCTGTTTAATAATTGAGTTAAAGTCGACATTATTTATTTCTAATTTCTTACTGACCTTTTCCCAGTAGATTGATAGAGAACAGGATATACGTTTCCATGCAAAGAGTCAACTGATAAGATCAGTTAACCGAGTGGTATGCAGGAATAGTAATAATCCTTATTATGTAGAGGCGTCTGCCATATTATTTACTTGTAACTTGCATTGTAAAATTAATGATATTTGTCACGATAGTTAGTATACCAGTAAAGTTAGATCAGCGTCGACTGCTAATAGTGGATTTTATTATAATATTTGTCAAGTGTACCTTTTTGATTCGTGAATATAATACCTATTTAAAAGAAGACGTGTTAGCTGTTGACTAAATCTGAAATACGGTAAGACAGTAATTTTACTACTACTACTACTACATTACTGAATTTATTAATGATGTTAAAGATAAGGTGGTATAGCACAGAGTGTGTCAGTGGATGACATTTAATTGTAAAAGAGGACCATTCGCTTGTTTTGCATACGTAAACAGAGTAAAGGGGATATATATACATATAATTAGATCAATAAAGGAACGCCGTCTTTTTCAAAATAGACTTGACTGTATAATTAATTTCTAAGTTACAAATGTACAATTTTAAAACTTTATACCCGTACATTTTTTGCTGTAGCAAAAAAAGCCGCACTGTGTGTACGAAGATAAATATTTAATTAATGTGAACGTAATAATAGTATAAATAAACAAAATCTACCGAAAATTGCAACTTTTGAGCATTTTTGTATGATAATCAACATCATCATTTGAAATCGATTACTTTAAAATAACGCATCGAATGACTTTAGAAACGTGGCCCTCATTTGCTCGTAGCATCTTTTGTGTTGGCATTAAGATAATTACAGTTAGCCAAAGGAAAGATTTTTTAGTTATTTGATGGAGGAGAGAAACTTTTGTTCATACACATATATGGTTAAGTTCAACTGAAAGGAACTAATAACAGGTGTATTAATATGCATGTGTTATTTATTTTATTTTACCATTTAATTCTTGTAGAAAACAACTCGAGATTGGAGTAACTGTTAAACCAAAAAGATGGAAAGAGGTTCCGCCAAACGACTTAATTGGCTTCATCGGAAAATTGAAGACCAAGGTCTGTGGCAGAGCAGGGAGTTCAGTGAAAAGTTGAGCTACGACGAGCTAATACGAATAAAGCAAGATTTTAATACGTTTCCGCCAAGGAGAAAGCTGATGATGGTGCTGTCAGTATTTTTTCTTCAACGAAGGGACATGGAGCAGGTATAGTTATAGCTAGAGAAGAACATATTATTATTGCATGTAGGTATAATTTAATATAACCTTTACCAGCCAGAGTCATTTTTACCTTGTTTTAGTGGAAGGAGGTTCTGGAAGACATTTTGCAAATCGCAATAGCTGATAGCTCATCATGGGTGTCGGCAGTGGGAGAAGTGATGCGATATAATCCGTCATCTCAGTGTCTAGGCGAAGATCGATCAACTGTCTTTTTGGACATTCAACGGATGTTCCAAAATGCAATCGACGAAATGAGTCAAGGACGTATGTTTCAATTTGAATGGATCGATTTAGATATTGAGGTTTGACTTTCAGCTCAAATGTTTCCATTTTTTATGCGATTTCTTATATAAACGGCCAAACAGATCCTCTATTGGAGTGCCAGCAGCCATGCTTTAGCAACCTTGTGGGAGGACAGAAAGTGAATGTACGTTCAATTATGTACTTTAGTATATTGTATATTTTAGGATAAAGGTTATGAACTTCAATATGTTTTATAATGAGTGTGCTATTTACTAGGAATTACAACACACCGAGTGTATAGACCGTCGTAATACAGAGGCAGAGGCATTGCAAGAAGCAATATTGTCGAAGGCGTTTAGATCACTGCAAATTATAAAGGTAGCCCCTTCGCCAAATGTGAATCGTGGCTTAAAAAGGAAGTTGGGTAAGAAACACTGTGTTAACTGCCTGTATAATTAGATGCTAGCGTTTATGTGAAATGAAGGTGAACCTCATGAAGAATTTACAATTATCTTTCAAAATTGAAGTATTAGATACTCGTCCTACGAAAGCCGGATCTCAAAGTAAGTATTCAAGTTCTGAGGCACTGGGGGCTCCAAGAAAGTTGCCGATTCGATCTGAATCCTTTTCTAGAGCTGATTCTGATGGTTTGAAAGGTGGAGCGCGACATCCTGACTTGTGTGACAAATCTGAAGGTAAGAGGAGCACGATGTGCTAGCTATCCCTAGATGCTAGAATGAGATGGTATGCAATTTTACATGGCATGAGGGTGAACCAAATGAAGAACTTTCAATTATCTGTAGAAACTAAGGGTCCTGAGAACAGAGATGTGAATATGGAACTATGGAATTTTTATATTCTGGTGATTGAAATTATTAACAGTAGCGAAAGTGGTTGACATGTCGAGTCGTATGAATCCAGGAATGCATGCAAACCAGGAAAATAAAAACACATGCATGTAAACTGTTTCATAGAAATATACAGTGCCTCTTTTATGTCCATCTAGTCTAGATAGCTGCTTATTGCTTATAGCAACAAATTACTTCGCAGAATTTATTGTTTTTTACTTTACGCTACATCAACTATAGCCACTTTAATTACTCGTACTAGTTCCTGAAGTTTTGTACCCCAGTTTAGTCACAAGCTGGACCGTTCCAGATTCTTTTCATCAATAAATTTTAAGTATTATATTTAAGTAGTATATTAGAAAATACTTGATTATCCAAGGTCTGTTTGAAACCTAACCTGACCTTACGTAGAGCAGTAGTATGGACGGTTCCACTATTATTTTAATGTTATCAACAATTATTCCGATATACATACAACATACATAAAAGTTTTATGATAAAACACATGCTATAAAACATGCTATAAAGCAACTTACCTACCTGTTGGATTGCATAAACCTAAATTGTGACATACATCTTATCATCACATCAGGTAATTATAGAGTAACAATTAGAAAGCACAATTAGAAAGTACAATATCCCCCCCCCATTCCGATTGTGCATTCATTGTCAGGCAGAGACAGACAGAGAGAGAGACAAAGTGCAGAATCAAAAAACAGCTTATTAGCACCGACGTGAGTGACGTCACGTGAGTAGGGAGGGGAAGTAGGCAAGTAGCCAGCAAGCCAATAGCACATCAGCAGGAGCATTCGTCCGGCTGCTGCAAGAAACAAAGTCTTTTCATTTTTCGCACTTCCTTTTTCTCTTTTCTGCTAACTTTTACTCTGACTCTGAAGCCAAGATTAAAAACAAGAGTAGAATGGTTAGTTAGTTTGTTCTTTAATCTTTTTTCTTCCTAATTTCTTTCTCCACACGTTACTCGGTAAGGTAAGGTCGGTGGTGGTCAGTCAGTCAGCCTAGAAATACAGCTGGAAAGTTGTCTTCAAACATTTTGTAATTGCGTAGGTTGGAAGTGATCAGTCGGTACAGGCGTTTATTAGGTTAGACCGCCGGATCTCATATAAATACTTCAGTTTGCCAGTCGGGCGGCACGTGGCAGTTAAATTAAATTAAAGTGGTATTTTGTGTGTATCCGTGGTTGCCACAAGAAGGGGAGCGAGTGAGGAGTGGTGAAGCTACAATTGTTTTGGAGGAACATGTGAGTTTAATAATCCTTTATTTGCTGAATCCAAACCGTTTAAATATACCATTAACCTACCAGACTAACAGTTAATTTTGTAACATTATTCATGGACTATTCCATTAAATGCTGATGCTGTTTAGGTGTAGGAGTGAGTCATCTGTAATTAGTTAATTACATGGAGAATAGAAGAACAGATGTTCTATGTGCAGATAAATATTGTAATGCAGGAGCTTAATTGTTGGTAGTGCCGTGGGCCTGTATTGTTTAACTTTCACCGTTGTTTACCGCATGGCGGTTAGGATGTTAGTTACATCATTAGGGCAACAACAGTATCAAGTAGAAAATAGTGGACTTTATTATCTGTCAAGGTGCATTTTCAATTCTTGAGCATACGTATTCATGTAAAGTGATGACACATCCGTTGTTATCTCTGTAGTAAAATTAATGTTTACTGAATTTAGTAGGGATGTTAGTTTGCACAGTAGGATGTCCGCTGATTCATGTTCAACAATGTTGAATCAACATAACGGTGGTCAGCCAATTACGAAGACAACTAGTAGGGTGTAAACCTTTAATACATAACTACCGGAAGTGCGATGTATGCCCAATTAACAACAATATACGCATTTGGCCAATTTCATTATGTCTTGTAAGCTCAAATTGAACTTCCCATTGAATTTACACTATAAAAATTTTTTGAGGTCGGAGAATCCCCCCCCCCCTTGCCCTTGCAGGCTCCACCCTGACGGAGTGATTTGATCCATTGTGCTTTGGCAAAAAATGATCGTCTTGAACTCCTCTATTCATTTCCACAATAACCTTTTTGACGATTTTTCACCCCCACCACCTCAAAGACGTCGACATCCCTACTTCCAATCAATGATGAGGTACATGGCTGAAAATCAATAGGGAACGTGGCCTTGGGCCAAGGTACCTCTATGCCAAATTTGAGCCAAATCGGTCAACGTGGAGGGAAGTTAGAGTGATTACGGACAGACAGACAAGCAGATCAATCGCTATAACTACCTTTCAAGCATTTCATGCTTCCGTTAGTTAATAAAAGATAGATATGATTCCCTTGCTTTGAATAAGCAAGCAATTAAGGCTACAAGGGGGAATATGGATTCATGAAACCATAGCTATCTTTCTCGAAACTAACTTTCGACTGACTAGTTTATATAAATTGCAAGTGTGTAAATTTTTAAAGCAAATACATGCATGTGTCTCGAAAGCAAACCTTTTTTACCTAAAGAATGGAGGAGTTAGGCGGAAGTAGTTGGATACATAAATGCATTTTAATGACTATGCAATATTATTTTTCGTTTTAATTGTCCCAGAAAACCGTTTGTATCAAATTTTTGTTCAAAACGACAATTGTGAACAAGGAGACTTGTGGACTTTTCCTTATCGCGTCTACGGAAATATGGACAATGCTGGAAAGAGGGACGTTTTTAATTGGCTGAACAGCAAGTTGGAGGAGCAAGAGCCCTGGGACTGCAGCTCCATTAGCGAGCAGCTAAATGCTGATGTGCTGCAAGAAATAAAAGAATGTTTTGCCATATTGGATCCAATGATGAAGGTCAAGGTCATGCTGTCATTTTTCTACATTCCGGAAAGGAATATGGAAGAGGTATAGTTAGAATTATATAAGTACATATCGTTGCACATATATTTGATTAAATATAAAAGCTTTACCAGAGTCATTTTTAACTTGTTTTAGTGGAAGGAGGTTCTGGAAGAAATTGTGCAAATGGCAATAGCTGATAGCTCATCATGGGTGTCCTTAGTGGGAGAATTCATGCGACCTTATCCGTCCTCACGGTGTTTAAACGTTGACCTGTCCTCAATCGAAAATGAAGACACACGGATAGTTTTCCAAAATGTGATTGCACAAATGAATGCAGGACGTATGTTTCAATTTGAATGGATCGATTTAGATATCTAGTCTTGACTTTTAGCTTTAATGCTTCAATTTTGTATGCAGTTTCTAGTGTAAAAGGCCCTTCATTACTTCCAGTGGAATGTCAGTATCTAAGCACAAAAGCTTTAGCTAACCTCGTGGGAGAACTGGCGGAGGTACGTTCAATTATGTACTTTAGTATGCAGTATTTTTTTACGTATAAATCATTCTTTAGTTAATGTTAGGATATTCTGTATAATGAATGTCCTATTTACTAGGAGTTACAACAGAAGCCACCTGTGGTGCATTTTGGACTGAGAAAGAAGCCAAAGTCTGAGCTGCTGCAAGATGAACTCTTGCTGAAGGCTTTAAATAGGGTCACTTTGTCGAAGCCTAAGCCTGCTTCCCCTAGCATGATACCGGTTAGAACCAGAGGAATGCCACAAAAAATGGCCAATGCTAGTGAGTAATTCTTTCAATCGAGTATAAATTCTTAACTATGTAAAAACGTTAATTTAATTTTTTAAATTTAATTCATTCCTTTGAAAGAATTTCACAACACAGTCAGTCTTTCTCCGGTGAATAAAACCCCGAACAGGGCTGTCTTGAAGAGGACCCTCAATCGGCCTTCACCGAGCGGAATTCCCAGTAAAATTCCGTTGCGCATCACTCCAACGCAATCAAAGGAAAATCTAGTCATTCAACCTGCGAAGACAGACCCCATTCTAGATAAGTTGAAACAAGTTATCAGCAAAGTTGAAAAAAGTTGTCAGAATAAAGGTCCGAGCACAGATCCTTTCAGTCGAGCCTCCACTCAAGCAGCTCCATGTGGTATTAAGGTTTCCAATTCAATCCTCGGTTCTCGAGCCTTTTCTAGAAAAACTGCTGGTAGTATGGCAGGTGGAGCCAAACTTCTTGATATGAGTGAACTCAGTGAAATGCCTATGCCTATTGAGGAGAAAAAATATAAAAGGAGGAGATCACGTAAGAAGCATTGCGTAATTAAACTCTATTTTATGGAGCATGTTGGTGAGCCTAATATATTATTTTTAATCATTTTTCCAAGGTGACTTTTCCGGAAATACTCCACAGAAATCCGAAGGTCCAAAGAAAGCAAAAACTTTTGAGAATTCTACACTTGGAGATCCCATGACAAAACCAATGTTCCGTTGTCGATCCTTTTCTGGAACTGGTAGTGTTAGAATGTACAGTGGAGCGAAACATCTTGATATGAGTGATCTGCCTATGCATATTGAGGAGGAAAGCGGCCCAAGGAGGAGATCATGTAAGACACATTATTCATTAACTATGTGAATAATTAATAATTAGATTGTTTTATGGGCCATGATTGATGACGGTGAACTAAGAACTAATTTTTAATCATCTTTCCAAATTGAAGATTCCGAGAGTGCTGCATCAAAATCAGAATTTAAAATGAAAGCTGCTGAGTATTGCTCACAGGGGAATCCCCGGTCAATAAAAGCTGAAAGCTTTTCTGGAGCTTCTGTTACCAGTACGGCAGACGGGGCTAAAATTCTTGATACGAGTAAGCAAACCGCATCAGGAGATAAGGAAAACCAGCTCGAGACAGCAATGGGTAAGCAACACTACGTGCTAAATATCTGTAGGATAGTACGTCATTTTAAAATGGAATGAAGGTGACCCTAATAAAGAATTTTCGATTATTTGTAGAAACTGGGGAGGATAGCGAGACTGTTGATGTGAATATGGAAGACCAGAAGGAATTCTTATATTCTGAGAACTGAAATTATTAATGGTAGCTATTGTGGTTGGTATGTCGAATCTTATGAAATCCATAAATATGCATAATGTAAACTAGGAAAATAAATAAAAATTGCAAAATGTTTCATAGAAATATACATTGACTCTTTTATGTCCATCTAGTCTAGTAAACTGTTTAGAACAATAAATTGCTTTGCAGAATTTTAATATTTTACTTAGCTACCCCAACTATAGCCGGTCTAATAACTCGTTCATGGAGTTTGTATCCCAATTTAGTCACAAACACGACCGTTCCAGATTCTTTTCCATCAACAGCCTGGAAAACAAGTAAAGAAAATACTTGATTATCCAACAGTCACTTGAAATTTCACTAATATCATTAACTATCAATCATTATTGCGATATGTCATAAAGCAAAAGTAAATACCTGTTGGACTACAGCTTCGTGCTCGTTAGGGTTAAATTTCTCGTCTACGGGATTGATTTGAGTCAAACCATGTGCCTTAAAGACCTAGTTTATTCGTATGCGAAGGAGAGAGAATTCCATTAGTATTTCAATTAATGATTCACTAACACTAACATGTATTATCAATCGGTAGGAATTATAGATATTTGAATTACCTGCATGAGACGGCTTTCTGTCATACTTAAACCGTCATATAAATTCTTTAGGTGAGGATTTTCGGTGAGTTGTTCTTTGGGAACACTGTCAATTGCCATTCGAAGGATGTCACTAATCTGTAAGAAACCAAGATATATGCATGTATTAGTACACTGTTCCTTCATCGTTACTAATTAACGTACTTAGTTTGTATTCATACAATCCATTATGCTTTAATTGGAAAGCTGTACTTACTTCGGTCATGTCCTTGCAAAATCCCTGTATCGCATAAAGCTTGGAATCGTTGATTTGTTTGGTCAATCTGGTTCTCAGGTTTTCAGTCTCTGCTAATGCACGCATGTATTTGTCCTATCAACATTTAAAAATTAGCACATTATTCTACTAAATTAAAGGGCTGCTCAACGCTGATTATGGTTAATGCAAAAGTTGAAAGTAAGTGCATGCCTCAAACTCCCGACTTTTAGATAATAAGGTAGCGTTTTCAGAAACGGCCTTGTTTAGCTCCAAGCGCAAAGTTTTCTCAACTTCCGTTTCCTCCACCCCTCCTTCCGAAATTGACTCCTCCCCAGTTTTAGCTTGTGTATCGTTCTTTGCAGCACTGCTGAAGTATTGGAATTGTTTAAAGCCAGGATAATGAGATACTGCTTGATTAGCGTACATGAACTTTGCGCCATTAGCAGGATGAACAACCTTTGACTGGGACAATGATCTCAGCGCAATTGGAAATAGTCCTCTCAATAATTTTGAATCCATTGCTAGTCTACAAAGCACAATAATTAAAAATTTACCCAATTTAATAGTGCGATAGTATTTAAAATATTCTCATATAAACCTCCGCAATTTCAATCGCCAATTTCATCACCCCAGCTAAGTTACATAATTTAAAGCTAATTGACTCACCTCATTTCTGAATCCAATAAATATCAAACTTGGCAATACTGTAGTGTCCCTCAAAGTCACTTAAAATGGCTACAATCACTTTAACGCACTAACGGCACTTTAAACTGTCAAAATTGCTATCAACTTTCCAACAAACTACGATTTAGGTTGTCCAGTTTAATCATCCAAGGAACACCAATCACCTCTGCCGTTAATATCAGTAATATCTAGGTTTAACGCATATATAATAGGAAAGTTAATGATAAAACACCACCAAGAGTACGTGAAAAATCCAACTGCAATCATATGATTTGGTAAATTTCCATTTGATTGATAACACACGTGGTAGTAGTGGACATGGATAATATGTGGTCAGTCGATCGTCGAAGCCGAAGAATAGGTGGATAGTGGATAGTGCAGAGCAGCATTTCAAACAAGCTTTTCGGCAGGCCGCCAAGCCAAGGGAATCGTAGGTGCTCCCTGCTACAATCTCTCGTCATAAACTTAGCCGCGTCGTGTACAAAGCATTCTCTTGGTCTTTGTTAAGCTTCATAAGAAACATTATTATCAATTGATAACTTCAAACTTAACTACATGATAAGTACTTGGAAGCTATGAAGACTTCGTCAGAATGAATATCGAAATTGGTAATATTGGCATGCATGCTGTAAAGGGGAAAGAGGTAATTTCCTGGGGAGAAACCGTTGATATATTGTATTATCAAATTATCATCTTTTTGTAATAATGATAGTAAAAGGAAGCATGGGTTATCATCAGTTATCATTATAATCATTGTAATCATTTTATTTTAGCCAGAATAACTGAGCATTAGGCGGTTAGAAAGGTTGAGAATGCTAGGGAACAGCAGACATGTGCTTGTACAGTGGATGATGCAATGCATGTTCCGATTTTCAAGTGTCACGTGCCAACTGCTTTGTTAACCAAATTGAGTCTGGTTGATCCGGAGTATAGTGTGGCATAATAACGAGCAGCTCGTTACGAGCTCATACTAGATTAACTGCTGTAATCTACCAGGTTAGTAAATCTCACATCATCTAAGGACAATTTTGTATTATAAAGAATCAGATAAATGGAATCTGATAAATTGATGTATTTACATGATTCAATGACTTATAACTTACATATAATACAGGACTCATATGAAAATAAGAGAGGAATGTCTCATTGTTTTAGTTTCACCGGTACTTGTTCTACTAAACTGAAATGGGGAACCATTCAATGATTTGATGTAAACGCATTCCGTCTGACTGTATTTACCTGTAACTAAATATTAACAATGAAGCAATTTCCATGATAAGCACAGCGTATCCGACCAACAAAATGGAATAGATCATGATCTTCACAATATTAATACTGATCTTAATTTCATTTAGCAAGGGTTCTGCTTTCTTGTGTCTTGGTGTAAAGCAAAGTGTATTCTAACAATTCGTTCGTAGTAAACTAAATCATGGTTCTTACGCGTATACCTGAAACATTTCGAAACCTTGTAGCACCGAAATATTTTATGTGGAAAAGGTCATCAGGAATAAAGGATAAATTGAGTTTGAGAGATAGATATCCAGCAATCAAGCAAGACACATTTTTACAAGAATGAAAGCTACACGGAGTGGTCTCAACATGCCCCATACTTTCCCGTTCCCGGATACTAAATACTAACATATTGTTAACAAGATAAATAATGTCACATTCTTACAGTTTGTAAGTGCTTTTCTGTTGACCATTTCGACTGATTGCTGACAGTTGCCAAGATACAATTAAAAGAAAAAGGAACTGACTTGAAAAGCACAGTTCCGTCTAGTCTATACATTTTGGCAAAGAGATGGAGAGCATTGATGAGAGCGCTGATGAACAATGAGAATTTTGTGGTGAATCCATTATGACTGAAAATGAATAAAAGCGGCTGCCCAAATCACCGTAATCGCATTAATAGTTTTAATAAAGACACTAAGAGAGACGGTAAAGAAAGCATATTTAAAAGATTGAAAAAAAATAAGGTGCGATGGCAACAACGGAACAAAAAATATATGGATCTATAAAAATTCGTCATTAAAAACGAAAGAGATCAAATCTCTCGAAGATTCGTGTGGGGAATAACGCACACAAGAAACAAAAAAAATCAATCTAGTATCTGTTTCATCTTCTTCTAGAGTTGCTACTCGTATTCCCAATATTTGACACCGAAAAGATTCTCTCTCTTAGAAAAATCAGAGATATTAGTTTACTACCACGACTATATATCTGATTGAACCAAAAAGAAATCTGTGATACTGACGACTCCTCTGCTCCTTTACTACGACTCACTACTACTACTACTGCAAGTTACTGCATCTAAAGTGATCTGTGTTGTGAATTGGAACAGGTAAAGAGGGCGGTTGGGCTATAACGGTACATTCTTCTCAGGCATCACATTATTGCCATCATTATTTCGCAAGTTGAAATCTTGCTGGACCACTTTGTTTGGGGTAATGACCCAAACGAGTAGCACACAAAACAGCCAAAGAGCAACAACTAAACAACAGCAAGCAATTTTCATACACACACACACGTACACTTATAAACAAGACATGAATATTATATAGGAAGAAACATGTTCTTCAATCATTTTTTACACGGTATTACCTTAAAAAGTTATGTGTCGAAGAAGAGCCAACAAGAGTGACCAGGCTAAGGCCAACTGGTAGAAAGAAGAAGAAAGAAAGAAAAAATGTGCAAATGCTCACAAAAGCACGGACTTGCATACAACTCCCTATTTACTTGTAGCAGTAGTAATAATAATGGTACGGCTTTGTTTCACGATTTTTTTAAAACTCTACTTGGAATTAACATCATGATCATCATCAAGATGAGGATGATCGTCATCATGAATGTCGACCTGTCTCTGTGACTAGCCTAGTCTCATACCCAGATTTACCTAAAAAACCGTGTGCAGTGTGCACCACCGTCCATCCAAACCATCCATTTTCATACCGCATCACAAGAATCATTATTACCACGAGTACTACGGCGACTACTACTGCTGCTGCAACAATAATGTGGCGACTTTTTTTTGCTCAGGTTCCTCGAGGTCCTCCTCTTATATCTCCTCGGCAGATGTTTAATGGGCTTTTGCTCTGCTGCAATTGATTTTTTTCAGCTTTGGGTAAAAAAGAAACCATGCAAGTGATTTGAGTTCATTTGACCGATATCTTTTCAGGTCAGTTGGGTTGACTGTTGCATTATAAAAAAATGTATTGATGAAGAGGTGGTTCTATGCTGCTTGCATTAAAGCAAAATGCATTTTTGTATCATGATTAATATTACTATTACTACATATTATGTATATACTTTTGGTATGTACACCTAGCCAACATCCTCGTCTTTAAAAGTTCATAGAAAACTGTCTAATCAAAGATTTAGCTGTTGTGAGTGAGTGAGAGAGACGACTCTAGATGCGGGCAGACAGAAGACAAGGTTATTCCGTGCAAAGTGGAGTGTGCACCTGGCCTATGGCTTGGTTGACGACGCAAAAGGTAACGCACAGGACAGAGAAAAGCCTCTTTGGGCCCTGGCTGCTCTCGCTTACATAAAATTTTTTACATCAGCAGATCTGAACTAGTAATGTGGAATTCCAAGTTAAAATTAGAATATTCTGCTTTACTAATTGCTGTCTTTTGCTTATTATGTAAATAATCCGGTAAAGAATTTCGGGATTCTCTGGACATTGACATCTATCACGTGACAAATACATATGTAGTAATGAAGGACTCAGGCTTACTAAACGATGACGACTTTTAGCTTAAGAGTCATAATGACACTGGCAACCTTAAAAAGCCAGACAATGTTAATAATGTCAAAAAATGTATGAAATGTACATAATTTATTATCCCAATCCCAATTTAATGTCAGATAGAAAGCTATTATCGTCATTTCTTCCATTACCATTTTCTACAAACTGTTTCATCAATTCATAATACTTATTGCAAAAAATGGTACGTTTTAAATAAATGTACATTGTAACTGTTGACGATGTGCAGCATTTCAAACACATTGACACAATGCATTTTTTTTAAAGTGCAAATAACTTACTGATTGCATGCTGTTATGTCGAATGCTGCATTTTATGAGGTAATAAGTTAAATATTTATTAATGCTGATCCGTGCTCTCCGAACAGAAAAAAAATGTTTGGAATGCCAGGTAACATGATGATGATGATGCACCAACAACATAACTGTTTAGTTTTGGATTTTCAAGCAAAACTGTACGCAAACATGCCACGTTTGTTTGCTCATCTCGGGCAAAATGTAGGTAAAGGTAAGTAAGGAGGTAGTCGAAAAAAACTGAAAATCAACTTGAAACGATGATGACTATGACCATGTTGCTGTTGCTTTCAAAGAGACGCGTTTCAAAAAATGCATGACTGTCCATGGGCCTCATAGCTCAGCGCTCACAAAAATCTTCCTGACTGACGCATTCTGCAAAAAAAAACTATTGCCTTATCGTCCTCTGATACTTGACCTCTATTTCGAAAGCCATATTTATAATTTGAACAACTTTTCCCCAAATCCTGTCCTTCTAGAATACACAGTTTTTTCGCACATTAAAACCAAATTGAGTTTTAGCGTCATGACTTGATACGCTGGCCTTGGGACTGGATTAAATGAGCACAAAAGCGTCAAAGGCACAGAGTGCAAACTGTATATTTTCTATTAAAATATTTAATGAAATTACATTAATAACTCATGGTTGTCATGGATATCACATCTACTAGCATGTTCTGAAATGTCTATAATATCTCTATTCTGCAATTCAACTCTTTGCCCTCATAGATTCAAGTTCAGAGGTGACAAACCGACTGGCTTTGTATAGCATATAATATGCATTCTTAAGCAATTTAAGATAACATAGATTTCATGTTTATGAAGAAATCGCAATTAGGTGAGGGCACGTACCGATGGTGTAATTAACCGGTAATAATGAGCTGTTGAGTGTGTTAGCTAAGCGTTGAAAGGCTGGTTCCTATTTTTTTTAAAGTCTCTGTAGAAACTGAGCCTGTAGTACCGTACTCTTCAGTTGATGGCAATTCTTCTTTTCAGATCTTTTTGCGACATGCATGCATGCTTGTCAGTTATTTGTTAGTAAAGTAGTCTCATATTATTCTCATTTTTCTGCCCAATATCCTGGTCAAGCCACTTTTTTTTGCTCCCTAATTTGATCCTTTGGCTATTTTTTAATATTCGCCGATATGATTACCACACCACTGATAATGCAAAGGCGGTGTGGTAGAGCGGGGATGATGTGGAGTGGTTGCTGTGGGGATATTTCGCCTTTTACCTATAAATTGTAGAAATGGATTCAGTGCTAAACGATAACATTTTGTTTTCACAGATTTTGTGCTATAAGAAGGGAAAATGGCGTTTGTAATTTGTATCTACTACAAAGTCTAGGTATGTGGCTGAAAGCAATGATTAGTTCTAAACACGAGAAAGTCGTGTTTGTATTGCATTTCTGCAAAAAAGCATGAAGGTATTTAGGTACGTACCTAGGTGCCTATGTGGTTGACATGAAATCAACCAGTTCGCCAACGCCAAGAGAACAAGAAAAATGGGTAGGTATGCTCCTTCATTGCACATTTCCAATAGAAAAAAAAATAGTTGAAACTCCGCTTTCAGACTTGGGTATCGGGTACACAAGAAGGACGTTCTAAATAGTATTTGTTTCATTCTGGTAGCATAATGAATTTGCCTTATTTGTACTGTCTGTCTATCTGAAAAGTATTTCATCCAATTTAACCGTTCCAACCCCCATCCCAAAAAATACAACCTTTAGCGAAAATATTTTCAGGGTTCTGAGTCCTGAAAGAGAAAAGAGTCCTGGATCGAATATGAATGTCATGATTCTTTGTTTCATATTACCATTAGTTGTCATTGACAACCATGTGACCATTGTTATTCGTTTTCCCTGTATTTCCCTATACTGTTTTCAGAGACCATTTACTTATGTACCTATGTAAGTCTTCCCGATTACTTGTACAGCGGGTTTATTGCTATTTCTGTTTGCATATTTGATGAGTATTTTAGTTTTGGTTAAATTTGACTAAAAATGGTTATCATCCGACAGCACCATTACATCTGACATGATAATGTATGTGCTACAGTCGATAGTTGTGTAGCATCAATGCTAATCAAGGCCCTGTAGCCCTGCACTAGACAATTCTGTCGGGGGTTTGCTCAAATACAGAATATATGGCACATCAACCAAAAATTGCATTAGAGCCAACGAGAGAGAGACAAAAATCTGTTGTAAACTGTACAGTATTACTGGTTAACCATCAAATCTGGTATGCAGCAGCAATCATCATCAACGAAAATCATATTAAATTCTGCACTCGTTTCTGATATTGTTGTTTCATAATAGGCACAACTACGGGATCATCCTAACCTGTATTTTATGTAAACGTCTCTCTCTCTCTCTCTCTGCAGAGCTTTAAAATGATTAAACTAGCGTGCGATCAGTTTTATCATCATCTCGTCGTCCTTTTTGATGCTTCTATGACCTAAACCCTAACAGCATCCTAGTCACCAGCAAAATCCGAAGACGATACTGACAATCGAGTTGGGTACGATAAAGCTTTTACCAAATCGCAATCTTTTTTATCTGCCTGACTACCAACCAGCCATAAGCCAAACAGTAAAGGAAGGCAAAAAGGAGCCCAGAGCCCACACACTTTTTTCGAAACCAAAACAAATGCGCCAGCGATATGCCAATGTCTAAAGCCATAAGCCCCCTTCATGTTGATGGCGTTGATGATGATGATGGCGTTCAAAACTTGTCGAATGGTAACCCCGGTTATTAGCAACAACGAAACCATTCCTTTCTGATTTTGAGAGAAGATGACGTTTTAAAGATTGGCATGTACGCAATATTCTTCTCTGGCATGACTTTTTTGTATGAGGATCATCTCTGATTTGAAATCATTGTCAGGACCTTTGTGGAAAAAAATATCTGCCGATCCCTGCCCTACATGCAATGCTGCTGTCTCTTCTTACGTAATGTATTATAGTTGAGAGTGCATTATAATATAATCAACAATAATGTTGTCGTTATACTGATCATGTATCGTTATTGAAAAATATTTACCCCCGCAACCTGCACCTCTCTCGTTTATTTCTCTACTTAAATCTTACTTGCTTTTACCATTTTATGCTTTCGCGAAAGTTGCATTGTTGTTTGGTACAAATACACGCATAACACATCTCGGCGTTTCATATCACTTACCTACAAAATCCCTCAATTCTAGTTTTTTTTTTGGTCAACCTGCACCTCGCAGCGGAGTGACTGAATATTTAAGCAATCCGGTCAGCCATTCTTTTTGGTAGTTTTCAGTTACACTAGCTCGAGTCAACAGTGATATTATCGAAGGGAAAATTGCTTGTTTTTTTGGAATTGGATTGAAAAAAAATATTTTTTCAAGGGAGCGTATCATTCATTATTTTTATTTTGGTTTTCCTGAAAACATAGAAAATGTGTGTACAGAGTGCAAAATATTTGTGGTTTTTTGGTGATTGACTGATACTAGGTGAAATTGAGTGTGAGACATTTTCTTGATGGATTCCTGTATCATCAGTGGAAATATTCATATAATTCGAAGAAATCCTGCAAGGAAATTTCCCGGTTCATCCTTTTTTCGGAACATGTTGCGGGGGAGTAGAGGATGGGGATTGTTTATTTTGACTCAAACCCCTCCACCTCTCCCTCTTGTCGTGTGTCCGAAAATCATCACTAGGATTTCATTCTACCGGGAGGGGACACGATTATACGATTATATCTGGATTGGGAAACACTTTTTTCTGTATAATTGGAAAATAACTAATACTGCATACAGGCGAATGGATATGTACTTTATTCAGAATACTTGCAAAGAAAAAAATGTTTGCTCGAGCTGCACTTGCTTTCTGTTCATTGTTGCATGTATGCACTTCTTATATCGCATCGGTGGGGAACAAAGCAGCATACTATAAGACAACCTGAATAAATGGACATTTGAAGTGAATGACTTGTGAGATATGTTTACTAACTAACGGTGCTCTTTGTGAATCACAAATTGTGATGGACCATTAAGAAACCAATGTCATCTCTTCCATATTGTACACTTTTACTGTATGAAAGGAATAAAAAGCGGAGGTGAATGGAATATGGAATGGAGAGAGTCTTACATATATGCTAATTATTTATGTTAGAGACGGAGTCACTTTTTATAGCTTATCTGGAATCATAGGAAGCTGTGGATTCGTGGGGATTCAATTTTTCGTTCGTTCTAGTTGATGGACATGCATGGCCTTGAACTGATGCTTGGAAAGTCCAACAACTGGCGATATATAATTTGCGTATGAATGTGTTTCAGGTAGGCCTGCAGTCACGGAGAAGACAATTATGGATATCCGATAAGCAAATTGGGATTATGAGATAAAAAATAAATAAAAGAAACAATTTCTGTATACCTTCATGATTTACAACAAGATTTGTCTGTTTTGTCTTTCATTTTTTTTCTGGCCAAGTTACGCTTGGCTTTCATACGGGTTGGCATTATCAAGCATGCATACCAACGAAAAACCGTCTACTACATTTATTGTTAATGTTAACCTTATTAAAGCATTTCGGCCACAACGGTCATCGCCGTCGTTTAGGCATCATTTACCTATACGGTTGTAACAAAATTATATATTGGCTTTGGCACTGGAAAAAGAACCAAGTACGTTAGCATTTCAGTAGAAGAATAGGCATCACCCTGACAAGTTGATCGCAGTTTTCTTCCTCTCAATGCCTGCGTACAACGATTTAGCACTGTTCATTAATTTTTGTATTATATTTGTTTTTAACAGCGTATTGCATTTTAAATTTTAATTTCGAATACGCCATTTTAATTATAAAGTTACCACTATGGCTCAACGACCAAGACGGGATGGGACCGCTTACGAGTAAGATCTCACTAACAAGATATTTATGAATATGATAATAATAAGTAGGTGGGTGGTACTTTAAAATGAATGAAAGCTGTACTAATAAAGTCAACACTTTTTTTCTATTTTAGGAGAGTCTCCCCACCAGATCCATTCAGGAAGGTCATTTTATCAGCGAAAAGGAAGGAAGCCATCATGAATTTCAAAAATTCCGACAAGAAGAATACTGGCTCTGTTGCTTGGTTAAAAAGGCTTCATAAACACCTCCACGCACAGGACAACATCGTCACAATGAACGATATTGACCGTTGGGTTAGGGCGCATCCATGGATCGCTGTAAGTGTTTATGCTTGTGAATTTTCTATAGCGATTTAATAGATAAACTACATAGCTTGCAATATTTCTTATTCAATAATTAAATTCCTAAATATGATGTGTCGTTGCAGGACGAGAATGGGTCTGTGGAGTTGCCGCAACCGAAGCCCAAAGCAGATCCTCCGCCAGCACCATCTACCTCTTCAGCGAAAGCCAAGACAACCGGTGCAACAAAGACGAAGGCAACTGCAGCCGCTACCAAGACAAGCCCAGCTACAACAACAACAGCAGCGTCCAAGAAGACAGCAGCAGCAACAAAGACTGCAGCCAAACCAACCACTACAGCAGCAGCAGCAGCGAAAGCACCTCCAAAGGAAACTGCTCCAGCACCTGCAAAAAGCGGCAAAAGTGCTGCGACAACTGCATCAAAGAAAAAGACGGCAGACAAGGTCCCAGAAAAGACCCCAGAAAAGTCTCCAGAACAGACTCCAGAAAAGTCTCCAGAACAGACTCCAGAAAAGTCTCCAGAAAAGACTCCCGAAAAGTCGGAACCTGCAGCAAAGCCATCAAAGGCTCCTCCTCCCAAGGAAACTGTGGCCACCTCCAAAGCTGCTGAATCATCCACAAAGGCACCAGCGAAACCAAACAGCAAAATTGCCTCTCCAAAAAAGAAGGGTATTTCTCGTAGTCGAGCACCAGCCAAGATAAAACTTCCTTCACCTCGAGCTTCTAAACCAGTAGCTACAGTAGCTGCAAAAACTAAGAACCTTCCAGCAGTGAAATCAAAGACCGTCCGAGCAGTGACCCCTGTTGAACCTACATCAGAGACAAAGGTTGCTTCTCCACCACCGACAGTAGCTGCACCTCCAGCACCTAAAGTATCTAAACCACCTCCACCCATGGAAACTGACGAAGATGATGACGAGGAGGCAGAAGAAGAGGAAGAAGAGGAGGAGGAAGAAAAAGAAAAAGAAGAGGAGGAGGAGGAAGAAAAAGAAGAAGAAGAGGTAGAAGATGAAGAAATGGAAAGTGAAGACGACGAAGACAAGGAGGAACTAGAAGAGGACAGTACCGCTTACCAAACGGCTAACGGCGGCGACGTCAGCGTATTGAATGACGACGAAGTATCAGAACTGCTTGATGTCACCACGGATAACGAAGGAGAGGATACAACAATCGAGAGGGATACTACTACAAATACGACGCGTCAGCCCAGTAATGTGCAGAATGAGGAGGTCGAAGATGAAGAGGAATCAGAAGATGAGGAGGAATCAGGGAGTGAGGAGGAGTCGGATGAAGAAACCGCCGACGAGCAAGATGTGGAAGAAGCGGAGGATGAGGAGGATGAGGAAGAGGAGGGCACGGAAGCCGACAATGTGCAAGGTGACGTGACAATGGATAATGCAGAAGATGTGAGCGAAGATGAGGAGGAATACAGCGAAAGCGAAGACGCCAGTGATGATGATGATGATGAAGAAGAAAGCGTTACAGAACAATTAAGTATGCTAGAGGTAACGAACTAACCGTTGTACCATTGAAAGACAAAATTGAACAAGTTGCTAAAAATTCACCTCTTGCTGACGTATATTTTTTATAATTTCTTGCACATTTTCAGGATTTCAAATTTTTCCTAGTTTGCATTTCCATAATATTTTCCATTTTGTATCTTAAACTTTCAAGTAAATTTTGAACAAGAATGTGATATTTCATGACTGATTTTTTAACGGGATACTAATAAAAAAACACTCCACGATCTCATTGCAAAAAAATACTCTTTTATGGAATACAATCTTAATAATTGCAATTACGGCTTTATTATCATTATCATTACTATTATACTGCGTTCATAAATGATCATTAAATGCTCATATCTCCTTCGTCCTCAGCACAAAAAAAACATCACATCATTACGCATGAATTAGTTGACTAAATTAGTTTTAGTACGGTAACACGGGAAACAATTTATATTTGGCCTTATACCATTCACACATGTAAATCCAGTTAGAAAACCTGGACCATCCTCATCATCATTACAATTCATGATCATTTTCTCGCATCATCATCATGTATTTATTATCATCAGTAACACGACAGGAGCATCATCATCCCCAGCGCACAATGTCTCTGTTTTGATGGTATATGAACGTTGAACGTGAGAGACGCGAACTGATATTTATGGATGATTATTATGATGAATGTTTCAACAGTGCATATTGCGTAGTGCTCACACAAGTCATATTGCATGGATTATGGATTATGTAGGTGTGTAGTATATGCTGTTGTATGCATGTAGAGATGATTATAATATGTGTATCAGTCAGTCATTCAGTTTTTGTCCCAGAGAGTTATTCAGTGAGTCTTGTTCAGTAGAAAAACCCATCATATAAATGTATATATTTAGAGTTGCGCCTGCTTATATATGCCTTTTTGCCTCTTCTGCTCTGCAAATGTGGGAAACGGAGCACACAACAGAAATATCAATCCTTCTTCTCCACAAACTTTTTTTTGACTTCATTTCCCATTTCCACTCGGTGTGGTGTGGTTGACTGACTGAGACAGCCGCGTGCTTGGCGAGAGTTATCCTCATCATCATCATCGCACTACTCGGGATTCTGTGACTCTGAGTGACTTCTGTTTCACGAGCGACTCCACCATTATTGGCTCCAATATATAACCAGAGAAAGAGATTTTTATTTTTAGTCGTCGCACTTTTTTTATGCAACCTTAGTGATTGCTCTAGCTAAAAAGGTTATATGTGTGTATGGAAAAAGTACAATGCATGCGTCGCCGTGTAATTTGGTTCATTGTTCAGTTGTGATTTTGTGACAGCAGAAGCACGTGCGTCATATTTTGTACACAAAGTGCATTATGTAATAGGAATTTTATCTAGCGGACAGTTAAAACCTTAAGCTGGGAGTTTTTGTTTTGGCGAAGTATGAATGGAGAAACATCTACAGATTCAGATTTTTAAATTGAATACCTTAGCAAGAAAAGTTAAACAAATGACTTATGTTAAAATAAGCGAAATTAAAGCTAGAACAATTATTTTGACTTGTTATTAAGCATAGAAAAACTGTGTTTTAGCTGGAAATGTAACGTGTGGAAACTTATACCAGGGAACACGTGCACTTGCATGAAACGATTTAAAAAAAGGATTCTTTGTTCATTTGTTTCAAAAAAGATTCTCACAAATTTTGACGTGATTCATGACGTGCCGAATTGTTTATCAGTTCTCGTTCCAATCAACATAATATTCATGTAACGACAAATACGCATTTCGTCAAGACATTTTCATCCAAAAAATGGTAAGCATACTTTTTGTACCTTTGTTCTCTTGATATAAACATTCTTTACAATATAGTGTAATAGTTTACCATCCTTTTACTTTCTCAAAAAAGCTTTTTTAGCATTTGCATGCATTACTTTCAGTGCTTCTCCTGAGCTTCTTTGTAAATTTGTCTATAATGAGCTTAATTTTTATAATAAAGCTTAATTTATGCAATTAATCTTCTGGCTGAACTAAAAAAATGGTTTTCAGCGTTGAATGGCATGAAATGTGTGCGCTAGAGCGCCCCACGCTATCGTAACAACCTTATCTGCATTCCTCCAATCAATATTTTGCTTTGTACGCTTATTCTTCTCAATAGCAAGCTGTCTAACTGAGGAGATCCAATAATAAATAGTGATACATGAAGTCATTTAATAAAAATAGTATCACCACCGTTATTATTATTATTATTATTAGTTGTAGTAATCATGTAACCATGAGCTGGTGAATGCTTCATGCCATGCCTGATTTGATATGCACACACACTATTCCATGCATGCCTGCTACCAAATGTAACGCTTAAAAAATCTTGGTTTAGTTTCAATTCACATGCATAGCATTTTTGTACATGCGGTTATGCCTGTGCAAATTGCAAACCGTGCAATATGCCTTCGTTATAAAAATAAATATGATAGTTGTGTATGCATGCTAATGACTCCATGAGAGCTTTATTGGAACAAAATATGCGATATGATATTTTTTCTCTTCTTCTTCTTCTTCTCCTCATGACATCTCACATCTCCCTCGCAGTTCCACCATCACCACATGGCATGCATTCTAGTCAAGTTGAAACTACATCTATGTACAATCTCCAATTTTATTATTATCATCTCTTAATATGCATTACAAATGTAGTCAGGAAAAAAAACATTTAACGCTCTCCTGTTATATATAAATGTATTATTGTTGTATGTAGTTCATTTTTGGCTAATAATCAAGTATCGTCATAGAAATATATTCATACTACAGCATGCACACTTGCGGTAGAAATATATAATATATTTATAGCTAAATGAAATGGAGGACATAATTTTTATTAAGTGCCTTGTTTAAAAAATGCACATAAGATGAGCTAACTAGGATGATGATGATGGTCATGTCATTTCGGTCATCGCATCTCGTCTTACAGGCGCAAACTGACACTGCCGAATTGGGTTTAACTTTCATTTAAAACTAATGCATACATATGTACTTATGTACACCAGATGTGAAAATGCGCAAAGACAAGAATATATCGAACAGTCAGTGTCATCATCATGGTATAAGGTATTAGGTATGCTTTGTTCACAAACTCTTCTGCTCACATCACCGTTTTATAATAATATTATATACGTACATCCATACATGTACATATGCTGAGTGAGTAAAGATGATGAGGTTATATTGACAACAACGACGACGAGTTCTTATTAAGAAAATCTACTTTTTAATTTATCTATAAGTGTTTTCATGTTCCACCATCATTATCATTTTTCCTTCGCATGCTTATGTTAACACGATGAGGAAAAAATCAATGACTCTGACTCCTCAAGACTGTGTCGTTTTGCATGAAAAAAACTCACTGCGTGATAATTTTCCATGCAGTGTTAAAAGTATCTAGATGAAGCATGAAAAAATATACAAGTAGTTTGAAATGAAACTTTTTTATCCATTGCATTCCAAAAAAGCTAATATGTGCTCCCTTACAACTTTTTTTTATTTCGTTGAACCGCTGAACTGAACACTCGAGGCAAAAAAATACACATCCTCTGCAAAATTTTCTTGAGAGAAAGCAATACCCAAAAGTGTAAGAGGAGAAATTAGTGTTAATTTTCATTGAGGTACATTCTTGTGTGACGTTCAATGAACTACTTGCGCACTTAAATGCTATATCATCATCCTTTGCTTGCACATTATGGGAAAAGATTATTAAAATGTTTAAAAAGTCATTCATGATGATGATGAGGCTGAGAAAGAATTTTTAATGTTGATGATAATATGTCATCCTTGTCGGTTATTATTGTAACATTGTAAGATGAAAGCAGATACTTACTGATTTATTTGGTAGAGGAAAGGAGACTCCACGAAATGCTCCAGAGTTGACATCATGCTCATTGAACATTTGAATATTCTGCGATTGGTGAGTTATACGAGAGCACTGATAATGATGATGTTGCTGCAGAGTGTTATCAAATTGGTCGAAAAATAATATCTTGTATAATGTTATGTAGAATACCTAGTTAGTTATCAACTTTAATACGATACGTACATACATGGGTATATTCACCTACATTCAATATTTTCATAAAGATGTTATTATTACTGTAAACTTCTTGAAAGGAAAATATATGATGAACTCAAACATTATATTGCCGATGATGATAAGTCATTAGTCATGTCATGGTTACTTTTACACAGACATGCATTTCCAGCAGCAAGCAGAATCAACAACTAACAGTTATTGTGGAAGGAGAGTGGAATATTTTTTATGGTTGTTTTTTAATACAGTATTGGTCAGAGGACTCCAGAAGTAGCATTAAATTTCTTGGAAGAAAATAGAGGACATTAAAATATTCATAAATTCCCATCATTAGCATATTGTGGTAGCATGAGCATATCTGGAGCTGTATATTGGTTCAATATGGAGCGATCATGCATGATAAATGTATGTATGCAATATTTTTAGGTTGGAAGTTACAAGGAAAAAACTATATGAGGATGTTTAAGCTTAAAAATAGGAATGGACGGACATAAAAATTGAGTTCATCATTATGACAATTACATGCATACTTAGCGATCGAGGAAACTGCTTCGGTCTTTCAGTTCTATCTAATCTGCGTTAATGCTCCAGTTGCTAAATGTGTCCATAATATCATCGTGCACATTTGGGGACTTGATGACAAGCACAATTTTTTATGGTGATGGTGTTGTCAGTGGCACAATAAATATTTATGGAAACTAGCAAATTGGAAATTTAACAAGATGAAATGGGATATTTATTTATTTACGATGGGATTAGTGGTGGTGGTATGCTGTGTGTTTGCTAAATGAAAATTCAGAGCCAATTTGCTTGCTTAACCTAGCTATTCAAAACCAGTTTAAAAGTCCTTATTACGTCCTCCTATAAATCCATGCAGAGTGAAAGGATGAGCAAGTGAGGATGACTCTCTACTAGTACTTATATTTAGCTTTTCACGCGACTTAACCACACTTTTCGAAATTTATTGGTGGCAGCAGTAGTACTACAGCATATATTATTATTACTATTATTTTCATTATTATTATTATACCTTCTTACCTAACTTCATTTCGCTTCTCCTTTTCATCGCTCCTCTACTTCCATCTTCTCCTCCTCCTCCACCACCACCTCCACCTCCATTGCACTGTTTTAACATTTTGTGCAGATTGATAGATTTATGATTGAACGTGTTGGGAAATAAGTCACTCATCTCTTGACGAAGAAGGAGAAGGCAGACATGATTGCCTATCGCTCACATAATGTGCATACGACAAGACAGTTATATCCGTATAAAATGTAATACTGCCTGCAATTTTCCACTTTTAAAGCCTTTAAGCCTCTTGCCCCGTGCATTTTCTTGGGCCATGATGGTATTTTGTGTGGTGCTGGCGAGGAGGAGAAGGCTCAGCTCTCAGAGAGAGAGAGAGAGAGAGTCGTGTCACCACCAACTCTATCGGTTTATCTCCGTCTGGTCTGCCCTAATTCTTCGAGATTTTCATTAACAAACACATTTTCATGAATCTACTCCACCACACAAGCAATTATGTCTTTCCACTCCTGGACCGACTCCATTACTCTTTCAGCATGAAAATATGGACATGGTTTCTAGGTTTTCACAGTTGCCAGCGGATCCTTTGAACTTCAAGAGTTTTTGCAGATCCCAATGAAATGAAAATAGGTGTTCTTCATACGAAAAAAGGGTTCTGATGACAGCGTAAATCTTTTTTACACCTGGCTCAGCCACCACCACGCACTCCCATTAACTCTTTCCACTCCAGTCAGTATACACAGTAGTAGCAATGTGTATATGTAATAGTTTGCTCATTTTTTGACATTAGTCAGGACAACTATGTTCATAGTTCATGCTTCGAGTATGGGAATTAGTCATTAGGCTCTACTTACGTGACTTGCTCATTACGATCTCAAGCTGGTGATTACATTTCTATTTGTTTGTTTTTGGTGAGCTGTCATCTATGATGAGAATTTGAGGGCCAAAATAACAGATTAAAAATCTGAAGAGAAGAGAGGAACTTTTTTTTCTTGGGTAAAGTGGCAACAAAAATACTTTCTTGGCAATAGATTACGTACACACGTGTGAAGAGTTAGTGCTATCGCACAATCTCCATAATAATAATATTGAACAAAAGGTAGGTGGGTTTAATCAAAAACTCGTAAAAATATACTATGCCACGACGACGAGGATGCTTTCAAATGTGTCACCTTACAAGTATGCATATATCAGCCCGTGGAGATCTTTTTGAGTGGGTACTTAGCACACTTTTCTTCCTCTTGTTGATTTTACCTTCAAAAATGTACTTTTTTGACTTATGTTACTTTTATGTAGCAATACATTTCAATCTCCTCGTGGGGAATAATGCAGCGACAAATTTGAAGAATGGAAGACATGCCTAAATATTATTCTCCTTCTGACAAAACTGACCCTTTGTGACAGTGTCATTTTGTTGTTTTCTTTCTGTCCCTTTTTCAGTTCTTGTTAGAATGAGAGAGAGCATATTATAGATTCATTCCTTTCTTTCTCTCCACGAGATTTATTACTGCGGTTGTTAATGCATCCTCCTCTACGATTATATTATTGCAGTTGTCGTAAAACGTAAGTTGACAGTGTTACATTAGCCCTCTATTAGCCTTGCATCACTCTATCATAATAACAAGTCATAAGCCGTAATAACTGATATTAGCTGTAATCTAAATGGTAATAAACGAATAAATAAATTATTGCATTTCAATGAGCAATCAAGCAAACTTTTATACAAACACAGATTGTTGTGTGATAATAGTTCTAAATCCGGAGAAAAGAGGAAAATAACAGTGGAGGAGACAAGTAAAACAACGCACAGAGTGAGAGAGAGGGCTCTCCTCTGTTGTAGTACTTTTTCAAAGTTTACATATCCCTGTAATAAATCATTTATTGCTCATTCAACAAATATGTCATTAGTTTGATGTTCATAAATAAATACATAAATTATCGTACAACCTATTACCAAGATGAGCACGTACAATAAATAGGTGTTCGTGTCATGCAACGTTAGCTAGCTCATTTCCGTCGTGGTGGTGGGTCCAAAATGATTCATTTGTAATGTAGTAGTGGAGCACAGTTTACAAAATATATATTTATATATTTAACTTCCTAGCTAAATGCATCCACACTCCATATATATGCACACTAAATAAATCAGATTAGAAGATTAACTTATTAACTACCGGAAGCATGAAATGCTTGAAAGGTAGTTATAGCGATTGATCTGTTTGTCTGTCTGTCTGTCTGTCTGTCCGTCTGTCTGTCTGTGTGTCCGTACCCACTCTAACTTCCGTTTACGTTGACCGATTTGCCTCAAATTTGGAACACAAATACATTGGCTCATGAGGACCTTCCCTATTGATTTTCAGCTATGTATCTCGTCATTGACCGGAAGTACGGGGGTCGAAGTGGGGGGTGGTGGGGTTGACCCAGGTGTGAAATTTTTTATTGTATAAATGGATAGATGAGTTCATTAGGATAATTTTTGGTCAGTGGACCATTGGTCAAATCGGTAAAATGATGGCTGTGTGGGGGGTCGAAGTAGAGGGGTCATCAGGTGGCAAAAATTTTTATTCCACAAATCGGTGGAGATGTTCAATTTAAGGCTCACTAACGTAGTATAACGGTCTAATACATACCTAATTTGTGATTTGGGCATGCTTCACTCTTCCGGTAGTTATATATTAAAGGTTACACCTTACTAGTTTTAAACTCTTCTATATTTCGAGTGTGGGTGTTTCGCTGGGGAATTTTGAGACGATGCATTTTACGCCATACATTTACACATATGCGTATACTGAACAAGATTAAATATTTATCGTATTTAATCATTTTTCGTGGTATTGTCATGACGTGACGTAGTTGCACTTTTAAATCGTTCATTTTGTTCCGAGTACGAGTCCCGAGTGAAAATCATAATCAACATACCTAGCTATTATATATCACTTAATAACTCATAATACACATAATATGTGCACCTAATGTTTTATTATACAGTGATTATTATATTGATCACAATATCATTTCCAACACAACCAATGTGCTTGAAAATGGATACGGTTTTTTTTATCTCGACTCTGCTTGGACAGCAGCAGTGAAGAATATGAATGTTATCTGTCTGACTGAAATGTAGTGTCAACAATACAAACGCGTTTCTCGTCCCAACTCTGGAATCAAAATAAATGATGTGACAAGAAAAATTCAGATCATGTGTGGACTGGCAGCTAGACCTATATACCTACTCGGTATATCATTATGCACATTTTTATCATATTAATAATGACAAGTAGGCAGCATGTTTTTGAGATGTTATAAAATTGTTGTATTTTGTTAAAATACACGAGTTAAGATAGCACAATACATGTGTAATACACAATAAATGTTTGTACGACGTTCTCTTGTCTGTTATTTGTTGTGTGCTCCAAATAATTCTTCATTATTATTTATTGTGATTATTACTATTATTACTATATTGCCTCTGAACGTAATAATCAATAATAAAAATAATTCGTATTAACACCGATTAGAGTGATGATGATAGACAGGATGAAAAAAATAAAGATGAATTGACACTTGATTATCGCATTTGAGCCGTACAATAATATGATTAAACATGCGTGTTGTGAGATGCCAAGCAATGAATCCTTCAATAATTTCCATTTTTTTGTATTGAACCAAGTTGATTAGATTTGGTTGAGTTGTTTCTTGACATGATGATGATCAATGATCAGTTGCAAACTGTACAACATTTCGGATTAGCGCACTTAACGCTCTCGATATCTTACACTCTAACGACTTGTTTTACTCTTGTTCCTATAATAAGCTATTGTAATAATGCTTAACCAAGTTATCAACCATTGCTTTAAATTTAAAGTTGTCACGTATAACCGAGCGCAGTGTTTATCCTGGGATTATAGCTAACACAGTATAGTTCCATGCTTGAAAATTCCATAACTTTTAGTAACTGATTCCTAGAAAATTGTGCCGTCATATCTATGTATAGAAATTTCCTTCAGTTACAAACAGCAGCGACACGTATTATTGGAGTTTCATGGAAAAGTTGACATGGAATTTAGTTGGATTTTTTCATATATTCACTCATTCGATTCAAACAAGTTTTGTGCCGCTATCAGTGTTAGCAACATTCACAAGATATTTACTATTAATTAAACTGCTACTTTAATGACCTTTGACCTTACATCTTTACGCAACTCTTCACAAGCCTCTCTTAAATCTTCAAGGTTTAACATAGCTAGTACATATTTCGTTAACAATTCTCCAGCTATAAGTGTTCCTCAAGAAATAAATACCTTTTCTCCTTTTATCCTGTGTCCAGGTGAATAATGAAGCGAAAACCGTTAACAAATCAAGAGCTTTCTGCGTTCCTCCTGGTTTTCGCAATCTACACCATTTCCGTTTGCATTGTGCGGGGTGCTGACGCAGCAGCGGGAGCAACGAAGCCTCGACGCAATCATCAGAAGAACGCTTCATCTGAACAAAGTGGAAACCCAGGTAACCTACATAATACATATCCACCAATTATATGAACTTGTACGCATAAGTTGGGTTGGGATTAGAATGTTCCGTCAAGAAAAGTACCGTTTCTTACAACAATTTGTCGCTCTTTTTACAGAAATATTTATGATAAGCGAGACGAGCAGTAGACAGGAAATCCTGGTGGACGTGGGCGAAACCGTGTACATACGTTGTCATTCGAACCGGACCACTTCAAATCACTGCGAATGGTACAAGGTAAGCAATAGCACAAGAAGTTGTCACAAGCTTTGAATGAACTGACATACTCTGCAGCGGCATTTTACGTTGCACTACATTACGCTATAGTTGTAATTACGATGAATAAGAAGTTATGGAACGGACAAGTATATACGTGTTGAATGCAAGCAAGCACTTATCAATACATTTATTGATGTTTGCATGATTTTTGTCTTGTTTTATTACCAGAGAGGTCCTCACGGAGGCAACAAGAAACGAATCACACAATTCTTTGGTCGCTACGAAAGAATCACGCCATGTCAACTGAAGATCCATTCCGTGACATACGATGACGAGGGCAGCATTATATGCAAGGCAATGAGTGATTCGTCCGAGCCAACGTTCCATACAAACCAGCTAACAGTTACAGGTAAGCGTGTACACTGACTGCTTCAATACACGGAGAAATATATTTGGTCCATACAAAAATGTAGAAAAGCATCATGTAGCCCCACTTAGCACCAATCTTTGCATTTTGTTTACTTACAATAATCAAGTCACAATTAGTATGTACGCTGTCTCAAGAAGATTCCCATTTCATCCTCTTTGTCATTTTTGTAACCTTGTGGTAATATCATTCATGCAGACAGCGATATTAAGCAGGCATTTTTGTCCACCATCACATCATCTATTAAACTGGTTCGGAGGTTAGTAGGCAAATCAATTGCGCACACATAAAAAAATCGATCGTTGCCTTATTAGTCATATCACTCCTGTGACAAATTTGGTGACAATCAGAATCAGAAACGAGATTGATAATGAAAAGATAAGCTGCAGTAGCATCTGCTGTGAGCACGTCGTCGCAATCGCATCGATAGATACAGATATCTGAATGCTCCAATAAATACATCGCAGATAGGAGTATGGATAATGTGGACAAGTTGTGTAATATTAATATGCAGTACACCGGATTATCTGGATGATTTTTACAAGCAGTTCAATTTCATGTTCTCCATAAAAGTCTCAGGTGAAGTTGCATTTTATTGTGGGTAATAATAAATGCTGAATAAATGCGATAGGTTTTTTTTATTGTGTACCTAAACGAGGCGATGAATTTATTACAACTTAAGCTTAAACTTACACATGTAATTTGTCGGCTTAATGCTAATAAAACCGTTTTAAACAATAACGGCATACATAAGGTAACTAAATAAATATTACTCTTCTGCAAGCATATTTATTCATAAAAAAGAGACGAATGTCTGAAATGAATTGACATTTGTGAAATGATGTTCTCAGCAAGGTTTAATGATGTAAATGCTACAATGTACTGCATTCTGTCCAGCAGCATGAGATGAATAGGGTACAAATGAGTTATATCATCACACGCGTACTACGTACAACATATTTTCATGCGGAATTAGAAAAAATGTTTGGTTGAATTTAACTGTACATCAACAAGTTATCCAGCATAGGTATATCTTGTACATGACAAACATCATGTTTGAACAACTCTTATATAAAATGTAATCATGATTATTTATGTCTTTCAATACAAACGTCCTCGTTCAACATCCATCTACTAAACTTCTTTGACTGTTATATATGAGTAATATCATTCTACATTTGATTTGAATTGGCTTTAATAATCCCCATTAATTGTCGTAAGACTGATGTGCCATAAAAACTGCTTAACCAATATAATATTTCATTGTAAGCATGTACAAGCATCATGAGCGCGGTAATAGCAATAATAACTAATGTCAGTAATATTAAATTATGGTTGCTGAGGTCATCTGAGCGCACGTATTACTTTGTTTCCGTTGAAGCAATCTAAATGTATTGCTGGTCATGAAGTGTCACATGAGGTAATCATTAATTGCAATTATTATAGGATCTCATAAACGCATGAAATGGCAAATTTTTCCGTTGCATATTTGCAAGTACAAGGAACTGCTCACTGAACTAAGAATTTGAAGCCAGGAATGCAAATTGTTATTATAGGGCGTAAAAATATGGGATGCGATGAAGTGATTGACATGTGGAGCGAAAAAAATATTTGTAAGATTTGCTCGCAAACGGGATATTATAAACGAGAATGAGTAAGCTTACGACATTTTGCGGAATATGAGTAACGCCAACTCAAACAACTGTAACCTTTGCAGTTATTCGTTCTGTACCGTAAAAGAAGGCATCCAAGCCAAACTTTAGGCGACCTATTATCTTAAAGATAAGCTACGTAGAGAGAAGGTGACACACGTAGTCATAGTTACTTAAACTGTTAAGTATGGAAACAATGCATGCATGCTTGCGTTGGAATTGGAATGTGATAGGGAGTTGTAGTAGGGAAAGTAAAGCAAAAGCACGACACTCATTTCAGTGGCGCCCATGGGATGGCTGACATAGGTAGTAACACCAACAACAATTTGTGTCCCACTCTTTGTCTACATTATCTTATCCTGTCACTCCAGTTGTTTTCACCACATCATATGCATTCCCTCCCACCCCTCTCTACCTACACTCTACAAGCTAACGACACATGTCAAAACCAATGACCAGATAACACAATGTTTTACACTGGAAAACCACACAGAGTGATATTTTTAATGTCACTATTTTTATCTGTGTCAAATATCAATCGTCCACCACTACTCTTATCTCCTGAATTGGAATGAAGATAATCAATTTGTTATTGTGGATTCTATACATTCATAATACTCCTACGTAGTCGCTTATACAAGCTGCATATTATATGTTACAGAAGAGATATACTTATCTGATTATTGTGATTACTTATTTTAAGCTAATTAGCGTGTGGCAAACAATATGACTGGAAGGACCATGATGATGTTTTGGTTGCACACAAGTTAGAATGACGTCGTCGTCAAGTAGTCTTGGCGTCGCGGATCTGAATTTTCTCTGTTGCTTTTATCAATTACTTTTTAGAAACCCACACCTGCTACGAGGATACAGAATGCAGTAAAGATTGACACTGACACCTGCAATTCATAAATGCTTATATCCCACATTCATAGTTTGCACCAAAACTCATTTAATTAGACACGCATCTGTGCAAAGTCATCATAGCAATTATCTGCTTTTCTTTGCAAATAATGTTTAATGTTGCAATAATTCTAGTATTTTTTAAAGGATTTGATGAATGTTATGTTGTAAGCCATAAATAATTCAGTTGATGACGTTTTCCATTACTTTGTAGGACAAGATGACCCATTTGGAAATATACTGTCCAAGCCGTCGACTGACAAACCAAAGACACCAGTGGTATACGCAGAGCCGGAAATCGCCAAAGAATCATTCGTAGAGGATCGACTTTACAAAAGTCGGACAGGAGATAATTTTCTACTTAAATGCGAGGCTACAGGAAACCCGAAACCTCTGGTGTCGTGGCGAAGGGTACGAAAGTTTAATATACCTACTTATATAAATGCGAAAAGATGTAATGGAAAAATTTTTTAATTTACTTAATTGCTTAAACACCTTTCCCGTTCTGAATTTTAGGGAAGTAAAAACTATACTTTGCTTACCGAAGGATACTCGATTTTAAAACTAACAAATCTCACAACGGACGACTCTGGAGCATATAAGTGTGAAGCTGTAAATATTTTTGGTAGAGTCGTGAATGAAATTACGCTTGAAGTAAAAGGTGAGTTTCAGGATGGATTATACTGAGCCATTTTTCACTTTCTTTGTCTAATGTGCATTTCATTAAAATAACATTAACTCTTTCTTATCTTGTTATAGGGGAGCTACAAGGAGCATCTGAGATTATTGATGTGACACCAAGAAATGTCACGTTATACGAAGGGAATCAAGGAAACATAACCTGTATCGCTCGCTTTGAGGGAGATCCTTGGTTCGGTTGGGTGAAGAAAATTGAAAATAAGACTTCAGGAATCTTTGTTTTCAGCTACGAGGGCAAAGATTATTCGGTACTACAATTAGCGATATACATAATTTATTCCTCATTGTGAATTCTAACAAACCTTTAGTCTTAATCATCTATCTATTTGGTAATTTGCAGGTACTGAACCGAACCGAAATTCGGTCGTTAGGGCAGCACCTCTATGCAACAACCCTGCTCCTTCAAAATGTCTCTGTTGAAAGCAGTGGTGTGTATCACTGCATAGTCGCTGGACTTCAAGGTTACAACCACAGCGAGGCATATGTCGTGGTTGAGAAGAGTAAGTCTGACCAAAAAACTTTATCATGAGCAATTTTTTGTCATCGCGTAATATAAAATACATGGAATTAATTTATCTTTTAACTTTTACAGATCCTGCCAACCATCACATCGCACAGAGTGGAAAGCATAAAACGATTGCAGTTCTGTGGATCATCTCATTCGTGATCTTTGCAGGACTTGTGGCCCTGTGCATTTTCAGAATCTACGGTTGCCCCAACGCTGCCAACAACAAAATCATCAATACGCAAGGATCAATACCGAGTGACTCGTCCATATCTCGCAAAACTCAGTTACCGAAAAGATCTCCAGAAACATTGTCGACGGACTGTACCAACACGAAGCATGAAGTGTGTGTGCCACTTGTGACTCACGGAAGTTGTTCACTGGCCTCTCAAGAGCCTTCCCTCTTCTTCAAGGACTGCAGCTCTTCTTGCGGGACGTACAATAGCTACGATCCCGAGGGCTCCATTCCCAGAAGCAGCGGAGACAGTTTTCTCTTGGCCAAACTGGAGGCTCGTCGAAGTAGTTGTAGTCATAATGCCGAGTCATGCGACTCGGAGTTTTGTTCACAGCAATCAGTTACTAGTCCTAGAACCCAAACTTCAGATTATTATACAACACGTCAACACAGAGTAAATAGTTATCGTCATCATCGGAGCCCTCGCTCTCATCCGCCGCAACACCATCACAAACATCGTCATCAGCACCACCATCACTTGTATCAAGTGGCGAGTGAAAATCATCATCATCTTCCTCATAATCAAAAACAGCAAGAAATTCATTTTCATCCTCAGATTCAGCCACTAAATCAATGCAGTTGCACTCAAGAGTACTGCAGCTGTCACACTCCGTCTTATGACTACGACGATGAATTTCCTCGGAGCAGCAGTAATCTCTATGTTTCCTCAGACTGTGAGTCCCAGTCCCAGTGGCACTCTGAGCGAACAAAGTCACCTCACCTCCTCCATCATCATCACCATCATCATCCACTTGAGGGAGAGCATCTTCAGCCTTATCGACTTGAAGATGATGGTCGACTCAGCAGAGCGACAAATGATAGGATGAAATTGAATCCCAGTCCTAATCTCTCCTTTCTTGAGCAACTCAAAGCAAATCCCAATTCAATAACAGTGATCTTATAGTGTGCCCATGACGACTACTGAGTACCGTTGGTTCAATTAGCCATAATAATCATAAATAATACCTAATACCTAATTACGATTGTTGGTGTTTTTAACCTGCCAGTAAAAATTGTTTTTACTCAAGTCAAATATGTAGCACACTTGTTAGTAATATTTTTTAAACAAGTATAAAAATGCTCTATGTATACCATAATATTCATCCCTGCCTGTCCTAATGAATTTTAGTCATTACATAATAATTTAGATTTAAGGAAAGAGAATACACATTATTTAGAAATAATTGAAAATTTTATTATATTATGACTTGTTACACAGATAGCTATATACTACTGCAAATACAATTATATTATAACTACATAATGTAGTCATTAACGTCGGTTGCAAGTTGCAAACATGACAGTAAATTACTCTCACAAAAAATCGAATGCGCAATAACAGTAAGAATGAATGCATCAGCAAAATGCTTTAGAGATTAGAATGATGATAGCTGTATTTTACAAGGTATTAAGTTTGTCTTGTATCTTGTCACAATGTTTTACTAAAAAACGTCCATAATATTATGGACATAAGTTTGTTATCAAAAAGACTCGTCGTTATATATAAAAAAGTTTTTAGTTTAAAAAAATAAATAAAGCTACTATGAAATGGTTTTATTTCAGTGACATGTCTATAGTTGTCTAATGAATCTTATTATTTGCATACTCTCTACTACCGCGAATGCCAATGAATGATGATGCACAGATGCCCTGTTTTGTTGGGCCTGTTGTCAAACCTGTTGATGTGCCACCGCCACCACAGCTACATAAAAACCTAATCATTTTCATTGTAAGATAAATAGAAACTGAATTCGCCACATAAGGATATTTTTAATACATTTTTGCTCAATGAAAGATTCAATATTTATTACCATAGTTACAATATGTATTAAAAAAGAGTTTATGCCGTAGACACGGGTTCTGGTATACACGAAAAGAAGAATCAACTTGGTTCTGTTGCGTGGTACACTAATAAATAAGTAATCAGAATTTGCAAATCCGCAGCTACGGAGGAAATTGAATGAACCTGTTCAAAAATGTAATTTGCCCTTATTTCTGCATGTCAGTTGCTACATTATTTCATTTAATCCCTCCTGTCTGTCTACAACCAAGAAACCTATAATTTACCCGTAATTTTCCCTCATGCTTGTTTTTTGGTCTCTCATCATCATCATCATTCCCGTCCGTAAAAATGTATTTAGCTGATAAATGATGGAAAACTTCTCTCTTGCAACAGCAATCATAGAAAAAAAAGACTCGTTCTTATTATTATTACTATTATTGTTGTTGTTTTTTATTTATATATTTTTTGCTTGTTTGTCAGTATTATGCAAACAATGGAAAAGCATGCATACACACATATTTCATATATGCGATCACTATTATTATTAAAACAAACAAGGTAACAAGTTCATCCTCCACCAACTCCTCCCACTTTTTATAGCTGGCTGCTGAGGAGCGATCATTACGTATCATATCAAAAGTATAGGTACTTCATTTTTAATTTCCCAAACAAGATATATTCATCCCTACTGCATTCATCATCATACCACCAGATTACTATCACATTGAAAATCATTAATAAGCATTAGATCAAAAAAGGCATTTTTTTTACTCCGTAGTCATACCGGGTGGCCTGGCCACCACCATTTTTAGTAGATAGATGGAATGGAATAGTGAATTTGTAAAGAATCAGTGGTAAAAGATGTGCACTAAATCTCTTGTGGTAATTTAGAGACAGAGTCGATGAGTCGATTTGGTGGAGGCAGACCAGTGAAAAGTAGATTACTAACAATAAGTAGCAATGCACAAGAAGAAGATTCTTTTCCTCAACTTTTATGAACAAAGTACAAATGCATCATGCATGGACGCTACTGCATAATGCAACCACCTCAGTCAATCCACACATATTGCGTCTTGTACTACTGCGCTTGATTGCAGGTGAGGGAGAATAAATTGTGTTCTTCAGCTCAACAGTCAAAATGATTGCTCAATTTATTATTGTTATTTTTTCATCATTCATCTGCTGCCCCTACTTTTCTGCCCATTACATACAACATACTTTTCAATTTGAGTGCGTGATGGTGGTGGTGGAGCAAATGACTGTAGAGAAGAATAAACTACTTACTTGGATTATATAAGACGTTGGGGATTATAAACTTTTACTTTTGTGTTATATATTATGAAGGATCGAGTTTGTATTTACACAGCAATAATAATTATTGTTTGATATTTGAGAGCAACTACTCGACTTTGAATTTGAAACGAGCAGCAGATTAGTACCTACAAACCTACCTGTAGCAGTTAGTTGGATAAAAAAGGAAAAAAAGAGAGCACAAATGCCTTCGGGTAAATCTTTTGAGGAATTTTATTTTCTCTGAAAGTCTGATCTGAATACGAACGTGACGATCCTTGTTCAAATACTCGATACTCCTCCACTGGTTCCCGTATTCAATTTACTCTATACTGTAGTCAGTAGTTCAACTGGCTTGGGCATTTGAAATTGAATGGATAACGTGAGTGGTAGCACAGCGTAATCAAGTAATAACGTACCTGCCATTATCAAGTAGCAATGCTAGTTAATTTACTTGTCTGCATGTGCTTGTGGGCACAATATTTTGCAAAATAAATGGTTTAGTAGCAGTGAGTATGTATAGCCATGATGATGAATTAGAGACAAAAGATTATTACTCGTTTTCTGTTAACTCTAGACCCATCACCCGCAATATCCGTCAGAAATTCAATGGAAAGGCTTTCTCCAAAAAGAGATGAATTTAATGTTGTGTACATCTTATGGTATTGTGCTTATCAGAAATGACAAGAGAAACACCCGACCGTCTTCTGCCAGTCAATCAAAAAGATGAAAAACGAAACATTAGAACAGTGTAAGTTTTAAATGAAACGGTCATGGTAGGTCTCTCTGATACAATCTTCTTAGAATAGCTTTTAGATTAGAACATATTCAAGTTTCTTTGTGCTTTTTTCATTGTATAGTAATTAATTAATTTTCATTTTATGCATTTTGAATCATTTCAACCTTATGGTTGGTCATGCTAATAAATATATATATATGTATAGTTTGCGCATGTCATCTAATTGCGTGTTGTTCTATAATGAATGCAAATAAGTAACCAGTGCTTAAAGATCAACGAAAAACAAGGTTTTTAATGAAATAAGGATTTTTTATTCCTCATTACTCTCATGCAACATTTTACATAAATACATCAGCTCAATACATTTTTGCTTGTTGTCAATTTTACACATGGGGATATATATATACATGATAATATACAAAAGGAACTTAACTACATAATTTGTACAAGTACTCGGTAACTGACTATTTAGAGTTCATGGTATAATTTAAGAACCTGACTGTAAAGACACACATATGCGTTGCGAAAATATGTCGACATTTTGTAATTCGTAAATAACTAGCCATACTATAGATATAAAAAACCTTTTTAAAAACATAACGAGCAACGTTAAAAAGGGAAAATTAAAGAACTTAAAATATATATATATAATATATCGTTACGTCCAATGACCACAGTGAATTGAATGATGGCTATGTGTTGAGGATGTGATAAAACTTTCGTTAAAACACTGTTCATATGTCCTCGCCGCGGACACTTCCGAAGACTGGTCTCCGCAACATGAGCAACGAGACATGGCAATTTCAATGGTCGGCTGAACCATGCCACACTTCTGATGACAAATAATGTCGGCGAGTGAGGCTGAATGAATTGAGGGTAAAAATTGTGGCTCGAAGCTCAATTGATTTTGATTATTATGGCTGTGGCGATGAAATGAGGCGGCGGAAGATGAGTTAATAGACGGGGTAGACAATTTTCTGGGGCTTAAGCTCCTTGTCTGCTTGGCAAGTTGGTTTTTCTGATGTCGGCGGAGACCACAGGCTGCTGCTACTACCAACACAGAGACGGCCGTCGACATGCCAAGAACGATAATTGGAAATGGTAAAGCCGAAGAGGAGCTGTCCATGATTTCTGCTCCTGTTGAGAAGAAAATAATTTTCCAGCAAAAAATTACTTTACTGCTTTTTTACCAATTACATATTATTATACACCTATTGTATCGACCAACAGGCAGCATTGCTATTATTATTTTGTGGTTGCTAATGAACGTGTAGAGAAATGACACACTTACCAGCAAGGACAGTGAGCTTAGCGTCTTTAAAAATGTATCCGACACTATTTGTGGCAAGGCAGATGTAGACTCCGTCGTGTAATCCGGGCTCCGCTTTGTTAAAAATCAGGCGACTAATGATTGTTCCATTTTTCTGTGTCTCATTCACCCTGATTGTGTCATCCTCTGTCTCCTATTTTCAACCAGAATAAATATTCAAGAAATGTGAAAAATGTCGCATGAGAAAGAAAAAAACATTCCGCGTCGTGCGTAAGATTAAGTCGTTGCCCATCATCACCACTGAATACTATACACATACTTTCAATCAAAGCATAATGTATGTACAGGTAATTACGAACATGACATAACGACATGTGTGCAATGGAAACACACACACACAATTCAATTTTTATGCATTATTTACTTTACAAAAGAAAAAAACCATATAAAATTTGATGCTTTTCAATTTCAATTCATACCTGAATCACAAGAACATGTTGGTCTTCCACATGTAAAAGCCTGTGTTTGTTCTTAAGTGCATGTTCATTTATCTTTATGTCTTTAGGAACACGCTTTAGCCACTTGACGTGTGGAGGAATAGAGGATCTACCAGCTTTTACAACACATTCCATCACAGCCTCGTGTCCAGCTAATACAGTCGTGTTGTTTGGATAGCCGACAGCTAGTTCTGGCTTTCGCTTCTCAATCATTTCTGTTCAGAGAAAAAAATAAAAATAAAAAACATACAAAATTAACGTACAGTATTTGTCAGAGAAATAGGCAAAGCAAAGCATGTTTTTGTGTCCCTTTACTTCAAAATGTCTTAGCAGACAAGGGGTTCGGATTATTAGGATTAAGACTTTTGATTATACTAAAACTAAAAACTACATACAACTTTCCTCTCTTCCTCATTTGCAACTTTGGGAATGAAATGAAAAAAAAAACAGGAAAGGACGGAAACATGTTTTTCAATTTTCAATGTAAGATGAAAATGGAATGAATGTGAGGAGAATTTAAATTAAGTATCCTTCTCACCGAGTGATGACTTAATACATGAAGAGTTAACATTCACACACATACGCACATCCATTATTCAACTAACTACTATGCTCATTGTACATACCTGTCACATGGAGTTGGATATTGATCTCATCTTTGCCGAAGCTATTGGCAGCTTTACAGGTGTAGGTCCCAGAGTCCTCGGCAGTTAATTTATTCAAGATGAGGGTCCAACTGGACCACCTCCACATTTTATCGTTGACTGGTTTTCCATCCTTTTCAAAAATGCATAAAAATGTAAAAATGCAATTATGAACTAACGAGAAACTATTTGAGTGCTAATAAACTATAATTTTTTTGGCTGTTTGTCTGTTACATGAATATTTGGGATACAGTTTGACGGAGTTCAATGAAAAGTTAACTGGTTTCGCTACATTTTTGTACTCGTAGTTTTTACTGGCTTTATTGAAATATAATGTGTCTTCTCTCTGCAAGGAGGTTTGTCTGATGACCCATGTACAACGTTTATGATTGCTTAATGATTAATTCAGAATATTTACTGTGTAATCAGATTCGCCTTAAATTTGAGCACGCAACTCAACGTCAAACTAGCAAACAGACAGACAGAGAGGATTTCTTTGATCATTAAATATTTTGATGAATTACCTTAACCCATGTCAGTTTGGCTGGTGGGGCACCTTGAATCTCGCATCGGAAGCGGATTGTATTCCCGGATGTTAAATGAACGGGTCCTGCTTGCTCGAGTGTATCTGGTGTAAATGTTGGACCAACGTGGGGGAAATTTGCGAGGGAAGCTCCGGTTATCCGGATTGCCGATGTTTCTGTGAACGCTGTACTTTCATCTGAAGAAACAAATTAAATAAATTCGTCAATAAAATTAACTATTATCTCAAGAAATTGAGCATGATTATGTCATTATGAATCCATTCAAACGAAACCAGTGGCAGCAATTTAACAAAATGAATGTTTATTTAAAATGTATCCTAAAATTAATGACACAATCTTTTTCCGTTTAAAATATGTTGTATTTAATTTAGCTGCATGCATTTTGTAGGGTATTCCAAAGCATCCATATTTTTTGTGCATTCTCGAATTACTTATATCACCAAACCACATCTGTCATTCTTTTCAACACCATAATATTTTCATCTGTGGCTATTCAGGCAAAGAAAACTTCACAATATTTGTTCAGGGGACAAAAATAATTTCATTAATCTCCACACAAATCCTACATAGCATCTAGTAATAATAATAATAATAATGGAAACGAAAAAGGAGATTTCAAAGTGAAGCCGGGACAAAAGCAAATAGGTTGTGATGAATGGCTGGGAAGTGGGAAACAAGGTAATGTAAATAGTACAGCCAAGGTGCAATGCTTATCGCAACAATTGCCACGTAGGTTTAGACTCTGGCTACACATTTTTTTCTCAAATCAAAACACGTGGAAACATTCAAAGGAAACTGGAAGCTGAACTTGGACCGAACGGATCAAACGATTATTGTGCAACAATAGACGCTCTATTCAGCATTAAGCACGCCTCACACATTGTACATTCATATCTCATTCTTGATCATTGTTGCACCTCCAAGATAGAAAAAAATGTAAAATGAGTAACGAAACAAAAGTTCTGTCTCCACTATTCACCGTGCATATAGGAGATGTACCGATTATTTTATGAAACGAATGAACCGTTAACATCTTAAATAAACATAAATAGTTATGCGCAGTACATTGAGCAATTTATATTTTTTAAATTAGAACCAATTTACAATCACTCCAACGAATGTAACGTATGCAATGGGAAAAAAGTAAGGAAATATGAGAAAGGGTAAAAAATAAAATTATTATTGATGTTGAAAAAAGAGATAATGAAATTTTTATCAAGTTCATATGTGTATACGCTTGCTTGAATGCTTATTATCTACGTACATACAACCTGGTGATTATTATTATAATTTTTAAGTAGATGCTGCCTTAAATTTGTTCCAACACTCCCCTTTTGTCGCCACATCATTTGTCAACTAACTAGTCACAGCAGCAGCAACAAGTACCCCTCCGGAGGTAATATAAAACAGTAATAATAAGAACAACAGGCATAGTATAAATGGAACCCTTTGCGAGCGAGAGAAAAAATAATAAAAATGAAACTCATGATCATACCTACAATTACTAATGCGAGCCCTATTATAAGAACCATGCAACAATATTCCTCGTCATTCTTCAATCCGTACATATATTTATAGGCGCACGAAAAGTGTCTCTAGAGCTCATTTAGGACAAAAAATAAATAAATGATTTTTCAACCTCTGTTCACTAGAAAGCTTGTTGTATATGATTATTACCATAAGCCAGGTATAAACTTCATTATATAGGAATTGGAAAAATGAAAGGGGCCATTATTTAAAGCTGCCAAGAAGAAGTTAACCATCTCAAAAGTAAACAATCCTAAATAAACGGCCCATCTTGTGCTTTCTCACCTTTTTCGTCCTCCTTCCATCATCTCTATCATCATCATCATCCTCACCGTCGTGGGTTTTTTCTCTATCTTTCGTCTATATACCTTCTTGCGATACAATCCCTCACCTTTGAAAAACACTCACAACAGAAATTGTCCTCTGAAGGTTTTACGAGAATTAATGAGAATTGAAGGAGACACTCCAGCTATTATTAGTATTATTTTTACTGCTACTTTATACTCTTCCTTCTTCTTCTTCGTGAGTAGCAACAGCCAACAAACAACGCATCATCATCGTCATCATTCGTAGGAGCAGGAGCATAAGACGAGCAAACAAACAACATGCGTCCAGAGAGCATGAAATTGTCCCCATGGTTTTATCAAAACATAAAAGGACCAAAGGGGACACTCACATAAACCTGTCAGGTCAAGAGAAGAAGGAAGACAGAGTGGTCGTAAACATTGTCAAGTTTGACAGTGACAGCAGCACACAGCCAGAGAGCAATTTATAGAGAATATACTAGTATAACTGCCAGTTATATATCATTCTTCCTCTCTCCGTCATATACCAAAAACGTTACATAAGCATGCATTCTACAAATGCATGCCTTTAATCCCAATGGATGCAGTAGTAGTAATGCTCACTTTGTCAATTCTCAGATTCTTAAAAGATGCTCAAAAATCAAAAGGCCACACAGCAATGCTAAAAGATCATGCCCAATGAAATGCAGCAGCATCAACAGATTTCATTTCGAAAGCGTATTGTACCGTGTCATTATTGCTGGCTACTACTCGTAATAGTAAAATGGTCATTTAAATGGCTACGGATGGATGGTGCAGTTAGAAATTTTCAGCTATAACTGGTGATAGTAAGTAAGTAGTAAGCAATAATCATAACAACAAGTACCATTCTTTCTTTGAATGACCCTTTTCAGTTTTATTACGCGTAAACTTTGTCAACTTGATGCCAAATACTTGAAGCACACTAAAAGACTGAAATTGTTTAAGGAAATACATCAAGGAACGAAGAAGAAGAAGAATGAAGACATTTTTTCTGTGCTCTGTTGTCGTGAAGGGAAACATTTTTAGACAAAATCACGGGATGAGGCCTACCGTTTTTTGATTTCTTACTTCCACTTTTCGACTTTTCTATTTTCTGTGATATTTTCTTGTTGTCACGATTACCATGACATGATAAGGAGGAAAAAATATATGTTCCTCTTCTAGCTGCGCTGGCTCCCACACAGGAGGCAAAGTAAATATAAAAAAGTGGAAAGTGTGGAAGTCGAAAACATTAACTTTTCCACACGACAATACAAAAATATCGTCCCTTTTCTATGTAGCATATTATTATGCCACCAGCAGCAATAGGAATCACAGGATCTTCATTTCTAGGACAAACGACGATCATGGTTTATGCCTCTCTGCTCTCTCATCCCTCGCTGCTTGGGGGTTAAGGATTTTCGTGTCTTTCGTCTTTTTGGGAACGAAAGTATTATTAACTTTTGTTGAGGGGAGAGCTTCGTGCATTATTTTTGCTTACTCTTTTACACGATGTTGAATACATGAAAAAAAAAATTAATACTGAATGTTTAGTAAAATGTGAACATTACGCGTTGATGCCATCGTCTCGCAGATGAAGTGATGATGAAGATAAGGGAAAGGCAAACTGCAGCAGAGAGGATTGATTCTACACTACGACGAGAGTTAACTTTAAAAAGAAAATATCCTGAAGCAGGCATGTTATATGCATTGCATGCAACAGATGGGTAATTCAATACGTTCCACTTGACGTAAAAAGATAATATTTTTTCTACAGAATCTCAAGGATTTTACACAAAGTGTACATGTCTGTATGTGTACGCAGTGGTATGTAGTAGTAAGTCTGTTGTTTGTGGAAACTGGAGTTTCCTTTCCACATCCTCGTCATCATCACCTTAACTTTTCGTGCTTTGACACTTTTTCCATACTTGAAAAACACTTCTTGAGCGAGAGCACTTTGCCTTCAATCGACACTTCTATTTAGACCTGACTTCCAAGAGTTGAGTGAGATAAGAGCAAGAAAAATTACTGCGGGCTTATCATAATATGCACATATCTAACCATTTAGAACATCATGTTATTCTCCTGTCTGTGTACTGAACCAAGAGGAATGACTCCATGATCTTCTTCATGAATTTTTTGTAGAAATGAGGTTCATGAAATTCACTTTCAATTCAAGTTACATAATATGTAAAAATTAACGGATCATCAACAGAATATGGAAAACAAAGTATTGGAATTGGTATGGAGAATTCTGATCTGTTTAGAAATGAGCATATATTTTAGAATATGGGTTAGTCTCCGCGTCTGACGGCGCGACATTTCTATAGCCATTATTTTCTTAATAAAGATGACTGATGGATGGAGGATGGATGAATGGGATGGAGTCAAAATATATACAAAAGTGATGCCATCAGAAAACAATACCGTTTCGTGCAGAGAAGTTAGGAATGCGAGATAATACAGGATAGATATGAAATTCATGGTCACCGTTTACGTAAACTACATACAATGCATTATTGGAGGAATACTGGACGAACACTTGTTTGAGATTAAAATGAAGACGAGGATGACAATCAATAAGCAACCCTCCTTTTGTTGACCTCACCAGACGATACAGAATTCATATTGTCTCTGTTCTGCAAGCTGGATCTGAGAACACCTATGTTGCTAGCGTGAGTTTTATGAGCAGCACTGACAATGAGATAACCAGTGGGACCCGTGATCGTACAACTCGCTAGGGAAATGATCAAGTCATTTTTGACCACCTGAGTCGACAAAAGATTCGGAGCGAGACGTCACGTGGCATGAAATGATATAAAAAGCACAGTCGAAATTTTATCTCCGTTTATTTTCGTTAAATGATTTATGGGAACGGTGCATTATACATTTTGGAAGGTATCGAATCGACTAGCGAATATTTTATTCGTCGCACTATTGGTATTGTGTATTATGGATAGTATCATTATGCCCCCGGTCGGATTGTTAGGGCAAATTAACATAAAATTTAGTCCTGTAAAAGAATTTTTACATTTCTTAGCATGTCATCACGACGGTGGTTAAAATAAATATACATACACACAGGAAGTAGTATTTTGCGAAAGTATATACACTAGTTTACAACAATAGTAAATAAAAATCTGACAAAAAATAAAACAAATTACAATAGTGTAGCGGTGACGCTGTTGCTACTGCTTTTTTCTTCCCTCAAACTAAAAATATTATTACATAATTTTTGTTCTGTGACTTTATGCGTGCTAGTCTATTGTACTCGTGACAGCCCATAACAAAAGGTATTTCACTTCTTTCAGCTCTCTGAAATTTCCTTTCAGTGTGGAGAAAAACAAGATAAAAAAGATTTTTACGTAAGAATAATAAAAGCGACATGTGAAATGTCAAACGATGATGACTACAACAGACTCCAGTTTCCTTTTCTCTTCTCGCATTCATCCGTGCATCCATCCTCCCATTTCCCCATACACTACTACTTCCACGCATGTCTATCTTGAAAAAAAGTTAAACGTCCTGCCGGTTATTATTGCGTAACAAGTCACAACTCAAACAATCTGCTTAACAATGCATCTATTTTATTCTCCTCTCAGCTCTCCTCTCTTTACCCTCGCTCGTCTCTGTTCCTTTTTATCGTAATGTTTGGGCCAAAGGAACAGTTTCACGAGCTGGAAGAAAAGGTTGCTTTAGAACAGCACATTAAACAAAACTTATTCTTCGCGTTAAGCATTGTATGTACCTTTTTGTCACCAGCATTTTCAATTTTAGAGGTTGACTGCAAACGGCATAAAATTTGAGTAAACAAAAATCACGAAACGACTGTTCTGTCATTAGGATTAGGCTGAGTTGAAGAAGGATTCCTTCTTGAAGGAAGGGATAAAACGGACGTAATAATAGATTGCAGAGTATTACCAACCACACGGAACCCTCCAGCGCTTAGACTAATTGTGACTTGTGACATACAAGAAATGTGAGTGAATATATGCAAAAGCAATCTGAAGGGACTGGCAATAACTCAAGCTCGTAGATAAGAACATAACATCCTTATAGACATTTATATTGGTTCCTTTCCTGGTCTGATTTCAGCACACTAGGATGAAATCATAGGGTCCCAGCCAAGGCAAACATGCCATTAAGGATATACAAGCTAAAAACCTTGGCTTGAGACGCCAGACTTTATCTCTCGTTCAGTTTTCTGCATTTTTTGTTTTTCATGTTGGCATAAAAATAACTTGAGAGAATAAGTAATAAGTAAAAATCCGCACATTTTGAGATTGCGCAATGTTATTTTCTTGGAAAGTTTCAACATACTTTGCATTAGAATATCTATTATGATTTCAGACATTTTGGTGCTGTGTATGGAAATATGCCGCCAATGAATTTAACATTTCAATTTATGAACATTTAACGAAGGGTTACACATTTCACGGTTTATTTCCGTGACACAATTACAGTTCGTTGGTGACGTCGTGATCCTTGCTTGATATTCATGATATGAGATATTTATTAAAAAATTATAAATATCAATATGTTTTAGAGTGCTTATAGCTTTCATAACACATTCGATTTGAACACACGGAAGATCAGAATTACTTAAAGCTGTATAAATTATCATATTTGAGAACAAGATACCGTACCGCTTACTAATTTAAATGCATTTATGTAACTGACCTAAGACTATAATAATATTATTGAGAAATAAAAACCACTTATTCAAAATTGCGGTCCCAGACTGTCTGACTGAAAGTGTGATGGAGTTAATGATAACGCTTAATATATTCGCTCGATCCAATTTCGTATTTATAAAAAATCATTGGGAAACCTACCCGACAGAAGGATGCAAATTTTAATCTTGATATTTCTTAGGAATAAAAACATAAAGGAAACTTGAACTTCTTAAGAGTCGGTTCATTATACTTAATGTTTCCTTGTGTTCTTGTTTTGATTTCTACATTTTTTCAGAGAACATATGTAATTGCTGAATCTGTAATTTGTCTTTCAAAAAGTTAGACTATCAAAACTTTTTGCTCACAAACAGCAAATCATATTATAATATTCACCAATGAAGAAAGTCATATTTATAGTAGATATTTGATGACCTAATTGATATTTCTGCTTTTTCGTACGTATGTTGTGCCTAGAAAATAGAACGATGAGAACAACAATGCTTATGGGGAAACGAAGTAAAATATATTTTAGTATGGTACAAATATAATTGTCAGTAGCAAGAAAAAGCAACAATAATGGAAACAATGACGACGATGATGAGCTTCACCATTCTGTGTCATACTCAGAAGTCCTTAAAATGGGAGATCCTATCTACCTTAACCTTTTCCTATCCATTGAAGATCGTAGTTGATTAGAAGTTCACCTGTCCATTCATTAACAGTTATCACTTACCATCAAAAAATCATGTCAGTTTTTTAGCGTTTGTTTGTACAGAAATGTGTACCAAACTATATCATACTAGTCCATATATGTATTTGCCTCTGGAATGTGTCTGGAATGAAGCTAAAACAGATAGAGTTCAAGAAAAAGCAAACAAGGAGCCTTAGAAAATTCCTTTCCCTTTGAGTCATGTTGACAGCGGCCAACAAAAAAATGTTCATTTATGGAAGCGCTCATGATTCCACGCGTAATGCTGCTGTAGCGACGAATCCAATAATAGTAAGAGCAGTTAAAAAACTGCATGAGTTCCCCTTGTGGTTCCTTTTAAGCCACATTCTTCAAAATAGTTGCGTTCATAGAAACTTACAGAATTTATCTATAAACGGGAGTCGTTGCTGCATGGAGAAAGCGATAAGCATTTTGTTTACAATTTTGGCAACGATGTATGGAGGAGACTGGAGTTGAGACATTTATGAAAATGCGGCATTCCACAGCAACCATGTCGGTTTGCAACAATGGGGGAAAACAATTACTCATACAAAAACTTGCTCATACCCAAAACCCTTTCATATTGCACACCTATTTCTCCTGATCACTTATTTGTATGAAGAGCTAATAAGCATACGAAATTCCTATGAACAATGACCAGCAAGGAGCATGTTGTTTTCTTGATGGTAGGTAATGAATGATTCAGAGAGGATACAACTTTTGAGCGCATGTAGCGATTCAATGAGATGTATAAAATATGTTGCCATTTGCACACAGTTTTCCTGCTGCGAATTGAAGTGCCAGTCGCGGCTTGGTATTTCCATATTCCAAGTAATGGCCAAGTTTTCTAAACCGTGATGTAAATTTAACCATTTAGCCAAGTTTTCTAAAAGCTACAGGAAATTTAGGTGTGTGTCTACGTGAAAAAATCTATAGTACGAACACATGTACTTTGCCATAAGCAAGTGACGCTGCCACAAGGTTTCATTGTAGAATAACGCTAATGACAATAATCATGCTGAATGGATTAAAAAATTCAAGTAGTTGATTTTCATTAGAACTATGAAATAAATCACACAAAAATACTCACCTGCAACAACCAGTCTTGTACGTGCAATCTGAGAACCCATCCCGTTCACTCCCCTACACTCATAAACACCAGAGTCTCTCAGGATCAAGGGGCGTATCCTTAGGGCCTTGGACGTGATTCGGAATCGTGACCAAGAGTTGGTGATGAGCTCTCCGTCCTACAAACAAGGACAAAAAGTTCGGTTTCAGTTTAAAAATGCGAAAAATTGACTTAAGCGAATTGGGTGCAATTAACCATTTGAATGTTGAAATGTATGAGAAACTTTGGCTCAATTGAAATAAACCAATTTATCGCAGTATTTCAAAAGCAATTTAAAGAAGTTTTATACATAGTTCTTGAAAAAGGAAGGAAAATGAATGATGTAAGCATCAGTAACTACTTTTTCGGAAGCATGAAAAAGGGGAAATAATAGCAGCAGTTGAAAACAGAAGTAAATTGAGTTAAAACAAGGTTCATGCTCATTACGTGAAACATTGTACCTAACTGCAGAATATGTACCTCAAATGAAACAAATAGTTTAAAGAAAAAAAGATCGGCGGCACAAACGTAATTACGTAATTATCCCCGATTAGTAATTTCCGTGTTTCCACGGTGAGAATTGGATTCTCGTGAGGATGTAGTAGCAGAAAACGAATAGGAAAGCGGAAGGAACACATGTTAGCTATACCTGTCGATATACCAAACGCAATATGGAAACATTACTGATGACTTTACTGAAAGCATGGCTCATTAAGGAAACGAACCAATTAAATAGGTACATGTATAAATGCAGCTTACCTTAAACCATTCAACCGCAACGGACGGGTCGCCTTCCACGGGACAAACCATGCGAAATTCGAGCCCTGCTAAGATAACTTGTAAAGGCTTCAACTCTCTCCCATGAACTTTTGATGAAGCTGTAAAAGGACAAAAAAATCAGTAAAACAATAAATAAATGAAAAATTGATGAGAATGGAAATTGCCGCAGAATGGCTTTCAATTCAATTATGTATTTTTGTGTGGTCTGTCAAACGGAGGAATTAATCAGTATGCACGTATGAAATTAAAGTGATAGAGAATATTTTTTATGCTCGTTAAGCTTGAAAATGAAACCTGAACTTATAATTTCACCGAATTGAATAATTACATGGTGCACATATTTATACGTCTTTATTTGGTGCTTACTGTTTTTATGAAGATCAAAAGACCATAAAATGAAAGGAAAAGTGTTCCTTTTTAATTAGTGTGTCGTACACTCCCTCCTTCCTACAAAAAAACAACAACTCTCCAGCCAGCTACTATACCCATGATTATGATAACTTCATAACCATTCATTTAGAAAGGGAAAAAGTAAACAGTGGGCGTTTACTGATAATGAAAGGTTTCTTGACAGAATTAATATGTAAAATACAAACCCATCCGTTTTTATTGTTTTCCTCGACTCGACTCTCTTGTAAGGAAGGAGAGAGAGAGCGTGTGTGTGTACAAACGGGAAGAGAGAGGATTTTTAAAAAATAAAAAAGAGAATGAATGCTCTTTGCATGCAACTGCAACATAATAAGCAACGATGATTGATGGATTGTTTTACTGGACAGAACAACCCTGTTGGTAGTAGAGTGTGTGGTTGTGGTGGTGGTGATTGCGAACGTTTAACAACTGTTCATATAGAAATTTTACACCAAACCGTCAGCAAACTACGTACTAACTTTGCCATCTTAACATCATCTACAATCATTTATAACGTATGTATTCAATATTAATGCAGATACCTATGTAGTCGTAAGTTGAGGTTATCGGGTAGCAGGCTTTTAAAGGATTTCTTGATGTGTGTTTTGTTGATTACATTGTTAGTTGGTTTGGTTGACTTGGCTGGAGTACGAAGAGTGTACACACAACTAAAAGGGATTATGAAATGTTTGAGTTTCTCATTTGGAAAAGGAAACATTGCTTTTGTTACTTGCACTGAATGAGCATTCATGGAGATTATCATGTTAACCATGTCGATGATGATGATGACGATGATTTTTTAAAGTGTTGATGAACCAGAGATATTCCAGATGCCAGGAACATGCCAGTTAGCAAAGCAAAAATGCATTAAGAATTATTTTAGAAAGGAAAAGTGACTCACGCTGAGCGTTTCTTTTCCTACACACATACGCTTGCTAGCTAACGTCATATCAGAAAACAAAGCAATTTTTAAGATTCTCTTTTCCTGATGCAGTAAGTAGTCTGGCGTGGAGTATTACTTTATTTTAGTATTGTTATTATTTTCCAGTGTCATCACCGCTACATTAGCAACGCATCTTTAGTTTTACGGTGGGATAATGTAATTGAAAAAATTCCATAAGCGATAAATATAACAAGAGAATACGATATAATAAGCATGTAATATAATTTTAGAGATCATTTAATATTCACACGATTTATGTCACATGGTTAGATTAAAACCAAAGGTTTCTAGTTGCCAGCGAGGGAGGAGAAGTGATACATAAAATATTATGCGTGTAAGAGCCATTTTCATTTTTGAGACTTTCCATTAACTTTTCAGCGCGCTGCATTTACATGCCGCGTTATGTGTGACTAACAATATTATCAGCTCTCTGGATTATGTGGAACCTTTGTGTGTGCTTCTTTGATCACATCTTGAACTCATCTGTTCAGTATGGAATTCAAACATTTTCTTCTGCTGGATATTCAATCTTCAAGACGATGAAGGAAGAAAAAAGGGGTGGTGAGGAGAATAAGGACCATTCTTCCTTTGCTCCCATGCTGTACACTTTTTTGGGTGTATCAAATGGGTTATCGGATCCCAGCTCGTAAAAAGTCAACTGGATCGTTATGAATGCTACTATTAGTTTCATGTTTGTTACAAAAATTGAAAGTTTATAGGTTTAGGCAATGTTATTATGTATTTTGAAAACTTTATTATAACAAGCTGTCATCACCTAATTTTTCCAACGACCATTCAAATTCTCATAGAGTGAGACGAGCTGTGGTAATTCACTTCATGCTTTCTCGTTACTTTAAGTATTGATATGTGTCTTACATGTGCAGAGCCTGACAATCTATCGATATTACTTACAAGTTCACAAGACTTGTGAGTTCAAACCTCATAAAATGAATGAAACTACCAATTACGTTTACCCCTGAATTCATGCAATTTTTTATATTTAATCTCGCTTAAATTATAGCATCTTGTCCCCTTTGAAAGCATCATAAAGCTAATTGAAGACATTTGTTCAATGTATGTGTCATACTGTCTTGGGTCATGGGTGGAAACTGGAATTGGCAACTTGTGTGTGTATTGAATTTCATGTTTTACGCCCTCAAGATGGATGTATTTGGGAAGCGATCGTTGTTGTTGTGAGAAGTGGGAGTGAAAAACTTTAAACTGGGAGATTGCCTATTGTAGGATGGGCGCAAGAAGAAAGTTGCATCTCGTCAATCAAATCAACTGCAATACAATTTGCTTTGTCTGATTTTTGGGTTATTTCTTCGGCCAGCAAACCAATAAAGGAAAGTTGTGCAAGCAGCTTCAATTTTATTTGGATTTAAAAAAACTAAATTTCCAGAGAGATATGGTTTCACAAGATGTGTGATTACGATATTATTATAACCTTCGTAACAAATGCACAGGTACATGCATACCTGGAAAAACCACCACCTTAGCACCCCATAATAATCCTTCACAATTTTTTTCTCTCTAACAAGTTGCTTCCTAAAACACCAACAAGCCAACCGCTTCTGCTGCATTCAACCGTACAGGCGTAGAGGTGTTCAACGTACTCATAAAAATGTAATATGATAAGACAAGACTCATACCACCTTCTTCATCTCCAGTAGTCAGTCAGGTCATAGCCGTTCTTTTATATTTCACATCAGGGAATTTTATGGTTAAAATAATTTAATACTCCTTCTTCATATTTAGTATCCTCGCATCTCGCTACTTTTTCCTGACATCACATGCCAATGACTATAATGCCACTTAAAATCACAGCAGCACGCCAGAAAAATGTGACGTATTGGATAACATGATCATCGCAGGCATCATTCCTTTACTGTCCTTCCTTATATGTGGTCGGTAGTAGTAGGTATTAAATATGATCATATCAAATTATCGTTTCCATGCATCACGATTACACAATTTCAAATCCAACAAGAATTTTTTCTACTCGTTGTACCTTCTTCTTGTTGGATATCATTTCGTTGACCAGACTAGGGATGAAGATCATATTATATTTTCTGACTAGAAAATGGTTTTTATACGGCTACTGGTCTCTGGTATTCATCGTCACCAAAATTTCTTAGGTAACCAGCCAGCAGACAGATATTTTGAGGCAATAACATTAACACCCTTGCCCAAAAAATGGTACAAGAAGTGCAGCAACAACAGCAGCAAAAGTATAATGTGTCGTCGTCAACGGTAATTGATACGCTCCTGCTCACTGGTTCATATGAAGTTTCAAATATTTGAAATTTGGAAATGTTGTGGAGTGGAGGGGAAAATGCTCGTCTGTGGAGGTGCATGATGCTGCATAAAAAATAATAATGGAACAATAGGAGAGTCATGCTACCATATATCTACATATCATTATTATTATTATATATATTTTCCCTCTTTTCCAGTTTCATTATTATCGCTGTTGAGCCATCTTGTTGATCAATTCCTTCCTGGTTGACTTGTTATGTAACCACTGTGCTATTAATTTGTGGTGATCTAGACAAGGGAGAATCATTGTCACACTCCTGTTTTTTTCAGATGTCGTTAAGGAAACTTTGGAGAATATATTTGTATATTTTTTATTTACTCTCCTGGTTAGTATTTAGAGCTGCTTGAATAGGAAACGATATTTAAATTTAAGAGGGAGTTGCAACAACAGCAGCAGCGTCGAGGAGACTATAAAATGTATGCCACCTAATTATGTGTAACCTTAAAAGTAGTTTGGAATTTTATTGTTGCATTGAGGTGTCAGCAACAATGATCAAAAACAATTTTACGTTGCGTGGTTAGCATGGTGTTGTCCTTGTCTGCTCACCTTTAAACAAACAAACAAGTACGAGAAAAAGCTGGAATTTAAACGGGATGCATAATCATGATCCAATCTTGTAGCTGATCTTTGAAATTGTATACAATATACGCTACCCTTCCTTCCCAAAACACGAAGCGAGAAAAAATATCAACGTGACTTTAAGGGTGTATCATGTAACTCCAGTCGTTAATTTAAATGCGAAGTATATCTCGTTGGATTCAGTAGTACATGGTGATGAGGAAATGACACCTTTTTCCAGTTTTCTTGAAGATCATTTCCCTGCTGTTTGGTACCATGTACAATGTAACAAGATCAGAGTTGCACTTGAACGTGACAATGGATATCTGTTTGTTCGTTAAATGTGCTTTGTATAATGTCCTTGATTTCGATTAATTTAATACGGATACGTAAGCAGAGTCAAGCAGGCGATAATTTTCAATTGCTTTTGATTTTAACTTGAAATGATCATGTTGCCTTGTCAATGAGAATTGCAGTGCATTCAAGACATTAAAAATGTATACTAATCCAAGGATTATATTTTATGAACAACTGAATTGTGAGGTTAGTCACATCTCATCTTTAGCCATTTACATTTTTTGAATCTTCTTTCTGACTCAACATTTTTCTCTTTTTTACAAAATGTTTCATTTTGTTGTGTTTTTCACACCATGGGGCATCCTATAGTTTTTAATAATATATTTTACCGGAATAAATAAGAAATTAAATCTATAAAAATTGCATAATAAGCAAATATAATATGTCAGACAATGATTTTTTTCTTTGCATCGTGGAGATGGGAAAGATAGGTTTGTATGGAACTTGGAGGAAACAAAGGCATAATTTATTTGCAATTTTATTTAGGAATTAAATTGCTGCAGCACAGGTTTCTGAATTGTAGGAGTAAATGTCGTCCTGAGGTATTTAATTAGCCAGGTACCAAGCCCATAATGTCTCTTTTGAGGGAGCGTAAAGTAGCATAAATTATACAACAGGTGTGTAGCCACAATTCTTACTGTCTTTTCAGTAGTAATATAGCAAAACGAGTAAAAATTACCACACAGCGTTAGACGGGACATGCATTCGTTAGAAGCACAAGTATTGTCTTCACGGTAGTTTTACAACAACGTTGTACTGCTGTTACTGCTACCAGTAATTTTACTGCAATGACAACTATCCGTACTTTTACCAGTTTAATCTCTGGAACATGAAAGGGAATGCGTTGGGTGTCGTAATTAATCGATTTAGATTCCACCAAATAACCAGTAATGCACATAAAAATATATTGGCATTTAAACACATTACATTGCATATCCAGCTCTACAAATCTTCTCAAATCCACTCGGAGACGAGAACCTGACAAGTCAACAAAACACTCAACCTCTGCAATTTAATCGAGCTGAGAAAGTAATGACCAATAGTAATGACATCTCATCATTATAATGATACAATTGTTACATTTCCCATTGTCCATCACAAACTTGACCATCATCATCGTCATTCTTTTGTACCTTTAACTTTCTGATCAGATCATCAAAAGCTATAGAAGCTCTTGCTTTAATTAACCAAAAAGATGCGTATTCACAACGCACTGTGATTCTCAATACAATAGCAGCACATTGTTGCAGCACAACAATGCATCATGGGCAAGCCTGCATATTCCTTCTCCACTAAACATCTCACGTCTTCCCGTTTAACAATGTACACAAAAGCTGTGTGAGAGTCTCCTCTGCTGCGCATAAAAAAGAAAGAAAGACTTTGTTGGAGATCTTTTTTAGAGATGATCGACGTTTTCAATTGCTCATCCTCCACCTCATTGTTTACCACTGAAGTGTTTTTCTCTTCTTTTTCTCTGAACGGCCAGTGCAGTGGCACTATTAACGAGACAAGATGCTTGGAAATCTCGTAGCACACCTTATCTTCCAATCTGGAACGTCATAACAAATTCACGCGGTAGCTACTCAATCACTGCGCTGCGCACACACATTGCATCTTCTTGAGCAACTTTTGACAGCTCTCTTGGTAAATAGGCACTGCTTATGCATGTGTTCCCTACTTTTTTATTGATTATTATGGCCAGTTTCTTTATCATTAGTGCTTCCTGGCTCCATATAAGCATGTAGGTAGAAAAAGTCGATTTGAAATACGTGACAATATTATTATTATTACTGTCGTTCCCAGTTCCTATCTGTAAAACGCAAATGGAGCAGGATCGTCTTGGTGATTATTAAAGATGGATCTGTGCCCTTTTCAGAACATTATAATTCACTTTTATAAGGAACGGTTCAAGTCAGTTGTAACAATGTCAGTAGGCCAATGGAGAATGAAAGAGATGGACTTTTTCTGCTCACAAAGCTATAAGTAAGCAGTGATAAGTAAACAAGTAGAAAAATAAAAGAATTATATTATTATAAATGATTGCTGAGCAACAATTGGAATATGATGTCGGATGTGCAGTCATTATATGTAGCATGTATGATGGATTGATATAGTGTATGAAACCTATTTAAACTCCTGTTCTACTTCTTATAACGATGATGACCACGAGAACGGAACCACTATTATTACCAACTTTTAACCTGACTGACCATGTTCATCGTTTGTTATTCTTGTCCTTTTTTATTGGCATGTCACTCCCTTTTTGCATAACAATATTATGATGGTCGTATAAGGATAAAAAAGCTGTTGGTGAAAGGAAGAAACTCAGGTAGAGAGTCAAAGCATGTACAGTGAGTCTTTATACTTTATACATACACATTTGTAGAAATAATCGAGTTCGCGTCATATCACAACTTTTTATCACATTACAACTGCACAGTTGTTGTTGTCACATAGTTTTTAGCCTCGCCTTTTATACTCTGCTTCTTCTACTACTGGACAACAAAAAAGTTTAAACAAACTTCTTCTTCAGCTCTCTTGACACTCTTTATTATTATGTCCTTGCATACGAGTGTGAGCATCATCATCATGCAACGTTGGAATGTCGATGGACACTGAAAGTGTCAAAAGTGTGAGCAATCAGAATAGCTAATATTTTTTCTTATTCCTCTCCGTCATCCACTTTCTTGTTATCTTCATAACCTAATGCAACTGCTACTACTACTACTGGAGTATCATCAAACCTGTATGTATGCAGTTGTTTTTTATGGTAAATCTGGTTTGCGTTCTGATTTGACAGGAACGAAGCTGCGATGTAGTAAATTATTGTAATAATAAAGGGTAAGCAAATACAGTAGGTAAACACACAAAAAAAGTGATTTCATTTCCACACACACAAAGAAAAACACAATGGGATTCAAGACAGGAATTGTACTTAAAAATAGATTTTCTCAAACTATCTGGCATACAGGGTAAAACAAATATCATTGTGTCAAACTGTCAAAAACGCGTGAATGAAACTTTCTTCAAGTTAAACAAAAAAAAACTTGGAAAAAATAATGTACCTATCTCTGAAAAGTGAAAAGAACGGAAAAGGATATTATTCTAAAGAAGAAGAAAAAACGATGATTTTACTAAAAACAGAATAAAAAATAGAAATAACAACAGAGTTTAGTCAGAAGTAGAATTAGGTAGGTATGTGGTTATAAAAATTCTAAATAAATAAGTAGGTATACACGCTCCTCACCGCCACAGCCTCCTCAACTGCCAACTGCACCACTATAACCGTTTACTATAAAAAAATCTGTCATGGAAAATCGTAAGCTACGCACACAATCATAAAAATATATAATGCGGGCAGACCCTCTCTGCGTAGTCATTTTTAGCTAACGTCACCATCACATCGTCGTCATTTTCCTCACCACCACAGACAGATAGTTAAATAGTACACGTAAACACATCATCATGATCGAAAATTCTTTACTTTTTTTCGAACAATCGTATTGTAGTATTAATACTGATTTATTCGAGATGTTTGGGTTGCGTGTCTTGTTCCCTCACACACACACAAGTACAAGAAGAGTTTCTCGGATTTCTCTAAAGCTGCTGGTCGTTGGCTTGGTGGATGTTGTTCTTACAATGGGAGGGTCCAGGGTGGTGGACGAGAAATATAAAATTTCGGGACTTGTTAGGGGTAAAAATAAACGGTGAAAACAATGGCACTCTTGGATTTTGCTAAATGTGAAGTGGTTTGGACCCACAGCCATTTATATGCGTGCTTACGGACAAATCAAACATACATTGGATGCTGTAAATCTCGAATGGAGAAACTGTCCAAATCTTTCTCCCCATTTCTCTGTACTTTAACATTTCATCGTTTGTGTTTGCTTTCAGTAAGGCATTACCAATTTAGACACATTTTAGAAATTGTGTCATAAAAATAAATTCTCTCTTCGAGATTTATAGCCTCCAATATAAGCTTGATTGGCCCATCAGCACCCATATAAATGACTGTAGGTCCAAAACACTTCACATTTAGCAAAATCCAAGAGTGCCATTGTTTTCGTCGCATATTTCTACCCCTAACTAGTCCCGAAATTCTAAATTTCTCGTCCACCACCCGGGACCCTCCCATTGTTAGCATGGATAAAAAAAAGTTTACGTCTGCTTTTATTCTATTTACTATTCTCTGACTATTTTTATTATTTTATTTGGTTTGTTCGAAATGGTTGCTGCAGCTCAGCATCAGTCAAAAAGCCACAAACTACTGCAACAACTGAAGCATAGCGCATCCTTAAAGTCATGCCTACTGCCTACTTTCAAATCCAACATTATGGTCTTATAATGATAGTAAAATCATTCTCTAAACAATGTGCATATAAAAAAGTTATGGTTTGATCAGATGAACAAGATGAGGCAAATGTGAGCCTGGAACTGCCACCACCATTAAAAACCAAAAGAGATGATAAGAGAAAAAAAAGTTTCATGTAGATATATACAGTAATATAATGTATGTATTTATAGCAACAAGACACGTTGGGTCATCACCATGAGATCCTTCTTTGCTTGTCATTCTGACACTGCATCATTTACAGACATTTCTAACACCAACTGCACCACGCCACAGAAAAACCACCACCACCAACACAACAATCATCAATTGTCGTAACTCTTTCGCCTTTATTTCCCTGCTCACATGAACAAGGAAAAGTTACAACGTCATCGTCATCATGAGTTTTGATTGTTGATACTTGATTTAAACGCTATTGACTCTTGTGACTGACGAAGCAAAAGGAACACTGGAGGAAGAGTCTCAGAAAAAAAAGACCTTTTTAACATGCTGTTGACTCCATGCAGAGCATCATTCCTGTCAGAACTCTCTCACCTATTGAACAACATCACTTCTTGTTCTCTGGTGTTAATTTTCTATAGCTATTTTATTCGTATTTACTTTGCGTAAACTATTGTTGTAGTATATCTTATTGCATTCGCTACACAACACAGAGAAACAGATCACATGAAAACTTGGGCAAAGTTACGCACGAGAAGGTGGGGCTGTCTCTCTCAAGTAGCTCCTATAATAATATGTATTTGATAAGTTGGGAGTAGTAAACGAGTAGGTAGTAGCAAAATGATAAAACTTTTGGGAATGATCTGATTTAAATTTTTAACCATGTTGGACTTCACACTGTTCACTGTTGTGAAGAATCCCTGCGGATTAGCTGAGTGTTTATGTACCTATGTAGGAGTTTTTGATTTTCTGATGATGATCGATACACAAGGATGCATGGAAATGGCTTCAAGTAGTAGTTTATTGAAGATCTCCTTTCTCATACTCTTTTTTGTCACTTACGATTTATTGGAATTAAAAAACTTTCCCATTTCCATTTATGCAAATATGTTTACGGCGGCGTTTGACACTATAAGAGTGAATAAATAATTGTGTGAATTTTTAAAAGACACTTACCTCTCACACTGGCAGCATTGCACATTGCGCTCCATGCTGTAGCAATGATGAGAAATATCAACCAAGAATTCGTTGCTCCCTCCAATGCCATTTTTCAATCTTGTGTATTACCTGTGGAGAGATGAAGAAAGCAAGAAATAAAATAAAAAAATTAAGTATCCCTTGATTTATTTATCAATCATTTTGTTTGATTTTTTTGTGTGTGGATGTATGTTTGCGAGGTGCATGTAATTGTTTAGCTGCAGAGCTTGTTTACTCTTTTTTTCTCCTAATAATTTTCATGGAGGTGTGCTCAAGTATGTGGTAGAAGTAGGTTTAGTTAGCATAAAAATCAATTTGATGCCTTTCTTCCAGCAAGTATGTATGCTTGTACTTTGGTGATGATGATGGTGTTTAGACTGGAGTGGTAAGTACGGCCGTGACTCCATAATATTTGTTTTGAATTGTTCTCCGCGTGCACACATTTTTCTTTTTTAGAAAAAGTCTGGCAGTGTGTCTGACTGTTGATGATGTTGAACAAGTAAATATACACAAGTCTCTCTCGCAAAACGACTTGTTGCAACCCACGACGATGATAATGAAATTCATTTGCTTAGAGAGTGCATCTCTCTCTCTGCTTATTTTATTGCTCAACATCTCCATTCTAAACATGGCATAAAATGACTCTAGAAAATTAGTCAAACATAGAATTATCCAATTTGTTCAGCATACAAGCGGCTCTTTCTCCTCGTAAACACATCTCCGTATGCGAGGAAGGAAGAGTAATTTTTATTGTGGATAAACACGACGATGACGAGAAAGAAAATACTTTTACGAGAACAGCAAGACAAGTGATGGCACTCTATGATTTTCTCCGCTCTGTCCGTCAGTCCATCGAATATGGCTTTACAGAAATTTCGAAGCGTGAAACTCTGCGCGTTGACAAACATGATATTATTTCTTGATTTGTGTCATAAATTAACAACCACTCTTATAATAAGCTCCAGATATATTATTTCTACTTGTTTATTCATACTTGTTTAAGTGTGTACATCAAAAAGTTAAAAGGGAAGTGACTCTTTCAGAACTTACAGCTATTATATAGTTCTTGCTAGCATTTAGATTTCAAATATGCAGTAAGTAGGCAGAATCAGCATGCAGCAAACAAGCGTCGTGTTTTTAGGAAAGGTGCACACGAATTTCAATTGGCCGCATAAGGCCCCGTTGTTGTGTGAGCTGCAGATCTCTGTGCAGTGTTCAAAAAATTTTAAACAAAAGTTTTCATAGAGCATTATTCTGGAGGAGACTGCCATTAAAATTTGTGTACTGTCTTGTCTTCCTATTTACGAAGCCAGTATAAATGCAATCACATCATCATACACACATTACTGTTTCCCGTTTTTAACAATAAAAACGGACCCCCAGTTGCGAAAGATGGTGGTGCAACGAAACTGGTGTGCCTGCCACCATACACTATTCGGTTATGTATGCATTTTCCCTCTCTCTGTCTCTCCGTGTAACTTTTTTCGTAAAATAAAATACCCAGGGCACACACATGGCCAAGTACAACAGAGCAGTTTTCTTTTTTTTTAAGAAAAGATTTCCCATTTTTACACAGAATCTTGATTTTCTCTCAGAGATCGTCCTTGTAACAACTCATCTTTCATGCTCACATCACAATACTCTTTTCTTTCGCAGAGCTTTTTTTCTCTTCTACTTCTTCTCTTTTTGTAGTAAAATTTACAATAAAAGCGTATTTGGATGTGGGATGGCAGTGGTGGCACAATCAAAATAACCTTTGTGGATATTTAATGTGTTTACTTTTCTTCCCTCCGCGTCTTCCTCTGCTCCATCCGTGCGTTACTTTTGTCAAGACAAGACCTTCATCATCCATGCAGCAAAAATTATCTACATGACTTTTTTCCCTCCTCGTGCTCAATTTCCAACGAAACCATGAATATATATTTTTTCCACTTCGGGTTAATAAAGCGGAACGTTGAATTGAAAATAAGAATGCATAACTTGATTGGATGATACAAGAGTCAAAAGTAGATACATTGCAAAAGCTATTCATGGCCATCATTGGTAGCATTTCAAAATATTGATATATTCCGTTCATTCAATTGCCATTTGAATAATAAGCCATAATAATCATGCCATGCAATATCCTACAAGAATGAATGCATCATAATAATCTCAGTATAGTAAAAAATATAACAATATTCACTACTTTTGTAGCAGCTTAGTGCATGAACTTTTTAAAGAAGAAACTCTACTTCAGATCATCTCGAGAAAAATTTCCTTACGCAATAGGCATATCATCCCTCGCAAGGGTGTACGGTTCGTCAACTACAAGAATCCTTCCTACTGTGAGCTGAGCTGAGAGAGAGCCTCATGTTTTTTTCCCGTGTTCCTCCCTTTTTCCCTCTTGTTTCTTTCTTTCACAACAAGTTGAGCTCCTCTCAGGGAACAGAACAGAAGAAACCCTAGTGCCTTGCCTGGCAAGATCAAGATCAACAACATCTCTCCATGGAAAAAAAAATCTTCAAACTTAAAATAAACTTTTTTCTTTGGTGGAGAGAGAGAGGAAGAGGACAAAATATCATCTTGCTCACTTTTCTTCATCATCTTTAGCATGCTGTGGTAAACCGCTGTTATTTTTTTCTCTTTTTTTAAAAGTGTGTATCTAGTTATCCAGAGGGAAAAGGAATATGACGCAGAGTGAGCATTTATGTCATAGTGAGAATGAGAATCCAATAATATTTGTGTACACCAGTTTGCGCAATGACTGGGAAAAAGGGATATAAATAGTTGATGATGATGATGAGCATCATTTGTACAGCATCAAAAAGATGTTCCGTGAACCACGAAGAAGGAATCGTGGTGGTGGTGGCATGAATCAGTCGACTATGTGGTATGGATTATGAATGTATTCTGGATGGAATATGGTTTTTCAAAAAAATATGTATGTAGAAGAAAAAAATCAAAACGGAGGTGGTGGGGATGTTCTCATCTCCTCGAGAGAGAAAAGCCGCAGAAGATGCAGCAGAGCCTCTCTCTTTATATCTACTTTCGTATATGCTGGCCGTAAATCTATCCATGTAATGAAAACGACACGGGCCCTTCAAACAACCAACAATTTATAGGCCAATTAATTGCATTAAAAAGACTTTTTCCTGTCTGTTAGGACCTCCTCCTGTCATAATCTTTGGACAGAAGGTAGGTACACATGGATTACACGGAGATAAAGATACCAGCCAGCGCATCTATTTTTGTTTGCCTACTCATATCACTTCCCAGAGCTCAAGAGTGAGCTGCTGCATTCATTCTATCTCTCAGTCTCTGTGAATGAATAAAAAACTTTAAGCGCCAGACAGGCGCACTCACTATCTCTACATTCATGGAGAATTTTTCGGTAGCTCGGTTAGCACATTTAACAACAATGTAGATGGCTTGTAAAATGATTATCTGCGTAAATACGCATATGAAGTAGCTTCACTAACTGCATGCTACATTTTAGGTGAATTAAGTCCATTAGTCAAAATGATAAAGAAGCCAAATTTCTATTTGTACTGCAAATTGATTTGTAATTGAATTTGCTTTCTAACTTACTATAAGACATGAACTGTAATGCTATAAAACGGAAATATGTAGGTACAACGAAATTATTACTATGTACAAAATCGTATTAAAAAATGTATGACTATGACTAGGCTAAACAGGAAATTATTTCCAAATACCCACCTTAAATTAAGACAATAATCCAAGCTAACTTTTCCTTTGTATAATTAATTTAACAGAGCAGTTAGCAATCCTCAGAGTAGACAGCATTACACTTACTTTCACATTATATTCACTTTAACTTTAACCAATAAAATCATATAATTTTGATTAGACTTTTGGGTAAAATTCACTAAATGCCGGTAATATTTTGTTTGTTTGCAATGAACACAAATTTGTTAACGACTATTCGTACTTCCGTAAAATCACGTGCACTTCACTACATATTATTTCTCACTTTATTTCCAGTGCATATGATGACGTGAAACTTTCTTTAACTGTCATCCTTGTGTGCATGATTCCTCTTTATCAATGTTTTGTGAACACTTTTGTAACGTTTTCCTGGTTCTTATCAAACTCGTTATCACCAAAAAATTTCTACCTGGGTGAATGATGAAATAATACACAGTTAGAGAGGCAACGGAAATCATGCAAAATATTTTGTGTAACGTTCCTAGAATATTATATGTACCTACACAAGTGTGTACATGAACTCAATTTATCTTTGTCTTGATTTTTTCTCCACTGTGAACGCACTCACATGGTGCTGAGCTTGGTGTAACGACGCGACTATCTCCTCAACTGACAGAGATGTTGTTTGACGTGAGTCTGAAGACCAACTGGTAGCTAAAGAAAAGTGTGGCCGGGCTTATTTGCCATGACTGCTCCTAATCCATTCTGACTGCTTAACAATACTAATGTCTCTTAAGAGATTATCCTTACTTGCCAGTGTGCCTCCCTGCCTTCACGACGTCTCTTATTAACCCTCACACACAGGACTCATCAATATTACTCGCTCTCTCGCAGCTCTCCGTTTGTATAGCAGGCAGTCTTTTCACGATCCCCATTATTTGTTAAAGAATGAACCCTTGAAATCCTTAACGTAAACATTATAAAATGCCCATAATGAAAAAATCGTACCGTAAATTCTTCAACTTCAACCTGTATATGTATGATATAATATTATCATGATATATGAAAAGCAGTTGGCCAATGCAGCAATTAGATTTTTTATTTATTTTATTGTCATCAGCATTTATGTATGTAATATTAAATATTTAAATATATTTGCTAAACAGACTGGAAAAGGCGTTTATTAATGATGAATTCAATAATGCACATAACAACATGTATGCAATTAAAGTCCAGGCTCCTAATGCAAGCTTTCCAGCTCCTCTCTTTGCACCACTCGTTTCCTTTCTGAGTTCAATTCAAAGAAATGAGTTGCTCGTAATAATAATATGTATGTTGAAATAATGATTTCATTTTTTTGCTAAAGGGGAAAGGATAGATAGATAGTGAGAAAGATGCATTTGTCGTACCTTACTCTGTCGTAGTCAACCCAAATGGGTATATATTTTTCTGATTATGTATATATGAGACACATTCATACAGCACACAGATCTCCCAGAAGGAGTTGAACAGTGAACATACTGTTGCACTCAACAACAGTCGTGAACCCTTGGTCATCATCAGGGGATCAGAAAAAAAGACCAAGTGTTCACGTTTTTCTCTCAACATTTATTGTCAAAGCACAACATTCTTCAATTCTTATCGTTATTATTATCATTACACAAACATTCATCTATGTCTGTCTAGCAGGAGCAGAGAGGGGAAACAAGAGAGCACGGACGGACGACGACGGACTCTTCTCCGGAGTGGACGCAGGGGACTTTATCGGTTCATCTTCTTGGCTGTTGGCTCTTCCATGCACCACCACCTCATAATACGCATCCACCATTAATTGTGAAGTAAGGGAGAGGAGACAGAGCATTGAGAGAAAAAATGTCCCATTACCCTCTTATCGACCCAAGTCACCACACAGTCACAGTCACTTTGTTTAGAGAAAGGAAGCTGAAGGAAGGACCCTTTCAGTTGCTTGCACATCAATCATTTTATCTGTGAAGATAAATAATGTTGATGTTGTGTCATGACCCATTAGAAAAAAATTCTTTTGTTAGGAAATCGTTTGAATTCCACTTGCAATAATAGTGTATGGTCAGCACTTACTTCGATCCCTTAAGTCTTAAGAAAAACATTTCTGCTCAGAGAGGAAAGTCCCTTCGTTTGGCTACGTAAGCCACTCAAAGCTCGCATAAGTGCATAAAAGGGAATCAATCAATGTGTGCTCTTATCCTAATCTATGGATACGGTGTGATGTTTTGACTAATCATTTTCTCATTTTAAAAGAAATCCGTATTAAGTGTGGCCTACTGTTTCCCTCCAGTGGCCTGCCATCCATCATTGTGATTGAAAATCGGTACATTGCAGGAGCAACATAATCAGTTATGTACCTCTTACAGAGTAACGTTCAATAGTAAATTAAAGAGGCCAAATATTTAGCACTGAGTTACTTTGAAAATGAAAGCTACATATATACATACATACATAACTGCTTGCTTAGCCGTTACTAATAATGGCAAAGCATCATGCAAAATTATATGCAGTTATTTATCCAGTTTTATTGCAAAACTAGCCAATATCAGCAGCGGACTTCAACAGTAGTCATTTTTCAATAACCTTTTTTACCCTTTCGGAAATACGAAATGTAGCTTCAAAAAGCCTGGAGATGAGGAATGACGATCGTAGGTAAAACTGCTATGCTTTAAACATACATCAATATTAGCAATCATTGGGCAATTGGGCATAGTCAAAGCTTGTACATAAAATAGAAAGAAACTTCTCTGATGTGAGATATGTACAGATATGAGATATGTATGTCTCTGTACTTGCAATTCCAGGCAGGTATGATAATGCCTACAAGACAACTGAATCGCGAGACAGATTGATCTGCCGCTTTCTCAGCTTTAATTCTGATTGATTCCAAGTTTCAAATTTGCTGGTTAGCATTAATTTAATATTTGCTAAATATTGTATATTAGTATGTGCTTTGGTAGGGTAGTTAAGTAGATATCTAAAGTATGAAGTACCTACTCCGGCACCTTGATAGCAACACAATCACGCATTATTATACAGAATTACTGCACAGCACCGCTGCAAATATGTAATTGAATCATTGATCCATATCCCACGACAATCATGCATTTGAAGTACAGATAATTATGAATCAAATTGATCAGATGCAAACTAAATCACTCTTTAGCTTTCAAACTGAATGGAATGCAAATCAGATTATGGCCTCCGCGGAATTATTTTCTTTGCCGGGACGGGAGTTTATTGTCATTGACATAGCTTATGGTTTCACTAAACAGTTAGGGAACTGATTGTTATTTTTAATAGACTAGGAATGCCAGCTAGCTACGCTTAGCAAAATGAGATATCCTTCGCACAAACGTATAAATCAAAAATTTGAAAAACTTAAATTTGTACATGTCTTAGGGTGCCCTCGATCTCGACAATAGTTTCCGCCGCTGCATAATCTGTCCAGCTTGACGCATTTTACGTCATGTCAAAATATGACCTGTTCCCAGAACTTCGAGCACATCAACCCTTCCAAGTCTATTAACCTTTTCCAGCATATCGACCCTCCCCAGCATATCAACCCTCCCCAGCATATCAACCCTCCCCAGCATATCAACCCTCCCCAGCATATCAACCCTCCCCAGAATATCAACCCTCCCCAGCACATCAACCCTCCCCAGCATATCAACTCTTTCCAGTCTATCAACCCTCCCCAGCATATTATCCCTCTCCTCTCCAGTAAGTCTTCAACTTTTTCCAGCATACGTCCTATGTTTGCAAACTTGTGAACGGGCACCTGCATTTAGATCGGGCACCTGTATTTAGATCGGGCACCTGTATTTAGATCGGGCACCTGTATTTAGATCGGGCACCTGTATTTAGATCGGGCACCTGCATTTAGATCGGGCACCTGCATTTAGATCGGGCACCTGTATTTAGATCGGGCACCTGTATTTAGATCGGGCACCTGCATTTAGATCGGGCACCTGTATTTAGATCGGGCACCTGTATTTAGATCGGGCACCTGCATTTAGATCGGGCACCTGTATTTAGATCGGGCACCTGTATTTAGATCGGGCACCTGTATTTAGATCGGGCACCTGTATTTAGATCGGGCACCTGTATTTAGATCGGGCACCTGTATTTATATCGGGCACCTGTATTTAGATCAGGCACCTGCATTTAGATCGGGCACCTGTATTTAGATCGGGCACCTGCATTTAGATCGGGCACCTGTATTTATATCGGGCACCTGTATTTAGATCGGGCACCTGCATTTAGATCGGGCACCTTTTTTTAGAACGGGAACCTGCATTTAGAACGGGCACCTGCATTTCGAACAGGCACGTTGTGCACCCGGGTAGTGATTCACATACGGGTGACTCTAATGCTCGAAAAAAGCTTCGACGCCTACCGGGTGCTTATTTACCTACTTCGTACTTTAAGTGCTTCATTCATGTAGTGCGAATTGTCTCCGCCAGATGCCATGTTAAAGTACGTGCGGTTTTCGGAAACAGTGGATATATAAGTGATTATCCCTGATTTTAAATTCGACTGAACTGTAGCTTGTACTTTGATACGTAGGTATGTCAAGGGGAGGAACTTAATTGGCTTTCAGTCAAAGCGATCCCCAGAAGCCGTTAGTGACCGTTATTACTTTGAAACTTTTAAATAAATTGTAACTCATGTCGAGTGACATATCATTCCACTTGTACCTCGTCTATAGGCCTAATGTATAGATTCGTCCTAGTCCTAAAGCAATCCAAATCATTGGATTTATACAATTGGCGAGAATGTATAAAATTTGTTGTGGATGATTAAAATATCATTTAACTATATATTTAAAATGTAGGGGCATTGAGATATCTGCTTGAAACTAATTTTGTATAATATCTTGTATCGTTCTAACAAAATTACAGGGATTGCCTCGTCCATTACACTTTTAAAGTTTCTGGAATAACCATTGCGCATTCCAAAATCAATACAATCCAAAAGTTTTACGTTTCCTTAAACAATGTAATTTTATCATCCTCTGCCGCACATACCTATAAAACTATAAAATTATTAATACTTTCTGAGATGATTTTGCTTACGTTTTCAAGCTGTAATTTGTAGGACTTCATTTCAGGGTAATATATTTTCTTGTAGCAATCTTAAAAAGGAATCAAATTAAAAAAAGCTATCCTAACACGTTATTTTCAGGTTTAAGAATTTCGTAAACCTGAAAAGAAGTAATCAGCTACTATACCACACTTTAAGTATGTGCCATTTGCACTGAAGTGAAGCGATTTGTGTGTGTAATTATTTACGATATTAAGGGAATAATAGCAAATTTACAACTTCAATGAGGGCAATTGTTCTAAGTGATTTCGCTTTTTCCAAATCCGTAAGGATGTGCCAATTTTGCGTATTGTCTCTGCCAGCGGGGTTGTAAGCTTTGTAATGTTTTAGGATTGAAGGTTTTATTTGCTTCTTTATATCAAAAACTAGTCGCGTTAAACCGCGATGGAAATTACGTAGCTGAAATGGTGCTTTTAAATGGCGTTCAAACCTGTCGCTTTCAAATGGCGTTCGAACATGTCGCTTTCAAATGGCGTTCGAACATGTCGCTTTCAAATGGCGTTCGAACATGTCGCTTTCAAATGGCGTTCGAACATGTCGCTTTCAAATGGCGTTCGAACATGTCGCTTTCAAATGGCGTCTTAAACTGACGCTTTCAAATGTCGTTCGAAAATGTCGCTTTCAAATGGCGTTCGAACATGTCGCTTTCAAATGGCGTCTTAAACTGACGCTTTCAAATGCGGCGTTCTAATGTAGCGTTAATAATTTGTCGCTTTCAATGCATTTGACCTCTTTTTGACCTCTATAGGTGCAACTAACACGATTTGACCCATAGTTCCTGAAGCGAAAATGATCACCGTTCAATTCTCTATCAGAATCCACGAAGAAAGAAATTCGTCATTTAAAATGCATGTGACCTCTCTCTGACCCCTACTCCGACCGCTGTGGACCGATTGACCTGAAACTCAATACGGATCTTCCTTATCACCTAAGGAATATGTACGCCAAGTTTCAACAAAATCCGTCAAGCCGTTTCGAAATTATGGCGCGAACGGACAGACAGACAGACAGACAGACAGACAGACAAACAAACTAAAATTATAACTACGCTTTCACTTCGTTTCAGCTACGTAATAAAGAGAAGCATTACGACAATGATATTTGAATATACAAAAGGTGGTTTAATATTCACATTAGATTTTAATCACTATCGATAATCCGACAAACCTACCAACGTCGGAAAAGTTTCCAGCAGTATTATCAATACTAACATATCTTTAAAAATTCACGTATGAATTTTGCTAAAAAATTCAACTAAAGGAACAATTGTGTTGCCAGAATCAGAAGTTGCCTTATATTTGATTATAACGTATTTATTCATAACCTCACTGACGCCATGTTTTTTGCCGTCACTCAAATATGAAAACAAAGATTAGAAAAATTATTTCTTCTGAATTTATGCAACTTTTATTCTACAAAGATTACCTACGAATCTGAAGATTTTTAGCAGACGCAAAAAATTCCCAATGTAATTCCCACCCTCACTGATTCGCAACTATTGCCTATGCTTTGCCGGTTCTTAAATATTATGCTTTATCACATCCTATGTGCCTACTTGCGGAATTACATATTATAACTATTTTTTCCTTTTTGTGTGTTTTATACCTACTTTAGTATAACCCTGATGTTGATTCATCTTTGATCCCAGTTCACACATTAACGTCATATTTGTGGGGAACCATAATCATTCTGACGGCAAATTGTGAAGTTTAATGAAAGCCGACAGTTGCTTGTTCATACAATACTGATAACAATGGCCAGATAATGATCCTTCAGGTATATGTAGTCAAGTCTTGTTAGGTAATTCCACGATGAAATCGAAGGAATGCGTACACAATGCACTTTTGCAATACTTCCTTTTCCTAACTACCTATACTAACTACTGACAAATACGAACGAATATGCTAAAATCCATTCCGGTGCAAACTATAAACCAGAAAATTATAATGCTACAAGAATGTGCCGCTGGTAGTGGTTATGACTAAATCATCATTTAGAAGACTGAATGATACGAAACCTGTAGTAAAAATATTAATTTCATGAATGACTGATATACAAATCTAAATATTTTCTCAACTTGCCCCATTTTAACGACTACTAAGTAACTTTGTTTTGGAAGGTGCTTGATTCCGGAATTCGGATAGTAGTATTTTCAATCAAGTTTCCATATACTAAAACAACTACAAGAATGATGTATTTTAATTGGCTTTTATATAATCAGATAGCTAACTCGACCGAAAATTTGTGATGATAGAATTGCAGTTAAAAAAGTGCGATTTCCGTTATGATAGGACGGACAAACAGATTAATGCTGGATAGATAAAACTACTTAACGATACGTTATGAATGAATGGTAGTTAAAGCCATAGCGTCACAGTTTCCTTCACCGAATGCATACATCAAAATATTTAAACCCATTTATCTTAAATACGCGTTGTCATCATATTTGCCATATCATCCAGTTCATCATCGTCATTGTACCACCACCGTACGCACGTATCTTCTAATTGTGAAACTCTAAATGGCAAAAGAACATATTAACCTCAATGTTGAACATTATGCTCCTTAACTTTTAACCATCTCAATGAATATTATCATCACTTACTTCCATCTTTTTTTACAACCTTTGATTTACTTGTTGGAAGTATAGTCGTAGCAGTTTAAAGAGGTCCAGCATTGAAAAAATGCTGCATTGTTCGCATTCGCATTATTTTCGCACAAGAACAAGAATAATGGGCATATTCCTGCATTGCATAACAGCGTGATGGATCATTACATAAAGGAACATTCGAGAGACATACAACTTTTTTTCCTACGAAATATAGATAACACTAAAGGCAGTTAAATAAATTGCTCTTTACAGAGAAAAAAAGCCAATGAAAAAAAGAAGCCAAGCCACCACTAAACTGACGGATAGTAGACGTAGCAAAAGTTGCACAAGAAGGATATCAGGAAGCACACAATTTCTGGCACCTCAGTCGCCATCCTGAAGCCCAAGTTGAAACAAGCAGAGGTCCGCATACCCACAGTAGTCCATGGTGACAGATAGACAGGAGCAGTGAGAGAAATACTAGTTGAATCTTTTACATACATTTCATATAATAGGTAAGAAAAACCCATGATATAAGACATTAAGACAAAACGGTAAAACCGGCTTAACTTTCCCCATTGACAGCTGAGATACTGTGCAAAAAAGATCTTTCAGGAGTTTTCTATCAAAAGTTGCTCATGCTTCCGCATTCGTGTAAAAAGACAATCTAGATTTTAAGATTATAGAAATATTGGATTAATCGAAGACACGTTTTAATTATCTTTAACATTGTTTTTTACATTCCACACACGCTAATTTTACGGGGAATGTTATAGCCATAAAAATAGATGAATTCTAGGAATTATATTTTTTTATACTCGGTTTGTCACGCATGACACCTCTAAGAATCTCATTGGACGTTAATGATTTCGTTTGATTGTACGTGTTTCATTTGATAGGCTTTGTGTAGAAGCTAATATTATACGGCAAAAAAATGGCCACTGACTCTGTTGTGATACTTTCCGCCGTGAGGACGCCAATTGGTAATTTAATTTTTATTTTTAATGACTTAGTATTTGAAATCGGTATTATAAATGTAACATGATTTTTGCATAGCTTATAATATTTTGTTGTGACACGTATGCACAGGTTCGTTTTGTGGAAAACTATCTTCCATGAAAGCTCATGATTTGGGCTCAATATGTATTAAGGAGGCTGTGAATAGAGCTGGCGTGCCTGCCGATAAAGTTTCAGAGGTTATTTATGGACAGGTATGTATGGAAACTAATTTTTCTAGGAGATTTTAGTACCTTTTATGCACTTTCATGTGTTTTATATAATTGCTATTTTTATTTTGTTTAATGTTTTGGTGACTATTATGGATATTATAGGTGCTAACTGCTGGCCAGGGTCAAAATCCGGCCCGTCAAGCTTCCGTCAATGCAGGGATTCCTCACTCGGTCCCTGCGACCTCTGTGAATATGCTGTGTGGTTCTGGGTTAAGGTATGTATATCTTATATGATCATTAAAAATTAAGATGTGTAGCTAATCAAGTTAACACTAATTATTAAATACCTATATGATTTCACAGGGCAATTATGTTGGGAGCACAAGCCATTAAACTAGGTGATTCACAAGTCGTTGTGGCAGGAGGACAGGAATCCATGAGCCAGGCTCATCATTCATCCAATTTGAGAACTGGTGTAAAAATGGGCGATGCGCAATTTGTGGATACGATGATAGTTGATGGCTTAACTGACGCCTTTAACAAGTACCACATGGGCATCACAGGTGAGACAGCTTTCATTTAATTATTTTTTAACTGTAAACGACTCGATAAAGCTTTAAAAGATAATGTTCACCTCAAATAAAAAATATGATGGGAATTTTTTTAGCGGAAAATGTTGCGAAACAGTACAACATAACCCGAGCTGAGCAAGATCAATTTGCTTGCCAGTCTCAACAGAAAGCCAAAGACGCGATGGAGAAGGGGCGATTTGGAGATGAGACGGTTACTGTGAGCGTTCCACAGAGGAAGGGAGCTATAGAGGTGAGCAAGGACGAGTACCCGAAACCGGAAACGACAATTGAGGGTCTTCAGGGACTCCGTTCTGCATTCATTAAGGACAGCTCAGGAACGGTGACGGCTGGAAATGCTTCTGGAATTAATGATGGCGCGGCGGCCGTGGTACTTACTTCAGAGACTGTGGCGCAATCACTTGGTGCGAAGCCAATCGCCAGGATAATCTCTTATGCACAAGCGGGGGTTGACCCTGCAATTATGGGGATGGGCCCTGTTCCAGCAGTTCAAGCAGCTGTAATGAATACTACATACCATTTCGTATTTAAAAAATAATATCCCTCACCCTATATAAATTTGAACTACAAAATAACTGTAATTTTCTGTACTAGTTGAAAAAAGCACAATGGGCGATCGAAGATGTGGACAAGTTTGAACTGAATGAAGCCTTTGCAGCGCAATCGTTGGCTGTTGTTAAGGCCCTTGGTGCTGATCCAGCCAAGGTTAATGTGAACGGAGGAGCAATAGCCCTGGGACACCCGATCGGTGCATCTGGAGCCCGTGTGGTTGTTACCCTACTCAATGTGCTGAAGCAAACTGGAGGGAAGAAGGGAGTAGCTGCCCTCTGCGTTGGAGGGGGAATGGGAATTGCCATTTGCCTTGAGCTTTGCGAATAACGCGATATGATAATCTCAGATAACTGTGCTCTATAAATAGTGTGACTGAAAAGTGAAACGCAGTAGGTGCGACTTGGTTTTCGGCAACACAACTTCCGTTGAATAATTTAGGTGCTCCGAATCTTGACAATAAAACGAGAATTTTTAAATGGCTTATGACATACCAATAGAAAACCATAAACAATATTTTTGCATCGACAATGAGAATTTTAAAAGAAATTACTTGTGTATAAATGAAACATGCCAAAATCTTTGAATACGTAAGAAAGTAGTAAATATATTATGAGTATGAGATTTTTATCAGTTGTTATTATTGTGTATTGATACTTTCGAGAATTAGACGAGTTAAACAAAAAATAAATTGGGGTTCAAGTTTTTATTAGTCTGTATTTTAATGTAAAGCTTAACAATTGATTTTTCGCTACATTTGCTACGTATATTTAATAACCTGGAAATCTTGTTAAGATTTTTTTAGGTAACGCATCGCATTGATTATTTTATTTAATTATTTTACCTTGTCTTGCTCGTGTGTTCTGAAACAAACATTCATAATCGTTGGTTTTAAAATTTATACACAGGGAAAATACTTAAGAATTAGTGAGGACTTGTTTACATCAGTTCATTTGTTATCATTTGCTTTGGCAGCTCAAAATAGGTATCTAATTTAGCAACCGGGAAATACTCTAGGAATTGTTGTTGAGGCCGCAATGATTCGGTTTCGAGCCAGGAATGACGCGATATTCTCTGCAACACGGTCTGGAGCATCTTCATGAACTATATGGCCTACGCTGCTCAGAACCTGCATCTGGAACTTCCCTTGCATCTGAGCAACCATTAGTTCCTTATCCAGCCTATCTACTCCAGCCAGCAACAACAGCTTTGGTGCTTTAACTGAAAGAAACCTACATAAAGACAAATACGAATGTATTCGTTAGTCTCATTTACATTTTCTCCAATAATTTTTAATTTAAATATTTAAAAAACGGTTTCGACTCACTTTGTAGACAACCCTTCAAACCAGCCACGCCAATACGGCTCAGTCTTCTTGAGATCGATCCTCCACACGTACCGCTCCTATCATAAAAAGGTTGAAGTGTGTCAATTTTATTTTCAGAAAGTACAAATGCATTTATATTCATTTAATTAAAAATTTGGCAATTTACCACTGATGGAGATGGCATTGATCCACTCTGGTGTGTGGGATTGGTTGGATTTGCTTTCACATCAGTTTCACCAGCACCACTTGCCGTAGTTTCACTGGGACTCGTTGGTTCTTCCGGGAGAACTTCAGAGTCTTCAACCATTGTAGAATCTGGTACCTCTCCGCTCAGTAACTTTAGTTGCCCAGGCATGGAAACTCGCGCAGAATCCGTATTTCGAGTTTGACCGCTTCGAACACTGTAACAGTTAAATTTCTCTCGTTAAATAATTTCAAGTGCCATATTTGCTACTGAAAGTTAGTAATGATACAGACAATTAAAAATGCATACCACCACTCAATAGCAGCTTCTAGAGACTTAAACTCTCGTGGTCGATTGCGAAGGACATGTTGCATTCCGCTGAGAGACTCCAAGGCTGAACCTTCAACCACATCAATTACAATCAGACCAGAGAGATTAGTATCTGATTCGTCCTGCAGTCTCGTAGATAAGTGAATTGCAAATGCGCCGCCCATTGAATGTCCAACCAGAATTAACGGTCGTGATCCAAGGTTTAGCTTCTGAACCAATTGGAACAAGTCCCTGCAACGTTGAAGAAATACATTTCAGTTTATGATGATTACTTAAATATGCTTGTACATGCAAAACTTGTACGTAATTATATTTAAGTGACTTACTCAGTAACTCTCTCGGTTGAAAGATCAGCTTCATTTTCACAACACGATCGTCCATGTCCTCTAATGTCAACAGCTCCAAATTCAGCAGTGAACATGGGTGACAGTTGTCTAATGAGCGGAGCCCATGTCAACCCAGAATAACCCCCGCCATGCAGAAACAGAAGATAGGGCACTGTTGCGTTTTCACCTCCAGACACTTCCGTTTCGTACAGATACAATCTATCACTGTCATCAACTGAGATGAAGCGTGCCGTTCCAAAGTAATCATTGGCAGGAACAGATGTGTAATCTCTGCAATGTACATAACAATAGTAAAAAAATTAATAATAATGACCCAAATTCCACATCAAAGACTAACTATCTAACTATATTGCAAATTTATTAAGAATGTTATGCTTACTTCTTCAAAGAAAACGTACTGTCTCCATCCCTCCGCTTAATAATCGGTGGAGCACTGCCTCGAAGCATTGCCCGTCTTAGATCTCGAATATGTGCCATTTTTCTTAGTATTCCTAAATACTACTTTTAATTCCTTCCACAGCCCCAACTCAAAAGTCAAGTAATCAACAAAACTACTCAAGTCGCATTAACAAATAATCAAAAATCAACCCTTCAACAAAAACATCCTCCTTAACAATCACACAACAATACTTGTTCCACCAATCAAATATCCGTTTTTATCACACTCAACAGTTATATCAAAATTGACACTAGTCACCAACAACAGCTCATTAAAAAGTTGACGACAGTCAATCTTTCAACTCACTCGACTCGTCACTGCTGACCGCTCCACTACTACAACCCCAGAGCTACGACTACATCCGACTCTTGACAGAGAGCCGTTCTCAATAATCACAAATCAGATTACCATCCTATCTGATTTAGAATATTTTAAAGCACAATTATCTCTCTCATTATAACTCGGTTGGACTTTGTTTTCTGACATCCTGAGAAATCCTCCTTCAAAAACCTTCACCCGCGCCAAACAGAGTGCCAGAGTGAGTGAGATTCCAGAGAAATTCTCAGCCAGAGCCCAGCTCAATGTTTCCCGAGAGGAGGTACACGCGAGATTATAGTCCGTTCTGCTCTTATGCTAATGCTCTGGCTATTTCGCTACATGGATGACCAATACAAACAACTCGACGATATGCCACCACTCTTGCAATATATGCTGTGCATATATGCAATCTTTAGTCTTTTCTTCTGTCACGAAACCACCGCTACCGCCACCGTCGTCATCGCCTCCACTCAACTCACCACAGAAAAAGGAACAAACGAATTGTTCTTTTCCGTCGTAGCGTTTTGTTTTCAGTTTTCACTGGACCGTACTGCTTTCGTCTTGCAGGCAGTCAGGGAGTTCTGCCCACACCGCTTGTCTGACTGCCTCACTGTTGACAGCCAGTGACAAACGCGGTTTGCTCTTTTCACTTTTTACAACAACGACCACTGCTACTACTACATTTTCGCAATCGCGACAACAGCGGTTCGTCAGTAGTAACATGTCACGTTGTTGTCAGAGGGTATAACTGGCCGCCTGCGGAGGATTCCGATTTCTGTGACAAGTTCGGTGGCAATTTACAGATACCACCACGCATTATGCATGTCGGTTTAATAATGTAATTCATTGATAATTAATGTTTAAAGCATTGATAATTAAGGGTGGAATGTTGTATGTATTTACACTATGTATGAAATTACCTTTGTTTGAGTGGAAACGCAACAACAACGCTGGCACTCCTCTCTCATGATATTATTAAAGTATTGATGAACTTGTATCGGTAATAACCGAATAATCTGTTACGTCGATTTAAATGTGTAATGAAACTAGTTATGTATTTTTAATTAACGAATGAAGAACCCAATAGACCCCATTTAAATCACTGACTAGAAAGGAAGTACAGGTAAATGTACATAATATTGTATTTAGGTCTTTGCTAAAATATTAAACGTGAATGTAGGTAAATTGGATCGCATAAAATTCGCACTGTGTAGAATCTTCAGTAAAAATAATATGAGATGTTCAATATTCTATGTAGCATTTCCAAATGGTACGACAAAGATGGGAGTTGGCTTTAGCATTTTGAGAGACACTTTTAAAAAATTTCATAATTTAAATGAAAAGGGAAGTGGTCAATGGTGGAACAATAGTTTTTTTTCAATCAAGTTTCCTTTCCTGCGAATGTACATTTATTTTTTCCAAACCATGCTTATCGTTTGAAAATTCATGAGAAAATGCGTGCGATAATGTTATATTTAATTCTTCACAACAGATTCCTTACATGATTCTGACTTGGCAATTTAAAAATAAATGGAATGGTCATTAAAACGAAATTGAATTCTTTTCCTTTTAAGGAACATTATTGATTATAAAAATGTTAAACCATTTTTCGTCTAGGGATTTTATCGACTATCATTTATGCTATCTATAATAAATCATCTCGTCAAGCAAATAAGTACTAAGCATACCCACTTGTTCCAATTGCACATATCATCATACCTAGGTAACAATATCCTGTTAATATTTACATTTTCATAGCATGAAAAATCGAATCCAAGGTCACACTAAATCCGAGGAATTCAGCTCGATGAATTTGCTCATGATACATTGCGTTCTTCGTATCAAATGAATTTCTTTTGAAGGAACGAACGATCGTGTGCGTTCTCGTAAAACATAATATCCCATTTCACTTTTCTTCCTGCTTTCTCCGATCACATGTACGAGCACATATAATGCTTTTCAATGCATATTACCGATTCCCTTTTGTGGGGTAAACGTAAATAATATGCCATTTACATACTTTTACAATTACTCTAGCTCTCCATGTCTTGTGTATCGTTCGTTGTAGTAGGTACATTCATAACTAGAACACCGTTGATTTCCCTGTTCACAAGAGAGCAACACAAGAAAGGAATAAAAGATCCAATTTGTTCAGCGGGAGCTCAGGTCAGGTTACAGTTACAAAAGGAGTATCAGAGTTTCAGCACGAAAAGTATCGTGACAGCGTCATGCAACCATCTTACGCAAAAGTTTCTTTATAATATAATGTTATGCGATACTCCGCATCAAAAATCAGATCAACGACGAGCCAACACGTAAAAACAACTTCCGTGTGTATCATATACCTATGAGGCTGATGGCGACGCTAAAATAATGATACTGAATACTGACCAATGATAATACTATACATAAATCCGGTGCCGGTAATGACCACACAGGCGAATAATAGATTCTAATAAAAATGGAAATTGATGTCATATGTTGCAAATGTCTCCTTGACATTTGTGTGTGTGTGGGTAGGAGATCACTGCCCAATATTATGATACACATACAATTTGAGAATACTTCACCTACTTACTGCCATAATATAAAGCATTCGGCTGAAAATCAATAGGAATTTTGCCCTAGGACTACTGGTCCATGATGGGGCTTGTAATTAATAGAAGCTGTATTTTGTTTTTAAAAATTCTAAACCGATCTCCAAATTGAGGCAACGATGAGTACCGTTGTGCCCCAATAATATATAAAGCGAAAGACAGCTTAGAAACCATTATGAAAGCGCATAACATCTTCACAAAGCATCATGAATTTATGAGTCAATTGAGAATAGGCAATGGGTAGATAGATGTCATAAGTTTACATTACCTACCCTTTTCATAACTTGGAATACTTTAATTATGCATACCACTAAACTTGTGAAAAACAAACTTATTGCTCCATTGAACAGCTATAATTCAAGATAAAGTAATTCGCTTGATTTTACCAAAATCGGTCAAAGAGTATTTCCAGGCGAGTACAAACAGATGAACATGACAAGCTAGTGATTGCTTACAAATTGCTATTAGATACATGACAAAATCCAGTTTCTAAGGGAATATTTACTGATGTACAAACATTTATAATGTAAAGTATAGTATTTTATGCAACACCGAACCATGTTGATTCTTCCTGGAATATCTTGAACTTTTGAAGACCAATCAGTAATCAGCCATTCAGACAAATTTTACTTAGAATTCCGCATTATGTACCATAAAGATCGTGTTAGCTTGATCGCAAATTATATAAAACGGAGATAAGTCGAAGGTAATTTAGATTTTCATCAACATGCGAAAACACGTGAATGCAAACTTTTCCCTTGCCTTGGGATATGCTTTGGGAACGTGACGGGAGAAAGTCTAAACCAACTTAGTTATACAACAACAACCTGCGAGCGAGACAGGTTTTTTTTTGCTCTCTGCTTTCTCTGCTGCTGATGCTTTGTGATGGATGCTGCCATTCCACGTACGTACATACATTGGACCATCTCGCGTTTTCCTTGGAATCTTCACTCACGTGTATTTCTCCCGAAGTGTAATAATAGATAAAATGGAGGATATGAAATCCAAGCAAGCATACTCCAACAGCTTTCCATGAAACTTTCAAGGATTATCCGAGCCAAGTGCTGTCGTAAAAAATATTCTCTCTACCGTTAGAAAAAAAAAATAATAGTCGATGCCAAACGCTTCATCCTCAGCTTGTTTGAAGGAAGATTGCATGTTATTGGACACATTCAACATTTAGATCCTGACAAGATTTCAACTCGGATTTAACTTTTATCTCCGAATTACATATAATATATTATGCCATATATTGAATAATAATGAATATTTGTTTAAATACCTGAGTATCTATCTACTTGCTATTCAAACCGCTGACTCGTGCTACTGTAAATGTCGTGGAAACATGGGGACCCCTACATCCATACATGTAGCAAATTTTCAAGCGAATAAGTATACTACAGGAAATGCCAAAGGCTAGCAGACTACGAAACAAGACACAAGACTACACAGTATTTGCGCAATTTTATTGAAAAAAATGTTGATGGGAGAATGTAGGCCAGACTCTCGTCGACGGCCTTGACCCAATATAATGGGAGTGCGCAGTTTGATATTGAGATTAGCTTTACATGGCAAAAAATATATAGATTTTTAAAGATGTCACTTGAAATAAAATGCTGGAATTTACTACCTCTGCTACCTTTATGGCTATATATTATTTACAAAGTCCTACAATTTACAGAAATGTAACGAATACTAAACGTGAGTCTATATAGCAACATATATGTAACATGATACAATTTCTGCACCAGGTGAATCAAATTGTCGTACTTGAAATTATGCATTTGTGACTATAAAAATGAATAATTGATGCGCATATGTATGTACAAGGAAAAAAATCCTTGGAATTGTATTTTTTTGCTAACATGGCATTTTAGAGAAATCGTTAAATTGTTAAGCAAGAATGAGCTTACGACGATGGTCATGAAAGGACAGTTTTTTTGTTAAATGTAAAATATTTATCGACTTGCTATTAGATAAGTGTATGCAATTAGTTTTAGCTGCTTTTTAGCTGAGAATCCCATTCCTTCTAATTTATGAATCACGTGAAATGAACTATTGCACACATAAGCGATAAACTTAGCAAAATGAAAGCCATATTTTCATTCGTTCTTCATGGTACAATTTGACTCTCAGCATATTTTTAAGCATTGCAAAATATTATCCCAGCATAGCACATACTTTAAAATGCGCTTTTTGTAAAAATGATACGTGAGGGATTTCTTGAATACCATTTGCTTGGATTTATGTTTTATGGCCTTCTTAATGCATTTGATCCCCGGATGTTCCATGTGGTACATGTCGTTAAAATCATTTCGATATACTTTGATAGAGCTGACTAGATTTGAAATTTGCCAATGCTAACCAAATTCCAAATAATCCTCTATTTCTGCAGGAAATGGTAGTGTTTTATTAACTTACATAGTTAAAGTAATTCCATCAGGGATAATACGTTTTACATAAATTCAGTTTATGCATTTTCGTTTTGGAAAACTAAAGTATTTCATTAGGTATCATTGCCATGAAAACGGACTTTCTTCATTCATGACAAAGGAAACGTAATTTGTTTGGAGTAATGATCTTGATAATCACGCTCAAGTCAAGTGTCAAGTTGTCAGGTGCCGAGTACAAGATATAAAGATGAAGTTAACAGATACAAGTAGTCAAATTGGTGCCATTTTGCTACCGTGATTTATAATGGAGAATTTAGTGAAACAGTGAAAGCAATGCTCATTTTTATCTTTCAAAGAGTTTCACTGTTACAACTTGACAAAGTAAATTCCAACAGCAACGGAGAGTAAAACCGCTATGTGTACAGAGGCGGAGGCGAGTAATATATGTACGTACGTCATTCGCACACAAGGCATCCATGCATTTCTCCCTATTAGCTTTTACCTTTTTGGTTAGCGTCCATTTTCACTTCGCGAGTGATTCTGGATTACAAACATCCAGAGACTTCCAACCAAAATTTCGCAATGGCTTATTTAAATAACTGTTCTTGCAATGTGTAATTTTAGCCTTTCAGATGCAAACAATGACTTAATTTTAAGTTCCGCCATAAATTTTAAGCTCTTTGTCCATCATCACGGTTGGATAAAGGTGCTCCAGAGCTTCCTTAGAAGAATATTGCATTCTCCTTTAACAGGATTAGTTATTAACACAAATTTGTACGCGATCAAATTTTTCTTTCGAACATCATTGTCGCCAATTTGCTAATAACGCTTGGCTTGTCAAATGGCTTGAACATAGTTTTAGGTACATGTTTTTCTGCCCATTACTTTTTTTGCAACTAAATCTGCAAAAGGTATTACCCGTCAGTGACGGGCCGTCACTCACCCACAGTTCTTATTATTCCTACACGACAAATCATGTAAGCTTTTTGTGAACATTAAAACATAAAAAATGGCTAGTGCCGCCTGTCTATCAAGCAGTGTAAATGCAGTGCTTCATCATCATCTCATCTCCTTCCATCTTCACAAAAAAACCTTTTTCTCATCATCATCACCAACGCCGACGTCCATCGTCATGGTTTCATTTACGTAATAAGTACTGAGGCAGAGTTGTTGTATAACCAGCATACATAACAACAGAGCATGTAACACACCTACATAACATATTAAACGAGCGAGCTCAACTAGCCGAACAATGATTTCACATACTCTGTCCGTAAAAGATAAAAATATGACACCTCACTCACCGTCATGCAATCTTTGTCTACCTACCTGGTCGGCAGTAGCAGCAGCAGCGGCGGTGGTGGTGCTGCATTTTCTGCTGTTTAGTTCTTCACAGTCCACCTTCCATCTTTACATCTCCTATGCTTATTCCTATATACTAGTATTACACGTATGTACAAGTAAGTGAGCCACCACCACCACAATTATCTTACAGAAAGCTCAAAAAATGCTAGACGTTACCAGTTTTACAACAACCACCACCTCCGACCGCCACACATTACACAACTCTCAGGTAAATACATACAGAGAGATGAGATTTGAAGCCTAGAACAGTACGGCAGCAGCATCAGAGATGAACAACGGCAGATTTTGAGATGAAGTAGCAGAGAGAGGAGGATGGCAATGATGGCAGAAACGACCCAACAGAGCATGATTGTTGCTGCTGCTTGTTGGAAAAGAGAGAAGGACGACAACGAAGAAGAAGACAAAGAGTTCTTCTCGTCCAACCCCAACCTTGTCCGTTTTTACCATGATCAGAGCAGATAGATGAATAGATGTACTTTCTTTTCTCTTTCTACACATACTCAACAAACCCACTTGCATTCTAGCTATGCACTCGTGCTTTGATTCGGGTGTTGATCGGGCAAAAAAATAAGCTGTGCGAGAGTGAACTGCTTGTGTGTGTGCCTAACATTGCATTTATAGCCAGCATATATAGCAGCCGCAAAACAACAACTACTCCTTTTCCATTATGATTTTGTCATTTGAAAATAAGCAAAAAAACTCTCGTGTAGAATGCGTAGTAGTTGCTGGTAACAATACGAAACGAACCACGTACATTTTTCTCATGCCAACGTACATTGAACCAGAGAAGAAGAAGAAGTGTGAGTGCAGCTCTGAGAGAGTCGAGACTCCGAAGAGCTGCAACAACGTCACATATTAAAATGCTGTAATAACGCCTATGGTGCTGCTGGGATAACATGCAACGCGTACGTATGTACGTCATGTCAGTAATATTAAATGGGAGTATAAAGATAAGCTTTGCTTGTGTGTACAAAGTTGGTTTTGCTGATTTTCCTGCCTCTCCTTCCGACTTGATTCCCCTTTCTGCTTTCCTTCTCACTCCGTTTCTATAACACGGGGTTTTTCACTCCTCAGAATGCATTCGGTCGGCTTTTACTACTACTTACTAACTTACTACTACCCGGTCGTATTTAGTAGTGTTGTTGATTGTGGCAATGAGAAAACTCAAAACTTTTTTCGCTATAGCTTCCCTTCTTCTTCCCTGCCTGTCATAAAGAAACTCAGTGTTACACACACACACGAACAGGACGGCCATAATACACCGCATCGCATCTCTCGCGTTTTACATATTTATCGGTAAAGTAACGTTACTTCCTTTTATGCCGACACGACGAACAAGCAACTTGGCTCTTGTTGTAACTGTCCGTGTGAATTCGTCGTCTTCTTCCCTACGCTTTTTGATGAACTAACTTGCCTAACTTACGAACGAGTTGGGTTCGTGTGTAAAAACCTTTCTGCTTCTGCTTGTTTTCCCTTCTCTACTAGCAAAACTGCTAACATTAGCACAATAGCCTAGCAAAAGCAAGGTTAAATAATGTTATTAGTATGGAAGTCTTTCTTCCCCGTTCTGCCTTGCACTCCTTTCTTCTTCGTCTTCTTCTTCTTCCTCCCTACTTTTATGTAATTCTCTGATGCTGTGCTGCTTTCCTCCATTCTCTCAGTCACTTGACTATACTGCTGCGAACCTGTACACTTTTCTGTTCAGTTCGGCTCTATCTACTGACTATTTGAGAGGTCCATCAAATAACGACTACTATTTGCTGTGCTGCTTATACTATTCCGTACAACAACCAAGAGCAGCATCTTTTTCCTTCGTCCTATAGATCGCAAGAATCACCGTTCCATCCTCTTTTTAACAGAAAATCTTCAAGTCGATTTTTTCTCTGCCGTCCTTCAATTCAATATTCCGTTGGGTTCCACTGACATCGCACACTCAAATACACAAACACACACATATACATTTTAACATAAATAGTTCATTTTCTTCTCTTTTCCCCTGACATTCGTCGTCATTCATTCATTCATTCATGCTAAAATCCAACAACTACTACGACTACTAGTAGTCTTTTTTATTTTGCTACACTTATTATTATGATCTTAACTCAAACCAGTCATCAGCATCATCATCTTTCTCTTCCTCTTTTTCGCTTTATCGTCATCATCAGATCATCATAAATCAGCATCATCATCATCAGTATCGCCCACCGCATCAACATCTCCACCTCAGAGAAAAGCTTGAGCTTACACTCTTAACTATTTCGCTAGTTACATCTCCTGGAAATCTTAAATCCCAAAACCGGGCATTCATAAAAAAAAAAACATTTTTTTCTGAAAAAGTCTCCATGAGCTTGTTCGGCTTGATCAAATCTTCTCTAAACTAAAATTGTTAACTAACCTCAAACTATTGACTGAATAAAGTGTCGAAATATTTGAACTATCAATTTCCTGTTAAAAATTCGGGATTTTCATTGAAAAAGGCAAAGCAAGTCATCATCTCATCTCTCCATCAAATTCATCATCATCAGCAGATCACAGATCATCACATCACACGGCACTCGGCAAGCACACGGCCATTGCATTTCAGTCAGTCTTTTTTAGCTTTACATTAATTTTTGCTCCGTTGTTCCGCTACTTACAACAACAAACTAAACTGCTGCTGCTACTGCCACTCGGCCTCTTCTTCATCACCAACAACTCTTCATCATCATCTTCTCTCCACCACCTTCAAAAAACTCTGCTAACAATGAACTCTGCTGCTGCTGCTGCTGTGCACAAGAGGAAAGAGTGAAAAGAGCCGAGCCGAGAGAGAAGAACTGCTTGTGTGTGTGTGAGAGAAGTGAGAAGAGAAGCAAGCGACACGGCAAAGAAGAAGTTTGGCGAACGCAACGCAGTTTTGTGCTTCTTCTTCTTCAGCTCAGCTACTGCTCGGCTGCTGCTCCTCTTCTGCTACAAACCCAACTCACTACACACAAAAAAAAACAGCAAGCAAGCCAGTCAGTCAGTTCGTTTCACAGTATTTCAGTATTATAATATGTACTATCGCTAAAAAACATTTATTATTATTAGTAGTATTTAGTATAACTTGCTATTATTATAAATCTTGGCTATACTACAACTCGAGTATTCGACGACCCATTACTACTACTACTACTTACTTTACTACAAACAAGACGGTCGTCATCAAAAAAAAGTTAAGAATAAAACAGACTCAAAGAATAATATATCATCAGCTAACCTTCATGAACACTTGATGTTGTTTTTTTTGTATAATACTTTACTGTACTAAAAACTCTCCTCCATCATCATCATAAACTCCAATAAATTATCATAGCAGATAAGACGGAGAGTTTTTTTTACCAATTTACTGACTTGACTTTAAGTACATCATCTGTATAGGATTAAAAGAATCTTTTTTATTATTAAGACAGACGACGACAAGCGCTATAGGATTTTTAATGGTTAGTTTAATGGTCGGCTAATCGCAGTTTTATTGAAGATTTTTTGACTGTTTAAATAATACACTATAACAGGCTGAATTAAAAAAGAAACTCTGAATAGGACAGGAATCAATCAAAGTCAGTAAGAATAGTACTGCTGCTAATAAGTAATAAATAGTGATCTGAAAGAGAAGACTTTAATTAGGTATTATAATTATATTTTGGAGACATAGGAAAGGAAAAAGGAGGAGTGAGTGGAACAACAACAAGTACTAGAAATATCTTGTGTTTGCTCTTGTTGTAGGGAATTAGAGAGAGATAAAAAAGTTAAATGTTTAACTGCTCGAGTTAGTTCTGTGAATTAAGCGAGAGAGGACAAAAACTTTCTGAGTCACGCAGTCACAATAATTATCTTGTGTACGAGAGAGATAGAGAAGAAAGGAAGAACTGTTTTTACTAACTCGCATCATCATCATCATCACCGCATCGCAGTATAACAAGCAGCATCAAGGAATTGCTGGCTGACGAATTATTATTATTATTTATTTGTAATCCTTATTGTTACGGATCTTGATAAGTGTGGTGTGGTTAGTTAAACAAAAGATTGGTAGGGATATTTATAATGTATGTATACACACTCACATGATAAATATTATTGGATTTTTGTGGCATTTCGTACTTAATTGTCTGTTGTATGTACCTTCACGTTGTTACAGCGTTGTAAAGCTGAACAAAGCTGATCTTATATATGTATAGGTATATTATTATTATTGTTAAGTATTTATTTTCTGAGCAAGCAAGTAACTGAAGTCAGTTTAGGTGACTACAAGAAAAAGAATACGAGTTCAACTTGACTTTGAGTTTTAAACAATTACTAACGTGACTGCTCCATCCAGCAGTAGAGAGTGAATCACCAGCGCGTGATTAACATCGAGACTTTTTTTAGTATTTAACTTTACCTTTCCAAGGACGCGAAGTAAAGTGTGGTAAATAGGCCGTATGATAAAATATTAATGAACTTAAACGAATGAACTGACAACTGGACGAGTTTTTAGTAACTCAATTACTTTTGAACAAGTTGGTAATGCAAGTGTCGCATCAATAGTTTGATATTAAATATGGAGTAAATTATTACCAAGCTGCAAGAGCAGTAATAAGTGAACTTTTACTGTGTAACGAACATTGACATTTCGCAAAGAACCCGAAAGGAAGACTGGATATAAAAAAGCTTTACCGTGTCGTAAGCAGTTTACTGTGTCAGAGGTCAGAATAACATTTGTTGGGGATATATTTCCTCCATGGGGCTTCCTTAGAAACTATTCTCTCAGCTCATTGTTAATTCATCACTGTGGAAAGTTAGCCCTGCGCGTTAGTACATCACCTTCGTCGACGGAGGTCAAACACATCTCCGACTTCTAATGTTAGTAACATTTTAAAATTTATTTTATCTCATTATTATGTCCTGTGGTGGTGGTCTGCGTAGGAAATTGTTTAAATATTAATTGTAGTGTTCAGGATAGGTAGATAGTATACCTATATGTGTATCTACGTAGTACTTTGACTATTCTTAGATTTCAAGATTAGATTACCTAGTAGTGAGGGGTGGAATTGAATACTTTATCGAGCCCTTTAGCAGATTGTTAAATACATACATTTATAAGCTATATAGTAAAACCATTTTCACCGAAATCTTTTCCTATTCCTGTATTAGTAGTACCTATACTACATATAAAAATATATAAGACGTGTCATATAATATGTACATTAAACTATTATATTAACAATTATTTTCATAGTTATAGCCAAACTAAAAGCTGTAGCTAGCTGCAAGGTTTTAACATTAATCGATATGAAGAATTGTCAGTAAATGTGTTCAAATCGAGCAGGATCAAAGTGCAAAGTACATATTTGTTCTGGTTATACGTAGGTAGTTAGGTAGTTGTAGTGGCATAGTAACATACATACATATATACATTTGGCTATTATTATGTTCAACTTATTTATTTTATTTGTTTTTCTTCTTCTTAAAACAGAAATACATTTTTTTGGGAAGCAGTAATCGTCGCCCGACGTTAAACACAGTCAGAATTGGGAAATCCGGGGATAAACGTCATAGGAAGGAGAAGGTGGAGGAGATGGTGGAACGGGACTTTCCCGATGGCAGAATGCAGAAGCTAATGGGAAAGTCGTGGTCCAGTTGGAATCTCCCTGAACAACCAACAGAATTGGGTACGCCTACTATTTTAATACATTGTGAAAGCAAAATGTCCTTTTTTATCCTTAATTAATATTAGCAATTTTTAATTTTTTGGTTTCATTTAAAGATCTGCGAAAGCTTCGCGATGCATATCTGCCTCCTGACCAATACAGGGTCCATCACCAGTCAACACCTCTACCTCCAAGATGTAAATTTTTCAATACGAGATAATTATAATCATAATTAATGACTTTATGTTCCTGCTATACTTATAATTTATGGTTGCTGAAATTTTTGTTAGATATGTCACTATTTGGAACGCACCCTGATAGTGACTTTCTATCGATCACAAAATGCTTGGCGTGTGGATGGCTCATGAAAGTGCAGCATGCCAACAAGCATTTTCTAAGTAAGTTGAAGTTTACTTTTCTCAAATCTGTATGCCAGCAGCGTCGTAATTGCATAGACTACCTATTGACCATGAAAATGTGCTTGTTAACAGGAGATAGTCGAGGAGCTATCGTGTGTAAGGACTCGGATCTAGCTATATTCGGTGACAAAGTCTTGGGAAAGTCTTGCCATCCTCTAGGCGAACTGACGGATACGTACAGCAAGAAGATAACATTGAGAGCGCTTCCGTCACCACACAAGTCGTCACATGCTCTACGTGGGACATCTAGCATTAACGAGATGCTTTCCAAAAGTCGATCAGGCTCTGGTTCACACTCTTCTAATAAGACTGATTATTTCTCACACACGTCTCAGTATCGCTCGCGATCACATTCTCAGATGCACGTACCATCCTCAGCTTACATGCAAAAAGGTCGGAGTGGCTCTAGCGCGACGTTGAGCTCTAGCAGCCATAGCTCTGTTAGCTTAAATTCATCAAATAGTAGTAACTCCAAAGGAAAGTCTGGCAAGTCTCATTCCTCCAGCTCGTCCTCTTGGTCATCGTTACGGTCACCACCTCCACCTAGCAAATCCTCTAATTCTCATAAGCCATCTCAGACCACCTCTGGGTCATACACGTTGTCAATTCCTTCAGAAGACATGGGTCAAAATGAGTCGGTGGAGGACCTACTCATGTCAAATATATCTCACAGCCATGGAAGCTCCAAGCATGTCCATATAATTGCTACTAGCAATTCGGCGAACAAATCGAAGCAACCAGACCCAGACTACGATCATATTAAATTCTATTCAGATGTTCCGGAAAAGAGACTTAAGTTGGACTCGCATTCTCGAAACAGTGATCATCATCACAAGGCGTCGTCTGACATCCATCACGATATCTACGTGAAGGCAAAACAACAGCTAAAACATAGCAGTAGCTCAGCGTTCAACGGTGCAGGATCGAGTCATGTTTCTACTTCAGAGTCTAGCAAGAAGAGTAAGTCGTCATCCTTGTCGCTATCAAAAAACGACTCAGGTAGTTCCAACAAGCACCATCTTCGTAGTACCGGATCTTCGGCAATTGTCACAATTTCCAAGCCCGTGGTTGCGGTGTCGAGCATGTCCTCTAGCGGGCAGTCACGAAGCCACACTCTAGCAAGCATTGGCTCTAGCAGTATCTCAGAGAAAGAAAAGGAAAAAGCAAAGACTAGTCCTCAAAAGAAGAAGAAGCGCAAGCGGGATAAAGATGAGCCCCGGAAAATTATACCGTTGAAGGATAGGGACTTCAACCCGGATAAACATTGCGGAGTCTGTATCCAGGGCACCAACGTCCCCTGTAAAAGGTCATTAACTTGCAAAACGCATTCTGTGGCGTCACGTCGAAATGTTGTGGGAAGGAGTCAGCCGTTTGACACGCTCCTGGCCGCTCACAGGTTGGCAGCGAAAAGCGAGGAGAAAGTTTCGCAGAAGACCAAGGATGTGGTAGAGGAGGTCATTCAGGTATGCTCAATATTTGCTTATGGGCATTTTTTGGATTTCTCCTTCCACTTCTAGAGGAACGTAGAAGGGATTATTCCTCTTGTCCTGTTTGCGCTAATAGGTGGTGCCTCCAAAGCCTAAGAAGAAGAAGTTGAGCGGATCCACATCAACTATCGCCTCCCCAAACGATTTAAAGCCATTGGCTGGGGTACTGGAACATACTTCTTACGATCGGTCAGGGTCACCAGACATAGAAGTAATCGAAGTGAAAACAAAACCTAAGCCAATGATTCCTACACACGATTTAGGTACGGATCGTAAATTAATAAAAATATTACTAATTATTGTGAATGCAAAATAAATTTCATTTTTAAAGCATTTTTTTATTTTTCATTTGTTTCTGCAGTCTATCCCAAGAAGTATAAGCACTGTCCCTTGGTATACCCGTATACTCCGGACACTCAAGCCAAGTTTGAGTCGGTGTGGTACAATCCATCTTCCATGGACCGAGGACTGCCCATTACGGCAGAAGAAAAGCATAAATTTGTGTTCCTGTTGAAACATTATAAAAACCCCTTTTTCGTGAATGTAGAGGTTTCCCAACCGTTAGCTAAAAACGTTCGCGAGAAAAGAAATGTTGTAAGGGAAACATGAATTTAAATATATTTTAATTGTAATAAAGAAATAAAAGTATTTATTTTTTTATATCGCATCATTTTACCAACACTTTCGTTTAGTTTTCTAACTGGAACCCATCTGAAAAACCAGTAGAAGGTTCGCAGCATACGGTCAGTTGGAGTCTGGACAGTAGGCGACAGAATGCAGAAATTGATGATGAATTACAGTTCCTTGGTGTTAATAAAAAGTAAATACAAAATGACGCTAATGAACAGACTATATTCCAATTTCGGATGTTTATCATAGGTTCGATTTTAAAAACAAAAGTTACTAAGAGATAATTCGTGTCCAATGTGTTATGTTAACATGTAAACTGAATGCGAATAAATCTATCTAGTTGTTTGTGTCGTACTATTTTTTTTGACGTGCTCTTGTTGTGTATTGTAATAACTCACTCACAACTTACCCACACTGCTATCTTCCTTTATTATTACACTTCCGTTAGCACTCACATCCTGTGTAAATATGCGCATTTATTTTTCGCGAGTTAAATGGCCCGTAAAATAAATTGACATCATTCCTTGCTTCAAAGTTGATTAATATGCCGCATCAATCCAGTTCATAATTGTTCATATGAAAGCAATGAGTTTACTGATTGCAAACAACAATGCTGGTAATTTTTCATTTATGGTAATTGTGATTTTTTTATTATTCTTTCTTAATATCAGTCACGTGCTTACGAGCTTAAGCATTTCAGTCACAACGTAGTATTAATTTAACATCTAGAAAGTACATAATAATATATCAAAAGGCTCCTAAAACAGTGATATTTAAAAGTAAGTACGCAACAACAAAAATCTGAATGATAAATAAAAGTTGTTTGTTTGTTCTATATTGACAATGCTTATAACATTATATAACAGCTTAGCGGAAGCACTAATCGTTGGGACGGCAAAATGCATAAATTATGCATTCATCACTAATTAATTAATTATCTTTTAAATATCACTTCAATCATTTCATATAGAAGGTATCATTCTGTAAATTCTGTAAATGTATACACACAAAAAAGCAATTTAGCAACATAAACTATTATGAGCTATTCTTGCGCAACAATGCAGAAGGATAATTAATGATTGACATGGATGATGAGAATGACATGAAGTTTTTTTGTCGTTTTTCAACCGTTTACTTAATTAACGTGGACTTAATATCATTTAGTATTGTTAGTTTTTAACTTCCCTCCTCATCTTAACGTGATTGACTTTTATCACTAAATAAAAGACTTAATGAAGTGTACACTGCGCAGTAATCAACCAAAATAATATTTTTATGCTATTTTCATAGTCTGAAGAAAACTCATAGGAAGTTTTTACGCTATTTGTTTCTTATACTTAATAGACTACATACCTTGACATTTAATAAAATACGATATGCATTTATAATGGAAAAAGATGTACAAAATATTAAACCTACTGAACATCTATATTAAATCTACACGCTACAACATTTACAATGATTCATGATAATAGTGTACTTTAGGCTACATAAAGTAATACTTTCTTCTACAGAAATAGAATCCGCGTAAGTTATGCTATAAAACTACAGTTTCGATTTCAATACTCGTTATTAGTAGCAAAATACAAATACTGATGAAGCTATTACGCTAGACTTCAAAATGCAAAATGGTAGAGAATACGAATAGTAATAATTAACGATAATAATAGTTTATCTTATATAATAGTGAGGTAATAAAAAACCCTATTATGCTAATACGGATTTAATTGTATGCTCTTCTTGAACAGAATTTTGTATGTTGGTCACGAAAGAAACTACAAAAATCCCCGACATGACAAACAATATCACGAGTCGAATGGTACATATTTTAGTTAATTATTTTTTAATCCTTGTCATTTGGGGCATTATGATTCATTCATGGCCGACGAGCAATAAACTATAACAAGAAAATATCAATTGTTTCCATTCATTATGCTGCGGAGTAATATTCTTCCACTATTGATTTGCTACTTATTTATGAGGAATGCATATGGTTAAAGCTGATGAGTTTAATTGGGACTAATTTGTACGCTTGGAGCCGGGTCTCTCCTTGTTTTCACTCCAGTTTGCAAATCTGGAACGTACATTTGCCGCCTTGGCCTGAAATAGGCCTAACGCGCGTATAATTGCCTTGGGCGAAGTAGCACTACTGTTATTATTATTGCCAAGTGGTATCGATCCTGTACTTTGCAGTCTTCCGTATTCTTGGCCATTAGCCTGGAAACCGTGAGATTGTTCAACTTCCGGAGAAGACTCCTTTCTGATTGTCATTGATGACATAGAACCATTGGAAAAGTTATGATTGTCGCTCATTCCGTTCGTCGTCGTCGTCGCCTCTTTCGTAGGCCAACCGTATTTGCTACTTGAAAACATGTGGTGCTCGGGGGTAACGTTGACATAGTTGGCGTGATCTCTTCGGATCGTGCCTCCACGCTTACTCCGCGGGGGTGGGATGGGTGTCGAGTCACTCTTGCTGAGAGGTTGATGATGCATTTGTGACATGCCGTCCATCTGAGTTGGATTATTGGGACGAACTTCCCGATTATTTTGTGGTACATTTGAACTTTTGCATGTTCGTAATGACACGTAGTCATTTAATCTCTGATTCTGGGCCACAGGCCTCTCTGCCGCCACTTGGAAAGGGTCATTTCGGAAATCAGTTTCTATTTTGGTACTGGTATTTGAAGAATGAGCATCATCATTTCCACGGGACTTGGACGCCATTTCTTCCGCGTACACTTGGTCAGTGATTGATTCAAAGGAGGAAGGCTTTTTAAATGAGAAGCAGGCAAATCCCTGTTGATACTGAGGTCGAGATGGAGCCCTCAGTGACCTATGGTATTTTAAACTCGAGGCAGAGGTTGATCCCGTTGGACGCGACTTTTCTCCTGCGAATGAAGACGTCGGCGGCGGCTCCTTGTCGACTGGTTTTCTCATCGGGATTTGCGAAGTTCGACTTTCAATCGAGGTATTCATGCGTTGCATGTAGCCGTCACTCTTTCCTGGCGCTTTCAGTTCTTCAAGAAGGACTTTAATTTCTGCCATCCTATCCTGCACCTGTGACTCCAGCTCATTTTGCTTCATTTTGGAAACGGGTAGTTTATCTTCACCTATAGCAGAAAATTATAAACGTTGATTAATAAATCAGCTACTTATCTTGTCTGAATTCTGCAATGCAATATTTTATATTTTGCTTACCTAGTGAAGCACTTGAGTTGGAACTAGAGACACCGACACGAGGAGGCTTATCAACTGAATTGTTGTGAATATCCGTATGAAGCGGCCGTTTATCCGACACGCCAATCTTAAACGCATTTGTGGAACTAGCAGGATCGGGCCATATTGGTTCATAATCTCTGTGAGGTCGGCCCATAACGTTGTTTGTTGTCGTAATGGTCGTTGTGGAGGGGAGGTAGGATGGTATGGAATTAGGTAGCGGGGCATTATGATGCATTGGCATTGCTGAAGATTTAACAAAGTAGGGAATGGAACTTGTTGTTGTAATGTATATATTTTCCGACTTATCGTCTTCCTTTGGTCCTCGTTGATCTTCCTTCCAAACGGCCTGACGGAAACTGTTCCTCCTCTCACGTATACCTACAGCAGTCCTCACAGAGCTAATCTTTTGCGGACCGGTAATATTTGTCGTCACTTGGGATTGGGCCAACGATGATGAAAACGGATTCCTAGTTAAATCTAACCTCTCATCAGACTCTGAAGGGGTACTGGAAAGTGAGCCCTTTAATATAGATTTGGACTGATTTCTTCCTGATGAATAATTCCCTGATGTGTTCAGAGAGATGGGGGAATACAAGACATCCGTCGATTGAGTCGGAGTTCCCGGAAGGGAATTTCTTGGTGTTCCCGGATTACTTGAACTTTCCGACGAGTTCCGCATCAAACTGGAATTTCCGCTCCCATTCTTTAGCAGCGGAATACTTTCGCCAAAGTGGAACTGTGTCAAGGGCAAGGATGATCCTTTCTCCTGCCCAACTTTCACCGTCACGGGTAATTGAGACAAATCCTTATAGTTTCGACTGTCATTGGACGACGGACTATAATTTGCATACGGGTTTGTTTTTGGGACTCTTTTACGAGCTTCCAGGAATGAGGAATGTGAGGTAAGTGTCAAAGATCGTGGCTGTGGCTCTTCCTGACTTTTAAACTCCAAACTGCTGCCTGCGGGAACGGCAAGCGGTTTAACTTTAGGTGGGGGCGCTTTTGAGATTGGTAGTGACTGTTTGCGATGTAACCGCACGCTATCCGGTTCATCAAAGCTCTTATTTGGTGCATCAGTTTCTATTCTACCACTTCCGTCCACGGCTCCAACCTGAGATAGGTTATCATCCGAGAATATCCTCACCGGCACTTGAGGTTTCGAAGGCTGCCATACGTGGCTTTGACTCCGCGTTAGCAACGTTCCACCACCGGCAGAACTGAGCATTTTAGAATTTACAGTGCCATACTTTTTTATCTTTCCGTTCATCTTGGAATAACTGCTTTTGTCGTTATCATTGGCTGAGTCATCTAACGAAATGCCAATTTTAATTCGTGTTGTACCATAAACGTCTGTTGGACTAGGGACAAACACTTTGTCGAGAAGGTGGGACTTTGAAGGAACGTCTGGTTTTTTCGGAGGCTGTGCTTTCTCCTGGTAATCATTATCTAAATCATCCACTAGTTTGACATACTTCTCCCTCGCCTGTGTCACAACTTTCTTATCACGATCATGACTTGTAATAGCTTTAAACGATTCTGGCTTCACAGACTTAGACACCGGTTTTTGCAGTTTTGGCATTTCCACATGCTGGACGTTCATTTTAACGGGCTGTGCTTCCGGAGGATAGTGTTGAGATGAGGAGGAGGACGAAGACGTTGACGCGTGCGCAATGGAGGACGACATTCCCTTTAATTTAGATGAACCGTCAGGTACATCTGAACCTATACTAACGCTAGATATAAGATTCACATTTTCCCTACTAGAATTGTCCAACGGTCTAACGATTTTTAGAGATTTACTTCGCTTCACCGAAATATTGGGCTTCGATAAGATTGCCGGTTTGGATTTAATTTTCTCCACTGGCGTCTTCTCACGAGCTACACTTTTAGGGGGTGTCGTTTCCGTGAATTTAACCTCAGACGGTGGATTACGATTTCCGCGTGACGTGAACGTGGATGCCAAGTTTGTGTAAAATCTAGACGATGAGGACACGTCCGATTTTGCTCGGCTGAGTCCCGGAAATATCTTCTTGTCCTTATCCTCCTTTGATTTCTCAAAAAACGCTTTCAGCTTCACTATACTTGGATTGCGCAGTAATGAAGACTTGGAGGTAGAACCCCCACCATGTTTACTACTCGAACTCTCCAGTTTAATCGTTCCGCGTTTACTGTCTGGCACTTGTTCGTGATCTGAGATACTTTTACTATCCGTTATAACTGTAACTTCCCCATGAGAACCGGACGATGAGGACGGCGTGGGCGTCAGCTTAATTACAGATTTACTACCCAAACTACTGCTGCTACCGCTGCTTAATTTACTTGCTTTCTCGTCCTCTGCCTGCTTGTCATGATTTTCCACGTACTTGTCAAGAACACAGGAGGGCATAATATCAGAAGGAGGTGACGGAGGCTTGACTACAGGATCCTTTTTATGCGAATCCACTTGGTCCTCGCACAGCCTTGGAGGAGGGGGTAGAAACTGCACTGTCTCATACACCGGCTCCTCCATGTCGGCTCTTAAATCTATAGGAAGTCCATTAATATCAACGTTGGCATACGGATGCGAGTCAATTATTTTCAGCTGCTCTTCAAATAATTCCCTAACTGCTCGATGAACCAGGATATACTGATCCTTCGTTTGCACCATTGCGATTCTCTGTCGCCTCATATCTCTCACCAAATTGAACAAACTAAAATCCGGAGTGAGTTTCTGAAAAAAGGGCAACGATTTATTGCTCAAGTTTGACTGTCATTTTAATGGGACTTTAAGGCATTTGCTTTTAGTTGTAGTTTTTTCTACTTACCCCTAGCCTAAGTAAGCCCCATACGTAGTCTATTGCACATATCGTCCCTGTCCTCCCACATCCAGCGGAACAATGTACCAGAACGGGTAGCGTTTCAGACGTTTGGCAATCTCGAATCAGTCTGACCATGTCCAACAACGGTCGGACTTTAAGGGGAACTCCATGATCAGGCCATGCGCTGTAGTGAAACTGACAAACACTTCTTTCCTCTGTATCGAACAAAGCAATATAAAACATGAAGATTTTCATTTTCCATGACTTCATAAGTACAGCATGAATGGAAAGTAAGTTAACTGCTTACCGGACTCTCCTTTGGAATTCGGGTACCTAATTTTCATTGTTCGTACTAGAAAGTCGGGACATACTTGACGGCTCTTTTTCAACCATATCGTTACAGACCCAAACTCCCTTTCCACCCCTTCTTCTTCTACCCAATAATTTTCGCATTTATGCTGAAAAAGAAAATAAATATCAACTTAAATGCTTGTCCTGCCACGACTTGACATGACCCAGTTAACCCGATATGCAAAATATACTTACTTTTCCGGATTCTTGCTCATTACAAGCCATGACAATCACTTGAACCTCGCACTCCACCACCATGCGCCAAAAATCATTAACCGTATGTGGAAGTGGCCCTTGGCATGCGATATAGGCCGACGATCCACTTGCACCTTTGATAAAGTTGGCATTGATGTAATCACTCCCTGGAATGTCTCCATAGTCGCCAAGTATCACACGTGTGTAGTCAACTGTGTAAAGTGAGAGAGAAAACCGTATTCCTTAACATAATTTCCACCCACTCAGCAGCCAAGAAGCGGTCGAGAAAAATTTACAGTATTCTGATTTCTCGCAAAACTAGTTCGTAGAGATTATTATCTTTTTTATCATAAAATCATATCATATCATCAGACATTTTTAACTTCCTCGCAGAATAAAAAAAAACTTGTACATAGGTACGTGTGATGATAGATTGAATAATTAATGCAAGGAAACGAATAAAGATAAAAATCGACATCGAAAAATTGTTGAAAAAGCGCAAATATAATGAAATTACAGCTTTTTGACTTACATGGTAAAATATCCTTGTAACGGTTTTTCTTCCTGTTTACACTCTTCTCTCCTTCTTTGCACAAGTAACCGGGGTCTGACTTCAAATTCTCACTGAACTGCTTTAATTCCTGTTCAAAGACACACAGTGTACCGTTTATATTTGCATTAGTACTCGGTGATTAAAGTTTAGTGACACACAAAAGGTTGCGTCGCAAACGGTTAATTATATCAAATTAAGTAAGATGATAGTTAAGGTAAAAAAACATGAAAAAGCTCTAAATGTTTGCATATTTCTGCAGAGGAAATGAAAAAAACTGTATATTATATAGAAAATTCTTACTTGAAATTCTTGATCGTAAGAGTCAAGTCCTTCCTTGTAGCGAGTTTCAAAACTATCAATTAAATTAAGTATATTTCGCAGGATTGTCCTAAGTGGGACGACACCCTGGCCAGCCGTATCTCCTTTCATGACAAGTCCTGACCCAAAAAAATATCAATTTTTTCTTATTTCACGGCTGGGAACGCTATTTCACCTGCGACGACGAGCATGCGAAATATTTTTAACATTTGGCCGTGTGGGACGCATGACTGGAGTGAGAAGGACGCTTCATCCAAGGTTGCAAATTTCCATGATCTGTATAACGCACAGGAATTATAAAGAAGAAAAAAAATGTTTAATATATTTATTTTATGATGGCAACTCTTACTATATGATAATGAGAGGATGACTCATATTCATTAGCTATTAGGAACTCCAACGAAGTAACATTTGAGATTAGAGTGTGAAATTAATACCAGAGACAAACAAACGTAGGTATATAACATTATGCACAGATACTACTGCCATGAAAATGAAAATATTATTATTATATCATCATCCTACTTACTATACATTCTTTCAAACTATTCATATTACCATTTTTTATCAGTAAACGTTTCAACGCACCACTACATCATCCCTCATCCTTATCATCATCATATTTACCCAAGATTAGTTTTGTGGAACATTAAAATACAAACTATGACTCTGACTGCATAATAATAACCCATAAGAAAACGATGCTTTGACTTTGACAGGACTTTCGTGTTGCGTTCTGTTGTATGTGTGACATGGACGAAAAACAAATGACTGAGCGAACACTGTTATGAATAGCTTATTTAACTAAATAAAAAAGTGAGACGTGTTTTGAGGCATGTGTGACGACGACAACTCTGACAGTCATGCTCCATGGCTCTACCCCATTTTTACGATCATTAGTACTCCAAACAAAAGACGACTTAATCTATTCAAGCGTTCATTTTCATTTTGGAGTACATGGTATTGTTATTGTTTATTTATTATTTTTACATGCTTGCATGAATCATTCGAATTCCCTTTCAGCACGCAAATAATAATATATTATATAGGAATCTCCATCCCATGGTCAAAGAAAGTACATTTTTTTAAACCACGTTTGTCAAATTTAATGAAACGAAAAGTAGTAATACTTGGTATTTACGTCTTACTTACTTAGTAAAATGAAAGTTAGACGTCTTTACGGTTAAAAATTAAGAAAGCATCATTAGTCATGCAAAATTCGCTTTTTTCACTTGGGGAATGCTTGTAAACTTGAAAAAATGTAAAATAAGAGTATTTGGTACTATTTGGCTTTGGCACTATAGTCATAGTCATAATTTCGTGGTAGAAGTAGAAGCAAATAATTTGTAAGTTACGCATCATTAATTTATTAAATCGCTTTTTATCTCTTAGTGGAGGACTTTAGTGTTTGGTTTATTTTTTTGCGTAGTATAAACCAACTTGTTGAACCAATCATCATCAATACTCACGAAAGTAATCTCATATTATTCAGGTGATAAACACTTATTGTACTCGAAAATAAGCAACTGTGATTGTCAGCGAGCAGATTACAAAATCAGAGCAAAAGTGACCAGCCAATATTCACATTCTGAGGTCCAATAAGTGATTCGTACGTTCCAGTCCGAATTATCAAATTGATGAATTTGCGCATATTTTCGTAGATATGTAAATGGAACACTGTTTGTTAAAGCTTTTCATTGTTTTCGTACAACCATAATATCTTTTATTGCACTGCTATTGAAAGAATGTAACGTTTTGTATAATCGCTACAAAATATTTACTTAACATCAATTAAGAATAACAGATTATTTGATAGTAGGTTGCATGATTGATGATAACAAATACAAACAAACTGTTTTCACCTTTCCAGGCGTAAACGATGAGAACGGCCTCCCCCGCAGCACTAGCGAATAGTTGAGAACATGACCTTAACAAACCATTTTTCAAGTTTGCATACATTTCTTTAAAAAAATCATACATGGGTCAAAATTCCATACACGGAAGTATAAAATTCGTTTCATCTAGATGAATATGTACATTATACATGCTACACACACATATGCATACATGTATGATGACAGGGATTGCCAAATAATAACTATAGGAGGTCAAAGTCACTTCCCACTCTCATCGAATAGCTTAAAAAATCGTAGGAGTATGTGCCATGTTTTAAACCGCCTAACAAACAAATGTACATGCAGAAAATTGTTTTAATTTGCAGTACAATATATACATCGTACCAAATGAACTCGACTAAAAAATCGTATTGGTTTTCAGCTTGTTGCATGCCAAAGTGAAGCAAATGAGCAACAGCAGACATCCACCCCAAGTCTCAAAGTAGTTACGAATTAGCAACCCTATTTAAACTAGTGTCTTTACTAATTTGCATGTGAATAGTAGAACTTTCATGTCTACCATGCCTACAAATGTCAAAATTATCCTAATAGTCTTGGGTCATTGATTGAGTTTAATAAATGACGCGCAAACATTTTTTATACGTCAAAGATCGACCAGCCTACCTAACCAAAGTACTTTGTTCATATGTTTAGAAGTTTAGCAAGTTTATATCAGTTTCTAATCCCGATTTTTCGGTGAATGTCAATGGTCAGCAAAGATGATTCGAAAGTATTTTCTTGCAATAGCTAATGTAACGTCATGTCAAACATATAAACCTACGCTCATATATCTTTTTTCTGTGATGCGGGGTGAAATGGATTCATTTAGACATTTGAACATAAAAGAGGAAATTGAGTCATTCATACAAAAAGGAACAATATGAATGGGAATAATTAGCAACTACTAATTGCACGGAGATAATGACAGGGTCTTTGTGACACCTGTTGACATGTAAGTATGTAAACTTGTGTTCACAATGTGAACTTCACATGTATTTACTTTTCATTACAGACTGATGCTAATTTTACCATTCATTGCGCAAAACAAGTACAGCAATTTACTCGGAATTTCAAACAAAATTATTTCCAGTTACGATCTTCTTGAGCACTTTTTCTCATCTTAAATCACAGCGTTTGGGAACCGACTTTATTTTTTTCAAGGTGATTTCAATATTTGCATTTGCATGCCCTGCCACGCATTATCATCATTGTATTAAAAACGTATTGCCATACATAATTGTTCACACAAGAGCCCAAGTCATGGCAAATTTCGCAAGTAACTTAAAATAGTTCCCCTGCAAAACTGCCTCATTTTTACCTAACTCATTCATTATCAGTCTCATCATCAGCCGCATATAGACAAGAAGGTTGCTCAGAAAACTCTTCGGAAAGTGGTTTTTAAAAAGGTGTTTGCTACTCTGATAATAATGCTCTCTGAGTAAACATACTAATATATAATATATACATAAATGTATCCAGAGAGAAGATGCACACCTTACCAACTAAATACCTACCTACCTAACTGACACAGAACACAACTAAAAAACCTATCGCGCTACACCAAAGGTCCATGTTTTAATGCGACCGCACGAGTGAAGCACGTATCTCTCTTTTGTTCAGTTTTTTTTGGAAGCGACTAAACACCACAAAAAACACCACCACATCCACTGCATTCTACTTTACTGCACCATCATTTTCTTCCATTGTAAACAGACTCATTGTTCATGGGAATTGTTGGTTTGGTATGTCGTATATGTATCTATGTATGTATGTATTATGCATATGTGTTGTAGTTTTAATCATAGTCTTGGTGAAATGGACAAGGTACAAGTTTGTCCAAGATCATCTTCTTCACATCACACCCAAAAAAAGCTACGCAAGAGATAATCCTTCTCACCGTCATTCTCCTATATACATATATACATATATACATATACATACATACATCCACACGTTAAGTTAAACACCTTTATCCATGTACCTTTTTATGCTGCTGCAGTTTAAAAAAGAAGGATTGAGAGAGTGGAGTTTGAAAATAGAAGAGTTAGAAGAGAGAAAGATTTGGCTGACTGCCAGTAAACCTGGAAAAGCAAGCATAGGTAATCATCTTCATCATCATTATTATCATCATCATCGTCATGACGAGCAACAGGAGCAGCAGCCAAAAGGAGCGAGGAATGGGGAGAATGGAATGCATTCATGGAAAAACTGAATGAGAATGGAATCTCTTGTTATACAGCTTTTTTTGGAGAAGAAAATTTAGAACGGACGGACGCGACGCGACAAAAAAACTTTTTTTTAATACGACAAGGTGGAATGTCTTTTTTTAGTGGTGTTAGTTGGTTTGTTGATGAGATAGGAGAGAAAATCACAGAGAGAGGCTTAGTCTGGGCAACAAGGATGAGCACACTTTCTCAAAATCCACATACCACACACTCAACCAGTTATATATATTTATTTTTTTAGTCTTGGTCCAAGGTGGTGGTGGTGGTGGTGTTGGTGGTTAAACAATAATATATTATTATTATTACAAGGTGTAGCATGGCTTATTGTGTGGCTGAGGCTGAGGTAGAGTACAATGTAGATTATAAATAAATGAATCAACAGGTTGCTTCCTCTCTCTCTCTCTCCCGTCTCTTAAACACATCGCATCACACTTCTTAGCAGTGAGAATAAAAGGATGATGACGGCATTTCTAGGCGGATTATCATGTTAATTTTCTACACACAAAATGTTACATTACATACCTACATACATTGTCGCCTTTGCATAAACTTAACTACCAACACTACTAAACTACTCCTTCTTTTTTTCTTTCTTTCTCGTGTGCTCACTGGAAATGAACCTCCATGATGATGATAATAATGTATGTTAAATGTCGCCATGATGTAGTACAGAAAAAAAACTCAAAAGAAAAAAAAATGGGCTGGTATTTAATGTCTTTTGGCAAGCCACACACATACACAAACAGAGCGACAGGGAGAAGAGCAATAAAAGAGCACTGATGATGAGTAACCGTTGACTACACAAAAAGGATTTCAGATTGAGAAGAAAAAAATCTGGGATGAGATGAAATGAATAATAATATGGGGTGTCATGTTTTATATATATATATATATATGTTAGTCAGTTATGCAATGAATAAAGTTAGTTAGCATCGTCCATGGTTTCATTTCATGTGCCCGTTTTATTTTACGCGACTGATTCATTCACCGTCATTCTTTCGATTGAACTAGTAGAGAAGAGGGGAAAATACAGGAATGAGCTTATTTAGCAGAAGTATAGTTAGTTATTAGTGTGCACATTCCTGATTGAGGAAAATAATGGGATGTTTTACTGTACACGCCTACAACTCCTACCAGAAGAATGTAGCAACACACATGAAACCGACGAACGGAACGGATGTTTCAAGTTAATTCTCTTTTTCGCATTGTCAAAACTCGGTAAGCAGAAAACTATGCGCTATTGCTATTATAGTATGTAGCAGCGCTAGAGCAAATAATGTTAAATGGCACATCGATGAAATGAAATTTGAGAGCTTTTTCATGACTGTTGGAGTTTATTGAAAAATAGGAGCTTGTTAAAATTAGACAGGCCTCAATCAGCAATAATTTTAGTTTCATTGCTGCTACTTGCCCTATCACTAAAATTTTTTTGACAGTGAACAACATCATGAGTACTTTTCTGAGTGAACTTTAATTTCGCAATAAGTAGTTTGCATCTCTCTCTCTGATTGTTAGTAGTAATAGTAGTTAGTAGAAGAAACATCATCATTGCATCACAAAAAATATCACATGCACACCAACAAAATGACAAACTTGAAAACAAAAGACACCGCACTCGTTTAACCATCCACTACTACAACAACTCTCGAAACGAGAGACAAAAATTGCGTGAACAAATCAAACAAATTTACTAAATAGATAGTGGTTGATGGTATAGCGCGGTTAAAAATGTGTTTACTTTTATATTTTACGCTTTGTTTTCTTATTACGAAAGTATGATTATGATGATGACACGGATAAGTAAACCCGCTGCAAAAAGCGATTCAAGACAGTAGCTGAGATAAATTACTACACAGCAAAACATTTTGCAATTTCTACGGATTCAGGAATGTGGATGAAAGCGCCTAAGAAAATTTGTTAGCCATATTGCTACTAAAATTATCGGCATTCGTACCATTTAGCCAATGTACCATTTTGGGAAGAAAAAAAACCCTGATCCTACCTGAATGAAATTTTGCAATCATCTCATGTCCCCTATGCCTAAAGCGTTAAAAAAATTGTAGCCGTTGACCGAAGGTGCCGGCTTTTTTTTCTCGGCTTAACGCCAGGTGCAAAACGGAGACACAGACGAAATCATATACATTTTGGTGAATGAAAATCTTGCTGCTACTGAAATAATATATTTTTATGCTTGTAGCTACTACAACAAGAGTCAACAGTCATAATTATAATAGCATGATGAATATTATGATGACTATAAAAACTATGTAGCTCTCGTTGATATTTGAATGACGATGATGGAATGCTTGATATGTATGTTAATGTAAACATGTAATTTTTTGTACACATTAAAAATTATCATATAGTATTTTTACTTTACCATGCATCATGTTGTTTAAATAGAGATGTAGATGTGGATGACTCGATCGCGCTGTAATAATACATCAAAACAACAGCAGCGACGAACGAGAGTGAGAGATGGAAGAGATGTAATTTGCTTTCAGGCCTTCACAAATTTGCAGTAGTTGATATAGTAGTGGCACTGCACACAACTCTGACAAACAGTGGTTTTAAACACAAGTACAATAATCCTTCCAAGGTTTCATCGCTCTTAAAAATCAGTACGCAACTAAAAAGAGGCTTGCAGAATGACACAAACAGCAAGACAGCGCCGTTTGGAATACGAGTACTATAGCAAATAGTTCCATCACGTTCCCTCTTATTGCAACCTTTCGCACAAACACTTCAAACAAGCGTAAACATCATCATGATCGATCACCCCAACAACTCTATCCAATGTTCACCAAACACCAACGCACATTGCATATTAATTTGATGAATCGAGGCAATTTTCATGGAGTTTCACCCCAAGTAATTAAAAAATTAAGTAACTACATTAAAGTAAGCCGCGGATTGAAGGTAAAAGATTCCCTTCCCTTCATTCCGTCACATCATCCATCCAAAAAAAGTCATGCCACAAGAAACGCATCTCTTCAGAGAGGAAAGGTGAGCCGAGCGTTTTGTCAATTGACATGTATGCAAATTCATCAAGTGCACTATACTTTGTTGTTATTGAGAAAATTTGCATAAAAATGTCTTATCCCTCATAGTAATCTATCATATCAGTGTACAGATCAATACAATTTTTTTCCTGCTTATCCTTGTCACCTTGCGTGTTCACTGCTCACTAACTGACTACTACTGTATACTAGACAGACGCACAGTCACTGGCCACTGCTCTGCTGCTGCCACGGCTCGAAAGCGAATGATGGGGAGGAGGAGGAGGAATGCGTTTTGTTCTCGTTGCCATCATTCATTCCAACTACTTGCGCTGCTGTTACTGCTGCTGCGTTTTTGCGTTGCGTTGTTGCGAATAGCGCATCTTTTACTGACTGACAGTCAGATCCAATTTTGAGCGATAATATGCTGTTGATGATGATGTTGATGATGACGATGTGTATAAAAATGGTAGAGATTACATGACGCACCGTTGCGAGCTGTTGTTATTGTGGTGGTGGTGGTGGCTGTTACTTTTTGTCATAGGAGGAATTAGTATTGGGAGGCTGAGGCATGACGAAAGGACAACGATGAATTAATAATAGCGACGAAAAGAGAAAAGAAGATGAGAGATGTTACTAGTAGTAATACATTATAATTATATTATCACAACAATTCTGGTTTATATTCCTCCCTTGTGAGTGTGTGTGTGTGTGTGAGTGCCATATATAGAAACTGGCAATCTTGTTTTTAATACGTTTTTTTGTAGTTTCATTATTGCCAAAGATGATATGATGGGGGTGCTCTCCTTTTTCAACATTCGCTCGTCATCATTGACTCAATTTTCTTTTTTAAAACTCCCAATCCCAACAAGAGTATATGTATATATATATATATTTTTCCGCACACAACATCACACACAATACAAATCGTGTTTTACGCTTAACATCTCTCACTTTGTTTAAAACATTTTTTTTCTTCTTCGTCTTCGGCTCTTGCTGCTGCTTAATACAACATGTGGACTTCACTGTTTTTGGCGTAATTAGTCAGAGCTAAATAAAAACTAACGAGGTCGGGTCAGGTGCAAAATGAAGCAGCACTTATGAGTGCGTCAGTTAAAGTTGATGGTGTGTATGTGTGTGGTAGAATATATGCAGATTGATGTAGTACCATCTTCCTCTCTGTGTGAGCTATTGTCTATTGTTGATAGTAAAATAATAATGTGAGTACTATTTATGCTGCTGCGCTGCGCTCTACGGATTTTGAAGATGAATCTTTTTAGAAGCGAAATAAAAGGATATATATGGGTCATGAGTGTTTGTTTGTAAAGTGCAATGCTGTGCTTCGCTGATAAAGTTCATCCTAAATCGCTTCACTTCAATTTAGTAATGAAGTCTAAAATGATAAGACGCTTTTTTCTGCATACTTGATTCCTATAGCATTTAGCATTTATATTTATTTGCCCACACGCTGATATGCTGCTGCTGCTGGCATATAAGGACCATGCCATCATGAATTCATTATACAGCAACACATTAACAGAGAGATAATGTTGAATTACTTATGATAATTGTTATTATATTAAGCATTATTGCACTTTACCAAATACTTCACATTTAAAAAATAAAAATTTCATTTCCTCTTCATCTTTTTTAGGAGTTATTGCACACCTGACTAACAGTAGGGCAGGCTGCACCACTTTTGATTGTTTTTACTGCAACAATTCAAGCCAAAAAGAAAAGAGTTTAGTTTATACATACTTTTTATAGTAGTTTGATAGTTTTGCACACAAACACTCACTCACACTACACAAGAACACCTACGCCGTGTTTGACGAACTGTAACTGTAACAACAAAACAACAAAGCGTGCTCATGCTCACTTTCCATACGACAACGCTGCAAAAATATCTATAAATTTTTTTATGCCTCTTCTTCTTCGAAATATTATTATAGCAGCAACCTGTTGTTCACTGATTGTCAAATCCCAAACTGTGTGTGTTTGTTTGTATGTGTGTGGCTTTTTTCTACAAAACAATTCTCGGAGCTATTTTTAGAAAAAAAGTAAGAAACAAGAGTAGCTTTTTTAAGACGGATTTAATACACTATTATTTTCTTTACTATATATACCCGTTACTACGTACTATCGCGTTAAACTAACTAACTGCATTTAAAATGCACGTCTATGATCTACTAGTACATTTAAAAACTATATATAAAGTGATGTTTTGTATGCTGACGATAAAAATGCATTCAATATTATTCAAGATTCCTTTTTATCTCGTTGTTATGTTGACCACAACAACAAGTAGTCTACTAGACGAGTGCTGGTAAATGATGATGACGAAGAACCTGCGGATAGAATGGCAGCAGCATTCTCACTGTAACTTTACTTACGAGACTCGTTGCAGTATACCAGATCATCTCTCTCAGTCTCTCTCATGATCATCAACATGTTAAGAACGTCCTTTAAACGCCCAATACTGTTTAATAATAATAAGTGCAGAAGCATCATCTTCTTCTTGTTGATCATCATCATCGTCTTTTGCCTCTCTCGTAATCATCATCAACATGTTCATGTGTCCCTGTCCCTACACCATCATCGTCGTCATCATCGCCATACCCACTGGAATTCCTCGTATGTGTACGTAAATGCAAGTGGAAATAGTATGAAATTAGATATGATTGCTCTCTTCTACTCCCTTCTTACGGCGATATTGCCAAGAAGAAGATGATCTTGATCTGATCCTCTAGATTGAAATGCATGCAACAGCGTTACATAGAAAACGCAGGCATTCATATTATTGTTATTACATGTACATGTAGAAACATTTTTTTCTTAGCCCTCTATAGCTGTGTGGAGGTTACATAAAATGATAATCAGTTTTCACAATGTATAACATTATTATATTCTTTAAAAAGGAGTACCTTTTGCCTCACCATCTACCTTATATTTTTCAAGAACCTCTGCGTACTTGCGCACATCAGCAACATTGCTACAAAAGGTAGGGTGGTGGTGGTGCAAGTTTGTAAAATCATACAAAGAAAGCACTTGTTCGTCTTCTCACAAACAGCATTGTTGAGATGTGCGTCTGCTCGGATGTATTAAAAAGTCAACTCCTCAGAAGAAAAATATACTATAGTAAGTCTACTGCGTGCGCGTATGTACCCGTACATTTTTGTTATATTACTTACCTAACTTGTGTAGGATGATGCTGAATAATGACAATGGAGATAGAGAAGGAGAAGGAGGAGGAACTTGTGCCTGGCATGCATTTTTGTAGATTCTCTCAATATTCCCATGTACCTTTACCAAACAAACTGAAATGAAATCCACTCATTTTTAGCTATCGTCTTACTACTTACTATTACTACTCGCACAAACTCAAACGCTAAAGGTAGTATAGAAAAATTCTTGTGACGACGACGACGGTGATGATGTTTCATTTCATATAATAATGTGTGTAGTATGTAATGTATGCGTATTTAAAGTAAGTTTTTTCTCCTTCTCTCTGGTTAAAAAGCATAAATGCATACATGCCACACTTTTACAACAAATTTTACTAGATTGATGTACCAGTAGTACCAAAGTGAGCTAACTGTGTGAGAGTCACACAACTACCAACAAAATGAATCATTTCATTTTAAACAAAAAAAACTGCTGCGCTCATAGTTGTGCATTAATTTTACATGCTATTTAGTTTAAACACCACGTACAACAGCAGTGTGTATTTTATGGCATTTTCCAGCGCATACTCATGGAATATGAATGCATCCATATACCTAAAGTAACAATTGAGGATATGGATGGACGCTGCTGGACGCAAATGCTGCACTTGATTGAAAGCTATGTATTTCCGAAATGTTCTCGTAGAATAGATTACATGCATAATAACGTACGCTTTTAATTGTAAGGACGAAAGTTGTCATTCGATCGAGAATCGAAACGAAAAGAGAATTCTCTATCATGCATACATTTTATACAAAAGCGAGTATTTGACTTTAATAAAATTATTTGTAATGTGACGCATCGCTATGAAATGCATTCGACACAGCGTTTTGTGTAAAAAAAAGTCATCATGATGCATTTCGACTCAACCATCTACTGACCAAACAAACTCGAACGAAAGGAAGTATAACATTTTGTAATGAATGCAGCAGAAGAGATACTGTGGTCATCAATTTTCTTTATTAATGTGCAAGTTGTATTGAAAATTATGCTTACTGCAAGACATTTCCTTGATGCAATACACAGAAGTGAAATGAATGAAGAAGCTAGCAAGAAAAATGATAAGATACCACGGCGGAAATAGATGAATGCATGGAAAAATATCTGAATCATCGGCAGAAAAACAGCAATAGCTGTTATGTTGGTAGTAAGAAAAGACATTTCAATCAGATCACATCATTGTGAGTGACATAATATGATTCATGCATGTCTCCCCAACAACGTTCTGCTAAAGACGTTACCTCACTTTCATGTAAAATGCAACATATCCACTCATCCTCATTCCTTCGCCTCATCACATTTTTTTATACGAAGGGAAGCGATATTATTATGCGCATCCGCCACAGCATCTTACTCGACCTTTAAATGTAACGAATATTGCTCAATGTCAGTCAGTCAGCTCAAAAAATGCTTTCTTGAACGATTTCCTCCATTTACAACAAGTACGCAATAATAATCATTTATAATTCCCCTCTCGTACATCGTAGCGCCTTGTCCATGCATATTTTATGACGTTCAATCGTAGTTACACTTTAAAAAGACCCTCATGCAACATACTGTGATTTTATTTGTCCTTTTTTACACTTTGGATTTCACAGCTCGTCTAAAATCAGCAACAATACGTGTAGTAGCAGTATTTAGCGTGTATGATAATACATTATGCACCATCATGATGCATTTTTTTTATTTGTTGCTACAGCATTTCTGTACCCGTGTAGATGACATAAAACTTGCATAATGAAAGGGGTAATAGCAATAGCACTTACCATTTTAGTATATCGTCGGCTCAGGTGTACATCGTATTATGTTTCTTTATTAACCATACATAACAAGACAGCGTCCAACAGTCCAATCATCCAATTTTTATTACAAGAAGCCGAAAGTTTGAAGCACATAAAAAAGTAGCGAAAGTGCTTGGACGAGCAACCGAAGACGCTTATTATAAAGTAAACAGCAGCAGCGCTACATGACAGGATACTAACCGGCGAGGCGAAGGGTTATGATTTGACATTGAAAATTGAAATTGCATAACTGCACCGTAAAAAGACTTGCTTCTTAATTGTTTTCAAAATCAAACATTTGTATGTTCATGGATGAGCAAACAGATCGCCAATTTCCCATCAGGCAACCAGCAGGTAACTTTCGTTGCTTAAATAAGTGTGTGGGTTGAGATTTTTTTGCGATAATGTGATGTACACCACTCGGATTACTTGAAGAAGTTGCAGGCAATCGGTTTCAAAATAGGCAACCAGTTAAAAGTATGCATTAGGTACTATTGGAAACGGCTAATATGTTTTTTTTCTGTATAAGAAAATAGCTTAATTGTACTCGATATAGAGAAGCTAATCAAGAAAATTTGCATTTAGAACGAGCACACAGAGAGAGTGCTATATAGAGTTTAGGTTAATTTGTCTTGGCAAAAAAGGGCATTAATTAATTAATGGTGGCAATCAAAAGATTCATTGGGGCTGTTATTAGGTACTTTAATGTTTACTTATCCGACACTTTCAACTTTTGAACTATTTTTAGCCTTGGCAAAAGTATGCATCATTAAAAATGTATCTGAGAAATACTTCTGATGACGACTTCGAAGTAACTTTGAATTCAAGTTATGTACATCCCTGCCTTATATAAACTTCAAATCCTGTTTATGCCTCCCACACGTTTTTTTTTATCAAAATGCCAATAATACCGAAATTCGCAAAAATGTAACCTTTACTCATTGTCAGAGGTGCAGATATGCATGAAATACAATAAAAGTGCCGGCAATCATTAAAAATTCACTGCTACGTAGCAATAGAAAAGACAATTTATGTAAGTACTTGTATCTTAAACCATTTATGTTAACACCCAATGGATTGGAAAAGGAAAAAAGATGCTGTGTTTACTTACGACAATGAAAATAAGCAACAGCCATAACAAATACACTATAATATCTCATTACCCCGTCGCATAATTTCCAGACAGGGAATGGGATTTATTAACAGATGGGAATGATCCAATTGCTAGTCCGCATTTAATATGACTAAAAATTAAACTTTGAAGTCGCTATATGACAAAAACGGTAACTTAACTTCTAGAAATTTTAACTTTACTATAAATATATACTAATCAGTGATCATAAGAAAGCTATGGACTGGACTAATAGCAGATATCCACCATCATTCAGCCTAGTCACTGTTGTTTTTCTGTGACAAGACTGACAACAAAGTGTCAACTGCCAACTATATTGACTTTGGGCATGCAAATCTGAACAGCACAAGTTGGGCAAAGGGCAAACTTTACCTCTGGTTCGCCTTCTAATCGAATTATTGTATTAACAATTAGTTTAAGTGTTGCAATCCAGTTGTAAGTATCTAAGCTTCATAGTCACCTTGACGCTAGTTGTTTTCATGCTGCTAGCTACTGCTTTACAGTTCGTCTCTCAAAAGACTTATGAATACTTAACTATACATTATGGCTATTAAAAGCAACTGCATAGGTCAATTTGGATCCTCAGAAGCAGGGATTTTTTCCATTTCCAATTATGAATGTATGCATGCATCTAAAGAATGCATATTATATACATACAGAAGTCACTAGCACTCTATGCAAAAGGTCTGAGCTGTTTAATCGAAAAGTCAAGTTTTTTATATGCCACCTACACATATTTTCATCTCCCCTTCGGGTAAAAGTGATATGATAATTGATAGCGAACAGCAGCGAACATCAAAAAATATTATTTTTTTTGCATCCAAATCCGAATTTACTTTTACTCAACCAAATATTAAAATATACATGGTACAATATTTTTACACGCTAACAAATATTTAATATAATTTTTTAATATTTTCAATGCATTCTGATATTTCGCAGCTCTCAACGAAGCTCATTCCGAACAAAGTGATATCCACCTCCATCTCCGTTCAGATTTGGAACCACTTGCCACACAGCCACCCAGACAAGGTGCCAGAAGGCGCTCGTCGTATATTCTTCACATTCCATTGTACAGCTTTATCGCCTACCTACCTACTTGCACGGAAATTTCCGTAACTGCACGAACCCAAAACACAAAGCAGTGGAACCAAGAAGACTGTGAATGCAGCATTGCCAAGCGGATCACCACCAACGCAATGTTGCCAAATTGTCTGAGTCCACTAACATTGCAATCCTCTGCCCTGGCGTAAACCAAGTTAGTTAGTTCAAAGGAATCTCTGTGTGCCGTGCCGTGTGGTCCCTCTGACTCGGAACACCAGCTCACATTCTTCATTCCACTTGTCCCCATCCAATTTGAAGCATCTCCGGTGGGGTAGGCAAACGAGCTGATATTTTCCCCGATTGGCTGACTCCGGCGAGATTTGAAGTGGGGTCAGGATCAGTTGTTGTGGCTTCAGCCTTGAGTAGTGGAGAAAAAATGGTACATTGAGATGAGCAGCGTCCCGACCCTCCACTCCCTTAACCCAATCCTGTAATTGCAAGACTACCGCCGTTTTCAACTGGTGCATCAAAAGCAGTACAAGAAGAAGAGGAAGCAGATTAAAAATATTAGAAAAAAATATTTTTGTGTTTCTTGTTAGATGGGGACGGGGACGTCTTCAGCAGCAGCGCACACAAAAACATCTCACATCTTTTCTCTGGCCTCTTCGGAAATGTGCCCACTGTGCAATAAAAAATATATTATAGACGAGTTTTTTTTAAATAGGAAAAAGTGTTTCCAAACCGTTTTAACCGAGTTTTTAAGGACTAGTGTGAACTGACGTGATATCAGTGATATTTTAAGATAATGATCCTTTTATGACTTTCAACAGTTCTCAGGTAAGACGCGAGTTTTTCTAGTTGGGAAAAAGGTTATTGGGTATAAAATACAAGTTTACATAGAAAAAAATGTACTCGTTTTTTTTGTGTTATTAGATTAATAATGTTAATTGTTATTGTGTTTTTTTCTTTAGATTCGAGAACCTGTGAAAAGATTAAGATAATTTTTAGTCACCTGCATAAAATACATCAAGAAAGGAATAACAACAAACAAGCTGATCAGATCACATCATCTTTCTTTTTTATCCTGGAATGGTATCAAAAGTTTATGAAACTGTGGCGTCGCTGCACTTGAGTAGGTGCTAGGATCTATGAATTCCACTGGTGACGTTGGACTTTTATCATCCGCTGGAATTTCCGGCACCCCATCTACATTTTCCCCAGCACAGCTCCTCCCGCCCAACGCAAAAACCATGATTATCAGCCAGAATACCAATAGTAATAACGACACTCAGAATGCCTTAGGAGAAGCGTCGAACGTCAAGTGGACGAAAATTAACGATGTCACAACGAGTTCATCGATTCAGCCCAGACCACGGCATGGGCACCGTGCTGTGGCGTACGGGAATTACATGATCGTCTTTGGAGGAGGAAATGAGGGGATCGTTGAGGAGCTCCACGTTTTTGAGACTACAACACATGAGTGGTTCCAGCCGCAGATGAAGGGCGAGATTCCTCCAGGCTGTGCAGCGTACGGTCTGGTTCTGGATGGGTGCAGGATGTTGTTGTACGGGGGGATGATTGAATATGGCCGTTACTCCAGTGACTTGTACGAGCTCAACATATCCAAGTGGGAGTGGAAAAAGCTGAAACCCAAAGGGCCTCGTAATGGTGAAACGCCTTGTGCTCGTCTAGGCCATAGCTTTACAATAATAAGGGACCAAGTCTTTCTTTTCGGTGGACTTGCAAACGATAGTGATGACTTGAAGAATAATATCCCCAGATATCTTAACGACATGTATACTCTCCAAGTGAGATTAAACAATGACAACGGGATCTGGGAGATCCCAGTTACTTTTGGATCCCCTCCGGGCCCCAGAGAAAGTCACACTGCGGTGGCGTACGTCTCGAAAGACAATAGATTTAACAAATTGATTATTTACGGTGGGATGAGCGGTTGCCGATTAGGAGATTTATACATACTGGACGTGGATACGCTGATGTGGTGTAAACCGGAAGTAAGTGGGGCTACCCCTTCTCCTCGTTCACTTCATACTGCAACTTTGGTAGGAGAGAAAATGTACGTTTTTGGCGGATGGGTTCCAATGCTGGTGGAGGAACTCAAGAATAGCGAAAAGGAGTGGAAGTGCACCAACTCACTAGCCTGCTTGAACGTGGAGACGCTAACATGGGAAAATCTACATCAAGATATTTTGGATGACAAAGTACCCAGAGCCAGAGCGGGTCACTCCGCCGTGGTTATCAACACCCGAATTTACGTATGGTCAGGACGAGACGGCTATAGAAAAGCCTGGAACAATCAAGTATGCTGTAAAGATCTGTGGCAACTCGAGGTTCAAAAACCAGGTGACCCCGGAAAGGTTCAACTATTGCGAGCTGGAACAAACTGGCTGGAGGTGGGATGGAACCCCGTTCCCGGAGCAGACAGTTATATTTTGCAATGTGTGGCTTATGATGTACCATCTGACCCGATTTTTCAATCCGAGTCGAATGCCGCTCAGCCACCTCTTCAATCTCTGGCTGTTGCTGGCTATGCACCAACACCTCCAATCATGACGCCAGTACCAATATCAAAGCCTGCAAAGTCTGCAGTGCCTCCAATAATAAAGCAAGAGCCGATTCCAGCTACAACGTCAATCGCCGCAGCCTCCGCTGCGCCTCCTCCGACACAAGTACTCTCAAGCCTGGGAAATCTTCCGGTGTCGCACCCACAGCCTATCGTGAGCCCTGCCGTCACTTCCTCAACAATAATAGTATCACTTCCCAATGCAGTCTCACAGTCTTCCCTTCCTGTTACTTCGTTGGCCATTCCAGCAACAGCAACCATGCAACAACAGCCTTCAGAAATTCCTTCGACATCAGTAATTACACTGTCAATGCCTTCCCTGGCGCCCACAGCTACATCTGTTGCTACTGAAGCCGGTACCGCTGTTACCGTGGTCTCTGCCACTTCAATCAGTCCAGCAGTGCTGCCTTCAGCATCAAGCCTTTACACATTGCCTGCAAATGTTGCTGGAACTGTAAGTTCACTTTTTGCCTCCAAAACAATCCCACGTCCAGTGATGACAACAGTAACAACCAGTCCTGCTGCGACCCGTGGACTGCTGCGGTTCCGCACCCCAGTTCAAGTAACGCAACCTCGAACCCCTGGTACTGTTGTAACAAGTATTCCCACGGGCGTTACTGTTATGAAGTCTCCCTCGGCTGGAGGAGTTTTATCAACAAGCACATCTGAAGCGGCTTCAGCACAAATGAGCGGAATGCATACGCTGGCTGCAGCTGCTGCAGCTACACAGAAAATCCAAACACCACCACAAACCGTGAAAGTGGTACAACAACAACCAGGACAACCACAGGTTTTCTCTCAAGTGAAGGTTGCCAATGTAAGCGGCGTTTTGCCAACGACTGTTCGTCTGAGCTCCCCAGTCACCACTACAGGGAAACCTGGTGCTGCCGCAACTGCCGCTGCTACTGCAGGGAACGTCAAGCAGATTATTGTTCAAAAACCTGGAGCCCCTGGAAGTGGAAATCAAATCTACACTGTCGTTAAAACCAGCCAAGGCATGGCTCTTGCCAATCTTCAAGGCTCGAAAGTAATCCAGGGGAAACCTGGGGTGACTACCACTAGCGTCGTGCCAGCGTCATCTATCCAAGGCTCTCCTCAGAAAACAGCGAATATAATTAAATGGGTTGCTGCTCCTGGTGGAAGTGTTGCAACTGTAAGCAAACCAAACATTATCGCCACAAACCAACCAATTATAGGCCTTGCCGGTCAAGGAACCTCTGGCGCAAGTCCAAGACCAACTTACATCATCTCCAAGCCTGCCACGACAATGGCCAACAGGCCACAAACACCACAGTATGTTGTGGTAACCCAAGCATCCGCCATTCGAAGCATTCAAGGCATGGCTACCAATTCCCTCACTGGAAATCAAACAATAACACTTCCAACAAGTGCCTCTGCTGGAGGACAGCCACAAGGTGTTAAGATGATTGTCATGCCTTCCGCCAGTGGAGCTGCCACAGCGGGACAATCGGTGAAAATAATCACCCCAAGTGGAATGCAGACCGCAAATGCGCCAAAAACAGTAACATTAGCCACATCAAAACCTGCTCAGTACATTACTTCTAGTGGACAAATTGTCACTATACCACCTGGACTTTTACAAGCCGGGGGACAACAACAGATCAGCATTGGAGGAAAGCAGGTGACCTTACAGATGGCTGGTGGTCAAAAACTTGCCATATTGTCCAACTCTGGCGGTCAGTTTGTGCAGACAAGTCAAAGCTCTGGAGACGTTGGAAAGCCCAAGTTTGTCATGGTGGGTACGGGACAGAAGACAACTCTGCCAGCATCTAACCCCATGCGCTGCACCGTCTCCGTTGGAGGTGTCCTTCAACCAGACTCAACCACCAACATTGGTGATGGCATTGCTGGCGCGGTTGCTGAAGGCATGGTTGAAATGGCTAGTGGTGGAGGTGGTGATCTAAGTGATCAGCAGAACCTGAATGGAGTCAATGCAGATGGTGATCAAGGAGGACTGAAGGGTGGCAGCATGTTTGGTCCATGGAGTACTTTCGGCTTTTCAGGGTTACCGTGGATGAAATTAAAGGGAGGAGGAAATGAAGATTTTGAGTATTTACGAAAGCATAAAGGAGATTCTACTATTCCAATATACAGTGCTAGTACAAAGTTTTCTTGGAGAGATAACCTACATTTTGGGCTAAAGGGGGGTGCCGAGGGTGATGGTGACAGCAGTAGCGGTCAGCCGACACAGGAGACAACCAGTGCTGCCACATCTGATGAGGTACAGCAACCAATTTCCCAGACATCTGAAGCAGAACCACTACAAGAGTCAGCTTCAAGCACAATGGACACTGTTCCAGGAGAGGCATCATCGTCAACAGATGCATTGCTTCCGGCTCCAACCTCGGAACAATCCAGCGAAGTACCGTGTGTTCCAACATCATCTTCAGAGATTCCCACCCCTGCACAGGAGGCGGATAGCAACAAGACTAATGCCGAGGTACAGCCTGCTGCGACTAATGCTGTCCCGGCGACGGAAGCATCCAACTCTAGCTTTCTACCGCAAGAATCAAGTCAACCAGAAGGTCTCCAGCAAACCCCAACATCAAGTACAGAGGAACAAATGGACGTTTCGGAACCAGTTTCAGCATCAGAAACTTCAGGTAGTGCGCCGTCCACGGTTCCCGTAACATTGACACCAACAGAAACCCCAATGGATACTTCTGCAGCACCAACAGAACAACCCGTGCTTGCAATTCCCCCTCAAACCACTGCGGTTCAACTTAATCCCGTACAGCTAAATCAACAACCGGCTATTCAACTGGCGACAAACACACAACAGCCTAGCTTGCAATTACCTGTGACTCAGCCACCCCCGACACCGATTGTAATTCAACAACAGCAGCCTAGTATCCAACAGCATATATCCGTTCAACCAGTGTTACAACTACCAGTCTCACAGCCTCAACCGGTCGTTTCCCAACTACAATCACAACAGGCTGCTCCTCAGCCAGTAACGGTTCCAGCACCTCTTCCCCAGCAATCAGCTCCCGCTCCACCTCCACCGGTGGTTGTTTCAACTCCGAACCCAATGGCAACAATTCCACCACCACCACCCATAGTTATCCCCCCACCTCCTACAGTAACATCTACCAACGTCCTTCCTCCATCGGTAGTAAATCTTCCTGCTGGCATGTTTCCCATCGGAACGCAGCCGTCAATTATCATGCAGCCTTCGCCAGTGTCCGTTCAGTCATCATCCCCAAATATTACATCTCTTCCTGTTGGTGTGTCAATCTCAAACCCTCTTATACTTCCATCTGGTTTGCCAGTTTCCATTGCTGCTTCAGGAGCTCTAACTGTGCAACAGCCAGTGTCGGGCCTCGCTGGGACAGAAACTTCGCAACCAATTGTAGCAAGACTAGCCGTTCCAAATGCATCTGTGATCAGAGCGCAAGTTACAGACACGAGATTAAGTAACACTAACCCGGCAGCATCGCTGCCCTCTCCGTCTACCAATGGAGCAATTCCAAGTCAACCTACGCCTGTGCAGGTTAGGCTTCCAGTTCCGCCTCCAGAAGAAAAGATTGACAACTGGATGGATGTTATTCATACGAAGAACACCAGCACCATTGTCAAGTGTTATTTCACAACAAATGAGAAATTATCTCGTCTGGAGCCAGATATTCCAGTTGACAAGGATTTGGAATTTATCAAAAAGAAAGTGGAACTTAAACCAGCTACAGCTTATAAATTCAGAGTAGCCGCAATAAATAGTTGCGGACGAGGACCGTGGGGAGAGGTAAATCTTTATAAATTCAAAAATTCATGTTTTTCATTTTTTGACAAATGCAAAGACCCACAGTATTTCATTGTGTTTTTCTTTATGTAATAGGTCACTGCTTTTAAGACTTGTCTTCCTGGATTCCCTGGAGCCCCAAGCTCCATTAAAATCTCAAAGTCAGTTGATGGCGCAACTATCGCATGGGAACCACCATTAAATACCCCAGGGGATATTTTGGAGTATTCTGTTTACTTGGCTGTTAAGCCTCCTCCAAACGCTCCGGTAAACGAATTTTTACAATCTTACAGATATACGAGAAATCTCATTGTTCCTCCAAATAATGCAAATGTAGTACTTAGTAATATTTAACTCCGAGCTGAAAGTAATTTTGGTTTTTCTCAACTTTCAGGAACCAAAGCCTGGCGTAACGAACTTGTCTTTCGTAAGGGTGTACTGTGGCCCCTCAAATCAGTGTAATGTGCCAACGGCTTCACTTAACCAAGCCTTGGTTGACACTACCTCCAAGCCTGCCATCATTTTTAGGATTGCTGCCAAAAACGATAAGGGGTATGGACCCGCAACTCAAGTCAGGTGGCTCCAAGGTAAATAAATACAAATTATACAAACACAAAGTATCTCTAAATGAGGCCCATTCCATTGATCATTTAATAAAAATCCCTATTTTTGTTTGTTTTACATAGAATCTGCAGCGCCTAACTTTTCAACCCCGAAAACAGGGATTCTCAAGAGAGCTGCGCCCTTTGCACCCACTGTAGTTGCAAAGCGAGGCCGTGCTGATGGAAACTAAAGCTGTTAATAGAATCTTCAAATTTAAGAGATTCATACACGTCAATTAACCACTAGAGTGGATTCATTATTTTGCATACACGAAGACGAAAAACGTTTTGTTTAAGTCGTTATCAACGAGTAAATTTTAGTAAATAGGTCAAGTTGAACATTAGATGTTCATTATATTTAGATAGGTGATGAGCAGTTTCTTTGAATTTTGTTTTGCATAAAGTAAACAATTTTGTTATAATAGTACATTTTTAATTTTTCTTTAAACAACCACGTCATATAAATCAACCTTTACCTTTACAGCTAGATGGTCTTCAATTTTCTGGAAATCATCGTTTCTCTTCTCAAGTATATTGTTTTCTGTTTAAACTTAAACTACAAAGACGCATAGAGAAATAAGCATAATAGAGTGTAAATAGCAAATATTATAAAATCGAAAAAATGTATAATTGATAGAAATGAGCCTTCTTACACCTTATATAATCTTCTTACTTATATAGCCTATTATTGTTATAATTTCATTTTTCTTGCTTTTATATATAAATGATAGTATTATTAAAAATCAATGGACATAATTTTTTCTTTACTGCAGTATGTAAGTAATAATAATAATAATAACTCAAGTTGTTATTCAATATATATATTATATTCTCTCTGTAGAAGAAAAAATATGTTGTTATGTTAAAGTTTCATGCTTAAAAGAGCAACTTATATATATGAATATTTAGTTAGTAAAAATTTTTGAATAAAGAACCAAGATTATTAATAGCATAAAATGAAAATGAACTAGCGACCTAACTAGTTTCAATCATTTCAAAACACTGCCTTGGCACTTAAAATGCTGAGTCAGTATTTTAAAATTAAACAACTAGAGATAGGAGTACTTACTTGTCTAGAACTGTTCTAAAGATGAAAGTGGTCTGAATTGGATACATTAATAATCACCTATTGTTGTAGGTCGCAACTCATACGCGTTGTCAAGTAGTATGTTGCTTGCATTTGGTGAAAATGGCGATATGAGTAATTCGTAACCAATCATCTAAAAGACAATACCCATAATTGATTGTATATGTGCAAAAATGGCATGCTTGTGCTTTCGGTCATTTGAGCAATATGTGTTTTCGGATTATTAATGTTAAATGCTTAATCTCTTCCCACTCCCATAAGGAAATTTGATAGATTTTGTTTAAAATTTATAGTTTTTTACTTGGCGTCTGTTTATTTATTTAAATCGACTCGCTTTAACATTTCATTACAATAATTTAGTTTTTGTCTGTTATATGGATATACTCTATACATATTGGCTACCAGTAGCACTGCAATTTAAATAGGGAATGAATAGGTTTACGGAATTTAGTTTGCGGCGATCGATCGAGGCTTACGAGATTGTTGCCAGGTCACAGGAATGCAACGAACATTCATAGGTCAACAGGTGGACAATAGCGATGATTTGATTGAAGCAGAATAATAATTATCCAGGTATAGCCATCACGATGCTCCTCCACAGAAGTTTAGATTATGTGAGCCTGTAAAACAGTGATGTTGATATTAGCACTGGTTCGATACATTGTTTTCAAAAATCTAGAAAGAAGGCAACATGAAAGCATATTCTAAATTCTAAGATACAATACATATAGCAAAATTATCTATCGCTAATCCCCGAGAACTACATTGATAAGCAAGCATTTACTACTATGCCGTCTAATCTTTTTACTACGTGTAAGTTTAGAAAAGGACACCAACTGCTAGTTATTATTGTTAATAGGAGAACGTAAAAATGCCGCTGCAACAATTCAGCCCTTTGTTATGACATTTAACCCAATCATCTCTGCCATGTAGCCTATAGCTCGTCAATAATGACTAATAAAGCGCCCATTGAAAGAGCAGGGTCACAGGAAAAAGCAGAAAGCAAACACATTAAACATTTTGAGAAAATGGTTGGCGGATATGCGGAGACACTGCAAAAGTAAGAGCAATAAATGATTTTCGAACAGATGTCAGTTAAACCGTTAAGCAAATGAGCGATGGAAAAGCGAATCATAATAACAAAATTAAAAAAACAAGCGAGATTTTTCATACCTTACACTTATCCTGTCTATGAAGAAACGTCTAAAAGTTCCTTGTTCTTAAAGCGAATAAATCATTTTCTTAAACTATCACATCACCAATGAGAATTTTTGGAAACACTTCAACTTTGGAAATATCAATTGTTTGAAAGCAATTTCTTTGTATTCGTGGAATTTAAATACGAGTATCTGAAAATTATTATCAACAGCTCTGTTCCTTGCTATTCATGAGTCTCGCGTACACTAATGACTACTACACTTATTTCAATATTTAATATCTAACAGCGAGCATAAAGACTACCTGATTGACTTTCATGACAAATTCCACGCTAAAAATCGATGAACATCGAAAACAGTAAACTATTACAAAGTTGAACACCATGCATGTATTATAGTTAACAATTTTGGACCCTTAAAATACTGTTAATGTTTTATGAAAGTCACCCGCATCGTATGATAATGTCAGCATGGAATCTTTAAAGTAGTTCAGTTTCGTTCAAAAATAAATATTTGTTGAATTGGACCTCTTCTAAATCTTATAGTAGCTTTCAGCTTAAATTATTGCATCATTAACACTCAAAAACTAGCAGGTCATGACAACACTTGAACACCTCGTTTTATAGAGAAAGCAGTTGTAATTAAACTCAAGATGTCATAAAAACATGGTGGGCATGCATTTACGAAAAGTGTCATGACTAAAAGGCACATGGTAGAATATTATACGATCTCTACTACAGACGCCTGGAATTACATTTGGCTACATAAGAGTGAAACCGAACAATTGCTGTCCAGTTTAATATCTGTACTTAATAATAAAATGACCTATAAGATTTCCTATCCGTGTCGTTAAGCTGAAAATAATCTAGCAACATCGCACTTACAAATTTCATTGATACGCAGAGAGGCACTTAAGAAACACATGTAGATTGTATAATAGATATATATCATTGATTAATAGATTAATTTGAATGTAGATACATACTTAACGGTAGAACAAATGGTCGCAAACGTAATCAGCAACTCAAAAAGAGGGGAAGCAAACTTAGGTAAAGTTGACCTATTTTTTCTTGATATTCTTGATAACGGAATAGCTGACCTATAGGAGGAGGTAGGTAGGTAATTAAATTTCAATTGTTAACAAATGAAATAAAATAATCTACCTAACAAAATAGTTATCGCCAATAAAAATTAAATGACTAGTACATATATTTTTATGCCGTCATTATACAGAAAACAAAAAATCGATAAATGTTAACGGGTTGGCACGGTGTTACCAATTTTCAACCTTAGTCTTATCTTGCATAAACGCTATGATATTTTTGACGACGTCCATGCTGGTATGTTGCCCACCAAGATCTAAAAAAATTAAAACATAAACGATATAACATCACTCCATCCTAATATGGTGTGATTTCAAAATAAGGAATAATGCTAATGATTACGCGTACCCGGAGTGTGAATTTTGTCCACATTGATGGTCTTGTCGATAGCCTCTCGCAGCCATAAAGAATGGTTCTCAAGTTGTAGATGATGTAAAAGATCCGCAGCAGAATTCATCATGGAGATGGGATTTGCAATGTTCTTTCCAGCGATGGCTGTGCCAGTGTTTCTCGTTCCGGGCTCAAATACAGCATACTAGAGAAAAAAAATAATTAAAGATACATGCAAGTACAATGCGCTTAGTACATACGCACGAGTTTCCTAAAGTTACACATTTTAAAACATTTGACACTCACTTCATAGCCGTAGTTCCTTCCAGAAAGTAGTCCTGCTCCGCCAATGAGTCCACAAATGACGTTACACACAATTGTGCCGTACAAGTTGGGCATCACCATCACGTCAAATTGATGTGGATTGGAAACAAGTTGCATGCAACAGTTATCAATAATCATGTCGTCGTGCTGAATATCTGGGTAATCCTTAGCCACTTGACGGCATACCTGGAGGAAAAGTCCGTCGGAGGATTTCCTGATGGAAGTAAGTTTTATTAAAAGGCATTAAAAGTGGACATTTCTACTAGATCAAAATTTGAAAGTCAAGAAAATGTGTAAAAAATAGATCATGTCGTAAAGGTATAAATATCTTACATTATATTAGCTTTGTGAATAGTAGTAACTTTCTTTCTACCATGACGTTTAGCGTAATCAAATGCAAATCTGGCCACACGATCAGAGTTATCTCTAGTGACAACTTTCAGACACTCAACCACACCATGAACACTCTGTTTACAAGCACAAGGGAATATTGATATTGAGATTAGTTGCCACTACATATTCAGGGTAAATGAGACTAAGGAATGTTGGTTATGTAAGTAATTAAAAAGAGTTGACTTGAACTACCTCATGTTCCATCATTGCGTATTCGCCTTCCGTATTTTGACGAATAACGGCAATGTCAATATCACGATGACGCGACTGAATACCTTCAAAAGAAGTGCAATGAAGAACGTTGACGAAAAGATCCAGCTCATTACGAAGAGCGACGTTTCTTGACATTACAGTTGGACTGAGACTTCTAGTTTCAATGTTTCCTGGAAAGTTGTAACATTTTTTTTTATAAAATACAAATTCAGACGATTCTAAACCGATATCCTATAATATGACTATAGAAAGTACCCTTCAGCGCAGCTCCATTCCGACGAATGGATGTAATGGCATACTCCAAATCTTCATTACTATCGGAACTGGGATCAATCGGTACCTCTTCAAAATCCACTGGGACACCAGCATAGCGAAAAACTTCCTTCACATAACCCATCAATTCAGGACCAATGCCTCCACCAGGGAGCATGGTCACAGTGTGACGCCCACCATACTTTGCTTTGGGTAGACTCTGAAAATTGTGTCCAGAAACAGCATTATAAAAAATGATGATAATATAGCTTTCTAGATACTGACTAATTATTCGATTTAAACCCTCCAAAATAAATAACACATATCAGCACTAACCTTGTGTAAATGAACACTGGACGCCCATCTAGACTGTTGATGAGATTCCGATCCAATTACAGCACCAGCAAAGGGTCTCGCATAACTACTAAAGCTTCCTGGAAACACCTGACTTTGTGCCAATTTGCACAACTGCAATCGCCCGACCGCTCCAGCCATTATTCTGATTTAGTTATCCCACAAATATTCTTGTACAAAAATCTATATAATAATAATTCAAAGACAAAATACAAACACAGTTAATTTTTACCAAACCACATCGATTCTACACACATTCATCATCATAATCATCATTATAGGTTAAGCAAAAATTCCAAAATTACAACTTCTTCTCACCTGAAGTCTGTACTTTTTCCAACAACAAGTATGAAAATTAAAGCTTGCTCAAATAATTAAAGCCGTCGTTACAGATCACACGCCTCTCGTCCGATTAAATTATACGAGTATACTAATCTCACTTAACAAACTCTAATAATACTTGTGACGAGATATATATCTGATTGCATATAAGCACTTATCACACCTGTGCCCAAAATATCTCTTTAAATATCACGGAATTGGAATTTACTTTCACTTTGGATTTTTAAAGCCTGTGTAATTTAATATCAAAACTTCCAGAACAAAATATGGAACGAACGAATTGTTAGTGTAGTTAGTTTAACAACAAAAATAGGATCACAGGTGAGTTATGTAATAGCTAGAAGAACTGATTGATTTCCTGTCTACTGAGTTGATTGATCATTTCCCAGAGTTGCGAGTAAGTTGTGTTGTGTAAGTTGGCCTTGTGTGCTCTACTTTTTAGCACGTTTGCTAACATGCGAGGGGAGAGAAACGTGAAGAAATCAGATGTGCGGTCGCAGAATTCCCTTGTCCCAATCTCCCAGGCAAGCAGTGAGACAGCCCATGTCTCCCGCATAAAGCGGCCACTCTTCACGCACACTTTCCCATGCCCATCGACTCACAAGTTGAGTGGCAAGCTTTTGGAAAAAAGGTCTCGTTGGTCACTACATTACTCACTCTTCACACTCTCGCACAGCTCACTACACTGACAAAGGTGGTCAGCACCGATTGATTACTTCTCTGGAATTTTCTTAATGATTAGTGATTAGAATCATGAATGTTATATCAGGACAAAGGAAATTGTTAAAAAGTGAGTAGTTATTTCTTCCGTAGCGCTAAACTTGATACGTAATATTGGAGATTACGTGAACAAATTAAATGGACAATTAATTTAAAGTATTTAAATCTAAAGTGTCTAAAAAAAGTTGCACGGTGTGCCTGAGAAAATTAGTGACAGGAGAGTTTAAATTTGAAATAAGTGCAATTAGTAGTTCATATAATATATACGAGTGTGTAGTAAAGTTGGATTCAAAAGTGCTGCTTGCGTGGGTGTAAGATTTTGTGGCAAGGCTGGTCCTTTTAATGGCGAAACAAAAGAAAAACGCTGACGAGACGCCGGAAAGCAATGGAGTGAGCAATGGAGACTCTCTGTACATCTCAGAGTTTGACCGGTCACGGATTGTAGCAAGAAATGAAGGTAATAGTGAATTTATGACTAGTTGTTGATAATAATTGGTTGTATGTGTACATTGAAATGTGCCGGTGGGATGATTAGGTAATGATATAAAAATAATTACTTTTTATTTATGCTGTGATTGTAGATATCCTCTTTCATCCGCTGTCCACGAATGGAGAAAATGTTCTTGGCTGGGTTAGGTCAATTTACGATAGGAAATTATTGAAATGGGAAAGCGAGCTGGAACCGGAACAGGAAATTGATGGCGAGGCAGACTTGACATACCTGAGAGGACTAGACCCGGTGGAATGGAAGGACCAAGATCATTATCGTGTGATAGGGTTGAAACATTTAAGGGAAAGAGCTTCGGAAGATGACATTAAACGATCATGTAAGTGCTTGCGGGCTAAAAGATTGTGTGTATTGATGAATATTTCATTTCAGAACAATTGGAACGATTTTGTATGTATACTTTCTTTTTTATAATTACAGATAGGCTAAGAGTTCTAAAACATCACCCGGATAAACGACAAGCAGCGGGAGAGCAAGTGAATCCTGAAGGAGATTATTTTGCCTGTATAGTAAAAGCTTACGAAATACTATCTAATCCTTCCAAACGGCGCGCTTATGATTCTGTAGATCCTCAATTTGACGATTACACCCCACCAAAATCGGTAAAATCTCCGGAAGAATTTTTCACGGTGCGTTCACTCATTCACTTTACTTAAAAGCTCACTACTTAAATTCATATTGTGTTTGTTTTCACACTATTTTAATGTGATTATTTTGCGTTTATTTCTAGGTGTATGGTAAATGGTTTTCGGTTAATGCTAGATGGTCCAATGAGCAACCCGCTCCTCTACTAGGCAACATGTTTTCTACTCGAACTCAGGTTGATGACTTTTATCAATTTTGGTTTGATTACGATTCGTGGCGAGAGTACTCTTATTTGGATGAAGAGGACAAGGAAAAAGGTCAAAGTCGTGAGGAACGGCGCTGGATAGAGAAACAAAATAAGGCTCAACGTGCCAAACTGAAAAAGGAGGAAATGGCTCGTATTCGGTCCGTTGTAGAGGCTGCTTGGAATATAGATCCACGAATTGAATTATTTAAAGAATTAGATAAACGCGAGAAATACGAAAAGAAACTGGCTCGTCAAAAAGCCGTGCAAGAGCAGAAGGATGAACTGCAAAAGGTTAAATTGGAGGAGGAGCGTAAAATCAAGGAGGAAGCGGAACGCCAACAGGCTGAGGAAAGGGAAAAGGAGGCAGCCGCCAAAAAGATTAAGGAAGCTCAAAAGAAGGTGCTGAAGAAGGAACGAAAAACTTTTCGCACAGTTTGCAAGGCAAACAATTACTACAGCCATGACGAGAAAAGCTCAGTTGAAAACATGGCATCTATGGAGGAGCTTTGTGAAATACTCCAAGTGGACGAGCTGACAAAGTTAAACGAAGCCCTGTCAAGTCTAAGCATACAAGATGGTAAATTGGAATTTGACAAAACTGTGCAGCGCGTCGCCGAGAGAATATCGGAGGAAAAGGCAAAAACCTCGCGGGATGTGTCCGAAAAAGAGACTGAAAACTCACACGGAACTCAGCAGGGAAGAAAGACTGATGACCAGTGGTTTCACGAAGAATTACAATTACTGATCAAAGCTGTCAATCTATTTCCTGCAGGCACGGCACAGAGATGGGAGGTGGTAGCAAACTTTATTAACCAGCATTACTGCGAAAAGAGGAACGGAAAACGGCGGACGGCCAAAGAAGTGCTGGCAAAGGCGAAGGATTTGAATTCTTCCGACTTTTCGAAAAGCAGTTTGAAGGAGGAGGCTAATCAGAAAGCTTATGAGTTCTTTGAAAAAAACATTAAAAACCCGAATAATGCGGTTGTTGTAGAGTCGCCGGAAACTCAGCGGGAGGAAACCGTCAGTGATAAACAAAGCGCGGATGGAGATGGCAAAGTTTGGACCGCCACAGAACAAAAGCTGTTCGAGCAGGCTCTGAAAACGTACCCCTCAACTGCAGGAGATCGCTGGGAAAAGATATCTGAATGCGTACCAGGTAGGTCCAAAAAGGAGTGTATAGCCCGGTATAAAGAACTAGCAGCCCTAGTGAAAGCCAAAAAGATGGCTCAAACGGGTGCTAAGTAAGTAGACGAGGTCAGTCACCCCATCCTTCTTCTCTATTATTCATTAGTGCCCATTTTAAACGATGCACCAATGAATACTTATATTTAACGACCATTTTCGTAAAATTTCAATTTCGTATGCTTGTGTATGTATACAGATCTAATTCGGAGCAATTTAAGGTGAAACCAAACGAGTGAAAACGAGTTATGAACTATAAAAAATAATTTTTGTACACTGACTGAATCCTTGTCAAAACTATTGTCGAGCAGCAGGTTTTTGGAATTTTAGGTGTGAACAAACGTTCAAAACCCCTGCTCATCGTAGCAATCATAGGTTTACCGCAGGTGTTAGTAATTGGTACATTAGGTGCATACAACAACACCAAATGTTACTGTTTTTAACGATTTGTCCTCATTTGAATCGAGATAAAGGTCAGGAATCATATATTATAAAGCTAGCTATATTTAACATCAACAACAACATCAGAAAGGTAGAACGTATACTTTAATTATCGCTTTTATTGACTGACTACTTTAAATCTCTTTTATATGGTTTTACACGATTTTCAATTTTCTCTAAATGATGATATACATTACAATGTACCAACCAGTGATCATTTAGGTTAACGTGCAGAGTGGGAAAATTGCAAGCTTGCAAAAAAGAAAATATAATCATAGCGACCGTGTGTCCGCGTTGTCAATGAACTAGACAATTAGACGACTTTTTAAAACGTTATCAAATTTTAAAAGAAGGCAAAGCAAGCTGTCTGTTAAAGTATATTTTTGATGTTCATCATCAGAAATTGTAATTAAATTACCTATTACAATTCTGAGTGTGTGAGTTATAGCGTTTTTACAACAACGCACTTGACTTTGTTTCGCGTTGGCATGTTCTTCATCAAATGTATTTTTACACCTGAGCTTTCGCCGCTGCTAGCTAAAGAACTAACATGGTCACTTGAAATGAAATTTTGTGATTGTGTTAGCGTAACAAACTTAAATAATTTGGTATTTTGGTATGATTCGGCTACTACTAATTAATTATATACATTTTATGATCAGTAGTCAAGTCAGGAGTAACGCATGTTTGTAATTTTAATAAAATTCTCTTCCAAACTTGCCAACCAACCGTCATCAGTTTTAATTTAGCTCATTTAAGTACCCTTAATAGAGAGAAACAAAAACCTTCCGTTTTAGTATCTCAGTTCACAGTTTTTGCTATTAAATTAATTAAGGTATAATTACATATTATTACTGTATCATAAAAAACATACATTATTTGTAAAGGAAAACGGCTATAATATATATGTTCGCCATTATCCTTATGTTCAAAAATATCACTTGATTAACTTTTTTTTGTAAAATAAACTCGCTGTTGATAAGTAATATTATTATATATTATAGGATAAGAAGAACGAGGCGCACCGTGTACGTCAATCTCTGTATCGGTTCGTCCAAATTTACTATGTACACACGCTGAAATTAAATAATAAATTTTGCGACTGGCGTTCGCACCATTTGAAATGAGAATGAGCATTTAAATCCATGTTCATTAAATTTGTATGAAATGATGCGACAAGCAACATCCGCACCGTTTCCATCACCTAATTACAAAGGATGGGAGGGATAGTTACCGTTAAAATTGTCCGGTAATTTTAACCGATTACTAGTTGTGCAAATTACATAATTACATTATCATAACAAATTGCATATGGGTAGGCATTTTTGGCATCTCTGCCGTTATTGCTGAAATTGGACAAAGATGAGCTTGCCGTTCCGTTGGTTCGGCTCAGTTCGCAAGTGGACACACGACAAGCCCAGGTGATTGAGGTGATCTTGAGACAGCATGTGTTTGCGGCGCGTATCTCGTTATATCATTCTAGGCTAGTAGGCTATCTCGTAAACTGGAACTGGGCATTCCCAATTTGCAATGTGAACTGCCGCATAATAAGATGTAAAGGACAATTAACGGCTGTTGTTGATTTTGTCAACTAAACGACAATTTTAAAAGTGTTAACGTGCATAATGTCAGTAGTTTGATTTTTATTAAACACTCAGACTATTGCTTAAGCAGGGTTGTGAGTGGCGGAAGTAGCGGAGCAGCAGTAGTGATTTGGTGACCACCTTTAAATTTAAAGTTGAAGTCACAAGTTGAGTAAGTTTAGTTGCAACTATTGAACTGGTCACATTGTTTTTTGGTTATCATCACAAGTATGATGAGTGCATAGTGCATACCAGTTTTAGGACGTCCGATATTGTAGAGAAGCGATAATGTTGACTTCTACTTTCTTGTTCCACAATAGGTTATCGGATTGTTAAGTTGAGGAAGGACCTAAAGCTTAACTATGCATCGGGAAACGCTGTCAAGAAGTTTGCTCTACTCTCACAATCTAATTGGGAAGCCAATTGTGACGCTAAACTGCAGAGGTATTGCTTTACACGGAGGTCATGCGAGGACACATGTTTCCAACAACGGCAGCGGTAAGGTTCTGGAGAACTCGCCGGCAAGGCGCTATCACAGGTCGTGGGAAAAGCGTGTTCAATCAATTACTAAATCCGCTGTGGCCGAAGCCGCGGATAAGAACGTGGAGCCTTCTTTGCCAGTGAATGATGGAAAGCTAGTCGCGCCTGTCAAGCTGTTTAACATAAAAGCGAAAGACATCTTGAGCACGCCAGATGAACCCTTGCCCTTTTCACCAAGGAGTATTGAGGATGTCGACAACACATCAGTTGCTAATCGATCACTGTTGGAGTCGAGAATAAATGCTGCGCGCTCTGTAGAGGAATTGCTGAGACTTTCCACCGAGGAGGATTTAACTTTGAAGTTTGCGTGTATGATCATATCTCGTCTGGGAAACTTATCGCAACAAAGGAACGATCCCCGATTAGCTCAAAGCATTCAAAGTGATAAGCGATTTGTAAGGATTTTCAACCAAGTACAGCGTGGAAATCATTCCCAGTTTCCTCACACGTTACTCCAAGCGCTCACCGTAAGTCTAAAAAATTGATGCACAATGAAGAACGATTGAGACATTCACTGAGACATTATGACAATTATGTTATTTAATGTATCTATTTACCTTTCAGGGTCTTCAGAAACTCGGCATGGAAACATCCGTGGAAATTGCAAGTCTGTTGGAAAGGGAGCTGAGCTGGTCCATGCGACGATGTCCTTTGCGTTTCTTGGCTAAATCTGTGCGAATCCTGCATGACAACTCACACTTTAGATCGACTTCGGGCGCTGTTCGTAATGATGACAGTCCAGCGGATCCAGATGTGCTGCAAACGGCGCTACAGGTTTTACACCGACGCTGGATTGAAGCAATCAACGGAAGCGACTTCATTTCTCTGTTTCAAGTTATTGATTTATTGGACGATGAAAGAAAGCTTAAAGTTGAAGAACGGGCAGCAGACATTGCTCATCAGTTTTCACCTCCTGAAATACTAAAGGTAACTTTTAAACTTTAAGTTGGTGACACACCAATAGTTCACAGTTAGTATTTCCATAAACATCCTTTTTCGTCTTTGACAAGATAACTGCTAACCTTATCTTTGAATCGTTGTATTTGCAGATGTTTGTAGTTCTGAGTGGGAAAAAACGGCGACCAACGCCTTTACTTCGTGCGTTATCGTACCATTTTAGTAAATCGGAGCACAAAACTAATGCAAAAGAGGCCATTGAACTGATTTATGCTCTTAATGAGCTTACTTTCGCTGATCCGGTACGAATACGATTCATGCAATCTTCTTTGCACAAAATGGTCTTATCGTGATAATAATTGTTAGGTTTTCTATTTTTGTCCCTAGATTCTAATGAATAGACTGTGCACAGACTTGGCTGAAAATATTCCCAATGTCAAAAATAGTGCTTTAATTAGCTCTTTGATGACCAGTCTCGGGCAAATGAGATATAAGAATAAAGGTGAGATTATCATAATTGCTCTCTTAATTGCTACGTGTTTTTGTTGGAATACTTCCACCCAGCGAGTAATATTTTTTTTAAATATTATTGTTTATATTTGCAGATATTCTTCTAGCAGTCGACGAGTGGATAATGAAGAACCTTAATTCACTCCGTTTGTTTGATTTCGCAGCCTGGCTTCAAGCCAGCGCCACGTTAGATTACCATTCGCCGAATATACCTTCATTTTGTAGTAAAGCCCGTCAGGTCCTGACCCTACCGTCTTCCTCTTGTCCTTCGGAATGGGTTAATATAGTTCATTCATTTGTGTTATTGAACCAATACGACTGCGAAATGCTGGCATCCGTTCTAAATGCAGCTTTTGTGGAAAGCATAGGTATGCACATGTGCGGAAATGTTCCATTTTATCAGCGTCATGTTGACAATTGCCTCTTTTTCATTTAATTGAGATTTTTAAATTTCAGAAAAAGGTGGCGTCAAATCAGCAAAACAAAAGCTAAAACTGCTGAACTTAAATTACATCGCTAGTCAGTGGAAAGCAAAGGAGTACAAAGGAGGCTTCCTTGATGATGCAAAGGTAAAGGAGTGGACTACGAGTTTCGTGTGCAGTTCTGATAGCAAACTTTCAAAACTATTAGTGGACACGTTGGGAACTTTTGTCCCTCCAGCAAAATATTTAACCCTGAATTGTCAAAAGGAAAACGGAGTTTTTGTAGGTAAGACGACAAGACGACGCAGCGCTAGTTTTTCACGTATATTAAATCATGACTCTAATTAATTGTTAATATGTTGACTCCTTGTTTTATATGTGCAGACGCTAGATGCTATTTTGACAGCAAAATGACTCCGATTACCGCAGACGCCGCAAAATCGAAGCCATCGTCTCAAGTCACGCAAGTTGCATTTGTAGTGGAAGGCTACCCTGCCATGTGCCTAGGCCATAAACATCGAACTGGAAGTAGTGCTTTAAATAAGAAAATTTTAGAATCCGAAAACCTAGTAGTAATCACAGTACCATACACCGAATTCGGATACGGTGAGAAGCTAGTAAAACGAGTACAGTATTTAGAGCAAAAAATTAAGGCATGTTCAAATGTTGGGGAGCAGCGTTCCAATTAGTCTTGGATGAATAGCAAATAACGTACTGTTTGTATTTGTTTTAGTCATCTATTTATTTAATATGCACTAAAGTAGCGTCTAGCTTTACAGAAATTGTTGTTACGTCCCTGCTGGAAGTACTATTTAAATATTGTGAAAGCCATAAAAACCGAATAAAGGTAAAGAAAATTTGAGATCAAGAACATGGACGTTTTCTTTGCACTAAATATGATTGCTTACTATGCCTCATTTAAGTCGTTTTTCATGTGATTTTTATTATTCATAATCTACTAATTAAATAAATACTAAACATGAATGAACAAACTTTAAAAAATTAATTCAAATAACTATTTATTAAAATAAATCCATACTCTATCTATTCCTTCGCCAATGACACGATCTGGTATCGTCTCAGGTAAAGAAAATCTACAAGCTGCAACAACACTCCCGGGCCTCATTTCCTGCAGGCACTTTTCTTTGATCTCATCCATCTAGGAAGGAAGATTAAACGTTTAAAAAATATATCACTGAAACTAAATGCGCAGTGGTATAGTATATAGATAATTAAACTTAATGTAATATGAATCTTACCATTGAATCTACTCCAAAAATAACTACATTATCATACGGATTCAAGGATGTCTTAAAGATATCCTTCCGTTGGAAGGTTGCCGTTGAAGACACTCCGTGTCGTATCGCATTCAGTTTTGAAAACCACACGAGCCAAGGGTTCAGTTCAATACCTTTCGCCTTAAAGCCTCGTTTGGCAGCTTCAATTACCTTCAAGAAAATAAAACGTTAGTTAGTCAAAGTGTAAAGAATGCCTAATTAAATACTGTTGTTGACTGTGTACAATCTTAATTGTGACGACACTTACAATTCTTCCATCGCCACTTCCCAAGTCAATTAAACTGCCCGTCCGACCCTTGAGTCCTATAAAAATATTTTCAACTTGTTGGCTTGTCGCAGGAACGTACGGAAGACATACGCGACGCAGCGCCGGTGAGACAAACGGAGCGCATACTGCACTCAACAGCAACGCACTTCCACCTATTATCACACAAAAAAAATCATTTCTTAGTCAATTAAATTTAACTTTAAACAGACTAATTCACCATAAAATCATCTTCAGACATTATACTAACCTGCTATGCCTGCAACAATCAGTCCCAGGTTCTTATTGTTTTTCAGATTTGGTGACGCCGGTGTATTAAAGTCTATCGTGCAATCCTTACACGTGGTCATTGTGCGTGCACTTTACGATTACGACAGTGAATGTCTGACAATTTGAACTCTATTTTCCAAAGTCACCATTCAACGGGGAAAAGGTTAAAGGTGAATTCTTCTGCTGAATTTCTTCTGAAACTGCCTGTCTCACATCTTCTACCTGTCAACGAAATCATCTGCTCTGTTGCTGTGAACAGCACTGCAGTTTGCATTGCAACTTGCAAAAGCAAGCAAATGAAAGCCAGAGCGAAAAAATGTGCACGCACACACGTGCGACTAGTGTTGTTGTTGATTCGGCTCACGGCTCTCTCCACTTGCCTCCTCTAATAATTTACAGTAATAAATTCTTATTGCCATTATTGACAAATGGACTTGGGTTTGAGCATTTGAGCATATTGTTTTTGGCTAGTTTCTAGTTTCTGCAGACTCGTGTTACACTGGAGCTCGTTGGAATTATTGTGATCGCATGTAATTATAATTTGTAATTACAATAATTCCAACAAGCTAGAGTGTAATTGCTACAGTTGACGAATCGTCATACGTGGAAGATAAATGCCCTGGACGCAACTTACTTTAAGTACTCCTTTCCGGCAGCAAGACGACGGGACGCTTATCAAGGTAAGTTCCCGTGCATATTAGAAGTAGAATGTCAAGATTGAGGCGATGTCGCAGCGTCCTTTTTGGTCAGTAGTATTCAGAAGATGGAGGAAAAGAGGTATCAACACGGAATGCCCACGATTGGTTTCCGACTATTTACCAAGAAGCAATCGGATAGACGCGTGTTGACATTGGTCATGGATTAAGGGACCATGGAAGGCGGAAATATATCAGGTCATTTGAAATGGAGGATTATCGGTATGTGATATCTTTAGTTTTTCCTTGTATTGCCATATTATGACATCATTTACTGTATTGTAGCTGACCAAACTTTCGGAGGTAGAATTTAGGGTCAGAGGTGTGCTGGAGACCAGATATTGGCTGGGCGACGTATGCCTAGATATAAAAAAGGAGTCATGGGCCTGAATATAAGCTCATATTATATGTAAGTTTTGACATGAATTCGTTGTATCATTTGGGGTAAAATCGCTATCCGCAAAACCTCGGTCCCGTGTAGTTAAAATGCTCATTTATACTCAGCACAATTAAACATGAATTAATAAATAATTTACAGACTTTCTAAGCATAATATGTTCATTTGCATTTTCAACAGTCTTCGCTTTATGATGAATTTGAACTTTAATCATGAAATCAGTAAAGTAGTTTTATATAAAGTATTTTTTATCTGTCAATGCGCTACATTGAAATCAATCGCATAACTAAATTAGCATATCGTATTAAGTACGTAAGATGAGTAAAGGTATTTAATAAATACATATTTTTTCGGGAAACCATTTTGAAGAAAATAACACGTCAGAAAAGTCAAGCATCGTGAAAACCGCATGTAACTAACTTATCAATCAATAATATATACTATTTTGTCTAAAACCTAACATTTTAAATATATATGCAGATTTAATATAATTCAGAGAATCAAACAAGTCATCATCACTCATCACGACGGCATCATGCAATCCAAGATCCATTCGCCAGTTTTAATATTATTTGCTGTGTTTACGTACGCTTTTGAAATATAGGTCTATTATAGTAGCACCTTAAAGCCTATGCACGCCTAGTAGTTAACGACCAGTATTCATGAATATTGACTACTCCCATAAATGTCAATTATCCTACCACAGTTTTTATTGCACAAGACCCTTCCATTCCATCCAAAAGGTGAGGCGACACATGGATAGACGGAGGGACAACCAAGTAAATAATTATAATCAGGATATAATTAGCACTCAAGCTACGTATGCATATATTGGTTTTAACAATTAAAAGAATTCACCCTGAGACTAAAAACTTTTAAATAAACTTAGTCTATGCTTATCGTAAATATATTACTTATCTGTATATGTCCATAAGATAACAACAACACAATGTACTTTAGTTGTATATAATTTAGATGTTATAGGCATGTACTTCATTAATTCGTCTGCTCATTTGTCGCGTAATTTGTTCGTGGTCAATCTAAACTCTGAACATTCGCGCATCTCTATGTTTTTACATAAATATATATATATTCTATCATGTACTCGTTATTCTCATTTTTGCACACAGGGACTAAAACAGTGACAACAGCAAGTTTAATTAGTAATACGGAAGTATGTATTTCGATACATTTTTTATGATTATCTTATCATCATACGATTCAGTCAGTAGCACTGCCCATTATTGAAATGCATCCTTAATGTTTTGAAATTGACGAATCGCTAGGTCAACGGGGAGATCAAAATTTACTCGGGTTAGCTTGTCCAGGGATCTTAACGCATCCTCGAAGCCTGGATATTCATAAATCATGATTAGTAATTAATGCCGTCATCTTTTAAATGTAATGGCCTAACAAATTTGCTAATACAGTTCATTTAAAAGCTTACCCGTCTGTGCCGTATAACTCCAAGGCTGGTAATACTGCTCAATCAGACCCTGACATCGTACAATCAGCCTCATCCAGGCGACAAGTTTCCGTGAGCTGTTAAAAAATGTCAAAGGTCACATTTACAATTTGCATCTGCTTCAATTCAAAATGAAAATCTGATTTCCTTCAACTTACTTCAAAGCTGCGCACACAAAAGCCTTGAAATGGGATTCAGGACTTCGCTTGTAACGAGTATGGCTACTTATGATGTTGTCTATGGTGCTCAGTAGCAACTGAAAGTGAAAGGAATGAAGAGGCCCTTTTCACTTTCACCTTTCTTTTATATTTATTTTCTAAAGAAAATATTTTAAATATATGTATTATTACCGTACCTGTTTGTTTGTTATCGCAGTTGAACCAACAATTTCTAAACCAAAGCTTTGTGATAATCGACGGGCTGGAGTGGCGTTGTACTTTTCACCGTTTTTAATTTCATAATACTTAAGTATTAGATCCCAAGCAGAGAGAAAGCCACTTCCGGCCGAGCTTCTAGACGGGAAACAGTTTACAAACGGGACCAGACTTTGGCTTTGGCCGACCTAAAAATTGATGAACATTAGCAGTTAGATGGGGATTGAAGTCTTTAGTTTCATGACTTTTAGTAATTGTGTGCTTACATGCATGAGGCCGTGTTCAAGTAGATTAGCCAGGGCAGCGGCTAAATCTTTCCTGACGGCAGAGGTCAATGCTTGATTGCAGAGAATGGAAGGAGAGTCTTCACAATCGGAAGTATAGTCACTATCCGCAGGAGTATCTGATTGTACCGCTAGTCCATATACTCGGGTAATGGCGATTTCAAGACCGGCTCTGAGATCACTGTAAAGATAATAATGAATGCAATTAACTGATTCATTAAAAATATGCCGTTTTAATTTCCATATTATATTAACGAGTTTGCCACTTACCCATAATGATTCCCTTTGGCACTCTTTTTAAGAGCATTCATGTGGAAGTGGTTGGAGGAACAGCCAAATTGTGCCACAGCAAACATTTGAATTAAAGTAAGTGCTTTCTTCATCATTTGAATCGTCTTTGCACGCAGCTAAAATTCAACAATTTCCATTTAAATTTTGAACCTGACAATTTCAACACACAATGATATTCATCTCGCTATATGGTAACAAGTTGTTGTAAATTACCTCTTCCTCATGACCTATATCCGAGTGTGTGAAATGCTTGGCGTCTTTGCTTTTGGAACATGTACATTTTTTCGTATCCATTGAGGTCTCGCCGTGTAAATACTGAATGAATCTTTCCAAATCTGTTATTTGCGTCTTTAATTGATCCACAAGCTGCTCCTTCATCTTCAATGGACTAACAATCTAGACACAATAATTAAGCGTGATAATATTTAAAGCATGTAACGAAGTAAAATAAGCCGCATGCATGTTCGTTGATCCTTTTACCTCGCTAATGGCTTGATCAACTTGCATCCTCAAATCTTGATCACTGAGTTTTTCCAGCTCGTCCACGTTCAAATTCAATCGAGTTTTTAATTGCTCTGCCAATTTAATGTTCCCAAATCAAGATTTCATTCATTCATTCTGTCACTAAATTGTTAAATTGACTCTTTGGTGATACGTACCAACAACGATTTTATGCCTTTCCAAGAGGACGCTTTGGGGTAGGCCGGCGTCACCCGTTTGATAAGCGTACGACTCAAGCTCCTCCAGTTGTCCCTTGAGTTGTGTAATCAGATCCTTTTGCTTTTCTCGCTGAATTCTCATTTTCTCCTTGATATCATCAATTTTACAGGGACCCTCCCCGGAGCTCAAATGTTCCGTCACTGCAGACGGGATACCTCGGAACGTGAATTCCTCCAAGTCCTTCAGCAACGCCTCTTTCTCCTCTTCTGGCGCTACAACTATTTGTTGTACTCTGAACTGGACCTGGGCAAAGTGAGTGGTCAGTGCTAAAAGTGCCGACGTTAGTTCCTCTTGGTCGTCCCTCATCTTCTTTAATTCTGTGGGATCCAGTTCCCTGTAGAGAGAGAAACCAATGACTTTGTAGTGAATGTCCCAAATTTTCATGAATAAGCACTTTCAATCATAGATTTAATTTACTTTTCCTCCGAGGATCCACCATTGGAGTAGTCCTTATCCGTATCATTGGCCCCAAGGGGTGCCCAGCGTTCTGGCCGCCCCTTCATTCCTTCGTCCCATGCAGCCCAATCCTCCTCATCCTCCACGTCTCCATCCACGTCGGGTTCATCAGAATGCCCTCCACTGGCACTGCAGTCCTCCCGATCATCAAACGAACTGTCTACTTCACTACTAGCCATCTCACTTTCTCCTTTACTCATTTAAATTTTAATACTTTTTACAAACGACACCACCAAAGTTTCAATCAGAATATTATAATAACTATGTAGTATGTCGTACGCTAAGCACTAACTGGAACACATTTTTATTTATGTAAATATTTCCTGTATGCACTTCATGAAAAAAACGAAAACTAAATTACTTTTATTTATATTGAATTTTTGCTTTCTTCACAACACTTAAAATATTCCTGGACAATTGCACTGATGACTGTATGTATAGATACTGTATGTACTTTACTGGATAAAAAATATTTAATTTGTTTCCAAAATGGAAGTATGTATGTAGTAGCTGATATGAACCGTATTATTTTTTTCAATTAAAACTAAATATGTTTAAGACCAACAATGGAAGTGAACATACGAGGCTTCAACGGATAATAATATGTTATATATGGAACAAGGCTATCATGATCACTTTGGAAGAAGAAAAATCGGGGATTACAACGCGACTCGTTTCCAGGATTCCAGACAAGATCAAGAGTGAGTGTGTGGGGGAAATAAAGGCAGCTGACGAAAGTTATCAATGGACGTCAGAGAGAGAGATTGCGATGAGCCACAACACTTTCCCTATTTTCTCTCATCATATCAAGTTTCTCCAGTCAGTATAGTACGGAGAAAACGGTACTAAGTAAACTGCATATGGTGTGTGGTGTGATGATGTTGGTAACTGGTAACGGTATAAAAAAACCTCTAGTTTCTGTTCGTCTTGACGAGGCAGCATGCATGCATATTCCTATAATAACACGCAGCTATTATTATACTGCCACTGCATGAATGGGGCTTGGGGCTTTTCTCTCTTCCCTTTTGACAACATGGACAAGGTGAAAGCATGGAGAGTATATTTTCTTGCAAATTGTGTGGGCAGGGAAAAAGAAAAGAAAGAAAGTACAAGTTTCGGGGAAAGTTTTGTCTTTTGTAGCGGCGGTGGACGTAGTATTGCAGAGAGCAAGGGGTGCGTGCGTAGGTGCAAGGGGCACCTCTCCTCCTCCTTATATTACTACTACTACTAACACTACCACAGCTCTGAATATTCATCATGCTCAAAACCCGACAATAATAATCTAAAATTCATACTCCTAAAAACTGAAATCTAAAATGCACAGACACAATACTAAAGTATGTACAAGTAATCGGCTTGCGGTGGTAGAGGTGGTGGTGGTGGGGGCAAGATTCGTTGTCCTGTTATGTAAATGTAGTAGTACATGATAACATGAAGTTGGTCGGTTGGTATTACCAACTTGGTAATAGTGAGTTATAAATAAAACGTGTATGAAAATTTGTAGTCAGGAAATAACACGAGACGTATACGAGTATTTTTTTGTGCTAGCGCTATTATTACTTATTACTTACCTACTTACAAACTGCCAACGACTATAGGAACCCGATCGTCGTCATCAAATTCAGTTTGGTATGTAATGTTCAATGGGGAAAGGTTCTAATTGGGAGTGACTGAGGGAGTATCATGGAAAATGTTATAAAAGCAGGAGTCTTTTTTAGACATGTAACAACAGTTTAATATAAAAAATGTATGTTTTTCTCCATGTCGTACAAATTCATAATATGAGCATGACGTATGACGTTGATCGTGATCGGATTGGACACAATTGACTATAAACGCCGTATTGATGAAAAACTGGCGTATGTGTGCATTGCATTGTCATGTTTCTCATGCATATTGTCCAAAATTATTATGTCTTTGTAGAAGGCATATTATGACAAGCTTGTTAGAAAGATGGATTGGTAGATCATTAGATGAAAATGAACTCATGTGGTAATGTGAAAGCGTTAGAAGGAAAGGGGATATATGTAGTCGGCTTTTAAAACCACGCTGCCTTGTTGGGTATTGTAGCAAGCAGCTCTCTGGAATAAAATAATCCATCATTATCACCCTGTCATGTAGTATGTAATACCCAATTTATCTTTTTTTATCCTTTTTGTAAGTAAGAACAGACTTTAATTAATATGCAGCATGACGATGATGATAATGACATATAAGAATGGTTAGTTGGGATTTTTTTTGTACGTAAAGCTCGACTCGTCCACGCACAAATGGTGGAATGGAACAAGACGTCATAGCCCCATCATCGCCACCAGACCACATCCTCACGAAACGGATCGATAACTGGAGTGGAGTGGTGGCTTCCTTTTTTCGCTGCTGCATACTTTCCTTTTTTCGTCTCAAATTGTGTGTGTTTGGGGATACTGTGTACCACGTCTCCGGCGGCTTGTCATGTAGCAAATAAATAAAAAATCCACAGGAATACAATGCAGTGCAGACACTTGTGTAAAGATTTGCTTGCAGGAGTAAATCCAGCAAAAAATGAAGCTTCTTTTTTGCATCTTTCCTGCCTTGGATGTCGATTGAATGACATCTCATGAATGCATGCGCCATGCCCAAACTAGTGGACATATTTCGGCTATATTTGTGTATATATATAGTATATAGAATAGATATAAAATTTCATATTATGTGTATTTTGTAGCAAATTGTTGTTGTATCAGTAGCGATTTTATTGTTTCAGATAAAATTGTTAAAAGTACCAAACAATCACAGTAAATGTATATAGACAAATACAAATAAGAACACCAAATAACATCCACTTCGATGTTTTTAGCAATATGCAACATGAACAATTAAGAACACACTGATAATATTGTTTGGAAATATGCAATTGCATCTCAGGCTCCTTTTTGATTTGTTTTTTTTTCTTTGAGCTGCATTGCATGTTACAATATCATTAACATTTTGTTGATTGATTTTATGATAATAATACATAGTTAAAACATGTAAAAAATTCATTTGTAGTACGGTAATAAGAAGTATAAAGAAAGGACGGGCTGTTCAAGAATGTCAGCAAAACTTTGAAATGCAATAGCTTGGCAGTAATGCACAAATTCATATGTACTTATCTTGTTATTATTACTATATACTTTTAAGTACGTCAACAGTTAAAATATTACATATATATTTATATATATATTATATTATAGAACATTTTCTTAAATATTAAGTACAATTTCCATATAAATCTCACGTATGATTATTTACACATCAGGAATTTTTCGGATTGACCATAGTAATTTCATCACTGAAGATGGGAAGATTAACACATTTCATCTTATCATCTTAACTGCCCTTATACAATCTGCATTGAGAAGATTATAATATGTAGAGGAAGATAGAAGTAATGGAACAGGTTATCTATGTGAAAGCAAATGTAGGTAGGTAGGTTTTATGAGAATTTGATTGAACTAGAGGTCGCTAAATTTTCATATAACAAAACAATATAAAAAATACAGACGCAAGCATAGATAGCTGCAAGTGATGAGTATTTTTCAAAATTTTAGTAAAGGAACAAAGGAAGGAGCAATAATTTTTGATTTTTTTCGCAATGCAGGTGAAAATGCAAAATTTACATATTGACAAGTTTTGACTTTGACGAAGCCGAGTGCGTTCTCCCAGGGAATATCCCTCTGCTTTTCATGTAGCCTGTCACTTGATCTGGAATTTCTGCAAGAACCTCTTGCGCCAGCTTTGCCTGAGCTACCTTATGAGTTGAGTCATTAGGCGTCGCCCAATTTGCACTAGGATGTGGGGGTGGAACTGCACCTGGTGTTGGAGCTGATGCATATCCCGGACCAACTGTTGATGCCATCCATGAGTAGGCATCTCGATACGGTACAAACTGTACAATGTCTATTTTTACCACGCAATAATACATCACACTGAATTAATGAATACCGCATCTTTAAATACAAAACTAAAGCTGCTCATGAGGAAAATAAGTAGTATCATTTCACCTCTAGCTGCATATCTCCCGTTGAATGAGATTCGAACAGCGTCACCATCTAGTTCTTCCATGGCTGTATAGTCGGCTCCACCCACTAAAAAGTGACGGCTAACGTAATTACACCCATATTGACATATTCACATGCTTGCCAAAACTTTCACCGAAACCGGAAGCATACCAAAATGTAGCACGAGGGAGAGAAAAGAAAGACAACTTACCGCCAACAATGATGATGGACATTGGCAATGTGGCAGCATTGACTATGGCCTGTTAATATTTAATTGAATATCGTTAAAAACCCATCGCATATTGCTTTCATGTATACCAAGACGTGTACATGATGCTTCGAAAAGCGTTTAAAGTCTACACAATTTACTCACTTCTTTCGTATTCGGCATATCAGTAATGATACCGTCAGTAATAATTAGCAGGATGTAATAATGCTCTCCGTTTTGACTTTGAGCAGCCATTTGAGCTACATGATTAATTATCGGGCTGAAACATGTTGGTCCGTACATCTACGAGTGATACCACACACATGCCATATATAAAGCAAAATTATACTACGACTATTTGTAAAAGAGAAAGCAGTTGTCAATAAACTTTTATAGCGGTGCGTATTGTCTACGGTAATTTCATGAAATTGCAAACTAACCTGAACTTGTCTAATACAATTGCTGTAAATGCAAATGTTAATACAGACACATGAGATATATGTATATACACTAATATTTACTTTTAGATTACGAGTGTACGACATGGGTAAATATTTGCAAAACATAAATCTCACCGATACGCTTCCATCACTCCAGGTATTCCAAAGCAATGCGGGGATTGTGTCAGGGTAACGTAGAAGTTGTGAGAGACTGCTCCCAGAGGAGGTATTCGGGCCCCAAAACCATAGACAGGAAACATTTTTCCTGAATCATAGTCCTGAATGATTGTACCTACTGCTTGAATAGCTTGTTCGTAAGGATTAGGGTTAGAGGGGCTATCTGAGAAAAAGTGAAGGGATGAAGGGTCACTGGGATCACCATTAGAAGCTAAGAGAAAGTAAAAAGAAAAATGTATACCGATTTTACTGTTTATCTTTTCGGGCATTCATAATTTGCTTTTTGCAGCAATTAATAGTGGAAATATATGTATTAATTAATAGAAACTTACAGGTAAAGTCAATTGCGAAACATGAATGGATTTGTGTGCCATTCTGAATGTAGTCCAAAAATGTGTAAATTGGTTTGATCTGACACTGAAGAACAAGAAGAGTCGAGTTGCTTTCCCTTCCATCCTTCTGAAGAAGTCGAATTCCGCCAGTGCCCAGCTCCGTCAATTGGTTCAGGTTTGTACTGCAGTGGCCAAGGAAGCGATTGTTGCCGTTGAATTGCACTTCGTGGACTTCGACCTTCAACATCCTGTCTTTATCACCGTTACATAGACTACGAACAGAAATGGTGATGGGAAGCCATGTTGGATTTCGGCTAGAGATCTTCTCACTCCTGTGAACCACCACACTTTTGCCTGCGTCATTTAACTTTGAGATGGTGTATTGCACCGCAGGGCTAAATATGCAGCAGGTCGTCGTTCCAATCTCGCTTCCACCAAACTTGATGGTCACTTCGTCTTTCAATGATGCCAGCTCTTCTGCCAAAAGTATAATTGATCCCGCGTCTATCTCCTTACCATCCTTGGTGGTTTCAGTGACGTAAGGATTAGGATTTAAAGGTAAAGTTAAGCCTTGCGAGCCAGCGGCCACAATGTGCGCCAGTGTACATTCGAGAAAGCCCAGAAAGTCGTGGTCAGCCAACAAATTTGATGGGCTGTCAATGTCGTAAAGCTCAAATCTCAAAGGCTGCTGCTCTTCAAAACGGTATTCCATCGTTACCTGCATCATGATAGATAAGCGACAACGTATGCATTTAGTAGCGGTGGCGGATGGCTGTTGTCAATGTCGACAGTTGGAGTAGTAGCACCTAAAGTGCTTACTTACCTTGGTAGCAAAGTCAGGATTGAGGGTGTCTTTAATGGTCTCGGTTCTCAGCAGCTCTACAAAGTGATTGGTCCCTCGGGGTTTATGGTACACGACACACATGGGGTCGGATTTGGACAAAATGTCCTTGTCCAGCAGCTTCCTATGAAGGGATTGTGATAATTTCAGTAGCGTCATTTATTGGGATATACCGGTCAGTATATTTAGAATTTTAATTATTGTGCTGAAATGATTGTACATGCTAATTTTTTATAATTCTTAATTTTACCTGCATGAAATCGAAATCTCGACGGTTGACGTCGGTGCAGCGGCCGTGCCGGGATTGAATGTGCCTTGCATATCCATTTTTATGCTTTACGGTATAATCGCAACGATACGACCACTAACTTTGTGAGTTATTTTGAAAATGTTGAAAATTTTAGGCTTTTAACGACGAAACTTTCATTAGATCACTACTAGCATGTCGCCATTAACATTGTAGGTAAGTGCACTCAAGTCGAATAGTGTAATAAAAAGCACTGGGATTAAACTGATTTGATTGTCAAGCTTAAAAGCATAATAGGAACTCGTTTGACTTGTTGTCCCGCTTGCGGTTATCATTCATGGATCGCGACGACGCGACGATAAAGTTGTGTGTGATGATGAGCTATATGACGCGTAGTGAAGTGAACAAAGAGTTAAATCCTACTGTGCATTTTTATATTCCTTTTTCGCCTGTCATCATACAGCTTTCACTTGGTCCTCCTGTTTGCACTGTCCACCCACCTCATAACGTTTTCGGGATAATAATATCTCAATCAGCCCCGTTCAAAATGAATATGTAAAGTAAGATGAGTATTTTTATGTGTTCACACGCGTTACTCGAGCATGTATAATAGGCATACAGGTGTGTTGGTTGTGTAGAATAGAATGCGACCTGTCTCGCAAGATATATATTGATAGCTTGTTCTCGTGCTTCCTACCACTAAAATTCTCATAAAAGGTATAACATCTATCTACATGGCTTCATATCACCTTTCACCACCACCCAACTTTCACTGCCTTTCCCTATCTATCTCACCACACAAACTACATCACAATTTTTGCACGCCAGCAAATATTTACTTTTCTCTCCTAATTTCCCCCAAAAATATGCTCACAATAGTAATTTGGTAACTGTAACAAACGATTTATTTATAGCTTTCACTTGTGGAGAGGAAGACTATTTTAAGCGCATCGACGCACATACAGATAAAAAACAGTTACAGAAGACCTTTGTTCATATTATTTATTTCAGGAAGAAAGCTATAAGCTGCTCTACATTCTAAAAATACCAGCCAAACTACGTACGTCAGTTCACTGACTAATTTTGTTTGAAAAATGTAAATAACAGGTATAATATTTAAGTTTGAAAGAGCTTGTTCTAATATTACGACTCGAATGACTTACAATTCGCCATTTGCTATTTAACGAGGAGAAGAATAATAAACGTTTCGCCTCGCTTAACAAAACTGTTGTGACAAGCTGCACATCAAACAGCATGTTATTTCGTATCGCACATAGAAAACAACAAGCTTTATTGGAGGAAACATATACCTAGGTTGTTAGAGGAGAGGTGATCTCTATAGTGATCATAAAATGAAAATGTTCATAGTGTCATAGTCATAGTCACAGGACTTTTTTGCGTTTGCTCGCAGAAAATGTGTACCCGACCCAACCAACATGATATATTATAACATTCGGTGAGCATATAACTAGTTTGGTTTTGGCCACCTTGTTACAGCAAACACTTAATTATATATGTATATTAATGTAGGTAATATGCTTTAGAAATGCTTTACTTCGTACTAGTCGCGTACGTGGTACGTGGAAACGTGGACGAGATCTCTGCTTCTCCGTATTTTCATTATGACGGCATATTCAATATTAAGCATTAAGTATGTACGGAACTAAAAAACAAGCATATTATTTTCTCATGAGTAGTAGTAGATGTAGATGTAGTAGTAGTATTATAAATAGTAAAATGTGTAACAACAACACTCTAACGTCTACTTCTACTAGCGTGGTAGAGAAAGGGAAATGACTGCGTGCCATGCCATATGGCAATAACATCGCTGTATTGATTCCGCAAATATTCGCGTCAAGCTGCCTGTTGCAGTCTTCTTGGTTGGTCGGGTCGAGCAGAAAACAGAGATCCATTCCATGATACGCTTTTCTTGTCGTGTGAGAATGTGTGTGTGAGCTTGTGTGAGGTTTGCATGGTGAATTTTTTACTGATGTGATATGTAAAGTAGATGCATTGTAGATATGGCAATGGCATTTATCTCGACAAAAGAGGCGTATTTAGTTTTGAGTGAGCAGTAATTTCACCAAGTATAGTGGTTTCTCCATATTATCCACTTTATTTTATACTTTCAGTTAACATGACTGTTATAATAACACGACGCTGGATATGGCAGAGCAATTGCTCAGTATATGCCGCTTCCGCACGCTATCGTTTCGGAATTTGGAATTGCTTTCACTACTGCTCCAGCAAGGAAGCTCATTAGTGGGGAATTTTACTACTGCATCTTCTCATGACTTGTGTTTTGAGGGAATTTGAGGAGCATGATCATGAAAAGGGTTCAACAAGTTCCTGGTCAGTTGATGGCATAGCAAAAAGTCATTAAATGAGGCATTTATTCTGCTGAGGTCTGACTTACTGAGAAATGATACTAATTGATGATGGCATGGTATTGCATGACACGATCGGGATGAACAAAACGAAATAAATTCATTAATACGCTTGGTTGGGTGCAGCTTAATGAAGGTTAGATAATAATTAGAGCAACACTTTACTGCGTTGTTGTCTCGTCGCTTGGAATAATCATCATTTTTGTAAAATGACACATCATGAAATATTAGAAAAACAAGTTTGTTTAAACTAGATAATAGAGCAAACAATAAGTTAAAATAATATTTTGTCCCAATTACTCATAAGTTTTTCCTAGTTTCATATAAAAATTTATTCTGACTGTAGCATGATGTTTTATAATAAAAAGCTAACAATTACTTTTTGTCGTGATTGAAAAACATTCTGTTTTAAAAAGTTGCAGCTAGAGTCAACGTATTATCGTATAAACTAAATTGCATAATATTTTGTTAGCAACAGAAGAGGTGTCACTAATACAAAACCGTGTAGGTAGCCTCACGGGAAATTATAAATGGAAACCATTTAAAACTTAACTGAACTTAGTTAAAAACACTGTTATCTAATCACCAAAAAATACAATTAACACATCTACGAATATTGGGTTTTTAACAACACAGCTCCTAATTCTAACATATCTTTACATTTTACAAGTTTTTCAAGAAATCCCGTAATATAATATAACTAATTTACTACTGGGAGGACGATGACGTCCCGATTCTTCGTAGACTGAGAGCGTTCAACTTAAAAATTGGAACAGATAAAATAATAATAAGCTTAACATTACTTCACACCTGCAGCAAAATTCAGTTGTAACTCATTTAAAAAGAGAAAAATATACAATTTTTTGTTCAACATTATTACAATTATGCTGATCATCCGTCCTTGTACAGTTTTGATTCTAATTTTGCCTGTAATTGCATAAGTTGTCTTCGGGCTTCGCATTCCGGAAAGTTGGACAATTCGTAGTATTGCGGAGCAATCTGAAGGAGCCACTGCGGCTTAATGTCAGTCACTGTCCTTATGTAATTCTTTGTCGTTAACACGAACTCGTTATACAAAACCCACTGCGGTTTATGGTCCAAACAAGTTGACGGGTGAAGTTGAACTGTTTGGTTATCCTTAATTGTCAGGTAATGTCCACTTCTCTCCAAATGCGCGACCTATAAAATCATCAATAAGCAATAGCAAATTAACGTCACAATCCAAACTCAGAATGATGGAAATATATCGTGTATATATTTTAAATATTACAAGAGATGCTCACCTGCATAAAGAACCCTGAAATGAGAGCTTTCCTGATATTTATGTAGTAATCCCTGGAACTGAAATCCGTAGAAGTTCGAGCTAAATTAAATCTATCCATAATTCTTGATAACTGTTGGCGAACATTGTCGGCAGATTTTAAGCTTCTGTAGTTGATGAAGTTATCGTAACACCATTGAGGATCTTCCATATCTATAACAGATAATTAAAAACATGTTTAGCTTTCAATTCAGCAGAACATCCATCAAAATTCACTTGCTTTGTCGATAAGTAATTAAAATCTTACTTTGCTTGAATGCATGATACACGTTTAGTAGAGTGAGGTGATCTCCGTCAATATGTGCAAATCTTGTCTTCGCATCATCTGCCGCCTTCTTTGTCTCGTTTGGTCGCACAAAACATTGCGGTACTAAAGGAAATTGAATAATAAATATCACAGCATGAGTACATATTACTTTTCATTTCATCTTGAGAGAAGATAATCGGTCAGCACTTAACAAGTACTTTCACTTTATGATACTTACCAGATAGCATAGCAGTAATAGACAAAATTTCGTTCGAGCAGTTGTATTCACAGGAAGATATAAGAAGTTTTGAAAGTTGTGGATCTAGAGGAAATTCAGCCATCATCGCTCCCAACTCGGTTAGATTACCATCGTCGTCCAGTGCTGCTAAATAGTTCAACAACTCCAGGGCTCGCATCAATGTTTCAGGTGCTGGGGGATCCATGAAATCAAAATGGACAAGGTCATCAATTCCGAGCTTCTTTAAGTTCAGCACGACAGATCCCAAATTTGACCTCAGGATTTCTGGATAAGTGTTTTCTTGCATTTCTTGCTTGAACGCCTTTTCCGTGTACAATCTGTAAAATAGTTACAAATGAAATGGTTAAGTATATTCACATTCCGTAAGAATTACACTAATGTTTCTATCCACAATGTCTAATAGTCAATGTATATTTACCTGAAGCATTTTCCTGGCCTGGTTCGACCGGCACGACCAGCTCTTTGCTGCGCTGACGCCTTACTGATAGGGGAAACTAAAAGAGACTCGACACGAATTCTAGGATTATAAACCTTCTGCTTCGCAAAGCCAGGGTCAATCACGAACACGACACCGTCAATAGTAAGGGAAGTTTCAGCGATGTTAGTTGATACGACCACCTAAACAGGGAGTAATTAAAATATATTATAATTTAATTAAAAAGTACTTGACAAGTTAAACACATCAGAATAATATCACATAAAACATTTCGTTTGCATACCTTTCGTCCAATTGCACCGTTAGCTCGTTTCGGAGGTGCTTGTTCGAAAATTCTTTGTTGAAGATGTGGAGGCAAAGTCGAGTACAATGGTATACATTTTAACTCCCCCACATCGGGACCCAAATTATCTATTTCACGTTTAATTCTTTTACAGGCCTCTTCTATTTCTTCTTGCCCAGTTAAAAATAGTAATATATCGCCGTCAATTTCTTCGCACATATGTATTTGCACTACAGTTCGTATAGAAGCTTCCAAGTAGTCACGTTCAGGTTCTGGAGTGTAGAATATTTCGACTGGGTGAGTACGCCCAGGAACGTTCATCAGTGGAGCATTATCAAAATATTGCTGTAAAAATAAAACAATACCAGGTAAGTACATGACATCTCTTTTATCTTTCATCTTTTATCTCTTAGTTTTCCGTCGCATACCTGAAACTTTCCAGCGTCTAATGTGGCAGACATGATAACCAATTTTAGATCTTTGCGTTGTTTTGTCACTTCCTTCAGGACACCCATTAGAATGTCTGTTGCTAACGTCCTTTCGTGAGCCTCGTCCAGTATAATTACTTGATAGCCATCCATCATGGGATCCGACATTCCTTCTCTCAGCAACATACCGTCTGTCATGTACCTATTCAGTGTAACCGATAATTATTAATAGATGTCTTTATCGTCATGATTCAAACATTAATTACATGTAAAAACTACAATAAATCAAAATTCCAAACGTACTTAAGTATTGTTTTTGGCGAGGAGCAATCCTCAAACCTAATACTGTAACCAACTTCATTTCCCAGTGCCACGTCCATTTCTTCAGACACGCGCTGGGCCACCGACATCGCCGCCACCCTTCTTGGCTGTGTACACGAAACACCTCGACTTCCCATTGATCGGGCGAATTCCACACACCATTGCGGGATTTGTGTGGTTTTCCCACTTCCAGTTTCACCCACCAACACAATTGTTTGAAACTTTTGCATCAGTTCCATGAATTTATCCTTATACTCCCATACTGGAAGTTGTTTCCGCTTTTTCAGCAGCTCAAAGTAACGTGGCGTATACACAATTCCTGAGTACGGATTTACTTGAGGGGCTTTCACCGCAGCGACTGCAAGGCTGTTTTCTTCATCTTTCCTCCTGATAAAGTAAAAAAAATGCAAAAAGGTTTTAACATTTTAACATATGAACGAAGTTCTACCATCACCATTACAACAATTGATAATAATTATAGTTAATTATACAATAAAACTTGTTAGTACAACACTTACGGCTTCTTAGCACTGCTGGAAGTTTCAGGAACATCCAACCTTGGCCTTCGTGACATTTTGGCGCGGTGCTCAGCAGGTTAATATCCCAAAAGATATGCTTCCTTCTATTGGTAACAATGTTCACGCACTTGTATTAATCCGGTATAAAAACGTACTCCCCAAATCTGTAGTAAAATAATTAACAAATTACACAAATTAATGAAAACCGGTCAAACTAAATAATGCAGCATTTCCACAAAAGACAGAATGTGACCACGACTGACACAGAAATATTCTTAACACAATCAAGAAGAGCAAAGTATGTAAAGTAAATGATTTTACATTGACGCCAATCAACGTTTGCACTCTCAGCTGGCTATTAGATGGACAACCAAACGTTACACTTATTTATCATTAAAAGCCTTTGCAAAGCGCCTCACGTGCGTGCGTCATCACAAAATTTGCACGTCTTTTTTTACAAATCTCTATAAACGTCTTGCAAACTGAACGACTGAATATTTTGACAACACCAAAAACCTATTTGTTGTAGTTCTACAACAACCAACGACAACAGCAAAAAAAATTGCTTTACTTGCACATACTTTTTTTCATTTTTTTATGTAGGTGACAATATAACACTTTATCCTTAATAAACTTACCAGGTAAACTGCTGCCGACGAGACAAGAGTGCGTAGCACAAGTAGACAGGCCAGTTGTATAAAGGAATTTAATTGCTCACTTAATTATAATAAATTATAACGACACTTCCGCAAAAAAAAACACCGAAAAAGGACTTGTACTTTTGTACAACAAGACATCAAACTAAACGCATTGGTTTTTTGTCTGTGTGCTGCTGTACAACCGAGAGAGATTTTTTTTAGCTTGCCACCACAAACGCAAGCCAGCAGCGGAGAGAGAGAGAGATTAGTTGTGTGAGTGTGTAAAAAGGCAAGTTGGTTAAACTGAAACGTTCACACAGGCAGATAGACAGAGATAGAGAGAGGCACGCTAACCCGACTAGAGTAACCCGACGAATCGGACTCTATGCCAGCAGCTCATATGTATGCTTGACAAGCATGGATACTTTTTTAGATGGCAAGAGAGAGGAGGAAATACAAGGTATACATCGTCAAAAAGCGATATAAGCATTTCATTCATATTAAAAATGATGTAAGAAATTATTAAAGAGAGGAGATAGAGCTCTCTGCTGCTCTCGTTTTCACACTCTTTTCATTAGACTTTAGTAGACTCATGTCAAACACACGTAAACCGAACAAGAAACCAGCGCACACCGTCTCCGTCAATGCGCTGCTGTGCCGTACTTGTGTGGTCAAGCTCTCTGGATGCAGCATGGCAAATTGTACATCTCTCAGGCTTGATGGGGCAAAGTGACACGTGTATTTTTAGTAGGTATGAAAAAAGGGTTAATTGACTGGGTGGTCTTTTGGCCTGTGTTGAGGAAAGGGTTAATTGGGGAAGTGTGAGACAAGTTGTGTAAATGCGCCAAGTGTATTTCATCTCATGAGAAAAAAAACACTGGTCTGCCTCTGCTGCTGTTGTGCACATTGTTAGACAAAAAGCAAAGGCCATGTGGACTTGTCTTATTTGAGGACTGAGGAGTTTGCTAAACCAAAAGACTTTAAAAAAATATAGTTGTAGTTAATTGGTAGTATTAGTGGAGTGGAACTAACGTTGATATCACTGACGCCTGTGCTGTTGCTGTAAGCACAAGTCACTGGCTTTTTAAAAGGAGGATTAAATTGTGAATCAATTAAAATGAAACAGTTTCACGAAATGGGTTTAGACGATCGCCTCTTGAAGGTAAGAAAACTAATTAAATGCGGAGTACATTTGTTTTAAATGTTACTAGTTGCAAATGCAAAGGTTTATTGTTAGTTATCTGGTTTTATGTATGATAAAATACTGTTTGGAATTCTAGGCTGTCGCTAAACTCGCTTGGAAAGAACCGACTTTGATCCAGGAAAAGGCAATTCCACTGATCCTGGAAGGGAAGGACGTACTTGCAAGGGCTCGGACGGGTTCCGGGAAAACTGGAGCATTTTGTCTGCCGACCCTTCAACGGATTCTGGACATCAAAGCGTCGGCTCGAGAGCAAGCTATACGCGCTGTGATTCTTGCACCCAGCAAGGAACTGTGTCATCAGATCTCCAGCAATTTCCAGCAGCTCGCGGCGTTCTGTACCAGGGACATTAAGGTCATTGACATTTCCGCACAGAATGACATCAACTCTGTCAAGTCGGTGTTGAATGAGAAACCGGACGTTGTGGTGAGCACACCCACGAGGATTTTGACGCATCTTACTGGAAAGACGCTCGACTTGAAGGAATCGCTCGAGATACTGATCATTGATGAAGCGGATCTCGTGTTTTCATTTGGATTTGAGGATGACTTGAAGAAGTTGATGGGGTTCTTACCGAAAATGCACCAGTCTGTTCTTTCCAGCGCTACGCTGTCGGAAGACGTGCTGGAGCTTAAAAAATTGGTACTGCATAATCCGGTGGTGTTGAAACTTCAGGAGCCACTAATCCCACCGTCATGTCAACTTGCGCATTATGTTATCAGGGTGAGTATATTTTGATTATATGTGTATTTTATGGTCCCGCCAAGTTCATTACCGCTTTAGTATATTTAATTCCCATCACTTTATTTTTTTTGTTTATAGGCTGAGGAAGAGGATAAGTTTGTACTGATTTACGCACTGTTCAAGTTAAACCTTGTAAGAGGAAAGTCCCTGATTTTTGTTAATACAGTTGACCGCTCATACAAGCTAAAACTGTATTTGGAACAATTTGGAATTAAAGCTTGTGTACTCAATTCCGAGCTTCCTCAAATGTCTCGATGGCATACGGTACAGCAGTTTAATATTGGTATTTACAATATTATAATTGCCTCAGATGATCGCTATCTAAATGAGAAGGCTCCGGAAGTTGCCAAAACGGAAAGGTGAGTCTTAATAAATACAATTTACTCTTTTGTTTTTGCTGTAATGATTGGTAATATTGTTCATGTTTGAAATCACTACTTTTTACTATTGTAGCGAGGAAGAGCCTGGTCCTAGCAGTTCAAAACGACGCCGCGATAAAGAGTCAGGAGTTTCAAGAGGCATCGACTTTCAGTTTGTGGCCAACGTCATAAATTTTGATTTTCCAGTCGATTCAGCGTCCTATCTCCATCGTGTCGGTCGTACGGCTAGAGGAAACAATCAGGTAATATTTTTCACAATTTCTTGTCAACCTTATGATTTTTTAGAATATGTATCTAATCAGCATTCAAAATTGTCGTTCATTTAATTGTAGGGAGCTGCACTCTCGTTCGCCAGCGTTAAAGAATCGCCATTACTAGAAGAGGTAACAGGCGCCAACAATCATTTGCCAAATAATCCATAGTGTACATAGTTCACCAAACTAATCAAATGAATATCTCTTTATAAAGGTGGAAACTTCGCTAACAGAGCTGAGTGGAGAGACTTTGACTATGAAGCCATTCAATTTCAAAATGGAAGAAGTTGAAGGATTTCGGTATCGTGCTAAAGATGCTTGGAAGGCTGTTACAAGAATCGCAGTTCGTGAGGCTCGTTTGAAGGAAATCAGAGTGGAAATCATGAATTCTCAAAAACTGAAGGTAACTAGTAATTAATCTTTTCAATTAATGTACCTATGACCATGAAAACCTCACATTAAAATAATTCCATTCATGAAATGATTCCTTTCATTTGCAGGAATATTTTCAAACTAATCCAAAAGAGCTCCAGGCACTTCGTCACGATAAGGCTCTCAGAACAGTGAAGCAGCAACCTCACCTGCGACACATTCCCGACTACATTGTTCCAAAAACCTTGAAGCAGTTGAGTAAAGGTAAATGGGTGAAAAACGTTGCCACTACATCATCAGGCTATATTCCATTTCCACAGAAAGCCAAGAAACGACGAGGAAAGGGAAAAGGGTCTCAGGGAAAGGTTAGCATAAAAATAAAAGTCCATTTATTCATGATATAATGCAATTCTAATAATTTTAATCAACCAAACTATTTACATGCCCTAAATGCACTTTAATTCATTTGATGCAGGGTAAAAAATCGGATCCCCTCATGAGCTTGCAATTCAGCGGTTTGAACAAGAAAAAGAAGAAGAAGAAGGCGTCCAATTAATTGATTAATTAGTTTATATCGAAATATTGTAAGAACGCCTGTTCAAATCGTTTATAATTGTTTTTACCGTAAAAACGCGTGAAGAATAAATAAATAAATTTTATTAATCGTTATACCACAAATGTTTCTCACAATGCATGCTAAAGCTAACATCATGTAAACTTTCTCTTCTGATCTCACGTCGCCCCATATTTCGAGTCCAGTTTCACCTTTGTTTGCACTTTCATCCGACTAGCAACACAATCAATAGAGTTGGCAAACATACAAAGGGTTAAAGCATTTCCAACAACTGGAACTCTTTGTCATGCTCCACTAGGTTGTCATGGCAATGTCGACTCAACATTAATGACATAATATGTTTTTATAATGTTAACCGTCAGTACGTGTAAGTAGCAATACAATGGAACATTGAATCAGTGTGGAGAATTATTTTCATTTTTTTAATAACAATCATGTAATCAATCAATCATATTTTGCCTCTTCATACTATTGTAAATAGGCTCCTCATAAATCATACGATATTGCAGAGTTAATGCATAAAACTACAAAGAGTAAAGAACAATTTACTTACGTCACTAGCTAAAAATGAATCTTCAACATTTGGAGACGGTTATCCCAGTGTCCTCAGCCGTTCAGGTAAATTATAAAGTTAGTTAACTGGATAATCATTAAATCTCGAGGTATACACATCTAACCAAGTTATTTGTCTTGTGTCGGGTTGTAGCAAGGATGTGAGAGAATTGATGCCATGGCCTGGGGTCGTACTGACGATAAGCTTGCTGTTTGTCGAAGTGACCGCGTCATTTATCTCTACGATGAGAAGGGCGGTTTGAGGGACAAGTTCCAGACAAGGGCAAAAGATCCTTCGGTAAAATTTCGTTATAAATTAAGAAGTTTCATAATGCCCCTGGAATTACTATTCAATGTTCTTTCAGTTTAATTCAGTTTGTGACAATTATTTCAGAATTGCACATTAATTTTATTCAATTCAAATTGTAAATTATAGGACAATGCACAGTCGTACACGGTAACGTGCATGGCTTTCTCTCCCGACTCCACCCGTTTAGCGGTAGGACAAAGCGACTTGATTGTATACGTCTACAAGATTGGTGAAGAGTTCAAGATGAAAAAGTCGATTATCCACAAGTACCAGCAACCAGCGCCCGTCACCAGCATTGTCTGGCCAAAGGAGTATGAAATATTTTGCGGACTGCTGGACGGTAAAATACGACAATGTCACACCGTGTCACGGAAAGGGCCAAAAACTAGGACCATCATGAGTAACGAAAGTTGCAACATTGGCTTAATCTCGAAGTATGTGATGCTCTCCTCACCGTTATTCACAGATACTATTGTAGCGTTATGATAATTCTCCATTTTAAAAAATGATTTTTTAGCGTATGGGGAACAGAAATGGTAGCGTCATTTACGGATGGACGAATAGGTGTTTTTGAAATTGGAGACGAGGACTCAGTATCACTGGTGGGCATTTACTAAATTAAAAATTTAAACTAAAATATTTTGGAATATCATTAATCATTGCCATTAATCATCTCCCTTCATTTTCCAGATAACAGTAATAAGACATAGCTGTCCGCCTGCATCTGTCGCCATTACGAACGACGCAGTTCTTGCGGGTGGCTATGATAAAAAGTTGACCGTGTATGACAAGCGCAGTGGTGAGGTGAAGCAACTATTTGACTACAGTTTAGACAACGACGACCGGGAATTCTCCTGCGCTGCTGCTAACCCGGAAGGGAAGTCAGTCGTTGTCGGCAGTTACAATAAGTTGTTCGTGTACCATTACATCGCGAGGAAGAAGGAGTGGCAAGAAGGTAACGCCCAGGACTTTGACAGTCTTTACATGGTTTCTACTATTCAGTGGAGAAGGGAGGGAAGTGTACTGGCCGTGGCCAATAACATAGGTGCCCTGTACTTAATGGAAGCAACATACAAGTAAATTATTGGTCAACTATTTAAACTCATCGTACTATAATTAGTGCAGCGTTTTTTAAACTGACTAATTTGTATAAATAGGCGAACGAGACATGAGCGCTTTGAAATGATTTACTCGTCTCCCAGCAGTATAATAATGAACATATTTGATCCGCAAAAGTCAATATCCGTAAAGTCTCGATACGCGTGCGAAATAATTGAGGCAAAGTTGTCAAAGGATGGAAACTTTGCCATTGTGAAAACTGGTGACACTCTGATACTTTGTAAGTAACTCATGTAATTAATTAGTAACTTCAATATGTTTCCATTGAATGTACTAGACAGATGATGATTCCGATATTCTGTGGGAATTGTTTCATGAACTAAAAAGGCGAAGTTGCCACAGGACTGACTAGTGAGGTGCCTTGGATGTACAATGACAGCAACAGGGAACGGTTTTATTTTGAGTATGAGAATGTATGCGTGATATACTTTGAATCAGAAATGACGGTTGTGGAATATGGCAGAGATGAAACCTTAGGATCTTTTAGGTAACAATTCTTTGTTAATCATATCACAAGTTTGATTTATGTACGTAGGCTACTCATTAATAAATTTGAAATGCATACTTTGTGATACATTGCTTAGAGTTGACACAATGAACACGCACGTGCTAAGTATTCGAGTGTCCAAAAGGAGCTTTGGGAATGAAGAGGCAGTCAGTAAAAAGCTTGCTTATCTGGTAGATCCCAGGACTATAACGATAGGTAAATTAAAAGATCACATATGAAATTATTTAATTTGCTCATTTTGCCCCACATTTCAACAAGTGCGATTTTATTTGCTTCCAGTTGACCTGCAGTACAATTTAACGGTTGGTAACGTTTCTCATGACACAAAAATTGATTGGCTGGAACTGAACGAGTCTGGAACAAAATTACTTTTCCGAGACAAGAGAGCTCGCCTATATTTATATGGGGTCGACTCTTCAAACAAATTGCCACTTGTCATGTCCTGCGATTTTGTACAGGTATGCATGGATAGGATCTTACATGTGATCAAACAATGATAGATCATTTATATTCTTAATTAACCTTTATGTTTTTCAATTTGTATAAAAGTGGGTACCAGCTTGTGACGTGGTTGTCGTCCAGACGAATGGATTGCTTAGAGTATGGTACAATCTGGAAACTCCAGATATCACTGTCGATCATGAAGTTACTGGTCACGCAGTGGCAGTGTATAAAAAGTCTGAACGGGAACCTACCGTGGTTACCTTTGAAGATGGCTCAGCGAATTATGAACTGCAACTGGACGAAGGGCGCATCCAATTTGCAACCGCATTGGAATCTGGTAATTTATTTAACGCGGTTTGGCATCTAGAGGAGTATACAATGACACCCGAGGTGTTGGCCATGTGGCAACGGCTTGCGCGAGTGGCTTTGGAAAATTATGAGCTTCGAATTGCTCAAAAAGCTTACTCCGTGCTTGGTGATGTACCAAGGTTGGCACTATAATATTCGATAATTTAATTGCAACATTCTTAGATTATTTTCATATTTTGTACATGATTTTTTATCAGAGCCAAGTTTCTTTTCAATACCATTGAAATGATTCGAGGTCCAGGCAACACTCCTGAGCAGTGGTATGCTCCGGGTTGGTGGAAAGAGCACCAAATGTGCATTGCCAGGCGGAACATTTTACTTGGCCGCATCAAGGAAGCGGAAGTAGTTTTCATTCGACACATGGACGTTGATAACGCCCTCTCCATGTAAGATATATCTGTTAAGTATTTTATTAGGAATTTAAATATCGCCATTAATCGCCATTTTCGCCTGCTCAGGTATAAAATATTGCAACGGTGGGACGAGGCCATCACATTAGCAAAAGTAAAGAACCATCCCCAGCTCAGCGAATATCTGTCGGAATTCACGCAAATGGTCTATCGAGATCGGGAGTGGTATGAGGCTGGACGATTTTTTGAAAACATTGGAATGTTCAACCATTCAATTTTTCACTATCTTGAATCCGGATATCCAACTAATGCTGCCAGGTATATAAATCAGCGTCATTAATTGCTTGATTGCTTGTTTCAAATTCATTCACACCTCGCTGTATAGTTTTTGGGAATACATATACGAAAAGTGTATACAATATCAAAAGTATTAATTTTTGCAATCCAACTGCTTAGATGTGTGAGTAAGAGCAAAATGAAACTTGACGATGATCTCATGGAGCGACTGGGCAACACGCTGGTTGACATGAAATTTTATGAGACGGCCGGAGACTTTTTCAAGACGACAGGTCAGCGAGGTCGATCTCTGGATGCTTACCGGAAGGGCAGATGCTATGATAAGGCGTTGCGTCTAGCCAAGCGATATTATCCAAATGAGGTGACCAATATTGAGGAGGAATGGGGAGACTGGAAATTCAGTCTCAGAGATATTGACTCTGCTGGATATCATTACATCGAAGCAGGTAATCTACACAAGGCTGTTGAGTGTGCACTGGAGAGTCGACAGTGGAAGAAGGCAGCGCAGATCATCTCGGTATGCATATTTTTGCAAAGATTTCACTGAGCTCATATCTGAAAACAAATAACCAAGTAATTATTTTGGTTCATAGGGCATGAAAGACACTGGGAATATGGCCAAGTATTGGATTCGACTTGGCGACAGTTATGCGAGTGAAGAGGACTTTACAGAAGCAGAAAATTGCTACATGAAAGCGGAAATTCCAAAGAAGGCAATCGACATGTACGCTGCACATGGTAAGCCCTTAAAATTATAATTTTATTTCCATTTATTCCAACTCTTCCTTAACATTGGCTGATTTTGTCTCAACAATTCAATTTTAAATATGTACACAGAAAAATGGGATGACGCAGTACGAATAGCAAACAATGCAAATTACAGCCGAGATGAGATGAAGAAAGATTACATTCAGTATGCCGTTCAGTTTATGGAACAGGAGAGATATCCGCAAGCAGAAAAATTGCTGGTTGCAATGGACGAAATTGACCAGTGCATTGGGATGTATGCAAAAGCAAAGATGTGAGTGACATTTTTTATATTAACATAAAATTACGGTATCTAATTTAGAGTACATTGCATTAACATGAGCATTATTGATGACAGGTATGACCAAGTCCTTCGAATTGTGAAAGAGCATCATCCCAGTCATCTTGAGAAAACGGCGACCCACGTCGCAGAAATGTTTTTGAAAGAAAATGACATGAAAAGCGCAGTTTCCACGTTCCTGGCATGTGGACTGTGGCAAAGCGTAGTTGGTCTGTACCAAGAAAGAGGCTTATTTGCAGATGCACATCAGGTACAGTTATATTTCTGGAAACTATAGTATATAGTATGCATGTATTTTCTTCTTAAAAATGATAACACCATGTTCCTTGTAAATTATTTTTATCAAGGTTGCATCACAATACGGTGGTAACAAGGCAGCAACGTACGTCGTTTTCTCTTGGGCGGCGACTCTGCAGCCCGATGCCGCCGTCAAGCTATTAAATAAATACAATTGCTTTGACGAGGCAATCAATCACTACAACAATCACGGAAATGTGGAACTGTCCGCAGAGCTGTGCCGAGTAGGCTCTCATGAAAAACTTCAAGAGATTTTGTACCAAATGGCAATGCAAGCAGAAGCCAAGGGAGATCTAGAAAACGCCGCTAAGCACTACTTGGAAGGAGGAATGAATTTTGAAGCGATTGAAATGTAAGCTAAAGGGGCATTGTGAGACTTCATTTAATTCTAGTTTACTCTGTTGAAATAACGAGTTTTTTTTTCATTCATGATTACTTAGGTACCTGAGACGAGAACTTTTTGATGTTGCAATGGATGTTGCAAAAAGGACTTCCAAGGAGGCCGTGCAAAAAGTCATGCTAGCACAGGCAGAGCACATGTTTTACGCAAGAAACTTTATCGCAATGGAAAATCTCCTCCTGAGAGCTGAGAAACCGGAGCACGCTGTCAACTTGTACAAGGTATGCTTGTCTAATATTCTATTTATCTTCACTGAATCGAATTGGTAAATAGTTGCATGAATTTGGTCTGTATTTCATCTCATCTTTCAGCGTGCCAACATGTGGAATGAGGCTTTCCGAGTTTGCAAAGATAGCTGCCCGCATCTGATGGAGCAACTGCAACGCGAATTTGACACTTCCGACGCAAAGCTGACTTTGCATAATGATGCAGAGTCGATAATCGAGCAAGCTAAAAGATACGAGAAATTGGGCGAGTACAAGAGAGCCGTTGAATGCTACCTTCAGTTGACGCCGGAAATGATGGAAGGGAATCCTGGAGCACTGGCGAAATGCTGGACACGTGGGGGTGAACTGGCCGTGAAATTCTTAAAGAGGAGTCAGGCGGAGTACGTGGTTCAAACGGTGGCTCCGTTGCTCATGGGAATTCATATGCATCTTGAAGCTGCAAATCTGTATAGTCTTTTAGGGTTCAAGGAATTAGCTGTGGAAACGCTAATTGCTGGAAAGTTATGGGACGAAGCCAAAGATTTGGCTGGTGAGGTGTCTCCAGAGTAAGTCACAATCATAATTCAAGTAGTTAAAATGTTAAAATGTGGTATGTAGGATCTAAATTACATTTATTTGCGCGTTTAAACAGAATGGAGCGCTACGTGACGGATCAACAGACCAAAATGCTGAAGCAAGTTGGTCATGTGGACGAGTTGGAGAATTTGAATCTGGCAGCAGCATTGGATCTACTCTGTGAGCAAGGTCAATGGAAAAAGTGCATGGAGAAAGCGAGGCGACAAAACGCTGCCGTCTTTAACATGTACCTTGCGAAGTATGTGACCCACCTTTTGAAGCACAATCAACCGGAGGACGCAATGGCTGTGTATGCAGAATATGGTCCACCTGCAGATAAGCAGCATTATGCACTGTACAAAGCCATTGCCATGATAATCTTCAGCAACGTGCAACATGATCGTGTGGAAATATGGATTCGACTGAGGGATATTCTTTATGACGTCGTAAGTGGAAATAAAAAAATGGATCACCATACTAAGTTGACTGGAATAAGACAATTAACTAAATAATTAATCAATATTTTGTAGATAAACGGAATGAAAGTCACACCGGATTCAACATCAAAGTACAAAGTTCAACTGGAGAAAATCTTGTGGTGTGCCCATTACTACGTAAATCGCATTGCGTTTCAAAGTGCCCCAAGCATGGAGGTGCTGGCTGCAAAGATTTCCATCTCGTTGCTGCGTTATATTGGCACAATTCCTGCAGAAAAGGCTTTTCACGAGGCTGGACAAGCATGTCGGGTAGGCAGTTTCTTTATAAAATTTTACCAAATCTAATGTAACACTAATTATAATTATGACAAGCAATGCTTTCTTGTATACTTCAGGATCGAGACTGGAAAAATATGGCGTTTGTATTTTTGAACCATTTCATGGACATATACGATGCTATTGAAGACGGGATTGGAAATACAGCCGACTTGGACAATACAGATTTTATCAACACAGACATTCCCTTGGAGGTGGAGCTACCACAACAACACATGGTGCCGCGTCAAGCGTATGACGACGCAAGAGAATGGATCCTGGCCGCATCCATGGACCCAGACATACAACAGGTCTTTGAAAAATATTCGTATGGGACATTTACTTTGATACCTCGTAGTTTTACTAACGGTTATTACGGTGCTTTATGTGCAGGCACTACGTGCTGACGAGAGAGGCGTTTTTGAAGCGTCCCTAGTACCAGGGCCTAATGGAATGCCGTGTGATCAATGCCTATTGTCTGGATATCCAGTATTGGGACCACGTGTCAGCTTCAAAGCTCCGAACAGAGCTGCAAATAGAGACGACTGGAACAAAATGGTGATGGCGGTGAAAAGCACACATAATCCCGAACTTCAAAACATTATAGAGTTCATTAATGATTGGTGTGGTGCTAATCCCAACTACATTTTCTAAATGTCAGTATTTATGTATCGTATACATACGCGGATCACAGTCATAAACAATATTTTAAAGAATACATGCCTGTTAATTATTGGGGCGTAATTTTTTTCTAGAAAGTTTTTTTTATTATTATTTTCTAATTCTCACAGGTTTGTCGGTAAAATAATTCTGTAACACATTCTGTAATTCGCACTACAACAGTTAGTAGGATCAAAATGAGTGTATTATTGTAAAATAATCTCAGATGAATTGGTTCGGATAAATATAAATGCTTTCGTGAAATGTGGCGTAAACAAAACAGTTCTGGTTGCAGAAATTCGGTACATCCTCTTGTTCGTTTTGAGATAGTGCGTAGGGTCCCACCTTAAATGCTACAACAAAAAACAATTTGTCACTTTATTGTAAGCGAACAACTTGCAAGGATCTATTTTTTGCATTGTAAACGTTTTTGTAAATTGCAATACAAACCTGCAACGCTCTCCTCAAAGTTAAAGCGAATGATACAGTTTTCTACTTCAGGATTTAATGTTCGTTTCACTAGATAGGTTTCTCCTTCCCAACCGACAATTACAAACGATCCGTTTAAAGCCTCCAGCGATAGCACAGGAGTTTCCAACTGTGTGACTCTGCAAAATAAAGATTAATAATAAAAGTATTTACTGGCATGCAAACATTTTGTGATTTTTATACATATATTTTTTTGAGAAACTGCATTACATTTCAAATGAATCTTCATGACACAACATTATGGTTCCGTCTAATGTGGCAACAGCATAATGATCTGTTCCCTCTGAAATATCAGACGGGTAGACATTACCAACCACCTCTGTTGACGTATTCGGATTTTGTATTTTGCCAAGGTTCAAGGAGTAATGTTCGACATCAAAAGTGCTGCAGGTGCTAGGATTTCTAGATCTGCCATTGAATTAAGACAATTAATACTCGTCTTTAAAAACACTACTTGAAAGGAAATGAAATCATTTTATTGATTCAAATGTACCTTGATGCGTTTGAGCTATCCTTATCCAAAAGCTGCACAATAGTTTCACTTTCCTTGTTCTGACTGACGCTAATTTTTGAGACCGTGCCACCAGGTTGTCCAACAAGTATGCAGACACCTGCGTCGGGTTGTTTATGTAAAGCTACCGATCCAATCTGATTAGCAAACTCCCATTTGTTTAACGCCTTGAGTTTTCCATTATAGACCAATTCACTGTTTTCAGATCTTTGGTCATCCGATTTTTCTTCAATCTCAGTTTTGTCTCCCTATAAACAACAATGTGATAACAGTTGTATAGTGTCGATGTTGGATAATTTCAGTCCATTTCCATTATAATGATTAATTATGAATATTTTGTTACCTCTTCAAAGTCTAATTCTGAACACCATTGATATGTACGTAGTACACGATCCGTCAGTCCTACAATGAGTTCAGTTTCTGGAAAAATCATAAACATTAATTCGGTAATTATTTGTAATTATCTTGCATCATGAAGTAAAATTTGTCCGTAAATATACTTAGCACTAAAATATTATATAACCTTACTTTCATCTTTGTTAACATCACCCAGTTTTGCACCTTTGATATTGCATACGATTCGCTGAGAGTGAAACGGCTGAATTATTTTGAACTCTGCTATAGAAGCAGACGCGTCAATTGATGAAAGGTCATCCTTCATGTCATCCATATTGAGTTCGAATTCCACATCAAAGATGTGACACCAGCCCTCTATTGTAATGACAACCGTAACATTCCTGGAAATATTCAGCAGATCTCCAACTGCGATGGCTGAGATGGGACCCAGATCACTTGACTTACAGATGCAACGATCCCCGCGGTAAATGAAAAGATCCCCATCCGTATTTCCGACCACTAGCTCATTTAACCCATCATTGTCACAATCGCCTATACAGATACCCTCCTTTAATATTTTTCCTGTAAATTTTACCTCTATACATTCGACTAACGATAAAGAACGCATTATGACTGGCACTGACAGAAGAACACTACTAACTAGAAGCTCAAAGTTTTATATAAGAAAATAGCATTATTTCAGTTCAACAAAGTTGCACATTCCTTCCAATAAACTTTACTTTGCACCAACATTTGCCAAAGCAATAACTTCTGACACTTCCGAAATATTTTTAGTATGTTGCAAATTAACAGGAATGCGGTCAGGTAGCATGCTAGGTTGCAGCAATTGCCAACGGTTTGGTGGCCACACAATCGCACGGGCCTTTGACTTGACGAGGCCAAGTGCAACCGGTCCAAAAACTGTTGAATCGTACGATCTACCACGATGATCACCCTCGACCCAAATATGACCTTGAGGAACTCTAATATACCGCTTTGTATTTCCTTGCGCTTCAATTAAGTCGCCCTGCAAATATTCAAGTTAGTCAATATTTGTAATCACTTAACATAAGAGGATAGTGTATTTAATATACCACGTAATATAAAGTAATTACCGGCACTCCAATGACACGCTTGATAAGCCGCTGCTTAGGATCCCTCGGCGATATCAGTGCAATGATTTCCCCTCTCTCAATCTCCTCATAACCGTTATTAACAATAGGCCAATTATGAAGGAACACGTAGTCCGAAATCGTACTGGGATTACTATCTGGATTCAAAATAGGTTGCATAGAAGACCCTTCAACTTTAGCTACATATCCCACGATATCGATCAAAGTGATTCCCGCTGGAATGCCAAATGCAAAACCCTTGAAAACAAATTTGAATACCGAGAAGGAAAACATTGAAGGACTTAAGGCTACGTATGGTATCGCTGAAGAGCCCTATTCTATTTTAGGGAGCCAGTATCATCCAAACCACTGGCCTTGTTGAGCTACCGTCCAATGCTACATTCGTCGCTGCTGAAATTTAAAAAATAAACACAACAAATTACGTTACAATCAACAAATTTTTCATTTTTGTTCTAATTCTCTACACAACTCCACCTTCAACTATCCCAAAAGAAAGTTTTCCCTTCTTCGCCCACCTTAATCTTAATTAAATTAGATTTACTACCTAATTTCAAACGATATTCCACGGATCATTGCTTTCGCCAACTTAATCCTGAATTGAGTACATCGTCAGTTGATCAGTTAAAAAAATCTCTCTCTCTCAGAAGTACTTTAAACGAACACAATCTGAACAGAATTAAACTACAACTCTGCAATTTCACAGTCTATCAATCATGATTATTTTTGAGGCGGAGGTTCCTATAACTTTGTTTAAACAACAACACTACTAATTATCCTCTTGAATGAAAGCCCAAGTCACAACTCCCGTCGCCCGTCTCTCCACTAATCAATCTCTTTCAAAAATTAACTCCCGATTAAAACTTACATTACAATTAAGTACTATTCCAATAAATATTTTTAACAAACTTTCCTCATTTCCTTCACGCACACTCAGTTCAACAGCTTATTACAAAAAGTTTTTTGAAATAAAAACTCAAAAAAGTTTAAAAGCCGCCCTCACGAAACAGTTGTCGGGATTCGCTCGCTGGGCCGCATCATCTGTTCCTCCTGCCATGATAAAGCCTTTCTGCTTATTACGCTCGTTTGCCTCTTTTTCACACTTCACCCTTTCTTGCAAGCTGCTACACAAGTCATGTGTATTCTCCATTCATGGCTGCTGGCTGGCATGCAGAGAAGCGGCTTTGCATGCAAACAGCAAGCAACCCTCTCATTCCACTACTCATCATCCCTTTCCGCTTTGCTCTCTCATGATAGCAATGACTGTACACAAGCTTTGGTGGGGGCTGTTCCTTTGACACGAGTTAACTATGCTAGCAAAGTAGGTGGGAAGATTGCAGGAAGTATGCCGTATGGAATGAATGACCCCCTTTTCGATGCTATGGTGATGGGAATCCATTGTCTATCCTGCCCATGTATAAAAAAGAAACCCTTGTCCGCCTCTTCTGTTTCGGTGGACTCTCTGGAGCGGACTCCCAGGACAAGGTAAGCCCGTTAACAATTAATTATTCGGTTAATTATGATGTAAAGAGTGATTAAAGGTGGGTAATGAAAAGTAAAAATGGTGTATTATTTTAGTTTTTTGAAGGGTGTCAAGTTTTCCAAGATATTGCACCCCAGCAGCTCCGTTAGCTCATCATCCATGTCAAGTCATTTTACAATAAAAATTAACTGACTGCTTGAGAGAGAGAGGAAATTGGAGGAATTTAAAACACGCTGCTTGAATGGATGAACGTTATGAATTAGGAAATTAGTGATGAAGGCAGAATCTTGGGATTTGTGAGGAATGCGCGATTAGTTGAGAAGAGTATTTTGTGGGAGGAAAGGAGTTTTTAACGGTTTTGAGGCTGACTTGAACTTGTTGAAAATAAAGACGCTGAAAATGGATGATGATGAGTGTCCCGACTCGACGGTGATGATGGATGATGATGAGATGGATGAGGACGTGATGGACGTTCCCTTTACCCACCACCGGAGGAGTTTTGATGAGCCTCAAAGTAATAGCATCAGTTCCACCGGGGCGATGCAGTTTTCCTCAAATTTCCAAATGCCGCAGCAACTTCCGCCACTGCCCAAACTGATATTTCGGCCGCCGACAATGTCTGCAATGGCAGGAAATTATAGTGTGTCCTTTGCTTCGCAGCAGAGTGGACTGACGTCGCGGCTGGCAAGTGGGGGCTCAACGGCAGGTTCCTCCAGGGGAGACTCAGCCCCCAGACTATCCTCCTTTCCCTCTGCGCGAAGTGAAAGTTTCCCTGGAACACGTGTTGGTGGGGGTGGGCAGTCCCAAAGAGAAGCCCCGCTGCCACGACTAGAGCCCATGTCGCGATCAGAACTAACAATTTCGCGTGTAAGTGCGACACCTGCCCCCCGACTGAATAGTGGTGGTCGCATTGGTGTGTCCAGTTCTTCGCAAAATGAGTTTGCTCGTGTTGGTGGAGTGTCCATTTCCCGTGTTGTAGAAAATCCGCCGTCATTGTCTAGAATATCGGGGGGCACGGCACCAAAGAGGATAGCTATACCACCGCTGAAGAGGATAGGTGCAGGTTTATCTCAACACGCGGCCGACATGGGCGACACGTCGAGAAAGTTTGGACGTAGATTTTTAAAATCATCTCCGGCACCTTCTGCTAAACCACAACTGCAAGGTGTTCCAAGGGTGCCGATGAGTGTCATGCGGGCCTCAAGCACTGATGAATATTTTCCTATGGGCCAGGGATCATCCATACAGGGACAGGATTTATCTGTTGACAGCGAGGCGGCAGTTGACTTCATTTGTCACCCGGTCAAACGATCACCATATCCGACGGCGTCGTCCTCATCCCGAAAGTCCCTTCATGCTACCGAAACACTGACATCACAACAGGGATCTCAAGGTATTAAACTGCACATCAGCAAGAAACCAGTAGAAGTTATTGAAGTGGACGACTCTAGTTCAGAACAGTCAAATAACTCATTCGCGTCATCATTAGTACACAATTCAGAATCTAATATTGGAATGCCGTACGACTTCTTACCGCCAAGTATAAGTGGGAATAACAGTAGCAGTGGGTTAAGTACAGATGAAGTGTCTGTGAAGGCAGTGACTCCCAAAGTGACGCACATGAAAGAACGGATAAAGATCCCCTCGGATCTTATAATTGACGAGGCAGAAGTTGACGACGACGAAGATAATACCAAAGACGGAATATTAATCTCGGATGCTGGTGGGGATGAAGAAGGTTGCGCAGTCCCTCCTCGTTTTATGATTATTGACCAAGAACGTCGTGGACAAGTGGTGGAAGCGGATAATTCCTCGAGACGGAGTGGTCGAAAACGACAACCTGTGCTGAGTCCAAATGCAGTTCCACCTAAAATTAGAAAAAGGCGAGGAGGTGCATCAGTTGGAGGAGGAGGAGCGCCACCGGTTGTGGGAGGTTCAGAAATTGTGGTGCCACGACAAGTAAGTCCTGATGTTACCGAGAGCCCGACACGGGGAAGAGGGAGGGGTACAGGTCGTGGACGAGGTAGACCACGAGGGTCAACGAATAAGGCAAAGCTGGAGCGAGAGCTCCTTCAGAAGGCAAAGGAACTACAGTTACAACAAGCAGAGGTGGATAGAGAAGCTCAGGAGCAAGAGGTGCAACCGAGTAACAAGGAGGAGGTGGAGACAAAGACGGAGGTGGACGGGGAGACGGAAGAAAAGGATGTGAAGGTGTCCCCAGTTGCAGACACAACTTCCCCGGATACTCAGTCAACAGAGGTGTCACCCACTTTGCTACCTTTGGAAGGGGATCCTGAAGTTAATGCTGAGGTGAGCTCTGCAACAACTCCCACGAAAAAGCAGAGGGGAAGAGGCAGAGGATCTGGAACTCCGAGAGGAACCGGCACTCCAAGAAGTTCACGCGCCAGTCGGGGTAAGTTGATACACTAGTAAGAATTACTCTTAAGTAATTAATGTGCTAATTGCTTTGTAGAAATTATTACTAGCATTGCTTTAATGCGATCATGTTGACAACAAAGGCAATGGGCAAACTTGTGTTGTTGAACGAACCAGGTGGCTTCACTTTGTCTTCGCTTGTCGTTGGCTTGGCTTTGTCGCGGGTGTAAACATTGGGGCAAAGCAGCAACAATGCATGCAAATGTACCTACCTTGAAGAAGTCCAATTATAAGTCATAAAGTAATTACCGTCTCCATTAATTGTGTTTGACAGGTACAAGGGGGACGAAAAGTCCGCGAGCAGAAAAATCTCCGGACGGAAAGAAAACCAAGGCAGAGAAGAAGGAGGCGATAAAGGCGCCGCCACCCGTGCAAGTCTTTGAGGAGGAGACGCGTATGAGTGCTGATATCAAGCCACCAATTCCCGAAAAGATTACTCGTAAGTGTAATAACTGACAGTTATTAACTGTCATTCTTAAACTGTCGTAACTGTCGAGAGTCTACATCATATCATAATTGTTCTGTACTTACATTACTTTTTTAATAGCAGCAGCTGCAACAGCTGTAGTCACACCGGTGGTTGTGGATGAAGAGTCTAGGGCCAGCAACGTCAGCTCTACAAGCACTTCAACAACTGCGAAAGCGAAAAAGTTTACCAAGGATCCCATCGAAGAGAGGTAATAATAGGGGTGAATAGTTAATTCGTTAGTTAACACTTAGGACACAATGATATTCTCAATGTTCTGTAATACAAGAACTCAATCAATTAGTGATAACCCATTATGCATGCTGAAGAGAAATCATAATACTATGTTGTGATTCTACGTAATATATTCAATATTTGTTCTGGTGAAGTAGCAGACAAATCTTTAATTAATGATGCATTGTGATTGTTATAATTTCTTCTAGGAAACCGGTTACAGCAGAAACGTTGTATGAATATCAGTGGCCATTGAACGATAAAAATTCAGAGTTCTACTTTCTTCAAGAACAAATATCAGAATATTTGGGGGTTAAGTCGTTTAAGCGAAAATATCCCGACATTAGACGACGTGTGGTTGATATGGAAGAGAGGGATTTTCTGAGAGATACTAAGGTTGTTTCTGAAACCCAATGTGATCTTGGACTAACTGCGGTGCATAGCTGTGACATTTTGGATATTATGTTCAACGACTACCCGGAAAAATACGAAGAGTACAGAAAAATATTTCAAGAACGGAAAGACCAAGAAATGTCGAAACTGAAGCCACAAGGCGCCGAGGCAGAAACGCCAGCTGTTCGGGACAGATCTGCTGAGTTTATGCGGAGGATTTTAAAATCTTGTGCTAATTGGAACGCTGTTAACAACAAAGATAGGAAGGAAGAGCGTTCCTGTGCCTTTGACTTGCAAACTGGTACTCTGCATTATCCAAAGGATAAGCTTAAGGTGCTGCCAGAGGAGGCAACCAAAATGGGAAGTTTCCCAGTTGCGGTTCTTCCTGGCCAGTTCACTGATGGCTATAAACAGTAAGTTACACTTTCTTTTTATTTAGACCCTATTACCTATCGAGCATGTAATATTTGTCATACTAAATGATAATTTTAATTAACAATAGGTACACGCCGAATGAGTTGAATTACCTGCCACTCAACACTGTTCGGTATGGACCTGTTTCTGAGAATATGATCGTGGATTCCGACTCTTCTGATGAAAGTGTCGATTCAGATGATTCCTCATCATCCAATGATTCTTCGTAAGATATGATCCTACTTATTCTATTACATCAGTGATGATTTATTTCAATTTATTGACAGTTAAATAATGTTACATAATGTGTTGTTATTCTTTAGTTCATCATCCAGCTCCGATGACGAAGGTTCTATTGCGGACAATGATCAGAATTATTTAACACTAACGGACGACTCTGGGAACGTACTGTATCGTGGTTTGCCAGGCCTCACTAAAGTTAGTAACGACGCTAAATGCAAATCCTGTGATGGAACTGCTTCGAAAAATAAAGATGGAAACTCGGAAGTGCTATTGCATTGCAGTCGGTGTGACGTTGCGAGTGAGCACTTTTCCTTTATTGCGTATATAAATACAATTGAGCATATTGGACACAGTTAACGAATTCTTTATTTCCAAATGATTATTCAGATCACCCAACGTGTCTGGAGCTGACTGTAGATATGCTGCCGTTTATTACAAAGTATCACTGGGAGTGTACGGATTGCAAGAATTGCATTGAATGCAACGATCCTGCTGACGAAGATAAAATGTTGTTTTGCGACTGTTGTGACAGGGGGTACGAAGACTAACTCATTAATTATGCCACACAGTTTCTATCAAATAATAGTTTAACGTATTTTTTCATTAATTGAGTTGCATTCATTTTACTTCAGATATCACATTTACTGCGTTGGACTTAGAAAGGTGCCCACAGGAAGATGGCACTGCAGTGTGTGCGCTGTTTGTTATTCGTGTGGAGTTACACAGCCATCTCCTGAGGATCGAATGGCCGAGTGGCATCATGAGGTATTGATTGTTAATTTTGTTGTTAATTCAGTAAATATTATAATTATTATTATATATGCTGTATTGGAAAAATTCTTAATTTATCATCAACTTTTTTATCATTTACAGTTCCGGAAAGGTGAAAAGGGAACGAAGTTTTATTTGCACTCGTTCTGTGTGGCATGTCATAAGTTGTTTAAGAAAGGACAGTTTTGTCCAAGTTGCCTCAAGGTCCATTCAAAGCTCGACAATAAGGATTTATTGGAATGTCGTAAATGTGAAAAATGGGTGCACAAAGGTAAATGAATGACAATTGGTGATTCGTTTTTTGGTCAATATTTTCCAGGTTTACCCAGAGACACAGAGCTAAATATTTTTTTCTTTTGTTTTACTCACAGGGTGCGTGAAAAGGCCGCTTAAAAGTATGTTTGGCTTTATGTGCGACCCATGTGACGCCAACTTCAGATCACGAAGCAAACTGCCGTCGCACGTCAACTGACCCACAACAATTGAACTCCAAAAACGGATTTCAAAATTGGGAAGCCTGGCCACATGCATAATAAAAAATACTGCGCGAAATTAATGTAAATAATGAATGCGTGGAAAGCATTTTAAAACACAGAGGTGTACAAGTTATATTTTATTTTGAAAGTAGCTGTAAATTCTCTATACAGGTCTGCGACTTGAACTTGACGGTTGACATGTTACTTTAATTGTCTACAATTTTATTATTACTGGAATCATTTTTTAACATTTTGTACCAAGTACCGTTATTTAAAGTTTTATATGTACGGACATTGTTGTAAGTCAACTGAAACATTATGTAAATGTAACACATAATGAGGGTACGTAGGCAAAAAAATTTTACTCTTCTTAGTTAGACACATAATATTATATCAGTATAAATTATATGTATTCATACATGTCTTATTAGTTAAAAAGTTAGAATTTTGTTTTATCTTAATACTTGTTAAACATATTAATGTATTTATATTATTTCAAAATGATCATGAAAGCAATTAAACACGATAAAATCATCACAACAATTTCATTCCATAGTAATGTTTTTGAGTCATTAAACTACCAAAATTCATACATTTAAAAGAATGGCCTACTGATTATAAAAAATACTATTCATTTGTCATAACAGGCAAACAGATCATGAATGAGATATTTCATGAGTCTCTCCCACATTCATTTGCATTTACTGAAGAAAATGCCATGGACATTGGCAAGACATGCTAAGCTTCTGTTATGATGTCCTTCATGCTCTAAAGCAACCGTAAACTGGAAAGTTTAATGACATGGCTTCCATCAGAATTATATCCATTACACATAAAAAAGACATACGCTATAAATATCTGCTTGTCAGGCTATTCAAATAGGGATTCCCCAGAACTTGGAGTAGGTATGCACGGTCCATTTTGCATATGAGGTCGAACTACTTCATGAAGGTGTATTGTTCCTTTTTACTACATTGGTAAAGGTTCTCTCTCATCAAGCAACTTTATGGCAAACTGGTAAATGGTGCTTTACCTAATGTTGTGTACAAGAAGCAAGTTTATAGTTTACAGGTAACTGATGGGATGGATGAAAGATAATACTGCACCCGTTATACCTAGGTACCCTTGAGTCTAGTTGACTAGACCTCTGCACTGCACATCGAAAATAGATTAACGTATGAAATTCCGTACATATGAGCATACCAAGTACCATTATTTTTTAACCGTCGACCCTTAACATTGCTAGTAGTAACAGTAAACGTATGTATGCATTTTAAGTAAATCCCCAGAGAAATCCCAATTTTTCAATGTATCAAATACGGCTTCCTATATTTGACTCTATGAACAACGGTTAGTTGCTCTTTCATGGTTTAGTTAAAAGAGATGTTAACATTTATAAGGTATTCAAATCGTGGGTTATCTAGAATTGTTGGTGCTACATGACTGTTTAAAACACGGACTCACAAGCTTACTTACTGACAAAAGGCACAAATATCAATTCTGGGTACAGACAGATTAGTCTTGTTGTATGCACTTGGAAATCAGGTCGTTGCTTTTTTCGTTCCTGGACCAAATGAATAAAACCAGTTTGTTAAGCTACCTGTGTGACAACTTCACGGTTTCGTTAAAATTATTCTGACGCTAATTCGCACAAGAATTTTTATAGACTCATTTAAGTATAAATTAAATCTATAGGCAGAATTTCAATTTTAAAAATTCACGCGGAAAGTCTTTAAACATGGTAAATTTCCAGTCGAAGCGTCTTGTGTTTCTATACTTGCTGATTATATCGTTTTCCATGATTCATGGAGCAATTCCTGGTGCGGAAGACTATGAAGATGACGAAGACATTATAAAGCATTTTGAAAAGCTGCTGAAGGGAAAAGGATCCAGCGCCAATGAAGACCCCAAGCCAAATCCCAGTGATCAGCAAACGGTTGACAGGGTGACGCCAGAGCAACAGGAAACACCGCATGTTCCCGAAGAGCAAGCGGGTGGTCATTCTCCTAATAATCCCCAAATACCAAACGAACAATCTGCCTGCCAATGTAAAAAATATTTTGAGTGCAACGTTGCTGGTGACGGTGACAGGATAATTAACGGTGGCGGTGGCGTTCCTGATACCGATCCTCCTGCAGATTTATTGGAGGTGGATGTGAGATTGGGCGACACGCTACCTTCGACCTGTAGTCATTATTTAGACATTTGCTGCGATGTATGTTTCTTTTTTCTTCAATGCATACGATAAAGTCATACAATTATTATTAGGAATGTTGTTTGTGCATTTGCCATTTCAAACTTACTATTATTTTGCAGAGCGTTCGTAATAACACAACAGACATACGAAATCCGCAATACGAACATACTGCCTGTGGAAAGCGAAACTTGGAAGGCGTGGGATTTCGTGTCAAGGGAGCCGTTAATCAAGAATCTCAGTTTGGGTAAGGTTTTAATATTATTATGATTCATTATGAATTGTAACATTCCACTCTATCTTTAAGACAAATAAAGATTATCTATTTTTGGGAATTTTACAGCGAGTTTCCATGGATGGCAGGTACTGATTAAATTGAAAAACCTTGTATATTTTATATTTTTTTCAATATAAATCATATTTAAAACTATTTGGGCACGTATTTTGAATCCAAATTTTGGATTATTAATTATATTACTCATGTGCAAATTAATTTTGTCTCTCAATATCGTACAATATCAGCCATTGTAAGTCCTGAGCGTCAAGACGGAAAGCCAAAAACGAATGTATTCGTCTGCGGAGGCTCCTTGATCCACCCAAGCGTAGTCCTTACTGCTGCTCATTGTGTTCACAAGCGGAATAGTCAAGATCTGATTGTTCGACTGGGGGAATGGGATACACAAACTACTGAGGAAATTTATCCTCACAAGGATCATTTCGTGGTGAAAGTAATGGAACCTTATTTTCATAAAGACAGTCACTAAAGCAAACTAAGCATAGTATTAATTTTCATTAATGCTTAAATGACGCAATGTTACTTTCAATAGGTGGTCATCCATGAAGATTTTTTCCCAGGAGCATTGTACAATGACGTTGCTCTCTTATTTCTGAGAGACGAAACTAAAATCGCTCCCCATATTGACACAATCTGTTTGCCACCTGCAAATTTTAACTTTGATGGACAAAGATGCTACGCCTCTGGATGGGGAAGAGACTCATTCGGTATTTTTAATTTTATCTGTTATTACTATCAAACTGTAAAATTCATAATTTAAAAGTGAAATATTTAACAACTTGTAATTGAAAATAAAATCAGGCCAGGAAGGAAAGTATCAAGTGATTTTGAAGAAACTGGACTTGCCAATAGTTTCAAGGGACGCTTGCGAAAACAGCCTGAAAAGGACTAGACTTGGAAGGACCTTCAGACTGCATGACTCATTTGTATGCGCTGGAGGAGAAAAGGGACGCGACACTTGCAGGGTAACGACACTTTTGATTATTTTGCTAACTTTGCCGTATTGAACCATTTACAGTTATTTTTGATTCGTTAAATATTTTCTAGGGAGACGGTGGATCACCGCTTGTATGCAACGTTCCCGGTACCGACAATTACGTTCAATATGGAATTGTAGCGTGGGGAGTTGGATGTGGAGACGAAGTGCCGGGTAAGTAGCTGAGATTCATTACAATTAATATTATCGTTAACTGTTTAAGTGTGATGACAAATATATTTTACATATTGTAATTATGGATGTTGTTGTAGGTGTATATGTGAATGTCCCTAAATTTGTTGGATGGATAACAAAACGAATGTCTGAGGCCAGATTGGACACGAATTACTTCAAAATAGGTAGAAAACTGTTTTAATTTTATCAACACATGACCACTAATAATAGCTTAATATTGCATCAATTATTTATTGTTTTCCTTGGAAAGTTACAAAAATATTATTATCGAATTAAGTGTACTTATAATGTACCAAAACTCTTAAGTTAAGTATCAGTTAACTAACATGTATGTATATAATAATACAAAATCTCTTAAATGTTGACCGCGTTGCTATTAAATAAAGCTCATACATGCTCATATGACAAATGCAGTACAATACCTTGCATTTCCTCTCATCATCATCACATTTTATTTTTATAACTAATACTAGAACATGTTAACTGGCATTTCAAATTTTCTTGAGATTCAAGAATTAGAACCAACAGGTTCACCTCTCACCCACGCAAAGCAAGAGACATAACATAATTGTGTAGTGTAAGCTACCAGGACATACGTAATATTTTCCCATTAACATGCACAATACATAATACATTGAAATAACTTACATATATAAACTGGACGTTATGACTGTTAAAATAAAAGCAATACTTTTCTTGTCGAAAGAAATACATCAGCAATTATTATATAGAAAATGCTGGTCGTAGGGACGACAGTAATGGAATGACTTCATGGCACATATTTCTGTAACATTTTGAAAACGATAAAGCATTCATTCGTTGTACCTATAATAATATTTTTTATGGACTTAACGGTTTCATAATACTAAAAATTTACTGTTTTTTTCATAGTATCATATTATCATCATCGTACTTTTAATCTTCGTTGGAAATAGAAAGCTATATAAATCCATAGGTCTTCACACATTTTTTTATGCAAAAAAATGAGTTCTTTTGTTTTAGCAAATAACAAACTCTGGTCAAGTAGAAGCAAAATGGTGTGTGTGGTGGAGTAAATGAAGAAATCAGTCAGAATCGAAGGCATGCGGTTGAATAAACTTTTCTAATTCACGGTCCATCAACAAGACATGTCTCCTAAGGAAGGAATGAGAGAAAGGATCAACCGATCAGTTCATAGGAATTTAAAGGATTGTGTCAGTCTCATCAATTTTACGCCCCAGGTTGTGGGGTCCAGCTTGCAAAACGTCACAGCACAGAGATGACAGACTTTTGAGAAGGAACTTTCGAGCTACATAACACAAAACAAAAATCATACAAAATAACAACGTTACTCAAACAATACTCGCTAATTAATCACTTTGTGCATACAACCAACGTGTGGTAGCTAACGATAACTATGTAATATAGAGGTGTTGCCAACACACATCAAGCAAAAAAATATATATAATAATAATAATAATAATTAACGTCTCTTTTATGGTGCTGGGGATAATAATGGAAAAACAAATTGGGGAAGAAAAATATATATATAAATGATCTACATGATTTGCAAATGTACATAAGCGTTAAATTAAAAGATTAAAGATTACCAATAATGGGTTAGTAATTTTGAGTACCGGTTCAAGCACACAATATATACTATTAAACTAGATATACAAAAAAATAAGGTGTAATTATTTTTTTAGTGGATTAAAGATTAAATGAAGGTTTATATAAAGTTCCTCTCTGCTCAAATGGCTGATTTTGATTCATATTGATTGAACTGTTTTTTCATGCTTCACAACCTTTCATATCCGGGCGAATTTTTGCGAACTTTGAAGCCATGAACACTGAATCCCACGCTGAGGAGAACGAAAATAATAAAAAGTACTGTGAGAAGAGAGAACGGCAACACTTTTAGTTTGGGAACGGGCGGTGCGGCTGCAATTTCTTCCGTTGCATTTACCATATAACCCAACGTCCATCCCAGCGTCGTCTCTTTAACCTGAAGTAGTATCAAAATTAGCTTAAATATTCTCTATTTCACTACCAATAAAATTCTGCTATCCACCTACAACAACTTACCGCATTAGTGAACGTTATTTGATTCCAGTATGCGTCTGTATCAAAGCCATAAAGCTGGGTGACCAGCGTAAACATGTATGCACCCTCAAAGCACAACACTTCGAACTTTCGTTTCCGGTCTGAAATTAGATTTATTATGAACTTGTACCAAAATTATGATAACATGGTGTGGTTAAAAGGAAACGGCTATAGATAAGCGGTTTTTGGCTCTTACTTGTAGATTTTGCCTTGACTGCTTCAAGCTGGCTCACCGAGTAGTCGCACATGACCTTTATATGTCGATGAGCTTCGGACAGGGGTGAACCCGGGAGAATTCCCAAGTCCTTTGTAATGTAGTTATACGCGGCAAACGCCTTGACGAGTCAAACAGAACAATTTGTCAAGATTGTAGCAAGGATCAATTTGATTTTGATGTCCACTTTGCATTGTGTACTACTCTGGAGCTTGCAACTTACATAAAACTTGTGATGGACCCCTCCTGAAGGAATTTGCTCGGGATCCACGCAATGACCCAATTTTGCAGCAACGCACTCGGTATAATTCAGTAACTTACTAACGACACGCTCGCATTGAGTGTAGTTGCCCGTGCCGGAAATTTTCCAAGTTTTCTAAAGTACCATTTATATTTATGATAAATTTTAATTGAGAGAAATGAAAGTAATAGGATAATATCGTACAGTACTACAGTGATGCAATACCTGACTATCATGGCCCAACGCTGGGTCGACACAAACGGAGTCAAAATATGAATCTGGGATTTCAGAGGTCAAACCTAGTGGTTCACAGGGGCTGAATATGGTACCATTGGAAGCTGACTGCTCCTATTTCATGAAAATTGGTATTAGTTATCTTGAAAATCCAGGACCTTATCTTGATTATGTGAAATGAATAAAGAAACCATACAAGTCGTAATAATGTCCGATAGCGGCGAAGTGCCTGCACGACGCCATGGCACAGGTAGCTCTGGCTAAACACGTAGTACTTATTACCAAATAAAGTGATGGGATAAACGTCTGGGGACTTTTTAAAGCTGTCAGAAACCTCAAATGAGATTTGCGTCGAGGCACCACCTAAATCCATTGCCCCAAATGTGGCGTTCACAGAACCCTGCATGAAAATGCGAAAATATCGTATAGCCCCAATCAGTATTCCTTACACAATTTATGGGCTTTTCAGCGTGTCATATTACCTTTTTCAAAACAGTTTTTTCTAAAAAGTTGATGGTTATCCACCCGCTAACGCCCTCAGTGGAGCCAGCAATAATCCCCACGTTCGGGCCCTTATACTTCCAATCGGATTGATTAAGATAACTTCGAACCCCTGATATTATTGCATCTGCTTCTTGAGGATCTGTTTGACTTCATATGACCACAAAAATATGAGTTAATTGGTGAAAGTTTTCATTTAAAGCGATACGTGGAAGGTTATCGGGGCATATACTTCAATAATCTCATTCCTGCCGTTGCACCGAACAGCACTTCTGCATTTTTCCTCGAGTCCTCTTTGACTGAGCTGTAGGATTCATCGAAACAAGTGTCGAAATACTGGCTTATGTTCTCTGGGGCGACTTGAGCAATGCCACCTATTTCACGAAAATGATGCGTTACTTATTATGGGATCTACTACTACAATTAATATATGCAAACTAACCATTAATTTATCATTAGCTTAAGTATGTAATTATTCTGCTGTGTTTTAATTTTCCTTCGCCATAAATCTGCCTTCTTACCCTGTGCGCTGCACATGTACACTTGCGTCACTTCCCCAGTGTTGTTTCGCTTCCGACCAGGCCAACTATATAAAATCATGTCCGTGTGAGTGGAGCCGGCATCGATTACCATCGCATACTGCAAAATAAAGTTTGAATACATTGAGAAAGGCTTAACAATCCAACGAATAGTTAAATAAACTATGCATGTATCCGGTAGGGGATTTTATTTTAATGCCTGCATAATTGCATGTGAATACTAGAGTTTAACAAACTAGAATTTCAAAACCCAGAACTCTTCAGGCCTCGTCATGTGATATGCTGGTCGTTACCACGAATTATATTTTCCATTCAACATTCATAGTAAACATAAAACTGGCGGAAAGTCCTTTTGCGCAAAATCATTATATTCCGACCGAAAGAACTTTTCCAGAGTTATATAAAAACCTTTATTGTTACAAGGTGCAGTGATTACTGTGGTTTTTATTAGCACCGGCATTCAAAAGTATATTGCACCAAACGGACGCAAAATGGAAATCCCTAAATAGGAAATTTCTAACCAAAAGGATGGGACCTGCTATGGCATATGACAATGAATTTTAATGACAACATATTATGTGCTTTTTTTGTATAATCCCCCGTTCGTTACAACGAACTCTACCACCACAAGAAATTACCAACATCATCATGACAATCAAGATGACACTGAACTGCAACTAGGGACAATGAATACTAATGTTGTCTTTCACAGGATCGTCAAACGGGAATTGTTGATGTAAAAATAGTTTAAGAAGAAAGTAGAAGCGCAAAAAGCTGTAGATTTGATCACATCATTACTACTACAGCAGCGGCTTATATAATTTTATTGCTTATTAAAGATACTCATGATATATGTAGTTACAATTTCACGAGACAGGTTGATGTAAAAATTGGCTATATAACAACAACTTGAGCTTCTTCAAGACGAGTTTTTCATGGCGATTTCTACTTTTTCTACGTAAGGCGCACGCGTGCGTAAGCGTAAAAAGGGTAGTTTTGGTCGGTCAGTGCTATGAATGCAAAAAGAGAAAAAATGTTTTATACGGCATGCTTACAAACATCAGAGGAGATAACAATGCATGCATACAACAGTTCACATTTTATTGTTTATTTTTCCCCTTTGTCAGACCAAAAGTTAATCAGCAAAATAACCTTCATTTTCATGCATATTTAAGTAATATATTGTATAGAAAACGGGGGCTGGCGGTACAGGTGAACCCAGACCTCAGATATGTACATACAGATATTATGCTCTGCATCTCCATCATCATCAAATCAATCAACTAGCAATACTACCGCAAAACACAACAGGTAGCAAATTGTCTTTGACGTCAGTCAACGCTAAAAAATGAGACTTGTCTTTTCAACAATTCCACATTATTATGAATGGATATTCCCCTCTGAAACAAGAGGACTTGCTTCAATTTCTTTTATTACGCTGTAATGCATATATAGTTCAGCTCTGTGTGAAGTACCTACACAGGTACCTTCTATCAACTCACTATACTACCCAACTGCAATGATATTGATATTGAGGTTTTAATACGAATTTTCCCAATGTCTTGCTTATGCACCAGCATAATTTATGATTTTATAAGAAGAGGTTATGTTTGTTACAATCAACTTAACTACTTAACTGATTAGCATATAATGTAGTATTTCACAGAAAAGATACTCCCAAAATGGAATCATCTCAAATATACATACATATATACATACCCCTGCAAACTATTCCATGCTAAAATATTCTTGACCAGCAGCTAACAATAATATCATTATTTATATTTATAGAAGTTGATATGATTTTTGTTAGTATGCAAACGTTGGATGAAAAAGGGAAAAAATATGATTTAGTTATTATTCTTATTATTATAAATTATATATAACAGAAGAAAACTAAATCATGCATGCAACATTGATCTGGTAGCCAACTAAGCCAACAACGCCGCAGTAAGTAGCTCTCTAGTAAGTAGCGTCTTATTGAATGATTTTTTTTTCATGTTACATATCTTGCATGTTTCACGCTGCCTAGTTCATGTCGTGGTGGATTGTGTGTGGATGCGAAGATTTTTTCCATTGTCAGTCAGTAAGGTGAGTAGTTGTCCCTCCGTCATATCATTCGCATTGTAATAAAGAACGGACACCGACAAGTTTTGCGAATTGCTAGACTTGTTTGCTTGGTTTACTCTCTGGCTTTTTGCGTTGGTGAATCTCTTCTTCTTCTCCTCACTTATGATGATATGATGATGATTCATAATATTATTCATAATTATAGGATAGATACCTGTTGTTAGCTGCGCCAAAAGAAAAAAAGGTAGTGTCCATCTCTACTCTCTACCTTAACAAACTGGCAGACCACCTCCTCCATCATTCATCATCATCACCATAACCCATACCACAAAAATGAATTGCTCCTTCACGTTTTTCTTTCGCATGAAGTTTTTCACTCACGTACAAAAATAGACAAGGTTAAATAATTTCATTCAGCAGATAAGACTTAAGACAAGCGCAACATGCATTACGGCGTCAACGGCATTAGGCTTCATCTCAGCTGTACCAGTTGAGGGTCGTGCAAATTTCCATACAAAAGTGCAAATTTAAAAAAGTGAACAGTTTTTTTTGTGGTCCATTTTGAACTAAAATCATAAAATATTCATTTCTCCAGAGACAAGGTCTCTCATTTGAAAAGCAAGTCCCCATGTGAGTGTCGTGCATTTGTGCAGCCTTAGAATAGTCTACCACTCCACTTTTTATACTTATCTGTGAGCAGCAATGAGGCTGTCAAGACTGCAACTTTATTTGATAAAGGTGAATATTTCGGATTTGCACACGTTTCAAAGTAGGGGACAATTTCATACATCAATTAGTTATGTGTTAAGGGAATGATAATTATCTTCTTTTGCCCCCTTTTTTCAGATACTTTGTCTCACGTTCCTTTTCAGTATTAGAACGCAAGCTTTTCCCGCTGAGGACGACGACTACGATGAAGATCTGATTAACGAATTTATAAATCAACAGTCCTCAACACCAAGTACTGCAACGACGACGACAACGTCGACTCCCAAACCCAATCATGGAAAAGAAAAGGATTCTTCCCCTCCAAAGACGTCCGCAGAGACGGGTGTGAGCATACCCTTAAGTGTCGACAGAGGCAACGGACATGGGGACTCGGAAGAAGTATTGAAAGAAAAGTCCCCATGCGTGTGCGTAAAATACTTTCTCTGTAACATAGACAATGGTACAGTGGTGGATAACGGAAACGTGCTTGGGCTTATCGATATAAGATTAGGTGTTTCAAAGCCATCACCTTGTGATCACTACTTTGATATCTGTTGTCAGGTAGCAAACGAACATGTGCACAACCAGCATGCATTTACATTTTTTAGGCTAGTCAATAATATGTTCTTATTAAATTGACCACAATTGCAATAAATGATTTTTAGACAATGCGTGAACCGACAGCCCCAGAAATACGAGTTCCCGATTTTAAACATTCTGTTTGTGGAAAGAGGAACGTTGATGGAGTTGGGTTTCGTATCACAGGGGCCGTGAATCAAGAGGCTCAATTTGGGTAAAAACCATGTTCTACTTATTCTCTTAAAATATTTGTTTGCTAGAATTCCTTTTCCAGTCAGTAAATAATGTTCTCTTTTATTTTATCGCCATTTCAGAGAATTTCCATGGATGGCAGGTTAGTAATTTCTTCCTTTTCTCCACACAAAATATGGTATTTATATGTATGTATTGAACATGGCTTAAATATATCGCTCATCAGCTATTGTCAAGCAGGAGCGTCAGGAGGGGAAAGCAGTACTGAACGTGTTTCTCTGTGGAGGGTCATTGATTCATCCCAGGGTTATCCTGACAGCAGCTCACTGCGTCATGAAACAAAATGTGCAACAACTCAAAGTACGCCTAGGAGAATGGGACACGCAAACTTCGGATGAACTCTATCCACACGAAGATCGTTATGTCGTTAAGGTACTTTTTAAAGAAGTAAACGGCTTGGATAGTAGCAAGTGAACATTACATGAATAAATGAAATAATTTTTCTCTTTTTTCAGATGATTATCCATGAAGACTTTTATCCGAATGCGCTGTACAATGACATTGCACTTCTCATTTTAAATGAAGATGCAAACATCGCACCAAATATTGACACTGTGTGTTTGCCACCAGCTAATTTCAGCTTTGATGGACAGCGATGCTTTGCATCGGGATGGGGAAAAGATTCATTCGGTATGCTTTATTTCTCTCGACTCGTGCATTGAGACAAAAATATGCCTTGCAAATAGCTTGATTGCGTATTGCTTACTTGTTATTTCAATAGGTTCGGAAGGGACATACCAAGTGATTCTCAAGAAAATTGACCTGCCGATAGTCCCGAAAAATACTTGCGAAGATTCGTTAAGGAAAACCAGACTGGGAAGATACTTTAGACTACATGATTCTTTTGTGTGTGCGGGAGGAGAAAAGGGCAGGGATACGTGCAGGGTATTGCAAATTCCAACTAAATGGATATCCTAAAAAAACGTTTATAATACAAGGTATATTCTTATGAGGATTATTTCTGTGTTTCAATCAGGGTGATGGTGGTTCCCCACTGGTGTGCAAAATGCCTGGCAGTGATCATTATGTGCAGTATGGAATAGTAGCTTGGGGAATTGGGTGCGGAGAAGAGGGAATTGCAGGAGTTTACGTAAATGTGCCAATGTTTGTTCCTTGGATAACGCGTAAAATGGCCGAAGCCAAGTTTAATCCAAAATATTTTCAAATAGGGAACTCTCTCTCCTAAGACTAAATTCATCCATGAACTATCCGAAGACAAAATAGTATTTATCAAGTTGACCTGTATTCCTGTATATTCATTGTATATTGTATATAGTAAACTTCTGTTAGGCCTTGAATGTTATAAAGCCATTTTATTACTGCTGTTGCTGATGTCACCAGACATGTACATCTGCTCTCTTTGCACAAAGTGTCTTCAAGGAATCAAAACAGAAAGGCAATACTTTACTCTTGACACACGCGGAATAAACAAAAGATTGAAAAGAAGTATTTCATGAACAGGGCGAGTGTGAAGATACATTACACGCAGTGTCTCATGAAAATGATATATAAAAGCCATCAACTTTTGATATTACTCATGCAAGTAACTAATACGGAAAAGCTTGAATGCTCATTTCAACCGAACTGTATTAATTCATTCGTGTCAATGACGACCATATGCCACTTAATACTTCACAATTATAATCTCCTTAAAAATCACTTACATTGTCCGGCACATTCCTATAAACGGCATAAAATAGCACGCATATCGTCAGCCCCACGACGCCCACCAACATTCCAATAGCAGCCATTGTCAGCCACTGGCGAAAGAGAAGCTTGGAGTTATTTCCTTTAAAAAATAAACAAATTTTGGTTGAGACATTTTTATACAGATACAAATACTTCCATTTCCGAGAAGTTTAGAAAAAGTCAAATACAACTGCGCAATAAACAACTTCAACTTACTCATTGTAATCAGCTTGAGAACCTCGCCGTCTTGGATGCAAAAATCTGATATCGGTTGCTTGTTTACAAGCATAACATTATTTTTCGTAATTAGTGTATATCTCGGATCAGTAGTCGCTGCCTGTTTAAAATATCAAATCAAGAGTTAGCACGATTTTAACATGAGCATGCCAATTTCAATCCCGTTTGTTGATTTGGAATTGAATTCAGTTAACCACCACCAATTACCACCACCAATTTAGTCACATTATATGTATGTTATTTCTAAAGAAAAACCAAACAACAAGTTACCTTTGCATTGCAAAATTGACTAATAAGCTCTTTTACGGGTTGTGAGTCATCAATTGTAATGCCGTGGAAACCACCAGCTTGTCCGGAGAATGTGCTTTCCACGACAACCGTAATTATCGTCATTTTACTACTTTATGAACCAGTAGAATCGATTGCAACCAAAGTTGTGACTACTGCTGAAATTCTAATGGCATTGATTTTTTTTAAACTGTGTGTGCACTTTTCAACTAAACTTCTTCCACTTTCTCATTTCTCTTTGTTCATGAACCGTGTTTCTTTTCAGCTGCCACAGTTGCCGTGATGTTAATAAAAGTGAGGTTGGCAGATGTAAGCACGTGTGGCAATATTTCTTCCATTTAAAATAACTGATGATGCATAAAAGCCACTATACTGATGTATTCTGCAATATCAATTTCCTCTTACAGTTGCAATGATGTTGTTCATCTCCTGGTAATAAAACATATTGGAAAAACAGCCTGGTTAACATTTTATCCTTATTGTTTTATTATTTCCTGTCTTATGCAATAGTTATGGACAGTTTGGGGCAACTATATTTTATGAAGAAATGTAAGTTCATTCCACATTGACCCGTTCATAGACAATGCTGACAATTTGTCATACAATTTTCTACTTTGTTGACTTGCACTTGTTGTTAGACATGAATGATACATTATATGATACATTACATTACGCTACATATTAAATGACAGACCAAAATTTAAGATCCGCGTGTATTCCTCATGTATAGTATATTATGTTTTATGCGCCGTAAAATAAAGCAAAATAAAATCTTGACGTTTCTTTGTTCAAGCCATTCACAAAAATTGGACGCTATAATACTTTAACCAAAGGTTAGCCATCCATCAGACTGTAAATTATAGTAATTTTTATGGACCCGGGTGCACTTTCCATCGTCGTTTTCACTACGAAATATTATGTACAATTTCCATTTTGTACCAGGATATCGATCGAGCTAATTCAGAGAAATTATTTTGACGACCGTTTGTGTATATACATATACGTTTATTAAAGGAAAATGAAACCTATAAAGAGGTAAATTTATATAATCTATTTGCAAAATGGAAAATAATGGAGGAGTAAAAAATAGACATCAATCATCCTCTAAAAGTGTGTTTTTCTTGTGCAGGAGAATTGTTTGTTGTCGTAATACTCAACTACGTACACAACCGAGCCATATTTCTACGGTATCTATGTAAATACCTACCTATTGAAAACATTTACTACGAAATTATTGCGCACTACAATGTTTTGGAATACTAACTGAACGTAGGCACTTGTTGTAATGCGCGATGACCAGATTCATCTAGATTCCTAACAATGCCACAACATAATTTCCGATTTGCAGTAGATTACATTACTGTGTTTCCAGAATAAGACATTAACAGTTCATCCATAGGATTTTCCATGCACGCCGTTCGTTTTAAACATGAGTAGCTCGTGTTAAAGACTCTCACACGACGACGATTGTCAGTCGTAATGAATAAGAATTTCTTAGCCTGAGTCAGGTTGATTTCCATCTTCCACTCACTAATTTTTACTTAGAAAATGATTCATTTGTGTGCTGTCAAGTGGGGAAAGATGCATTGGTGCAAATGCAAGGAAGGATTCTATATAGAGGTTAAGGAATGAGCATCAGAATAGAGTAAAAATACACCAAAGCCACACGTCTGACCTTGGGACCAATTAGTAACTTGGCTTGGCTACCCTTTCACTTTGTTAGCCAGCAATGTAACGCATGCATATACTTCCTAGGGCCCTACGAATTTAGGTGCGCCGATAACTTCTGTCTAGAAACCCTGTCTACAACCACCAAAACGGACAGTGTATTCATTAAATTGGTTTATGTATTTGGTTCAAAAGTTTCATATCCTGGACAAAAAATTCTACTATTGACTATTAGCCGTTCTATTAACTACGGAAATTTGAGCCGACTGTAATTGCATGTCAAACTGCTTGCACGTACGATTCTATTTGCATGGAACAACTAAAAGTTGTATCAATTTTAACAAGTAGTTTCCAACAACAACATACTATAATATATCATCGATTTATTGTAGAGTCATAAAAAAATTGATGCCTGTTCCGCTCAACAATATATGCCTTTTATAATATAAAGTATCGTACATCTTCACCAAATGACTTTTTGAAATATAAAAATGCTAGATACGGCTGCCATTCCTGCTTTAATTTTGAGAAAAAGCAATAGCTATTGGGAATGGTATTTTTTATTAAAATCTAATTTATTTTCCTCTCACTCAGTTATGTATGGTGCCTCATATTGGATGGGTTGTACAATAAATTACTTCCTCTCTCCCTCTCTGGAATTCAATGTATGTATGCATGTACTAACATTCAAGAATAATGACTACTTTCGTGACTGTAACCTAATACGTTGCAATGCATAAAAATGTCATAAATATGTTTGCAATCAGCTTTTACGCTAATAATTTAGGTACCAATATTTGGCTATTGGCTGCACTACGTCGTCCTGAATCTTGGAAAGCATCTTGACATTTTAAAACAATTTAGCTGTTGACATATAGCATCTTACTTTCAACGTCTTATCTCCGACGCACTTTTAGTCTCAAGTCTCGACACAGTTGGCCAACAAGAATTTCATTGATTTACTTTTATACGAGGACTTACGCTTCTTATACGTACTTGATAATTGTGTGCTTTACAATAAAGTAGACACAAAAATAATAGCTATAGAAGTTCCAATGTAAACTAACTTTAACTGTCATAACTCATGTCATGATTTGGCTTACGAAACATAATATCTTCGCATTTTCTAGTAACACAAAACTCGTACGCCAACAAAGTTTGGACAAGAAAAATATTTCCTTTTTAATGACGCATTTGTCGTCGTCGTCAGATTGTTTTATGGAGATGAAAGAAAATATCAAGTTACCATGAATGACATTCGTGAATTTGGAAACATTATGCTATGTAAACATTGTTACAACAAACACCTTTTTGTCTATTTCCTGTATCCATATTTCAAAATCCACAATCGAATGTTCGTGGCAGAGTTCCCTCCTAATACATTTAAGTCTAGCTTCTTCGTATGGAAAATACAATTAGACGTTTTATGCAGTTATGCAGGCTTATTTCCCGAAATGGAATGGAAGGAATTTATGGAAGGAAACGATATACATATATATCTTGGTTCATATGTACATTACATACATACCTATGTGAGCGATGCACATGATATGTTGTATGACACCCATCATGAAGTTCTAATAGACTGCATAGCCTAAAAATTAAGTCTTTTACAACTGGAGGAATGAGCCCCACTGATAATATGAACTTTCGAAAAAGATTTGAAAAATTATCGTTTCTATATGGTTTGCAGCAGAACTGTTAACAAACCACAATTACCCGAAAACGTTGCGACGCTACATAGATTACATCTCGACAATTGCGAAAATTACTTAATCTTTGTACCACCTACTTTAATTAGCAACAAAATAGTACATACCTGACAACCGGCACAAAACGTACTGTGATTGTGTTGCGTTGACTATTCCCATGCAACATGAAATCCCTCTCTTTAAAAGTGGCACAATGATGACAAACAGACGGAAACCATACAGAGAGCAGCCTACATTCTTTCCGCAAACTTCAAACAACTGAAATAACTAACGGCAATAAAAAATATCCACAATGTAAGTTCCAGATACTATATACGAGCAACTACCACTTTTAGCACGCTCACGGAAAAGCAACACAAATGACTGTTTTCCGAAATAATTTTGACAAACGTGACAAAATACTAGTCAGTAGAGAAGATGTTTAGGCCTCCCCTGGTCTCTGTAGTCTGTTTGGACTGGTGTGTGACAATCACAATATATAAATATGCATAGCAAGTGGCTCGTTCTTGTTCCTTGGAATAGTTTTACTTCTTTTCGGCGAGGAAACTGGAACATGTGCGTATGTAAATACTCACACTCACTCACAACAGCGATCACACTTGACAATATCGCGTCCTTATGCACACTGACTGACTGACGGAACACTGCCGATTTTTACAAAAATACTACAGAGAACCAAACACGAGGCATTATTTAACCAGTCAGCTGCATTGCATTCCGTCTTCTTTGCACATTGCTCAGTGCTCGCTGGACTGGAAAAGTGTGTTGGAATGGAATTGGAATTGCTTGGTATGTGGAGAAGGGAGTTTAAATGATGGGGAAGATGAGCAAAACCTGTGGACAAGACACAAACTGACTGACTTGATATGTGAATGTGAGTAAACGCAGCGCAAATATGTTACTTACTGCATGACTGAAATAAAATAAGCGCATATATGCATGTATCGGCAACATTCACAGGACAACTCTGAACTCTTCTGTAATGTCGAATATTATACAACAGGTTGGTTGAGCTCTTGTGCTATTCTTTTCATTCAAGTGTTACACTTACAATGCTAAAATGCTAGTTCATCTCCTCCTCATCATATCGACATGACATGAAAAACGCAACGCAACGTGTAGAATGCATCATCATCATCACTTTTATTGTGTGATACGAATGCGGAGATAATTTTCATTCTTCTTACAATATTATGTATGTGATAAATAACGACTCTGTGTACCAATGAAATGATAATAATGATGACCAGCAATGTCTGCGATAAAATGTGGATGGATTGTTACGATTATGAATGTGAAGAACGAGTTAGTGATCTCGAGAATGAGAGTTTCAAGTATATTTTATGTGCCTATATGTTTCTATTCATGCAAAAGCAAAACAACAATTGCATGTTATGCCACATAATACTTTGTTGGTTTTCATGAATCATGATTCATGCAATTGCTGCGTTTGCGTTGGTTTCCTTTTTTGACTTGATGTTTTGTAAATAAAATAAACTAATGTCGAATAGTAAAATATCGACATTTAGTCAAGTGCAAACTAAAGTATATATGGCTAGATAATTTATGAAGTTAACACAATAGTAATGTTATGTTATTGTACATGATTTGTGTATGTACATATTATGCACTACAGATATGCGTGTACTGTTCTATTCTCTAACTAAAATAGGTGATATTATTTTATTAAGTTATTTGGATTTTAGTAAAGGAATGTGATTGCGCTTCGCTTTGTTTGTTATTGAACTCAGCCTGCAGTTTACGACTTGATAGTGATATATGGATGGAAATGGAACATAATTGTTTATAGGATGAACTTCATACATCTACACCACCAGCCTGCTGCGGCACAATTGATCCACATTTTTCACTATACCCCAACAATAGTTAGTTGCTATAATTTATCTAACTATCCAACTATTGAATGCCAAACAACAGCAGTAAAAGTTTGATTCTCTCCGGATATATAAACAATTAATAAACTGAAACACGCTAAAATGCTTATAGTATCAACAAAAGCCACTGATTAGACACTGTTCAATATGTGAAATAAAATTACACCGTCTGTTACTTCATTTTGTGCCATGCCTGAAATCATCAGATTTTAAAACATGAAGCTTAAAATTTGCTGCATGCATATAAATAAACTGGATAGAATAAGCTATTAGTAGTTTTGCTTAAAATTCTCATTACCCATTACAGCACTTCCAACTTCTGGTTGATGGGATTGAAAACTCGCATGTTCGATGTCATAAAAATGCACGACTGTGTGGCTTTCGTTTTTTACTGTATGGGCGTGGGATAAATCTAACAAGCTAAGTAGAAATCTGCGTAAATCGTTATACACAACACGAAATCGATGTACTCGAGAAGGTAGAAATTGGATTTATGCGTTTGAAATTTGAAATCACTGAATCACTTTCTAGTTCCAAAACGAAATGCTTTTAAATGGTCAGCATTTTATTACCAATTACGCTTCATTTCTATGAAGGTTTCTTTCTAAGTCCGAAATACATTCTGGATTTAATACGCGCTACAGAAACGCCCTCCATCAATAGGAGAAAACCATACTGGACCTCTCATACCTAAAACTCATTCGAACAAATTGCTTCATTCATTTTATCGTCCACTCCACTCCAGTTAAATAATGCATGAGAACCGAAAATAATAAACGGTAACAAAGCAACAATGCCATTTTGTCGACAACTTGATAACTAAAATGTCTTTACATTTTAGTTATCAAGTTACGTGAGATGAAAATATGTACGGGTGCATCATGCATAACTTTTGAATAGCACTAAACAAAATGATTCAAAATGTTTCTTTGTTCAATGACAAATTCTTACAATATAATGACTCACTAACTAGAGAATAATAATTAAATTATGCTTACTCATTCCAATCCTAGTATTGTGAATGTCAGCAGCAGCAGTCAAAGTAAACATTTTTCATCCCACCATTCATCATGATCGCCACTCTTTTAAAAATATCGAATATGTAGGTGCTTGTACAATATGAACCTGCGAATTAGTTCTGAAAGAACACCAAGTCTGAAAACCGCAGTTCCCTATACTCACCATATAATAGCTGGTTGGTATTAGTAACAGTAAAAACCAATGACAGTGCAGTGATCAATGTTTGTACCAGTACGTGCAAATGAAACATGCATGAATAAAATATTAAGCATTATTTAAAATACTTAACATAACTTGAGCTGCACGCTATACAACTGCCACCTGCGACTCTTGTGCAATAACTGTCTCCGTCTCTCCATCTCAAAACTATCTACCATGAGAACTGTTTACAAGGACAATCGCATGATTATATGGTCAAGTCAAGAAGAGTTAAGGTGATGAGTTATTTTATCGGCCACTAACATTTTCGCTATAAAATTAACCTTAATCGGTACACAGGTTTAGATTAAAAAGTAAGTAAGTATTAAGTACATACTTCGTTCATTTTAGTGTAGCTAACTACTTTTTGATTAAATTTGAAGAACTGCTCACCACACATTTACTAATTTACACAACCCTTAAAAATTGTCAAAAATTAAATTAGTTTTACAATTCAACCAAATTCTAATAAAAATTTCTGCGTTTCTTCAAAGTCTGCCCACGATAGAGTACATTTGCAGTCTGTGCTCGATACTTTTAATCGACGCTCTAAACACTTAATGTACCTGATACAGGACCATGATGGCATACCTAATCCAATGCAATCCATATGATCGGGTGACATGACTTGTACCTCAGCCAAATATTAATTCTGAAAGTACCAAAAAACCGCAAATCACATTTTCGATTCGTGTATTAGAGTATTACTTGTAGTTAATTTACTATATTTATTACTTTTCAAAAACTGAGAATATTAACTGTATATTAACATGTAGTTAGTAGGAAACAAGGATCTAAATTAAATAGTGTAAATAGTATAACTGTGTAGCAAGAACTTGTATGTAGATAAAGTATGATTTGTTTTGTATCTATGTCATGACACGCACTACTTGACATTTGATATAAATTCCGGGTTGTACTGACTTCTTCCATTTACCTTTATTCTCTATGTACCCCTTTATGCATCAAGTCGATGTCAGTTTTTTGAGTTCAATTCCGTCTAGGTATATTCCACTATCATATATAGTATGCAGTTAGTTTGATTTAATAGTAAATACTATTACAAATCTATATCGAATTCAGACTTATTCTCTGGGAGAAACCCTAAACAAGAGGCTCTTCCAATCTAAAATAGAAGAATGCATACAATATCTTGCATTGTCTTATCGTATGATAGATTTTTACAAATTGCAGCCAACATGGTAGCTGTGTATGAATAAGTAGATATTAGTAAACCAGCCTAATAATAAAAATATACATAATCACTGATTGTTAATTGCACTGGAAAATCACTTCTCTATAGAGTGTCTGTATTTCTGCAAACATCGCACGTGCTATGCTTTGTATTCATTTTCTGTATATTATTGACAAATATCTCAAACTTTCTTAAATTCAACAACAATTACCCTTTATATTTGTGCGGCGCTTACTGCGCTTTCAGTTAGGACGTTAGGCCAGGGCCCTAAGTAAATGAGGAGATTGTACAAAGCAAGTGACGCGTGAGTCTAAAATTATCATAAAATGATGAGATGAGGTACATGAGGAAGGATCATTGAATTAATTGTGCTGTCATTGCCTTGAATGAGTGACAGCTTATTACCACGAGGAAAAAATCACGTCGTAAATCCAGTATTCAATAGTATTGCATGAAAGTGATTGTGTTTAATAAAACATAAAAATCGCTGCATGTTTTATTGTTTTACAATTTGACAAGATGTTACTTTCATGAAGGTTACTTTATTTTTTGCATGCCCTTCCCAATTAAATTTCTATCCATTGAACTCCAAATCTTAAATGACAAAAATGCATTATGGTTCAGTGCATGTTGTATTGCTACGCCGGTGAAATCTGTTGTTTTCAGTGATTAATCTGCTTTCAGCAGATATAAGAATCGCCGGATCCGTACGTACGGGACTGGCGGTTTGATTATGCCACGTGCATATATACTTTAATATATTTTGTTAGAAAGTGATTTGTGCAAAAAATATAATACACAGTGTGCATTGCACATATGATGTATTGATTCCATGACATTGTACGTACTAAGTATGTATATAGCTTTAAATTTGCAAAATGCATATCACACACTTAATTACTTTATTTGGAGAAGCTAAATACTTTTGATAACTTAAGTTAAGAATCTTGCTAAGCAGAGCTTACCATATTTTGTGATTGCAGAAGATCATTGTTAGTACGTATGTTAGTATGTTAAGGCGAAAATGTTTTAAAAGATACGTATATCGTCAGTAAATTCCCTTAGGAACAAAGGCATTGTTAACGAATGTAAACAAGTACTGTTGCAAAATAAAGCAACTATTTGAATATTTATATGCAAAATTGACGAATATTTTATTTCAGTAAAGATTTATAGATAACGGGGTTATGCTAAGTGGTAAGATGCGAAAGTTTGCAAAAATAGTGAACATACTTCCCGTAGCACGCACCGCCATCTCTCATGGTTAAGATTAGGCATCATCTGTAATCTGATATATACGAAGTTGCGTTCATGTCTGCTAGGTATCAGACAGGTGACTATTCCTTTGTCATAAAACCTGGCGTACGCGTACAATTAAGCACAATGTTTTGCATCATGTACTACTCTGCTTTTCACAATTCCGATACAACAAAACAACCATGTATTATTTTGCGGCAAGTGGCTTTATATCGACAAAAAAAATTGTCCTTCACAGATAAACGTGTTTTACGGCTTTATACGTCATTCGTGATCTCTGCCTAGAAAAATAACAGTCTATAGTCTACACACACATTGGGATCCAAACTAAACTCTCTTTATTACGACGATCGTCATCGCTGAGGACAATTTTATTGACGTGCACCTGATAATTTCCACTTTGGGCATTTGCTTTTGATTGACATAAGATAGAAGAAATATTATGTACATGCATTTATAGCGTTCTTTATGTACTCTAAAAATAAGCACGCAGTTGCTGGCGATAAAATAATTCCTTCTAAGTATTTTAAGTCTTTACAGTTGCTTGTTGTTGACTAGTCGGGATAAAATAGGTATTTGGATGCTAGGTATCCTTGGATCTGTAACGGCCAATAAAACTTTTGTGTAATTAGAAAAACGCAAAAAAATCGTCCGTATGCTATCATTTAGAAATAATCATTCAAGTTTCTAACTAATTCCTTGACATGTTTGTTTCCTATTATTTCTTACAATTTGGTTAAATTCTCAATGTTGATTATTATAAGTAACGGCAAGAGAAAGCATTTTCAAATATCAATTTCCTTATCTCTTTTCTAGATACATACACACAAACCTATTAGTGGAAAATTTCTATAATTAATTGTGAAAATATATACGAAGCTCCCAGTACACAATTATTGTTAAAACACGAAAAAAATAACCAAAGCACTATATAGATCATGTAATGGGTAGTAAGCAATACCCAAATACATGACATGACATATAATGTGAGAACTAGCATCTCATCTCACCATTCTTCTATGATTAAAGTCAGAGTAACACGAGACCAAATTGGAAAAAAAGCTGCTGCTAGTATGCCGACCGACGGTGAAGAAGAAGAAGAAGAAGAAGAGATAAATTGTTGCGCAATTATCAACGTGTGTGTAATATGTATGTGTTTTTGGAAGACTTGCTCACATGACATCACGAAAAAAGGGAAAAAATGCTGCTGCCGCTGACTGCTTCACACATGTATACATCATACAAGATAAAGAGATATATATAGTTCATGCTACATATAAGTATACCTATAAAAATATATACAATTTGATGCAGAACAATGAAAAAATGGATACAGATCCATCCATCGTCTCGTGTTCTCCTCATCCGTGAGTGTAGTAGTACAAAGAAGTAATGCCAGCAAACACCCATGCGGAATGCAGACATTAGGATGATAGAAACACAATTTCAGTAATGATTATAATATTAAGTATTGCATTATGAGCCAGCACTGCACTGAAGCCAACCAACCCACTTCAATTGTCCTTTCCTATTTAGCTTTTTTTCTTTCGGCAAACAAGTTGATATTATTATTATTATTATAATACAGGTTTCACTTATATGCATGCATAGGAATAGTTATAGGGAGGGAGCTAGCTACAGTTGAAGTTTTGATGATGGAAGGATTGGAAGAAGGGGAAATGAAAAAAATGAGCATAGCATAATATTGTTTAGGTAGGCACAATCTCATAATTTTTATTTAGCTTTGCTTCTTAACAGTCTACTTAAGCGATTTGGTAATTCGATTGTCTTGTGTGCGGAAAACATGTCGGCTGTAAACTACAGACCGTCAATACAATATACTAACTACGTTATGAGGACAATTATTTTTATTTGATTTTATTATTGCTATTATTATATGCTTTTTACTACTACGCGAGAGGAAATCATTTTTCACAAGGTAGGAATTTGCTAGTTTGTCCGTTCGTCTATCACCATCTGGCTGAGTAATAGAAAAAAAAGACAAAGAGTTTTCGACAATTGTCAGAGATTACACCTGCCTCTCGTGGGAAGAGAGCAGCAGAAATGCATTGCCATTTGGGGCTAGATTCGGCATGTGTGCACTGTGCAGTCATAGCCAGCTATACAAGACATTTTCACAACCGAACCGTCCATTCCTTTACCATTAGCAAATTTGGTGTACCTTTTATTCGATTACAACGACATACGTAGGTACATCAGCAATGTATTTGAGCTAACTTTGTGACAGCTTTATTTCCAATGTATCAACATAATAAATGTAATGATAGATTATAAGCAGTTAAATATTAGTCAATGGTGTATAGATAATGATGTGATACATGTCATACATTACAAGACTATAGATAATACTTGGATTCCTCAGTAGCTAATTCGAAATTATTAGTCATTATGTAACGATTATAATACGTATATATTAATATTGGTTCTCTACAGTTTCTGTATTGCTGTTTATATCTACATACATATGTACATACATATATCAGATAATGTATTTTATGTGCCTATATATTGGCACATTGTTGGTTCAGAACGGAATTTTCTGGATGGACATTACCTGACACGATTATTCGTAACAAAGTCAATTAAGTTCATCATGATGATGGGAAAATAAGATATCACATTCATTGAATAGGTTCCATTGTGATACGCAGGTTCTTGAAGAAAAGTCACTACTACGCTTATGTATGTCCGCTTTCCAAATTATATCATGCAACCCTATATATTGATACAGTTCAAATGGAAGTTTGTAGGTAAATGTTTGCTGGTGATACGATATATTGATAATAATAATACACAGTAAAGGTTGTAGCCACAAATTTCCTCCATATGAAAGATGACGATGCATGAATGGCTAGCTGGTTTTTTACTGATGAAATAACAAGTTGCTCAATCAGGATGCATGCCACATATAACATATTATTATACGCGTATCATGGAGCTATGTTTACTGGACGAAGCAGGGAACACAGTGTGATACGCAAAGGCTATCATTTTTTCAGCACAACAAAAGTCTTTGAACAAAAAATTTTAATTATCTGAACCACTAATCATTATCATTATTTCTAAAAGTGCAGTAAAACGAGTTTAAACGAAAAGGGCTAAAAATGCAACTTGGTTTGGGTAATCAACAACAGCAGTGCGAATTTACAGCATACATGTATTCTGAATTGCTATCTTACATCTTATTAATAAATAATGTCACACGTTTTTTGAGGATTTTTATTCACGTTGAAAAGTAAAAGGCTTACCTACAATCAATGCCATATAATAATGTAAGTAATTTGGAGGAGCATTAGTTGCTAGTGTAATGAGAGCTACGTATACCTCAAGAAAATGATAATAATGTACGTAAACGCATTATATTATTAAGGATTTACCTAAATATATTTTGAATACTTAATACTAGCATAATGATTATATTCTTGCGTCTTCATCCAAACGCTCATCGACCGCACGTGTACCTACATACTAGTTGACTTGAGTTGATACAAAATGGTGGTGGTGGTATGCATTGTGCACAGAGCACGACTGACTGAGAAAAAATATTATGTGTATTTTTTGTAAATGACAAGCGAACAGCCGAGCCATAATAAGAAATGACCTTCCTTCAATCACCTTCTCTTTCAGTAGTAGAAACAGAGATGCTGCTAAAATTATGTTTCATAACATAACACTCGCGTCAATTAAAATTCTGCCTACAATCATATAATATGTGCCTATATACTAGTAGTATGGCCATAGTAAGTGCCAAATAAAATACTTGTGTATAGCGAGTGGCTTTTGGATAGAGACACAGACAGACACAACGGCGAGAGATGATGGAATGAGGGAGACGATGGAGATGGAACCGTTGCTTCGCTACTGAACGCGTATGCATGGCAACATTTTTTATATTCCTTCGCCTCGCTCGCGCTCTCGTTGATTCCACTAAAAGCTGCTTAATCGGGACTGCTTACTCATTTGTCCTAAAATCAAACAAAGACGGTGAAAAAAGTGTGAAGTGCTGCAGAGAGAGACGAGAAATAAAAGGACCAACAGAACTAAAATATTTTGTTGAAAATTGTACTTTTTTTCTTGTTCTTCTTCATTGCTGCTATATTTCAATTCAAATTTAGCATTGCCATCATTGAGCTTTATAGTGCACGCTCGGCATAATTTACAAATAAATAATGTCCGCATGGATCTATTTATATATACATTAGAAGGCATACTACCTACACTTATGAGTGCGAGAAGGAATCGATGCACTACTGCTAGATATTTTATACTATTTTAAAATTAAAATATTCCTAAAGTTACCAAAGTCTCCTAATAACAAACAGTTTTTTACAGCGTTCATGAACTGTTTTAAATTGTACGTGCAGGGCTAATATTATTATTAGGGATTTCAGTTTCGTTACTGCTCTGCATAATATAAATATTGTACGTTATCTGTTGTCTACAATAATAAGCATAATAATATGAGTGAATAAGCTTACGAAACTCTCTCTCTCTCTGTCTACGCTCACTTATGAAGGAACAATATAATTTTAACTCATTAAATCCTTTTCTAGCGCAAGAACAACTTCAAGTCAATACCAGCAGCAGGAATAAAGTCGAGGCATAATATATATTTTTTGGATGTATGGATGGATGGGCAATTGAACGATTGCGATGCGATGGCGATGATGATGATGATGGAAGTGAACAAATTCTTTGTATGAAATTCGAAGGAAGAAAAAAAAGAACTCTTCATGGTTCTGTAGCTGTTTGTACGAGACTCACAGTCAAAAGACCTGTCTGTCCTACTCCGTATTCTATAGCGCATCATCATCATCTCCCTCACGTTGTTGTACGGTGATGATGGTGATGAATACTTACATTCAAAGAAATCCGTTGTGCATTGTGCATCACTATAAAATGAAATGTATATGGATTTTTTAGGCATAAGAATAAGAATTGTTTGTCAAAATTTTTAAAGTTTGGATTGGGGAAGTTGAATCACTCACTCAAAAAAATGTAGTCTATCGTATCAAGTTTACTTGCAAAAAAGGTACAACAACAAGCAAGCAAGTTATATACAAGCAGCTTGATTTATTTTTTAGGTAAACGGTTGCGTAAGCAAAACTTGTGTGAAAGCCTCAGGTTGTGTGCCATGTCACTATACATGATGCTCTAATATGCAGTGTAATATGAGCGTTATATATTTGATATAAAATTAGCATTAAAAACTAAAGCATCATTAACTTCATGTCATTTCGTTTACCGAGTAAACACTAAAAATCGGCTGAGAAAAATATAACTCTGTAATTTGCTATTTATATGTATCAATTTTTTTTACGTTAAGAGACTTATTCCAGTGAAACTCTCATGAGTTGTTTGTTGGTTGCCTGAATATTCTTTTCTTGCTGCCTATTATAACTTATAGATAGGCACAAAATATTTGTTGTGTGGTTTATGGGTTTTTTATACCATGACAGTCATGCAATGATGCAATGCTTTGGTGATTTCTGTGCATGTAGTATGCACAGCACCACCACCACCAACACTGTAGTATGTAATTGTACATCATCATAGGATATCCAATTGTCTATTTGTGAGATTGAGATTATGTTTTAGCTTTTCCAGAGGTCACGCAGTACAAATTCTACTGCGCCGAGTTTTTTTTCTGCTTCTAATAATGTGCTCAAATAATAGCGTCAACAATGTAAGAAAACTGAAACATTAACAAGGTACTGCATTGTCTGCAGGATGAAATTTACATTACAACTTGTAATTTACAAGGCATATCAAATGTTTTTTTATCCAATTGTCCGGTTGGTTAATTATTATTATTTTTTTGGCTTGGCATGATAGCCTGTGAGTACATTATATTTTTCAATTTTTAAGACTGCTCGGTCGATAATGTTTAGCACGACCTCATCTACTGAAGAACGTTTCAAATAAAATTAAAATAGTTCACTATATCAGTACTCCCTACAACATAATAATTTTTCTAAATTAAACCCATTGAAATAGCATGTTAAATTTTATTAGAATTGCCATGCATATTGAGAATGGCAAGGTATCCCACCTATGAAAACGAATGCATCTTGGGTAAGTTTTTAATCTAGGATGTCGTCGCAGCTAGTAAGTTAGTATGCTCATCATAACAAAAATAGCCGTAAGAATTGAAAAATAAAATTTGCTACTTATTCAAATTTCGGCATTAACTCACCTCTAGACTGTGTTTTTTTTGCATATTATTACATTTTGTTGAAACATTGTACTACTAGTTGTGTGTATATGTGTATATACGTATCGCACATTTTTTACACGCCAATTCCTATAATATTGTTTGTAAAGTGGGATGGACTATATGGACACTTGGCGGAAAAGGGACATGCATGGATTCCATTGTTGATCATCAGAGGGAAGATGCATACTACACACATTATGCATATGTGCGTATTGGTAAAAAAGCAATACTGGTCACATGTATAATAAAAAATCTAAAAAAATAGTGAGTGTGTAATGTGTATTCTCTCTCTGTAATTATTCAAGTTATTAGGATTAAGAAGAGTCCCCGATGATGGTTAATAAAATCATAGACCGAGATATGCCTAAATACCTACGCATGCTAGCCTCTCGCAGGAACATCAGAGCATCTCTTTTCATTTATATTTCAAACTCACCAATATTATCTGAACGTGTTAAAATCTAACATTATAAGGAAGGGACAAATGCACCGTGTGATGATCACGATAATATCGCCAATGATAGTGAACGTGAAGTATTTTTCTCATAATTGTAAATGCCGTACTTGCTCTCATCCTGCACAGTATGAACGCGGCAGAACGAATATTATTATTATTATTACATTACATATCCCCCATACGTACAACGAACACAACAACAAAAAAAAGTCCTATCCTCCTCCAACAAACGCATTCACGAATACAAGCTTTGTTCATTATTGAAGGGCGCTAGCAAGTTCTATAGAGTACTCGCGGCGTTTGTCTGTCCGTGCTCATTGTTTTTCTAAAACAACGGACCAAGGACGGGAGTTTTTATTACAGTATAGGTACAGTACTAGGCTTGGCCCTTAATGACATTACCCCCTCAAAGAGGTTTCACCCCTTCGTTTGGAGCATTTGAGTTATGGCTTTCACCGATTCTACCCGGTGGGTGAATTTCCTTAGAGCGCAATATCGTAGGTCAAGGCGGAACAACATCTCTCAATCATTTATGTATGAACTCTGATGACCTACGCGGGGGTAGAGAGGAGTGTCATCTTTGTCTTATAGTATTCATCGGTTAGCAATTGATCAGGTAAAATTCCTTACCCCGCATTCAAACCCACAATGTAATGCATTTCTGCAGAAAAACTGTACAACAATGCTTCTAGAGCAATTTCTACGCACCGCTTTCTCTCTCATTTATTACTACATATTATTATTATTATTATCATTCTGATGATTCCGTCCGTGTGTATGCCTATTGCTTATCACCTTCTGCCTTCCTTTCAGCCCAATATTATATATATGCTATATAGAGAGCTGTAAAAGTATCCTTTGGTATGATAGGATTTTTTTAACGTTTGGCCGCAGTTGCTTCTTTTTTTGCCTTTGCTGCTGCCCCAAACTTGGTTTTCTGCTCTCCAACAATATACTAATGTGTTCGTATATTCGTACATGTACAGAGCGCGCACAGCACACACACACAAACTCTGTTCTGTTGTTTGTAAATGCAATAGTGAACAGATAGAACAGGGATCTTCTCTCTTAGCAGCGTAACCAGGGTTCTCTTTTCTGTGAACTGTGCTCTGAGCTGAGCTGTTGAGTCAAAATTACTTTCTCACTGATCTTCAGTAGAAACACGAGGTTCGTTGAAGAAACAACACTTCTGTGAGTGTCTACCCTTTCGGCACATTTTTACCGTGCTGCTCTTGTTCATATGCATTCGTTTGTTCGTGTTACCACCGTTTTCTCTTCACAAAATTCTCGCGTGCTTTCTTGCATTTTACTATCCGTGCGTTATAATAATATATGTATCATTATTGAAACTACTACTACTAGCACTGCAAAAATCTGCAAGCGAGCAAGGTGACAGCCAGTTAATTTTGTGGTTCAGCGATTACAATACAAAATTCATCTATATAAGCCATGTAGGTACATACACCTAGGACGTACATTCGTGTATACCTTTATGACTTTTTATTGTGGATTGTCATCTAACTGAAGAAGAAGAAGCTTTTTCTTAATTGCCATTCTTAAATGAGAATGTTGAAAAGTATTAAGCAAAACTCTTGTCATACATGTGAATCTGTCTACATTTAATATTATCGTGGTGATGCGGCGTTATTTCTCTGCTGCATAATATTATATCTTGCTTCTGTTGTGTATGTGTGTGCAGCAACTCGACTCATAAGTTAATATTGCTAGCAATCAAGCAATATTATATAGCAAAGCGTGAACACTTTTTAGTTTTAATGATGTGGAACGGGTTTCTTTCTCGATTCTCTGTTATTATCATGCTTTACAAAAAGTTATAGGAATAATAATATAATGATAATGGTAGCAAGCAGGAGAAAAAACGTGAAGATGCAATGCGAGTAGATTAAGGTATTGCATTACCGCGCGCGTTGCAATGAGTGACACTCGTCTCAATTTCATTACCAGTGGCCGTTCGCATTTAAAGACAGTGTTTAAGGGGAAGGAATGACAAAAAAAATATAGTTTCCTTAGTGCACAGGACATACATACAACATAATTTTATGATGTAAACATCATTTTTTTTGCCTACTTTAGAATATTGAATAAAAAATTTGTTGATTGATTTGAAAGTGGTTGGTTATTATGGTTATTTGTTAAAAGGTTTTTCTTGGATTTGATTCCCTTCCTACGCATTTGCTCTATACGAGGGAAATGGAAATTAGTAAATGGGTTTATGTGACTATCTATTGTAATGTTCCACGCGAAGCGAACAAAGAACAAAGCTAGCATCTACAGCACAATTTTTTTTACCTATATACTCGGTAAAGTCACAACTCTTCATAAATAATATGTCACATGTCACATCAATATTTTCATTTTAATGGTCGTCGGATGGCAAAATCAAAAAAAAAAATTATACTACCTATCACATCTCGGGATCATCAAAATAGTTCAAAATTATTACCCTCGCTGCACACTTTACTACTAACAAAAGCATATAAAATAACAAGCAACGCTGTTGTTGTCATGTGCTGCTTCTGATAACATTGCCGGGCCTATTCTCTGACAGAATGACAGAAAAAGCATAGTACGTAGTACATATAGTCAAGTGAAGTCATGAGGATGATTAAGTGTGCGTGAACTACAGTAATGGTGAATACAGTGAATAATATGTGCAGAGATGCAAATTGTTGAAGCTGAGCCCAACTCCGTTTTTATTGACGATGACAATGATGCAATGAATAATAAAAATGGATATTTGACGACGAGAAATATTCTAATGTTTCTTTGATTACTCCAACTTCTACAAACTGACAACTTGGAGTGTGCAAGAAGTAACAACAAAGTTGGTCTTAAGTGATTATTATTATTATTTACTATTCCAAAGTGCAACTCTCTCTCACACACTCTGCGTGTTATGTAGCCTACAACGAGTTTTCGAGTAAAGGACGAAGGAAACGTTGAAAAAAGGAAAAATACTTCAAGAGAGAGAGGCAACGTCGGTTGCCCCAGCTGCATCACTCAGAGTCACGATGAACTCACTCAAGGATAAAGAGTTCCAGGTAATCTTTCGTTTGCGTAACTTGTATACTTGCTCGAAATGTATAATGTATGTATTATGCTGATGTCTTCCTCTTCTATAAGGGTTTTTAGGAGAAAATGTGATTTCTACTTAGCACTTTGTCTGATGTCATATTACACAATGCATAGATAAATAGCTGCAAGCGCTCATTTCGCTAATATTTTTCTTTATCTACTTCACTATCGTCTTCATGCATGCGTATTTATGTATATTATCCATGTTTATAAAGTAATTTGCTAGAAATGCTCGCAAGTATAATAATGTCAATTATGATGGGCACCGGGTTGTTGGGAGTGATAACATACCATAAAGAGGTCAAGGGTCAATTATATTTCTATATGCATAATACTCGTGCACATAGGAAATAAAGAACGTTATCTGATATGAAATATTGGAATGTGCCACCACACACACACACGAGAGCTGATACAATTAAACTTGTTGGCAAAACTAAAAAAAAAAATGTTTATTTCTTTTTATTTTTTGCTAGCAAAATGTATGCCTGTTATTGTATACACCGGGATTTAATTTAGGTGCAAATCCGGCAATTAGCTAATTACTATCATTGCATAAGTGACATTTTCATTTTGCCAATGCCCAGTATTGATGCTCAAATTCGGAAGATATGTAAGTAGGTACTTTACAATTACATAAATGCCATTGTCATTATGCATTAATATCGTGGAAGAGCTGCTGTATCTCCTGAAAATTATTTTTGTCATGGGTAACAGTACCATTTACGCAGAGGTGCAGATAAAATATTATAGGGAGATAAAAAAAATACGAGCATAATAATATGAGACACTCAAATATTTTCCTTAAATATATCACTCTGTTTGCTGGGTTGATGTTTAAACATCATCATATTATTTATGAGCGTATCGATTAATGGCAAGGATAAGTAGAATATCCTCTCTACTAGAACATACAATATAACAAAACAGCACAATAAGCTGCCATCATAATACAATAATATGCACTCCTGCTGCTCATCTGATAACGTCGCACTCATTTGTTCAGTAAAACGGAAGGTAGATAATATGTCGAGAAAAACATTCATGAAAGTGTTGGTGTTGGTACGTAACTATACATATATTACTATTGTGTATATTGTATATAGAGATATATTTATACTTATGTATCTCTCTGAAATAAATATAAGTCCATATCCATGCTTGTCTATCTATTATATAGCTAATAATATGTGAGTAGTAAGTAAACTTACTGAAAAGAAGTCATAATCATAGCCGTGGTCAACATTGATTGTTCACTTTTATAAGCGAGCGAGAGAGAGAGAGAGAGAGAAGGCAAACTAGGCACTCATAAATGACTCCACCACCAGAAGTGAGGAGCAGCAGCAGTAGAAACGGAGAGGAAGAGAACAATGACGGAATACTTTGGCTATATAGTCATTCTGATGTGCATAGATAGTAGATAGAATGCATATATTATTATTACAACAAAAGTCACGGTAATATTCTTATATATAAAGATTTTATTATTTGAGCCATGAACTAAGGCTAAAAACACAAAGCATGCTGCTGCTGCTGTAAACAACAAAAAAGGACGGTACAACAGCGAAAGAGAAGCAAGTGCATTAGGTTAGGTGGATAAAGTAAGAAAAGGAGGCTTTAATACGCTCACTAATAAAAATAATGCCGTTTGCCGATTCGTTTCTTTTCTGAGTGAAATACTCTCTGCTGAGAGGTCTTCTTTCATCAGTATGTACTTTTTAGCTATCTGGTCGTTTTTTTGTTCAATAGCGAGTTATCCATAATTTGGGTCATACACACACACATAACTTTAAGCGCTAATGCAATGCAAATTGCTTTGATATGTATTTTTCAGTCTGTGTCGTGATTAAATCGAGAAATTCTGATAATAGTGATGGTATGTTACACCAGCAGTCAACATCATCATCATCATCGTCGTCGTCGTCGTCGTAGCTGTAAGGAAGGTTGCCTCAGTTGTCGCCATATACCCGTTAAAAGTTGACGGTGTGTGTGTGCAGATAGATAACATAATTTCATTACACTTCTATCGTCGCCTAAAATTTTAAATATTACTTACTACTCATGCAGAAATGAAACGAAATGAAAAAAAAACAGGAGGGAATGGAAATTCACAAATTTATGCAAAAGGATGTGCAAAAAATGCAAGTGGTTATGTTCTAGTATAATTTGTCCCGAATTTATTCCTAATTGCTTCTTCTGCTATACATAATTTTTCAAGATTGTGATTTTAGTATTTAAGTGTTATAATGACATCAACTCATGTCAAATTGGATAGTTTTTGTGCACAGTCACTGCTCAGAGCTGTATGTATATGCAGGGGCAAAAGAAATATACGGCCCCAGTCACAGAAGTAAGTAGGTAGTACTATTGCATATTATTATATTTATGGATGCGGAGAGACTAGCATTAAATCATTTTTTTGGTGGTATTGTTGCTTTTCTGAAGTAAGACAGCATCATACAATGAGAGAGTGCACGCTTAAAATGCACATTATAAATCTTGAATGGTTTCAATTTGAGCAGAGATCCAATATAATACGCTATGCGTATCTGCTGCGTATATTTAGTATGTACATTCAAACAAGGTATAAAATGTAAATGAAAAAGATTGACGAGATAGATAGCTTCAGCAACAGCAGCTCAGCTCAAAGAGAGAGAGAGATTCACCATCATCGTTCGCTACAGCACTGCCACTTGGCACCATCATCATCATCATCACCACCACCAACTTCTGAAAGCTTCCATCCACATCCATCCAATATCAATAGCAAACATTTTTTTTATCTTTCAAAGACTACATATTTACAACTCTCGTCATCATGGAAGAAAACGCTGCATCAACAGCAACCAACTTATAATATGATGGCTCACCCATGTCTAGTCAAGGTGAATCAAAGTATATTTAGCAGAAGATTTTTGATTTTACCCGTTCGTTTTTTATTTTCATTAAAAAATACATAATAATATTTTATTGTCTTACACAGACACTAATCATATCGGACAGTTAGTTATTATTGTTAACTCTTTTAAATTACATGTCCTCTCTGTGTGCAAATAAACTTAATATGGCACGAGTAGACCAGACATTTTTATTGATTATAATTGGTGTAATAATGATTTTTATAAATGGGTTCATACAATGTAGCAATTTTTAAAAAATGCATGCAATGCTGAAGCATACTAATATTTGTCACTGTTTTATGCATTAAAATGCAACAAACGTTGCATGCAGGTTCCTGTGTGCTTGCAAAGGTAACAGAGGCCAATGTGTTTTCAACATTCCTTCTTCCACTTGCTTTGCCACTTCTTATAATAATATATTATTGTCCTTATATACCGCGTTGTCGTTGTCGTACGTTGTTTTTAGGGATGAATGCTGACTGACTTGACTAGTATGCTCTTATGAACATGCTTGCACGCATGCAGAGAATTCAAACGTGCATGGAAAGGAAGATGCTATATACCTAGATACTAATGTATTAGAGAAAAGCATACAAGAAAAAAAATACTGCGATACTAGTCGAATTTATTTTTATACTTTTGGCTGAGTTTAAAAAAAATATAATACTTATAAATGATGTGTTACATTTTATGCGTTTATTCGTTTGCAATTGCTGTTGCTGCAAAATAGTAACAATGCGCGCTAAAAGTAATCGTCATTATCATCATCATCAACATGGTCATGATAATACATTTATGCATGCCATGTTTTAAGAATTTTATGCACGCATCAGTCAGGTATATAATATGCATGCAATATTATATGGTTTAGCAGAAAACGAAGTAAAAAAGATGGATTATGCCTACAAAAAAACTTACACACGGAACGGACACAAGACATAACAACAATATATATGCATTTATTATATAAAACAACCTTATTTTTTTGTGTAGGGATAGAAGGATATATAAAAGGAGTATGTATGTATGAATGTATGTATATTGTATGATTATATTAACAGAAAGAGGTAGCGTTCGTAGTGCTTCTTATTATTGTTGCAGCAAGCACCACACCACGTACCACATAGAAAAAAAAACAACGAACAACCAACAACAAGAACGACAAACTAGCATAATATCAAGAGGAAAAAGAGAACAGACTTAAAGGCTGAAAATGCCAAATGTTTGCAGTGTTTGATAACAGAGAAGGAAAAACGGATTTAATGATCTATCTTCTTCAACTTTCAGCAATACTTCAACTTGAGGTATAATGTAATATTATTGTGACTAAGCATACATACACACTATAGGTATATATAGGCGCAAGGCAGAAGAGAAAAAGTGGGATTTAATAGTATATGGGATAGCACCGCACAACCAAATGTAATCATCGTCGAGTATATTTATATATGCTCTATAGATATTAGTTGGGATGCTAATACTGTGCTTTGCCTTTCAAAGTCAGAAGCGCTGTCCCTCGTGCAGCGGATGATGATGATTATGCCATGCCACACAGTCACATTAGCAAAAGCGAAAGAAGTTGTTTCCATGTAAAAATATCTTATTTAATATTTAGACTATACATAGTTTGCCCAGTACTTTGTCGTCCCTACGTAGCAAAAAGGCAAGTACAAATACACGCGTTAAAAAACTGAACCAACTTTTAATTTCCTAATGCAATTATGTAGCTCTCTAGTGCTAGTACTCTATAGCTGCCTTTCATCCTACCACCAAAGCAAAAAAGTGAATGAATGAGCAATAATTAAAAAGGGTAAAAAAATATTTTTACAATAAAATTTCGCCGTGTAAATAATGAAGATGGAAATCATGCAGATTTTTGTTATAATGTTATTGAACACAATGTACAATACCACACTTGATTGTACTAGGATGACCCAGTATTCTGTAACTACATTACTATTATACATACATACATAATTTTTTAACTTTGATTTTCAAAGTGCGAATCATCTTTTAGAAAGGACAATTTACCTGCTAAACATTTTGGCTTGGCTATAGGCTAGAGCTGTTGTCTTACCGCCGATTCATTCATTTGAGCTATATACCTACCTACCACCAACCACTCATCTACTAATAATCTCTTACAGAAAATAATAAGCGTGCTTTACCTAAATACTTATATATATATACCTACATATCTGTTGTATATGTATCTTAATTGTTTACACGTATCGGCTAGCAACATTGTGCAAACATGATAAAAAATTACCTTCTCTTTTATCAGCACGTAAGCCCAGAAACGCGAAAACACTTGGAAAAAGGCAACCACTTGCTTTGCATTTAGTATTACGCTCAGTAGGTAGGTACATACATGCTCATTATATATTTTTTGGTTGATGCCGGGGACTAGGTGGATAGTGGTAAAACACAGGAGGAGGGTGGCAAGAATATGGAAGTTATTGAGACTTTTATCGAAATATTCACAGCTAACTACAATTTATTGACTGCTGCATGTAATTTGACTGATTACTGCACACACTTTCATTATATCATTCATTGTTGTAGAATGCTGCTGACGTTTCAGCACAAGATGCCATTTTACGTTAAGATTTACGCACATATTAAAATGACTTTGTAGAGTGAAGAGCAGAATGGGATATTTTTCTATGGTGACGTGATGCAAAGCGATTCTTGTGGCAGCGCACAGCCCAGATGCAACAGCAGCAGCAAATAAAAAAGTTGCAAATGTCTATGCATGATCACACTTTTCCTTGCAGTGGTAATAAATAAATCCCCATTAGCTGCAACTTAGTTGTATGCACGTATTAACTTGTGCTCGTTGATCTCTGTAATAGGCTATACAAAAGAAATACCTAGGTGGGTTAAATATATTTAAATAAATACATTTTATCTGGTACTTAGTTTATAGGCTTATTAATTGTTGCATGTATTATGAATGGTATATAGATAATATCTGTACACCTCTTGAAATAACTAGTCATAATGATGAGCTTCAACGAATAAAAGAATGAGCATCAAACTGGCATTTAGTAAGAAAAAATGAATAATCCACCTCAAATTTAATAACCAATAGTTATTATGCAGCCGTTAGCTGTTGTACACATCAGAAGAGAGGAGTTGAGTTCACAGCACATCCTGTGTGTCGCTCTGGTGATGTGATCGCTAAAAACTAGCAGCAGTTTCGGTTTTACATAAATAAATATAAAGTACACGCTACGCAACGCGTACATATATACTACAAGTTTGTGTAGAGAGAGATGATGGCTTTTAATACCTATACATTGTGCATGTAGGCGTCTCCTCTCCTGTCTCCTCTACTATGCCTCTCTTTTGTGGTTCCTCTTTCTATAATAATATCACGAAAAACTATAATATTCCTCCGTCTAAATATCTCAGTCAGTCTATAGTGAGTAGGTAGTGCACTCTACTCTTACCTAAAATAATGTTCATCTGGTGTTGCTCTTGCATGTTTGCCCGAGACCGCTGCTGCTCTCACACTCTCACAGTAACTGCATTGTTATCAAGAAAGAGGAACATTACTTCATTCTTATTGGGATTTGGGATTGAATTTTTTGTTCTTTGAGAGTTGAGCAAAAGGAGAAGTAATAGTGTAACACGTTGTTTGCTACATTTACATACATTGTTTTAGTAGGTATAGAAACGTTGTCTGACTGAGTACAGTTCTCATAAATGAATGATGATGATAATTGTTATTAACCATCCTCTTTTTTTCTGCATGTACATGTTCTTTAGATGTTTGCTAGACCCCTAATTTCCTGCATGGAAGCATTGTAGGTGTACTCATATGCACTACTACTGTATGTGTCGATACGCCAACAAAATGAAATATAATTAGTTTAAATTACCACTACTTAAATTGTTGTGTTGTATGTTAAGTTGTTAAAATGATTCCTTAAAATAGTCATCAAAGAACAACGTTTTAAATAATTTTATTTTACCTTATCTCTTGTATGAAATTATTTTAAAAAGCAAGCAATTCCACTACTGTACTGGTAACAGATTAATAATACTAATCTCTCATCATCAAATCATTATCGCGCATAATTTCATTGCTAGGATTATGCAGTTACCTAAATACTGCAGTATATTCATGCGATTTTATGTGGCGTGGTGGTTAGTGGATGCCATTATTATGAAGGACTTGAGCTTGCTTGTAGTGATGACCACGCTCTTTTTATAAAAAGCAGACTAAAAATGAACGTATCCATGCTTGCTCCACATGAACTACTTTCGTATTTGTATTAAAAGAATGTTTATTGCCTGTGTTATGTGATACGACGATATTAGATGCTACACTAGCACTTGAGTAACCAGTGGAGCAGCGCCGACCTGCACAAGCAAGTAATTCTGACAATAATATTATGGAAGTTGAAAACGCGTGTTTTCGTCGAGCAATTTATTGATTTTATTCGTATTGATTGTAGCTTGACTAGAGGAATACAAGTACAAGGCAGACAGACGTTAGTCTATAAATGCTCACCTCTCGGTTTCTCTGAAACTTTTCCTTTTCATTACGTACAGTCCAATGTTGATACCGGAAGTTGTAACGGTACTGAGACTTGAAAATTAATCCCAACCGGAAAGGCACTTTTGTACCATGGTCACTGATGTTGCTCAATTATTTTTTGTCATTTGGAAATTTTTGTGCAAAAAAAAAAGATTTGTCAGAATTCTCAGTAAATCTCTAGTGTCTTCTACGTAGCATCAGTCTTATGCATAATAGTATGCCTATTCCAATTTGGCAACAAATATAGGCTGTGATATTTCCGCCACTTGTATTTCACATGAGACGTTTTTCCATTAAAATACTTTTTATTCCATTTCATCGAGGTTAATCCTCTCCACTTGTAGAATAATTCCCACTTTAATGAGATAGTGTGGGTTGGTTGCAGAACAACTGGAATCAAGATGCTGGCACCCAATTCTCATCCTGATTCCTGATCCGGATCGATATGCGCTTATCAAAATGTAAATGATATATTAGGTATTCATAATTATCGCCAACTACACTGCATTACGTAGTAGAATGAGCGCTCGCTCACACATGTACTTTCAGTTGTGTATCGCGTCATGGGTGTACTATCGACTGTGTCCTTTTATCACCATCAATTACATTGATATTGATTACTTATGAGTGTTGAGAGTTGTACTAGTAATGTCACGGGAAATTGCCATGTCAATACAGTTATAAAATTATAATAAATTGATACCATACCGCGCGGTCTTTCCTGCAGTCAATGTGTAGATGTTATAAAGAATAGAGAGAGATATTTAAAATTAGCTATCTGTAATCTGTACATATCTTCTCACACGGTTCATGCTTTTCGTGTTCAACGTTCACATTATCCTGTGCACATTTGCATTGTGCTATAAAATACACGTATAAACTTCACCAACAGCATGAATGACAATCGTGATGTGATTATGTTGACGATCCATAAAGTTTTTACAATTCACAAAATGCATCAAGGTGCAATCAAGTGTACTCCTAGTCATGTCATGTGTACCTATCTATTACACAGACGAAAAAGCGGCTCAGTGGCAACTCTGCTAGAGTTAAAGTAAATATAAATGCTTCAAAAATAGAGACGCTGCTGCTACAAATTTGCTTCTCTTCACTACGTACATATTATACGTAGGTATTAAGACTATCTAGTTTTAGATCAGCCAAGTTTAATGTCCATCAATTTTCCACAGGCTGATGGATACTTTTGGTAGATGGCTAGCAGCGTTTAATTATATTTTAACAGACGCATCCCATTTATCGATTAAAAATGATGATATCCACTCATCTGAATTACGAAGCAATACTATTTATAATATTGTGACACATTTTGATGATAAATCTTGCTAATCACATTTTTATATACCTTTGATCAGAGTGCGTTGATCATGTACTCAAATATTTTATGGAATTTAATTAAGAATTTTCAGAGAATATCATGGTCAATAAACGGAAAGTTTTTAAATCAAAAATAATAATAATGGATGCCTGCTTTCTAATCTCTGGCTGTTGCCCGTCCAAAAGCATGCATGCCTACCTACATTATATCATTACATTATTATTATGCATTCGACTTTGAATGCCTTCTGTCATAAAATAGTCTTTTTTTCGTTAATAGCTTTTTTAAAACCAAGTAATGAATTTATACTGCGTTTTTCTACTTTTAATACTTTTTTTCACAAAATTCTCTTTGACCCGACTGCTGTGTGTACGAAGTAAGAGTTAAAAAATATAAAGTGAATGAACGTTTTGGTTTATTTATCTGTGCAGCTAAGAACGGAGATAATTGATTATCCAAGGCTGTAAGCATTTGTGTGCTACGGACGTCACTTGATTTGAGAAACAGAACATCAGAGAGTCTGTCTGTTAGCAACACGTCCATAAAATTTATATACCTACATATATTTGTTATATTAAAACGGCAAACCAGGCAGAAAAAAGGAAGAAGAAATGTTATTATATTAATATTATTATAGACGTGTAAAAAACTGTTTTATATTATTTGTACTTAATATAAATATCGGTAGGGATGTATAAATATTATTATGATACATATACCTATTATGACAAGCGTTTTTTATCCTTCATCTGCTCTGCTGCACTACATCTTTACTGGCTGCTGCGGCGCGCTGCGTTCTCTTGTTAGCGTTTGAAACGTTTATCGCTATCGCTGTACACACCAGTCAATATTTCAGGAATGCGTTGTTGTTGTAGTTTGTACTCCTCTCTCTCTCTCTGCGTAATATTTTACCACACATCCAGGGAAATACTCTTTTTCCACTCTATCTACTCCACTACTTGGCTCCTTGCCTATTTATTATTATCACCTTTGTCTCGTTATTCCCAAATTTCCAAAGCTTTGCGATCAAGCAAAAGGAAAAAAAATTATGTCAAAGCATTGATTGCGTTTGCGACGTGTATGTAATATTTGTGAGCATGCTTTAATGGACCTCGGGATCGACTGATGCTATAAATTTATTATTTTTTTAATCCACACATGTTCAATTTTATTTATTGTTTATTTTTTTATATGTAGAAAAGTAATATATCAATTCATTTCTAATCTATTTCTATCAATGAAATGCATGCATGCGTAGACATTTTAAATATTGGATAAATTGGCGTTGAAACATTTTGTTGGCTTCTATCTGGCTGGCCGGCAAAAACGATGACGGTCATTCGTCAGGTAAATTCAATTGAAATGTATTGGAAATTGCGAAATGTCAATTAGTAAATTGTGATGAAAAAATAATAGCGTATAGAGTAAATAATGACTCGGTAATCTCGCTGATGATAGCGTAAAAAAGTGATCATTAAAGAGTAAAATTCATCCTTGATGTCGTCGTCCTATACGACGTGTCTGTGATGCTTTGCGTTGCAAACAGCCAAGCCAAGTAGAATGACACGTACCACGGCCATGTAAATACTTGCCGTTGTACTCCCATTACATTGATCTGTGATGGTCTTTTCGCCTTTCTACTCCTACAGCAGCAGAGAGGCTAGGCTTCTTCAAATAGTGGTTGGTATTTGTAAATGTTGTCAGCAGACAACTCAGATATAAATCTTCCAAGAGCCGAGCTAATATTCAAGTAGTATTCTTAACGGCTATGATGCTGCGGCTATATAATATTCTGTTATGTACTTTGATGGGATGGACATTGATGGAAGTTTATTTTACATTTATATGATAAATTGTATCCTTTATCGTCAAACTAATTTACTACCTTTACTACGTCAACGTTTCCGTCAACCACAATTACATGTTATCATACCGTAGCGGGAAAAATTCTGCTTTATTATGTTGCTGTATTAGATTATTTATATGTACGGAATGGTTGAAATTTGAAACAGTTGCATTTCAAAAAACAACAACAAGGTAATGTATAGGTTTAGATTGACAATAAACTTAAGATGGAGAGATTTAATGGCTAATTGTAAGGAGATAGCTTGTTGTCGATTTGACCAGTCTAAAGTCTAAACCAAATCTCGGCACAGCCAACCAACAACACATGAAAAAAATGTATTGCGTGTTATATTTGTGTAAGCAAAAAGGAATCGCACAAATTACTACCATCATCATCATAAGGCAAGCACCTGTATTCGATATACTTACTACGTAGTATTCATTATGCTATGCAGCCACACATTTTTGTTGAAATATATTGCTAAAAAGTATCGAATTAATGTTGTATCCTAGAAAGGCTGTTCTTATATATCCGCGGATACGGACACATGAATAATATCAGTACTCTCACATTTTTATGGCCAAATCATGTATGTATGTATTTTATTTATTTAAGGCTGCTCCTTTGAAGACAAAATTGATATAATCCGTTAAAAAATCCCATTGAGTAAAGAAAGGAAGTGTATGTATGTATGTATGCATGTATGTATATGCATAAGTACATGTTTTTTTGCAATTGGCATTTTTATCGTCTGAGGTATGTACGGAAACTACGAACCATGAACTGTACGTTTGAATTTGAATGTTAACAACAGGGATCTGTTTTATCATCCATTATTCGCATTGGATAATATGAGACTAAAATGATGATACTAAGGAAAGTAAGCACAAACGGAAGACTCGTCCATTAAAGCCAATGAAATTGTATCTGCCGAGCAAATGAGCAAGGAGTGCGGTTTCAGTTTCTAAAGAAAAAAACTTATGCTACATTCTTCAATCTTGAAATATAAGTCAATCATTTGAATTCTTCGTAATAAATTACTTTTTATTCTGTTCTCAGATTTGCCAATGATAGTTTATATTTGGCCCGCCGTCGTAATATCATTAATAACCTCCTACTGAAATTCGAGCCGTACAATTCGCTAATTTTACCTTGTTACAATATTGCTTATCGTAAAATTTGCAGTTGAGAAACGTAGGTAGTGAGAGTGACTACCAGAGACACACGGTTTGAATCTTGTTCCGAAGTTTCTACAGAATTCATGATACGAAGCGTATGCATACATGAATCCTTCATTTCCTTTCGCTGTACGGCAAGATTGATTGTCGAGAGTGGCTTGTCCAGGCAGAGAGGGAAACTCCAGAGCAGAGATGAATTATCTCTTCATTGTTAACAAACTATGTAAATCAAGATCAGCACAGCAAAGCATGGCACTATAAATGCTTAAAATTATCGCATATAAATATTTTGCATGCGTTTTTATCCCATAACGGATTACTACGTTCTGCTACTACATGCCCAAAGAATCAAGTCACACAACTATGATATACGGCGAGGCATACGAACCATTACTCTAAAATGCTGTATATGAGAGCTAAAAGAAGCCTTTTGACTTTGACTGCATATTTACTTATACTGTCTTAATTTAATGGTTATCCCCGTAAGCTATATAAACTAGTGCATGCATAAACTGCTCCCAGCAAGTCTTGTGAATACATACATACGTCTAAATACCTCACTATCCTTTTATTTGTGTACCGATAAAAATATTGGTCTCTGTACATTACATGTTACATTGTACTTTTGCTTTTCTTACTGCACGGCAAACAAATACTAAAAACCTTACCCTCATATAAAACCAAGTTGGAAAGCAAGTAGTGAAGTAGCGATGAAGCGGCAGACTTCACCTTTGCCACATGTAACACGGCAGACTGGCAATGGAAGCTGTGACCTAGCACTTTACAGGTTTAAAATTGACCCGTGACTCGCCTGCCATGAATTTTTCTTTAGTCCCATATTATTTTACGAGAATGAGTAGGGTCAAAATTTCATTAGATTTGAATTGATTGAAATCAATGAAGATCTTTTTGTACATTGAATTAGAGTTCTGTCAACAGGCATTAGAAGTAGCAGCTATTTTGAGTACAGTACAAAACTAGGCAGACGAACGGACATGGAAAATGAAGCTCATAAGTGTGTAGCTTCCGCTACTCAGTAATATGTAATAATGCAGGCGGGATGCCAAAACACTTCTCTCGTTTTTCCTAAATAAATGGCTTAATGTAACGTATCACGATCCTGTGTTCGTTCAAAAGTCAACGTCAACTCTGCCTCCAGATGGGAACAACTGCACTTTTCGGTTAGGTTGTTCTGCCTGCTTGAGAGAGTTGAAACATGACACGATGATGATCGCGTCTTCTCTTTAGATTTCATATTAGTTATACAATGTTTAATACGTATTGGAATTTGTCCACATGTACGCTATTTTTTTCTTTCTCGTACATCTTCCTGACGTGCATGCACCGTTCTATTTTAAATACTTTTTTTTACAATGAATTAACTTTAGCCCATTTAGTACTCTGATTAAACCAATTATTTTTTACAGTCGGCTAATGCATGGCATTCACAAAAGCACCATTCGTTATCTCAATTACCCATACTGTCAGAAAATCAATATAAGGAGCGAGCATTGATTGTACTTGGCGATATGAAGCCCTCAGGGATAGTATGTATTTCTGCATAATATTTAGCAATATCAATTTGATCAAGAAACTTTAGAATGTAAGTGATTAAGTCTAGTATCCTTTGCAACACACAATATTTCTAAAAGTAATAAAAGTAAATGTATGTATAGCATTATTACATGTTACATATGTATGTGTTTACAATAAATACACTTTAAAAAATGAGCACCCAAATAAATACGAATATAGAAATGATGTTTGTTGTTGGAGTTCGGTGGCAACAAGAATTTAAAATATTCCTCTCCTACCATTTCATTTTTATTATAATATTATTAGTGTATATCAGTGCGGATGAATTGTTGAAATCACTTGATGATGAGATGATCAGCAACAGCATTGTGTGACGACTATATGTATAGGTGAATCAGTGTTTACTTTGGCACAAAAAAAAATTTACGTACCTACCTAATATGCCTAATACCTAGATGACTTGTACCTGTATTTTTTATTGTTATTTTTTACCAATGAAGCACATATTATACGCTGATGATACAACGATGATGATGCAGTAACTTCATAACTTTTTACAAGGACACCTGGTTTGTTCCGTTCCGTCCTACGTCGGTAAAGATAATGGATAATGGTTGGATGATGATGGGAAGATTTAATGTTTTATACAACAGAGGTTATTTGGGTAGACATGTTGACTAGCAGGCCAGCAATAATTTCTTATTACCTTATGCCATCACATCATGTTAATACTGCTAACAATACCTGTTACATGAGTTATTATGGTGGTGGTCACTCTTGGTTTTTTACAACAACCCAAGTTTAAAGCAACAATTTATCCACTTTTCCATAGGCATATGAAATGCTGTGGTGGACGATGGTTGTCTAATTCTTAAATCGATTCAGTTGTAATTTAAAATCCTTAAACAAAATTCCATTGATTCAGAAACAGGAGCATAGGATTTTTTCAATATTGTTCATCCCTCTATCTGAGAAAACAGTGTGTTGCATTTATTTTAATTGTTTATTGTAGTTGTCATTGACTATTGTAGCCGACCCGATTAAAATGAGGAGCGTATTTTTGCACTTTGCACTTAATACATTCCAATTAACCAGTGTCCATTATAGGAATTGGCTTTATGCATGCAGGTAAATGCGGCTTTTGATTGCAAACGAGGAATCTGCTCTTTACATTTGAAATATGTATGAATTTCCCCTGCATGAGTAGACAGGGCAAGTAGAGGTGCTATGTACTACATTTTGTACGCAGTAGTTTGTTTTTACACAACTAAATATATTATGCTGCTAGTTATTTATATGTATGTTATAGGATTGTAAAACTACGACTCAGCGCTTTTTAGAAGCGAGTCCTTTGTGGCAAAAAAGAAAACATAAAACTGTACGCATACAAATGCAGCCAGGTGTTCTTGCATAATAATGAGTAAAGATCCATATGTTTAAATGAATGTGCATAATTTTATCCTGGGTGGATCCTCTTCGTCCTAATATTGTAACATTTTACGGTAATAAAAAACAGTTGAGCTTGCATAGCTATATATACAGCGTACATCTGACGTAGAATATGTAGCATTTCCGAGAAAACCGGAAAAAAAATCTCCCGAATCGATTCCTCGACTCTATACTCTAAACAAGCACCAACAATTTTCTTTTTTTAAGCTAGTCGATACAGCGTAGTAGCTGTACTGTGACTATAGAAGTCAAATTTGCTTCAAACTTGTCACAATTACTTGAAAGTTGTAAAAGTAGGAAAAACACTTTGCCCAACGGTAGTATTAGTTTCCCTTGCAAAGAATTTTTTTTTATCATTTCATCATTATAACTATTACACAATGCTATAGTAGAGTTGTAGATTTTGTAGAAAATGTCATCAATCATATTACGCGAACTACTAACTAAATGTACCAGCAACGTAAGCGTACAGCGTACCTAATAATATTCGGAAACGTCGTACATACAGAGGAGGATGAATTATTATATTAAAAAGGCAGATTTCATTCTACGTGTGAATTTACGAAATTCAGATTGTAACTAAATTGTAGTAAACTGTACAAAAACTTGGTACGCTTCTGTACTTTTTTTTTCATGTATGTGCCTTATGAGAGCGACGCTAGAGATCCCTAACCGGTGCTTATAGAGTATTGAGTATACAGAGAGTTGCTAGTTTTGTCTTTTGAAACTCTTATCAGTCCAAGAGCATCGCTTATATTTTGATAGATACATAGGCAGTTATAGTTCTTATATCATATAACGTAACATGTTTGTAATGATATATTCTTTATACTCCTTGGCACCGTCATAGTACGCAGAGGAGTAGAATAAGGACAGTGTTGCTAGCTTCCGTCCTGAGTCCTCTCCGCTTCTTATTACGCGGAGTTGCAACACTTTTCCTCTTTTTTTCTGGATCTGGGTGACTTCAACTTGCATATTATACAGAAAACGGCTAAAAAAATTCTTTCTTCTCTCCGTTTTCTTTCTCTCCTCTCTCTTTCCAGTGTTCATGGAAACGATGACTAAGAAATATAACGAAAGGGAAAAGAAAAGACGAAGGGAAAAAAATTCAGCAACAACAGACTTTTTCAGCATTGCATTAGAACAAAAGGAGTCTTAGTTACAACAAGTAAACATTGCATTGGCTTGCATGCACATACATCATATAACGCAATATAGTATTATGTATGTATGTTTGTATAATACACCGCGTTATATGCCCAAAGAAGAGGAATTCGTAAAATACTCAATACATTTGGAATAGGTTTACACGCAATATTTAAGTGAAAGAAAAGAGCGTGTGTGTATATGTACATTATTATATACATATATATATATATATGTATGTATGTATAACTTTGAACACCGGTTATTGTGCTAGTTCCACCAAAAGAGATAGGGTACGAAGAACGTACAATTCCAACCGATCTCCTCACTTTCATGGTTTATGTAACTGTGTAGTAAAAAACTGGCATTGCACTCCAAAATACGCAGTCAGCGAATGTGAGTGAATCTCTTTTTAGTTTTAATAAATGGAGCGGTGTAGCCATTTTTTTTGCTTGTGATGCTGCTGATGTTGTCTTGTCCTTTCATTCCTTTCCCCTCCTACTACTCCATCATTTATTCCTTCCTCCTTTTGTTATTGCTTTCATTCGGGTAATTTCCTCATTTTAGTGCAGCCGTAGAATCGGAGACACAAGACTTTCTACATTGATGTGTGCGGTGGTGTTATGGGCATAGTTCTGTATAAAACTATCCAGCATTCCTGGCTCTTCCTGTTCACTAGCACTTGCTTAATAATGTTTCTTCTTGGGCAGTAAAATGTTTAGCAGCAACCTTGTTCATAACGATAATGAAATAAATATTTATTGGGTATTGAATTAAAAGACTTTGCAACGGTGTGCTAATAATTTGATTTCAATTTTTATTCATTAAATTTCATTTCACTGCTCGTGTCATGCATAAGGTATCATTATGGATTTTATATAGCTCTTAAAATTACAAAGAGGAAGACACAAGTTGCATTTGTAATCATATTTAATAATTATACGAACAGAGCATCTTACAACAAAGCTCTCAGTGGGTTGATTCCGATAAAAAATGCTTTCGATGAATTTAATATTCTTTTTGGAAAATCTTTGTGGCGAGATGTTTGGATGTACTTGTGATATAGAATACGAGATTACATGACATGCATAATGTTTCCTCAACCTCGTATGTTGTTTTTAAAGCGGTGCAAACGTTTTCATTTTCTGTTATTTTTATTATTTTACTTCTTTTGTGTATTGCAGATGGTGGGATGCTTGGGGAAGCATGCATCGTATACTTTTTACAGATCAATACGTATAGGAGAACGGACGCTCTCCCTTTCCAATTTCTTCCCTGTCAGAATTTGGCCAGATTCGGCTATTTTAAGTATTGCGGAAGTACAGCTACTTTGGAAGGATAGAAATGAGTCTCTGTGCAGCCTGCGTCTTTATTTTCTTCCAGAGAACACGCCATTTGGAAGATTTTCATTCCATGGAGAGGTATGTATTATTATTACTCAGACCCCTATCTATGTAATATTATATTCTGCTTCTATAATTCTTCAAACCGCTTTGTCTTTTCCAGCTTCACTTAACCAAGTGAGCATGATATTTAATTGGCTGAAAACTACACGGCATAAACAATACAACGATGCAATGTTTTACCCAAACCAACTTTTTATGCATACGAATATTAATTTAGTTAATTTTTATTTTACCTACGTGCCTTCACCCAAATTTCTATCAAAAGTCATTATCCAACGACACAGGTCAATGGAATGATGTTGCCTTATATTTACGAGTCTAATGGCTTTCCACATCATAATTTGGATAAAGCCCTTACGTAATCCCCTCCTGGTCATAATTAATAATCACCCGATTTCTTAGAATCAGTAAAACGAGATGTGTTTATATTATTTTTTATCTTATGGTTTGATATATTGTAGCAACACTTGGTAGCACCGTTATAGGAAATGGGTGCATACATCCATACCTACATGCTATATGAATGGATAGGATGAGAACATGAACGCTATTAATATGCATTACATCTGCATGTTTGTTATATTGAATTGGTAGATATAGGTGCCTAACATTCATAATAATAATATAGAGTATAAAGAGAGAGAGAGAGAGAGTTCTTTCACACTTTTATAAGTAGAGACTGCTACTACCGGGAACAGTAGTGGGACTCGTCTATGAAACACAATGCATGCATTATTATTTGGATTATTTCTTGCACTGCGTTCACCATGCTGATATAATGGGAACAAGGGCTATATTAAATGTAGTTTTGTGTTGTCGCGTACGTTTCTCGTAAAAAGCAGGAATTTTCCCCTTCAACATCAAAAACAGGCAGAAAAGGCAGCCACACACACACAGATCGATAATGAAACTTAAGTACGTGGGATCAAAATGATTTCAGCTGGAAAGACTTATTCATTCCAAGTCGCTGTTTTGTACCAAGTAAATTGCTCGTCTCCGTCTTTACTCTTTGTTGTTGTCGTCATTGTACTACCCACTACCCACATGCCAGTAGTAGTAGTGGTGGTGCTACTACTACGGCACTGGCGGCAGCAGATGCACATCCAGATACCATATTATTTATTATTACTTTTAATATTTTGACTTCTCAAAGACTTTGCAAACTATGCCAAGTTGTAATATTTTTCAGATTTATGCCTTCAAAATCAATATCGTTAGAAATTAGTTTAGAATTTTCTACTATTTTTATTATTATTAGTCAATCATCATAGTTTTACTTTCGATAAAGGCCATGGAATAATATGCAAGTAATGTAGACAGTCCTTTTTATATGAAATGTACCAATGTTTTGCAATGCAGTAGGGATATTTTAATTTACTTATAAAAAGTGGGCACACTCAAACAGCCATCTACCTGCATGCCACAATATACGCTCTCATTTTGTCCACCTACACACTAAACAAACTTTTTAGCCTCCACTCCTCTTGTAGTCATGTCAATGCATTAGTGTGGATATGTGGACTACTACGAAGCTTTATATTAAAATATTTTACAGGCTTCTTCGATTTTCATTTTCACCGAATTCACCCCCTGGAGACTAGAATATTGTGAAGCCATGTGTTTTGAATTGTGAATGTAAACACTTGTTTCCTCTAGTCTTCCTGTGCCATATAACACATTGTTATTTATAAAGCAGATTTGTTGGTGCTAATGCATATACGAGCATACTATGAATAGCTCCACTAACTTGTGGGCAATATTCCAAAGTACGTATGTTTATACACACTTAAGTAAGTAGAAAGGTTTGAATGTGTCTTGTCAATCAGCCTTGTTCAAGAACATCATTTCATGGTTAACTTGCTATATTCCTGTTGTCCGGTAAATTGACTTATGCCTTTTCTAGACTCGAATATAACACCACATTATACATATATCTGTAATATCAGTATACGTATAGCACCAAACTTTCAGTATAGTTACAGTTACATTATTATTGCATTTTTGTTAATAAGACAACAATTCGTCTTGCATGTTATTTTGAAAAACTGGAGCAAGTTATTAGATTAATGTGATGCGCACCATTTCTTTGGTTCCGTGCACATCTTGCCTTGCATGCATGCATATATTTACGAATTATTCCACAACTCTACCTTAGCATCATCCCCACACGTGTGTTTGCTAATGTAGTAGGTAGGTACTCCTTGTCCAGGTTTGCTGCTTGCGAGTAGGTACGTATACATGACGCTATATTATGGTCTATGGCTGGCTGGCTGGGAGGATCCTGGATCCTCGTGAGCACTTGGTGGTGCACGACGAAAATAGGTTATTTCCAGCAGATTAAAAGGAAGTGGAAGTGTACTTTTCTGGAAAAAGTTAGTTTTCATTTATAAAATACGAAATTGTGACAAGGGCTCAACAACGGTAGCGTGGTGGCCAAAAAATCTAATAGGCCCTATGACAACCAACTTTACTGTTCGATTTAAATTGTTTCCTAAACTGCCCGTCATATGAATTACGAAACAACTGTGAGTGACAAGATAGCCGCAGTCTATTTTTATTTTATGGTAAATATTGTGTATGGAGAGCAACCTTTTTTCTATCTCAGTGTGTCGCCTCGGGATTAATGCTCTGGTGGCATTCAATTTTTATTGATTCATAGTCTTCCCTTTTCTGCTTTCCACTCGCACAAGGAAAGGAAGGAGAGAGAGAGAGTGTCTTTGCGTGAGTGTGTATAGCGGATATTATGTAGTTACGTCTCTCTCTCTCTGCAACCAAGGGATATAGAATAAACGTAGTTCTCTGTGGTCGCTTCTCCACTACTACTATTACTGCTTATTCTACTTCATCCTTCCCGTTCCTTTTCTCTAATCGTGTGAGCTTATCCATGAGTTAATATTGGACGCTTCCTTTCTCAATTTCAGAAGTATAAAAACATACATTCATTCATATGTAATATGTGCCCATACAACACACACATTTCACACTGCATATTATTATTTGTAGTTAGAACTGTGATTACTTGGCTTTAATGGTACATAGTAACAGTAATCTTGCACGTATGTACTCGGCAATCATCCTTAGAAATTAATGTAATTAAAATTCTAAAATTACAAACGGTCCCACTCTCTACTAGTCGATTTTAGCAGAAAGCTTCAAAATAACAACATACCTTCGTTTACCAACAGCGAACAGAATTGTTATATAAGGAACGCCGAGGAGATGTAGTGGACGACTGATGTGCACATTGTCTGATGTTCATGAATGGCTTAATGATTATGTGAAATGCGAACCATAGGAGAATTGACGTGGAACTTGTTACTGTAGCAGTCGCCATGACACACTACGAACGGACAACAAAGCGTTATTATTACGGAATGATACCTTGTTCTTTATACTGCATTCGTGAGTTTGTGTGTCTTACGATTAGTCTTATTGGCTGATGAATATATATACATGTCTTTTTTCGGGAAAATCTTTTAATATTATCATGCTATTGTCTATCTGAAAAAAAACTACGAAACTTGTGTGAGTAAATAAATAAACGAAATAAAACTTGACATGTACAAACTACAAACAAATCTCTACTTAACAAAAAACTACATCTATTATTGTGAGTTAACTGACATACACACACAACACACATCGTTTCCTTTAAGAATCAAGTCTTGTCTGTGATTGTTTGATACGTTGTCTAGTCGCATTGCATGTTTAGGTTTATATATATGTATGCATACTTCTGCCGCTGTCCTCTTTATTTCCTGAAACTGCAATAAAATTGTAACTTTGAGTGTAAAGTACATAGAAGGGAAATGTGTCCCTTTCTTGCCTCAATGGTGTACTCTCTGAATAAGCAACATGTATTGTGCTTTTAGTGTGCAAATGTAGAAATTCTCCAAAAAAAATGTCAAGCACGCTTTAGCGACATCATCATGACAACCACACACTATTATAATGAGTAGCAATAATATGCAATGCAAGCAGCTGGCAACGGTTGATCTCCTTTTTTAAACTGTTTCATGACAAAAAATTAACCCGTGTAAAAGTCATATTGTAATAGTAATAATATAAAAAATAGGAAGATGCATTATTGGTGCATGAATGTATGAATGACAGAGAGGAGAAGAATAGAGAGAGCGACTGAAAACGTTTTTGGTGGTTGGCTGAAACCCTGACACAAGTTGTGTACCTACATGTTTCTCTCACTCTCTTCAGGTTTCATTTCTCCATAACCTACCCAATACGTTATATTATGTCTGTAGCGGGTTTATATCTATAAAAGGTTTCACGACGGCGATGCGATAGGGGCTTTTGTTTGCTTGATAAAATATCCGTAAACGTGGATAGGAGTCGGATAATGCAATATTATATAAGTTGTACGTATATATATATATAAAATATATAAAAGTAAGGAGGAGGAAGGGTATTTTTGTACCCGTTTTTGGTGCAGGAACGTCGAAACGCAATAAGGGATTCAAGCTACATGCATTTCAAGCAGCCTGTTATTTCCTTCTATGCAGAGATACAATAATACGAGCCAGCATATTCATTGTCAGTTATATGTATTCTGTAGTAGCCATGGTGAACTGAACGAGTAATGGTGTTTGCTATAGATTTACCTGCTCCTTCATAGAAAAGGGAAGGAAGACAAGTACGATGGTGACGGGGGCGAATGAAAAAGACAGCAATATAAGTAAAGAGGGTTATAGTTATAACAAAACATGTAGAGAGAGAAGAGCATGAGACGAAAAAAACGAACGAACGAGAAGAAAATGAATTTTCTGTTTTCAGCACAAAGAAATATAATGGCAGTGTTTCACTTAAGTTTTAAAACAAGGAAATGACAAAAGGTATATAGATATATACGCGACGTTGCTACTGGCAAAGCACGTCGTGCGTGGTTTACATTTGACAAAGATACAAGAAGAGGATCCAATTCAACCTGCGTGTAAAAAAATTGGATGCATTTTATGAAAGTTGTAATTACTTTGGTAAATGTCGTCTGAAACAGAAACGTGTGCTATAACATTACTGAATGTAATAATAACTTAACCAATAATGGACAAAACTGAAATTTGCTCAGGACACGTTTCTACGGAAAATAAATAATGCAAGATTTTTTTTCCCTCAAGATCCTAAAAAAAATGTTAAGAGTAGCAAACCTACCAATATAAGTATAAACACGGACTTAACTGATACAAAAGTACATTCAAATATTACTGCAAGCACGCATCGGATGCGCCTGAATATTAAATATGAGATGGAAGAGCGTTCATGAATTTTATTTTAGCACTAGTTTTTATTCTCTGTGTTGTATTTACAATACAAAACCCATTAAAATATATTTCACAATTTACATAAAAAGCCAACTTGTGCGAAAGAAGGGATGCGATGTGACAAGGTTGGTGGATAAGTAAGTTGCTTTGCAGGTAGCTACATAACTAGATAGCTCTATTCAACTGCTGCCATTGGCTGTTAGCATCTCTCTGGCTGTGTAAATTGTGTAGTGGAGGTGGTTGTGCTGTTAGACGAGTCTCTATGGGATGCGTTCAGTTCAGCAGCAGGAGAATTCCTTATTGTTATATTTACACTTTGCAGTGTACTCATGCGTGCACTGTGCACTCAACAAAGATGTGAATGCTGTCGATCTTATTTCCAAGATTGCACACACAGCACCACTCTTGTGTCATAATGAGTATGCACTTTCATTGTTTTTTTAAAAAGAATATTAATTGTCGACACAAGTAGCTGCACATTAAGAGATCTTCATGGTTGATATCATTGCATCTTTGTAAGGTTGCATTTAGTTTTATTAGCGCTGCTGCTGCTGCCGACAAATAGTGGAGATGCTCCATATTTTCATAAATCATATCTGCACTGTGGACATTTATAGAATATATTGGGCGTATTTAATCATCATCTTGTAAAGGTAAAAAAATCAAGTTCTACAATAGTCAAAATGAATGAATAATTTTGAGAAGGTGAGGAAAATGTAAGTTCGATATTGAGTGATGAGTGATGACTTGAGAGAATTAACAACAGAGACATAACAAAACGAAGTGTGCGCTTTGGCGGAGTGCATCAGCCAAAATTACTGGTTGTATCGTTGTACGGTATCTAGTGCAGCTTTATATTTTCGCCAAAATGAGAAGTTTATGCAGTCGCAGTTCTCATTTGCTTGCCACTTGCCATATTCCCATATTGCAAATAGAGTTTTCCCTGAGGGTATATTTTTCATGCTTGAATGGTCATTCCAATTAACGTGTTAAAAGTTTCACAGAATCATTAATTCACAAATGGGATCACAATGTATGAGGTTAAAAACTTATGCGTATACCTAATCGCGCGCGTTTATCTCATTTTACAAGAGCCGTATGCACTTTTGACTTTTTTAGTCCGAAGGTAAATGTCCACATTTCATTAGTACGAACAAAAACAGGCATTTACGGTTTACTACTCGTCTTTCCTTTGAGTGTATTGAGCGATGTATTGATCAAAATAATAGAATGTTTGCCAACCCAGTTTTCCAACTAATCAAAGCATTTAAATGTCACTAAATTTGTCATTATTTTTCAAATTTACTTTTCTGTAATCGAGTACTCAACATATATTTTAAAATATCAACGTCACTCAATCCAATTCGGTCGACCCAATAATAATACGATTTAAGCAGCGCGTTATTTTCTTATACAGCTCATATATGTAACTACCTAAATAGGTAGATAAGCCATGACAACAAATACTCTTTTATATAAAAAAAATAAAATTATCAAAAACCTTAAGAAAGATTCTTCGCTGAAGATGTAGATTAAAATTCATTTTTGTGGAGGAGCGTACAGCGTGCTCGTTTATGTGCATGTGTCGAAAAAAGCGTAGTAAAGGAACATCCGTTTTCATTTTCATTTGTCATAATAAAAACCACAATACTGAAAACATAGATCATTCATAATACACACGTCCTAATGCTCATATTGTGTTGATGAAAGCAGCTCGTATTTGTGCAAGGAGATGCATACATGGGATTACTCTCGACTTTACTACATTTTGCATATCTAAACCAAGCCAGCAGAAAATGCTTAAAGCCAGAGAGCTGAGTCAGTCAGCTCAAGTATCAGGTAGGTAGGTAGGCAACGACGATGTTGTTGATGATGATGATAATCCTCTTTCCCCTTACCTTTTACTCTAGAAGAGCAATACTCGTTGTTGGTAACAACCGTGTGTCTCGAATATTATACGCCACATGAATTGTTTGCTTCCACGTTCTCATCCTTCTCATCATCAGAAATAAAATTGGTGTCGTCTTCTTCGCCGCTGCTATCAATATAATATTTTTTTCTAGTTATCGTCGTTGTTGTCTATGTGCTAATATTATTATTGTTACGTATGTATTTATCACGTGAAAAGAAATTGGCAAAAAAAGCACAAACCAGAAAAAGCGAGAAATTTTTTTGTATGCTTTGTGTGTCACTTTAAGGCATGTGTTATTATTACCATCATGTACATAATTCATTGAGTAGATGTGGAAAAAAAATAAGTCAAGATTATATGATCCTTGCTTTCAATGACTTGTGTGCAAAAGAGTATTATTTTTCTGCGATTGCAATAGCAATTTTGATTACTCCTCTTGCACACTTTTTTTCCTCTATTGTACTTCTCAGTGGGCCAGAGAGGACCGCTTTTCCATTTCTTGAGCGTGTAGAAAATGGGCAGCCTACGTAAACGTAATAATACCACATATTATCGCAGCAAAAGAACTTTGCATCTTTGGTGTTAATGTTATGTACATAAAAATATATATCTTTGTGAATCTCTATAATATTTATTCCTATTCTTACAACAACAATCACTCTATATTATGCGATGCGCCGCCACCAACATTTGATACCAATATCAATCTGATCATGCAATATATTTAATATAGTGTGTGTTGTGTGTACCTATGCGCTCACGTATTTATAATTATAAAAAAAACATTCTCATTCTCTTTCTATTCCCAACCCATCTGCTTTACTGAACACAAAAAAAAAAGAAGAAAAAAAAGTTTCTGTTCAGATGTAAAAAGTAATGCAGTAGTGGCGCGGTTACATTTTTGGGGGGGAGCTAGATAGCATATCATCATTACTAGTACATAGAAGCATGATGATAATATTGCTGTCAGATCAAGCTCTTATATAAACTTACATGCTGTACTTTAAGCTTGTATGAATGTTTTAGAGCTGTTGTAAAAATGAGTCTTGTCTCTGTCTGTCAGAATAAAAAAAACATATTACCATGCACCTTTCTGTTTTCGTATTGTAGAGTCATTAATGCAAAAAAAAGTACCTTGTCTGTGTGTATATTTTATCCGGTATTTGTGCATGTTCCAATCCAATTTATCTATCCGCGTATTAGTATGTATTATGTACTACATTTTTTTGTAAGTGAATTGACGAACGGAACACAGTTCTACTTGATGAACTAGCCTCACTAATAAATTTCATTATAAAAGTAACTTCAGTTCAAGTATGTACTTCGGATACCATGACAACGGTGCAGAGCAGTAGTGGAGTGGACGCTGTACCGTGGTAGTCACTCCTCCTTATAATATGTTGTGTTGTTGGCTTATACACACATACCTACATTATATACATCAGTTGTTAAGGATGAAGATATAAAAATATATAAAACAATGATGATAAGATGCATGAACAAATGCAAGCAGGAAAGGTCCACTGTGAGCAATTCTTTTTGTCTCGTGAACGTTACTTTTTTTTGTTTTAATTGAACTTGTCGCTGCGCTTTTAGTTGGTGGCGAGGGGGATCTGATGATACGTATTCTCAACTTTTTTTTGTCCTGCAGCTATATATTGTCATTATTTTTTCTTCAAAATTTTTTGAAACCATTACATGCTTTTTCTTTGAAATACATAAATACGTGATATTAATTCTGTGAGTTTGCATCGCTGAACCAGAAGCTTACTCTAGGAAGGCATACCTAATCATCACACATTTTTTATTTTGACAGTTGATTTCATAGCAGATTGCTGGTGCATACCAAGATACTACCCGACACAGAGAAAAATGTCGGTAAACGGAATTTTACGTGGATGACTCATAATGAGTCAACGTAAAATATTTCGCGTGCATTTCAGGGAACAGTAAACAAAAACAAATTTCGATTTAAAATATCAAGTGGCAATTCCAATTGCTTGAGGAAACTAGGCTTTTCCAATATTTTTAAATTATTAACGCGTTCAGGATAATGTCATTCACCTACACCCTACAGCCTGCTCATTTTTGCATGAATTATTTTTTTTTCATGAAAAAGGCAAAAGTGTATATAAGGTTGCATTAATGAAGAAAGGTGGTATCAAGATAATTTAACCGCATCCGCTGCTGCTGTTGGTTGTGCTGCAATTGACGACAAGAATGACGGTGCAGAAGGCATGAAAATCCATCTAGGTAGAACATCAAACATTAACGATAGAAAACAATACACTTGTTTTTGTAAATGTCACATTCCACACACTTGCCATTCTCTACTTCTCTACTCATGGCTAGTTGTAGTAGTAGCGAAAATAGAGAACACTTCTTTACTACATGCCCACCGTCGTCACACACGCAAGCCGACCAATACCAGTTAGTTGTTTGAAGATTGAGAAAAAAATATATAAAAGTCTAATAAATGTAAGATAAAAATTTTGAGCAAAAAGCCTCCTCTGATGTACATTAATCCATGTGCATTGTATATAGGCATACGGTAAAAAACCATTTACAGTTTAGGCATGGTATATTTATTGTGCGTGTACCATGCATTATCGTCCCTGTATAGACAACACATCGCTCTTTTTGCAGTGTGTTTGAGTAGATGCCAGAGAGTGCTAAGAGAGTCCTAACGTCTAGTGTGTTTGACTGGCAGGTGGCTTTTAACACGATTGGTCTGTCTAGGGGAGCCATTAAGGGATCAAATCAAATGTAATATGACAATATGTGCTAGCAAATGCAAAATATAGTAGTGTTCTATCTGAACTTACATAACTCACAATATGTGAAAAGGAATTTTTTTACGAAAAAAAAACCCTCATATTTCTGCAAAAGTTTCTCACATGGATACGGACAATATACTGATAATAAAATGAATTGTTTTGAAGATATGTCAATTGTAAAAATAATCATTGGAAAAATCCATTACACTGGGGGACGAGCAAAATGCTCAAATCCCTCTGTCTGTTCTTCACTCATCATTACACTTTTTTTTCTTCCTTAAATAGAGTTTTCACGTCTCTTTATTAAGCAATATTGTATATTTTTAATATGCCATTATTATTATTATTTTTATGAATGTATGCATTATTGTCGGGCATTTTTGTAGCATGGCATAGGTAATTTTCCAACAACTACATACTACACAGCTCTCTGTTCCTTCATCCTCTTATTATTAAATGTAAAAAAAGCTTTTCTTGGCCTGTGTTTTGTTGTTCAGCCTCAACATCAGTCAGGGCTGAGTGCGTGACTGTAATAATATCACCATGATATTTTAGAGCTCTGCCTGCTACTAACTCGTTTGTTGCAGCTCTCTTCTAGCCCATAATAGTAGTGAGGTTTCACAGAAAAAACAGTGAGTCGCTCGCGCGCTCTGCTATGCTGCTGCTTTAGAAGGAATCCTTCTAAACTCAAAGTCGTAGTACAGTGTTTTCTAAGGATGAGCTTTAGAAGTAGATGTACGTAAGTAACAACTATATAATATTATATACTTGGCTTTTTATATATAACAGAAAGCCGGAATACTCATATTTGCTGTGTAGTAAAGTAAGTGGCGGTGGCGAATGTGCTAATGCTAATACTCTGCTTTCTGTTGAGTCCGTAGGACAACGCAGACACAAGTATACCTATATTGATTGTGCTTGGGGCAGCAGTTACAATGCACACGCATATTTATTATAGTAAAAGGCCTCCGGCAAGAATACGCACTTCCACTTAAAAAATATATATCGCAATTGCACAGCAGCGCGATGCGTTTGCATGTACACACTTTTTTATTGCGCCATACCACAATTCTGTGTGGTGGTGGCACTATTTGTGCATGATAAAAAAAGTCTTGCGTTATTCGCTTTATCTGTGAGTGTGAAGGATTAACGAGAGATTACTGCGTTCTCTTTTATTCCATACTGCTACAAATTGCCCTTTATTTCCTAACGGAGAGAGGAGAGTGCAGAGTACATTGACATACAACAAGTATGGTATATAATAGAGCATATAATGGGCATGTCCATAAATACAACAACGCTATATATTATAGTAAGAACAACCACCACCACCGACCCACACACTCATGCTCCTGCGATTCACGTACTTTTGCTATCTTATCCATTCGCTCTGTCAGATAGATGATCAAATCACTTGGGATAATTACCTTTGTTTGAACTTATTTTGAATTTTGTGTGATTTTGGCTCAGAGCGCTTTAGAACAGTAGTTGTAGTTTGCACTTGGAGTAAATAATGGTAGTTTAGTTAGTTCCTTCAAATTATCTAGATGTAGGTATTACAGAGACTATGAATGTTTATGATTTATCATCATTTAAGGTAGGGTAGTAGGTAGTAGGGAAGAAGAGAATGCTTGTAATAATGTACCTATATAATTTTTGCCCATGTCGTGCCTTGCTATCTTACGAGAGCAGCGGCAGCGGCGCAGCATTATTTACAGTTCTCGGGACTCCTTTTTGCTTGTGTTACAGTGAGTTCAATTTTTGCACGGTTGAAGCTAAACTGGCTTCGACATTTCCATTCCTTGATGCTCCGCAAACTTTGTAATTTTGAAGAATTCTTTCTTACCTTTAATGTTTGTGTAGCGTGCAGCTCGCCTCTGTGCTAGGATTTTGTAAACGATGCGATGTATTCATTTGACTTTAAGCTGAAGACGCTCTCATGGCTCAGGCTCAACCATGGGTTTGTGAAGAAAAAAATGTACCTTGTGTGCAGTAGATGCACAATGAGATGTGTCTTGCGTTGTATCTTTCTAGCCCAAAATCGAGGCACAGTAGTAATCTATATGATTTTAATCGATTGATATGATATGCATGTATGTATATACACTGAAGCTTAAGTAAGTTATTTACCGTTATTGAGGAGTAGCAGCAGATACTTTATGTAAGATTTCATTTGCCGTCTCTGTGAGAAACAAAACTTCTTGAGAACTAGTTTACCGAGTTTCTTCAAATGCAAATTAATATTATCAATTATGGTCGTTGCGTGATTCAGGGAAAGTTTCAATTGATTTAAGGTCAAATGGGTTCCCCTGGAGAGAAAAAGTTTTGGGAATTTTCCCGTAATCTTTTCAAGTTTTTGCACATGCTAATTAACTTTTCTTGTACATACCTAATCTTCATATCTACTTCGTGGTGTATTTGCTGCCACTCTATACTAGGAAACCTGGATAATTGCCATGTAAGCCAAACTATGATACAAAACAGCATTTTTTGTAGCCGCTAGTAGCGAGGCATTTGTAATTAGTAATAAAAGAAAAGAAATGGAATTCAGCCAGTGGAAGCTCTCTCCAGTTCAATGAAACGATGGATGAGAATCCTTTCAAAATACAAGCTACATCTGCACAACAGGCAATTCACCCAAAATAATTTAAGGATTGAAAAGCAATTAAAGGCTATTATTATTCGGGATTAATTTATTCCAGTTTTGGGTTCAAACTAGCAAGCCTAGTTGAAATATGCGCATAGGTACCTACATGGTGACTTTAACCTGGCTTGACATCTGGCTCTTTCGTATAGATTTAATTTGTACATAACATCCGTATCCTCATTGTCTTTCTGAGATGACGACAAGAGGGAACAAAGGGATATTTGTACTTTATTTTCATTGTTGTCAATATTGTCATTCTCACACATTCAAGTCATACTGCTCTGACGTTTAAGTTTTGTTAATACTTAAGTATAGCGATTTTTTTCAAAATAAGTTGGTAATGTGCTATAGAAAATAAACTGAAAAATATCTTAGATTTGAGAAGGTAGTAGTAGTAGTTGGATCGATATCTGGTTCTTACTTTACCAACATCAGACTTTTTAGTTGATAACCAACTTTTCTCTCTCTCTCTCTCTCTCTCTTTCTAACTCTGTGTAAACGACTGAAAGCTCTCTTTTTTGCCTGTGCGTATATATGTTCGTTTCGTTCATCGTTTATGTATTTCAACCGTATACTTCTTTCCTCTCTCTCTGCTCAGAGTTGAATGGATGTCATGCTGTATGCCAACTTTACTGGCTTTCTGCTCACACAGGCAACTAGGCAACACTACAGTCCGAGTACCACCACTGCTGTTGCCGCTGATTCTGATGGCTATGGTAAAACTAGGGAAAACTTATTAAAGTTACAACGAAAGCATATATATTTATATGAACCCAACCTTATATGAGATTCAGAGCTCACACACAGACACATTATGCACTACATATAAACCCATTTAGATTTGGTTGTTTGGAAGAAGGAAGGGCTTATTAAGACAAGTTTGGTATATACATGTACATTTTTTCCTCCTTAATAATATCTATTAGGAATGTATATATTATATTCATGCAACATTTTATGTAAAGTTAAACATATAAAAGTTGCCCGATAAAGGATATTATTGCAGATAGGTTGGAGGACAACACAAACATAGAATAAGTGAGTGAGGCAAGCAAGGCAGAGGAGACTGCTGCACATAAAAACAAAGTAAAAGGGCTTCTCTTCTTCTTCTGTTCCTTCTTATCCAGCGAGTTCCTTTTTTGAGGAACAATGTTTCAATAATAATGGAAGCACAAGAAGTTTGCATGTGTGTACAAGTTTCCCACTCTCGCCGTTGTGGTGATTACATTTAAAAACTTTGACAGCAACTATGACAAGCGTAGACTATTGAGCTGGCTGGGAGGAGAGGGAAATGGCAGAAAAATAAAGTGCACAATTGCAAGTTTTCTTTTTTATTAATGTAGGTAAGTACGTCGTGGTAATTCTCTTTTACCATTATTTCATTAGTTTGTACAGCGGTATAGGTATTTAATGAATGCTGAAAATGAAAACGGCTAATGCTCTCCAGACGAGTAGAGTACTTTCCTCTGCTGAAGGCATATTGTTTTAGATCCATACAGGATATCATGATAATGTAGAGTTGCGAAGCGATTTGGAGGAAGTGAAGGGTCAGCAGAAAAAAATATTTTTGTATGCTACAGTTCTAGTTTGTCCAAGTGAATTGCCGATTAGTAACGAGAGTTTTATGATCTAAGTAATTAGAGAGATTGAATTCATGGAGCTGAATAGGAGAGATGAAACTATGTCAGAAAAGGAGATAAAGAAAGTGAATGAATAATCTCTACTAACCCAAGAAACGAAACCCTTGGGTGGGTGATGCAATGCCTAGATAAAGGCCATGGGTATTATTGGAAAAGTTTCATCCATTTACACATTTAGAATTCAGAGTTTGAGTATAAGGTAGTATGAATATCCTCTCTGCTATTGCTATAGATAGGTATATATGATATATCGGCTAGATATTGGCAGATAGTTTATATAACAACAAGTAGACTGATGTTGGAGTATGTACTTATTGCTTATTAGACATATAGCTTGCATTCAGAGTCGTAGTCAAAAAAGGGCTATTAAATATGTATGGAGCAGCTACAAAGTTAACTCAAGCATCACCAACATCATCACACCAGCCCATAATAAAAACCAGATGCAAGAGCTTCAACAACTGCAGCCGTCTCAAATCTGTCCATCCCATAGAGGACCAACAAAATGTAATCCGTAAACACACGTAAACAATTTCTTCGTAAAAGCCGAAAGCCTCCTCCTTCTTCCACAGAAAAAAAAAGTTAAGACCTGAACAACGCAACTCTCCTCCACCGACAATTCATCCATCCACGTCTTTCATTCCTACTGATGTAATGACTTTGTTTATCATACGATTTATTGAACTATTAAACTATCCGTCATAGGTTGCAAGTGTGTAGGTATGTACGTAAAGGAGAAAATAATATTGTTTCCGAATTGTTTTGGGGACAAGTGACAACGGCTATATGGCATGCGGTCAGTGTGGTCACGTTATATGTTATATAGATTCTTCTCAATTCAACATCAATAAATATTTATGTGTACATTCTATTGGAATAAGCCTTTTCTATTATGTATTATGAATTGATTATCACTTCTAATTACCCATTAATTAATATGCACGACTTATCCCAATTTAACGTAAATGCTCAAAGTTATTTACAAACAATTTATGGGAAATAACAGAAAGTTGAAGTGCGCAATTGCACAATTTTGATGATCCAATTCCTTATAATTCCCTAATGTATTGCATATATATATATATATCTATATCTCCTCTTAAACTTTTAGTAAACCAAGTCATTACAAGACTTACACATTTCCCAATATCTATCGACGAATATAATCGCTACAAAAATAAAATTTGTTTTTGTTAAACACGTAAAATATTGAACATTACATATTCTAGTAGTAGTAATGGCATTTGTGTGTGCTCTATTGTGTGATAGTGTGATTGCTTTGTGCAGCAGCATCAGTGTGTGCATGGCATTGGTCCCATGATAAAAAAAACTGCAGCACGTAAAGACAGAGATCTAGGTAGTCATATCAACATAATATATAATAATATTATTATGCAGCTGAAAAAGAGTTTGAGTTTAACCATGAGCCACCCTACCAGCGTATATAGCAGCATCAGAGTAACAGACAGAAGCGGTGTGGTATTATTATTGGTGGTGGTGGTGGCAAAAAAACTCTCAAAGGAAGTGAGTAGCATGTGTAGCAGCTACCAAAGCTTCCCGAAAGTGCGTTGCGTTGTTGAGGAGGAGACGGAAAGAGAGGAGCAGCAGTAGCAGCAACAGCAGCAGCAGCCATCAAACTCAACTAATCCTATTTTCTTGTTTGTAATTCACCTTGCTAACCTTTTATCATTATTATTGCGTTGCTTTACTTTTGGTATTTTTGTGAGGATGATGATGATGTTGATCAGAAGAGGATGACGATGATGATGGTATGTATGACGGTGCGGTGGTGGTGGCGGCGGCGTAGGTACTTAGTTTTTGCCGTTTTGCAGTTAAAGCTCCTGCACTTTTTTTTATCTGTTTAAAAAAATGGATTCAGCTTTTGCTTGTTGCTGCGTGACCGAATTGGTGATGCTGCGCGGTGGTGGTATCAGTAGATAGATAATAGTTATTGTTGTCGAGTTGAGGATTTCAGAAGAGGTGGAATGTTGCATATCATCATATACTACTATTATTATAACGTTTGAGGACATAAATATATAAATAATATTATTATGACTTTTTATATACATGTTTTAAAACTGCACACACACATATATGTATACCTATTTGCATAATGTATCTTTTTATATTTGTTGTTCAAGTAATTCGTCAACCAAAGCGTGGTGATCGACTTTGCCTATTTTTGTACCGTTTTTCATGTGCGAGTGAGTGCATAATGCATGGTCATGTTGTGTAGAAGAGAAACGGATGTAGAAGAGGAAAAAAAGGTGGCGAATTCCTGACATCTTCTGCATATCCATCACAACACTAGCACATCATCACCACCAACTATCAGCATCATCATTATTATCGTCATAATATTACCGTCATTATTATTATTATTGAAAAGCCAGTTTTCTTCTGATGATGGTGGCGATGGCGATGCTGCTGCATCTGACAATGAGTGCGTAGTAGGTTGTATTTTTATATATTTGTACGAGTATTTTATATACACACACAATACATTGAACAAATGTGTGGCATGTTAAATTCATTGCATTGTTTAATGTGAGCCACAAGAGAATAATGGACGTGAAAAGTGAGTGAGGGAGAGAGAGAGAGAGAAAAAATCTAACAATGCAATGTACATAAAAATACGATACTACGGACAAGGCAGTAGTACGTGTTATTGCTTGTTGTTTTCTTATATGGTGATTGCAGGCGGCAGTCATCATCATCAGCGTCGAGTTTAACATGTCAAAATTGTACTACGAAAAAATACAGCATCTCTGAGAACTCGTTCACACACACAAGAAGAGGTACTCGTACAATCCCACCAAATTTAATACTGCATAAAAATGGCTGATTCTCTCACAAAAGGCTCGTACGAGATGGGAGAGTTTAAAGGAGTAGGGATTTGTGAACGAGAAGGAAATCAACTAAGCATCATTTTATGGTTGTATCATCGTTGTATCAAGGATAATTTCTGTAATTAAACAGATATTCACGAAAGTTTTATTTTAACAGCGGAAGTCCTCTTCTTCATTTAACTTAGATTATTTTTGCACTTTAAATTTGAGCAGAATCGATATGGCTTGAAAATATTATTACTACATCTCTTAATTACTTGTTATGAATGATCAATCTAAATGAATAATGTTGAAGGAGTAAACTCAAGAATTGGGCAAACATGTAAAATAAGATATTTTAAAGATGATATTTACAGCGTGTTTCATTTCTACATTGAGCGCAACTTGAGAAATACAAACTGAGTATAAAAATACTTGCAGCCTGTAATTACCACGTTTCAGTCAGTCGTTCAAGTCCGTATAAAAGAAAATGCGTATTCTTTATAGATCAACACAGTAGAAGAAGGGGAAACGTTTAAGCTTATCCGAGTTGATGCGATGTGCATGCATGTATCATCGTCTCATCATCATCGTCCTAGTCAACGTCAACATCAAGTGTAATAATAATATGGAATGAAGGCTATCTAGCAGAGAATCACTAATAAGCGATTCGCTCTGTGTCTACATTTTTTACTCCATACTTGTGTATTCATTTTCGTCAAGTTTTGTTTGACTCTCAACTGAACAATCCCTCGTTTTAGGATCTTTGTGGTATTTTTTTCTCTTGAAAACTCAAGTTTTAGGTTGCAGCGTAGGTGCATGATTAACTTCACATAATACTCAATAGTATTTGCAGAGTATAAATATATGCATATACATTTATATTACGTGCATTAAACTTTTTATAATATACGTATAAAATATAAATGCTTGCATATAAATATTATGCCCGTAATGCAATAATATATCATTACGTAGCTGAAAGGAAAATGTTACCTTGTGTTTTTAACATGTTTGTCCGTGTGTACGACGGAAACACTTTCTTGGCCTCATGCTATTTATTGAACCTAGGTATCTATTTTGCATGCTCTTCTCCAGTACATGGATCGTATATCTGTATTCATTGTCACTCTAGACAGAGTGAAAGCATGGCAACTTACAACATATCAACAATAGCAAGTTTAATGGCTCATTCGAAAACTCATCATGACAACAAGCCAGTTTCCTCTGGTCACGATGACGATGGCTTTCATCATTAACACTTTACATCAGCTGCGTTTTTATGGCGTATTTTGAATTGCAATTGCAATATGTAAGTTTAAATAAATATATATTACACCATGTAATGTGTTTCCACTGCGTAGGTAACATAAAACAGGAATAAAAAATAGGAGAGAGAGAGAGTGTGTGTGATGGTGTCCAAAATGCTAACGAAAAACCATTCAAGTCGACAAACACCACACAACAGCAGCAAGTCAACTTGCATATTATTATACAATGTACCCTTGCCCCTACTTAAAGAGGCACAACAAAAAGAGTAGCACACTGACTGAGCTGAGCCAGAGCAGAAGAGAAGCAAAAAAAAAGATAATTTTTATCAGGCTTTTTTTTCCGAGCTGCAGATTCGGGAGAGGTAAATTGTATTGTGTTTGTAATAATATTGTAAGTGTAATGGCTTTGTTGTACTTTTTCATGATGTTGTGGTGAATGAGTAAACACATTACTATTAAGAAATACTACTACGACGACTACAATCATCATCAGCTATGCTATTAGTTTTACTGAGAGTTTTGTCTCTATGCCTATACTCTTCTTCTGCCGTGTCTGCATATTATTAGCGTGCAATCATGATGATGAGCAGTAGTACAATTCAGAATATTTATATTGTTGTTGTTTTATACGCTTTCTTCTTGCTCTTCAGCCTATATACATGCATATCCACAACAATATTCTTGCATTGTCACGTCGATATTTTTTTTCGTGAAATTGGATTTCCATTTAGAACAATATGCATGCATGCATACAGCACCGCGGAGTGAGTCACCTCCTGGAGACAGGAATTAATTACATTTTTGTGATAATATGTAACGTATATATTATGAACATAGAATTTTTTTGAAGATAACTTCTTTGCCTTTGTTCTATATCATGTGCATAGAAGGGGAAAATAAAATTAATCGTAACAGTGTGAGCACCTAAAGATCAAAGAGGATGTTTATTTATTTATTTGCTGATATTATTTATTGACACGTTGATGTTAACAGAGAGATTTAAAGCATTACATAAAACGCACAAAATGGACATCGGAACGAATATATATGGGAATTGAGCTTGACACTAACCCTAAATGTAGCCTTCAGAGAGCATCAGTACAAACAAAGATGTGTCTGTGTATTTTTAACGTGGCAATGGTAACACTACCAGCAAAAGAACCTCGCGTGTACTTGTATAATGTATGATTATTTCGTGGCAGGAACGAAAATACATTAGGTATATCGTACATACAATGACCTTACAAATGTAAGAACTGTGCTGAGTAATAAGATGCCATCATTTCCGATGAAGTTTGTCCATCATAACAGTTTCACCTTGTGCATTTGAATGAATACGGAATAATTAAGGAATGATATAATTTAATGTGTAAATTTAGCAATAAGCTGCCACATTTTTGCTTTGTTATTTACATACGTACAAGGAGTGCCCATGTCCAAGTTTTATTTGCCAATTGCCAATGATGATTACAATCGGACGGATATAAAGACACTTTTTGACCTGAAATTGCTAAAATAACCAAAGTAACCAAATGTTTGTCATTTCCCTCTGCACGAAAATTGTAGAGCATTTAATATTCTTTTGCTGATTGCTGTATTAGTCACATGTGCAAGTTAAGTAGGATATATTATGGACTTATCGTACCATCATCACCACCACCGTCGTGAACTCATTAATAATGTATAGCGGAGCCGAAATGAAGTTGTTAGCAATGAAAATGACTGGAATGATTCCAAAATATTGCGTTGTGTGTGATGCGTTTTATTGCTGAATCATCGCGTATTTCCATGCTGTTACGTTGCTTTGAAGACCACATTTTGCGACGACTGAATGATGATGCGGTAATATTATTACGGTTGAGTGTGATTAAATCTGGGCAAACTTTTACATGCTGCATAGTTTGATTGTATATCTGTATGCATTTTAAAGTTATTATGTCAATGCATTTATGATTCATCAGCATTTTTGTAGTCAACAGCCTCTGCTTTATGTATTCATAATAAAAATAATATTAAATCATTAAAATAAATGTTTAATTATGAAGATACTGCAAAAGGTGGCTTGCTCTATACAAAGGGATTAAGCAATAATTATTGTGTGTTTTTTGGATAGCGAAAATTAGTTGTCGGATTAGTAGGACGCGCAGACCCAGACGTTTTTTGATGACAGATAATGCGATTTGTCTCAGTCTGCAAATAAAAAATGGCGTGTTCTACAGTTTATGTACTAACTATTTTTTGTGCATAAAACAACACACACACACACTATTAACTATGTAAATTATGTAGCTGTTCTGCCGTTTTTATTTGTTTACTGAATTCTTTTACTGTTACGTATTATGAGCAATAAAATGAGGAGCAAGGAGTCATGAAGCGATTCACTCTTTTTTAATCCCACTCTTTCTGCTCGAGAGACATAATGGCTTAATGGGAGATTTTTTTTTCATTTTCATTGTGCTTATTCATTAATCACTAAATCCATTATCACTGGAATGCACTATACTGTCCCAATATACCAAAAACCCTGGTTACAGTATTTGTGACTCTAGAATTTTTATTTACGCATTAGTTTAAAATGTCATCAGTGTTTGAATTATCTGAGTGGCCAAAAAGTAAATTTCTAATATTTATTCTGAATTTTGTTGATATCAATCAATAAAGTAAGGGGCAAGATCTTTCATGCTTGTAAGCACATCGACTTTTTCCCTAGATTCATTATTACAGCATTATTATGACATTGTTTGATGTGAGACAGATTTCTCATGCATAAAATGGGGTTTCGTAAACGTGACATTTTTTCGAAAGACGGCTGAATGAACCATTTGCAGAGTTGGGATGAACGTGATGTTATTAAAATACTGAAAAATAGGTACTCCGACACATACATACGCACTTATGAACTGATGATCAAAAAAATGAAGACGGAGAAGATGTACGACGAGGAGACCGGAGACATGCCAGGATCTAAACGTCAAAGTATTGCTATTTGCATACTGCTTACTATCAAACGTCAAAAATGTCACCACTACTGCACTCACGCTGCCCTCCGCCTTCTCTCGCAACCATTTACACATTATTACTCAGATTATATTTATTACAGTAGGCATCCATGTGTTGTGTGTGTGCCTTGCCTCAAACTTTATATTATGAGCTCCCCCGGAAACGTATCGAATGTTGCTTACTTTTTTCTGAGATTCCCTATTTTGATGCATGGATGGTTTGGATATTGCTCTTATGGATAAAAATGATCTTTGAATCTGAATATATTTTTTTATGGAAAGGAATACATAATAATAATAATAACAATAATACTTTTAACAATGATGAACATATGCAACATTAGGTGTTGTGCATGTATATAAAAAATATTTGTATGCCTGCTTTCCTCGTCGACTCCTAATCACAGGTTTGATGCTTAAATTTTGTGCTGGGCAACCAGGGCAGTTTTTTAAATTCATCATCATCATCATTCTGGCGTTGTAACTAGAGGCAAAAGTGCTGAAAGTAGACGGATATTAATTTCCATCCATTTCTACACTAAACGCTTGGCCGACATGACTTGGTTGTCTGTCACAGAGTGGAAAAAAGGTTTCTCCACATCAATGATACGAAAATAGGAATCTGTAATACAAATTCTGTACTACGCCAGAAGAAGATACGTAGATCATCATTATTATAGCCATATAGACGTGTGGGTATGTTCGTTATGCACATGTCTATATGCTACTCCTGATATTAAGAATATATAATCGAAATCAAATATCCCATCCCACGTCGCGGCGCTTACATGTAAATTCATATATCCATATAAAATGGTATAAAATGAATGTACATAATATTATTTATATTTATACCTACGTTCATCTGCGTCCTAAATATAGGAAATTGTAAGAATCTATGCATGTATATATTTTTTGCTTTTCTATAAATATATATGTATAAGTAAGGATGTTTTCCTAATGTATGTTGTAACCGCTTCGTTCTTGAATCTTGCTTTAAATTCACTTGTGCAAGTTGATGTTGTGTCGTAGAATGAAAACGAATGCTTCCACTGAATTGCCGTAAGATTTATTAGAATTGAGGATTCCATTGTGCTCTAGCGGTCTCCTATTACGCTAAGCGCCCATGCATCTCTTGTCTCCACACACTATACCACGTAACGCAGTTTTTTTTTCTTCTCCTTTTTTCCCCTTCTTCTTCACAAACAATATCAAAAGGTACACAGAGAGAGACGTAATAAGAACATGCCTGCTTCTTTACGTGTGAGTTCATGTAGCATCCATCCATAATCATATCCATATCTTGTAATCATAATGCACACACTGAATTTTTTTTTCTTCCTTTGCTAAAGCGTTCAAATAATGTTCCTTCTTCCATAATATTATATCCTTCAGAAACACGCTGCTAAATTGATTTTTTTACAAGTATTTATTTGTCCTTGTAGCCAGTTGCAAATCGAAAATGGCCCACCAAGACAAAACACACACACGGTAATGAAATATGAGGAAAGTAATCGTATTTTGTAGAGGGCAGTATTTATGTATTTGTTTGTTGTTGTTGAACTACGGAGGAAATATTATTTTATCACATCATCATCATCGTCATCATCGCAAACCTACAACAAGTTGACAAAAACATGCATAGTTCTGTGTGCAAAAAAATATATCCTGTTAATTTATTTTCAATTTCCCAATATAACGACTGATATCGACCAGATGGGGAGAGATAGCGTATATAACGGGTATATCTGAAAAGTTGGTTTCGTTTCGAAACTGTTCCTCGTTTGGCTCCTATCACACAATGCATTAATGTCACTGGCGCATTAAACATCTGCATAGACTCATAATAATGCAGCGCCGAAAATAAAGTAATATAATATAGGATTAAATACTAAATATAACGTAACAGCCTACAACTTTATAGCGGATATGTGCATAAATTAAAGCGAAGCAAAAAAAAGCTGCATTATTTTCCAAATCAAAAGATTGTCATGGCATTGTTTCAAATGTATTTTTGAGGTTGCCCTTTTTTCGTTCTCGTGTTTCTTCTCTCCAGGAAAAATGATGCTCAGATTGCTGCTTAGAACTGGTAAATAAATTCTCCCTGCGTGTATGTGTCTGTGTGAGCGTCCATAGGACGAGAGGATAGGTAGGGAATGTCATTTATTTCCTTTATTTGTCGGTCGCTACACTACACAATGCTTCCATTCTCACTCCAAAAAGAGAAGAGCCGAGTAGACTCAAGTGAGCAAAGTATGTATACATTTTATATTACTCTCTTGGTGTCTCCTTGTCTTGTTCGCTTGTGTGTACTACACACACCTCTAATAAGTGATTTTTTTGTGTGTATTACGTACATATACAAGACAAGATGCCACTTATATACGTGCTCACTATCACAATTCACTTGTCCATGACTACATCAAATTATTCGGCTCAGGCATATATAATTTATTGTACGCACCATACCAAAGATTCTGCTAATGACTCTATAGATTTAGGTATGTATGTTACACCGAGCCATGAGCCGATATATTCACATCAATAATGCTCCCAAATAATTATATCAAATCATTATAACAAATAGTGAAGTTAATTTGTAAATAAAACATGACACCAAATAAAAGCCTTAAATTGGCCATATGTCCAATTTACCCATTTTTCTGGTAATATTGAAAATTTTAGTGTCGCGACAGAAAATTGTAAGTCATAAAAACAAAGGGAAAATCAAATTAGACAAATTGTCAAGGCGTTGTTTGAAGACGGGAAGAGGCATTAGCGGGAGTAATTGTATATACGTAGCATGATGCGTATTATCATACATAACAAAATAATATAATGGAACTTTCGTCGACTCGACTTCCCCTTTCTTTCATTTTTCTGTCTTCTTTAGGATTTCGGTGGAGAGAGAGAGAGAGAAAACGAGAGAGATCGATATAGTGGTGTTTATGTAGAGTGCTATGGCTATTGCAATAGTTTGGTACATGCCAAGCTATGTGAATGAATGTACATGGTGGTGGTGGTGGTGGGACTACTGGGATATAATAATATAATGTCTAAAAAATAACTAGCAACAGAATATTCAGAATCGCATATAGCTATATAGTTTGTCTGTTGTAGAAGTAGTTGTAGGAAAGGAACGTTATTATCAAAGTAAAACTTCATAAAGGCCGTTTTCCCTGGTAAACACACAAGATTCATAGTAGATACCGTATGCGAACCAATAATATTGCAGAGCTGCTTTTGTGGCATCTTCATTTTTTTTTGCTTTTCCTACGGTTTGTGTCACACGCAGCACAAAGTGCATCTGGTGTTCCAAAAGTAGGCAGAAGTAGCAATGGTGGTGGTGTGATGGTAAACTATTATTAAGTTCAAATTCGATTATTTTGTGCAATTAGCAGAAACTTAAATGTGTGGAGAACATGCTCGGATAATGGTCTAAAATCTACAGCAGAGGTGGATAATACATATGTATAATATGGTATAGGCATATGAATGTATGTATATACCTATTTATGCGGTATGAATTATTTATTATGCACCGTTGTCTAACAAAGAGTACTGACAATGGTGAGAGGGAGATGTCCTGTAAGCAAATACTACTTTTTGCTGCTTTTAACTTTACTTAAATGCTAAAGTTTCAGTTGGTTGGTTGTTAATATTTGCTTAAAACTTGATGTTACTTTGAAGCACATTTAATAAAAAATTGTAAATGAAATTTTGGACAAGATTTACAGATACAGCATATTGAAACTATTATCGTGTTATGCTGGCTGAAAGAATGGGCAGTTTTTAATATACCAGAATGCACCAATTTCTGACTCTTAAAATAATTATCGAGGTAGCAAGTGGCCATTTATTTGTCCAGTAAAATTCCGCTCCCTGAAAATGAGAAAAACACATCTAAGAAAGCTTATTTTATCAGACAGTGGCCAGCTTGCTTGCACATGTACATACGTACTTTCGGAATACATAATACTTTATCTCCGCCGCACGTATAAATTGTATGGTATGGCATGACCTTTTTCCTACGAAAAAGGCAACCTTGAGTTTTCCCATAATGTTTTCTTCTGTCCGTCACTTTCTCCTTCTTACGAGTAAGCACCATTCTAACAACCAGTTTTGCGTTTACTTTTCCAACTGTTCTTCTCCTTCTTCTTGGTCCAGCTAATGTTTTACGATGCGTTCATCTATGATATGATACGTAATGACGTTAACAGTTTTTGGGTAAAACTTTGCATTTTTCTTCAAACACAGTATAGACAATCATTGAAACAAGCCTTTTCATCTTGGTTTGCATATCACTCTATTGTTTTATATATGCTTTACTAAATTCATAAAAAAGCATTCAACATGCCAGAAAGAAATATAGAAATTTCATGAATATTTTTTTATTCTGTATTCCAGGATGAAGTAATAGCCCTCCAAGACAAAGTGATAATCCGGGTATCGGATCTGATGACCTGGCTCGTCGACGAAAAGGATTGGGACTGGGGATTTGTCACACCCTCGTGCAAAGTTGACATTGAAAGCAATCCGATATCGAAAGCATTCATGAGTGAAAGATATGGAAAGGAGGAGAAACTTATCGATTTCACCGAGCCTCGTAAGTTGTTTGTTGATCATTATCATTGTAAACAACAACAGCGAAAAAAGAATTATTACCTTGACAGTTGTTTTTTTTGCATGCTTAATGCTAATTAATTAGCTACGGATAGAAATAGAAAGTAAACTTGTGTGTGTGTGAGGGCATCAATAGTCCCATCTTCTGAAGTGTGCCATACTCATTTTCTAAGCTTACACATAGTATAAGCTTTAGACTGAATGAAAGAGAGACGCGCTGCTGCCGTGCTTGTCATTACGCTACGCTTGTTATATGCTGCAAAGTGCACGGGAGGCAGTTTAGTTGTCTTTGTTGTGTTGCTCAGTTTGCAGCGATTTCACAAGTGTCGAATAGATGGACCACCTAGTCATGAACAACGATGAAACGAGCATAAAACAGAACGCTCTTTTCGAGATACAGCCAGAATTACCGTTTCAATGTTAACAGCACATACTACATACGTTACTTGTTGCAGATATGGTTTAGTTAGATTGGCGATTATGTTTTCAAAGGAATTCGAGGGCACTGTACATTTAGCTACGTCAAACTGTATTATGCGTGTTCATTGTCTTTGGATTTTTTCCCTGTCATGTATTGGCAAGCTAATTAATTACCTACTTAAATAGTGTATACAGATGCGATTTGTAATTGGTAATTATAGACCATATGTCATGTCCCAGCAAATCAAAGAGAAGAACAGAATTTTCTGGTTTCATCTGCAGCTCCCTGCAACATCGAAATGGAAAGTTGAATTAGGATTTACGATAAAGGAATAATATTAGGATGTGCGTATATCTGGCTAGTCCGATAACTTATGTGCTTAAAAGTAATAAAATGAAAAATATATAATTATTTTCTGTGCTAAACTACTCTTTTGGAACAGACTAATTGCAAATTCATGTCATTGCAGTCGTATTAACTGCTGATGTTCTCGAAATAGATTTTTTATTTGTTTGGCAGTGTCAGTCTGTTCGTATCTTTTCTTGTGAATTTTAATTCCAGTCAATAAATCGGTCAAGGGTACCCGTTATGGCTTTGAATACTTTCAAATGGTCACCTATGAGATCATCATATACTTGAGAAAAAACTACTACAAACAAGTGTCGGAATTTTATGCCACTACCATTCCGTTGTCAGATTTAATACCTATCCAATCCATCCATGTTTGACGCAGAGCGACACTTTACTTCCTTCCATTACTAACATGATCTAGTTCTCTAGTTATCTTGAACGATAAAAACAAGTTTACATCTTCATATAATTCCAATGTTTATCTTGATAATATTTATAGGCATTTAAATAAATCGTTATTCTCTCATGATAACCCCAAGAAGTACAGCAGTAAAATTGGTTACGGCGTACGTTCGTCATAACAAAATACTTCTCTTTGGAATATAAGTGGAGCGGCATGAAGAAAGACAAAACATAATAATAATAATTCGAAGAAAGCGAAATTTGGTAAACCCAAGATAACTGGTCAAACCACCAGTGCCGTCCAATGTCGAATTGGTTTAAGGTCTATTGATTGCATCTTTTCAAGAAAAATCAAAAAAAAATAAAGAAGAATATTTATTGACAAATTCTAAAAGGCAACATAACTTGGTTTGTTTAGCAACGGGACAAGATAAGGAAGTATAAACATAAGTGTTGAATATTTGGAAGGATTTATTATCAACAATGTTATCAATATTGTAAAATAATATGCTTGATAACAAGAAACTCCTACTATCTCATCTCCTCCCTGCTGGAGAAACTACAAGAAGAAGAAAGTGTACTTTTCAATAGATAAAGTTCATCAACAAAAAACCCTGTTGTAAAATACAAAAAGGACACCAGATACCAATACTCTGTCAATATACAAATGCCCGCCCACAATTCGCCTCCTCATATTATTATAACGCTAAAAAACGCTGCACTGGTTAAGTCCAGTCCACTTGCCTACATTTTTGTCGCAGACGCAGTTAGTAGGTCCGATCACATACATACGCAAACGCATATTATATACTCCACGCATCCATATCAACAAAAACGGTGACGGTGAGAAAGGAGATAAAACATTTTTTTTTGCTCTCGCTAGATATGTCTCTACACAGCAACCATCACATCACCACATCAACATAATTTTTATCAACATCTTCCTTTCTCATTATTCTGATTATTATTGCCACTATATGAATGAACATGACGTTATTATTAGGGAATAAGTCAAAGTCAAACGTAACATCAAACAATTTCTACTCTAGATATAAGTATAAATATGATCCACTCAAGTAGTCGGTTTCTGTCAGTCAGTATCATCATATAATATCATGAGTTTATAGAGTATATGGAGAGAGCAGAGGAGGACCTATTTTTTTCTGCAGAGAAAGAGAGGCTTGGCTTTTTTTCGCCCCACTCTTTCCTCTCTCTCCGCCAGTATGAGTGAATGATTGCTTTGTTGGATAGTGAAGATAATATTAATATTATACCTATTATTATTATACTACGGAAAGAGTTCTTTTGATGCTGTTACTCTACTAGTTACTTGATCCCTTTTTAAGCCAGATTCCTTTGATGATGATTAAGTAGTAGTAGCAGCAATAGCAATAGTAGCTCTATATATACCTAATAATATATTATGATGATGATCATGTTGATGACTCCATACTACTACTCCGTTTGACAGACAACAACGAAATAAAATGACAAGAAGGATGAAGAATATCATGTCGTATTCATTCTCTTCTCTTATGACGATGACGATAATTTTTTTGGCTCTTCTCTCTGTTGGTTATATATATATATATGTTTTTTTTCTCATCATATATATACATGTATGTATGTACGTTATGGCAATAACAGCGACAACAAACTGCTCCATTATCAACGACATTTTTTTCCTCAATCTGAATGTATGTAGTATTTTTATGTAGTTTTTTTCTCTAAATTTGATGTACGTACAACTGTACATTACACACACAAAACCCAAATCATTCACAATAATGCTTTTATTACAATTCTTATGTATCGCATCTCCTTCTTGTTTCTTTCCTTCCAAATTCCCATCATCATCATCATCGTCATCAAATATATTATGTATTCTTTGTTAGTAACGGCGGAAGATCAGAGTGTGGCTGTTGCGTTGTGTGTGTGCGCGATGATGTGATACATATTATCCGTCCGTAGCACACTATCAACTCTCTAGTAAACTGTGCGACATTTTTTTGGGATCGATGTATGTGGCCAACATTATTGTGTGGTGGTGGTGGCGTTTATTAAACTGACTGACTCTTCTTTCTGTCTGATAGCTTGACTTTTTTCTTCTTCTTAGCTCTTTGGCTTCTTATTATTATTAGACGTGTACATAGCATTTTCTTGGTCAGGTTGTGAAAGAAGAAGAAGAGTGTGTGGAAGTGCGTGTGTGTGGAAGTTTTACAAGAGAAACAGTTTTTCTCCATTATATGATAAATACATATAATAAAAATCAAACAAAGTAGTGTGGATGTTGTTTGTAGTACATAGCATTATTTTTGGTTAACAAAAGTACAAAATCCTTTTTGTCGAGAGAGATTCCATGTGTGTGAATGTTACATTTTTTATGACACTCACAGATAAATTCTACACACATTTTATTTTGAATGGAGGAGTAATTTCATATAATATTTTCTTTCTTTCTTGAAGGGTCAGATAGTGTGGTCGTGCTGAACTATGAGCGTTACGTAAGACTAAGGAGCGTGTTAAAGCGATTGGAAGGATCTGCAGATATCGTCAACTGGCTCAACCATCCGCTTGTAATGGCTATTGGAGGGCTGCCTGTTGGACCAAATTGCAGGATTCTATTTGCAAGAGATGTGTTCGATTACCCCGAATTGGAGGATCATGAACTCTTGTGTAATCATTTAGGTAAGAAAAAAAACCATTTACTCAAGTTTTTGTTTAAAAAACAAAAGTATATGTATAGAAGTTAATAATACAGTTGGCTGGATACGAAGAATGCATTATATTACTTTATAAATAGGTAATTAATTACTATGAAAGTTCGTCTTATTGTTGTTTCCTGATAGGTGATATTTTTAGTTTTTCACGGAACGAGTACAATATTGTATTATGATTTTTTTGAACGAGTTTCTATATAGTTGTCATTTGATTTCCGTTGATCAAAGGCGCATGTCGTGTTATAATAGTAAATAGTAGTGCTATATAGGATTTTATTTTTGTAGTTTGCATATATAATACAACAACACATTAGTACATATATAGGCATTACGAATGAGTATTATGTGAGGTGTTAATGAAGGAAAACTAGAGTGAGGCTTTGAGAGAGTGTACTAAATTATAAAGTAATGGCATGTAGTCAGAGGTAAAAAGGAACAGGATGTATTGAATTGTTTATTAGGCCATGCAAGAATTATTGTTAGTAGTACAGGATTTTATTGGGAAATGGTTCCTGGAATCAACAAAGAGGAAGATGAAGCAGGTGTCAAGTAAGCCATAATAATAATAATATGCCAATTGGAAACGCTGACGTTTCCATTTTGAGTCCCATTCCGAAAAAAGTGTACACGTACGACGTACGTGTTTTTGTCTTCGTCGTTCCGCAACAAACTCAAAAATTATTTCGCATTTTTTGGCATTCTTTTTAGCATTGAATTAAGTTATTGTCAGTTGGAGGACAGTTATTATTATTGTGAAATTAAATGCGACATCTTGGTGATTTTTTGCAATAGTTGATGCAAAACTTAGTGACGAATTACGCAAGTGTCATTATTATCATTATTACTATTATTATCACCGTCTTAAATTCATAAACAAGAGCAAGGCTCATAATAATATTTTTATATCGTCTCTCTCTCTTTCTTTACTCTCCTGAAGGAATTTTCTTTACTATGCACATTATAATAATTATAATTATTCTTTTATCTATGGTCGACCATAAACTCAGTTTTATCGTGTGAGTAAGTACTAATTGTGATGTTATTTAACGCTCTCCCAAAATAGCTCCAAAGTTGAAGGGAAGACCGAGAAAGAAGAAGCGAACGAGAAATCCGTCCGTGGGCTCAGTGTCTAATGAATCAGAAACCTCGTCAACGGCTAGTTGCGGCTCTACTGATAAGGTAACAAAATGAAGCATACATTTTTTATAGGCGTAGTCAATTACGAGTCTCAAGGACTCTTATAAGTATACTTACATATTACCATATTGCGCAATATGTCATGTATTTTTGAGTTTGTGTGTGTAACGCTGCATAATTTTTTTTGAAATTTTCAGAGCAAATCCAAGAAACCTTTAAATGGTCTATCGGCCCATTCCAATGTGGACAGGGATATAAGAATACCGTCATTACCGTTATCGAAGGCTGCAGCTGCTAGAATGATGGAGGAGAAGGGGATGGAGGGGTCTCACAAGGAGGTGGTTTTTGGCAACAACGCAAATGGTTTGCAAATTCTGAAAGTGGACTCAAGTCAGATGCTGAAAAATGGACAAATAAGTGGTCATGGTGGAGTGAAACGACCCTACAATCAGAGTTCGAACAAACGTGTTGTTGATAATCGTACAAGTGCCAGTAGCAGTGCAATGAACATTTTCGACGGCAAGCACCTCAACGCTGACATGCTCGGACCTGGCCTCAGCGAACTGGCCCAAAAACTGAAGAAATCAAATGCGCTGCAAATTTTGGCGATTCGACCTCAGCTTGGTGGGAGGGATGTGGGGACGGACTACGACTTGTTCCAACTAAAGCGGATGAAAATGGATGCAGATGCGGACAATCTTCGCTATAATTCTGACTCGTGCATTTATCATCTTAATAGTGGACCTTTCACAGCTAGAAAGCACACAATTTTTGGTGCTCCTATCGTTGATAAAGTAGTTAGTAAGACACATGACATTGTGAAGCAGTTAGTGGGCCATTCGCATAGTCAAAAGTCATCGACCAATCGGGAAATAAGCCCAGTCCAGAAACCTCAAAAGCAGCCTGTCGATACGGCTTCAATAGATACCTCCGCCAAGGTATGTTATATAATTTAAATAAGAACATTTATGGCAGTTTTATAAAGTTTATTCAATTCAAATGAAAATTAAATAATTTTTTGGTCTTGTCTTGTGTTAAAAGGTTGCTGCACCTACTCCCAGCGGTATAAATTCGCCATTTAGGACAACAAACCACATCTACGTGAGCCCTGGTGCAGAAAAACTCCAAGCGGCTTCTGAGTCTCGTCACGGAAAGGCGGCGTGGGATGTGATTGATTTTAGTGTGAAAAGAAGACATAACGTGGAGATTTCAAGACGAAGTGCACCGTCTAACAATAGCACTTCTGAATCTTCTTTGTTGGACCTGACTGTCAAGCCCATAAGTCATCATAGACAAACATCCCATTCCAGAGGGGAAATCCCTCCACCTCACGGGATGGACAATATGGGTCTACAACTTACCTCCGAGGTCACTCTCTTCCCCTCCCCTTCGTACTTAGCCAAGGGGAAAGAAGCCTCAAATTCCAAATCCGCACAACAGTCCAAAGCTGTGCTTTCCATGGTGATGGGTACAAGTAATTCGGCCAAACATTCAGATAGTATTCCAGGAAGCAGTCGCAAGTCGCTGCGGTCGTCCCCTTCAACTTCCGCAGTTAGTCAGGGCAGTAGTTCAGGAATTTCTTCTCGTGGAGTACCTTCACCTAAAGATGTTCACTTACGTCATCATTCGCAGCAACAGCACCACTACCCAAATCACTTGAATGCCACGCCCGTGTATCCTGGTTCAGAAAGGGGTCACATGATCCCAGGCCACAGTCCAACTCAAGGGCATAGTGGAAACGCTATAACTATCAAGCCCATGAGTTCCGAGGAGAGGAAAGCCCGTGCTACAATGAAAGATTTGGAAAAATCCTTCCCAATCTCAATGCAAGCTTCGCCATTTTTACAACCGTCGCCATTCGTACCGAAGATGGATCCTGCATACCTTTCACTACTGGCGAACCCATTTCTCATGTCGCCTCAGGCTTTAATGAGTATACCTGGAGCTATGGAACAGTTTCAAATGTACAAAGACCTTTTCCAACAAGGTGGAATACCACAATTCCCACTTCAATGGCCCCCACCAGGTCCCGGAAATGACAGGGCTTCAAAGTAAACTACATCACTACTTTCATGATGAAGATCTTTGGGCTTCTCATTTTTATCAATAGCGGTAGTCAAATCAATCCATTACGAATTTCCTATGCAAGTGTCTCGGCCGATATATAATCTATACTAATTTTCGTTTTGGCTACTGATTACTGCTACTGATTGTGACAATATTACAAGTACATTTTAAAGTTTTAATTATGTCGATTTATTTAATTTAAACATGTAACTTCCGCTTTTATGTGGTTTTTGGTAGCTATTAATGTTATTTTAATATTATTATTGTTATATTAATGATAGAAAATGATTAAGTGATACTGTAGTGATAGTAACGTACTATCATATATCATAGCATTATTTTTTAGCTGATACGTACTAAATATACAATTTATTGACAATATATGTTTATTTTATCTTTTCATTAAGACTTCTTTCATTTCAAAATCTGTACTAAAAATCATCGTACAATCAGTCTTCACGACGACGGTGTTCCAAATTCGTGATTTGTGCTGTTGTTAAAAAGGAATATTTTTATCCATTATCTTTGGTGCAAATGATAAGATTGCATCAACTTTAATTGTTTTGAATTTTTTATATTTATTTTTATCACGCTATTTTGTTGCCTAAAAATAGTTACAATTTACAATTTTCTCTTCGTTTATTTACAAGTTACTGTTATCACGAGTTACTTTTATCACGAGTCACAATTATCTTCAAATTAAGATGGATGAAACCTCCTCTTGTTTTACAAATAAAACTGCTCGTTTTTCATGTTGAATCAATCAGCGAATCTGTTCTATAAAAAAATACAATCACCGCGTGAACTTGACCAAGCACATTTGAGACCTATAGGTTCATCATGTCAACCTGAACAAAAAAAATGTGACATCCTTGATTGTAAAATCTTACTTTTTCACTTTTTTAATGGCTAATAATGTTATTAATTGTTAAAGTATGGATAAGCGTAAAATATATATATATATTATACAAAGTAGATATATTATACCCATATATTAAAAAGTTTAAAAGTACTTTTTTGTGAGGAAGTAAACTCGACACTACGAGAGGTCCACTATCAATCAGTTTTTACATACTTGCTGTATAGTGCCAGGGTTTGGAGCTATTGTGTGTGGAACCATTGATTAGTCAACTGAGTTTCGATGGTGATTTATACTTTTGAGTCAGCATTATTTGTTATTTGTATTTTTACCGCGTTCATTAAAATATACACGGTATACATATACATACACTTGTCCTGTTATTACTTTAATTAAGGTGCCGGTACGAATAATAAAAAAAGTATGATTATTTAATTAAAAGTACTAATAGCTTTGTTATACGTATTAACTACGTGATGTTGAATCATTGTAGTGAATAAAATTAATTATCATTATTATAGCTTTTCTCAGTGTTCAGATTTTTGGTGGAAATAGTGAAAATAATCTTGTAGAAATCTGTTATTGTACGTAGTATCTCAGTTTTAAATGTTTCATAACTTTAGAATTTGTTTGTTTGTTTTTTTAGTTTTTAACCTTCGTTAAAAAAGAAGCAGTTCCTTATCTCAAGTAATATTTACTATTATTATTAGTAGTAGTATCGACTTTCATTTTATTCTCTAGCCTTTTTGGTAGCCCACAACAACGTAGAGCAAATTATAGCGTATTCGTAATTTATACAAACATTTCAAAAAGGAGAAAATTATGTTTATGGAAATAGTGATTTCAAATCATCAGAGCTTAATGAGTGGCTGTTATCCAACAAAACGTGTGCGTTAACGCATCTCTGCACAGAGATGAGCTAACGTGTTTTATTTCCATGCAGCTATTGCACACACTTATTTTATTACCAAAGAATCGACCATGCATCCTTATAAAAATGTTCTAATAGCCTGCTTTACAAATCATAAACAAACAGACGCCAAAACATAAGCCTATGCATGATTTGAGTTTTATAGAGAATTTTTTACTTATAAAGCATTCCTTCTCTCAGTTTCTTGCTAGAAAAACTGGATACGCAATTAACTTTTAAACGGCATATTATATTTTGTGGGGAGGTGCCTTGTATAATGAAATCTTTCAATTGAAATATATATTCTCGTTGTGGTATGACAAAGAAAAAGTATAACAAAGTACTTGTCTGCATACCAGGATGGATACTATTCCACTATTTTCTAAATAATAACTACTACTACTACAGCTACGTACGTCATCAGTGCTATTGTTAATGTTTTTTTGTAAAATTGTCAAAAAAATGAAATCGAAAAATTGCATCACATAATATTATTATTGTGCAATGTAATATTGTATCATAAAATATATATATAGTTTTAACGTGACATATTGTATTGCAGTTCTTGATGTATATTATGACTATTGTACATGTATAATGTAGTAAAAAATTGAATTTAAAGTGAGATACAGGGGACGGTCATTGTTCAATGTTATTCCTTGTTTTATAGGTAATAATATATATTATTATTATATTATTATAAATATACTTTTAAAATAAAAGTAAAGCACTATTTTTGTTCGATGCTCAGCTTGGAAACTACGTACGATAGTGAATAAGTATATTTATAAATAAATCAAAGTCCACAGTACAGAGGACTTCTCATGTAAAGTGAACCCTGATTTTTTTGCGAATAATTTTACTGGTTTTCAATCAAGTGCATAATAACGGTATGCAATTATCATGAATCATTCATGCAATTCATTGGCAGCATGAAATAAAACAGCATAGACGCTCATGTGTGGTGCTCATATTCAGGAATAGTGAAATTCCTTCTTTATTAATTAATTATTATTTTCTGTAAACGCATTTAACCCCCACTTTTACAATATTTAACACGAGTTTGTTCATATTTCGTTTTTCATTATTATGCAAGTTCGCTTCTGATTCCCAGTTACGGTGAACGTGTTTCTTATCAATAGAAGAAAGAAATCATCGTATTTTTTAATTCATCTGTGTACGTGTACGGCCCACCACCAATCAAAGATCCTTTCCAGGTTATCCATTTATTAGTTGTTTTAAAACGTTATTTGCCTTGCTTCGTTAGGGTTCTGTTCCCCAGGGCAGTACGGACACTTGAGCCTACAAACCAAAACATGTTATCATGAATCATGATAAATAGCAAAGCCAAATTGGAATCAAAATCTAAATTTAAAAGGGCATACTTATTCCCAGATGCCAATTTATGTAGTGCGTCCCGTGAAATAACGTGTCCGCAAGTAAGCCGCATAGGCGGATTTGATTCGGAAGCTTGCTGACGAAGAATGGGGCACGCAAATACGGAATGGTAATGGAAATATTTTCCCAAGTCAATTTCAATCTGTTAAAAAAACAAGAAAGGGTTTGATCAACATTAGCATTAAGTTTTATGCAGTCATAAAATGTAGCGTAAAACAGTAAACTTTTATTACCGGAAGTTCATCCTTGCCGCTCCATATATTTGCCACTTGTCGTGCTTGCATTACTTGCGAAATGTTGAGTAAAGCAGGTAATGCTACACATCCCGCAGCAAAACTGTCAAAGAAATTATTTTCATTTGAATTATCTACTACTAATTCCAATAGCCAGATATATTATTGTTGCTGTAAAAATTCAATAATATTTACCAAACAGCTAGCGGTGAGTCAATTGATAGTCCTAATCGGGCACAAGCATCCCGCGTAAATGTGTCCTGTATATCCTCCCAGTGATTGGTCCCAAAAACATGACTATAAGGAGAGTCAAATTTGCTTCTTCCTTTGTTGGTATATAGCAGAGCGCCCATCAGTACTTGGATTTCTAAAAGTACAAAATGCCAGTACAATATAACATTAATAATCAATCATTAATTTATAAAAAATACATACTTGATTGACAATGCGTATACCTTTCTCGTGACGTTTTACAAAAGGAGAGAAATTCGCTCTTGCATAGGCAATGGCTTCATTCTGATTATCCGGCTTCCGTTTAAGTATATTGATAAAGGCCATCCGATGTAGTTTAAATTCTAAACTTGACCCCTGTTGCAGTAATGCCTGTCGATTTTCTGCAGCCCATTTCAGGGCAGGTTCCAGCCTTCTGGATTTCAGCGCTTCCAGGATACGATGGAGCTCCACAAAGGGCTCCTTATATTTTGGTTCCAAGAGTAACCCAGACTCCTACCAATACCGTTAACATATAATTTGCAATTGGCACAACGGCATTAATGCACAGAGAAAAAAATAGAAAATCATACCTCACACAGGTTGTCGCCTATATCTAGTAAACCAATTCTATACAAATGCTGGCATATAACTTGTGTGAGAATTTTATCCCGTTCCCCACTAAAGAGGCCATCTCGTGTAATGGAACCAAAGTCTGGTGTAAAGTTCTGAAATTTTCAACGTTTGTTGTAAAACATAGTCGTGGGTACTAATGTCAATATAATTCAGTTAAGGCAATACAAACTGACAGATATGCATACCCGATCTATAGCCTTTCCTACTTTGGACACAGTACTGTGCTGTTCCCTGTGATCAGTGGCTATTTTGCTAACGCAGTCTGGGATTTTTTCCAAGCACTCCTGGATAACGCTATAATCTGGTTTGAACCAGGGGTCACCATGATCTAAAACTCCTCTTCCATAAATGCCTGAAATATGATAATAAAAGATTTTTTTCTTCAATTCCGTTTGTACATCGTTAGACGTAGCATCAGTAGTTTTTGCACACTTACGCCAACGATGCTGTACACCTTTCAATTTATCTATTATTTCATCCAGTCGGTTAATTGAGTCCTTGCACACATTTCCAAATTTTGCGGTAACTTTGTCGAGCTCTCTTTCCACAGCATCACAACTATCCATGTTTGCTCCAGTTACAAAAAATGCCTCTTCAAAATAATATTCATACGAATATTTAATGTTATACTAGGTCCATTGACATGAGTACCGCAAATGAGGCTGCCGTTGAAACTGCAAATTACGGAAAAGAGAAATATTCAGTACAGTAATAATAATTATACACACAAATTTCAAACAACTAACTAAAAAATGTCTCTTAATAAACGATATTACCTAACTATTGAAACTAGAAACTATTAAGCTAAGTATATAATCAATTTTGAATTCAATCCTCTGACAGTAAGAGCAAAAAGTATATAAATATTCAATTAAAAAAACTAACTCTCGTGAAATTATTCTTTGAAACGAGATAATGTATAAGGATATTATTATGTGATACTGCTTATTAGAACAAATGATTCAAAAGCTTACAATGTGCCAAGAAAAGACAATCTTTTTGACAAATAACTGCACAATTCTGGCTGCTAATTAGTCAACTTAAAACAAAGAATTATTACCTGAGGAAATTGCGTTCAACTTTTGCAGGTAGAGGTCTTTTCCCTTCTGTGTTTGTAAACTTTGTAACTACATATCTCATCATCTGCTACAGCTACACTCATGTACTTTCTGAACTGAACTACCTACATGAAACCATTCTTTACTCACAACAGTACAACGTACTTACTTACCTACTTGAACTGAACTACGCGAGATTCTACACTCTACTGTCAGTCACGTTACATATATCCATCACATATCATTATTATCTTTTTTTTTGCCTTTGCACTGTTTCCACTTTTTATCATTATTGCCGTATCTAAAGCTTTCTGGTCTTTGTTTAAGCATTTTGAAACAAAGCGATGTATATATGGTTTCTTAGTAAATAACAATAGAAATAATTAATCCACAATTAATAAATGCTGCTGATCTGATGTACAAGAACCACTGTTCCAGCCTCCATTTGTATGTTGGATGACGACGAATTTCATCTAGAAAAACAAACAATAACACATGCAATATTATCACAATCACAGCTCTATAATCTGACGCATTTACAAGCTATTTTACATGCTAATTGATTTTAATTGTACATTGATTCAGGTTGCTTACATTAAATATTTGGACCCTGGGAGTTAGATAATATTGACAACAATGTAATATTAGCCATATATCCATTGTCATCGACATCTCGTCAACGCAAACAAGCCACATATTCATAGATAGTCCGGATGTTTACTAAAATGGATTCACTCACATTAAAATTTACTAAAGAGTCTCCTGAAAACCTCTCACTTGCAAAACATTAAGTCGGTATATCTAACCGTTACACTCAGACCAGAAGTATTTAAAACCAGAAATGTTTCAATAAGTCCAATGAGAAATGTACATGAATGACAACGATGACAAATGTTAAGGTGCATATGTAACTCACATTTAATCACACGCACTCTCTGAACCTGCACTAATGCTGATTGTAAGCAACGAAATCCTTTTAAAAATGTGTCTCCAAAACAACACAATTCACTGTTTCTCTGTTTCCACGTCACCAATGCTTCCAATTGTTTACGATTTTGAGTTGGAGTAGTCCGAACGCGACGCTTCTGACGCCACGAGAAAGAAAATGAAAAGATCATCGTCTCTGTTAGATTCAACATTCAACTAAAAGCTTAAAGCAGAATAATAATCGACTTACCGGCACCTGTTTATGAATACATTGTAATGTTACTGTTAATTATTTAATTGGTATTCATTGCTCATTCTCAGAAATAATGTATCATCAATCCCAATTTGAAGCCTTAACGGGGTCACGACAACCAGCAATGATTAACAATAACGACATCGTGCGGCAGCTATATATTTATTTTGATGCATAACTTTAATTGGTATTTACCTTCAAAATGAGTATACAGATTCAAAATACGCTGCAGTTATTTCCAAACCAGTGTTCCAAATACGTTCACGGCCACCTAAATTCTTGGTTATGTTAGGAATATTCGAAAGACAGTCATCAGAATATAAATTATACTTCCAACTTTACACTATTTCCACGCGAAAACACATGTGAATAAGGTAGAATTCCTGTTGCAAACAATAATGGAGTGTTGGGGAAAGGACCACAACGAAATGTCCGTACGAGCATGATTCCAGAATGAAGCACGTTCGAAAGTACGTATTTGACAAGCACCTGAAGTAAAAGCTAATCAAAACGCAGGTAATTTGATTTTTGCAACTTTTTGCACTCCTCACTGTTCTTCCTCACACAAAAGCAAAGTATAAAAATATATGTACCAGCTTAGCTTGTTTATTTATCAAATCAATTTCTTTGAGTAAAAAAACAGCAGGTCATGAACAAAGGATTGGGGATGAGGTAAATGCAATGGACTTTGTTTACCTTTTATTATCGTAACAACAACAGCTTATTTCGTCACCTCTTCGCTCGTCGTGTCAGACCGCCACCGTTTCTTTGGTCAGCAACAAAGACAAAATGGCGGATGGCGACGAGAACAATTAATTTCTCGGCGTTGCGTTGTGCGATGGCTACAGCTATGTTGACGAAGCACTATGCAAGTCTCATTAATTATCTAAGAAACGAATTAAAGGTGAAACGTACACGCCGCTTTTGAAAAAGTGCAAAATTTGCATTGCAAATTATGAGATGGCGTTAATTGATAATATGTATTTATTAATAGGGAACATATTATGTTTCGTTCCTCGTTGTGAATTCTGTGATTAAAAGGTAAGTAGAAAATGAATGGGAATGGAGATAAATCGAGGTGAGATGATTGAAAATTGAGAGGTGCTTAAGCCTTAAATGGATCACCTTTAAGTCAGTTAGACCAATTTTGCTTTAATTTTTTTTTTTGCCTGAGGTAAATTGCTATTGATACGTTGGTTCGAATCTAGATGGAACTGCGTCAGCATTTATTTACAACATATATCGAGTAAATACAATAGTTTTTAGTTATATTTATTAATTATACTTGAAGATTTAAGGTTCATCACTCACTCATAGCATAGCACTACAGTGAAAGTTAAACTTATGCACTTTGACATGCATGACTGCTTTCACCATGATGCCCATTCACAATTTCAACGTACTCTCATGATGCCCCTTGGAGTTGTCTAGAAAAATTCGTTGGCAAAATTGGCCCTTCCGAGATTAATTTATATTAATAACACATCTGATTAAGTAGTCATCATCATCTTTCAATAAAAATTGTTCCTTCCACAAGTAGGTTATAAATTTCTTCATTTAAATCAGTACTCCATATTCTAAATCATGCGACAATACGATAACAGTCTAATTGTAGTGTATTAGTATTGAGTACCTTATTATAGAAAATATTTTAAAGTAATATGGATTTTTTAGCGTCTCGAGTAACTCTTGTTCATTCCGTTGTCCAGGCTACAAAGTGGATTAAGAAGGTGCCCTTGTGCTAAACTTCAGGTCTGTCTCTAGTTTGTAGTTATTTTTGAGACGTTGTTGGGTAGACACCATCCACCATCACGACAAAACCGAAGCAAAGCCTCATTCCGTATAAACCTGCTACTGAACACAAATAAAACAATACATAGGTATTCTTTCCTTGCTATTATTGATCCATTTATAAAACATGAAATGTTGAGTTTGGTTATACGTCTTATATGTTACTTTTTAAATGAATTTTTAAAGTTTTACTTGTTATATTACGGATTTTAAATTGTTATGACCAGTCAAAATAATCATTGCATTTACCCGCAACCAAATCATCTCCAGCACGAGTTCTAATGGGTTTGTTGTGTTCCGAATGAACCATGCATATACGGTAATAACAAAGTGAGAAAATTCCTCATTCGAAACATTAAAATGTTCTAACGCTTCATGTATCATATGCAAATTGCATTTATCCAACAACTTGTTTTTGCAAGTTTTTTTAAACTGAGAATAAAATTACATTTTTAGTCGTGTATGTAATAAATATTGTACCAAGTACCAACGGTTACACATAATTACAACATAATAATCATCATGACATGATGGTGGCGCAATGCAATGAATGAGTATTCATAATGTACAGAGGCGTAATATTAAGGGTTTCCAACGTACTATCTGTCGTTCTTTAATACTTTGTCTATCTCACTAGATCTGTTGCGTCGTAGTAGTTGCATCCTCTCAGTTTCAACTATCACCTACCAACATTTTTCTTCATAAATGAAATTACAGGTTGTCGTTGTAAGCTATTATCTCATCTAGTCACTCATCTTGCTAGAGATTGCATAAGACACCACAGCGTCATCCTTATTGTTCATACTTTGATGGTTGGGTTGGAAGATTCAATTCAATCCATGCAAACCAATCCCAACTCCATTAAGTGTATAATATTATGTTTAGAAGAAAAAATATCAACAAGAAACGACAATACTTTCCATAATACGTATAAAGTAAAAAAAATAATTGACAACTGATTTGAATCCATGGAAACGAATCTCGTCATCAGCATATTATATGGTACAGAGGAGGACAAAATACAAATCTGTACTTCCTTTTAGAAAGATCCTCCAGAAAAATTCATGCAGGTTATATTTTTTTTCTTTCGCAAGGGCAATATGGAAAGAAAGAAGGTCAGAAAAGATTTTTGTCCATTGAAAATACGAATTCTCAAGATACCTCATTTTTTCTGTACTCCATTCATACACCGCATCTCCTACTAGTAAGGATTTCCCTATAAAATAGTTTTTTTTTCATTGTGAGAACTATTTTTTTCGCTATTGTTATTATTACGGCAAACTCCAAGCTATGCCATCGGCTTTAGCTGTTTCGTTTATACCCCTTCATAAAAAGCAGGGGCATACAGAAGATTCGGCATTTCAGAGAGCATGGGTAACTAACAACAAGAGTTTTAGTTTGACAATTGCTACATAAGTCGGAAGAGAAAAGATTTTTTTTGCCCTAAAGATCGAGGAGGTATGCATGTAGGTGTCTTCATTTTGATTTTTTGAGGTGTATGTATTGTATTTGAGATGTCGACGGACGGACGGATCTAAGAGAGATGGAATGCATTGGTGTGATGTTTAAAGGGGAACATGAACATGAAGCTCAAGCCTTTTGGAGCAAATTAGTAGTTTGATCTTCTAGAGAGTCTACTAGATGAGCATTGTGATCAAGTTCAGAAAAATAAATGTTGTACCGTGGCATTTTTTGAACACTTTTTCGCCACAGAATTTGTACATCTCTTTTGAAATAATAATGATGATACAAATACATACTTATGAAAACCTGGGATGTTATTTATTGAATACGGCAAAACATGATGAGCTCCTGACAGTCATCGGTCATCATCATCCAATCATTTTCATCGGTTGACCACGTCAATCCAGCGACCATCGAGGATCAAATTTTTAACTGGAATAAATCATTAGACAATTCAAATTCAATGATATTTGTATTTATACGCCGACCGATACAGGATATGACGACCATTATGCATGACATGGGCTGCAAAAGTCGCTTGCCGGAAACCACACAAACTGGAAACAATCCCTTTTTTGCATCCTTTTCTACTCTGATAAAAACATATTGTGTTACCTCCATCAATACCGCCCACATAGCGCTTCTTTCTTAGAGCGTTTCCATCATTTATCATTTCATCTTTTGCGGTGATGTTTGCTTGGCATTCATCTCTCTGCTCTACCTTTCATAACACATGAAACCTCGCAGTCCACATTATTATGACGAGACGAGCCAAAACTCTTTGTACAGGACAGTATGCATAATAAGTATTTATTGAAACAGTAATCAAACAAGCATTGCAAAATTTTTGCATTGAATGAAATTCTGGAATTTGTAGAGTCCAGGCCGTGCATACGATCAAGAGATAGAGTTGCGTTGCATACGAAAAGCCTGAAGCACAAAGTCGGAGAAAACCTTGCGTTATTGTTATTATTATCACCATCGCATTGAAAAAAATCGCTTTTGATGGGAAACACAGTAGTATTTTGGTGGACCGACGACGACGACGTCGACGAGGCTTCTTTATCTTCTTATTTTTTCAGTGTAACGAAAGTAGGTATTATTATCATCATCAGCAGAGGTTTATGTAAAGTGTATATACATACATACTACACACACATAATGTCATAACCGGTCGTCGTCGTCGAGTGGAAAAGGAGTAAAATACACGCGTACCTATGAACAAAAATCTCTCTCCCTTTGGCATCTATATATACATATTGTACAGCATGTCCTTACAAAAATTTCCTCTCTGCGTACATATTTTTCGTATATGTACATATATATCCACTCTGATATTTTCATTTTGTGTGTATGTGTTTGAATCTGAAACTCGTAGCACAAAATGTTATATATCGCTCGCATGGTCATATTATCCTCATATTATTATTCTACCTAAAATGTAGCAGTTTTCCTTGTGCACTTCTCTATTCTTTTTTTTCTTCTTCCATTCTATCGTGATAAACTGGTGTTTTATGCATAATGATTTTCTGGTCTCTTGTATTCATGAGCAGTGAGTAGAAAGAGAGGTATTACATATTATTGTATCGCTGCTGTTCCTCAGATTTTCTGTATTGTTGATTCCGCCGCACTTGCTCACGAATGTACATAATAAATATTCTATCAATAACTAAAAGCAAATATGCATAGTAAGAGCATGAGCTATTTACCTGCTACAGTTATTCATCACCCTATTGGTCAAATGAAAGTTTGTGGAATTTTTTTCTCCCTTTTTTCATGAAACGAAACGCAAGAAACGCTAAATGACATGACGTTTGGTAAGATGATATTGGTGGTGATGATTGTCGGGCCGTAAAGACAAGCATGTAGTATAATATTATTGTGAATAAATGACTGTGTAATTAATTTGTCGCAGTAAAAGGCGAACAAAAAGATCATTTTGTCAAAAGTTATGGTCATCGTAAAAAAGAAACATTTTCTTCAGGCTCTCATGTCGCTCGGTTCCTCAGTTTGTCTTGCGATGCCCCGAAACTTGGTTTCTTGGAACATTTCTACTTTTACATAAGATAGCATCATACACGCATGCAGTGAAACACCAAGAAACAAGCCAAGCAGAATGTAGCCATAAAAATACACAATTATTATCGAATTTTGGTAGAAAGATGTATAATACTTGAAGAAACTCTAAAGGTTTTACTACGACCGGTGTATGTACATTTACAAGTATTGTTCTGTTGATTGTCCAGAGAATGCCGTCATATTACATATAGCATTCCATTTCATCAAAAGGAACAACAACATAATAATATTTTATCCGAAAATATTGAGAAGTGATTTCATAGCAAAGAACGTCAATAATTAAAGAATAATAACCCCTACTCGTTCCATGCTAGAGCAAAATTGCTGAATTTAGTAACATTAGTATTTGCCATAAGTAGTACACAGACTGATTATTTTATATAAACCACTACTAAATGTAGTAGTAGTAAACCGTGGTAGTAGCAGTGGATAATGATAAAATGGAGAGAGAATAATAATAAAAAAGAGCTCTACTTCTACTACGAACGGCAGGACAGATTGTAAAAGTGGATACAAGAGGAGAGCAAGTAAAACTGTGTGTCGAGTGTCGGTTTCATTCCCACAATATTGCGTTCTCCTTTCTGCATACACCGTCATGTCATCGTCGTTTCATACCGTCTGATTCGAATGTGTTGTGTATGTGTGAGGAAGTAGCAGCACTAGTTGTTTGTAGTGGTCGTGGTGATCGCGGCGGCGGTGTTGCTCCTCTAGTTTGTGTACAGAGAGACAGCCAGACTTTACAGAATTGTCTGAAAGTTAGAAATAAACAAGTAAAGATTCTCTCTCTGGTTATAATAATGCATGTATACAGAGAAGTAAATAATATTACGATGATGATGATGATGTAGTTCTCTTCTCTATTATAATATACACATGTATTGGTTTTTTCACTCTTCTCTCGTAAGAGTGCATGATGATGAGGTTGGATTTTTTTGGATATTATATTATTATTATTATGTAGGTAAAGACAAGCAAAAGTTTTGTTAAAAGCAGGACTGTGAGGAGAACTATCTTTTACTTGACGTTGTTTCTTCATCGTTGAGCGTGCATGCATAGTTTTTTGGGCTCTAGCATGTACCACAATTATATGACAGCGAGTTTATCGTGGCAGTGGTGGTGGAAGAGAGGCAAGTCGATAGAGAAAAACACAAAAAAACCTTGCTTTTGCTTATGGCATGCTGAATATTATAATATGTGTAGCACTGCTTGGTTCGTATTATATTCTGATTACAGCTACAACAACGCAACGGTACGCCTTGAAATTTTTTTAAACCCAACAACGCGTTCATGTTATTATTATTATTATTACTATACGCGTAAGCATGTAAAATATAAGGACGCTTGCACTGCACTGATGCACAGCGGCACGTCCGCAGACGCGCTGAAGTTTTGCTCTGAGTACGAATTTTTTGAGAGACTCCATGTTTTCAGAGAGATAGTTGCAGCAAAAATGTATAAAACAATCATGTAAATTTTTTGGTAAATATTCAGCAAAATATTAAATAATGATGACTTTAAATATTCATTAGGTTCTCATAAACATTTATTCTAGTGCATATATGAAGCCATACCTTTTGCTCACAACAGATCATCATCATAAACCCCATATTAACCAGTTTATATTTTGCATGACAAAATATTTTATTTAGTTGTACTTTTCTTAGAAAAAAAAATCGTTAGATTTTCATGAAATATTTCTGAAACTCTATAAAATGTTCATTTCTAATGTTTGGCTTCTTGGTGTTTTCATGCACGCTTGGCCCAGCGCGCAATGTATGTATGTAATAATATGAGTTTTTTACCAATGATTTTTTTTGTGAAAAAAATACAGCCCCTGAAATCCAAAAGGGAATCTTTGAAATGAACTCTTCAGAATAACCACTATCCTTCCATTTTTCATCAATATTCTGATGCATTGTACTTTTTTCGTGTATTTCATGAAGAAGTAAAGAAGAAGACACCTTTACAAAAAATTCTTCCTCAAAATGTATGAGAAACAAAAAAGCAAACGAAACCAACACCACCACCAACTTCACCGGTGCTTAATTTCCAACGCAGCGCGTCGAAAACATTTTTCGAGTCCCATTATATCCTCCACATATAACCATTCACTCGCTGTTCCTTCGTACATGTAGATACGTACCGTATCTTCCGTAGCGATGTTGGCGAACATGTAACATTATTGGTGAAGAAAATGTGTACCTTCTCTCTATACACACATAATAGAAAAAATAGAAGTGTATTTACTGACTAAAGTCATTGTACAATTCTACAGTTACTGCAAACGCATCTTGTCTCTCTCTCCCTCGTCTCCACCACACATACACCATAATATTGTATCAGAGAGAGAGAACAAGGCATATCGGGTAAACATCAAGAATATATCTACGCGAATAATATGAGAGAGGGAGACCATAATATTATATAGCAGCCATCATTATTATCATGAACTGTTTCTCTCTCTAATACAGCAGCAGTGTAAAAGCAAAGTTATATTTCTACAGTTTTACCCTGATTCCATCCTTTTACCCCAACTAAACTCCAACTCCTCGTATGCAGCCACCACACATACATATATGCCTACAACAATCATACATACCAACCGAAGCAAAGCCAGAGAACTATTCTCTAAAAGAGAGGAATTATACGTAAGGTTTTTCGAGTCGAGAGAAAAAAACTCAGCTATTTTATAACCCTCATTGAAAAGGAGAGAGAGAGAAAAGAGCCGAGAGAGATAAATATACATGCTTATTATGCACACAAAATACACGATCATGGCATTGTAAGTATTTATGTATACATGTTATACCTCGGCAAAAGTAATACAGATACTCAACTCTCTGACTGAACACAGAAGTCTACAATATAATACGAGAGCGAGTGAGATATAATATAAAACACACAGAAAAGTCTAATACTTACTACTACAAAACTCTGTGTGCAACTGAACAAAATTAAAGAACTGACAATACTGCCATTATTATATACAACTTACTTTACTTCTATTCTGTTACTACTACGCTGTTTTCATATAATACCTAGACGGGGAAGAAATGTACGAGTAACACGGAGATACGCTCACATATTCACACACACTGAAAATTCATATAATAGGTTGCATGATGCATACCAGTGCTAGATAGAGCAAACTCTACACAAACTCTACTAGTACAACACATTACATTATTCGGCTTAAAAAAGTATAGAGTCCACAACCTCCAAAAATCAAGCAGCACTGAGCACAGCATCAGCAGCAAAAAGCGAGAAAAAAAGCTACTAAGGAAGCAAGGGACTTTCTTCGTTTCCATCATCATGATGATCAAGGAACTTTTTCTATAAATTTTTTTTTGAAACTAGAAGACTGGAAAATATTTATTTTCCGTGTGTTTGGCCGTGATCGGTGTGACACTGATCACTTATAAAGGGCATCATTAAAACAAGTTGAGAAATTTGCGGTAGTACTACATTTAGCAGTACACCATCATCGTCACATATTAAGAAGTGTCGTGTGGTTTAATGGACAGAAGTGTGTCCAGAGAAAAGGCAAAAGCGGCAGTGTAATATTATGCTAGTATATAATATATAATATACTTATAGTGTGTATGTGTGTTTGGCGGACTTGTTTGGAAACGTCGTCTTGTGTCAGCCTTTTTCCACACTGCTACTACTACTGCTTTAAGCTTAAGAGTAGAGATTGGAGAAGAATCGATTGAATATTATGTTTCATGCATTACATTTGATGCACCATACCGAAAAAAGCCAAGCAAAAACTTACATGATATTATGTGCAAAACTGACAACACACGCAAATGAGAACATTTAAGAGAACACTGTTTTTTAGCGGAGAAGCATGAGCATTAAGCAACTTCCACATTATTGTCGTGATTATTATTGAGAATGGGCAAAGATTTTGTTCCCAAGTCCTTTTGTGTGTGTGTTTATACAGATAAGTATCGGTAGACAAGACAACTGCTAATACTACTACTACTCCTCTCTGGGGAAAGAAAAGTTTTTTGTATATGAATGAGAGTGACATTTTAGCGCTTTTCCCATTTTCTTTGCAAACCCATCATCAGCACCATCGACAGTCAAGTATTATTTTAATTGGTGAAGAACATGCTCGTTCGGCTAGTATGAAGGATGTACCGTTTTTATCTGCCACAGAGACATAAAATATTTGTCAACGTGACAATAATGAATAATGTGAAGGAGCAATAAGCAATCATAAAAATAATAATTATACCTCTCTTGCCGATGATAGTAGGTTAACCTTGGGTTCGTGTGTGTTAATAAAGATACAATATTAATTGTGCGGAAAGTCCATATTTTGTATGAATATATTTTGTTTTGCTAAGAAGAAAAAAAGTAGCGGTTTGAGGAAGAATGAACCAAGTTTTAAAAAAGTCTACTTTTATCAACTTTATTTGTGACGCGCATTAATAAATGATGGATTGACTGATGGTCAAAAGAGCAGAGAGACAAGAAGAAGAAGAAAAAAAAGTACATGAGCAGCTCTCGCCTGTGTGTGGTGAACTCCTCATTATTTGCACTACAAGGTCCTCCTGCTCCAATTTCGAGTAAAACACCAACCTGGGTTGTGACTGTGTCTTTTAATGGAGCTTGAAAAAATTGTCACCAACTTTTTCGTACGCAAAAAGATTTGTACTTGGGTACGAATTTTGTATTCAACACGAGGGACGGAATGAGTAAAATGACTGATTATAAAGAAAGTTGTGAGGAAGCTATAGAGTAATCAGCATCAGTGTTTGATTTTTCTTTTCTTCGGAACTTGTCTCGTATATTGCAAAAACCGCTCTATACGTGGCTAATTATCTCACATGATGATAAAAAGGGTAGTGTGACATAGACAGCTTATTATTAAGTAGTTTGTAGTGCCAGCATGACGTGTTTCCTTAAAACACTAAATAGAAATAGTAAAGTAAATAGTTTTGCGGTTCATTTGTAAAATGACGCGTATAGAACGAGAGTAGAGAAAATCGGTGAAATGAACGGAGAAAGGAGTTTATCAGTTTATGTAACGTAATGAATTATATAGATACTACTAGAAATGTGCGTTGGTTTCAGAAAAGTACATAATTTTAAGTGTTGTTGTTGCTCATGTGTGTTACAGTTATAAAATAAAAAAGGACATCAATACGCATAAAGTACGTAAAGTAAAGGTACACTCTTTTTACTACACACCGTGAAACGGACCAGCGAAACTAACTTAATATGTAGGGCAATGAAAATCAATAACACCGAAAAACAGTGATCAATTCGTGAGGTAACAATTTTGTGTGGAAGCGATTTTGCCAAAGGTACAAAATATATGATTAAATTTTTCATGCAGCGAGTACGCGCAGATTTGTACATAAATATGACAACAATGTTATGAGAGCTGTAGTTAGACCGATAGGCATCGTTTCCATGACACGAGCCTGTTTAATGGCCAGTTTAGAAAAAAAAAGTTTGTAGCATTTTGTATTCATATTGCATGCGGCATGCAACAATGTTCGTCCTTCAAGACTCTGTCTACTAGCTTGTTCAGATACATTTGTTAACTGTGTAATCTACACGGATTACTCTAATTCCCTGTGCTGTTAAATTAACCAATTTTGTCAAGGGCTACCTTGTACAAGAAGGTAGTGAGATTGATTTCATATTATATGTCAAATGTTATAAGTCAAGAACAGCGGATTATTATTACTAGTCAAGATTTTATTTCTTACGTATAGAGTGATACGAATACGCACTTTAAGTAGTAAAAAAGTTATTTAAATAAATTACCTATTCAGAACCAATCATTGGAAAAGGAGTAGCAAATTAAATCAATCAGGAGCAAGGGAGCAAAAATCGTGATATCCCATAAGTTGATAAGTTGTTTACAAGATTGGATACCATTTAAAGACAGAAAGCATGTAATTTCTAGAAAACAAAAGAAGTTTCCACTTTCCATTACATGTGGAATTACATTTCTAAAATTGGGTCTTGAATATTTTACGAGGCTATTTTGAAAAGAAATTGCCGGTTTCCGGTACACTTTCATACATTTAGGTACACACAAACAGAATGTGTAGCTAGCGGAGAAATGTTGTCATGTTCCATATTATTCTTTTCAATTTTATAGGCAGATTATAGATTTGCCTTTAAAAAATACCACAGTTTGTAGACATTCCAGTCATTTCTTGGTCGGCTTTCATTTTGTATGCTTCATCAGTAGACGCGCCTGAGAAAATTATTAAGATGGAAATTAGTTTAAAAAATTAATATCAAACTATTACTAATGGAACATTTATTCCTTGAACAGGTCCGTTATGGAATACACATTCCAGGAAACTAGCCATTGTACTACTTACGGCGTGTATGGAAGACATCGACATGTGCAGTGTCTTCAAATTGTGACATGCAATTGTAGTGCTGAAGAATTTTTATTAGGAAATGGAACGAATCCTTCACTTTAACTACTGCAACATTGTTAGCGTTAAATTTAGCTGATGTAACGTGATTGCTTTCACTACTTTGCTCAAAACAGTTTGACGTTTTTTTGTGTGTCAAAATCGTTATCAAGTGTACCTACGTATATGTTCACCGCGCAAGAACTCTAATGGTAACACTAATAGCCGAATGGTTGTTTTTGGGCTGTATCGAATCTCTCTTTGGGTGACCAAGCACCACCATTCCTCCCACAAAAGGTTCTCACGAAAACTCTTCCAAAGTGACTCGACGGCGGCATAAAGATCTTTCACTGACGTTGAAGTCTCCAACGCCAATTGACAGGTACTCCATATCGAGGAGCTGGAAGGAGGGGGATAGTAGGATACATTTTATGGGATTTCATTCACTAACCTGATTTTTTGAAAACAGCACAAAGCTGGAGCCGCCAGAGACTGCGTTGGGATCCTCAGGTACAAATAATTTGTGGACAAAGTCGATCATCTCACCTAACACAACGGGAAGCGACCCCACAGGTGGGGGCACTAGGCCTTTCGCGGCCACCCCCAACAACCAAACAACTTCACCTTTCTCAGCACCTGGGACACCAAACGCTTATCAGGTTCGTTTACGTTATCCAATTGTGTCAGGAGTCTATAATCCACATACGCATGTATATAACGCAACAAAATATTTCTCATAATAGGGTGGGGGTGGAGGAGGGTACCCAACGAGCGGAAGTGTTCCAGCTGCAGGAAGTCCATTCACCCCTCAAGGAGGCGCTGCCTCCGGCGGGGGACCTTCAACACCGTGCCCTCCACCTCATTACGCGCATTCACCAGCGCCTTCAGGATCATCCACACCAGTTGGATTTAACTCACACGGGCCTCCACCGGGGCCTCCCTTCCCACCTTCTGGTATATATAACGGACCCAACTCTCCTTATTTTAACAATAACTTTCCACCCTCTGGCGGTCCCCCACCTAGACCTCTCCAAGGGTCGCGTCCAAATCAATCCTTCCCACCTTACTCGTCTGGAGGACCATTTCCTCCAGGAGGACCAGGGAATTCCAATTTCGGACCACCGCCTTTTCCCGGACAACCCTTTCCTCAACACATACCACCAGGTAAATAGTCCATTGCCATATATTCTCACTTATCGAGTCACTTGTCATTTATTGCATTTATACAATGTTTTGTCATAATTACTTTCAGGTCCACATCTACCACCCGGTCCACCTCAGAACTCAACTGGAATGCCGGGGTTAATGCCTGATAGAATACCTGACCATGGGTAAGTACTTGATTTATAGTTCAACCCTGTATCTCATTGTACGCTGCATGGTAAAACTGAATTTGTGCCTTACGGTTGGCTACGTTGAACGGTGATGATATATATTATTGTAACTTGCCGTTAGTTATAGAATAGTTCATGAACACGCATCAACCCTGTAAAATGTTTGCTAATTACCTTACATTATTGAGTTATAAATACTAATTATATTATAAATGTATGCACGGAGTTGGACTGAGCGGTTCTAATGCACCTAGGCGGAATACTGATTGCATCCCCCTTTGCCCATAATAGAGTACACCGCTTCTCTACAACCGTTCCGAACAATTGAATTACATAGCATAATTTTCCAACGATAGATTGTTTACAAAATTGACAAAACATTATATTTTCTAATTATAAAACAAATACAATTATCAGAAATGTCAAATTTTAATTGTTAGAAACCCTTGCATGTGCCTTAGCACTAATTGGACTAAATGGTAACAATGGCAAAAGTGTTTTCCGAGATGGGAACTTTAAGGTTGTTGTGCAACACATAGTGACCTTCTGAATTTGCCGTTTGTTAATTTTTTATGATATTCCCATAGTTTTAGTCTTCAGAAACCTTTTCACATGGTCTACCTAAATATTGCACAGTGTTCCCATATAGCTTGCATGGAAAGCAGAATAGCTTGTGGAAAGCATCGGTGAAAGTTGAACCGCGTGAAAGATAGATGGTGTTGTGCACCGGGAAATGTTTCTTTGACAGTCGAGAGAGAAACCGCAATATATATTCTTTTTCCTCCGGTGCTCAACAGGAATCAGAAGATTCTCACTTGCACAGAGTCACAAGGATCTGCGCCATTATGCCGACTATTTTTCGTAACAATGCAACGGCTTAGCCAAAAAAAAATCATGGTTTATTGTTTCGAACAGACAATTTTTATTTCCACGCTCATTTTCTCTGATTTCTGCTGGAGCATTAAGATATTATGTACATAAAAACAGCTATTATTGGGCATTTTGTACTGATCACGCCATATCCCGTGCTAGGCAAACAGAACGTGAGATAAAAAAAACATGTTTTTCTTCGTCTCCTTTGTTGCCATACTGTTGAAAACTTGGAAATGTAATACGCGTTGTGTGCGTGGATGAATTATTTCAGGTAGACGGATCAGCAATTTAATATGAAGAGACTGTTTTCAGAGCAGTCATATGCCAGAAAAAATGATTGCATACTTGATTAAAACGATATTGTGTTCGATAGTTTGTGATTACTTTATTTTCTTTCCTAGAATAAACCCACTCAATTTTTTGATCTTTGAAGCATTATAGATTCCTCAAGAAGTCTTATGAACTCATCAGAATCTTTTAAATGAAAAGCTTTTCAAACGAGCTGTTTTCTCCATTAGTAGGAAACCCATGTACTTACTGTACATGTACATAGTTTTTTTGATTGCTTTATTACATAAGGTTTCCCAAATAAATGTCGTCGCTCATAATATGTTTTTGCACACCATGTTCACAACACAACTCAATGAATTTTATTATGAATTGCATTAGGGTAAAATGTAACTAAGGGAGAACTCCGTCGTCGTTTTCCCATTCCGTTACCTTAGCAATTGACTCGCGGTGTTCTGGGAGAAAAAGGTATATGCCTTCGTACGTGTGCATTCCCTACTACATACATTTATAAAGGCATCATGTGTTATCATCATCAAGGATTCCTTCTGATGAAACATTCGGGTTTTTTTTCTCTCTCTCTCTTTCCGTCTCCTTTTTTCGTCTTGAGAAGAGTGAAAAGAGATTGAGAGAGGGAGAGAGAGAGCGTGTATATGTTGTTGTAACTTTGTTCCAGCGAGCGTGTTGTTGGTGGTGCTCCGTTTTTTCCATACATATTATTACACTACACACCACCATCATGCCAAACTGCAGGTTAGCATGAGCCCGTTTACCATACCACGACTTCCTTTTTTTCTTTACTACTTTTACACTGTGCAAACTTTTTGGTGTGTTTTTATCTAATACTCCTATCATGTGGTGCACACACAGAGAGAAAGTGTATAAATATAATATCTCTACTTATTACTTCATTCCTATGTAGCTTTCTCTCCTCTCTCCCTCTCTCTAACTGTATTATAAGCTCTTTCGTGTACCAGTTTGGAGCTAAAGTGAGAGCAGAGAGATAGAGAAAGCGAGAAATAGAGAGAGAGAGAAAGCATTGGACCAGTGTAGTAGCTTTTGGTGCTTCCACAACCATCATCATCTGATGCATACATACATACATACATTTTACCTTCATACATTTTCTCTTTCTCTCTGATGGTTTGACTTGGCTGATGGTACGTAAAAAGAACGTACACGTTGTATGTCAGACAAACACACACACTCTCTCTCTCACACACACAGTGAAAAGTCAGAATCCATATTATTGCAGTGTGTTTGCTTGTGTGTGTATGTGTCTGCATGAGCACGTCTCTTTATTTTCACATGCTTGTGTGCACATGTTACAAACTCTACAGGATTCTCCATGAAGAGCAGAGTGTTGCTCGCACTTTTGTCAAAAGTTGAAGGAAAGAAGAGAGAGAGAGAGAAGAAAAAGAAGAAAGTAGTACGTACAGAAAAAGAAGTTTATAGTCGTCATTGTTTTTAACGTGCTTAATGCGCTCTCCCTCCATCCTCTTTCTCCCAATGCATTTTTGTTGCTTATTTTAGTTGAGACAGATTGCGAAGCCAACATGCATCATCAACTTGTCCAGCAAAAATCACATTTTTTACCATGTCACTTAATACAACAACATTAAGCGTTTCTAACGATAACAACAGTAGTCGTAGCGTTGGTGGTGGTGGCGGTGACATGGCAGGCAGTAGCATGTGTTGGCCACGTTTAAGGATTGGAACCTGTGAAACCCGATTTTACATAGAAAAGCACAGGCTCATCATCACCTATCTATCTAAGCTCCAGTCCGAAATATTGTAGGGAGCGTTGCTTGTTGTACTTTCATGGAGAGGAATGTCATTAGTAAAATACGGAATATGTTGTTGAGTGGGAGCTCAAGTGAGAGCTTGATGCTGATACTGCTGCTGCTTCTGCTCTGGAGAAAACATTATTTCAAGACAAAAATCTTGCTGGAATATGTGAGCCCAGTAAGCATTGAATACTGGCACGATCATGGAATACACCTTACAAGGTTGTTACGGTTTCTCTATGCTTGTTTTTTGGTTTCAGTGTATATAACATGTATATAACATTCATATAGATTCTTACAAGCACACACACAACACAAACAACCCTCTCTTTTCATTTTCCAGAGAGTGTGTCTGTGTCTATTATTGTCTATGCTGCCACCACTGCTACTGCACTGTGGCATGGTGGATGCAAATTCAAGTCTTGTTTGCTGGCGGTGGTGTGGCGAAGCTTATGCCACGGCCATGCCACCACTTCTTCTTTCCAGAGAGATAAAATCCTGGAAGACCCAGAAACAAACTTAAAATGTACATATTCACCTACGTGTTAATGCCACGTATGCTTTTTTCGTGTATGATAGGTGCTGCTCCTCTGATGCTATATAATATCATATAGTGTGTTGCTTCTCTCTCTCTCTCTCCTGTTCGTCTTCTTCTTCTCCTGGCTTCAACTATGTCAAAACAAAGTTACGTCATTCATTCCTGCTCTGGAGAAAAGTTTGATTTTCTGGTTGTGCGGTAGTTGTACTCGAACGCTCGATGCTTGCTACTCATATATATACTCCTTACAATAAATTCCTTTTTTTCAAACGCGTACTTTTTTTAAGCCGTGTGGTGCTCCTGCTGCTGAATAACGCTGTTGTAAGTTATGTTGCATGCATATTGTACATAGCAGTACATACATGCATGCATGTCGTGTGAGGCTACGTTTGTTGTATTTCGTCGTCATTTGCTAAAATCGATATCCAGCCTCGGACGAGTGCCTCCGTGCTCGTCGCCCAGGGTCGGTTCCATCATCCACTTTTATAGAACGTTTAAGTATGTGGCCGTGTACTTGTAGCCAGGCATGTATGCATGTATGTAGAAAGTTGTACGGAAATGTCGGCGAATGTATTCAATGATTTTACGTGTTCTGTGCTATCATCATCACTGTATATGAGTGGAGGAGTGAGTCTGCTTTCTTGCTTTCTATCTATCATTCATTTCGTTCCGTTCTGCCTTCTAACAAGTATCATCATCATAATGATAGATAACATGCATAATGATCATGTTGATCTACCTGTATGACGTTTGGTAGGGGATTGAAAGTAAGCACGCTTTGTTGAGCACGATGACTATATTTTTTAAATTCAACAAAGTGTTAAATAAGCAAACACTTTATCCTATAATTTATTCATAATAATTGTCAGTACTAATGTATGGGAGTTCATGTGCATGATGTTATGTTCAAGGATACATAATTACTCACTGAGATACAATATAACAATGCGTTGAAAAACTCGGTACTCGGCTTGTGTTGAGCATTGCTCACATATGTGCTCACTTTTCTTTGTATTTCATTTCAACTTAAAGTATGCGCATGGATCACCATTCATAAGAAGTTTCCTTCAGTTAGCCCTTACTTTTAATGAGAGATCCAAGGGACATTTCTATTGTAGTTTTCCTGAATGACACTCTCGATGTACAAAGTCCATATAATAAAAGCTTTCCATTGTTATGCATTCTAAAAAGAATTTATGTTTAACCTTGTCATCAAGTAATCATGTTTTTTTTCTGAATATCCTTTGGTGAATGCAAGAAGGGAAAAGATTTTACCTAACGGTAGCATTTCTAAGGAATGTGTAGTAGACTGTTAGAATGTTGACGTTGGGCTGGGTAGGCCGTTTAAAAAGGGAGAATCAATAAGATACTATTGAATTATGAAGTGAGCAAATAAAACCAATGTACATGTGTTAGCAACGGCACGGTTTTCCTTGTCGTTAGTAAGTTTCGGCCATCATTTCCATCGCATGCCACACAGAAATTGAGATCGCAACACTTATTGTTGTTGTTGTTGTTTTTATTTTCTATCGTAACCTGGATTCGTACGCAAGCAACGCAAAGGAAACAGAAATAGTTATGCCGTCACCACTCTGCATATCAAGGCACAATATCTGAGGTATTGTTCGTGTATAAAGTCTCTGGTCAACAACACTACACTTTGAGTCTAAGCATTTAACGATGGGATCCTCTAAATATAGCGTTGTATCAAATGACCGATGTATGATTATTCGGTGAGTTCTGACTGAGCATTAGGCACTAAATTAGGTTTTGACTGATGGCTTCCACAACTTGAAAGTTTTGATGACATTATGTTTAGAGGAACCCATCGCTAAATGCTCAAAATCCAAGGCAGTGACCAGTGTGGCTGTGTATCTACAAGTACAATATATTCTGGTGTGTTTACTGTTCGCCAAGAAAAAATTCTTACCTCCATTCAGAATTCAATAACTTAAGGCAATATATATAGTTTGCAGGGCTATGATTATGACGATGATTGTCCGTGATAATAATAGTCGGTTTTCTTCTATACATCAGTACCTCAGTTTCAATAAACACAATAAAGTTCAGCCGGTTAGGTCACTACATGAAAGCATTAAAGGTGGAAGGTATGTATACACACAGCAAAAAGGTGCGAGGCAGTGTATACACGAAAAGGTGTCTCAATTTTCTCAAATCAACGCATAAAACTCGCCTCGTTTTACCCAAACACAATACCTACAACATGATTTTTCCACAAAAATAAAAATAGTTTTCCTACCCTTTCAACAATGTTCTATTCAATGTTTACCGTTAGCTACTAATATGAACCATTGACTATAGGGTTTTTCTCAACAATGTTTATCAAGGTGGAACGATGTACCTAAATCATGTAAAAAGGAGAATTTTACTTTTACGCGGCACAGTTTATGAATGGTGACTGATGAGTTGAATAGAATGGTAAACATGAACAACCTATGAATGTACAATAATGCAATTATTAGCGTTCCGTTAAAAATGCATAATAAAATATTTACCTGCTCTACGAAAGGTAAACTTTCTCCATGAAATAGGTAACTTGCTTTGCTGATTATTTTTCAAATGCTGTAAGCATAGACATGGGAATGAATTATTGGGAAATCATAAAGTGTATTTAGGCTTGCATGGATATATGCTCATATTTTATTTTGGAAGCATTCACTGAGTTCAATCTGAATAAATACTCGAGGGCAATAATTGTGTAAGACATTTTCACCAGAAAAGTAGATTCACGTGGCATGCTGTATGCTCTGAGTTTCGTAATCTCAGGCCACCGCATTTCTCTTTTCGACGGTGAAAGGTACTTCTTTTATGTTTCACTGCCTGAATAGTACAAGTACACAGCAGATCTTTATCCCTGGTTAAACCTCAAGTAAAAGTAAACTTCATCCCTCTTTTTCCCGATTAACTCGTCGTTCAGTGGCCTGGCATTGCACAACTTTCTGGATTTCTGGTGCATATTCCATTATTTTTTTCCAGTCATCATCGCAATCATTGAAAATATAATGAAAGCATGCACGGTTGAAGTACATCTAACATTTCTTTGAAAAAAAATCTTTTTAATAAAAGGAAATCTTTTGTGTGTATGGATTCATTAGTAAAATTACGAAATGCTGCTACCCATTATTGTCAGTGGAGCGTTTATTCGTGTTCCAGAGAAACCAAAAAAATGACTGTTTACTCTAAATTCTGTTGGTTATGCATACGTTATACAAGCTTTCACCGTAATGTGGAGTATATGAAGGCAGTAGATCATGAGCTCCTGCATGTGTGTATCTATTTGGTGAAATGTCTAATGTAATTGCTGTCAATTACATTCGATTGAATAGTGTAAACAGTGTAAAGATGATTGTGCAAACATTTCCTTGATAAATTAGTTAGTCATTGTGTGATGACCTACATGATTGGTACATATTGCTCACCAAATTATGAATTATGTAGCTCACCAAATAAAAATGTCAAGTGCATATATTCTTGTTTACACACTCTACAAATAAACTTTGCCTTTTCCTCTAATTTCGTTATTGATTTCTCTCCATTTTAAAACTCAAGTGTCTGCGAAACACCAAAAACCATCTAAATGAACAAGCCCATCATAAATGAACATGACCGGTCATTTGTAAACGGTGAAAAAAAGCAAAAATTGTTCGCCATATTATTCTTGTACTTTATGCATTCATATCTACATTGTTATCAGACAGCTCCACCGTGTACAGTATGCTCTTGTTTGCCCTACATTTAGCATGCTAAAGTAAGGTAGCATAATATTTATTTACCGAGATGAGTGTCTACCAATTCATTTGTTAAAATGGCCAAGCAAGTTGTTTTTTAGTCGTAAGCCCAATTTTCAGCATTTCAAGCTGTAGAAACATACGAAGCTATAAATATGCACTATGTACTTTGTTTGTTTGATTTTACTTTAATTTGCAAGAGCCCTCTTTTGTTTACATGTACATATGTATGTACTTTTTTTCTTCTTTTTTTGTCTAAAAAGTCGTCTTTTCTTCTTTATCCCTTTTCGTGCTACATATACATACATACATAACTGTGTGTGCATTCAGTATTCGAAGAAAGTGCAAGTTTGTTTGGTGGAAAGGAAAGGGATGAAAAGAGAATCCATCATCGCATTCAATGTACCACAGTATTCTCTTCAAAGGGTATAAAGAAAAATTGAAAAGATGAAAAGAAAGTTGCTTTGAAAAAGGAAAAAAATATGAAATAGGCATTGCGCTTTCTTTCTTGGAAAGGAGAACATTATGTTTATTATTCGCTTACTGCTTATGAAATCAGATGACTTTGACCAACAGCTATTTCATTTCTGAAATGGTACGATTATGAGTGAAAGTAGATATGAAGAATTAAACTTTTATACAATTTTAGTTACAAATGAAAATGACCAATGACTAGGTATACAGTTTATCCACTAATCAAAAAATACAAGTTTGCCTTGTCGAACAATATCTCACAGACACACGACTAGACTGCATAATGCTTCCATTGACAAACAACAAATATGACATTTAACAAAGATTGATATTGATCTAATGGTACTCTGACTGCGACATTATCGGCAAAGCTAGTACATATAGTAGTATAATCTGAGCTACGAATACGAAAGTTGACTTGTGTGCAATATTTATACAATATCGCGGTGTCTAGGAAAAGACAAATCTTAAACAATTGCATTTTTGTTGTGTGTGGACAAACACGTCGTGGTAACGTGTTGTTACATGTGAAATGTCAAAATGTCATCGAGAAGAATGTAAAGGGCAAGGGCATGGAGTTTCCAAGGGCTTCTGAGTAAAACAAACGGAAATTGTAGACATAATTATCTAGTTATCGTCCAGTAAATTCGACTTTTGAAACCGGATTTTGTAGTTATAGTTTCCAGTGCCATAAATTATACTTGTAAAGGTGGCTACAATTTACGGTAATTATATTTCTGCAACAGGCATTTTGATATTAAAGTTTTGACAGCCAATGTCCAGATACATATATCTTAGGTATCTTCGATAGACAGGATTGATAATTTTGGAACAATACAATGACAATGATACAATCGTGCTGGTAAACATACTTTCGTAACCGTAACCATTTGCCATGACCTGCAGCCAAAATCGCTGGAAGGAAACACGGATTCTATTGATGCACATAATATTGACATAAAACTCATATGTAAGAAAATATTCCAATATGAATTGATTTCTCAAAGTCCTTGACAAATGATAAAAGGACGACATCGTTAGGCATGCTCGTATGACCAAATGAAGTAAACATCAACAGATTTTCCTCAGGCAACAGGCTTGATATTATTTTCCAGGTCTTGAAGCAACGAATGAAATGATGTACTCTGAAGCAAGCTTTAAAATTTAAACCATCTTGCTATTACATGCTCCTCTCTCATCTTCATGTTGCGTAGAAGGAAATCTTAAAACATTCTCCGTGAGTGAGTCTAGAAATAGTTTAAAAAATCCGTGGTTCAACATCAAACAGCCCGGACCAACCTCAACCTCGCCACTTTTCTCCTACGCTGTACATACCGTGGTGAGGTTTTTACCGCTTCCTCCTTCGCACCAGCGCTGCTTAAGATACGATCATCGAACATCACATCTCTAATTAAGTGATAAACGACGGCCGTCACATTCGGCTCATTTCACTTATTGCGTGTCTTGTAACAGCATTAATGAAACACGTAGATTATGTGCGTGTGTTCTTAAGCAAAAGTCTGACTGGCAACTAGCACAGGATACCAACAGGTTGCGTTGTGAACGGCAGCAGGAGTAAAAGAGGGTTCTTCAGCTGCTTACTTACAAGCTTTTAGCATAAATAAATCTGTTACCTATGTGGAATACTGATGAGCTTACTCACTGCGTATCCGGTTGGATAAATTCATACAAGTACTAAAGTACGTACTCTGCACACACACATACACACTCATGAATGGAATAGGGCCCGAAGAGAAATTAAATTAATGAGCAGTCTGATAACATCTTCCGTTCCCGAAAAAACCATTTATGTCACTTGGTAAACTTATTTATTTGACAAGTTAAGTTACATGATGCCATAATGTTGTGTAGATATAGCACTTGGTCAGACTTGCTCTTATGCTGTGGCAAAGGCAGTCTAGTCTGGTAGAGATTTTGTCTCTTGGAGAAAGTTGCGATGAATATGGTGTTGACAGGTATTGGAATGCTAAACCAATATTATCAAACAATAAATTCTCGTCTTCAAGGCGGACAACTTATCACGCGGCCAGCTATATTGGTACCTGGAAAGCACAGCCCTCCGATTGAAAATGTTTACGTCAATCCCCTGGAATTGACAAATGCATGAAGGCATGTACCCGACAACATAATAATATAGTGTAATTGTTTGACATTTAAGCTGACGTGTAATGTCGGAATTTTCGGCAGGCAAAGAAATTTTCCCGCTGTCTCTAGGCTACATAAAATGTTTTGTATGTTCATCAGTACATTTTGTTTTCATAATTTAATTGAATTTTTAATTTTACTGTGAACATTTACATGGGGAGCCAGAGAGAAATGAAGCAGCTAGCAATGCTGTCGTCTGCTCGTAATGTTTGTTGTTGCCGAGAAGAAAGCAAATCATGATAATGGCATGTCATTTTGTCTTTACGACCGCTGGTGATTCATAAACTTGGAGAACAGCTTTAGCAAGTAAATAGTTTTTGAAAGCCTCAACCAAAGCGAAAGGTTTATATTTTAGACTTAGTTAAAAATGATCATAAAAAATAACATGTGTAGTGTAGGTATATTAGGAGTGTAATGGTGTCTTCCTAAAGATCTATAGGGACATCGTATCAAATGGCACAAAAGGATGTCATGAATTTATTCATACCTATTATGTTTGTATGCGAATAAATCATGTTAAAAATATATACATTTTTTATGTACATGCACGAACATACAATATCCATCGGTACGTTGTTCTATAAATGTATTTATTTATTGATGCATTTTTAAAACTTGCACGGTAATACAAGTTGGTATTTTCTTCTCCTTCTACTTTTCACGATATATACATATTCTTGTGGTAGATAGAATCAACTTTTGGCATAACAACCCATCCATCCAGTTTGTTGTAGCAGGATCCCGCGTGTACTTGTTGTGGATGGATGGATGATGGTATGAAAACGGAAAATGAAGCATTACGCTACTATGAGACAGGAAGATATCGACCGACATGATTTCGACCTTAGTCTGTTGTTGAAGACGCCATGAAGCTTATATTTAAATAAGTCAGCAAAAGCAAGCAGAGTAGTGGCACCGTTGCCTTTCTTTAAAATATATGTACATACATACCAAGGGATATAGAGAGAGAGGCATGTTTTCGTGTACCCATTCCAAAAGCTTACGTTTTTAGCCTTCCAACAGCACACGCAAATGATATATGAATGTACTTACCTATAAGAGAATTCAGTTCCAAGGCTTCAATGATACTAAAATGATACATGCATTATGCATATAAATAATGATATGTATAAATCTTGAAAAGTTCATTCTACTACGCATTTTACAAATCCTTTTTGCGTTTCATTAGATATTTTTTTGTGATATCATTTGAGTTTGTCTACAAATGTGTAAATTCACATTTTACGTGGACGTATCACATTTCCCAAAAAAAAATTGTATCTGATACCGACCAAATAAATTGAAAATTGAAATACAAAATAGGCTTTAATAACTAAATGATTACATACCTAGCTCAAATTGGTACATAAATCGAGTGGCTTGTGTCTAAATTAGAAGATGACAAGCCACGCAGTCTTTAAGCAGCGAGCAGTACAGTACGCTCGAGAACGATGATGATAAGGTATGCGATTTTGTCATTGCTTCGAAACGTATACCATAATTTTGGTTGAAATACTACTACAGAAATCTATGAGAATATAATATAGCGTGACTTTATTTCATAGCCCGTGAGGCTTCTACTCGCTCGATTAAAGCTTCAAAATGATGATGGCAATGATGATGTAAAAAATGGTTTTAACAAAGCCAGGGAGACTACTAATTATTCTAAAATAATCAAAAATTTTCATCAAAAATATTAGTGTACCACTTGGTTGTCGAACATCGCATCGTGCCGGCTTATAAGTACGAGATAAATACACGTAAACTGACAACTCTCATGTTGTTCCATCAGCATATCCGCAGAATGCCAATGAAGCAAGCAGCCAGAGCGTTTGAACATGCCCCAACATTGTATTAACGCTATTTATTTGTGCACGTCGTAGTCTCGGTATTACATATATGGACGATGTAAAAATAAAGTTTGCCGAATATTATAATGCGTTCTACCTTGCTTTTTTATAAAATATCAAAGCCTGATAATAAACAACTAGAGGAGCAAAGCAACCATGTGGATGGATATTACGTTGTTCGTCAGATGAAAAAAGCTTTTCAAATGTACGATTCCTGGAAAAGGCTTTTTGCTTCTCTGTGTGTGGGTTATTACCAGCCAGAGAGAGGAATATAGACAGAGTGGACTACTAGCATGTCGTGTGTGTTTTGTGTGTGAGTACAAGGGGAAGCGTATATCTAACGGTGGTAACGGGAAAAGGTTTCTCTTCTCTTCTTATGCTCCCTTTTTCGTGCTGTCGTCGTTTTTGCTTGCTTGCTTACTCTCTTTCTCCTTTATATTCTCCTTTTTAGCTTTCGTTTTGTAAGTTCTAGCCTTTACTGTTATGTTCCATAATGAGGCTTGGTGCTCCATTTATTCTCAATGTTTGTGTGTATCTCTCTCTCTCTCCGTGTATGTTGTTGGATGGATACTAAGGCATATAGATTGAAAGAGTACATGGTATATTATGTTATGTGTGCAGTTTCCATATGCATATCTCTATATACATGATATACACACAACGATAGAATGATAGAAGTTGGCTGAGTTCATTGGAAAGTAGCACAATAAAAAAGTGAAGAAGAGAGAAAAGTCAATGTAAGAAGAGTCTGTAGCAGAGGAGCAGCACTAATACAACAAACTTACATCAGCCGTGGTGGTGGAAGAAGAGGCAAAAGTGGTATTAGAAGATAGTGCTCATAAGCTTTTAGTAAATACTTAGGATGGATGAAGGGGCCGTGGGAGGAACATGAACTAGCTGAAAAAAAAATCCATAGGATAGAAAAGTTGACTGACTACTAGGACTACAGACGAGAGAGAGAGAGAAAATGTTAAAAATGTATACACAACATTGGAAAAAGGGAAAGGGAAAAGAGTGAGTGAGACAAAGTCGAAGGCTTCATAATGAACGGGAGAAGTAGCTCTATGACTGCTACTATAATATGATGACTATGGCTTTAGTTTGGTTCCTTTTTTGTAGGAACATCCACCACACACCATACCACTACAGAAAAGTGTAATAAATGCAGTATCTATCACTGTGCAATATCTGAACAGTATCTATCTCTCGCTGTTTTTTAAGAAAAGAAAAACTTTTTGAAACCAGAACCACTGACTCTGACGACTGGATACTAGTGCTACTAGTAGTACTACAACATAATATACCAGCTAATTCTTCCCTTTCCTTTCGTCTTCCTTTTTCCCTGCAAAATACTGAGGGGTTTCTCTCTCTCTCTCTCTTTTCCTTTTGTCTGCATAGCATATACTTATACATTATTGGAACATGACTACACATTCAAAAGTGATACGTACATTTCTGAATTCATAATGCACGAGCACGTTATATATAACGGTTGTTTGGTAAATATATATTTATCTCTCTGGTCGCTCGCTCTATAATATAATCGTATAAACTACCGAAATAGTAATGGTAGCAGTGGTGGTAGTCCTGCCGAAGGAAGAAAAAAAATATTGTGTTGGTTGGCTCACTGTGTGTGGCAAAGGCAGGAGAATGTTACTTGCTGCTGTTCCTATCACCGTGCAACTTATATAAAAGCTGGTTGTTTGGTTCTCGGTGTTGCAGGAAAAAGTGAGTAAAATCAAGCTCTCTCTCTGTCTCTCTCTCGTCTTGTCTCTCTCCTCACTTGTAGTAGTAGTAGTATCCTCGCATCTATCCTCTTTTCCCTTTTATTGCATTCTACATATAACATATTATTACTCTGTTACGGAGGCCTCTTCTCCGTTTCAGTCTCCTCTTGAAAACACTGTTTCGTACGACGGTTTACAAGCCAAGAGAAAATGGTGTGTGGGACAATTCCTGCGGAGGTTCGCTGCTATAGTTTTCGGTGTGTGATGATGATAAGATGAGCGTGTACATTGTGTAATATATGTAATATGCATGTATATTATGTGTGTGTGGCGCGTGTCGGGTATCCGTGTGGTGGTGTGCACTCGCACTGCACCTCAACAACCCGCTTCTCTTCTTGTATAGAAAAAAAATCGCTCTTGAGCTTACAAACCTACAACAAGAGTTGCTTTTTCCTACTATTCCTTTTATTCAGATATAGGAAAGTGTAAAGCTACCACACTAGAAAAATTCCACTCTCTCTCTCTCTCGCTCTCAGTTTTTCTTCCTTTGCTACTAAATCTTTTTTACACTGGTACTCTTTCCTCTTTTCCCCTCTCTTTCGTCGTCGTCCTCGTCGTCATGTGTTTTATGTGTGCTCTGGCAACTGGAAGAGGAGAAAAGTAGTAGTTGTAGTAATGCTAACAGGCAGCTGTATGCTAAGGTTGTGAACGAGTCCGGAATTTTTTAATGGCCACGTGCTGTGTGTGACCATTCCTTGTTCACTCTATCTTTCTTTCTCTCGTTCTCTCTTTCTCTTTCCCTCTGTCTCTCTCTCTCTGTCTTTCTCTCTCTCGCTCTTTTACTTTCACATCTATATTATAATGCTACAGGTTGTTTGTGAAATATAAAAATCTTTTATGGTTATTGTTTCTTGACGTGATCCATGACCTTTTGCAATGCTATTTTGAGTAACCGTCTATTTGTTACAGTTGTAACGGGCGCTGTCAAGTCGAGATCACAGACTTGTTCCCGCAGTTGTCAATCGTCATTTCTTGATCTTGAATTTGGGTCGTCGTGAAACATGCTGATCGTGTGGAATGTGTTTACTACCTAGCCATAAAACTTGTCATGTGCTATATAAATATAGGAGTAGTAGCACTTGGTTCAATTTTTGGAAGTGAAGCACCGTGTCATAAGTATGCATTTTAAAGAGTGAAAGAACTGACATCGTAAAAAAACCGGTGAAAGTACGCAAATGAAGCGTGATGTTCAATCAAGTTTGGTTGCATAATAAAACAACTGTAAACGAGTGTGTAAAGTGAATTCTGGCTTTGTTGATGAGAAAAAAAATCAAATTATGTACATAACTATCAAGTTGGACATGGTGTATTGCTATTTTTGCTATTCATAGACTGGAAAGTAATTAAACAGTGTCCATCAATGTCACGAAATTTCAAGGTTACTTGAACTCTCCAACATTTTTTTGATAGTTGCAATTAAAACGTGATTTAGGAGGTGTATTTTTCTTGTGAAACTGACATTTAACATGCTATGTAGCGCATTAGCAAGAATATTTTCTTTCCAATCAGATTTTCAACAGGGTGCACAACTTTTCCCAGACAAACATTTTAGCACTTAAGGTATGCTCACTTTAGTTCCAATGACAAATGACAACCTAGAAATATATGGACATTGAAAGCAGACATTGTTGATAAACCTTGGATGAATTCCATAACCCATTTAGATCATATTCAAAGAGCTGTCGGTAAAAAGTACATTTGCTTATATTGCAAACAACTACTGGACAAGCAACGTGGAGAAGGTGTACATTGTGATTGTGCTGGGCCAGAACCACATGTCGTCTCTGCTGTACGTTCCTTTGGGGCTACTTGAAACTCTGCTTTGTTTCCACAACGCACTCGACTCTTAGGTTACGTGTGCATTAAAGTCGTAAGTGCAGAGAAATTGTCAAACTGACACTTGGACGAACTTTAAAGATAGTTGTCTCCGAATAGTTAATTAGTGTTTCGCTTTGTTGTGCGTGCAAAGCGAGGTTTTTCATTCCTGCTGTGACACAAACAATTTCCAAAGTGTATCAAGAAGTGAGAAACATTCCCACGACGGGTAAAAAAAGGAATAGCCAGATTGGTCAACCGCCGGAGTCGAAAAAGTATTTCGAATATAAAACTGAGTACATCGGGGGAGGTGGCATTGAAAAAGTGGTGGAAGGTGGCGGGCCAGCGGTTGTCGAACGGTGGGTTGAGCAACCCCAGCCGCCACCGCGCCCGCCACCGCCATGCTCATGTGCTGCGTGTTGTGGGAACTCAAATGATCCATGGAATGGAGGATGGCCACCTCCCCCATCTAGAACCCCATGCGGACCGTCCCCTCTGGGGCCAAACGGGGGACCCCCTGGTCCAGGACCAAGTGGATCAGGTGGACCAATGCCTGTCCCTAATGCTTTACCACCACCACATTCCCCCATGTCGAATGGACCACAGCATCTTATGGGACCGCCAAATACACCGGGATCTGGACCCCATGGGCCAGGACCCGGATCCCGAAGTAGCTCAGAACAATTCTTCTGCGGTCCGCCTCCCCCAACATCTTCCGCATATTTTAGGTTCACACCTACCTACCACACTAGTTTGAGCATGTAGAAGTTCAGGGCACAAATTCAGTTTTATGTTGGAACCATGTTTGAATCGAAATGTTTTCCACTAGTACCGCATCATTACCTCATAATAATGAATATTTTATGTGACTTGTTTGCAGACCCATGCCCATTCCCAGAAGAGCAGCACCATACTTTGGTCAGCCTGATTTTCGAATATATGAGCTGAATAAAAGGTTACAGCAGCGAACTGAGGACAGTGACAACCTGTGGTGGGATGCATTTGCGACAGAATTTTTCGAAGATGATGCTACGCTAACTCTTACATTCTGCCTGGAAGATGGTCTCAAAAGATACAGTAAGTCGACAAGCTATATAATATGGAATGAGCGGAGTGACGCACATTCCCCCAGTACTTTCTCCCAGCTCATTCCCACTTGGGATTTGTATGGACAAGGATGCTAATATCAATAATTTCAAAGGGCGACTGAATACTTAAATTTGCAATGTTTCTTGTTGCCATTACAGCTATCGGAAGAACTCTAATACCCCGGTACTTCAGAAGTATCTTCGAGGGCGGTGTTACGGAAGTATCATATAATTTAAGGCATCCTAAAGAATCTTTCCACAATACCAGTATCACATTAGACTGCGATCAATGTACAATGATAACCGTTCTTGGAAAACCAATGTATACTCAGGTTAGTGACATGTGTATATAATGTGGTTTACTATTCCACGAGATTGATTGAAGTCGGGATTGTTTGAAGGTAAACTTTAACATGTACTTATTTCGTTTGACACAGGTTTGTACGGAAGGTAGATTGATATTAGAGTTTACCTTTGATGACCTAATGCGAATGAAATCATGGCATTTCGCGGTGAGGACAGCTCGTGAGTTAGTCCCGCGCAGCGCAGTAGCTATGCATGCTCAACAGCAGGACCCAGCTATGCTTGAGCAGCTTTCCAAGAATATCACGCGACAAGGAGTCACAACTACTACTCTGAATTTCCTTAGGGTAATTAAATTTACAACTAATTTATTTAACTATAATGCTTTGCTGAAAATATTTAAAATGGACTTGCAAATCCTTTTACTGACTTACGCTGTAATTTTCTGTTTCAGTTGTGTGTAATATTGGAGCCCATGCAAGAGCTAATGTCTAGACATAAAGCTTATGCGTTATCCCCTCGTGATTGCTTGAAAACAACGTTATTCCAAAAATGGCAGAGAATGGTAGCTCCACCAGGTATGAATTGCATTTACAACCATTGCAACTTATAATTGCTACGATCCGCTTTTTAAGATAAAGAGTGACACAAACCTGGGTTACATTTCTGAACAGAATCAGCAAGACCTCAGTCAAAGAGGAGGAAGCGTAAGGGTTCAGCATCTATATCCCAAGGAACCGGTGCAGGAACTCCTCCGGCAGCAAGCAAGAAAAGATCACCTGGTCCAAGTTTTTCTCTTGCTTCTCAAGATGTAATGGTAGTTGGTGAACCGTCGCTAATGGGAGGTGAATTTGGTGATGAAGACGAGCGGCTAATCACGAGGCTAGAAAATAGTCAGTACGATGCAGCGGCTGCATTAGACACTGAACCTTTTGGTGCCGATTCTCCAATTCCCGGTGCCGGAACGAATTCATGGCCGCCAGCTCAGGACAGGCCGCCGCATGGAAACACTCCTACCTCTCAAGAAAGCGATAAAAAATCACCAGCGGTGAGCCAATAGGGAAAGTCATTCCTAGATACTTAAATCAAAGCAAATTGTTCAGTTTTGGGGGAAAATGTACGAAAGAATTTTTCAAAAGCGTCAATTAGCGGAGAAGAGAAAAGAAAACAGGTTTTATTGTGTACTTTAAAGCTCCTATTAAGAATTTACCAAATAACTAGTATCCTACTACTACTTCGTGTTAAAAGGTCACAAAAAACATCGCCTCAGTGATGCACATTTACAAGCAGTGATCTAACAAGTGAAAAGTTTACCAAATCTCCTCGTACTCGTTGTTTCCTTCAGGTATAAACTACTACTTTGTTGTAAGAATGTCAAAATCAGTGTTAAAACAATCTCAAACTGTCGGAAGCATCGCTAATAGCTGTGCATTTTACCTTTCACGTCGAAACTTGTTCACCATCATTATATGTGAAAGTAAATAGTGCGAAGAAATTTGGTTTCCAATGCCATCCCTGAAACTGTTTGAGTTATAAAAAGAAATCTTTCTCTTCTCACAATGCCGGTTAACCACAGTGAACAATAAGAATTTACTATTTACCGTTATTCTAGATAGTGGTTTGTATACATCTTGTTTGACACGATCGAATGGTATTTGGGCTCTGTTACATACAATTCATAATTTTTTTCGAGGAACGGGAAATAAGTATTCATGTAATAAATATTATCTTGTAAACATTATACATAATATATATAGCATATATTATATATATAATAGATAGGGACTTTAAACTATACTGCTACGAATATTCATCCATGAATGAGTGATGCGCAACAAATTTAGTGACCAAAGGTTTGTAAAAATAATGATTCTTGGATAAGAGAACAAACATAGTTTTTTAAATTTCTCTTTCATGCTAAAACATTTGAAAAGGAAAAAAATTCTGAGAATTTTTTGTATGTAGATAGAAAGAGAAAAGTGAAACTTAACGTTGACATTCATTCGTCATTTTCACATATATATACATATAAATATATATATCTACAACATATATATTCTAACTTAATTGTATCCGTAAATCAGACTTCAAGTTTTTTATAATGGGTACATTTACTTTTTCGATAAGAACCTCTTTGGGATTTAATGAAATGTCCGGTCAACGTGTATGTAAGTTTGGTATGATCTTATCTTATGGCTGATATTCGATGTATATCTATATAATCAAATGTATATGTCTGACGTGTGTGAAACTATAATTATATTTAAACTCCATATTCAATGTTATGGTTTTGAATGTATGAGACTATATAGCGAGTAATATTATATATCTGATGAATGTATTTCTTCGGTGTAAGGTCACCAAGTCAGGTTCATTATTAGTATATACATACATATATTATATTAAATTACCTGTATTATTTGGTATGTAGACTATTCTAATACACACTTTTACTCATAATTATTATTCGATCAGGTATGTAATAAAATCTATATTACGTGAAATATAGTAATAATTATTATTAACTCTGATGATGCTGCGACGACAGTACTATATATCCATAAGATATACCATTACACCGACCGACTGTGTTTTAATTTATCTCAACTCCTGTCAATTATAAGTACATATTGAAACCCTTTAGATCCCGTTAACCATAATCAATGAATTCAATTCAGGCAAAGATGTAGCAATCGTTTACAAGAAATACACTGGAATACTAAAGTCTTTACACTTCACAACAGAAACATAATATATTATTATATCGATATTTAAAAAAAGTATCAAGTAACGAATGACCCACATCCATACATACTTACTTACCTTACCTACCTTAACTAGGTATATTTATACACATTTTTATTGCATTGAAAAAAAATAATTTGTTGCCATGTTAATTGTAGAAATTTTTAAAAATTTTACCGGACACTAAATACGATTGTCAAATGTTAAAAACCCAAAGAAATGAGTTCCTCCTGCCATTTTTATTATTGCTCTGGAGTTTTCAAAAAAAATATCTGGAGTGACAGTGAAAGTGTCAGAAGAAACGGGAAGTGATAACGCGCAGTTCGTTACATTCTTCTGCTAAAATGCAATGACACGAACAAGTCTATGGAAACCAGAATGTTTGTTGTACACACACATAATATACACCTACACGAGCATGACCTACTTATTATTATGTACTACTTAAAATGAATGATATGACCACAAAGTGAAGAAATAAAGCGATACAACTTTAAGAAATTTATTTTGTCAAGTTTATAATGATACTCCCCGTTAGTGACACAAACATTTACATAAAAACGAACCTCGTCAAGTAAATCTACACATGCGCTACACAGGTATCCACACACGACATACAGAAATCGCATAAAAAATTAAATTTGACAACCATCAACAATGTTGCTTGATAATTAGTGAAATGAAAAATAAACAACACAACAATTAAGTACTACACTGATGCCACTCTTTGTCCCACGATTATGACGAATTACCCGTGTACTCAAGTACTAAAACATTGTATTGATCATGTTTCTTTTTGTAATGATGAAGCGATTTTTTTATTTTTTGTCGAATGTTGTTGCTAATTGAATTTCACTGTGTGATTTTGTTCCGGTGTAGTTTTTAAGTATTCTTATATATAGTGATTGTTATAAAACCATTGTTATTGAAATTTTCAACTCAGTGTTACACTTGTGTTTTTGACCGATTTCACACGTGCATACATACTAAATGTACATATAAAAATACCTAATTATATACTCATCATAATCATCATCATCACCAAAAAATATAACATTGCATACGCTCATACTTAATCACAGCAACTCCAATCATCTCTTGCATGTATGTAGTCGCATAATTAAAAAATATATTACGGACACTTGACTCATATATTATGCAGAACTGGTCATCTTTCCCTTCTTGATGTTACTCTAGTCTACATGACCATCTATTTATGTCTATAAATACTTACCTATTCATAATAAAATATTAATATAATTGCATTTTTTAAATAGTTCCAAAATTGTTGAGACTTAAAAGCAAAAGTAGTTAGTGATCTCCACAGAGCATAAAATATAACTATCGTTTAGCTTTCAATCAATTGTCCACAGCCCTGTCCATTGCTATCATTTGTGTGAAAACTTTGTAAAGAAATGAGCTGCGACTTTGAAATACACTCACCAATTCTAAATGTCATAGGTCATAGTTAGTACCTGCAGTCATAGCAGCCAATTTAATATACGTAGCAAACATGACATTAAGCATACATGTTGATGTAGATGGTGTGAATAAAAATGGTAATATATACGTACGCAATACAAGTCCACTATATACAAATAAAACACATATAATTATACATTTTACATTTACAAACGTATACAATTAAGCTAAATATCAAATTTTGAAATCTGTACACATTTTATACAAATATTTGTAAAGGTGAGTTGTTGGAGTGACTTTTGCAGTTGAATTGAATGAATGACCACTGACAATGACATATGAAATGAATGACCACTTGACATTTATGGTATGCACGTCTATATTGATTCATCCGAAAAAAGTAAAAAATGTTAGTTAGTGATACTTCTCTGTTGTATACATACATAATCAATCTACTTGTAATGATTATTCAGTTTTTTTGTGAATACGGTGAACAAAGAAAGAAATATTCTGTTATATAAAATTGTAAATACCAACGGTGATAAAAACTACACTATTTGCAAACTTATGATTATTTAGTAACTTTTATTGATTATAGCCATCGATGAAAGCAAATCTCCGATAATAGCATTTATCCTATAACTTCTTTATTGATGCACTGACTGACTCATTAGAGAGGTGATTAATATATAATCAATACAGTCTAAAATGTTTTGCCAACACTTGGATACGAAATTAACTACATTTACCAAGGTTTTTTCATTCGATTTTGTCGTCATAGTTGTCATGCACTGGGAATTTTCATCCTGCGATTCACGATAAAATCCCAAAAAGATTAAAGATGCTCACACGACGACAGTCAAGTCAAAATACCCATCATTCATCGTAATCATAACCCTGTTATATAAAAATCCACATATTCTCCTTTGGAACTTCCAAAAAACGCTGTAGTAGCGTATATTTGTTGCTATCATCACCATAATTTTTATTATCCATCAAACCACATAGCAGCAGCAGCAGTCAATGCAATTGTAACAATGGTCAGTCAGCCACCAATAATGAATGACCAAACGCCTCTGACGCGACATTCATTCACACCAGTCATCAGAACAATGCAACCACAGAAGGAGGAAAGAACATGAAAACCAGTTCATGGAAATCCAACCAAGAAGCCATAATACCTAATTAAGACAATGACAGTTGCAAAGTCAAGGATTAATTAAGTAGTTAGTAATGAGCTGGAATTTGAAGATGTCTACTCATAATTAATTACGGTTTCTCGGTGAATGGATTGCTATTGCTAATTGTATTTCGAGCAGTTAGTATGCTAGAAATGAAGAAACATGGGGAGAAAAGAGAAAGCATCTCGAAAAGGTGGCTGCGAGAGCTGTGCTGTGGCGACGCCGTGAATCTGAATCGGGATCCGTTGAGTTCCGCAGTCTGTCGCTTGCCAGACAAGAGGTCAGCACTGTGAGCACAAGCTTCCTCGTTTTTTTTGGTTTGTGTGGAGGGAGCTGAAGAAAAAGTTGTTGGGTCGGTGTCGGTGGTTGTCTTCTGTTAAGCCGTGTGGCGATGCAGAGAGCAGAACATGCTATTGTTGTCGTGTTTGTTGTTGGTGTTCAAACTGAAACGAGTGACTGTTGCTGAAATTTTTATGTTGAGGTGAGTGAAAAGTGAGGAGTCGAATTATGTTTTGTTTAAGTTGGTCGTCCTCGTCGTCGTGTCGTCGTAGGGAATTGTTTTGTTAGCTTTTCGACGAGCAAAGTTAGACTTAAAAAAAAAGAAGATAACTGTGCTGATAACTGATCAGTTAGTGTGAAAAGGCAATCTGTAAAAGGGGACGTTGTTGTTGAGTGTGAGAATTAACTGTTAAGGAAGGCAGTCAACAATTAAGGAACAGGGCTCATTTGGAAGTGATTTTCACAGTCAATCGTGGTCAGTCAGCTGTACTGTAGTTTAGTTTGGGTAAGGGTCAACAATTAAGTGGGGGTTGTGCATCCGATGGAGGATGCGTATGCACTCAATTAAGAATTGACTAACTAACTGGCTTTTGTGGTGTGTGGAATTCCGGCTGATGTGATCATCTAATTATAATCAAAGTTAATAGTGAGTTATCATCAAGCAGTCAGTGCTATTTCGGAGTACAGGGATTGGATTGGAGGAAGATGGATGAACCATACTAACAACAAAGGTAAGAGTTTTACGAGTTAACTAAAGTTTTCAGTAGGTTGTAATTAACTGTAGTGTTTTAGAAGTGGCTGCTAAAAAGTAAACTAGCTAATCGTTATGATTTGGTACATTACCAATCAGATAGGCAGTAGGTGGTAGTTAAATTGCAAATATAACACTGAATTCATCTTGCTAATGGGTTAGGTATGAAATCGTTTGCATCATTATTGGTGCTGCATATTTTTATTAGTTACCATTAATTAGTTATGATTGAAACTCATTAGATTAAAGTGTGAGGCATCGTACATAATCGTATTGCATACGCTTCTGTTAAATATTAATGTGATAATTTTAAGGGCTAAATTACTCGAACAGTGCTTAGAGTAATTTAAAATATTAAAAATTCGTATCACTTACAAATAAGATAAAAATCTAATTTTGCGGATGTGCTTAGGACTTCACTTGATGCATCAGAATATTCAATTATTCATAAAGTATGTCAAATAAAAAAGCAAAGAGCAATCGGCAATCCTTATGAATTAAAGGAGAGAGAATTTTAGCGGGGTCACTTTACTTTTACTACTATACTTAAATGTGAAGCGTTTCGTTAGCTAAGATAACCTTTAGAACCTTCATGCAGTATAATAGAGCAAGCGTCGGTTCATCTTTTTTGTCTTGACCGCAAAGGACTCGTATTTGAGTGACCAGTGAATGATGAAGTTTTCCATATATAGTATGATGTAGGAAATCAAATTATATTCCTATCAGTCAGTAGAAAAAACGAGAGGGAACGAAGGCTGGACTTAATTGATGAACTAGTTAGTACATCTTTTGCTTATACATATGAATTTAATGAAACGTGTTCCATAAGTTCCAAACTCCTATGAAAGAATCCGTCCTTTCCGTTCTGTTTCCATAAAGAGCATGGAATTTTCATTGTGCATCATAATTTCATCTCTTCATTCACACGACGTTGAAAAGTACTTTATAGCTTTAAGTACGTTTGTTTAAACAGAAAGATAATCAATGAGGAGGAATTGAACAGAAAAAGGAGACGCGGAGATGCTGTCTCGTATAAGCATACCTAATCTATTCACTCTATTTACTTTTATCAATTGCTGCAGTCGTCGTCAGTCTTTGCAGCCAATGAGCAAGGCGACGATGGCGATGAGACGATTCGTTATTAACTATCTCAAAAACCCAACTCGGCAATCACACAACAGCGCAGCGTCGTAACTGGTAACGTGAAGCAGCATTCAGTCCTTTTTTTATGCAGTTATGAAATGGAACGGTAAACGATCAAGCTTAACTTGCTTGCATTTATATAGGACATAAAACTAAGAAGAAGTAGTGAAACGACAGTTATCACTACTTACATTAGTTACATTGCTTATTGTAGCAAACTTCCCATTCTTTTACTATATCGCTAAACGATGACAATGGTGAGCAAAGATATCACTCTGTGCAAGGCGTCTTTTCATGCCGTCTGTCTCTTCTGTGGAGGTGGAGGAGAGCAACAGCGGCAGCAACAATGCAAAGTGGCAAACCAACTCACAATAATCAGTTCTTCTCCCCATAACATTTTTTTTCCTTCTCGCGTAGTTATTTTATATGAGCTACATATCACATTGCATGCTACAATCAACTGACAACTGACTGTTATTGTAAATCAAGCAACAAATCATTGAAATGGCAAAAAAGTAAAATTATGGACCAATGGACGCTTGCTGACCTACAGTATTTTATGGCATTCAAAAAACTATTTACACTTTTCAGGAACATTTTTTTGCTTTGCTGATTATGTTCAAGTAATAAAGTAATTGTCAGGAAAGCCTGACGCATGCAACGTGTAAGCGATTTTAGAGTTTAGCTTGCCAATTTGTCCAACAAGCACAGATTTCAATTACTTACATACTCATAGTTAATAGCTAGCGAGCGACAAGCAAAAAAGCCGCAAAATTCTACCAATTTCCATTTATTATGTTGAAGTACATATTGTACTTACCTATTTATTGTTAATAATTATTTTAAGATCTGTAACAAAATAGGTAACGCAATAATGTGAACGTGTGAACCTCTTTAAAGAAATTTTTTTTGAGGTTTCATGATGAAATTTTTTTTGCCCACGGTAATATAGTCATTGGCAATTGGCATAACATGGTATTGCAAATGATGGCGAATTATAAATTTCTTATAAAATATGATTTTTAGTTTGAAAATTGGAGATCCTTATTATAAGGACCATATAAGGATTTCAAGTATTTTAATCATTTATTTATCGAGTGTAATAATAATAATAGAATGGCGCTTGATACTGTTGGTTGGTGGAAGAGAAAAGGCGAAAAAAAGAGAATAGTTTAAAGTGAGTTGAAAGTTTTAGCACTTTGTACAATTAGATGTACAAGCATTTACTAAAAAAATGTGTGCGCAGAGAGGTCCAACACGGTGACGTGAACGTTGCATAAAATAGCAATATTTTATAATGTTGAACGCATAAAAATGCAAAAGGGTTGTTTTGCTTCGTTTTTTACAAAAAACAACATGTCTGCTGCGCATAGCCCCGAGATACCCAAGTGGTATGATACATAATCTCTCACACAAGAGTCACAAGTTTTGCATGATTCTGCCATTTATTATTACCACTACATTTTATACACTTGAGCAGCAGCAGCAATAGAACTTTTAGAACAGTTCAAGTTATACCTGAAGAATGTTCAACATGACAACATCATTGCACTGTTTGACATCAGAGAAAAATATATAATAATATAATAATAAAAAATATGTACGATAAATGTGTATTAATTTAAAACGCGTACATACATGGGGTTGTTTACCGAAATGAGCATATCATCCAACGAACACGGAATGTAATAGGAATATTATGGATTCGAGAAAAAAGAGGATATTTTTTTATGGCGTAAGTGCCTATATTGCGTCGGATTTTGAACGTAGACAACTTAACTGCAAAGACGGCATAAATGTTATATAGATTTTCATTCTCTCATCCCTAATAAATGAATAAAAGTGTGATGAAAACTGATAAGCTCTTGAATCTATATTGTTTAACTCTTTTTTATTTTCGCATTTGTACGTAAATATTATTGTCGTTTGTAGGCGTAAATATTTTTAGCATAACATTGTGTTGTGTTAATGTTATGCAATGAGCTATAGATCATACAGATGTATGTAGGTTGCATGCAGGTAGCTATGCTCCATGCAGTAAATTATAATATGAAGCTGTTTAAAAAAAATTTAACATGATACATTTTTGACTGGATTTAATTAAGTTTACATTCAACTTTCCAATTAGCAAAGTTAAAAGGATCAGGTTTTCTCTAAAAGACCTTGTAAAAAGAAGCCCCTTTTTTAATGATGAGCATTGTTTTTTGCTACAAGCATGTCTTTAAAGATACAACTTTTATTTAAAGATACAAGAAAAAATATGCACATTTAATGACTACATATAGTAAATAAGATTGAATTAAATGTCGTAGTAGTAGTACATCATCTTGTATATGTCTCTGCATATCTTTCCGTTTCGTACCAATTTGTATATGATTGTATTGTCAGTTCTCACTCGTATTATTTTTATAATCATTATTAATTTCACCAAGCACTACATTGCGTGTTTTTTATTAAGTAGCAGTAATGAACAACAATTGACTGTCAACTTGATCACGTTAAAGAGTGCAGTGTTGTGTGAGGAGTGAGGACTTTGTAAGATGATTATGATCAGTACTCTGTACCATTTGCAATGCAGTCTGTTGTACGGTCTCATGAGGATGCCTCTAATTCTCCTCTATTATGTCTCCCTACATATCTGAATTCTGAAATGATGCATGAATTAGCATTATGAATCGTTTCGTTTCTTCGCCTTGTCATTCGTACGAGTTGTGTTTGTGCTGTATGAAATTCTTAAATTGTCGGTGCTGATGTCGCGCTGTGCTGCTGGTTTGGTTACATTGGTAATAATATTATAATCAACCGAATTTAATATAATGTATTTTAGTGTGCAACTGCTGCGAGTAAACAACAAGTGTGAGCGGTGGTGGTGTGTGTATTTATAAAAAGGAAAATAGTGAGGAACGTCTCAGAGTTGTTTAAAGAAAAGGGTGGGTGGAAATGGAAGTGGTTTTCATGCATGTTCTTGTGTGTACAATGTATGTACATATTATAATATTGTTTTTTCTCTCGTGTGTGAGGACGATGATGATGAAGATTGGGTACTTCTCCTTCACTCTTGTAGATTTTCTTTCAGCTAAATACATTTTATTTTACCATGCTCACTCTACTCGATGTACTCACTTTATACATGATTTTCCTTTTTTCTTGACTAGCTTTGGTTAATGTGAGCACCGTTCGCACTGCATGCGTTGTATAATCTTTAAACAATCATACTTTTTTTTATTTAAAGGCGAAAGCTATACATTAAGGGAATGTTAGTATCTGTCCGTCCGTGCGTAGACAAAAGGTCTTTTTACTTCTAATTTTATCACAGCAGATTTTTATTTTTAGAGAGATACTGCCAGCAATTATTGTAGCAGATACATAAAATTGTCAATTCTTGTCAATGACCTGGGGTCAAACTCTTGTCACTCTCTGATTGCTAGGAAAGATGATATTTTAACTTGACGCTATACAATGATTGCTACAATTTTTTCCGGATTGTGACTCATACTCAAAAGCGTTTCTCTTTTTCCTGAAAAAATGTCCGTTTAAAGTTTTGGTACGTAGATTTGAACCCTGGAATATGACCCTTATCCACGGCAAAGTCCGTCGCAAGACTGAATCCTATCGCTGCTTTTCTATACTTGGATTGTAGGGTTTCTTTCTATCTGCCATACCATGATGAAGACGGACGAGAACCAAGACACCAGGTTAGTTGTTGTTGTAGTGGGTTTTTGCTGTTTCTCATTGTGCTTTGTGTAGCTCAACAAACAGAATGGCTCTTCCTCTGGCTGCATTGTTGGAGGAAAAGGCATTTGTGTGAGTAGATACATAGGTACATGGATTCGGTACAAGTCAAGTAGTGGTCGCCCATGTATGTAAAACAACTCGACTTGGGTAGAGTTTGAAATGCCTTGCCCTGGAGCTGTCTTGTTCAGGAATTTCAGGCAACTTCTTTTTCTCTTCTCCTCCGACTTCTGTCGTCGTCGTCTTCTACATCACCATGGGTAGTGGTTGTGTAAAGTAAGTAGTACTGCTTTTTAGAGCCAGCTTTAGAGCTAGTGAAGCTGGTTTGTATAATCGTATCAATGTAATAGTTAATTTGCCTTAGTGGCTAGTGGCTAAGTTAGTGAGTCAAAGAACTTTCAATCTTGTTCTTGTCGTCGTCGTCGTCCTCCATTGAAATGTGTGTGTTTTATATTATGATCATCTCTTGCACTAGTTGATCAACGCCTTCCCCACTACGTGCTCTCTCTCTCCGTTTTTCGAACAACAGGTAGAATACTACATATATGCACATATATGCGCATAATATATTATTTTATTGTGTAATAGCAGTAATGAATATGTATCTCTTAAATACTATGTGCATTTTCTGCGTTTAATCTACATGGATACCTAAATGTATCACTGACGACGATCATGATGATGATGAGCAATCCGATGATACTGAACTGATGATGATGAGAAAAGGTGAATACATGGTGGTGTCGTAGATTCGAGTGCAGGCCATGTCATGAATCTTCCTGAGGAGGATTATATTCTAAAAGCATATTATGCAAGTCCTTTTTGTTAATTCCTACTCCTCTTCTTCGTACGGTTTCTAAAGGTCTTATAGGATGAACAGCTCTTGAGCTTGTTAGTCTCATACTGAAGACTGAGGAATCAAGTGGAAGATGAAGAAAAATATAATATAATCATATTATGTTGTCATGTAAAGTGGACTTTTTGTATTGGTTGTTATATTATTATTATCGGGAAGATGTTGGTTAGTAGACGAAGGCTTGCATGCATACCTGTTGAGTGTTTCTTTGTATGTACATACATGAGCATTTTTGTCTCTTCCTCGAATTTTTTTGTAGGTTGAGAAGGGTTGTGGTGTGTCTGTCTCTTCTCCTCTTGTTTGTGTGGTGGTGGTGGTATGGCATGAAATGAAGTTGAGGAATTTCGTAGAAGGTACTCACCATAATAGGCAAGTTCAATGATGATGATTGTTTTGTTGTGGTTGCTAAAGTGAGTGTGTGACACCTTGATATCTGACTTTTTATTACTGTTGTTACTGCGCTCCTCACTTTTTGGCAATCTTTGGAATTTGCAATTTATCTCATTCTTCAGCAACATATTGTGACTAAATAAACTATTATTAGTACACATGCATAGTAGTTTTGTGGGCACACACATTATCAAATTAATGTGTGTGAATGAATCGATTTATTTAGTCGGGTTGTGATTTTCTGTGCGCATGCTGCTCATCAGGCGTACGCAGCAAGCAGTGATTTTCTCATGATTGTTGGTTGATTTTTTTAATTTGGAAGTTTTGATGCATTTTTTTAGTGTGACTAAATTGAAAAAAGTGATGGTTGGTGGTGTGTCAGAGTAGTGGACGGAGGAGCAACTGTTTGACCACCTTTCATACGAGTTTTGATTTTTTAATAAAAACGAATGTTTTAAATGCAGGATATTGTGCTGTGTGTCTGCTCGTTGATAAGAAAGGTGTTTTATGCCGTGATGACGGGGTGGTATCGTGACCATCACGGCAATGATTGTGCTGGTTGTTAGCGCTAATAATATTGTTATTGGACTGTGAATTAAATATAATGAGACATTTTATTAGGGAATCAGCATCAAAACGGGTAAGCTAAATGATTTTTATAGATTGGCATTTTTTGGCATATAATAAAGACGATCTCTTAATGAATTGCGGTAATATGACTAATTCTTGACAAGTCACGAATAGAGTAAGTGAATGGTCGGGGTGCTTGGCACATGACAAACGTCTCATTTAGTTGATGCATGCTTTGACTATTGAAGATTTTTTTATGCATTTTGTCTAATAATATAATATGGTTGATTGGTTGTCATGTCATGATTTTTGTGTCATTTGGTAGCTATCCATGATCATCAAATTAAGTAATAGCTTTTTCTAAAGTGTACTTATTTAATTATGAGTAGTAGTACGTGATCTTCATTGTTGTTGAATTTGGCAATGGCTCGTTACCGCATTGCAGGTTAATAGAAAATCATAATTACTGCAAAACGAACTGTATTTTTTACATTATTTGTGTCAATGTTTAAAAATATTTATTGCATTAGATGATACAACCTCGATGGGTTGACAATTGTTTTTCTGTACATTAAATTTGGTGATGATTCATTTTCAGTTCAATACGCAGCTAGTACTATTCAAACATTTGTTCCATAATTGGTATGTTACATTAATCGTTGATTATATAAGGCTGTGAACTTTGTTAAATTCCGGGTTGTAATTATAGTTCTGCTGTCACGCATACATGTTTAGAGAAGGAGACAAAATATTTGAAAATATAATTGGTTATTAAATATTTCGTTTTTCCCTATTACTTGTTAAAAATGAACAGCTCATAATAGCACATCATGTGTTTATTAAATTAATTTGTACATTAATCATTCCACTTGTATGCCAGTGACGGTGGGAAAAGAACATGCAAATTTTACGTGTACTGCCATTTACAAGAAACATGGTTAGTGCGAGAGCTCCCACTTACTAGTTGTGTGTGACGCACTAGAAAAATTCTGCTGTTTTGTGGCGATTCTTTTACCTGTGAACATGTCATAACCATGCATACTATTCATTTCTATGTATTCATTTCATTACAATTGATTTCTCTAATGTAAGCTAATATAAATACTTATCTTAAGCTACCATGCAGTTAGTTGTAGTTAGTTATAACTTGAATAAGCCAACCAGCAGGGAATATGGTGAGTTTCTCATATTTATTCTCGTGGAAATGAGAACATGTAACATTACCCATTAGTAATCATTATGATATTTTTCTTCTGTGTTAAAGAGGTAAAGTAGCAAGTAGTCATTTGATAAAGTTGTAGGAGTGTTAGGTGATCTGAGAATGTGGAGAGAGACTGAATATTATTATTGAATTCAGTGCAGTTTCGTCGGCAGCGTAATATTAAAACCTAGTTTTTATAAACTAGTGTAATTTGCAACCTGTTATTTGCTCCTTATGGTGAACTCTATTTTTGCATTTACCAAAACTTGAATCTTTCTCTTGTTAACTTATTCATGCTACCTCTTTTGACCATTAAGATTAGTGTGAGAATTTTGATTCGTAGTTTTACAACAATTTCCCTGGAAAAGTTAACCGAAACGAAATGCAATTTGATGGACAACCACGCTCGATTAGGTATTTAGCAATTTGAGCTCAATTCTAATTAAATTACATACATGAAACTATATTTTGTTTAAGGTAAAGCAGCTTAAGCCAAAAATGAACGTGTAATAGGTTTCTATTACGGGTATACCATTCCATTAATCCAGAGAAACAACCCATATTTATTATTTTGCACATACTTATTGTTGATAATTGCTAGGTTTATTGTTCAATAAAAAAATGGCTAGCATGCCACGCCAGCAACTTGAGGCCTTGAATACCTAATCAAAAATCATTTTGCATAATAAACTCGGTGGAGGTTCACCGTGTGTGGTTTTACGCCTTTGACGTTGTCTGTCTGTATCTTTTAAATGCCTTTTCAAAATGCATTTCAATAATTTCAGTGCCACGGGTTAGATGGGCAATCCAACAATTGCTATTCCTCTCATACTTACATGTCATATTAGTCATGCTGATTTGCATTTTAGCATAATTAAAATATGCGTGTCCTTATTGTCCTTCTTTCCCTCATAAAACTAGCAGTGCAGTGATCCTGACCTCGCTCATGTCAAAGGTTGGTGCTCAAGCAAGGATTTTATACACGAGTATCATGGCGTCACATTTTATTGCTGTCTTATAGCGTTGTCATTTTTGCTGTCAAGAAGGGAGGAATAAAATTATGATTATTATTAGGTTAGCCGTGTTATTTCCATTATGCGCAATAGCAAAATGTGCGTATGTGTGTGTGTGAGAGAGCTGTTGTTGTGGTGTATGTATTGTGTCACAGCTCACAACATAACAGTTACAATCACCACGAGGCACAGTCACGAGCTTCATTGTCTTTGCCATATTGACGAGTCTCAAAAGCGTTAGCTTACAGGAAGGAGGACTATTAAATGCAGTGTGGCATTTATGTAGAAATTAAAATGTTGTTGCTTGAGAAATGCACGTATGCATAGAGGATAATGCAGAAAATTAATAAAAAGAAAGGCATGCGCAACATTGCGCTAATATGTGCGTCAGGACTTGTGGTGGGCAACTACATGACATGATGAGCATGATATGGCGTTGATGAGAGCAGAATCCGACTTCCTATTTGTGCATTGATAAAATAAGTGGATAGTCAAGTGTGTGGTTTCATAGTTTCATCATGTCACAAAAAGACAATGGACGGTCTAATGAAAGAGTTATTTTTCACTCGTCCACTGATTCACTACAGTTTACCGAGCAGAAGTAGGGGAACTAGTAGCAGTAATAATGAGGGTAAAACTTTATAAAGATTACCACCACCGCAACAACTACAAGAAGGCAAAATGGGCTAGAAACTGAAAAGAGTATATAAGCACTCTTTCTCAAATTAGTATTTACCACCGTCCATCATTAACTATAATTAAGTAAATAAAATATCAGTAATTTTCTAGATTAGATGATACATATTAGCTTGTTAAATGAAGCAAAGTTGTAATAGTATGGAAAATGTGTTTCCACTTTATTAACGTAGTTGTTTCTTTTGTTTTCAGGTGTTAATGTGAGTACGGCCTCAGTGTGAAAAAAATTTGCTATTGTCATTTTGGAGAAGAAAGCTAGTTTTTTGACTGATAATTTTCAAAAAGTATTATGGACAGATGACCTGTTGAAAAGATTTAAGTGACTTGTGATTTGAAGTGACGTGTGACATAAAAAGGAAACACTTATGACTACATACAAAAATACAGTCAAGGAGCCTGGCTAAGAAGGTAAAGATGGAAATTCCAAGCTCTCCTTCTCCAGTTCCTCATCATGGCATGCGAAGGAGGAAAAAGCGTTCCACTCCTACCAACAGTGTTCCCGGATCCTCCTTGACAGGACTTAATCGCGGAAGCATACGAGTTGTTGAGCTGATTCGCGGCTCTATGGGATATGGCTTTACTATCTCTGGACAAAAGCCTTGCCTTTTAAGATGTATTGTTGAAGGGAGTCCTGCGGATAGAGCTGGACTGCGCCCGGGAAACTGCCTTGTGGGAGTAAATGGTAAAGACGTGTCCCATTTGGCTCATGATGACGTCGTTAGTATTATCGGCTCATGTACTGGATTACTCAGGCTGCATGTCGCTGATTCTTACTTTAGCGAAAGCTCAGACGATGAATCATTCCAGGTAATTACTTTTGCTCATGATAGTGCATATTATTATATCACTTGTTTCTAATCTTTCATCATTGGGATTTCTTCATGAAAGCATTAATTTTGTAAACTGTTATCCTTATGAAGTTTATCGAATTATGTCATAAGAAAACGTATATATTCAAATTATTTCAGCATGCTCAGCAAACCCGTCCAAAATACTCTCATCGACCTCGAACTGCTAATAAGACTGTTGCAACGTCAAAAAAGCTTCCAACGTACACAAAAATGCCGTCCATTGGTTTGCCTTCGGAGGAGAAAATTCCCATAAAGTGCCCAAAATCACCGGATTCACTGCTCCGTAGCGCCTCACCTTCTGCACGTCGTACTTCTTGGGATCCATTAATGCCCACGCCGCGCCGAGTTCCTAGGCCTCCATATTTGTGTGATGAAGAATCTCCTATCCCTGCAATTCCTCCGCGCAGTCAGAATGTGTCTTCGTCCTCATACCAAAAGACAGTGAATCCCAATGTTGAAATTGTACGAGTATTTGGTCACCTGGAAAGTCCGTCGGGTAGTAGTTGTAGTAGTTCCTCCAAGTTAGCACCCATGACAAAACTTGTTCCAGCGCCACAGTTTTCTCCCGCTTCCACAAGTGGCGAGCGGTTCAATACTCACAGCAGTAGTGGAAGTAGTTCCAGACGGGAAAACTTAAATGCGAGAAAAAATAGCAATCAATCTCTACGTCAACCAAAATCAAATCAATCTGAAATCTCAGAAGCGAATTATCAAGCCGTTGTGGGGTACATTGGTTCTGTTGAGATCCCTGAGGTTCATGAAAAGAAGCGGCTCCAAGCGATATCGGCATGCGTACGAAAGTTGAGATTAGAAAAGAGGGTGAGCTTATAAATATTTTTTTATTATTTTGTCTTAAAACTTTTTAGTTTTTCAGTGACATATTTTATAGCCTTTGTTAAATTTATTTTCAGGTGAGAAGTATAGTTTTACTGAGAATACAATCAAATGGCATCAGCCTGTTCAGTTCCAGTCAGAATGTACAAACCGGGCCACCGTTAGCTTTTTATTCCTCAAGCATTATTGCTTTTTGTGGAGCATATGGAGATGACCGGCGGTTTTTTGGTTTGGTCACTAGTACCGGTTCCCGTCAAAACTACTCGTGTCATGTTTTCATGGTAGAACCAAAGTTATTAGGTCATTCCGAACACTCCCGTCGCGCCCGCTGCTTTGGAATTCATTGCACGGCGTTGGCAGTGCCAAAGAGTGGACAAGTCCTAGGACTGCAGGAATGTGCAGAGTTCCCTGCGACTGCTGATTGTATACTAAATTCAATATTGAGATTACATCGTCCTGCTGATGACGTAACTCCTCGTTCTCCCAGTGAAGCATCCACCAGACTTGAAAGCACCAATTCGAGCAATAGTGACTCTGGAATTGGTTTTAGAGACGACTGCGATCGAAATAGTGCTCAGATATATGACATACTTGAACCGGAATGTGGAAATAGTTGTGAACTCAAATCAGCTTGTAGATCACCTCAATCACGTAGAAAGCCTTCCCCTGCGATAAGAAAGAATTCTCATCAACCAGTTGGTACATACAACTTATCTGGATCACAACATGAGTGTGGCTCGCAAATGCAATCTAGAAACACATCCAGAGAAAGTAGCAAAAACAGGGTGCCAAGCACGTCATTCCAGTATTCCTCTGATGTGTTTGGAAAGTCATCATCTTCATTTGATGCGGATCCAAAGTCCTTACAAGAAATACTGTGTTCCTCAGATCGTATGAGAAGTGCTCATGAGATGCCATCCTGTAGTAAGGATGTCAGGAAATCATCCACTAGATTGAGCTTAGATGGATCTAGACAGCCACCTCCACCTATTGAAGTGTCTGTACTGGTCACACCACCAAGGGGAAGAGAGAAACGCCCGAGTATGGAAAGAATGGCTCCATTATCTCCAGCGCAGGATGAAGAGTTCAGCAAGTCTAATCCAAGTAGAGCTTCCATCTCAAGAAATGGCACCAGAAGTATGGAAAACCTTTGCTTACCCGATGATGAGGCTCCCACCAACACCTTGGATTCTAGGAATAGCATTGGGTCTTCTACTCCAGCTTTAAATCAGGTACGATCAGGTTTTGTTATCATTCATTCACTTCTCTGGTTCTGGTGTGGTTGTTGATATGTTATTTAAGAACATGTTGATGGTGTGATGTTTCCATTTATGTATTTGCTTTCATTAACGCAAAGTAGAAAGTCTATTTTTGCTATATGTATGTTATTTTTGTGACGATATGAGAGATTCGTTATTCCAAAACCAAATATTGTATGGCATTTTGCGTCAGGCAGAATGGCAGACTGCTTGTGTAGTGTAATGGTTCATGTGTTATCTATCAAAACCAAGATAAGCTTATCTGAGTCGTCCTCGTCGTCGCATGACAAAAATGACAGTGTTCTATTGGGGTTAAATGGTGATAATGTATAAAATTACTGACCAATTTCCTGGTTTCATAGGATGTCAAAAATTCGAGTGGTGGCATGGAGTGGGAATTCAAAATACCACGTCGACCCAAACCGAAGATGGATGGAAATAGGGCGAAAAAATGGGGAGACTCAATAGAAAAGCTATTAGCAGATTCCAACGGCTTACAAGTGTTCACGGTAAGTTAAAATTGTGCAAAGTAAAAATAAATTGAATTTGCCAAAATATGTACTACACTTCTCGAAAATATTGAGTAAAAAGAAAAGCAGTATTTAGTTTTATCAATTAATTTTGCATTTGATTACAGGAATTCTTGCAACACGAATTCTCTGCTGAAAACATTCATTTCTACACGGAATGTCTTATGTTCAAGGAAGCTTTTCCTGCGCTAACACAATCGCAGAGGATCTCAATGGCCTCGACAATCTTTCAAAAGTACCTGCAAAATGGAGCTACTGATCCCGTTAATGTTGATTTTCAAGTATGTTGTGAATTCTTGTAACAACAAAAGAAGTCTTTGTATGTATACTTTTGCAATACAGCCAGTAACATTTTCACTTAAAAACCGGTTTCTCTGCATTTTTATACTAGGCTCGGTGTCAATGCGAGAAAGCTTTATACCAACCAACACAAGACATGTTTGATTCAACCCTGGCTCAGGTGTTCAATTTGCTGAAGTTTGACTGCTATCCACGCTTTTTACGGTCTGACATATACCGTGACTACTCTTCCGGTACATTGGCATTGCCACCTTTGCCTGGTGAACAAACCGACTCCGACCAGGAAAGTGTGAAATCACACAAACTGTCCTTAGACGGAAGAAGGCGTTCTTTGCTTCCGTGGAACATAAGAAATCGATCAAAAAAGAACAAGTCAAAGGTATGCCAATGCCACCAAGAATTTGCATGATATTAATAGTTAATATTTGATTTAAGATGGCTGTTGAAGGTTATATAAAGTAGTTAACATGTCATTCAAAAGAAGTATAGTGGGCATTCGAAAATACTGAATAGTTGTCTCAATCAACTATTCAGCGGATATGATGCCAAAAGTAAATCCATTTTTGCATTTAAAGTACATCTCTAGCTGTAAAGTTACAAAGTAATGTACGCTTTGCTAAGAAGGAACAAAAATAGATTTAGTATATACATTTTTTTAATATTAATGAAACAATAACATGACAGTATGCAATAACTGTTTACTATTATTTTATTACCAGGGAGATCACGACGGTCTAAATTCAGACATATCTTTCATTCAACAAGCGGCCTTAAATCCAAACGTACGTATTTCATCCAATTCAGCTGCTCAGTTTTAATTTCATTGAAATGATTTGAAAAAGTTTATGAAATCATGATCTGATTTTTGTTTCAGTGTGAGGGCTCTGATCAAGATGATGGATTTAGAAGACAAAGCTACAAGATTTGTCGTGTCGTGTTGCCCGATAATTCTACTACTGTGGTACCTTGCGTACCTGGTGAAACGTTAGGAGCGGTGATTCAAAAGCTGTTGAAGAAGCGAGAGTTCCATTACTCAGCGTTTGAGGTTGTTTCTGTTACATCTGGAAAGGTATTTTATCAGGCTACCAAAATTACTAAATTCAGGTGTTGTAAAAACTCTTTAAATCAGAAATTCAATGAGACGTATGTAATTATTTTAGGCGCTAGATGTTAACATGCAAGTTACCGACATGACAGCTAGAGAAATCAAAGTGGAACCCCGAGCTTTCATTGGAATTGAATTGCCTCATGGCTGGAAAGTTGGCGTAAGAGCTAATCCAAGCAGAAAGGTTGCTGAAGTACTGAAGCCCATTTTATCTCAGCATTCCCTCAAGTTGGATTCTGTGATTGTTTATGACGTGAGTTTAAATGTTTTCTGTTTGAAATTGCAGTTTAAAATCGTTAATTATATAAGGCTTTAATTTTTATTTCATTCTTTTTTATTTTAGTTGGAAACGTGTGAAATTTTGGATACTAAATGTCCCATGGGTAATTTGGATAGTCACAACTTGTTGGTTAAGTCGAAAGGTAAGGAATCTTTGCATTTCTCATTTTCCGTCTTATATACCGAATGTGCAAAAAAAGCAAATGCTGACATACTTATTTTTATACTTTGTTTAGCGGAAAAGTTGGAAGAAATAACAAACCATATTAGGGAATTTGGACCCTATGACCCGTTTGTGGATGATGACCAAGCATCAGTCAAGGTACTTTGAGCTCTATACTTTATTCAGATTTTAAATGTATGAGAAAAGCATTTACAGAACAGGTCAAAGATTGATTTCGTGTGTATTGTTATTAATAGACTAGCTCAAGTCAAGCATCTAGTGTCTTCCGTGACTTTCTCCGTCGGAGCTCTAAAAAGTACAAACGAAGGAATAAAGGAAACGTGCAATACAATAGCCTTGGTAACTAATCCAACATATTATCCGTTACCTAAACAAAATATAAAACCGAAAATGTTTGATTTCTAAATGTTTCCTTATTCTTCTACAGAGGAACCTGCCTGCAAGAATGCATCTAATGAAATGCACGTAGGTGGACGAAGTGATATCGAGTCTGAACCTGAAAGGGCAGCTACACCGTTGACAAAACTTTCGGACGAAGAGAACTCACTTCCACCACAGTACCTTGCATCCTCCCTTCCCCACTTGGCAATCATGAAGCCAACACCTGAATCCCCCTTGAGCTTGGTACCCTCTGAATTAAACCTTGTGGAAAATTCGCGAAATCGAAAACCAATCTACATCTCGCAAACATCAGACAAGCAAATCATGACAACCCAAGCTGAACTATAAGTGCATATAATGAGAGTATATAATGTTAATGCTATGTTAATTTTTTAATGCGTTTGTCGGAATCGTTGTTAAAACAATTTTATAAATTTTATCAGTGTGACATAACTAAATGCCATAATATATATATATTTTACTTGACACGTATTTGATATTTTATGAATCAATATATAAGCGACCTGAAATGTTTTAATTAATATGTTACTTTTTAATTTTATTTAATGAAAAGTAAAAACTGCATATTTATAAACCAGAACTTTTAAACTGAACAAAGTATGTATACTTTCATTACATGTCACATAATTAGCAGCACGCATTGTATTACTTTAAGACAGCATTTAATTTAATATTGAAGTCAAACACTGGCAGTCTTTTTCATCATTTTTTCCACCTTGTCATACAAGTTCTCTATTTTCAAGTTACAGTGCTACTCTCGATGAAATTCATAACCATAATAGGAATTGAAGGTGCCAATTGGTAACTGCAGAATTTATGCTTTAGAATGAATGGTGCTAATCACAAACGAATATTGATTTATCAAAGCTCTTTCAGAGTTTTATTAGTGGCTACGCAATATTGACGTAAACATTTAAGTCAAAAATTATTATTGTTTCTCTATATGGATAATAATAAGTTAATAGTTTTAAATCAACGTTAGATATAATGCACTTTGCAATCAATACATATACATAAATATCTGAGTACCTGCTAAATAAAACAGAGGTAGGGTAACATAGTTAATACATAAACAATATTATTTTCAGAATCCTGCAGGGTCAATATCAACATTTCACTGGATTTTGTTGGTATATAGTAGCGATACATATTCCATGTAAGTATATAAACGCTTTATGCGATAGAATACGCAGCAACATTACAGCACTCTTCTGAAACTACATATCAATAATCAATACAATTATGAACAGTTCGAAATAAATAAAATGGTTACTAGCAAAATATCAATGGGTAAGTTACTTATTAGTAGAATCGTTATCAAGTTCAAATTCAAATACGTAGTAACCAAGTCAACTCATTATGCTAAATGTAGTCTTTTCATTAACAGTTGTGAACTTTTGTTTTCAGCTGATAATTTTTTTTGTACATATACAGAAGGAAAGAAAATACCGCGAAAGTAACAATAGTAATTATAGTAATAATAATCATAATAATAACAACTAAGCGTAAATGCAATTTAAGGTAAATGATTTTAAGTAATACTTGCAAGCAGTATGCTTTGGTTTACATCATTATCATCCGATTTTAAATTAATAAATGCATGGCGAAGCTTCAAATAGTAAAAATGCCAACATACTACACCGCCGCATCTGCATAAATGCAAATAATTATTTTTGATAAATGCTTCCAAATCTCACACCTACATAATTATGTTTTAAGAGGACACAGATTTTTTAAACAATTTCACAACATAAGCATTTTTTGTATAGTGTACAATAGTGAGTAGTTTAAAAAATACAGAAGCAATAGTGGTATTGCAGTAACCTTGGTCTGTTTTTTTTTCATATACTGAACCCACACCGGAATGGAATTATTATTATTATAACTTTTATAGCTGAAAGGTAAATAACGATGCTCTACTAATTTAAAGAGAATAGAAAATGCATCACTGAGTTAAACGGCTTTTTTTATATAAAACATTTTTACAATTTTGGATCCAAAAACAAATACCACCAATAAATCATTAATCAGAGAATGAATGATATGAAAGGCTATCTGCTACACTTAATAGATAGCATTCGGCACAAAAGTATCTATATTTTTATAATTTGTAGTTCTTACAAATATAAATATTTCATGTATCATCTGCAGACAGTTTTTTTAAACGATACTGACACTGGTCACATTCTAGTGTCAATGTTTCTTTCGGTAGACGAATATCATTGATGTTCTGTTTACTTATAAATAATATGAAATCTCACGAAATTTCCCTGAACACTAGCTTAGGCTTACACTCTCTTCTAACGAGAATCTGCGGCATTTTCAGTTTTTACATTATGCCTACAACTTCGGCATATTGAAATCTTTCCGTGTAGTAGTTGTACGTGAGAACAATAAGTAGTTCTTCAATATGGCCAGGTAACAACGTTTTAATATTACCAATTATATTTCATGCAAAATCGTACTAAACTATAAGTATCTAACGAAATATCAAATACTCCTTAGGATTATTCATTATTCGGTAAACCGTATATATGTAGACGAACGCCAGCATAATTTAATAATCACACCCACGACACGTATGGTTCGCTTCCGGCATCGAACATTCTAACATTTAGCACTTGGACGACATATTTGATAATAAGTTGTTTAATATGCGTTACGATCGATGGTCCGTGAGTATAACTATTTCAATCTGAATTGCAAGAACACATGAAATAAAATTATCATTAATAATAATTTGGAAGATTTATTAATATTATCAACGGCAACAGTATATCAAATTGAATGGTAAATGAAAACTTACACAACGAAGTCCCCTCTCAATGGGATTTGTTATATGAAGTCCTCTAGGCATATAAACACGTTGGTTTTGTTCATCAATAAATTTCGTTAGACGTTTTAGACACTAAGGGAGAGAAGGAAATGGCCACGTTAAAGTATTTCTTTCCATTCATGAAGAATTGTTATGAATGATTCATGAGTAATATGATTATGTAATATGGGACAAACCTTGTCATATTTGGTGTCAGTACATAGGTATATTAGATTTGCCGTTAGATAGCCGAGACACGATTCGCAAAATGTTGTACAGTCGAACTCTTCTGCCTCCTCAAACATTGTATTTATATCCCTAATTGTATCCACAAAAACCGCAGGGTCGATCTATAAGTACAATAATGATAATAGATACTCATCTCATTAGCAGGCGTAACGGTAAGTGATCTGATTTGTATTACTAGTAGTTTCACCACCATGACCTACCTGTCCCCCAAGTTCCTGCTGAGGAAAGTCTGTCATAAATCTGATCCCAACACCATTCCTGTAGTCCCGTTCCACAAACACGCGCGCAACTGTGTTTATACCATTGGCACCACTTGGAGCGTTTTGACCAGCGTCACCTGCAGCGTTAGGCATTCTTATCGAAGTGTGATGTTGAATTGATCCCATGTCTTGGGGCATACGGGACATTACTTTTCTCTGAAACCATAATTGGTTAATTATTGTAACGAAAATGGTACCCAAATAAGGTAAATTAAATGCAATACCAGTACAGCGAGTAAGCAGTACTTTCACCAACTAATCCTAACGACTAATGCAATTTATAGCTAATATTTGCACTCATTCAGCATTACAAAGCAATTAAACAGTACATATATAGGCACACAGAATAACTGTTGACTTAACTATTTGTGCAAATAATAAAAAATACAAAACGATGAAATACTTACCACTGCCACCAACAAACCACTTTTATGCTACCCACAATTCCTGCAGTTTGTGTAACAATTTTGAACAGTTGACCTTGGAAATTATAGTCCGTTTTGCAAAAGGAGAGCTGAAGAGTTTACTGTTGCCTAACTTCCACCACCTCCACTGACCACCAAAAAGCCTCTAACATCTATAAACTTTAATTATTATTATTCCCTATATTTAAGTCTATATCACTACTACCAATTGCCGATCGTAAACTAAAACTTAAGCACTTTTATTCCACTGTCCCAGTTTTCTTCCTTACCATGGCTTTCACTTTAATAGCCACAACTTTCACTGGATAAAAACATTACTCACCAATTCCCAATTTTCACACCTCGCTTACACCTCACCTCTCTTATCTCCCAGATAACCACATACACACATTAAATATATATATATTACATCCCGATTTCAAATGGCCATTTAAGGTGTCCAAACCCACACGATTTGCGTCATGAGTGCCCTTTCTAGGTTTGAGGTAGGTACGAGTAGTACAAGCTGCACGCAGAGTTCATCAGAGGCAGTGTTGTTGGTTAACTAAAACTCTTAAATAAACTGAGACTCCATTTAACTATCTATAACACACATTTTTTTAATCTTTCTAGTGTTTTTGTTATTCGTGTCGGGAGAGATAAGTGTGTTTGTGTTTGTTTAAAAGGCAGTATAGTAAACTGGAGTGTAAAAAGTGTAAATATTGTAATTGGAGAAGGAGAGCTTGAATAAGTAGCGCCTCCAAGTCAGCTCCACGTTCAGATGATCCGTGTGGCGCCAACCCCCTTGCAGCTGGATACACTGCCTACGCTCTCCTCACTTGTCAGATGGACCAGGAAAAAACAACACGATATTATTCTATGCATCATCACACCTTATCTTGGACCATTATATATGTTATGTCATTATGGGACTGAGGTGTTTATGTAAGTGAATGGCCAATTAAGTTAAATTTAAATGGAAAATTACTGCTACGGCAGCCAGCGAATCTAGTGAATGGCCGGTTTTTTATGGGTGTTGTGGGGTTGAGATCTTTGCTCAAAGTTAAACGACTTGGTTTTTCATTAATGAAAAATTGTGACAAGCTAAGTTGGATCTATTTTTTAATTTTTGCTTTTAACAGTGATCTTAATTAACTGAGAGAGTTGAATGTCTAGGATTATTCAAGTGACTGCAGTAAAAATGGCCGAGTTAGCGAACATTGCGAGTAATTTGAGTGCTGTGAGAGAAAGTATAGCAGCGGCTTGTGCAAAACGTACTCCAGTAAGTTTGACTAATTACGTATCGGCGGCGATATTATAATGAATGGATTAAATTATGGTGGGGATTGCCAATTAATGAATGTTTGGATGGTTTTGTAGGAGCTGCAGGAATTATGTGAGGCGCCAAGGCTGGTGGCCGTGTCAAAGTTGAAGTCGATAGATCATGTAGTTAAGGCGTACGAGGCAGGTGCTGAACATTTTGGCGAGAATTATGTGCAGGAACTTGTGGAAAAGGCGACTGGACCTGAGGTATAGTTCGCTATAACTGAATCACTGATTGAATACGGTTACTCATTTATAGTCTGGCAGTGGAGCAGCAATTTTAAGCGTTTCATTTAATTTAATAGTGTTTTATTCGTTTCAGATGGAGAACTGTCCCAACATGAAATTCCATTTTATTGGCCATTTACAAAAGAATAAAGTACCAAAACTTTTACAAGCAATTGATAAGCTATTTGTAATTGAGACAATAGACTCTGAAGCACTAGCCAAGACAGTGAATGATGGACTAGTCCGCCGAAATATCCCGAATCCCTTGAATGTGATGGTGCAAGTCAACACAAGTGGCGAAGAATGTAAGATTCATTCGTGTGACCAATTTATAATATAACTTTAAGGACTTGTTGCGATTTAAGTTTAATAATGTGGTAAAATCTTACAGCAAAAAGTGGAGTAGAACCGGAAACCTGCGTAAAAGTGGCCAAATTTATTATCGACGAATGCAAACAACTAAACTTGCTGGGACTCATGACAATTGGATCTATTGAGCAGAGTACCAGTAGTGAGGAAAATAAAGATTTTCAGGTCCGCTACGAATAATGTTGTTGCTTAAAGTAAAATTACCTCATACGCCTTAAACCAAACTTAAATTTTCTATTTTATTTGGTCAACAGAAATTATTTGATTTGCGTGAAAAACTATGCAAGGAGTTGGAGCTTGATCGTAAAAAGGTAGAACTTTCTATGGGAATGTCCTCCGACTATGAAGACGCTGTAAGTGGTCTAACATCTCTAAATTACTTCTCATAATTTCTTATATACAATCTTTACTTATACTATCATGGCAACTGACAACTTAATAAAACCTGGTTTCATATTACAGATTATCCAAGGAAGCACAAATATCAGAGTTGGTTCCTCTATCTTCGGTTCCAGACCGCCAAAACCAAGCACCTGAAGGCTCCCTCACCTGCCATTCAAATCATTCATGGATAGAAATGTTTCCACACCTCACACGATGATAGATAATGAGAAGTATCCCATGTATATATCTGCTTGACCTGTAAAATCTAAATAGCGATGAGATTCGATCAGTAGCTAAATATTTAGCTGTTTATTACCTCTAATTGTATTATACATTTCCCTTTGAGAAACCTAGTGGCTCCTTAATTTTATTTTGCTTTACTTTCGCTTTGACAATAAATTGACTGATGATAATGTAGTAGGACGGTGGTTTTGGAAGTATATTTTCCGGTGAACTTGACGAATAAATAAACTGAAACACATTGGAAGCTTCATGGAAGAACGTTATTTTATCCATTTATTAAATTAATCGTGTATTTATCTGGTTAAATCAATCACATCATGCTTTTTTCGAGTTTTTCAGCTTCGGTCCATTGTTAACAATGTTGCAAATCTTGAGCCGCAGCAACAAAAGATGAGGTACGATAAGAATGAACAAATTATAGAACCAAAAATTAACATCTGTCCATGCCGACTTGTACTCAGTAGGTGTTTGCGGGTCTAATGCAAGTCCAATAACTGAGAATTGTCCCTGTAAAATTTATTTAGGTATTATCATATATTCAATTTTTGTACGCTGTAGTATTGTGTCAGGATTTTGTGTTAAACTGATTTGCAAAATGTCCTACCTGCAATAAAATACCGGCATGCAACAAGGTTATCTCCCAAAGATAGGACGAAAGTGTGCTGCTAAATAGAAATACCATGGAACCCAACTGAACTGGTACAATGTATAACATGTAAACAACAGCCTGAATTTTTGGAAATGGGGCTGGGTCTTCAAAGAGGAACGACCGCTCATGTTCCAAAAAATGTAGATAGTCCACTCCGGGGTTTTCAGGGGCCAAGGCAGTCTACATTTAGTTAAACTTAAGTTGGCGACTAATTAAAAAATAGTTGGAAAGTCTAAATGTTTATAGATTTCATGGAACTGAAACTTACAAATCCTTTGGCGAGAGTGATATAGGAGCTACCTAATAAGCCCAATACAAGTAGCATGTCTACAATTTTTAAAAGTCTGGGTTCTGAAGCATTCCATGTTGGGCGCGGTTCGTCTTTGAGAGCCCTAATGTGCACGAAATGTGTCATTTTATGTATCATAGCAAAAATATGATTGTTTTGATTCCCAATACATTCGCAAAACTATAAAAGTTTGTTTAAGTTTAAAGGGGTGCATACCTTATTAACGCTAAAATAGGGAAAACCACGTACGGAACATTTAAAAACGTACAAAATGTAGGCGGATGCATCCCACTGAAAATGCCTAGAATGAGTACTATCATTGAGTTGATAATTCCAGCAGCCCAATAAATTCCAAGGGATCTCCAACTTTTCCTGCATACAGATTAAAGGATCATTGGTTACTCTTGGACATGAAACTTCCCTTCTGAATAAATTGCATACATGCATACACATCTTGTACTAAATTAATTCGCTGGTGCACCATCCACAGTTGATTTACAAATTGAATTTAAAATAATTAAATAAATGTCATATTTAGTTGGAGTTGGAATTACTAATTATACTAGTATTCATTTGGTACAGCTGTGTATCACGTTGCCCCGATTACAAACCTAGGAAGAAACGGGCGACCTTATAGGCATATCGTGGGTGACTATAAGGACTATATTATGCGTTAAATGAAGAAAAACTGAACTTTGTCTGGCAAGGTATCAAGAGTTGATCTTTTCTACACAGAATTCGGGGCTAATTAGCAATCCAGAAACAGGTTAACGTTTATAGTGTGGAGAAGTGAAAAAAAATTGTTTCAGTATCTGATTAAAATCTATAGTCAATTAAATGCTAAAGCTGCTCCGCTACTACTGGCAGGTTCTGCTAATATTCACTGCTGGGAAGTTTGTCCAAAATCAATTAGAGCATAACGTACGCATTTTTAAACGCTAATCTTCTATTAGTGAACTTGTTCTGCATTCAGTATTTTTCTTAAATGTCCGCTTGCCCTACTTATGTATTATCATTGTTTCAAAATTTTGTAGAAATGAGCATCGACTCGTTAAAGCGTATAATTTTCCTATACATACCCGTTTGATATGAGGTGTGCCAGGAAAAGGTACATGAAATAGAAGCCAATTCCATCAAATAACGCGATCGCTACAAACATAACAGTAAAAGTGCATGGGATTTTCATTCATAAGTGGAGTATTATACTGGCTATATGTACGCGCATATTATGTAACATTTTGTTACTGAAATCCAGGTATAATTTCCCGTTGCTAGTGCAATGTCATATAAAAACCGAAGCTTTGCATCATTGCAACAACGCATTGGACGAGAGAGCGAGTCATTATTGATATGATAGTGATATGATATATTCCGATCGAGTCATTATTACCTGAGCCCCATGGACTAGCTAAATAAGGTTCACCAAGTTTCAAGTATTCTGACATGAAATTATGAATCACTCCATTAAACTCAAGGGTGATAATCAAGTCGATTACGGCAGTGAAAGCAAAGAGAACAGCGCCTGGAAGAAAGGAAAAAAGAAAGTAGACTAAATGCATACATCACACTTCGTTCTTATATGTAATAATTTGGGTGGGATTCATTCCCCAGGCTATATAAGCCACAAATAAGTGTGGGGGAAAGCGATCAGAAGTGAAAGTAGAAATAAAAAACCATGTTTGATTTCTAATGAAGGGAAATAGTCGAGATGGTTTTCGCATTGACTTTGTTATTATTATTACTATTACTACTATTCTTTCCACTTCTTCAACTGGTGCTCGAGAGGAGAAAGTTGAAGGAAAATTGCTCACCGTAATATACCCAGTCATTTACATGGCTGTACTTTGCCACTCCTGCAACCACAGAAACCAAAATAAGGAACCCGGAGGCCATCATCCAAAAGGGCCGCGCCTATATTTCACAAACCGGCCAGAAAAAGGAAAAGTATTATTTATAAATATCTTGATAGCCAAGGGCGCATCATATTTAGCATTTCTTAATATAATTATTTTTCATAAATTACATTTAATTATAGACTGCCTGAGTAATAATAGGTGAACCAATCAAAATTGTTCCATGTTCTTTAAAATTCTCTGCTGTCCTATAATTTTTTTGATGAATGTTCTATCGGAAAAATACGCACCTGGTAACAAACGGAGCATTGTTGTATTTTCAGGTTGGTTAAAATCTTATGATTTTTCGGTTTTAGCGTTCATACGGCATGGTAGCCGATTCCATGGTTGTTTGAAGATAACGAAAGTCAATATAGCTTGCATGCACGCATAAAATTGTTTGCGTTTGAAAAGATTGCTTAAGTAGTTTACAAAAAACAGTGATAAAGAGTAAAGCAGTTTGTGCCACCACGAGCGAGAGAGAGAGAGAGAGAATGGACGGAGCACAGGTGTGCTTTTGCTGACCCTTATCTTAATGGAACGCCTCCTCTCTCTGTCCATTTGATGCACTCATCATCATCTTGGTCGTAGTAACATAAAAAATTGATGGTGTGATTGGGATGATAATGCACGTGAAATATATTTCTCTGATAAAATATGTGTCTTTTTTCCCTAAAGAAAGAGTAAAAAAGCAAGCGGATATCTTTTCTACCTTCTTGATTTAATGATGATGATGGTACGGTTTTGCATGACTAGCAATAGCAATCACTACTAAAATTCCCACTGCATGAGATTGAGTGATGACGATGGGCGTGAATCATTATTTGCGCACTAATCAGAATGGAGTCATCAACATGGATGGATGTAATCTACGGACTGTGTCTTCTTGGATGATTGCTGCTGCTGATTCTGTATTCAGAGTCTAGCATTTTATTGAAGAAGGTGAAGGAAATGGAATGAAAGAACAAAGACAACACAGCAGTGGGCCTTCCCACACCATCGCCACCACACACGCCTTTTACACTTCTGCATCATTTCATGAGAACACCTTGGTGCAATCGTGACATGACAATGCAGTAGAAATTACTGAATATAACTGCATACCTTTCTTCCTGTCTCTAGAAGAAACAGTTTTTCTATTCATTTTGCATTTTCATTTTTTTGTACATATAAACGTACCGTTTGGTCGATTCTTTCGAAGGCGTTGTTGAAAAAGTAGGTGACCGGCCAGGCGAGTAGGCTGACAAAAAATGTGAGCTTGAAGTGATAAAAGTATGATACAGGTGGAACTTTTCTCATCTTCATTGGAGTGACAGGCACTTTCTTCAGACTTGCGTTTCGGGAAGGCTCATTTTTCTTCTGCTGAGCCATCTTTGTAGCCTTTGATTACGCTAAAAGCAAAAGTTTTCACTTAATTGGGAACAGTAAACTATTATTATCATAAAAATAATATCACACTGTGACAGTGTTACTGTCTTGTACAAATGTCATGTGAAAATAAATGCAACCATAATTGTATGCTTACATTTTCTTGTGGAAGCCTTTTCCTTAATGAAAAATTATACCTTTGTCATTCAGACCAGTCAAATTGTGGAATGAACTTGAATTAACTTTCACCACAACACACACACGCAAAGCACATTTATTAGAGTTTGGCAGCTCAACTGCAAATTAGCTATCACACTGTGCATTAACGAAGTGACAAGAGTTGTTTACACAGAAAAATGCCATCAAAGTAGAAGCAACAGATGTGTTAAACTAACAGTCAGTCAAGCAGTCAAGTATTATATGGTCATATCGTCACCACGCAAACTGGACATTCAACATTTCATTCAACTCACCGGCTCAGTAATATTTTATGTAGTAGCCAAGCTGCTGTGTTTAGGTTGATGTGATGCCTATGTCCCATGTGAATGTTCTGTTGATAGAGACAGCTTATAGAATGAATGGACACCAATTAATCATTTAAAAAGCAGCACAGAAGCTCCATTTGTATAAGCATTGATTCTTTTGTATGCGTTATCAAAAACTGATAATTTAGAATGAAGATACATATATTCAGTCAGTCAAACAACATACATGTATCTTTCTTTCATCGCCATTTCATGAGTATCGATTGGTAAGTATCAGAGATTACTCAGTTTGTAGGGGCATTGTGAACTTTGAACATGGCAACATACTGGCAAGTGTATAATATGTCAAGTCTTCGCTGGATGAAAACAATAAAATGAAACAATAGTTTTCTCCATTATGAGAACAACAGGTAACAGGTTTCAGTGTTTCAGTGGTGGAGAAAAACCTTCACTCGTGAGTCGTGTCGTGTATTATTTGGACATGAAAAGAGGAAGCCCAGAGGGGCTCATCATGTCAGGATTTCTTTATGAATTAACACCACGCAAGGAATGAATTGAAGCCCTAAAGTTTAGGGCCCTAAGGACGTTTTCATGGAACATTTTTTCGCTTGCTCGCAGAAGCATTTGCTAGCATTTATATTTGTCAAAAGAGAAACTGACGTGAACAAGAAACACTTTCAAATCAGTATGCAGGTCATTTCCCAATATTACATTTATAATTATAACTTTAGACTTACCGGCAGCTTGCTGTCAAAGAATGGTGACATCCTACGATGATTTATATAAAGAACAATGAAAGGAGCCACACAAAGCCACCTGCAAAATTACATCAATGCATTTTGATTCTCAACAATCTCTACACCATATATAAGATTGTGAGATGTATATGCACACGTACCTATGTAAATATTCTTTCTGTTCATTATTTTTAGCATTGAGTTTATACGGGTTAGTTTCAACGATTTTTTTACATGACAACAGAACTTTCTCTTTTTAAAATTTTGTGCAGTGAGTCAAGTGCAGTTATTTTTGCACAAAATCATTTGCCATTGTATCAGGGACAAATTAATTATTTTAAAATGATGACAAATTCTCCGTCCGAAATAATTGGTTTCTCTTTTATGATGCATTATGTATAAAGATTCAACCAAACAGGAAAGCAACATGAGACATGCTAGTATGCCGAAGACGTGATAAGGACTGAATTGCTGCCCTCTGCATAAAAAAACAAATGTATTAAGAAAAAGAAAGTAAGCTTAGAGGCAAGAAACTCAAAAAACTTTGCTACCCATCCACATCCAGCACGCAATTGTTTCTCCTCAGTCTCCTTAGGTGTTACAAGCAATCACGTATCGAGTTTTCTACCAACAACAAAACTGATTCATATCAAAGTTTTTGCAATTTCGTTTCCATCGCTTACAATTGTAGACACGGGAGTAAAGCCAACATGGAAACAATTCTGCCAGTATTTTTTGCGATATTTGGAAAAGTTTTTCGAATCTATTAAAGTAGAAACCAATTGTTTTTATTTTATTATTTTGTATAACTTGTTGTACAACAAAGAAGTAATTTCAACGATGATTTCGTATTGTTGAACTCTGTTCAGAAAAAAATATTACCAAGAATGAATCATTACCTCTTGATTGTTAGTGATTGAATCAGTGTACCAATTTTTCAGGACCGCATTTGTCATTAAACAATTTTCCATTGAATATTACATGACCCCAAGCAGTGTCGTCTTGAACTATATTGTGCACAGCATATATACATATACGGAAGATTTTAGTATTGCGGTGGACTTCCATGCGACTTGCACAATCCAGCTAATTATTCTGTATGTCGGAAGAAGTCTCTTATTAAGTGTGTATAACATCTAATTGCCATTTATCTCCGTTATGAAGGAATAATAAATTAAGCATACATACTGGAGTAAAGGATACTCAATCTCCAGTCTAGCCCAAATAAAGCTTTGCCTTGGCCAACTGAAAACATATCCTGCTGCCTATAACTTTGTGGCATCTTGTCTGTCTGACGCTAATACGACCACAATTGTCTACCAAAATTATAATTATCTCTCAGGGGGATTTCTGTATTTGCTTTCAGAATCTGCACTTTATCTCCTCATCGTCGCATCTGCAAAATGCTAGTGACACTGATTTGGTACAATAGATATGCTTAATATTTAGATCCACAAACAGCAAAATCGCTACTTATCTGCTAACAAGCCCCATAAGCACATTCTCCTCTCTCAACCCATCATAAATACATTATACTTGCTTGAGAATGCTTGTTGAATTCTCTTCCTGGGTGACAAAGTGACATGCAGTTAGTAATAGTAGTAGTGGTTACTGAGTAAGACCCGACTGGAGTCTAGTCTGAAAAAAACATCTTCTCAACTCACTCCGTTTATTCAGCCAGCTACTTGATTTCCATGGGCCTCCGCCGCCTTCGGTTTCTATTTGGTCTGACATGGATGCAATAATGAGTCTATGCACGCTGTCTGCCTCCACAAATTATATAGTCTTTTGAGTAAATGTTGCTTGCAATTTGGCATTACACGCATCCAATCCAGCCACTTTGGTACCATATAATAAGCAGGCAAATTATGCTTCTTTTGGCATAGAAATATTTAAGTGACAATTGATCTGATTACACCTATGGCGTTGTTTGCAGTAGTAGTTGTAGTAGGAAGCGTTCCACTTTCGTCAATCCGAGAAAGAGAGAAAAAACCTCCGTGAATGCCCTGCATTTTATGCATGCGGTTTGTTGCATTTCAGGAATTGCAAAAAAAGCTCCCGTGCTCTCTCTCTCTCTCTCTCTCTTGAGTAGCACGTTACTTGAATGATTCTCACCTACACTGCATGGCTTTCTACGACTTCTTGGAAAAATGCAGCATTACATGAGAGTTGGTGGTGGTGCCATGGTATGTAATAGCAGAGCAGAAGAGCAGAATCAACCCGAGACGAAAATATTTAGTTGGGAAACCGAGAGAGCAAAGAGCAGGGTAGTAGGCAGTAGAGCTCTGGCTCTTGAGCTGGTTCAGAAACTGATCTCAGGCTTCTCGATTCTCGAGTTGTGTTTGTCTTTTGTCGGCTGATATTTCATTCACTGGTGTGGGGATTGGGTTTGGGATATTGGATCTCTGTGCGTGTCTCTTAAATGAAACCAGGTTTACAAAGTCTAAATCTTTGACACGTGCATACAAATATTGTAGAGACTTTTGGTGGGAGTGATGGATTCTGTCTGAGATTTTAGAACTGGCATGAACAGCAAATGGGATTTACTCTTTTTCTGCTTTTTCGGAATTTGCCAGCTAAACCGGAAATACTAATTAGTCAATGGTTTGTAAATAGAAAATATAACACAGTTTTGAATCACTTTGTTCCTTGTGTTTAGAAAGTGATGTGGTAGTATGATATGGCAAATAATTTGTGACGTGACATGATACATTTTTTTATTTACTACAACAAGTGGATTCTATAGAGTATCGAGACGCCCCAGAGTTGTGCTCTTTTAATAATAAGTAGCAGAGAGTTTCTTGTTTCCTCTACTTCCGATCCCTCTGCTGCTACTGGACTTTGAACAAACATTTGGAACGTGAAATTTGCTCCCACTTGCATCATATAACGAGCTGACACGGACGATTTGTGAATGTCGCAAAGTCATTATTACTTCTTCACACTTTAAATCTGACGCCCACACTTGTGAATAATGGAAAAAGAAAATTACCCTTGTATATATATTTTATATTTTGGGGGACAATTTTGACTTGACGCAAAAATAAAAGCCTTTTTCTTCCAAAGTTACATGCAGTAAAAGCTCACTCCGTTTTTTTGTCACAGCTCCTATAAGAAGCCTGTGATTTCGTTTCTCTTCCCTTCACTACGGTTTTGATTAAAAGAAATTCTCTAGATATTGTATCATCATATATTTTGGTTTTGATTTATTTCGATAGGAAGTGCTATTTGATTTTTTTGTCTGTCTCTCATGCGACCGCTTTTACTCGCAAGCTGTGATCATCTTTCGGCTTTTATTTATTGCTTTTGATTTTGAACCACCGCAGAAGCAAATAATATCCTGGACGACAAACATCGCATTACAGTTCTCTTTCTTCCTTCCGGTGTGCATGACTTTTAATAAAAACCTGTGATCTCAACAAAGTTTGCTTTGTAAATATCTGATACCTAAACAACGATTTAAATTATATTAAACTCCTGAAATACCAAAATTGAAGTGAATACATACCACGTCTCGACGAAACATGTAGCACGCTAAAGGGAAGATATATTTCCAGAGACATACACGTCCATACGGTTTGTCAGATTTCATCGCGATATACAAATGTTCTCTACTACAATTGCTACATGAATGAATATTGAAAGACCCAAGATACATTGTGACCTCATGACTAAAAAAGTTTCTTTAGTTATATCTTTTGTGATAAATAAGTGCACTACTGACCATAGAAAATAAAATATTATTATGCAAATACCTGTAGTAACTAGGGACTAATACGCTGAATGATGCATTGTGCTGTAGGCAAATTTTATTTTTCCTCCTTGTCCTCATTTTAGCGTGATGCAGGGATATCGATAATCTTTGCTTGATGTATGTACTTTTATGGAAAGATAAATAGGCTGACCATGTATCTTGCATCGAGGATCAGCAGTGACGAGAGGATCCTTAGACCTGAGTTCTACCGACGGTTTCGTGAAAGATTAGGTTGATATTTTCAAAGCATTTATTATTATTAGAATCTGCTTATAGGCAAATAAGAGTAGCGTTTTTTAGAGGAACGTAAAAAAGTGTAAAAAATAGGACATGTTATCAAAGAGCGTAAACCAGATCATATGTCAGTATTACTATACATGTGTCCGCCAGATTACCTACATGCCAGTTTCATCGTTATACCATGTAGAAATGTAAAAGTAAAATAGTGAGACTTTTAGAGTTGTTTGTAGTGCTAGGTCAAGTGAATTCGCAGGGTATCTCTGAGCTTTTTGTACGTACGTGTGAAGTGAACCCCGGTTTCATTTACTATGCATTAAACGCAGGAAAAAAATGCTACCACAATAATATTGTCAACGATAAACGGCAAAGGAGGGAGCGTTGGAGGAGGTAGTGGTGGTTTTAAAAATATATACATATATACGGTATACTTTAATTTCTAAAAAGTACTCAAAAAGTGTGACCAGCTAAAGAAAACATCAAGAAAATCGGGTCGTTAACTTTTGGCGTGAAGCAGAGAAAGTGAAGAAGGGAAAAAAGAAGAAGTGTAAGCGTAGGGAAGGGAAAAAAAGTGGTAGACCAAAAGTTGACCCAGTGAGTGCAATATGGGTGAGACAAGTGAAAAGCCAGAGAGGAAGAAGCAAGTCCGGTGGGGCTCCAGAAGACACTTTATCAATAAGCTGAAGACATTTTTTGGACACCTTGGTCTCTTTGCCTCGCTCATCTTGTACACAGGAATCGGTGCTCTGGTAAGCATTCACACAGGAGTATAAAAAAGCACATGCAGGCAGTCATAATAATGCTATAGCTTTACATGCAGCAGTAACAACCGTGTTGACTTCTTTATGAGAAAGCGGAATCGCGTTCTCTTTCACATTTATCATAAAGATACATTTTGAGTTCCTTTTTCCTATCATTATTGTTATTACTTCCACTTTTGTTGGAATCATGAAGTTTTGAAATGAATTGACGGGTATTTATTCTCACAAATGCAACTAGATAAGATATTGTGTGGAGAATATAGAGAAGAAATAATGGTTTCTTTATTGACTATTATGATGAGTCCATTACTCGGGAGGCGTCTTGAATAAAATGTACTACCATCATTCATTATTTTGACAGATAATGTGGGTTTTCTTGCTGCCATAAAACACACCTTGTCTATGGTGATGGTGGTAATAATCATGCCCGCCTTATGAATGATAACCATTACTTGAGTAGAATATGTATTAATATTATGGTAACTTCTGCTTCCTACAACTTCAAGTCATACATGTTATCGCCAAATTAAGGGTTTTTCAAGATAACCATGTAGTAACCATACATTTCTACTTGCTCAGTGTTTGTGATTTTTCTGCAATCGTTCTCTTCTGAGTTTGGACGAAAAAAAGTTCTGCCCGAACAAGCATATCATATTATTATCATGGTGCTTATCGTGATCAACATTTAACTCTGAAAGAGTCCCATGCTTACACGCATTACATCCATTTTGTCGATTATGTTTGTGCTTGTTCTTATTATTGTACTGTGAGCTGTAAAGCACACAGACCGACAGACATTAACACGGTTTTTTTTACTCCTCCGCACAGCTTTTTGTCTGGGATCATGGATAAAACTGGTTGCAGCCTTGCTACTCATTTCTAGTTTTCTTGCTTTTTCATGTTCTGCAAATAATTCCATTTTGTTGTTTCCAATTTGTGTTATTTCGCTACTGCTACACGGTTTACATTTGTCCATCCACTTGTGTGTCTGTATTTTTTTTATTATGTACAGATGAACACGAGTATTGCTTCCTGTCAGCATTACATAACAAGAGGAGAAAGAGAGAAGCAAGTGCTCCCACTTCTCTCTGTAGTCTGGAGTTGGGTGTAACTGTTTCGAACATTATGAGAGCTGTAAATAGCTTTTTACTGTCTTGTAAACGGCCTGTACTTACGCTTCCCAATGACTGCATCTGACTCAAACTACTACATACGCAGACACAGTGCGCTGCTGTGGCCTTTCATTGCACCTGCCTTTCTTTTTTAACATTTCCGTCATTCCAGAAAATTTCTGTTTTCATTTTCTCCATTCATTTTTTTCCTCTCTCCTCCTCTCAAACTCTTTTCTCTCATCATTCAGTTGGTAAGGAAATGACATGGGGTGTAGGCAATAATCATGCATTTAAAGGGTGTCTGTTTAAATTTATGGAATGAGCGTCTCCTCCGATACACTTGCTTTCAATGACCGCTACTACTACTAAACGGCAAACTACTATCGTTTCACATATGCGCCCACTCAAAGAAACTACTTTAAATAGTCAGAGAAGTGCATTTTGACTTCACTTTACGACTTTGTAAGTACAGATATAAGCTTTTTTCTATAAAATCGTAAACTTATTGTGCATTATATTGAGCATGGCCGTTTAAGTATTCTTTCACTTTGATACACAGCGGCACGGCACATAAATAGAAATATATTATTATTACGTAAGACGAGCGGAATTGGTTGACAGTCATCCTAAAATAGTTTCATGGAAACTGCACCCGACCGACTTTGCCTTCCATAACGATATATGTATAATGTGACTCTGTTTGATTTCCGATGATGATACAGATTTAGTACAAGTTTATGGTTTTCTTTCAAGTCAATGCAAGTCACTGTGACACAATAATCTCTCTATGCCATCTATAACTATATAAGCTTCTTCAGCAACTTTTTTTTTATCAGAGTGCATCATATTCTCACATGACATCATTGTATCGGAGGACGTTAAAAGGAGAAAAAAGTCTTGAAGGAATAGAAAACGTGTTTATTACCAGAACATGTGGGAAATTATGTTGTTAACCTGGTATTTAGATGCGGGACGCGAACGGACGATGAAAATTTTTACTCCTTTTTTGACAGACTTTTCGGCTAATATAGTTTCTAAACTTTTGGGTGTGCTTGTACAACTGTTGGAGTGTTTTCAAAATGAGCACACAGGCAGGCATGTCTCTATTTCTGATCTGAAGCGTGGTCAGAAATGTATACTCGCACAAATGCTTGCAATTTTACGTCTCAGTCTAAAGCAATGCATACAAAGCATGTGCCATGTGCCAAGCAAAGACAAACTCGGCAATGTCATTTTATTTATTTATGCTTTTTGTTCTAAAAATTTCTTAAATATTTTGCAATTGCAACATGGGGAGTCTAGCGCCATACATCATTGTAACTGTTGTCGCCTCTCCCTTTGTCGTTGCTTCCGCCGCAGTTGCTGTGGGAAATGTGTGCTGGCTGCTATTGTTTTAAGAATGGGAAACTGCAGAGCGAAGAGGAAAAGTAGGTATACAGGGTCATAGGGAAATTGCTACTGTTGGATGGAGCAGGCGTCAACTTCATTGTACCAGAAGCACCTCAGTGATTTAATGCTCAAAGGATCCGCTTTCCTTCCCTTCTCGCGTCAGAGCTATGTTGGTGTGTGGAAGGGCACGCTGGAATGAATGAATGGAATGCTTGCTATGAGAAACAAAATTATAGGCATTTGGAGAAAGAAAAGTACTATCCAAGCACCATGATGCACACTCCTTAAATTGATCTATTGTAGTAAAACGTGATCTGCATGGGTAGTGTAAAATGAAAATTCATACATTACATGAAGACACACTACTAGTCGATTAGTTTAGTCCTTGATACAAGCTGTTGCGATGAAGAAAATGAAAACTATAGTTTCGGGAGCGGAAGGGTTGACTCACTTTTGCTAGAGTTGATACGTCTCGAGAAAAAATATCATCATGACAATTCAAGGAAAGCGGCCAGAAGACACACATATTGGTCAAAGAGAGTGACAGATTTTTGGCAACTACTGCGTTGCATATTTTAAAGCTGACACTTTAAGCATATAGAGTATTCTATCCCCAGTGTAATAATTAGAAAACATTTGGAAGTGATCTAATTAGTGATTAAATTATTCTAAATGACCCAGTTTTTTATAGAATGCAATGCCTGTTTACACAAAATGTTTCTTGTTTTTTGCAATGTTAATTAACAAATAAAATAGACTACACCATGCATTTTAAAAAATATTTGAACTGCACATTTTAGAAAGAACGATTACTTTTTTTCGTGGGTCGTTACGGCATCGGCTTTCTGATCGTTCGAATTCGCAAAGCAATTACGATGGTGGCGGCATAAAGTGCAAAAGTGAAGACTGAAGAGAAATGTTCCATAAGTATCAAAGATTAGAGAGCGGAGTGAAAGGATGGGATCATGTTATGAAAGTGGATAAAATACACGAGAAAACAAAGTGTTGATGGTAAATATCCAGGACGTATCGCCATCATCATCATTGGCATCAGAAGTAGTAGCGCAATATTGTGCAAAAAGCTTGGAAGCACATATAATACACAAAATATAACAAGATAAAGTAGCCTCATGTCTCATCCGACTATTCCGGGCAACAAGGATGATGGCATACAGCGTTAATGGGGCCAATAATTGCTTTCTCTCACTCTCTTTTTCTCCATCGCATCCAAAAAGCAAGTTGAATACTTTGAAGAAAAAGCAGAGCATTCACACATATATAGGAGTACATAAATTTGTACATTTTAATGGAAGCAATTCCTGTCTGCACTAGTCCTCCTCGAGTGACTCCACGACATAAGATTTACGACTATTATAAGCTCATTGAAGGGTCAGTGAGAAATAATGCACATAATAAGAACTTCCAGTTTATAATGGTCGTTTCCACTAGTAGCTGTTGCCACACCAACTAGTATAATTATTATAGGCGCTGCAATGATGTAATATCCTAGTATATGAGCCCTCTATGTGGCTTGGCTAACTTTCTCCACAGTGGAAACCATAAGCTACCATATACTCTGCGTATTATCATTATCATCATCCATGAATTTCTTCTTTTCAAGTTCCCTAAAATTATCATTATCTCCACTACTGTATGGATCCAAGTATCATATAAACTACTAACAAGTTACATCTTTACTCGGCGCAAAATTTATACTGCACTTCTTGCTTCCTTTTTTGGATCCACACTACTGGCTTCATGCCTTTTTAACTGTAACGTGATCCTGCTTATTATTATGTACATGGTACCGTTTGGTGTTGATCCTGATCCAGGTCGTCCAACATAAAACGACCACACATTTGGAATTCATGTCACGAAATTTTTCCAGTGTGTTTCCTCCTATTAGCAGCTTACATACAATGATCAAATAATACCACACACCAACAACAACATATGTACTTATGTGTATGTGCGTTTTGCTTTTTTTATCCCTGACAGTCATCGCCTATTTTTTCCCTCGGTTCCAGTGCCTACACACAAACGAGAAAACCCACTTGCCGGCCCTTTCCCACTTTTATACTTTTCTTATCTTATACTTACGTGCTGCCCATTATGTGCTGGAAATAGAGGAAAGTCCACTTGTGCACAAATAAATGTGTGCAAGTTTCGGTTGGGCTAATAGTCAGCTTTACGTGAAAACACTTTTAAAAAATGGTCTTCTCCTCGCGGAGTCTTCCGGTGGAAACTCTAAAGTGAATAGTCTACTAACTGCTTTTCTATTTCCATGTTACGTGTTGCAAAAACACACCTACCGTTTTTTTGAAAACATCATAAGTATATTATTAGTATTTACATGCTTAGTGGTGAGGTACGGCGGGTCATTGCTTGATAGTAAAAATTTACTACATTTCAGGTTTTTTTCTACTTCTTCTTTTGCGTACAAGGAAGGGGGAAACGAAATAAGTCAGTTTGCTCACTGCTTATGTTTTTAATTTTATGGATCACAGCATTTGCCAGGAAAGAGGAAAGTCTAAAGGTTCTTCTTTACGGATCACCTGTATAACATTCCATTAATATGTAATTTGCACACGTGCGCAAAATATAAAATAGGAAGCACATCCTAGGCAATCCCATGTACCACATGTGGAGTTTGAGGAAAGATTTTTAAGTGTATGCTTCTCTTGGTACGTATAGAGGTATTAGCTTGTAAAGAAAATTTCCCGAGAGATCTGAATGAGGATAAAATGGTAGCATATTTATTTCCACGTTTTTTATTCCATTCCATGTGTATAATGTATGACCTGTGAGTATCTTTCGAGCAGTAGTGTGGTATGTGTACATAAGTGGGAATTACCAGGAGATTGTTCGTTGCGTCATTTTGCACACTTTTTTTGCTTTATGAGTGCAGTTCTACAACAGTTGTGTATTCTATACTGGACCGAGGTTACAATGGGTCTATGAAATCTCACGGGAAATGATTTTGACTTGTTTCGACTGTATTGTCAAAAGGCTTGGTAGATATGCTTTATTCGTTCGGAGGATATCTCTCTGTGATTCTACTACTCTCCATTTACAAGAAGAGCAATCTTAAAAATAAGTATCGAACCCAGCCCAGCAGCAGGAGGAACGAGCACCGAACAATGTTTTCATGGAAACGGCAGCGTGTTATATGGCGACTTTTGCCGGGTAGAAAAAAAAATCCTGTTTGGGAGTTGCTTGTAAGTAGCGTGCTCGTCTGCTTTATTAGATTATTTAAGCGGGTGGACTGCTTGTTTTCGCTAAATTTTGCAGAATTGTTTGACTTAATTTATTGTAATGTGATAAGAGGAACGTGTCCAATGACTTCTTTTCTCAGTTTCAGGATGTGCAAAGTTGCAGTCATTATCAATCAAAAGTGTTTCTACCAGTCTACTATGCATTTTCTTATTTTTGCACACCTTTAGAGATACTTTCGGAAGGTTGTATTATTTACTGGGTATTTACTCTTCTCGCGTCCGTTTGCCTCGGGTTTATTTTTATACCAATTTAAATGTTACTGTTGCAAAGGATCTGTGCTGAAGAAAGTTTAAACTTCAATGACTTTAAAATAGGGCAACGATAAATCTTCTACCAGCTTCATAATAATATACAAACCATATCGTTTGTTTGGGTTAACATTGAGTGCAGCTTAATTTTTATTATCTTGAATGGACTCGAGTGAAGAAGAGGAGAGTAAACCAAGGAAAAGACTCTGCTGGATTTGTGGATTTATTGCGACAGAGCTTTCCCTTTTAGTTCCATTTTCTCCTCTTGTTTCAATCAAAATACTATGAGCATCTGAGCAAAACGTAAATCTTACATTTACGAACACTAAATTATTATTTTTTTTTGTATGAAATGTAGGTTTTCACCGCCGTATTGCATGCGTACACTGCCGTAGTGCTAGACTTGCAGCAACGCGCATCAAAATTTCATTTATTGTGCGTGTAGACAGAAAATGGGAAGACCAAAAGCGAACTTTCGTTTTTAAGTAATGACTTTTGTTTGTATATATACCCCAGTGAGCAAAATATTGTTAGCAAAATAATATCCCTGCATGCATATCCCTCTGGCTCCCTAGTAATCTCTTTTTCTGGTGAAAACAACATGCATATATTTCTCCAGGAGCGAGGAAGCGGATGACACTGCAACATAATATTTATCTTTACTACATAACAGGTTGTAGTAGCCCAGTTTTAGACGATTCCAAAGTTACCTCTGAGAAATGATGTAACCCCTTGCGTGTACCCTATTCCTTCCTATATGATAGATACTCCAGTTCTGTTACAGATCATTGCTTTATTTCATATACATATGCATAATGAACGCCAGAGTGAGGTCATTCCCAGGAAAAAAATCTGCAGATATTATTTATCCATTGAGGTTATAGTTATTATATCGGTACTTCACCTTCTCTACATAGCTTCAGTATGCATGTTATGTAAACCTCTTTTAATCACCTCTGAGATGTTTGTTTTTAAAATTGGGAGAACATTCTGGATATGACCTAAAATCATACTTTGGAGGCGAGTTTAATGTAAAATGAGATTTGTATCCAAAAGTTACATCTCCTCTTCTACTTTACTATTTCTTGAGCTGCACTTGAGCATACTGACTCCATAACACAAACTAATTGTTTATTTATTTTATTACTGTAGGTACGAGATTACGAGATGATGATGCATAAATACAATGTGTAGGCTGACAAGTAGTGGTAAATTTCCGACAGGGTAAAATGGTTCCTCTTTTCTGTTTTTTGAAAGCAAAGTAGCAACGGCCTCAGTTCACAGAACGTGGTCCATAATCGCGTTTCTGATTTTTTTAACTCTAATATTTCAAATTTTCTTTGTTTGTTGCCTGCTAAGACATGAATACAATACAATGTGCCTGTGTATCTTGGCTTATATATTTCCAAAAGCACCACATAGTTTTCTTCAATTTCGAGTGGGTTGCACACATACACACGCCCATATCATATCAAATACTACATTTTTTATGATGAAAATCTTTTATTATGTGGCATAATATTGTGTGTGCCTGTTTGCAAAATAACTTTATCTTTGTGTCTAATAGAGTAATGATATCTATCTATTGCATACAAACATTGTACAGTTATATTTATATATATATCCACTGTGTAGCATAAAGTGAGGACGAAATACTCGACGAAATTGCACTGCTGCACAATTACATTCTCACATCCCAGTTTTGATCACCACAAGACATTCCATACCCAGTTCTCTCTGTCTTTGTGCATGTGTGTGGGCAAAAAGGCAGGAGCGTATAATAATGTGTTTTCTTTCTAGGCATGCATGTAAAAAAGGAGTGTGTACTACAACCAACAAGGAAAACATTGAATCCAGCGTGTTTGGGTGGAGCATGTACGTAGGATATAGGATTATCATTAAAGAACAAAAATGTATTAGTGGAGAGAAGAAAGAGAATCGTTCTTCTTATTATCGTCGTCGCTACTTGAGTGTAAAACTTCCGTATTTACATAGACATCATGTGTCGGAATCTGTGCACCTTCCGTAGCAAAACTTTCTATGTCATGCATTAGATGTTCCTTCACGGTGTCGGCTCTCGCAGTCGCAAAACTAGCAGATATGTACACGTCGTAAGAAATCTATGTCTGTTAAGCTTAAACGGAATAAAAAACGCGCTCGGCAAAAGAAAGTCGCCTTCTCATAATAAAAAGTGCTGAACAGTAGGATAACACACGAGTTACCTAGTTAGCGGTCTTCAAAGTAGAATAAGTATGTATGGGAAGGAAAAGATGCATTATCAGATAGGGAAACAATTTGCATAACTTTGTAATATCCTATAAATCGCTTTAAGGAAACTAGTAGCAGAATTTTAGAATATAATGTCTATTTAAATATCCTATAAAGTGCATGTCGTAAAACCATCTAATTTTATCTTCTTCATTTCTTATAAGTATTTACCATGTAAAAAGTTGTGAGTTGCGCTGCTCTCAAGATATTTTAAAGACTGCAAAATATCGGTGGATTATACTGCATGACACTGAACGAAAGCGATACTAAACTCCTCGGGTGTTATGAATCATGGAAAAAGAATCTGACGTGTATGTGCTCACTTCAATGACTTGGCTTGGCACAGACACATTTTACAACACAGTTCCAACTTTTGACCTGGGAGATGATGTAATTGAATGATAGGTAATAGGAACAAACTGGCAGACAGAAAATATAGTCATAGACAAGTACAAGCTAATGTCATGACTTTAAGGCTTTTGAAATCAATACTATTCGACAAAAGGATTAGAGCCGCATTGTGGGTGACAGTGATTTTTACTTTCTTCTATTACGGCAAGTTCAACGACCAACAAATTCCACGTCTGTTCATGGCTTATCTTTTCAAATTTCTTTCTCCTGTTAGTGCATTCCTTATGATTAAAACCAAATGAGAGTCATTTCCCTCTCACATTGAGCAATGTCCCAAACAAATCTGATAGGTATGTAAAATCTATTGACTCCAGAGGATATATCCTATTTAATGACCTATCCTGTTTACATCCAGGTACTTATTCACGCATAGAAATTTTTTTAATGAGACATTCTTTCCTATCACAGTTTGAAAAGTGTGTAATTTCCTAGCGTTTCCTTCCTCACTTCTTATATTACGGTTTTAAATGCCGTTCCAGAAAAAAGAACGGAAGTACCATAACAGACTGTTATGCTTCTACCGCACTGTTGCACGTCGTTTTGTTTGAAAGTGTGACAACGAAGGAATAGTAATAGGATGCTTCTTTGTCTGTATGAGATCTTGGAGTTTGTAAAGTAGCGCAAGCCTAATGCGACATATATGGCAAGTAATAACAGTACATCCCACTCAACAGCGCAATGAATTTTGCCTCTCACCTTAAAATTGCATGATGATCTTTCTTACTCAAGGTGGTGGCCCAAATGTAAACGGGAGAAACGAGGCCGCTGTTTGACATGTGCATGTTAACAAGCAGGAGACATTGAAGTGGAAGCAAGATTACACAATCATCGTTCATCGCACCCGAGATGAGAGTCCGTTCGTTCATCGTCTTTTTGTTATAATATTTTTACACTCTCAGGCTAAAGGAATTTTAATATGCTCGAGCAGGAATGCATGGACGAACGGACGAATAAAGCGTCTAACCGATTTCATGTTTTCTCTCGTGATGTTTGTCCTCCTAGTATTAATTATGATGATTTCCGAGGAGAATCCCCTTTCTCTCTCCTGATAGGTTACGAAAGAACAAGAAAGACCAAGGACAAGATGTGATAACAGAGGGTACTGAGAAAAGGGGTCGAATGCAATATCAGTCTCGACACTTTGTTCATTTTTATCGCCCCCGTTTACTTAAAAATTTCTTGCACACAATTTATTGCTAAATTCGCTTATAAAAACGTGAAAACGATGAAAATGCTCCCGACCCAAGCAGACTTGTGTACAAAATTTGGAATTTGGTGCAATTTATCACTTGGTAAAATCATTTTTTTCGCCTTGACGTTGACTGTCGGGAGTCCTGGAGCCTGACTTACATGGTTCCACAATTAAGGTTTTCACCAGGTTAACGTCTGCAGAATGTGTAATAAAATGCATGTATTGCATTTTTACTGATTTAAAGTGATTTATTATGTTCAAAGCCAACGCTTAAATTGAAAACGATCCAGAGTTGAAACTTCAGAAAGCAATTGTTATAGTACTAATTACGTGCATACATGGCATATTAACTAAATGTCATGCATATAAGCGGTCCGGAAGCTTTTTCGTTCTCACAAGGGAGCCGATATCAACAACAAAGCAACAAAACGATTAAGCCCTTATGATGATCGTTAACGAGGTCGCAATGAAGTCTGCACGGACAAATGCATATTAAAATGGGTCGTTATGTTTGTCTACATCGGAGACGCGAATGTTACGTATGTATATATTTCACAAAATCGAAGTGTGGCAAGTGGAAAAGTAGACTAAAATATTGTAAAAACGGTGGCTGTTGGTTTACGCATGGGATGTATGGTTTATTTTGCTTTGAAGGCACCCCAGCAGGAGTCTTCAGTATAAGAGCAAGTCCATGGATCTTTCCCAATGTTATGATAAACATTATTAATGTTTGTACATTTCCCTGTTTTTTAGTTGCATTTAAAATCAAATTTCAGTCAAACGTCTTAACAATGCAATGTAGTTACCCAAGGAAAATAAAATATTTTAATGATTTTGGAACTGTTGATTTGATCTGGAAACCAAGCATACTGATTAATTCATTTCAACGATATTTGAAAACTTTGAAAATCAATGTCTCCAACTCTGAAACAGTTTCCGCCAAAACAATATTGTTTCAAACTAAGCTAGATGAGAAATAAGCATTTGAGGTTTCACTGTTATATTGCTGTGGAACATAATTACTCCACGTTATTGATAATACCCAAACATTTGGCGATTGCAATTGGCAACCCACACTGATTCGTATTGCCAATTGTAATGGTCAATAGTTGATAGTTGTAAGCTCTCATACTCTTCCAAGAACAAATTTTGGAATAAAGAGCTACCGGAACATGGCTCTCATGTACATTGTGAAATATTTATAAATAATTCGACATATTAATTATCTTTGCGTTTTCAGTGATAAAAATAGTTAACTGTAAAGTCGGTTTGCATTACCTCCATAGATTCCTTTGGCCGAGTTGGTAGGCAGTCGAGTAAAAGTGTCGAAAGACAAACAATACCATTTTAATTTTAACTACATTTTGCATGGAAATGTATCCGGTAACTAATAAAGACTAACAAGCTACCAAAGTATTGTTTTAAATGGCACGTACAAAAGCAAAGTAAACATGTGTGTGTGTCTTTCCTACAAAGACGTTAATAAAAAATGCTGATATGCACGTGGGTATCTTTTGTTATTTTTCAAACGCACGTTCTCGTACACTTTTATGTTCCTACGTATTTGTCCATAAAAGAGTCGCCGCAACAGATTTCATTCCAATAGCGTGACAGTTATTCTCCTTTGATGCATGGGCAGCGAAATGAAATGGCCATTTGGAACTTTTAAGTACTTCGTGCATTAATTCTCTTCAGTCGTGCAAATAAAATTCGGTTCCATAGTGTGCCTTTGCTAGTGGGTTTGAAGAGGCAGCCTGATAAAAGTATTATAAGGCTGAGCGGATTAGATTTGTACTCCCGTTTCCTTCTACATGAGCATGCATATTATTATTGTTTGCAATCCAACGTGGTATTTCATATTGGAAACAAGAAGCCAAGTTTACTTTTGAAGCAGCACCAAAGTGTCAAGGAAGGATTTATAACCCTTCCTCCGCTCATGTCGTTTAGTTTTAGTTGTGAAAAAACTAATGACAGTAATGACATTTGTGGTTGACCAACCATTTAAATTGCTTTAACCAGGGCTTGTTAGAATGAAAATTAATTTTTATTGTGTCTATTTGCTGCTATAAATAGCGCACAGCACCTACACTGAGCATTACATACTTAAGACTCTAAAAACAAAATGAAAACAATAAGAAGCAAAGCTGAAAAACATCAAAGGCCGAAAGTGTCAATGGTCATTATATTATATGTATATGAATACAATGGCTTTCATTTGTTGTCGGTTGAGTCATTTACAAGGTTTAAACAATAAACATGTTATTCAATCTGTTGATTTTATAATTCGCTTTTTCCATTCTGCTGATCTTGTGTAATATTATTATAAACTACAAATGGATTGACTGCAAAAGGCTCCTGACCATGTGCACAAAATAAAAGTGAATGAGAGAAAAAGTTTCTTTTTCTTTGCTACTAACACACAATACGCTGGGGTATTATGTTATAAACAGGATAAAGTAATGTGACTTGGCTTTGTAATCCGTTTTATCCTTGTCTACTTGGAAGTAATCATTCTTGTCTGGCACGGAGCTGAAATTGTTTTCTAGTTTCGTTTCCTTACGCTTTGAGCCGTTGATAATTAGTGGAACGCAAATTACTGAATCATTAGGAGGGGAGGCCACATAGCCCATTTATTTCAATGGGTGCCGCTGATGGATTTGGCTAATGTAGTCAGTCACGGTCAAACTGGTACTGGCCTCTGCCAAAAAGTTTTCCTTTTTATGTTCACTAAGAAGAAATTTGTTGACTAGGACATGTATTCATTTAAATGTTCATTTCGAATAAGCACGTTGTGTCACATCACACTTACTTAGGTACATACATAGGTTATAGGGTAAACAATATCGAAATTTAGGACTTTTTTTTCTTTTCCTTCTGCATACAATGGAGTGATATATTTTGTTTAAATTAAAAATATATAATATATTCAAAGTAGGGTTTTTTTTAGCTTTAAGCTATATTTCCGGGGCAAGTGAAATATTTCCATTTTCACCACTCAAAATTCTCACAAGTTTCAATTCAGTACATTCAACATTATGCCATACGAACGACGACCGCCGCATGAGTAAGTGAAGTATCACACGGAAGCGCTTTGTTGCCTTAACTTACTAGCTCACGGGAGTGAGTCAGTATTGGATGGCTCGTCGTCGTCGGTGTGTTTAGCTCAACGCGTCTCACACAAACATCCACGACAGGTTTCCGGTTACGTGCAAATAACCATTCAAACATTAGGCCAAACTAATGACTCTGTTAATTACAAAGGCATACTTCATTAGCACAACACGGATACCACCTGAGGTGTGAATACATGGTTGTGAGCAACTATTTCATATTTATGTCTGAATCAACAGAAACAATGATTAATATTGGTTGTTTTTGTTTTCCCGTAAAGAGATACGTTCAAAACGGAAATTAGGGGAACGGTACAAAACCAGAACGTTGCTATGCTTTTATTGAGTACGCTTGCCGGCTAAAATTACTCTTTATTTCCAACGCATAAAAGCTGGCCTACATTGTCAGAAGGTTCAATTTGTATATTAATGGTTCACCTCGCCAGTACTGTATGCCTTCTTTGTTAAAATGTAGGGCATCGCCAAAAATCTCTGCATTTAACAATACAATAAATGAACCTACATGAGCAAGCAGGTAAATAGAGCTGGTCGTTGCTATCCCTGGTTCACGGAAATGAAAGTGGTTCATTGATTACGATGATGATTGTGATGTACATGCTTTCAAGCCAACCCTGAAAATGAATATGAGATGTTATGCAAAGTGAAAGTATTGGGGGTGACGCCCTTCCTACAATATTATTGCCATTGATGTACAATTCTTAATAGATCACAAAATGCTACTTTACATGACTGCTTATGTGGAATCTCCTACACGGCTTTCCTGTTTTCTGCTTCAGTAAACTGTAACTTACTCTACACGGAATAGTGCACAGGTAACCGTCGATTCTATACACATTGAGAGCCACCAGAAAATCAAACCATAAGACTAACGGAAAGTTGCAAGAGTTACATATGACGATCTTTTCCAACAATGTATGAATCAACTATAAAATTCTAAAACAGTCGGCATAAAAACTTGAATCATGAATACGACTGTTAGGTAATGATGTAGATTAAAAAATGTGGCTATTGACTGACAATTAGTTTGCCACAGACAGCGGTACGAAGAGCAGACGGAATTTAAAAAAAAGGTAGTCGTTTTGATAATTCTATCGACTATGTGCAAGTTTAGTATTGACCGTCTTCAGTGGTTAAATAGCTTGAGCATCTTAAAATACGGGCTCATTGAAAAGTGGCAAAGTGAAATGTTACGCCTAGTGAAACTTTATATACTCGCGTTGAATTATAAATAGAATGAGTTCCTTATGCGAATCATCCGTCACCATTATCGTAGTTGCTGTATGCCGGAATGTAACGTATGCATTCAAAAGTCATCAATAATTTCCAGGTTCCGAAAGAGAGTTGTCTAGCTGACAGATAATAACTCTTATTTTTAGGGGTACAACAGTACAACCGCCACACTGCGGAAGGAACGATGCATAATAAATATCAATTTAAAACGGTTTTCCTGTGCGTTTACATCTTGTGTCACTTTTAATAAAAATGCAAAGTGTTATGTATTACTTATTCCATGTGTATCATCATCGTGCAGCTTACAAGAAGAAGCTAAATATAAATATTCCCCGAAAATGAGATCACTTCATTCGTTTACATGTCATGTCTAAATAATTTTTCCATCCCAAAAAATAAGAAATGATTAGCATTCACTGAATGAGTCTTCTTCTTGGAGTGTGTAGAGGGAGGAATCACCTACTTTATAAGGGAGTTACCCCAAATCAGATTGAACTGTATGCGGCTTACTTATCATTATAGGCGAAATGCAGGTGAAATTCTAGTCATGCTGAATGAAACGTCCGACTTTCACATTACCGACAAAGTTACGTATGTGTAGGAGAGAATACGCTTTCAATAAATAATAATAATGTGTCACGAATGCAACATCACAATTTACTTAGCACCTCCATTTCCGAATGTTGCGAGCAAAATTTGAAATTATCACTTTCCAGAGTTATGGGTGACGTTTTACGTGCTGTTTGCCCTAATGGAAAGCATTAGCAATCTGGGATATGAGTGAAATAGGCGGTTAAAAATCTAAAATATAGGCCTCTCCAACCATCAAAAAACTACTACTTCTTTGCTTGCGACTTTTTGTGGGATTGCATTGCACTGCATAAAAAATTCTACTTCTCAGTTTGGTGTTGATGTAGATGGTGGTGGTGGTGGCGGTATTGCGGCGGCTGCTGGATGTTCTGGAATACATCCAAAATGTTTTAATGTCGTTCATTACTGCCATTACAACAATCTGTATCATTACTCAAGAACAAGTCTAGTGTACGGTTATAGCATGTATGTATGTAGCACGTAGTCTTATTTCAACGTGTCTCCCCGAAAAAAACCCTCTCTTCTTTCCCGTTGGCGTCTTTTCCTAGTGTGCAGTGATAATGATAGCATGTATCTTGTATCTCAGCGATTATCATTGGAAAGTCCCAAGAAGATGAAAGGAAAAGTCGGTCTTTTTGAAAACATGTTTTCAGTTAAAATGAGTTTTGATGCAGAAAAAACGGTTTTACGTCATCATATTATTATTATGCCTCTGCTATACATGTACATTTTCTACATACATAAAGATGCGTACTGTTTGCAATCAACTTTTTTCTTCTCTTTATGACGATATATTTATTTATAATTTGTTGCTCAGATGCTATCTACATTTGTATGCACGAGATTCGACGAGGAAATGCTGTTGAGTGTATCCTTTGCCTTGTTTCATTACGCACACACATTTCTTCGAAACTTTGTCTATTTCATTTAATACATAACTCATCATGTCAAAAGTTGATCTCTTTCCGGGTAGACATGCCAAGTGCCAAGAAAAAAACAGTCAACTTTGTACGGGCAGGATTTTTATGTGTGCATTGCGTTTCGTATGGACGTGCGTTTGGGAAACGTGCAAGATTAAACGCACCAGAACAGAGTTCACACAAAGAAATGCTCCCGCGTTGACATGACAGTTGGCCTTATATACGAAACGTCATTTTTTGATACGCTATATTCTTAACGCATATACATCGCGGTAGGTGATCGGTACATGAACTACAACTGCAGCAGTGGGATATGATTGTAGGTTGCGTGTGCAAATAAAAAACCGGTCATGGCAAAATTTCGCTCAGCAAATGAATTGGTGGAAAATGAACGATATCGATAGTCAGTTAATCTGACATGGAATTTTTGTTGTATTTACAGGTGTTCCAGACACTAGAGTATCCAGTGGAAATCGAGAAAATGACATTTCTTAAGGAACAACTCATCGAGGGACGGTCCAACTTTACAAAAGCTGTGTTAAGTAACTCATCTACTGTAAGTTTGCGTATTTTCTACTAGAATATATCTCACAATCAGTTATGATTTTTGCATATAGATTGCAAGCGTTTACCTGGACGTTTGACAAAGACAAAGCAAAACACTAATCGGTCCAAACAAAATGACAAAAATGCTAACGACTTTTTTATGACTGACTTTACAATCGGTTTGCTCAACCTGGTAAACAAATTTTGGAGTAGTTACATGGGAGAACAAAAGGAGGCCAATTATTCCTATAATATTTAGTTTAGTTATTTCATTATTATTATTAATAATAAATACTTTTTCTTGCATGACCAAAAAGTGGCTGTAGGCACGTTCACAGTTAGAAGCATGTGCATGCAAACAAACAAACTTACAGTAGCACCGATTCAAAACCGCTGTCAGCTATTTGCAAACGGTATATATTTTCCCACTAGCCACAGATCAGTATTCATGTATGATTTTGCCTTCGAGAGAAATGCTCAATACGATTCTTTCTTTGGAAGTAGTGACCAGTGAACCCAAAAGTAAATGAAAATCTTATACCCCGCTATGGTGTAGCACATTCCTACATTTATATTGGAGCAAAGTCTTTGAGGTTCGGCTCGCATTTAGATTTCGTTGCACCAACCAACCAAGCATATCAGACCTTCGACATCACACACAGCCGGGGTTTTTCTTTCATTGCTTACAGAAATGGGTTGTAAAAATTTTACGTGTGATAAGGTAAAAATTTCTGATAGTTTATTATAACTATATATACTATTCAACCTAGTTTATACCAGACTAGACATCATATTCGCAAATCCGCATTCCATACATGTATACATAAAATTCACAAACTAGGTACATGACTTGTATGCCACACCACCAGCACCACAAGTTTCGTAAACTTAAGTAAGAATCGTATATCTATCCAAATCTAAATATGAATATTTTTATACTCCCTCTCTCTCTCTCTCTCTCTCTCTCGATTTTTCTCGCTTGCTTAAATATACTTACAACTTACCTACTTGCACGTTTATAATAATAATGATAATGATGTATAATATACACATACGAATCTAGTTAAGCCCCTCTCGAGAATCAACTTGCCACCACTTTATGGTTGCGTTGCGAGTGCAGTGCATATAGAGAGGAAAGCGGAGAAAGGCGCAAGCAGAAAAAAGTGAAAGGCAGCGAGGAAAAGAAGTAAACCTTAGAGTCAAGTCAAGTCAAACCTTTCGCTCATGACGGACTCTAATCCGCAACGTTATATGTCCTGCAACTACGCTCGTAGGAATGTTCTCACTTTACCTTGGAGAAAAAACTGCACACACAAACACACGCATTGTAGACGTTCAAATGACCCAACTCTGCTATATTTAAACGACCCAAAAGTAAAGTTTCCATCGTCAACGGTGGCGGTGTACATAAAATTTCGCCCATTAACATTTTTAGAGATTTGGCATGGATAATCTTGAATGATTTAATGCACACTGTTACATTCCATTTGTGGATTTAAACATGAAGGAAAAGTCTCCTAAATGTGCTGCTGTAGTAGCGTACATGGCAGAAAGAATGATATTATTAGCGCGCTCATATACACACTACTGTATATGATATTCTTAATGTTATAATCGTTACTAATACGCGAAAAGACCAACGACTGACGAATTCCGAGTCTTCTTAGTTTGTTAAACTGCTCAACTTTTGGACACTGTTTTGGGTTGATTCATGCCCCCCGTAAAAAGTAACGACACATTTTTACGCTCATGTGTGATATGCAATGTGCATGCATGACGAATATGACTTATTCAAATGGTGATGTAAAGTATCAAATAATGAAAGATGATGATTTCTCTATAAATTTCGCAGCTGGATGCCCTTAATTATACGCTAACCGTGGCCCTGCTAGAGTACGAACATATTATTGACGAAGTTGCCTCTGAAGGAATGTCTGTGGTAACTCCAGAAATCAAATCTGACTGGGACTACATTAAATCCGCCTTTTTTGCCTCGACTGTAGTTACGACGATAGGTGAGTTACCCCTTGGATCTATTCAAAGGGGACAGAATTGTAAATGCTAAACATTTGCGCGACTTGACTTGAGTATTAATTAACATTTGGCCAGCTTTATTTCGACACCTCTTCCGGCTTTTCATGTTATTATTACCACGACAACGTGTAGGGCAAAGTTTCGTAATTACTTTGTTTTGGAACGAAAAGGAAATGCCACGACACGGTGACTGGTGACACGAGAGAGGAAGAGATTTTTCGTAATGATTTTTCGAATATAAAAGGACGAATAATAAGTATACAAATATATACAAAGAATTAAGTAATTATGTGGTCTACCTTTCTGTTGCTGCCATTCAACAGTTCCGGAACTACTTTCTTATCAACGCTGCCTATACTAAAGCATTTTTTATCCGTTATATATAGCACCCTGTTTTCTTGTGTTTTTATGGCAGCACGCATCATCATATGTCATTATGCTAAGCTTTTAAATCTGTTTTATACTAGCAGATTATACAAGGCGTAGTTTCAAATTAAAATTTTGCCTGCAGCAAAAATGTCCTTTTAAAAGTTATTTAATTAAGATGTCAGTATGTTATGGCTCTGTTAAAGTTTAACCATAAGAAAACGACCATGTCCCTTTAACATTAGATTTGTATAATATGAATAGTAGGTGTAACTATTACTCCTTATTCAGCGCTTTTGTTTTCTTTTTGTACAAAAGGGCATGAATCCAAAGTTTTCTGGAGAGTTTCATGCACTAGGCATTTCCGCATAACGCGTAATTCTGGTCTGCAGCATAACACCACCAGTTTTATTGTTATTAGTGGATATTATCGCGCACTCCCACTCCCACAATGGCAGCCACACAAAGAAAAAAATCTTGTTTTACACACCCAAAACATTTCACTCTTGTTGTTGCAATCAAGCTTTGTACAGTCTACTGTCAGCCTGTATGTTGTTTTAAATGTTATATACATACATATATGTATATTTTGGAAAGAAAGTAATAATGCAAGTTGTAACACATTTTCTGAGATTAAATGACAGGTCTTGATCAAATAATAAAGACTTGAGGGACGATGAAAAGTGAAAATGAGGTAAAGTGTAGGTTTTCTCGTCGTCAATGGGAAAACCTGAAGCTGTGCAAGTTACCATTACCAAAAAATGCAACTATTATTATTACACCCATTTCATTTCACTTTTTTACCTACGCGTTGGCGTGGTTGTTGTGGTTGGAATATATAAATGTGATGCAGATCACGCAAAGAAAGCGTTTTTCATAAACTGGTGAAGTAGTGGTGGTGAAAGCTAGACAGAAGTAAGTCATTTAGTGACACAAGAAAAAACACATTGCTTGACAAATTATGTTGGAACATGAAATATGTTAAGCATATATGTGCATATTAATGTGCTTGCCTACGGACGACGGTATATATGAGCATTAATCCTTTTCGTTAAATTAATCTTGGAATACTTTTACCCACATTGCTACTTACGAGTGTGACAAAATGCTCAAGTGTGTAATTGAATTGTAGGGAGCAATTTTCTTTGCTCGAATTCATCCTTCATATTCCTAGACGTTGGACATGCTATCAATTACTTGCAAATGTGTCTACCATTTCAAACTCGCTTCCTGTTACCCAATATTTCATAAATATTAGCGAGAAGGCTATCTTTGGTTTTTGTCATTAGCCCCGCGATTGTAGTTTGCACTAGTGCACGTTACTTCATGGATTACTCTACTGACCAATATTGAGTTATATAATAGGTTTGCACAATATTACATTTGGTTGTTATTGCGTGTGAGTGGGTATGGTGGACACGAAACGCAAGCTGGATGCACTGCAGTGGTACTTTCCCTTTCTTCAATTTTCTTGTTTGCAGTTTGTCCGAGACAAAAAGGCCTCTTTATTTTTAACTCTTTCTTGTCGCCTATTTTTGCGAGTAAGACATCGCGTAGCGTGCTACTTGTTATGCATAATTTCATCTGCAACGTGAAGTCTGAAGGGACTCATTTTCTCCGACTCGTTTCCTACCAGAGCAGCTTTCATTCTCTTTTTGCCAAAAGCATGTCCCACTCACAAAACCAGCCGTTTTATGCGTTTCTTTAATCCAATAATGTTTTTCCGAGGTTTACTTTGTCTTTATCTTGCTTTCAGCAAGATGAATTATATGCTCGATGTTGTCTGTCCATACACGCAGAGGCGTAAAAAAGCATATCGTGGCGTGGACATATATTTATAGCAAAGTCTTGTAATTTTTCTTTATTATAAATTGCGCTAATGTGTCTCTCTAGCTTGTGTTTTGACAGCGAAGATATTTTTGCGATAATCAGAGTGATGACAAGGGCCAATAAGTCATGTTCGCTTGAATTATGTGTTGATTTTATAGTTTTTATAAACAGCTCTCGGGAATGTTGTAACTTGAAACTTGGCAAGATTAAAATCTGCGGAAATGTGATTAACCCATCAAAACACTTGCGCATATGTTCTCATACTATTAATAAACATGCTAAATGAACTATGAATACACGTTGAAGGCAAGTCTCGGAAACGAAATTCAAGAAGGGATTTGATTTTTGTTTACGAGAGCGCTGCAAACGAATTCATTCAAAAATGTTGGACTACATTTAGAAATCGGTCAAAGAAATTTTTGGGCCAAACTTATTGAATTCATCCACGAATCACCTTAAATCCTTAAAGCAAAGCACAAGCAGCGGAATATCCTTGAAATTAAAAGAAAATTACAGATCGAGTTGTGTCCCATTCTTAAAAAATCGCTCCAACCGTTTCCTAGGAACATCAGACGGACGTACATAATGTCGGTGCGATTAAGCGAAAGAAACTGTTAATGCATCTTAAAAGCTACAGGCAGCACAAAACATGCGGCGCTTACATAATTTTGCTTTTAAATGAGACTTGTCACTTGTGTAGAGGGTACATTGCATTGTATTTGTTGTTTAAAATTTCATTGGAATAGGCTCAAGTTAAACGAATTTTTAATGTATTCGGAGGAGCAGTAAAATGCTAATAGCATATAAAAAGTCCAAGACGTTTGTTTGTTTTTCTAATGTCTATTTCTTTCTCATTTACAGGTTACGGGAACATGGCACCTCGAACTTACTGGGGACGAGTGTTTTGCATATGCTTTGCCTTGATTGGAATTCCATTTACCCTAACAGTCATCGCTGATGTGGGTAAACTGTTAGCCTCTGCAGTGTCTTCGTCCTACAAAAGTTTCCGGAAGCACTTTCCGAAAAAACTCACCACTAAGTCTTCCAAACTAAGTAAAAAATTTGGTATGAAAACTCAGCATGTTACGCGCTGCTGCTTTCTATCTTTATTTTTTAGTTCTATTTTTACTCTTTCCACTCACATCTAACATTTCCCCTTTTTATAAATCATCATTTATACAAAAATCTGAAAATAATAATAGGCGGATTCGAATGTAATCGGACAACTTTCGCGTCATAAATTTAATGCGAACATTAGTGAACATTTGAGTCGTAAATAACTCATTTAGTGACTTATCGCACAATGAAGAAACCAAGCTAAATCTTAAAAAATATCCATCACATCACATCTACTGACCTTAAGAATAAAAAGATTATTAGTTTTGTAAGTGTTTAAACGCCAAGGTTAATTGGAACAGCCTCACCGTCGCCGACAATCATGGAGGACAATTGGAATTCTATTGATCTAACCTGTCTATTCGGAGAGAAGCTAATTTGTTTTCTATAGGTACAGTCATGCCTGCAGATAAAAGAAATATTTTCACGGAGAAAGTAGTACAATGAAAGATGATGCTAGAGCAGTCACTCGGTAATTTCATTTTCATTTATGCTGCAGTGCAAGTACACATCTTTCCCTTTCATTCACAGAAAGTGGTACATACAAAGTTTGCTTGTTTAACCGCATACTACTACATATACACAAACTTGTTACTTATCTTTTCATTCTTTTTTATGACAGGTCGTATTTTCCTGACTCAAGTACAATGTTTTCAGTCTATTATGACTATTGTCAAAGTACTGTCGTTGCATTAATATAAAATGCAATGTTTCCTTTCACTAGGTCTTACATGCGTTTTACTACCACACAAACTCATAAATAGAAAGAGAAATGTACAATGCAGAAACTTGGGTACGCAATCCCATAAACTTTTTGCCCAGAATTAGTAAGAACGCTTGACAATGTTCGTTCAAATTCTGCAGAGGATCCGTCTTTTCCCAGGACACATTTATTTTTGGGATCTGCTAAAACGAATTCAAATTTCACTGCACAAAGAACATTCCGCTGACGCTGGGAAAATGTGCAAACTAATATGTTGTTATCGTTTCTCTCTTTTGAACAGAATGCATACCTAGTCACTTTCGTATTTAAACACAACAAAGAACGTAAACAGAAAGTATTAATAAGAATTAAAGACAATAATTTATGTTTATATTTCATACCGTCAACGGCTTAACGTTTCTAGCAGGGAGTGAATGACATATTTACCTACTTGCGTAATGTGTATGAAAACTTCGTTGTTATCTTTTTTATTTTCCGCAACGCAGCAATTCTGCTAAACATTTCACCATTCCCCCTTGAAAGCAAGGTTTGCTATGAAACTTTCCGACTGATTGGTCAGCAAACAGTTGAACAATAATTTCTATGGCAACGATTGTAGGCCAAGTGCAAGGATAAATTTGCTTATAATGTCCAAAAGGAAAAGCAAAGCCATTCATCGGGATTTCTAGCTTTCAATAACTACTGTTGTTTTGATAGAGTAAATTTGGGATGAAATCGTTTTAATATTCAATATTTTCATTGAGGTTCTATCGAAATCAACCAGAATTTTTTGTGTTGCAAGAAAACGATCTCTTGCGCAATCAACAGTTCAAATATACATTTCATCTATAAAGCCAAAGATATACAAACTGACAGTTATGACGTTAAAAAGTTTTTCCTCAAATTGATTCAACTCCTACTTTCTCCAATTTGCGTCTTATCATTCCAATAATATAGAACACTGCAGAATGTACGAGCATAAGATTTTTCTTTAAAAAAAATATGGTGCAAGTGCAGAGTACACACAAACTCAGACATATTATAGCAAGTGGAACGAAAGACAAAAGGAAGAAATGAACCAGGCAATTTCTAGCATCGACTTTCCCTGTTCCATTTCCAACAAAGCAATTGTAAGCTAGATTGAACTTTTACTAGAATTTTATTTTTATTTCTTTCTTTATGTCGCTATGCTACGCTGACATGCTATATACAAATATAATATAATATACAGTAAAAATGAATTTAGAACTGTTCTGTGTAGTTTTGAACGTTTCTTTCTAGTGTGTTCTAAGCATAAAGCATACTATATAGTGGCTATATATTAGTGTATTCTTGTTGTTATTGTTGCCATTGCTGTACTGCAAAACTGACCATGTAGAAACAAAGCTCGTGCGTAAATATTCGTATTATTACCTCTTTCCTTATTATGCAATTCGCAGTTCGTGTAAAAATAGCTATATAGCATTTATACTGGCCCGTCTTTCGTTCAAAATCAGAAAACCAAGCTTTGACGAAGATTGGCATTTTAATTTTGGTATTTTTTAATTTCCGAAATCGTACGTTTAAATTGAATTTTATGCAGAACTACTTGCTTTTTAACGTAAAGCATATCTATGTCCAAATATATGAGCCAAGTCAGTTCATTCCATTTTCAAAATCCCATTACCATAACGATGAATGGAGCGCGGTGCAACAACTGGGCTGTTGCATGCTGCCCTTCTCACTCCCATTATCTCCATTCGATCGAGTAATGGTAATTTTTACTGTAAAGTAATTTACAAAGTATTAAATAAATACTATATAAGAAATTACTGCTCTTTTTTACGATATTTGCTCGCTTTCATTGTCGCCGACTACTATTCTGCTGTCGTTTAAACTATTATTATTATGTAGCTGTGTATATTATCGCCAAACTTTGTAGTAATAATTGTGTTGGAGTAATTTAGCTGTGTAATTTAAGTGTTATCTGGTACTTATCAGCAGTGTTCAAGTTGGGGGACTTTACTTTAATAACCCTTCCGTCCTTCTGACCACTGCTGCAGTATTTTATGTCGTTCACATTGTATTACTGTAAATGTTTGTATTTAGCTATCAATATATTATTATATTACAATATATATGCATTTCTGACTCGCTGTAAATGTCAGAGAAATGCATGTTCGTATTATTCGTATGTATTTTGTATCTACCGTAATATATCTACTTCGTATTATTACTGTTGTGTAGAGAATGCAATTTTTTGAATACTTTATGTAATATTTATGTACACTCGTATCCTTATATGTCGTTTAAAACCGTAATTATTATATATATATTGTATGCATTGTAGATGTATTATATAATGTTGACTGTAATTGTATGAATGTAAAAAAATGTAGTGTAGAGATTTATTGTTGCAACTTTCTTCTTGGAACTGGAAACTAATTCATAATTTTTGTTCTACTTTACTTTTCCCGTTTTTTCCACAACTGGTGCCCGTTCATCATCTCTGCTGCCTCCTTTCTCCCGTGGTGGTAACGGTGTGGCTTGTTGGTGCATCTATGTAACCCGATTCCGCATCAATAGGAAAATCTGCAACAGTGTTCGCAGCACTCATGGTACTCATTTTATATATATCAGCCGGTGGTTACATTTTCACACTTGGAGAAGGTTGGGGTTTTTTCGAGTCTTTCTATTTCTGCTTTATAACCATGACCACCATCGGACTTGGTGATATTGTTCCTGGTAAGTTATTTCGCTGGCTGTGGCCTTTTTTTATAGTTATTGCTCGTGTGCAATTTTTCTAGAATTTTTTTTGCACGTTGAGAGAAAATGCATAAAAATGTCCACAAGGTAAAAATGTACATATATATTGTACTTGTTTGTAATGGGAAGTACATTTGACTTTTGAATGGGAACTTGCAAAAAGTAACGAGTCTGTCTGTAGTATTATTATCGTACTGCTAGTTTGTGGTTGTAGCAGTCATGAAATATAAAATATTAATGCTTACGATCTCGTTTTTTGCTTGTCCTTTTTCCTTAATGCTGTGAAATTACATTTTTCCCGGCAAATAAACCCTGTCAAGTTGCTAGTTTGTGTGGTGTCAACTTTAACTCTAATCGTTCTGTTTTTTATCCTGACATCTTGACAAAGATGAAGTACGCTTTTATGGTTGCTTTTTAATCCATAATTTAAGGACAAAAGATGTAGCAAAAAATCGATTTTTTCCTTGTTGCTTTTCGCGTGAGAAGGAAAGCGGAAAAGGATTTGTTGCTGAAGTGCACTTTGAAACGACAAAATGCACTAATTATCGTATGAATGAAAGAAATAATGAATTTCTTTTAAGTTTTTGTGCATTTGGAAACGGAAACCAAGAAAGGTTACGAAAAACGGTAACCGTCGTGTAAAATTAAAGCTTACGCGAAAACTCAAGGACATTTTAAATGATTCCAAAGAATTCTTCATTAAATGTTTTTTAATTAAGCTTTGCCCACAGTAGACCAACAAACTGCATGTGCGTTTAATAAATATTTTTGAGAGGAAAAGAGATTAATTTGTTAAGTAAATTTGAAAATTACTGATACTGGTAATGATTTTTTTTAAATTTTTATATGAAAACAGAAAAGAAATCCTTCATGCTCCCGTGTATGATATACATCATGATCGGACTAGCGCTAACATCTACAGCAATCGAGCTTGTGCGGAGTCAGTATGCTGATTCTTGGAAGAGAATGCGTGAATTGTCAACGAGATTACACTCATTATCAGGGCCTTTGGCAGAGAGCTTGAAAAAGTAAGGTCATCTTTAAAAAATAACATATTACATAGAAACGAAAGCGTCTTTGATCAAATTTTCATATTGTCGAAGAATGAGATGAGAGTGAGTTAATTTTATTCGTTTGCAGATATGGAGATAACATCAATTTAGACGTGAACGTTCTCCAGGATCTCAAAGAATTCAAACGGGCGTTGGCAATCAGCTCGAAAGGAATGAAACGAGAAGGGTCGCTATGGAAAAAGATTTGGGAAACCGAGGACGGTTTTGACATCGACATGGTGGACTCGGATGAGCCCCGTTTAATTCAAATTATCATTTACGAATCATCAGTGTAATCCCGTCCAGAAACTAAATCACTAACGCAAAACCAACGATGTTTTCATCTGTCACGTCTGTGACCGTCACAGAAACTATTTCTTAATACGTACTATAATACCAGTAGATAAATTGTATAACTGTAGGTACACGTATGAAGTCAACACTATTCGCTACACACAATTTGAATGGATCTTCTATTCCTGTAAAAATGAAAAAGCTATCTTGTTAGACTGCCTAATCATGTTATAATTCATTTTACAACGCTTAAGCATTTTAAAACAATAGACGAAATTGACGCATTTAAGATTATGATCAATTAAAGTAACATAAATTGTAAGTTACAAATATTTCGCTCGCTCGCATCATTATTTTGTATTTCATAAACAACAGAATTATATATTGTGCTGTTATTTATATGAATCGTTATAAATATAATGTAGTAATATATTTATATTATTTAGTATATAAATATGTATATGTACATAGTGCTATGTTACACATCATTTATATATTTACCTAAGTAGAACGGATAAGCAAAAAACGTGCTGAGTGCTGACTTTCTTAGCGAGTCTCGTTTCCACAATATTGTGTACAGTGACAGTCAGTAGCAATTAGCATTATTAATAACTTTAAACATCTATACTTTGTTGGCCACGATTGAAAATGAAATGAAAATATTTAATGAATAAAATCAAAGCAAACCTCACACTAGTACGTACTACTTACATAATATATTATTTAATTACTGTCGTCATTAGTGAATGAAGTTCATTCAATGAACGATCTAAAAGGGTTAGTATATCCAAAAAATCGCACTAATTTAAATAATTAATGTGCAACAATTTTGATATAAAACACGGTATAAAATAGCGTTATACTTTACGGCATCCCATGTCGCAATATTGTGGTATAAAACATTGTGATCTACGACAAATTAAGTATGCATACTATTGATATCAATGGAGAATGTAACGTACTCCATCAACTTGACACATTGTATACTCCCCGGAATTCATAGTTCTAATCTCCTCCTTGTCGTCAACAACCGAGTCCCGGTCAATTCAATCATACTGTATACAAAGCCGTGTTTTAAATTCTAGGATAAAAATTACAATGACGAAATAATACGTATATATTTAAACGTAGTAGAGGTTCAAAATATGAAATAATATGTTCTAGACTAGTCTTTTGTACATGTGCACAAGAACATTATATATTCTTAATTCTTAAGTCATAAGTGTATTACCTGTACCATAGATTATTATTGTAACATTTAAAAGTGGGCACAATCACATTCAGTGTAGTAATGCATAATACATATTATAAATAATCAATGCAGGCATGTAGCTTTAAAAACCATTCATAATAAATAAAATGTAATTTTTCGTGAGACAGAGAACACAAATTATTTATTGGCTAGTCTTGACTTTAATTGTCGGTTTCACTGGAATCAATCAGTTTATAAAAATGCTAATGTCCATCAAACGTAACTTAAATACTGCCCATAGATATACTGACAAACTCGAAATAATTTTTTGCTAAATTATACCACTTAAGTTCTATGTACGTACATATTATATTATAAAATCATAAGAATAATGTATAAATACATAGAATCTAACGTAAAATTACAAAGCGTATGGCATATCTCTCATAATTATATTACAACGTTTACAATTAGATGATAACAACTAAATGTATATCAACAATTTCATTTTGATTTAACTATGTATATGTATGTAGGATACATAATATACTGGGAAAATACCCTGTAACTTGTGCCCCGAATAGAACTACATAAATGACGATTGTCACACGCTTTCAACTCAAGAAATGATAATAATAATAAAACAAAGATTTTTAATACAGTATTTTAGACGCCCAACTACGTTTTCATTTTTCAATCACGTTACCTGGTAATTTTGAACTAAGAGCTCACAATTAGTATACAGTAAGCGAGACAGCAGCTTCAAGGCTGATCCACCGATCGGCAGACACTCTACAGACTAATAAAGATTCATTCATAATCGTGTTGCTAAATCCAGCATGCACGAGATTGTGTAGGCATTACATACTTAAATTGCATTGATTAAAACGTATATATACATACATATAGCACATAATTACACATCTCTGTACTTAAAGATTGTACACCCCCACATTTAATGCACTTTTTATGATTCATTTATGGAGTTTCCTTGAATACATCTTACATCACGCATCTTATCTTAATGTCTATACTGAGGAGCAGCCAGCCTCTAACAGTATTAGCTGTGTATAATGAAACTTAGCGTGCAAAGGGATATCGTAACTTTATCCATTGCGGTAGCATCAACCTGGTACTCAAGCACATTACTTGCTCACTTTTACTTTCTCAGCTAAGAATCTTGCTTGCACTCAAGAAAGTGCTGGAGTGACCCATGACACTATGGAGAGAAAAATTGCTCAAAGTTCCCCAACCGGGGTCCTGTGGCGCAATGGATAACGCGTCTGACTACGGATCAGAAGATTCCAGGTTCGAATCCTGGCAGGATCGCTCATTTTTTTTACTAAAATTCATACGCAGGTTCTGTAATGACAGTACATAAATATATATAGTGATATTTGGTTTTTAAATCTTAACCTGCTAACCATTTTGCATCTAGAAAGATTTTTTTTACGTTTTTGACAAGATTTACCTCCAATTTCGCATACAATTTTTAGAAGGTATGCATATGAACCTATGCATGGCACACAAGAAAGGCCGACTTTTAATTGCTGTTGCCGTAAATACTTGAAGATTTCACCGAAGATGAAGCGATAGAGTGGTAGGGTACGTAAATGGTTTTGTACCTCGGATAAAAAGGTATAAAAAGGAATGCAAATTCCTTTTATAAAAGTAATCCTGAATTCCATGTACTTAGGTTATTTCCGTTAACAAAAAGCTCACGACAACGATATCGTCATGAGAAAAATCGAGCACTTTCGTACTTCAACCTATATTGCAACGGTTCTTGTGCTTGAGTTGAAGTGTAGCATATTTTTGGCAACAAAAATAGGTAAGCAATGTCGTTAGCTACGATGGTATCTGTGAATAGGTATCGTCTCCTCGCGTCATGAAAAACGAATAAAAAACAAAGACGATGATCAAGATTAAAGGTTAGGAAGAACGAAGAAATTATTATACCGCAACCAAGTGTACTGTTCATTTGAACACACTTTTAAAAGCAGGCGACAAAAAAATCTGGCATATATTATGATTGTGCTGCGGGTATATGATTGTTGTTGGTAGTCGTTGATCAGTGATTACTACAGCGGAAAAATGACAAAGAGTGCTGCTCTTAAAATTGCTGTGTGAAAAATAATGGGACGAGACGAAACAATAGGAATATAGCATAGACATTTCTTTTGTTTAATAGTTTGCCAGTTGGTTTCTTGGTTCCTTTGAATGATTTTACCTGGTTTAATGTTCATTATTATATGCCTACCTACAAATTCACGCAAACTAAACGCAAGGGGTTCTGTTTGTTCACGTTGCTCTCGTTAAAAAAATTTCTCGTCTGCATATTTCTTCGAAGAATACATCTACTTTCTGTCACGTTTAGTTTTTTGCTCGCGCGTGGTGAGCATCATCAGCGTTTCAATAAGCTGCAAAACGCGATTTCTTTTGTACAGGTACCAAGTACCCATCCATCCGTATCCATGAGTGAGCCATGAACTTAAACTTTTATAGAATGGCTGCAGGTATAAGTCCCTATCAGTTTGTTATAATTTAAAATTTTTATTGATTATTTTTATTTCCACCCACTGAACGAAACTTTGCAGTACTGAAAAACTACACGGAGGAGACAAGCTAGTGGAATTGCTACTAAAAAATGTGCAAAATATTTCAGTGCTTCTTTTCACTCTATCTCGCTTCCCTTCTCAAATGCATTTTTGCGAACAACTTTGAAATGTTATCGGTGCCGTTGGAGGTGAGGAAACACTTTGAAAGGACAGCGAGACACATTCCCAGCCCGAAAGGTTAGTAAATTAGTAAATACTGTATTGGCATGATTAGTTTTGTTTCCAGAAAAAGAAGTGACCCATTTTGAAGAGGTGTAAGTAGATGTGATTGGAAAGTGATTATATTTGTTATATAGTGCATAGATGTGGTGAAGTGGGTCAGGATATGGTTGTGAATTTTGTGAACACCAACTACCCAACTGACGACATAATAGCAGGAGATTGCAAATTTCGAATGCATATCACCAGTCAACATATATGCCAAGTAAGTTCATTTCATTTATTCCCGATAGTTATGTAGTATCATTGCTAAATCTAAATCCCTGATGTACCGGAATTGTTCGACTCTAATGATTGTTAAAATCAATGCGTTTTAGATTTCATAAAATTCAAAATACGTTTAAAATTTGTAAAAAAAATTGCTACTACGATATGCATACTTTTTTAAAGCCGACACCTATTTTTTGAATCTTTTACTGTACAATCGGTATGAGATTTACATGGTTTTTTTTACAAATTGACCTCAGGTAAGACTTATACACTAAAAGGTGACCCAGAAATAAATGAATAACCGCTACAGAGGAAGCCTCGAAAATTTATTTGTATCCCTTTTGGATAACGTTTTAGCAATGCTTGATTGCAATTGTGAATGTTTGTGACAAATATTAATGAAATTCAGTTGCGTGAAAATTTCATTTTGTGAATTTTCTTTAATTCTGGCATTAGATCAGAGTCGACTTTGTTGACACAGAACTCATGGACCCAGTTCGTGGAGAATGCCTTTCTCAGTTTTTCATAGTACAAGGTGATATATGGCCGACAGGATTGCCTCCATTGTGTGGTATCAACAATGATCAACATTGTATGTTTTTTATAAATTATGTAGTTATTTTTATGAAAAGTGTACTTTAAGTTAAGTAATATATCTAATATTCTGCTGATCTTGTTCAGTTTACCTACATTTGGAGCCTTGGTACAACAATGCATCAGTGGTCGACTTCAATTTGGTCACCGTTGTTCGAGGAAGACCATATCGATTTGGCGTATGGCTTACTCAAATTGACTGCTCTTCATTTAACGTCCTTAAAGGTAAACGTCAAGATTCCAAGAATTGAATAGGATAAAGTATGAATGGAAATTATTTAATACTACTTGTGCAATTTCCTGATAACCATGCAAACTAATTAAATTATATGACACAGCTCCAGAAGGATGTACACAATATTATTTGGCTGAGAATGGCACCATCAAATCTTTTAATTATGAAGGATACCGATATCTTAATTCGCAAAACTATCAAGTATGTATTCGGCCTATCAAAGGGACCTGTGGAATGCAGTATGAGGCTGAAGATGGAGATTTCTCAATGAAAAAAAGCATCACAGCAACCAGAGATATAATGCAGCGGTATTGCATACATACCTGCATATTAATTTAATTTGCCTGTCTGATTAACTAAACACATATAACAAACCCACGAAACAATATATTCCCTAGTAATTAATTATTTTACTAATGCCTCAAATTATTGCTAATGTAGGTCAGGGGTTGGCCCCGCAATTTGTGGTAGTGACTACGTTCTAATACCCGAGGGACGAGAAGGAATAGAGAGCGTTAGGAGACAAAGGCTCCTGTTTAATAGACGCCGGCGCCCCGTGGCCCAGCCTGCCCCTCCACAGCCGGCTAGAAAGAGACCAGAAGTAATTACTTCTGCTGACCGATTTTGCGGGACATACCTTTCCCCTTCTGGAGGAGAAAAACAAAATAGACCAGTATTCGGTAGTTTATGAATTGTCAAACGAAAACATCCTTTGAAGTCTTATATTAGTAAACCTAACATTTCTATCAACACAGCGTCTATAATTATAACATGTAATTGCACTTTATAATTCTAGTTCGTGTGCGATCCAACTTGGCTTTTCTAAGAGTGAAGACGACACCATTACAAGAGGAGAAAGGAGCTATTGAGGCCCTGAATTTAACAGCCGGATTTCGAATTTCGTATAGACAAATTAAGGAGTGTGCTAGCTATGAAGTTGACCTGGCCATACCACATTCAGTTAAAGCGATACTGGACACAGTTGGGTGGACCGCCGATGGCGAAATTTCTAAACGAGAACCTTCTTCAGAAAGTACTGAGGATGTGTTGATGAGTACCGGAAGCAATGGTACAACTGAACCGACTAAAGATATTCCAGAGGATGACACGTTGTGGGATTACCTTGACATGCATACTGAAGACAAAGACCATGAGGAAAAGGATTTATACGATTTTTAATCTGAATAGGTTTAAAATTATCACAAAAAATACCTATTACTTACACTAGCAATAATTTACAACTTTACGACAATGCAAAATGAAATCAAGTTTTTTTATACATACAAATTGTTATAGTGAATGAAGTTGTTCAACCGACAATCATCAACAGTACAATAATTCTTCATTTATTCCTATTACTAGTTTCAATATTCAGAAATCAATCATTTAAATATGTAGTCTATCTGTATACGCATATTTGTTTGCATAGATAGGTTTCAATTTTTAAGTGTCATTCAACATTCAACGCATACAACGTGAAATGGTAAAAGGAGGAACAACAACTAATACAGCTTTGAACTTTTTTTAAAATATCCATATAACATATCATGTTGGTCTGATTGTTTGAAAACAATAACAAAACAAATACAATCGTAATGGTAATTAAAAATACATTTGTAACAATAACAACAACATATAATATTATTAGCTGACTTGGTGAAGAAATCATTAAAATGACATGACAACAATTTTTGAAGGAAAGAACGTTTAAATGCAACTTCTATATACTATATTCCGAAAATTTGAAAGTTGAGGCCAATCTAAACAATGGTTACAGTTTCTCTGTATTTGTAATAGTTATTATTATTTTTATATTAATATATACAATTGTGTTTTTAGACTCGTAACAGTCAGACAGAAAATAAAAACGCTTATTTTAACAGAACTTCCAGCGATTGCCACAATTGTTGCACAAAACAAAAGTGGTCATAGGTTCATCAGAACTTCTGGTTTGTAGTTGATTATACGTACAATCCCGCTTGTTACATTTTCCACATTTCAGCAGGTCGGTCTTGGTACCTTGATTGGTGGCAAGTTGGGCGTCGTTGATAGCTTCTTGAACGAACTTAGTTCTCACAGCCTTGAGCTCATCACTGGCCATCTCTTCTGCAGTCATTCTTGCCAACCGCATGGGACTGATCTCACCAACGACGAAGTTTAGACGGAGATTTGGATTCTTTGTATCCTTCAAATTGGCGACTCTGCTCCGAACGCGGTTTTTGTATTTCATTTCCGTATTATTAAACTCCTTATAAATATGCTCCTCCAACTGCTCAGAGAGAAATTCTGGGTCGTTGGTACCATCCGGGAGATTTCCGTCACCCCGAATAGCGTTCAACAGTAATTCTCGACACTTGAGCCGGACAGCGTCGGTGGTACTTACAGGTGGGAAGGAAGCAATTGATTTTGATGAATTGAACGGAGAAGGAGTCGCCGGCTTCGGTGGTTCTTTCGCTTCAATCTTTGGCTTCTTGGCTGCCGACGACTCGCCATCAGAGTCTCCGTTGGACTTCCTAGTTTCTCCTTTGGCCGAGGACGAATTAGTAGGAGACGCTTTCCCATCACCGTCTGGCAGATACTTTTTCCATTTTTTAATAAGTGACTTAGCCAAGGTGATCACTTCCTTGTCCTCTGACCCTTTTCTCAACTGATTCACAGTCATGCCTATTCTGGTACTGGACAAAATATCCAAATCCATCGGTATATCCCGCAAATTCTTCAACAGATCCAACGCTTGACTCTGATCAGCGTCCGCCGCTGTCATCTTCTCCAGCTGCTTTTGAATATCCGAAACCTTTGCCTGGACACCCATTGTTGTGATGGAATTTTTTTCAGTATCTCCGTTCACTACGGCTTTCTTTCAGGATTCACTGGCTGTACAAGAGGAAAAGAAAAAAATACAACAATCCGTTAAAAAATCTGTCAACTTCCAATGTTAAACCTTATCATTATCACCACCAGACACAACATTATTACTTACTCCAACTTAATTACTCCTCTAAATATCAAAAGTGATATTTTAATAACTGCCAAATATCCGCAATAAACACAAAAAATGCTTACCAAAACCACACCGCTCAGCTCACCGCACTCACACACAATCAATCAGAAAAAGTTGCCCTTTTCACAGCACCTTTCCTCAACGCGCAATCCCGAATCTCCACTGACAATCCCAACTTCCAGCACTAACACGTTATGACAACTGCAACAATAATTACGAACAATTAAGATTAGATTTTTAAAAGTTACACTTTTTTTAAAAAACAAAAATTTAAAACTTTGTTGTTGTTATTTTTTTACACGATCGGTAGGTCGATCGAGTCTCTGTGTGTGTGAATATGAAGCCCGCCTGTGCAATACGGTGCTGCCACCGAACTCTCACTGGAAGAGTCTCTGTACTCCGCTTAGCCCTCACGTACATACATTCCCTATAACAGCCTATTATAAGATACCCATTTTTTCGTCCTATAGGTGCGCTTTAATGAACCCCCCGATCACAAATTTTGCGCCAAAATTACCAAAATTTATTGATACATATTTAAAATAATAACAAATTATTGTTTTAAATTTTTTGGAAATGTTTCATTCAAACAAGCAATTAGCATATTTTGGAGCAAAATTTAGAGTGTGGGAGGTAATAAGGACCCCGGTGTAGTATATCAATCGCCGAAATTGTATAAGGAAGATTCGGCTTCTGCTGGATAGAATACCTACAGCTCTCTGTATTCTGTGCCGAGACATATCCCGCTTTGCAAAGAATTGGTGTCTGATGGTTACTCTGACGTGTCGCAGATGGTGCAACCTCACACTTTGTCCGCTTGTTGTGTGAAAACTTCATTGCTCGGCTTGCTCTCGGCAAACTGTAGCAGTAGCAGCAGCATAGCAGCGCAAGTAAGAAAAACCTCCTCGTAATGCAATATATTGAAAGACAATGGGAATTGAAGTGTGCAGTTGAGTGCCTCAATTCTTGAAAAATCCCATTTAATAAAAAGTTGGTATTCTTTTTGTCATCATTGTTGTCGACTGCGAATATTATTTTTGTGGGTATTCAACAAAATAAGAGCATTTTCGCATTTCAGGCACCTTATTTACGAGTAGAGTATCTTGCTTTTGAAGGATTTAGCAGGACACCTTATCTTGGCCAAGTGAGATTTTTTCAGCTTGCCCCATCCATCCTTTAACTATTCATTAGAATGAATGACAGCGTAGTAACATGTATGTAGTAAGCTAGTCATTTATAAAAGTGACGGCATGATTAAAAATGATTAAAAATTTACAATCAATTGTACATGATTAAACTGCTTGACTGTAATTAGCTAATGCAATTGCCTATTACGCATTTCTTTAAAAATCATGATTATATTATTGAAAAAGTAAGACTTTTCCACATATGTATCTTCCTGTCGTTGCGCATCTTCTTTTATATGGGTATACTTTTGCTATTGTATATCGGAAATAAGTTAAGTTGATCATCTCTAAATATCATGATGATCATCACCGACTGACGGTGATGAGAAGAAGTGAAGCATATTGTTTTAGTGTTTCCTTCGTAATATAGAAATAATTAGGCGTAAATTTTTGGTAGTTAGCTAAACGGCGATGCGCTAATGATGTCAAAGGAGAGAGCGGATGGGATGTTACAAAGTGTTAAGTAAACACACATGCACTTTGAATACTTTAGAGTCATTAGACCCTCGTGAAGTCATTTGCGTGTTATTTTAAACTTGGGTCTGTGGTAGGAACATATTATTGCCAAATGCTCACTACTGTGGTTACTTTATGAGCTCGGTTAAAGAAGATGCATGAAACTTTTACAGATATTATAAAGCAGATTTTACACTACTTGATTTTAAATTACGAGAGTAAAAATATTTGTAATATTTTTTATTTCCCAGATTTTGCCCAACCAGTATTTTGTCAGCTTCATTATGACATGTGACGATCCATTCACCATTGGAATCAAATGATTCGGGACAAATAAATATATAAAGATGATGAATGCATCAATTAAGCAAACGTTTAAATTAGCTCCTTTATGAAATATGTACATATGTCTATTAAGAATTTAGCATGTATTATTGATTGTTAATGTAACGATTAGTAATTAAATATTTTTATAAAGGAAGTTGTTTACTTTAAGAATTCCACTTGCCTTATGACTTTTCATACGATGTTAGGAATGAAAATGAAAAAAAAACATGATGTTACACGAACTGATTGAAAAATTGGCACAATTGAATGCGCATCATCGTGCATTAGAGATTGGTAAGAATTACCCTGTTTAAAGTGTCATAAAAGTGCCATCTCCAAACATTTAATTCACAACAAAAAGTTACTTGGTATGAAGGATATTACATCTCATTATTGTCAGTTTCACTTTCACTGAATTTTTCCTTCTTCCCCAACGCAGTCAACCTTTGTGATAGCTTTTAAAATATTTTGTTATTGATAATCTCCTCAAAGTGTATCCCGTTTAGCTAGTATACTTATTATGTCATTTGTCCAACCAACCGACAGTAATAGCTTTTTACTCTATACTTGTCACCCTCTCTCCTTCTCATTGAAAAGGAAAAGAATCTGCTGCTCCTTTTGTGCTTGTAAATTCTTGCATAAAGGGATAAATATAAAGACAAGGAATAATGGCTAAAGTATGTGTAATGTGTTCATTTAAGTATCAGTGGAGGAGTAGTCGTCGTGGTAGTTACTACTGTGATTATATGCCTTGAGTAATGTGGAGCGAGAGAAAATGTGTGTAGGTGAGTGAGTTTAATAGCGTAGGTAGGACAAACTTGCGTATTTACTACGCGTCTAACCGAACACAGGCCGCAGCGTTATTACAGCAGAAAAATAACCCAGTGAAATGATCTTGTGAGGAAATGATGCGTTAAAAATGTAGAGAGTTATGGTGGTTTTACTCATCAGTTTGTCGGATAATAAGGAGTAGTAGTAGTGCTCACAGGCACAGAAGAGAAGAGAGAGTTTTTAGTGCCTGCTGCTGCTTTTTCCCTCATTTATTCCTTTTCACATTTTTCCTTCCTCTTGATCTCTTCTTTTACACTTATTCTGTTACAACAACACATTGCCAATATCCTGTCACCAAGAAAAGTCAACCCCATTGAATCATTATATTGTCATTATGTACATCATAAAAACGGAAGGCTGAAATGCTGACTCCCATTCGTTTTATCGACATCAAAAGAAATGAAATTCCGTTAGGAACTAATACTTCCATCCTCCACAAAAATCTCTTTTTCTCTGAATGAGAGACGCTGTTGGAATGCTCATGTCATCATTATCAGCAATAACCAACAAACCAACTATTAATGCAAAAATACATATTTATCTCCACTTGAATGTTCATATTACTCTCGTCGATCTCTCTCTCTCTCTCTTTCCCTCTCTGTCTGTGTACGATTTTCGAGCATTTCAACACACTCAGAGACTCTTACTAAAAGACCTTTTTGTCAGTGATTTTGAACCTCAAGTAACTTGAAACATATAACTCGTCGTGAGCATCACTATCATACTTGGTTTCGACACAGCCAATTTTTCTCTAGCATACCATGATGATACTTTTTTTCTAACATATTTACACTTTATTATAGGGGTAATCACAGGAATATTATCAAGAAGACTCCTCAAAGGTAAATACATTTTATACGCGCTTGCCGTATAGAAATGACTGGTTTTTATACCTCTAATGTGCTTGTAATATGTTGTAGTAGAGCTCAATAGAAGCATTATATGGTTAATGATAGTGCTATTCGTTTTTAACGTTTTTCCTGGCAGAAATCATTTGACTCTCTCGTGAAATCATTTCCCAAGTGAGAAAATGGCATTAGTTTCATGTCTTCTTTTACCATATTGCAATCATTAACTAATATATCGTTACTTTGAATGAGTGTAGTTTGTACGTACAAAATTGAACACAGAAATGAGATCCATATAATTACGTTATGGATGAAACTTCATTTTTGCTTTCATACATTAAATTTTGAGGCATATTCTCCTTCTCACTACTACTAGTAGTAGTATGTGTTTACAAGTGGATCACCTTCTGCAGATTACTTTTATATGACTTGACAAGCGATAGCGTGTGAATCGCACTTTTTGACAGCCCATTTTTGGCACTTGTATCCTTTTTAACATCTGCATCTGTTAATTGTGGTAAAGGGAAAGAGCGGCAGTGAAGTTTGGCTCTATATATTTTTTTATAAATATTACAAAATTTACTACCAAGATGCAAGAACGGTTGAATAACGAAGGAGACTTCAAGCCAATGCACAATCAATCCATCTACAATATCTCAGCACTTATCACTTTTTTCTGCGCAATATGCTATTCATTGAACTTTGTTTTATTTTATAGTATTATTTGTCTCCCAAGTATATGCGGAGCGCAGGCATGAAACAGTTTCTTTCAGAAAGTAACCGACTAGTTGATTTTTTAATGCAAAATTGTAAAAAAGAAGGACGCGGACGGTGGTGTTGAACTGCTAAAGTACTCAAATTCACACACAATTCCGGCGGTGGTGGCTACCAAATACAACATAGCGGTACTATAAAACTAGCCAGAATACATTATGCTTTCAATTTGCACAAACTAGAGAATCTTGTCTCATTAGTAGCTCCACTTTGATAATAATCGGATCAACGATGATGTCACATGCATACATCGTATTACGTTCATTGTTTGCCATCCATTACTACGTCAATCACCCAATCCGTCGTCGTAGAGTTAAGTAGGCACGTAATAGCTATCCCCAATTCATGATCACGTTGTCGACAAAGCAAAAAATCATTTATAAATTACCATTATTATTATGACTACTTGTTGCGACTGGTCTGTCTTCGATTGTATAACTTGTGAGGTTATGTTTTGTTCTTCTTGGTAACATGTTATATCGGTTGTCTGGCTGATTCATGGCAAATTATTTTGTAAGATTTAAAACACGAATAACTCAACTTGTATTTAAATGAACAAATCATGTTTCATCAATTTGGAAATGTCACGCTGACTGATGACTGAGCAAAGTCAAGCAGTACGAATTTCTGTGACATATATACCTATTAACATTTTTATTTTTTCCACTTTGTGCCAATAGTTAATTTATGCAATTGAATTTTGCGATGACTTGAGGAACATTTTCACGAATTACACTCAACAATATGTAACTTTTCATTTGACATCAATAGCAGTTTCGTTCATACGATGGGAGGCATGAGTAGCAAGTTGGCTTCAGTTCATTTACTGCATTCCTTTCAGTTTACTTGACCGATTTTTCTGATGACTGATGTTGGTTTCATGATCAAGAACCTAATTAACATTAGGTTTCCCACGGCCCGTATTCATTGGTACAACTGGGCAAATAATCAGATTTAGTTTGCAGATTTATTATCATTTGATGGAATGATGACGCTTAGTACAGATCATTGTAACAATTTGCATCTAGTGTCTTGAAGGCATAATTCGAGTAGATACGCATATAATATGCATTTAGTCATTTTCATGTTTTAGTGTATTGTTACACTGCCAGTATTAATGACATGTGCGTAGTACATAACTAGTTAACATTTTAACTTTTTCATCTGTGATGATTGCAATTTGAGCACGCGTTTTACTCATAATTGTGATTCTTATCAAATGCAATATACATATATTGAAAGGAAGAGAGATGAATGCTGAGGCGGAGGCTTTTTGGGCGCACTGGGTTGTCTGTATACATTATTCATTCATGTTAGTCGATGATATTTTCTATGGAAGGTTGATTCTCTGACTCTTGTGATGATGAAGCACATCACAGGCTCCGAATGCTGTTGCTCGTGCAAGTATGCGTCATTCCATAAGGTTTACACAGTCCGTTGTTGTAAATGTGGCTGTGTTTTTTAGATCATTGATGTTTATGAGGGAACAAAGAAAAGCCTTTTGTTTGCTACACGCCACCAGCATCATTGTCTGGGGCAAGGGTGTTTTATTATGAATAGACAGATAAATCACGGTGGTGGTGCTATATGATTGATCGAGGGGTGTAATAAAGACACATTATTATTATTATATCAAAGCAAGGACTGTTGGACAAGTTGCTATGTTATTACTTTATTATTATTCATTATTGCTACAATATTAGCTGAACAATTTCGATATTTTTTGTGCAATTCTTCAGAACTGTTATTTTTGGCAATTGTTGTTCCTCATAATTTAAGCAAACTGAATTTAGTGGATGATAATAATAATAATAATACACCGTTTATTTAACCGGTGGACAACAATATTTTTAGTTTTGACAATTACTATATAATTATGCTTATGTAGATACAGTTCCATCTCTGATGACTTGATGTGTGAATCACAGAGATAAGGGAAAATAGAGTGGCAAGTTAATAGCTAGAGTTGCATTGAATTGTAGGAAGCTGTTTGTTTGCTGTTATAAATGTAGTTAATCATGGATAAAACCCCTTTTTTCATGGGGGTTCATCCGTTAAGGAAGCTTTCATTTATTTGGATTACATTCATAGGGATCTATTTCCCGGATCCAGTCTTGGAGCCTATAGTGAAACCACAAGCAGCTTTTCAAAGCCGCGACAACTGTCACTCAGCCAGTTAGTCAGCAGGGAACATTCAACGTAGATAAACATTTATTTTTTGTTGTTGCTTTTTACTTCATTTCGGCCACATTGAAAGTGAAATATGACGAAGAATGACGACGCAGTATATATAGTGAACTGTTTTGAAACAGAATGTGGAATGGAGATCATCTCCTCGTGTGTAACTTTTTGCCTAATGAACACAGTACGCTTTATGATTATGTGAATTTTATTGTTCATTTTCAGGAATTACATACTCATATAGCTTTTCATTATTTAAAGGTAAACAGTTACAATATAGAATTAGGGAAAGTATAAAACATAAATGGAGTTAGTTATTAATATTTTCTGCTTTTAACACAATTTCTCTTTTTATCTCAATTTTCTTTCATCATCCATAAACTGGCAAAAGTTTTCGTAATTCCTGCTCCATAAATAGCCCAATAGTAAAAAGGTTATCTTTCACTCTGGTAGTAGTACATGCCATACTTGGATTTAATTTGTTTGCCTAGCCATTGTCTCTATGCATGTTTTATAAAATGTAAGTAGGTAGGCTGATATACAATATTATGTATTGTTTCCGCATTATGATTACTACTATTATGATTGCCAGCACATAGTGTTTGATTTGATTTTCTTCTCTGTGTGTGTGGAAAGTGAACGTAAACCGATGAAACTTGTTCCTAACAAGGTAGTCATAACATAATAATCAGGATTCTTTACATATGCTCCATCAAGCTATAATAATAATGGCGTTATTTACTCGAAATAAATGGAAGAGAAATGTAGGAGTGAGTGAAAAGAGAGATTATTTAGTTTTCATTACACACACAAATTCCAAGTGAGCAGTTTTCCTAATCGTTTCATGAGCCAGTCGGTCTCGCCCATTGTATACATAATGCATAAAATATGTATATCACATCATCACAGAGCCATCGTCGTCCTCGCTCCCAGCAAAAGGCATTACTGAACAACTCCACTCCACTTGGTTGAGCAATCTAGCAAAAAGAGAAGAGAAAGGCAGAGAGAGAAAATAATAAAGTAACAGTGGCAGCAGAAGCAGCAGCAGCAGAGTTGTAAAGAAAGTTTCTCTTTTGCCGTCGTCCTCGTCGGGTAACACAATAGAAATGACTACACAAACTCGCTCTCTCTCTCTCTCCAGCAATATATTAGCTCCACTCCAGTGGTATGATTCTGTCGGGGAGGAGTTGTAATAGAAGAGTTCATATTTGCTCACATTATAATAGAACAGTAATTTCCTAGTCGTCGTCATATAATCAAATTGCAAATTAAGCTATTATTCCAACTTAATTATGGCAGCACTCTGATAAGCACTAAAGCTTTTATGGAGTGAATGCATGGTTTGGTTAGTAGTTCTTATATGAAATGCTCATTTTGGAAGATAGTAGTGCTCGCTTATTGGATGTAGAACTGAAGCAGTAGTCTGTGTGTGCGTGTGTATATATGCTTCTATTCTCCCATACACTTTTTCTTACATTTTACCATACCACATCAGTAGGTTTACATTATTATTACATTTTAGTCTGCTCAACACCCTGAAAACTTGAGTGAGTCAACACACAACTTTTTTTAGTGAATAATAATAATAGGAGCAACTGAAACTGTTACTTGCTCATTCTCTCTCCCTGGAAGTCGTAAGTGTGCGGAGGAAATGAGAGTTCTTCCCTGCTTGCTTCTGCTGCTTTCATAATAGTAATATGACTCTTTTTAGCCCTGTTTATTATTATTATGATATATATCGGTTGCCTTTTATGTGCATCTCGCACAAGATTAAAATGGAGATGTGCTCTTTATGGTAGATGTACGCGTAGTTTACGGGAGGTTTTGCTCGTTTCCAGCGCTTCTCTCCTCGTTCGTTCCTCTTGTATTCTCGGGCATAATTTGAAATTTTCTTCTTTTCTGAGTGTGATTCGGCAAATCTCTAGATATTCTCGGGAAATTATGCATATAGCCATAAACAATACCCCTTTTGTGTGAAACTCGACGAAATAACCTGAAACCATTTTACAACAGCGCAATTTCCCAAAGATCTAAAGTGAGAGAATTGTGTTTTAATCTCACGTGTTTTGTACAAGTTAAACGGAGCCTTGTGAGTAGGTGAATATGAAATAATATTACGCGTATACCTACGTAAACGTTCTAAATTTCTTCCTAAATTAAAGAATCTCACGTTCCCCCTACACTCGTTATTAGATGAAATTGTACCTATCTACTTTTACACAAACTATCGTGTTTCTTTTTACTATTAGAAAAGACGAAATAAAAAGTAATAACGAGAGTAGAGTATTTGCTGCCGTACTAATTTTTCACGTACATCATGGCACTGCACCTTTCCTGTCTTTAAATTCATTCATTTTTCCCAGCTCAGGGTTATATGAACACGTATAGTAGTAGTTTGTTATTCACCGAATTTATCTATAGTAAACTATTTTGGTGCCTGAGAAAAAGAAAATCGTGCTGAAGATCCGCTAATGAGTTTTAAGAGCTGTGACATCGATCACATTTCAATAAACAATGTTTTTTAATGAGTTGACACCGTTTTCGTGAAGAGGAACTTGATGGAATGTGAAAATGGGAGTATAGTTGGAGAAACGTGAAACAAATGAACTCATTTAGGAAAGCCTACATCACTACTGCAGAAGCATCAAACAAAGTAACAACTCGACAGAAAGGTACACATGTTTAGAAGAGGAACGAGCTCTAAAATAATAGAACGTCAGAGAAGCGAGCATACCAACGTAACAGGAGAAAAAAAGAGAGTGAGAAAGAGGAAAAAATGGTCTAATTGCTTTCGTGTCAAATGATTTCCCGGCCCATGTGAAAGCTGAGATGCCCAACTGAAAATATTTTGGTTGGAGCAAAAGACATCATTAGCGTTTGACATATTTCACATAAATAAATATTATGTGTGTACGAAATAGGTACGTGTGCAGGCAGAAGAGAAAAAAATTTGAGCTGGTGTGAGCCGCATGTAAATTTAAGCCCATGCACTGTACATATACATATTATACTTTTCTTGATTGTCTATTTGATGGTTATTATGTTATAAATAGTGTGATGTGATGGTGACGATGATGATCCTGTGGTGGTGAAATGCGCCCTTTTCCTTATTGCATACAAATGTTCTTCTCAAGTAGGCATTTCATCCTCTCAAGTAAGTATGTACATGAAATATGACACAATGCAACGATGGCATGTTTTCTTTGCAAAGAAAAGCTTTGTAATTCAGCTATGACAGAAACACTCCTCTTTTGTCCGGCCATGAAAAGGTTATTATTCTGTTTACACACAACATTATCAAGAGTGTAACAAAAAAATCACTTTGGAAAAGAGAAAAGAGCGTATCCGTGCCACTACCACCACAAATTCCGTAATTTAAAAGCTCAAAGAATTTTTATTTTTAAATTGTTGACTAAAAGCCGCTTCCAAACATTCTCTCTTGTAATTTTGTTGGTTTGTAAAATTGATTGTTCCAAATATAGCAAATGAGTGATTGCCAATTTGCAGTTGGATTCTTTCGAGGCGACAGGATTTACAGTTGGATGGATTGAGTGGTACACATTACTTGCTCGTAGAAATACCTTGAAACATTTCATTGTTCTCCTCAGCTATCTTTTCGCAACACATAAAATGTGAAAATGCTTTATTAATTGTACGTAAAAAGGAGCAATGTGTGTACACCATACTATAAATACTTAATTATACCCGAAATTTAGGTGACTATAAGAGACTCATTTCATTAGATTGAGCAAACCTTTTTCAGCTCTCATAGTCATTTGAAATTTGAAAGTATCAAATTGTTCAAAGATTCATTACTCTTTTTACCAAGTGCACAATGTTGGTGTGTGCATGAGAGCATGAGAATGGCAGAGAGAGGACTGTTACAAAGTAAAGCAAAGTGAATTATATGATTGCACGCTATGTACTATGCACCCAGTAAAGTCGTCCTTCTATCTCACACAAACTGCCTCTGAGAGATGCACTACCACCAACTTAAATATTTTGTATACACAACAGCATCATCAGAGCCGCTCTCCAAGAAAAAGTAGAAGAGGCATGTTGTGATTTAAGCACTGAACCTGATCTGAGTTCAAGTGATAAATGTGCTGGGTTACGGTAAAGCAAATGGAATGCTTCCCTTGAAAAAACTTTGGGGTAACGCTGTTAATTGGGCTTACAAAACGTAAAGAAAGCACCATCAAGACGAAGGAGAAGCAGCGCCCACTGAAAAAAGGAAAATTTAAGTAATACGTATAATATTGCACCATAACTACGCGCACCAGTTTCGCCAGAGAATCTATAATGATAAGAAAGATAAAAATATGCAATGCACAGTTGCACACTCTTCGAATTAAGAGCTAGAACAAGAATTTTGGCTAGTGTAGGGTGGATGGAATGTCATACATGTACTTATACTACCATACTCTAGAGTAGCAAAAGCGACACTTTTTCTTGAGATTACGCCATTTGAGTGGAACCAGTAGTTACGTTGTCGTTAAATATTGTCATGAAGGTTATACAGTAAAAGTGCTTTGCTTTCCATTCTGTAGTATCTGTAGCAATAATATTATGCACAATATAAATAGGTAGTAACAGTAATGCTGTCACGGATGGAGATGCTTATTGGTGCAACTACTGCAGTTCTCTACAGATTATACCTAAATATCTATTATCCGCTATAGCTACAGAGAATATTATACCAATTACTGGTAGGAAGCCCATTAACGCCAAAACAACCATCCATTCTCACACAGACACACAACCCAGATGAGTCTTTATTCACTTGCGCCGAGTATCCTTTCCTTTACCTACCATTTATCTTCACTACTCTTCCCTTCTCCACTAACAATAGTACAATGTTTACACAACCGTTTGTCCCACAGCTTCACATGTGTTGTTTCACCCTTTGACCTCCAACGTCATTCTTTTTACTCCTCAAATGTCTTCATAATACTGACATTTCTCTCGTTAGCTCATTTACTTTACAGATAGCTGAGCTAATTTTAACAAAACGCTTTTCCCGTTTCAATTATTGTATTGCGGGAAAAGATCTCCTGTTCACTTTGTCTCATTACTACAGCGTTAATGAAAGGCACAAGAGGAAAGTAGACAAAGTGGAAAAAATGGTCGTAGTGGTGATGATTATCCGTCTATTTGAAAAATCAATTGTTAATCGTTTACACAAAAGCAGAGTTATTTGTTAATTTTCTTCAGGACAGATCGCATTAGAAGTCAATATGTTCAAATGTCACCCAAATGTCTAATTAAAAGTGATTGTATTTACATGCATTTTTCCTTCTTTCATCATTTTCATACAACACTTTAAAATGAACTGTGCAAAGTTTTAAATTCTCGAAAAAATATATACAAACAGTGTATTCTAGAGAACACCGTGAGCTAATGCTAAACATTCTTGGGGGCAAACATTATCAGCAATAACACCCATTCATTGATCTCCACCCTGCAATTTAGAAGACTGATTACATGAATTTGGTAAAAGCGTCTTTTATTTTTGGTAGTAATGATACGAACCGAAAGAGTTAAGTAATCTGCGTAGTATATAGACAAAGTAAAGCTGACGATAGGAACTTTTTCCAAGCTTGTGTGGATGACCAAACCTTGTTTTATTTTATAATGCCAATGATCCAATCCGAGACCTATTAAAACGCATTCACCTTTTTATATCGGCACAAGAAGAAGAACAGAGAGCATGTATGTATTCTTGAAGATGTTTTCGAAGGAAACATGCGAGTGCAATAAAGAGTAACAAACTAGTAATAGATTTCCCACACATTCCTCCTTCCATCCCACACACATTGAATGTGTTGACAAGATTTGTTTTAATATGCTAATATGTGATAGTAATAAACCCAGCAAGCTAACATGTAGCAAAGTGGCGGAGCTGCGCCACTGATAGCAAAAATAATCAACTGACTACTACCAATGATAACGAGAAGGGTGTAAACCCTGAGAAGCAACTACCGAAAGCGGGATTTCTTTTAAATTACGTAATTTTTATTTAAATTACGTAATTTTTATTTAAATTACGTAATTTTTATTTAAATTACGTAATTTTTATTTAAATTACGTAATTTTTATTTAAATTACGTAATTTTTATTTAAATTACGTAATTTTTATTTAAATTACGTAATTTTTATTTAAATTACGTAATTTTTATTTAAATTACGTAATTTTTATTTAAATTACGTAATTTTTATTTAAATTATGTAATTGTTATTTAAATTACCTAATTTTTATTCAAATTACATAATTTTTTATTTAAATTACGCAAGTTTCAGCTCGTTGGCACACTCTATATAAATTTGACCTTTGACACGGGCCAAACAATGTCAAGGGGTCACGCGACCGTGCTCATCGAATTCCCCATCATCGAAAGGAGAGCATAAATTGTTTAATCATTTGAAATCGCCGTAACCGTTAAACCATAACCGTCAGCTTCAAAATGACCTTAGATCTACGTGTTATGTTCATAGACGATTCGAATGATATGTCACTTGCCATATGTGACGTTTGAAAATTTCGAAGTCGTAACGGTTTCTAACGGTAGCCGTTGGCCGTTATGGCTATAAAGCTTCTCCCATAAAGCGGTTGTGATGAGAAGCCGTTTGCCGAAAAAAGAAATGGAAAATTCCAAACCATATGAACAGGAGAGGATAAAGTGTAAAATCATTTGAAATCGCCGTAACCGTTAAACAGTAACCGTCAACGCCGAAATGACCTTAGATCTACGTGTTATGATTATAGACGATTCGAATGATATGTCACTTGCCATATGTTATCATTTTAAAAAATTGACCTCATAACGGTTTCTAACGGTTACCGTTGACCTACGTATTTCAAAATCGCGCTGGACCCTTCTCATGTGACCAGTTATCCATTGCGGCAGAAGTGGAAAATTCCAAACCACTTAAGCAGGAGAGTGTAAATTATTTGAAATCGCTGTAACCGTTAAACCGTAACCGTCAACCCCGAAATGACCTCATAACTGTGTGTTATGGTCATAGACGAGTCGAATGATATGCCACATGCCGTATGTGACATTTGAAAATTTCGAAATCGTAACGGTTTCAAACGGTTGCCGTTGACCGTTATCGCTGTCACGCTTGTCACATAAAGCTCTTGTGAAAAGAAGTCATTTGTTGAAAACAGAAGTGGAAAATTCCAAGCCACTTAAGCAGGATAGCATGAAGTGTAAAATTATTTGAAATCGCTGTAACCGTTAAACAGTAACCGTCAACCCCGAAATGACCTCATATCTATGTGTTATGGTCATAGACGAGTCGAATGATATGCTACTTGCCATATGTTAGCCTTTAAAAAATTGACCTCGTAACGGTTTCTAACGGTTACAGTTGACCTACGTATTTCAAAATCACGCTGGACCCTTCTGAGGTGACCAGCTATTGATTGCCGAAAACAGATTTCAAAAAAGTCAAACCGTTTTTGAGTTAGAGCGCGCACAGACAGACGGACAGACAGACAGACGGACGGACATCTCGATCTTATAAAGTGGCTCCGCCACTTAATAAACTGCTATTTTATCACATGGTTTATTTTACACAGAAAAAAATTACCATCATCGCCGTTGTGTTCGTTCTTGAAAGATAATTACCATCCCTGCATCTTTAATGGATGCATGAAAGTGAGTGGTCGTAATTTACATTGAATTCAGCAGGAGTTCTACTACAAGCTACACACACAGTCATAGTGTAATCATAGGAGAGAGAGATGGTTAAAAAATAAAATAAAAACAACGTATTTATTTATGCATTTTGGATATGCCCGAGACCAGGGCAAAATAATTATGTAATTTCATTGTTTTCAAGGTAAAAAAGGTAAGTTACGCTACACAGCGCCACGAGAATGACTTTTAAAGCCTTCCTGAAACGTTTTTTATAAATATCAAGCCGACTAAAGTAAAAATACTCTACCATGCCATAGAATGGAATGATAATGAAGGCAAATCGAAACTCCCAGCCATGTTTATGACCTGGTCGGTATTATATACCATTCAAAATGCGCACGAATAAATTAATAGCTATTTGTAATTTTTGTGGCGAAAAACCGTTTCACATCATCATGACGGTCATCATCAAGTCGTCTTGTCATGGGGATGTTATAGGTTGATTGTAAATAGCAGCATTCTTCAAACAATATGTAGCCCAAAGAGTTATATGATGACGATGATCAAACACATTCAAACATGCATGCAAGGGAAATTAGCTGATTGTTACTAACCCCAACACAATCAAAGTGATACTCTGGCTGTGAGTGAACTTTTAGCACACGGGTTCATGCTTGCATAGATAATATACTTTTCTAATAATCATGTAGTTTGTGTGTAATCAAAACTTATTGACGATCTTTATGCATACTTGTCTTCCAGTTTACAAGGATAATATTGCACCGGACTTTCATATGGTTTTGGTATGAATGAGTGAATAAATGTCACAACACAAGTAAAGGTAGGATTGAGGATGATTGCACATGAGGAGAAAAGAGAGAAAAACAAATGAGGGCTAAGATTTTCTCTCTCTCTCCCATCATGTGTTGGGCTTGATGCACATAAGTTATCAGATACCTTAATTACTATCCATGCAAGCGTTTGCGGACATGTGTTGTACACGTAACAGGTATACAAATAATGATAATTCCTGGTGTGTATTTAATCAAGTAATAATAATACATTTTTTGTAATAATAATTTTATCAAGATTACATGGCTGGTCGACGAGCACAACTAGTTTTTTTTACAATTATCAATTAAGATTGTCTCAGATACTTTACATAGATTATCATATACGAGCCAGCCCATTTTTCATGAAATTGAGATTTACGAATTATAATGCGAACAAATGTATGCAATTAACAAATCAAGATGTATAATGTTACATGCAAACGTTTGGAATAATTATAACCCTTGAACATAGCAACATGCTACATCATTTCCCAAAGAAAGCAGTGTGCATACATTTAAGAGTATTTTATGTGTGAAGTAAACTTACAATTTGCCTCTCACACTTTATTACTGGCATACACATTCTTTCATGTCAAAACATCATTTAAGCTACAACTTGCTATAATAGTTTTGGCAAAAAAAATTTGCTAACGTACTCGTACATCGTAAGAGACTAAAAAAATTTATGTCACTTAATATAGGTATAAATACTAAACATGTATAAATGATACTTAACGTGTATAAAATACTCAACACCTGGTCCATGAAAAATGCGCAGAAATGTGAAAAAAACTGAACAATTTTTCTTTACTTTGTCTTCACAATGAAAAGTTGTATTTCGTGTGAGTAACATTTACATTTGTTCCACAAAAAAAAGAAACCCCAGCAATTCATTTTTTAAAACATTTAATAATGAAGTTATGAGCGGGTAAAATGAGAAAAAAAGGATGCACGTAAAGACGTAGGAAATGTGTTGACAAGTTGACTGAAAGAAAGAGAAATGAGCAATATATTTGAGTCTCACACACAACTTGTTCGCTCTCTCTCAGTTTTTCTTCCTCGTTGTTCTCCTCACCACCACATTATAAGGACGGCACAACAGTTTATTCAGAAACAACATTAAGCACTTATTTTAGCTCACCGACACACAAAAAAATGCTTCTCCGTTACTTCGTTTTTTTTCTTTTCTCTACCGTTGGCGTCGTGTGCACATTATTCATATCACCGGCCTCCCATCATTTTTAAACCAACCTTGCGTAATGTACCACCATTTTTCCTGACTTTTCTTCATTTCTCATGTCTCAAGTGAGTCCCCGACACATATTACCTTAATTTAGAATGTCGCACTTTCATTCTTAGCAAGTTACCAGGAACCAGCTACTGCGACTGATGATTAATGTCAACTCTAATGCTATTTATTGTACTTTATTGTCGTATTCTTCTCTAGGAGCTAAATAAAAATGCCGCAGTTTTTATTACATTTGTTGGACGCTTGCTATATTCTTGAGTTGATAAAATAGTTAGTGCCTAATTAACTTACTAAATTGTAAATTTCCGGCTTCATATCTTCAAATCAATGAACTGGTGTGGTGGTGTTTGCATGAACCTGTGCAAGTTAATACTTGAAACTTAATTAAATGACGATTAGCATTGTACTGATAAAAATCCATGCCTTGGTGGACCGTATGCACATATATAAATGTAACAATTTTTATAAGCTGAATACAATGCAACTTTTTTATGAAAATGATATTTTCTCTTCCCGGACATGCCGATGCCAATGCAGTTGTATTTGTATTGCTATATGCATATATATCGAGACCATTACACATTACAGCAAATAAAAAAAATTCCGTCCATTCAGTCTGTAAATATAACAGAAAGATTAGCTTTCATCATTTCATTTGGCGTAAAATCATCTCTTGATGTCAGCAGGGAGTCAACAATTTTTATCTTCAAAACTGGACAAACTCCTTTATCATCATGAGGGAGTCACTTCACCACCACACAGTCCATGTGGCCAGGACGATACACCTGAGAAGAACACGCATACCTACTTGGGAAGGTATATTATGATCTCCCTCTTCTCTCCAAAAAGTAAAAATTGCCGACGTCAACTTTCCTCTTTTTCTACTTAATAGTGTTGCGTATCATACCTCTTAACTGTATCTATCTATCTCTCTTGCAAACATACATCATATTATTACTTGCAATGTATCTATATTGGTGGCTTACTACTCAGAGAGCTTATTACCAGTGCCAGATGAACTTAAATACGGTAATATTCTTTTGAGAAGCTGTGTTCCTATCTCCCGGAGGTCTTGTAATATTATTATTATTAATTCATAAAAAAGACGATTAGAGTTTTGTAGTAATACCTTTTTTAAAACCTGGTCTCCAACAAAACACTGATAAGCTGCCAGAGTCGCATTCTGATTCTGTACTCTTCAGCATGCACAGCAGCGTGGTCAATGAAAACTCTGCTATTCAGTTTACAAATAAATTCTTCTTCTTCTCCTCTGTGTACCTTGTTGTTGGCTCATTATATTGTTATTATTATTAGCCTAAGGAGTTATCATGTCAGTTACAACATGTCATACAAGTTGTACTTGTGACGACTGACTTGTTGAGTGCTAATAGCAAAGGTTGGTGAGATACCCAATAAAATAAAGACGGATTTTTAGACAACAAATCTCCTTTCCCTACTTGTCCTGTCCTGTCTCTCTCATTTTCTCCGTCATCATCATCATCATCATCGTGATTGCCTTGATGCAATTGTACTTAATTTGAGCTGCAAGTTTCAATCATTCAACTTTTATAGGACTCTCTTCACGATTACAAAATAATAATGATGTAATTTTCAGTTAATTTTTTTATTCACATTTTTTGGCTTTGCAGCTCATTACATTGACTCTTAAAGGGGAATGTTTTTGTAACCTACGTACACGTCATGTTTGAAATTTACTCAAAATTTTAATGTATTAATCAAGTAATACCCTCTTCTTCCTTTTTTCTTTATCTTTTTCTGCTGGAGACCAACAAGCCTCGAGGTTGAAGCTGACACACAGCCAGCACCAAAAACGAACATACTTGCTATGCGCTCTCATGGTGCATCAAACAAAAGTCTCCTGTTCAAACGTACTTCTTTTAAATAGAGCAATTACAATCGTAAATGAGCCGAATAGAAAAGGTCAAGTTTAAAAAGGATATCCCATGTTGTTATGTTCAACATTAATTTGACTGACTTTTTGACTTAATACGATATTCCTTGCACCTTGCCCACAAAACTGGCGAAGAAAAAAATTCAACAATCATCATCGTCCTCATCGGCATGTCATACTGAAAACATGAGCCACACAACATCATCATCGTCATCAGCATCAAAAAAATGCATAAAAGACGAAAAATATTATATGTACTATAATGTGAGGACGAGGAAAACAGCAGAGCCAGCTTGCCTTTTCACGAGATGAATTTTTAAAGTCTAATTGCTCAAAGGTTAATTGCAAAGGGGCTGGCTCAACAACGTGTCGTTCGTTACGTATTCCCCCGGTACTCGTGAATGTTTAGATTCATGCTGATGATGATAGTATATCATGTGAAATTAGGAGAAATGTATTTCTCTAAATGCTCATCTTACACTTTGTTATGATGCGCCACTCCTCTTTTCCCTTCCTTCTTGCAATAAGAGGTTGGAGGTCATCTTTAAGCACAGAAATCCACATGAGGAAACTTTTTTTAAAGGATAGCGATAATGTACTGCAAATGAGAACTGCAAGGAAAGCAATATTACATGTTGACTCTTATCCTGTGGAAAATTATAATGCAGTGCTGGTATCAAAACTCTCGTAATAATAATATGATTTGTAGTTTAGGACTGTGTGCAACAACTAGTACAACACTAATGACCACAAAGATAATAATGATGACGACTATTACGCGTCACAGAAAAGAAATCATGCATACAGTTTTATTTTATCTAAAATGAGTGCGTATATTTCTTCATGCCAGGCAGAATTTTATATGGTAGTAATAATGCGGTAATTCATCAGCAGTGTATGGATAACTTGTCAAGTGACCCATGGAAAACAATATACATATGTAAAAAGAACCCAGTCAATTGGCGAAATGGATTTGAACTAAATAGATCCTTGAAAGCTCCTGTCAGTCAAATAATAATGCACTCTGTGAAATTTCATTCTGCCGTAACAGCTAATATGATGTCGAGAAATTCAGTATTTAGACTCTAAATTTTAGAGTAGCAGTTGACATTCAGTAAATGGACAGACAGACAGACGAAAGATGGGCTTGTATAAGCTATAGCTCAGCCCTTCGCTACATACATACGAGAAAAGGGACGACCTCATGAGAGAAGAAACTTTGGAGAAACGACAATTACTGATGTTCTTCATTCTTTGGCTCTTAATATGTTAATATTATATGACTAAAATGATGGTTATGTGACATAAAGAAATAAATTACTGATAGTACTAATTTATTTGAACAGATGTAATATTTTTTAAATTACTAAATTTTGATTGGTGCGCTATTATGAATGAATAATAGTTATACCAAGTAAAATAAAACGCTGATGTTTCGTCGATCGATTTGGTTCGCCGGCAATAAATGCATTTGACACTGTGAACCCATGCTTAATTGCCCGTTGTTATCGTATAAATTAATTTCTTGAGTACTTTACAGTTTTCAGAGTTACATACATACCTACTTAAGAGTGCAGATAAATTAAGGTTTTTTCTGGAGTAATTGATTGAGGGAATTGATTAGCGCATAAAAAAGATAAGGAAACGATTACCAAAGAAGTTGCATAAAGGAGTATTCGTCACTTTACACTTTTAAATATTTACACATGTTTTTCTTTTCCATCGTGGCATTCTCTCCAATTACTGGTTTGCTCATGATTTACAAAATAATTTCAGTTCTCAGTTCTTACTCCAACATATGCCCTATGTCATTGTTATATTGATTGTCGAGAAAGGGGTCCGGTCTGCCTATAAAATGTTGGTGGGATGGGATTAAGGGAAAACAGATTAAATAGCCCATTCGTCAACAGGGAAAATTATACATGTGCCTTGAAGATTTTGATTTATTGCTTCGTACAAAATCATCCCATTCGTTTTTATCAGCTTCACTACACAATAAAAAAGTGAACAATCAATGCCCTTTTGTTTGTCTGTGTGTGCAAGTGTGCGAGTCGTCTGCTCACCCGATAACGCAGTACACGCACATCCTCATCATCATCATTCCCTTTTCAAAATCGTGTGATCGTAGGGGAAATCTAATTTTATATTACACCACCACCATGCATCATCATCCTATCATATATTTACATATTGCAAAGGCTAAGCGGCATGGTGATGGGAGCAGCATCCGTGAAGTCCACAGGGTGCATTATTATTTACACAGGATTAGAGCTTGAATCTCAATTATTGTTTGAACAAGAGGATGCGACGGCGAATGCTTTTTAAAACCAGAGAAATTTCAGCTCACTTTTAATAAGAATAACCAAATAACTTTATATACTCTCACCTTAGTTATGAAAGAGAAGAGTTTGTTTCAAATAACGAATGCAACTTTTATATGCAAGCAAACCCATTAATTGATGTGCTGCTGATGTTCATTCTGTAGGCACTTTGGCAATCATGCACCAATTCATTTGGAAAAGAGAGAAAAAATGGAAGAGAATTTCTGAATACGAAATGTATACCTATTCCTCGCAGTCGAGTCTGTCTGCATAACAAGCGTGTGTGCACAATTTGAAATTATCTGAAAAATACATCTCCAGCGTGTATTATTGCACCGTTATTGACTCAGTGACGAATAAAATAGGAGAGAAAAGAAGAAAATACGACGATGATGTGAAGAAGAAAAATATGGGATGATGGTGTTCATAATATGACATTAGGGATGATGATGATGTGAAAAGAAAAGAATGGAAAAGATGAAAAAAATGCTACTTCAGAGAGAATAGGAGAAGAAAAAGTGTATTTTCTACATGCCACTGTGTGGTAGTGGTAGGTTTAGTACTGTAGCATCAGTCGTAGTAGTACATAAAAGAAAGTAATAATGTTGCGACCCTCCGAAAAATTAAATGATTAGAATCAATAAATTGGCAGTCTTTTGTCCCTATAGAACATTCAATGAAGCAAACATTGCTGATAATAATGGCGTTGGTGAATGAGAGAAAGGAATGAATGAGGAAAGAAAGCCTATAATAATATTGATGATGACAAGGACGACAATGTGACTGCTCAGCTGCTGAGTGAGGAAACGAAAGAAGGAAGAAAGAACGCCAAGTGCGAAGGAAAATGGAGAGAGAGGGAAAAAAAGATGACAGTGAAAAAAGCAGACGAAAAATAGAACAGAAGAGATAGTAAAGAGGATGGATGTAATAATAATAATGCTGCAACATGGAAGAGTTCAATTTCACTCTTCTTTTGCTTTTTTCTCTCTGCTCTGCTCTGTGTAAGAAATGTATCTAAAAAAGTATCTCAAATGCCAAAGCCAAACTATACTCCCACTATTGCTTTTCCCATCACCACCGACACCGACAACAGACCAAGACAGTAAAAGCAGTAGCGTCAGTGGAGACACTCCAATAAGAAATGCATATCTTCCGCCTCGTTGGGAAAACCCATTCCAGGTACATACATCAGAGAGATGAGTCCGTTGCTGAGGCTGCTTTTTGTTATACGGCTTGTGCGGAAAAGACACTAGATTCCCAGACAACTCTGCTTTATAGCGTGATATCTCTAAATAAGTGGTGGCAAATCGTGTTCTGAAAAGCTTAAATTTTTTCTTTACAACAGAACAATTTTCTAGTTTGTCAAATTTGTACTGTTCACCGTCAATTGTTGCTTATTGGCATGATCTCGCCAAAATGCTGTCTGCACGACGATCATTAAATGGCGGAAAATAATCATTTTCATTGTTTAATTTATAATTTTGTGCAAATCTATAAGTAATGCGTTTGGTTCATATAAGATTTTTATTTTTATTAGAATGAAATATGAGTTTGTTTTCATTGTAAATATTGTGTTGAGTCAGGCTTTCATAATAAAACCGTATGCATAAAAATATATATCAAATATTGCAAGTCAAGTGAAGACACGGATATAAGGATTTGGGTAGTTGGCTATATGGAATGCAACTTGATACAAGAACGGATGCGTGTCTTGCAGGAGACTCTACTGACGCATCTGATGATGATAGAGGTATAAAGAGAGATTCATTCGGTTGAACATATTTCTTGCAAAGATCACGATTCCAAAGACGTCCCCTTTACTCAATTTTTCATCGTTTTTCCCTTCTTCTCCTTTTTGAATTATCATTGAATGCCCGCTGTTATCTCTAAGGTGGGCCTGTCAACAGGACCTGGGCATTTATGAACATGTTGTTTGAGCTGGAAGTTCACTTGACCTCTCACACCCTTTGTGCCAGAGTTATACACATATGAAGCTAAAAATCCCTTGAGAAACTTGACTTCTCTCAAGAATAAGAATATTATTATTATTTTCAGAAAAACGTGAAGATTTAAATTAGATTCGGAGAGAAGAACGAATGAGCCATGCAAATTTTCATCATTTATCCCTGCTGGCGCTCACTTCACCGGTGGCATTGTCAATTCCACTAGACCTCAATGAAGTCATTCAATCAGAAATCAACAATCACGTCTGGCTTTGAACTTTTTATAAGGAAAACCATTACGTAGCCATGTATCTATCTACCTCTCAACAACAATAGTAATAATAATAATATCGAGTATAAAAAAAGCTTAAATGCGTTGGTATTGTTGTTGGTACCTACAGTGGAGACATGAAATAAAAACAAGGCACACGGCATGGCGACGATGTTTGTTACAGATAGTCAAAGTAAAAGGAAAATGTAACGACAAGCTGTCATCATAATATTCAAATTAGTGTTCGCATTGCTCCTTTCATTGTGAGTCAAACCTACAATTTATCAACAAATAAATGAGAAGTCATCAGCTTAATAATTGTTGAAGTTCGATGATACATGGATCTCCTTATCAGTATTGTTGGCTACATAACCTGCCTATCGTCTAGAGATATTGGTCTGAAGATGTGTAGAGATCAAGAAAAGAAGATCTACCACCGAATGAGTTATCATATTTTTTAATTTGATGATGACGTATTGTTGTTAATATAATCAGGGGAGGATCAATATTATTTATTACCAACAAACGCTTACCACCATCAGTCTCGCATGCATAATTGTTGAGTGCATCCCTTTAAATTGAACAGGGCTGTACATACAGCAATGCACATGCAAGATAAATTGAATCAAATCACTTCTTATTTCCTCAACATATTCATCCAGGCCGATGGTAATACATCAGATCACGGTTGTTGGATCATTTTTCTCCGAGTTGTCAGCTCGTTTTCTGATAGTTCAACAAAGCTCATCTCTACCCATTGGGATTCGTAATGCAGCAACGAATGTACCTTATATCATTATACAATGTAATACGGTTAGGCTAGCTGACTTGTTGGAAAACTATGGAAAGGGAAGTTGAAGGTTACAACGGAGCAATGCACTTGCCCAAGTCTACAGTATTATGTAAACTTGAAAGAATTGGCAAAGAATCCGTTGCCTTGGGTGATTTAAAAAGTTAAATTTTCTGAATGTACTAAGTCAAATACATTCAAAGACTTGATAAATTCATGACAGTTAGCGTAGCCAGACCCTAGTTCCGGTTTCTTAGGAATTTACTTTCATTTAACGAAAAATTTCAATGAACACTTTACAACAAATATGCATGCTGATAAATTGGGTGAATTTATTCCAGAGATGAAAGGGACAGTTTTTTAAAAAGCTGTTCATTGCATAAAATAATAATATGATCTACAAATCGAATGTCGTTCATTCGCATAGTATCGATAGCTCATCATGATTGTCTTGTCAAAAATAAATAATATCTTGTCTCTGGAAAAAAAAAAGAATTCGATTTCAAAGAGAGAAGAAATGCAGAGATAATAATTACAACTAATAAGCTTTTGTGAGTCCTTCACTTATTGGATCGAGTTGCTGCTGTCATTCCAATTGTCATTCATTCCTTCCAACAAGTTATATGGAGAAGGACATGTCGTGTAAATAAATCTAGAAAAATAAAGACGCGCCTCTGAAATCTGAGGGACGTTGTCCCATTATAATAGAACAGTTTAGAGAAGTGGTAGTAGTAGCGTCACCAGATATTCTGTACCAATGCTGCTGCTGCTACTACTACCATTATTGCAGCAACACAGTAGTAGTCAAAAAGTAACGAGATGGATTGTAATCAAGTTGGTGAAACTACTTTGATAACAAATGATGTTTATTTGACTGGGCAGGCTGGTTCGGACATGGCTTCAGGCCACACGTAAGATTTTTAATTGAGCAATTTGAATTCAAGCCCTAGTTTCTAGTGTCCTGGAGGTCTCGTTCAGTTCCACAATTTTTTATTATCCCCCCTCCTGATCTCATCATTCCTCTCATTTTATTTCTTTTCCTTTGAGTCTCCTTTAAAATTTGTCCTTATAATATATAAACTTTAAAAAAATATAATAATTATAATAGTAAGGACAATCTATACTCCATTCATATGTACATCCTCTAAAATAAAAATGTAGCTAAACATACAGTATAAATATTAAGAAACAAAATGTATATACACTCGTCCAAGACATTTTGATAAGAAAGTTATACACATATATCTTCAAGTATACTATTTGTGTTAATCTTATTTCACTCTTGAACAGAAATAAGAAGTGGTATTAAAAGCAGTCGAAACGGGACAACAAAGGATAAGCAGATAGATAGATATAGGGAGAGATGAAGTAAAATGCGACTTTGGTTGTTTAACAATTCTCATCTTAGCAGGAGAGGATGATGATGACGACGACAATGATGATGATGAGAAACAGGAGCAGCAAAGCAAGGAGACGTGGTGGTGGTGGTGGTGGAGAAGGAGAGCAAAAACCGGTAGCATTTTTCGATTTTGTCGCAGTTTGATCAAGAGCAATATTTCACTGCTAATTGGGTCTTAACACCTGCCCAACCTCGAGAGAGATCTCGTTTTCTGATAGTAGCACTTTTTATCGCCTGCGGTCACTTTGACTTTCCCTGTGTGTGCTTAGCTTTTCAAAAGACGTAACTCTTAAAAACCCTCTCTGCTTTATACGCTCGTATTGCGTAAGTAAGTATCTTTTGACTTGATGCAAGAGATTCATGGTACCTATTGGTATATTTGTACACTTTACAGACGACATCTTACGAATGCATGCTTTACCGGAATCCAATGAGGCTTCTGGGTTCTTTGCACCGTCTTCATCCATCTAATCCTCATCCTCTTTTCTTCTCAATGAACTTTTTATAAAAAATACAGTGCAAACACATTCTTGAATTTAATGACGTTAGTACTACTACGTGGAACATTGTAAAATTATCATATTATTTCAACATTTGCGTTAGAAAAAATACGCCATTCAAAAACTGCCTTTTCTACTCTTCATTCCTGTAACATGAATGAGAATCTCGTAAACTTGCTCCTTACTTTTAATTTTTTCACAAGCCATTGACATTTATAAATTCATAGCTCACGTCGTCAATTATAAGCCCAATTACAACTGTTGAAGGCTGAGCATTGAGAAATGTCACTTTATCGTGAATTTGTTTATGGTGTTGACTCATTGTTTATTATATGTTTTAATAAACGCACTTTTGTTTCTCACTTTTATTATTATGAACATCAAATATTTTCATGTTGTACATTTCCACTTGCGCTACTCCCAAAGTGTTACTTGTCACTATAAATATCTGCCCAGGTAAAAAAGTAAAAATCGTGAGGATGATGATGACGAGTCCAGTCAAATAACTAGGGCAGCACGTTTTGTCAGTCATTTTCAGGCCCCACCATCGTCGATGGTATTTTTAAAGCGATGAACCCAATTTAAAATGGTCCTCCTGTTCTTGTATAATGAGTGAGTAAACGAGGTTCATGCGGGACATATCTTGTCGTCTAATCGTTATTTATGCATTTCACCCATGTGTATGTGTGTATTAGAAGGAACGGCAATGACGATGTTTGCTGACGGTGGTGGTGCTTCAAAAGTGGGAAAAAGGCGACGAGAAAGTTAAATAGATAAATACAAGGCATGTCTACCTATGCATGTAACAAGTTGCGTCAGAATGCATAGTAAAAAAGTGAATTTGATACGGATATAAGTACCTAACTTATATACGTTGCTGTACATATATACTGCCATCATAACTTCTACTCTTTTCATCAAAAACAACGATACCTACTTACCACCTTGGTAGAAAGTCATTTACGACAAGGGTTGGGAAAATAACAACTTCACTTTTTATTCAAGACTTGCTGCTGGGTAACACGACGGAGGGAAATGAACGTTTTAAGATATTGTGCCGTATCTGTCGCCCTTTAAAATAGTGAGTATCCCTTGGTTGTCAACTTATTGAAGGGTCTGATATAAAGTCCTGCGATACTTAAGTACACAGCTACTGGTGTTTGCTGTCACACACCAGCAAACGGCTTCAAATTAACTGGTTTATAGGGTCGAGTATTTAGGTGGTATGGTGTTGCACAATGATGACACGATGAGAGGGCATCAATCTTCGACTGAAATCAGTGTATCACACACAATCTTTGAATGAAAGATACTTTTTTTCGAGGTTTACGTCGTCGTGAACTAGAAAGTCCTTACTCGGATGATTAGACGATGTCGTTTGTGACTTTTGTTTAAGCTAAAGTGTTGTCGGCATTTTTATGCTGTGATACGTTTTCCTTCTTTTTCATCACCTTTGTCCTTTTTTCTGTCCAGAGATCAACATGATGATTAAAAAATTTCATTTTCGCTTTCGTCTTACTTAGTTAAAAGTTACCTGTCTCTCTATCTTGTCTGGATAGTCATTATCTCTTGCTAAGAAAATGAATATAGGCAAGTTGCCCGTCCACACAAGAAGAAGCCTTTTTCTTGAAAGGTCATAATTGGTGTTGACCGCAAGCAAATAATTTTTCTGAGGTTATCATTCAAAAAGGACATTGACTACAGACAGGCTCTTTTGGTGGTGGCACGTAGATTTTGATCCTGTCTCTTATAATGGTACTTCAAATTTCTTATAATTTCAAAGTATACTTATTTCAAAGTATACTCATTGCTTAAAGTTTTTTTTATTGTATGTTTACCAAAATATACCCAATGTGTCGAATTTAATAGTCCGCCGTGGAAAGACGACTTGAGAGAAGGTGAAGAAGGAATGTGCTCCGTTCGCACCGCTAATAAAACCACCCTTTGTCAATAAATATATATCTATAAATCAATCTAAAATCTTTGTGTGTGTTTGTTAACAGCGCTAACCCTTTTTTCATTAAATGGGTAGAATATAAATATATACTATTCCAACAAAATGACTGGAATGTTGGAATGTGAAATTCGTCACCATAATTGAAATAAAATGCTCGTACATCGTATGCAATAAGCTTCACTTATGCTGTCCATTTCTAGTTTGTCCCAATTATTTTTCAAGAGTTTTTACGACCTGGGGACAAATGGGTAATTATTCCTGTGTTTTACGGACACGTATGATGGCACAAAAAGGGTTATGATGAAAGCAACATAACCACACGGTATGCGTAGGTATATGTATGTATCCATTATAAAGTTTTTTACGGAACGATAACACCAAATTGTTTGAAAAACCGTCATCGATAATTGCATTTTGCGTACTCTTTATGAAACACATAAACTGAAACATTCCTTCCTGCCAACGAATACTTTATAGCTAAGCGGACTAGGTAGTATTTATTTTTCATGTACGTAAGCCATGTCAATAATTATTTGCCTAATTAGAAAAAGGGAATAAAAATTATTTTAGAGGCACTAGCAGCAGCTTTATTTTATTAAAAAATAAGGTATGTACATAATAAGTGACATGAACACAAAGCAGAACTTCCTTTACACGCCACATATTTGTTTAGGTACGCTCAAAAATGGTCCACCGAAAGTGGTTGAGTTGAAGTATCAATTTAATTTTTTAGAGTAATCCAGAGTAAGTGATAGCAAAATTATCAGTTGTTGGTACTACTTTCTAAAAAATCCTCGCCACCCCACACTCACTCTCCATCAGCGTACTTGCATTTTGCATAATCATGAATAATAAATATAAAAGACATTCATAATTCAATGCGACTTTTCCTTATCTCACTTTCCCGTTTAACTTCTTTTGCTACTGTATTGTGTGAAACTGGGCTTTGTAAATATGCTGACTGTTGTGAACTGATAGATAGGTATGGGGGGCGTTCGTGTGGTCTGATGTGTCAAAATTCGCTAACATATACTAGTAGATATTTTAAAACGGATTTGACGTTACGTTTTAAAGCAACGTACCAAAATTCTCGCGTCTTCCAGCTTTTTCGGAAATGCTGGTGTCTGGTGTGACCTGCCGATTTAATTGAATGTTATACTTACAGTCTCTTTCTTGCCTTCTTATCGTAGTAATTTACGAAACTGGTCAAATTGGCTTGAGAGGAAAAAAATTGACTCGATAGATACTTATACCAGATCCACTTCACAATTCCTTGGACAAATAACTTTTACAATCCGTTCCTGATAAAGCGTATCGTAATTTCGTACTTTGTATTCAGGTCGAAACCTTCAGAGTACACGGCAGTTGACAATCGATTCCATTGTGTTTATTGCTATTCAAGTAACGACATATATGTGGGAGTTCAACCCATTTCACGATTGATAAAATGCACTTACTATTACTCCTACAAGTGATCAGCCCATTTCTATAAAATTTAATTGACTAGGAATAAAAAATAGTCAATGAAATATTGACTGTTCGTATTTGAAACATGGACATAATTGCTTAACTATTGGTTTTCTTAAGTGCATTTTACGAAAGGAACATCCAGAGGACCACTTTCATAAGTAGAAATGGAAATAAAGGAAAAGATTACAAAAGGCTTGCATTTATATGCGTGTCGTATACGCATAGATACATGCCTTGTCTATCGAGGGCATAAATGCAGATACTCCTTCTCTCACACTCTTTCAAACTGGAAGTATTAATGTTGGGCATCTATCCAATTCCGCTTCTAGGAACTCAGACGCAATTGGAGTCTGAGCTGATATTTGTTCCCTGAAACATTCAATTTGGCAAACGTCATTGTTATTTGCTAAATTTACTTCATTTCTATTGGCAGATTAGGTAGAAAATGACTAAAAAGAGATCACATGACAGTATAACGAGTTCCAGATATTTAGGCTGTTAAAACTTATTGCTAGTATGTCATGCTTTTTCCCTGCCCTCCTATACCATGTCAATTTAATCATTCTACTAGTAATGTCTTCCTTTATAAAGTGAAATTAGTAATAATATGATCCGAGCTTAAGCATGGAACTACGAATGTACTGCATTTAAAGCACTCGCCAATTTTGCTGAAAGAAATTTTCCCTTTACAAAAGCAGATTTCCTACTTTTCAGTCTTTATTGCCTACCTTATCATTACAATTTTAATACAAAAACTTCCATCTTTTTATGCATTATATGTTATTTCACCAACTGATGCGCTGATTACGGTTATATAAAGAAATAATATTCAGGCATATTGTTACAGGGCTTATAACAATGGTTGGAAAGAGTGTGCTTCTGTGGTTGCGTAAAACTGAGTCAGTTTAACTGACTATCCAACTGCTAAAACTCGCAATCGAATGAGTTTTGTTCCATCTCGTCCATGATAAAGAGCTGCAGCTGCACCTTGCTTACTGTTTGTAGTCGCTCATTTCTTTCTATCGTTCATTTCACCGTTCCGTTCATCTTGCCCTTCCCGTCAGTCAGCCATGGAATAAAAGAAGAAAGCGGACCTGTACAGCAGCAGAATACATAATAATAATGACAATATAAAAACAATTTTGGCCAATATAGTACACTATAACGCGTATACTGCACAAACAAAACAGACATCAATAATGTCATTGTATCCTTCATTATTACTACATCATACTTACTACTTCTATTATGAGCATGTCTCTGCGTATCTATGAGAAAGCATGCATGCTGTTGATTCATGTAAGAAATGGCATATTACCCGATCCTCCATCCAGCCAAGAGGATTTCAAACCGGAGGCTTTTTTGTGGGGATTCAGCAGGGGGCTGGACTGATTGGGCAATAATGGGACCCCTAGTGAGCCACAGGGGGCCTCCATTTCATACCATTTAGCTCTTCCAAATGAAATTTATCGCTCGATGATGATGACGATGATGGGTTTTCTTCTCTTCTCTCTCCTTCTCAAGTCTGGCCCACCAAAGTGGATTTTTATGCATCATCACATTCTAAACAATATTACATTTCTATGTATTTATTACCATTGTTGTTATTGTTATGATTATTATTGTGATATTTGCTCTTTAACGAGCCATATATTTCGTATATTTACCATTAACCACCGTACACAAATAATGTAGCTGAAGATTAGATGTGCACTCATATGTATAAACATACTCAACAGCTTGCATCAGAGATACTAACATATGTATATTCTTCTCTATATATAAAAAATATATGTTCAGTCGCTTGAGCATACACAACACAAGTTAGATTTACTTTTCTTTTTGCATGTTGAAAATCACGTCTTCCTACCACATATTTTTTCTTTTTACGTTATTATGCTATTTTGTATTCATTTTTTATTATTGTGTGTGAGTCAATGAAAAAGTCGGTAAACACACACCATGAAAAAGTTTCAACACTCCAAGTGCATTACTTTTACTTTCCATTTACATACTAGGAACGTTTATTGCTATAATAATATGTCTGTGGTGTTATGATGGTAGGAATGCAATGTACCGTTAACTTTTAACTGGACACCGGTTGTCTGTCTGCTCATCCGTCTGCATGTTTTATCAATCTGGAAATTTTTGAACGCATATTTTTGCAAATAGAACATGTGTCCCATTTAGAACTTGCGTTTTAAATTGATAAATTACCTGCATGTTTTGTATAATGAGACGCTGTCATAAAACATCTTTGGGCTTATGAGTTGTGTAATTTTACAATGGATATACATACTTCAGTTATATATCAGGTAATTTTTGTTTTACTTGCTACGTTGTAGGGATGAATAGACAGTGGTGTGTGGAATCATTCTAATAAAGAAACAATTGAAATACATTATGATATGGTCGACTAACGATCAGTGAGAGCGAAATACATGACGTGGTAAACCATACTAAGGTTTATAAGAAGTTTGGTTGTAAATGCAAACTGATTCACATCATGCGATGCTCGCTGTCAAAAAGAGCACGTGTGTGGCTTTTCCATAGAAACATTTTATTATCTTTTTCATCTTCTAATATCCCGTCAAAACCTATGGAATATAAACGCACACGAGAAGGACAGTATGAAAGACATGTAATAACTGCAAGCACTCGATTGACATAATTTTTAAAATGAATTATAAAAAATATTCCTTTATATTAAACTATTAATTATTTACGGATTTTGGGTACAATTAGCGTTTGGTCAGAAAAGCAAAGTGAAATCAATAATTATGTTCAGTTGCTGATTAAATACGCAGAGCAGAGCCGCCTGTTCAACTACATATCTCCACTCGTTACCACAAAGTGTTTGAGTATCAATGTCGTTACATTTTTTACTGTATGGCAATATGAACAGTTTTCCGTCCTCTGTTTTGCTTTCATCGTAAAAATAAGTTTACTTTTGTAGTGCGGTGCTGATGTCAGTAAAACCCGACGGTGAAACATTTTCTCACAAATGACAATACGGCATGCACGTAACGCTTAACAGAAACCTAGGTATATTATCTTATTGTATGATATTCTTACTCCCTTCCCTCAGAAAAACAATAAACATTTAACGTTTTTATTTTTAATTATGTTAGCAATGTCAAAAAATTTCCCTCTTTCCTTTTCGCCTTTTGTTACGTTTTCAGTCAGTCTGTATGTGGTTCCCTTTTCACATTTTTCCATCGCATGAAAAGTATATTTTGCGTGCCATCCGACTTGTGTCACGGTCTGTTTGATGTAAAAATAGACAGGAAAATGCATAGTTTTTAATTACCGGTGTATTATGGGGAGCAGAAGAGCATGATAATATTGTGTATTTGATTGGTGCGAGAAGTAAATGAAACAGCTTTGTTATAATATTTTGTGAACGATTTCATTTTAAGTATACTTATTACTTTGTCTGAGCAACTGTGAGTGAGCCTTTTCGCTCCTTTCGTGATTATGATGATGATGATGACGACTACGACGACGGCGATTCTAGAGGACAATAACATTATAATATTTCTATTGTACAATTTGGAACGACGTGGAAACCGCTTTTCATGATTCCTTTTTTATATGGGTGACAACAATGGTGTTATTATTGTGGACTGCATAATGCCAACAAGTACCACTACCAGCACCACCACCACTACTTCCAGTTTCCATATTATACGGCATTTTATTGTTGTTGTTATTATACGATTTGCTCGCAATATCAAATCATATGCTTTACATTTAATATATTATTATTCACTCAGGAAGTTATCTCATTTAGACGCATTTCATAAGTGTCTGAATTGCTTTATCATTCCCTGATATGTCAAAAGTACTCCTATAACATATTTATTGTAATATGCTTTTGTACGTGTACAATACTTTTATTAAGTGTTACAGTTCCAGCAGGCACTTTGCTGGAACTGCTCAGTTTTTACTCATAAACTTCCGGAAAAGAAAGAAGTTGTCGAGTTATTTCACATAAATTATGTAGATGTGTCTCAACCGAAAAGAAAGTTTTCAGTGGAGCGTAACTACTCAAATCAAATATTTTTTCTTTCGTACTTTTCCAACTTCCTTACACGCTCACTGGCTGCTATGTATATCTATATACATAAGATCGGATGCCCAAGTAAGTAGGTATGCACCTATATCACAAGTAAATAAAATTCCGGATGTTGTCTATGATGAATACGAGAAAAAACGTAAATAAAAGGGTTTTCCATGCCAACAGCTTAGCGTTTTGCTGTTGCAGCATAAAATGGGGAAACAAGAAAGCCAGAAAATCTCAAAATCACAGGGAAAAGGAAAAAAAGGAGTGTTGGAGAAAGAGGAAGTGAGTGAACGGACTGAATGGGGAGGAGAATACAAAATAATATGTAATTGTTTGCCTTCTCATGACATATGAAGGCAAAAGGGGAAAAGTTGACTGCTCCTTCAAATAATATTATTACAACATTGTTAATACTGCCGTTCCTCTTATATTCGCTGTAGCAGCAGTTCGTCTTATAGGAGGCGAGTCATGTGCTACATACAACATACTTATTTATAATCGCGGTATATAAACTGCATTTCACCATCCATGTAGTTTGGTCTACAAGTTTATATGCCATCATGCTCAGTTCTCTGACTGAGATTTTCTACATTTACTGCTTGGATGCTTTCTCTTCTATTTTTGTACTTTACCAAATACCCTTTTGTCACTCTTCCTTCTCTTCTTGGGCTACACAGGGATTCTCGACGGAAAGGAGGTTTCTTTTTGCAGCAGCAGCATCGTTTCATCTGAAATACCCTTTGGAGATGTAGAGGTTTGAATACGTATTATGCCGAGAACTGGGCACAATAAAATGCGATAGTCAAGTCAACGAAGCAAAAAGGAAAGAAAGGCAGGCCACTTAATACATTTGCGTCGCGGTCGTTATAATGTTATTAGTACCCTGATGTGCTCCTCCTCATCATCATCGTCATCGGCGGTACAACTTGGTTAGTGTATCGTACATATATATATATATATCCCTTAGCGCAGTTCACCACTTTTGTGTAAAAAGACGTTCTTGTCACTTGTTGTCATGGCACATATTTTTCGCTCTTTCCTTTGCTTCACTGTCTCCTTAAATCTAACATTTTATAGTGGCTTGTTTGCATTATATTTTTCGTTGAATTTGTAAAGGTGTATGACACAAGAAGGGATATTGCGGTTTAAAATTTCAACCATGTAAATTGTCCAGTTTAATGTTTGCAAATATTTCACAGTTGGATTGTAAATGGATATAGGTTTTGCTGCCTAGCAGCAAAAGTAGTAATATAAAATAGTGTGGTAGCGCGGTGTGCAGCTATAAAATGATTAGACGTAGTAAATGAATGAACGTGAAGAAAATAAAAGTAAGGGGCATACCTACCTAAAAAATATACACATTAAGAACAGATATTATACGAATGTAATGTTCCAAAGAAGTCCGCTAAAGTTTTTTTAGGAAGAACAGTAAGAAAATGAAGAGGGAAGATGGTATAATAACACGAAAGAGTAGCAAAAGTAGAGGAATCAAGACCAAAAGGGAGCGTATGAGTAGCGCAATGCAATAATAATGAGAGGGAGAAAGAGAGAGTGTATCATCCGCTTGCTAAAGAAGAGAAGCGCGGTGAATATATGTATAGATTGTTATACTATTTTTACAAGTTCATATAACACGATAATATTATATTCAGGCATATAACGCGAAGGATATGTAGGGAGAGATGCATGAAACCAGAAGCATTTGATATGTATACAAGGTATATAATAATAATAATAACAAGGTTGTGCTTGCTGGTGAAACTGACGCGATAAGAATTTGCTTAAAAACCCGTTTCGGGCTCATTTCCTCCCTCACACCCAGGGAAAAGTCCAATTTCCGACTTGTCACTGAGCCTGATATCCAATTTATAGGAGACCTCTTCTCTCTTTTCCCCTTCCAGTGAAAGCCCTCCTTTTCCCCTTCTTCTCTCTTCTCTTTTTAGTCGACACTTTACAAGCACTTTGTGGAAACGCTCATCATCGGAAATCGTTTAGGACCTCTTCCAAAATCATCATGATGATGAGGATGATACAAACCATCTTTTACCCACTCTCTCTCGTTTTCACACCAGCTTTCCCTTTAAACACTCCACACACACATACATATACATTCATATATTATATCATTGTACATGCATTTATAAATTTAAAAATCATTCGATACTTTTTTATAACGGATATCAAGCAATGTTATACTCTCCATTACTTTGTCGGTTTACATCACATCGTCTGAGTCGAATATTTTTTTGATACTCTCGAATTAAAAAATAGAACGTTCCCAAGGGAGAGCTAAGCAAAGTATTAAACTGGAAGAAGGAGAGAGAGAGGGCCACGATGAATGAGCACACAGACTCATGAAGAACGACTGAAAATATATAAAAAATCTCGCTCTCTCTCCGGTTTTCATTCATCCTCAACAGTTTTGTAGTGACCCTCTTTATAGTCGCATGACATCATTGATGCACACACGCACTCCCTTTTTTATTATTATTCCTATTACCGATGTCAATAAACCATAGCGTTGTGACGGAAGGGAAACGGCGAGTAAAAAAGCGGAGAATAAAGAGACAAGTTAGAGGGCAATAATACCTCTTGGATGAGTACTACACCAGCAATAACAGATTCAGACCCTGATAAAATTTGCTTCTTCTTCAAACTGACTACTACGCTGGCCTGTCGTGCTGGTGGAAAACCTCACAGCAATCCTGGTCCGTTTTATTAAGATGATCATCATCATCGTCGTGGTAAGTGGTAACTTGCTCTGGGAAAGGTGTCGTAAGTGGCACTCACTCAGAAAAGCTCATCTTGTAAGTTAACTCACCACCACCATCACCATACATGCGCGTAGATTTACACTGCAGCAGTGGTGGTATCCCTTCTCTCACTTTCTTCTCTCTTGCCTGACTGCCTGATTTTTCCTATTTTCAAGCTGGTCGTCATTCTCTCGTCGTGATGGAATGATAGCCATTTTACTCAAGCCATAAACTCATTCATTCATGTTTACTTGTTATGTCGTTATTCGGCTCCAGTTAATTGAAGAGCAGTAGTCTCCCTTTCCATTTCGCCATGTACATTATGTAGTTAAAACTAAAATTGTAAATATCCAATTAGTGATACAATATTGTGAAATATAATTTTCAGGGGATTTTTTGTTGCTGTTGCTGTCTTCATGGAGTATATATTTATACGAAAAATTGTTTGTACTCGGCAGCTAAACTAAATATCAAGCATCTTTTGCTGATACGATCTTTGCAGACCATATAAAAATAGTCTGCCGATGTTGCTTCTACACACGCATATTCAATATTGAGCACGTATGTATGTATATTATGAATATTTAGGTACTTCATAAAAAGTAGTGTGGTATAAGTTGATAGATAACAGCATCACAGAACCATGACACCATCATATCATGTAGCCCGTTTTTGGCGTGATGCTGACCATGTATAGAAAATAAATAAATAATACGGTTTGCAAGTAAACTTCCTGTCCAGCCAGACACATTTGTTGTTGCTGCTATGAATACGATTAGCGTTTCCTCAATTACTTTTGTTTCTCATAGATAGCCAGACGGTGCTTGCTGTTCTGTTGTAGTTTCTGGCACGAAACAAAGTGGATGAAAATTATAGTAAATGATAACGAATGACACTTTGCCTTATGAGGATTTTTTGATTGAATTCGTATTAGCATGGAAATTCAAAGGCGACAATAATATATTCTCTGGCATGGAATTGCAAAGAGAACACGAATGCATGAAACAATCTATAAAAAGGTGTTGCGTTGTTGTCCTTCAACTTCAATCATTGATAAGGACACCAAAGAAGAACCTTGTCGCGTGCAAAAAAGTACAAATAGCAGACGATATAATTTATTGCAGAATTAGAAACGAAACTGTCAGTGTTTTTTAAAATAAATATTACATAATCGGAAACACATTTCGTGTGACTTGGTAATCTAGTGGAAGTAGTATGTTCCGTTGTTGTGTTAGCAGCACTGCATTCTGGACAGAGCACGTTACTTAACGTTTTCATGATTACCCTATACCAACACAAGAACAAAAAATGAAGCAAATTATTATTACTACATACACACATGCCTTAATACTTGGAATTCACTTGTTCATAATATAATGGCAGCTAGTTAGCTTTATAGCTGCATATTTTTTAAAAGGATAAAAAAGATGCTAATGGAATATTATGCATCGACAAGAATTCACATAAATAGGTAGATGTGTGCGTGCATAGTTTTTGCCAAATGCATGATCATCATGGGATGAGGGCAAGGTGGGCATGATTTAAAAAATGTAACAGACATATAATTTGCAATTTTTTCACTTCCACGAGGTTAATAGTGAACATTTATTATTATTGTTTTCACTCTAAACTTCAGCTTATTATACAGACAACATGTCCAACGGCAGCAGAAGTTCTTTTGAAAACTCCAGTCCACAATGTGTGGAAAACTATGTGTACCAAAATGAGTTACACGAATGGCTCAAGTTGGTACGTTGTACGTGTTCACCATAAGCAATCATGTCATGCAATTGGGAAAGTTTTGTAAAAAATAAATTTCATATTTGTAAACTGCGTTACACCTACAGTGAGTGTACATGCTGTATCACTAATAATAATAAAAAATGCAAAATAAAAATATATGTTTGGTTCAGTTGCTCTGAATAATTATATTGCATGTACTACTCAAAATGTAAACCACTTTTTATACTTTACAATTCCTGGACTTTGCAATTTTTAAAGTAATGAAATTATGTTGCCACCTCAGCAAATTTCAAATTATTTGACCTCCCTTGCGCAAAAAACGATGCATGCAATTGAAATTCTAAAACCGATGACGTTTTAAAACGAGAACGTAATCGTGAATAAAACAGGTGCAGGGACCCACAGCTAACCACACATTCATTAACGTTAAGCCTCTGTGTGTCTTATTAACTTCTCGTAATGGCGATCATACATAAGTATATATTCGTAATTAATTATGTATGTGTTCATTTTAATTTATGTTCAAATTATTATACGGACTCACCATAAGTTTTAACTTTAAAATTAACATTAAGACAAAAGAGGTGAAAACGAAGGAGTGTTGTAATAGGTTGAACGATCTGAAAATAAAATTTGCAGTAGCCATGGCAGTAGTAAACTCTGATGCGTCAAGAAAATTTCATACAGAGATATGCAAAGTACAATAAGGGTAGCAATAAGTGAAAAGAAGAAGCAGCAATAAAACTACATCAGGAGCTGTTTATCATTATTGTCATTATTAGCGTTACATGAATGCATGCGGGAAATGAGGAACGTTGATGAGGTACACAAAACGTAATAGCCTCCTCGCTGCATAATATTCAACAATGAAGGAGCAGCCTTTAAAAAACAATGCAATTGAGTTTGCCACATTTCTCCACTACCACCACCACCACCAAATCTCTACTAGTTTGACTGGCTGACAATGAGAGGACGTTTGTTGAAATATTAAAACCGACATTGCTTTTTAATGATATTCACGTTGCTACTGGTCTTTATTCACTCAATAAAATCAGAAAGGAACAACAACGCAAACAACAGCGATCGACCTTTATCGTGGTATGGTCAGTGGTCTGGTGTGGAGGCTGTTTGGTGAGAGGGAATGAAAAAACTATAAACCATGTAATAATAATAACTGAGAAGTTTTACATCTTCCCTTTCCCAAATGTAACAATAAGTAGTAGAGATATATATTATGTAATGGTATACAAGAACAAAGATGAGCTCCTCGTCTTGATCCTCCGAGAGAAAAAAAAGATATATACATTCGCTCATCCTTAATCAGTGTTTTTTCTTTGTTTCAAGTCACATAAAATAAAAATCGTTCAAGACCCCACCTTAAATCTTCACCAACTGACAATTGTTGCACACATACATAATCTATATATACAAAGTTGGAATATGCAAATTAGGCAAATTCTTCGACACCTTTGGGTCCCTCTCACACCGACACCAAGTAGTCCACAATAATAAATTTGGTATCAAATTAAAGGCACAGCTTCCCTAACGGAACCTACGTTGATTTTTTTTCAAAAATCCAACCGTGCCGTCAGTAATTCAAAAGAGAAAAACTGACATTTTTACATAACTCTACACGTTGTATCTACATGGTACCTACATAGATACGTGCTCTGCTGATTATAATTTACGTAATCAAATAGCCAAGTTGCATTATAGGTAATTAGTAGGTTCTTTTTGTATTGGAAATGAAATGTATACAAGTTGGAGGAAAAGCCGTGCAAATTGCAGGAAAAGCCGTGCAAATTGGAGGAAAAGTCGTGCAAGTGGGAGGAAACGCTGTGCAAGTGGGAAGAAAAGCCGCGCAAGTTGGAGGAAAAGCCGTGCAAGTTGGAGGAAAAGCCGTGCAAGTTGGAGGAAAAGCCGTGCAAGTTGGAGGAATAGCCGTGCAAGTGGGTGGAAAGGTTGCGCAAGTGGGTGGAAAGGTCCCCAGAGGGAAAAGTCGTGCCCCAGAGGGAAAAGTCGTGCCCCAGAGGGAAAAGTCGTGCCCCAGAGTGAAAAGTCGTGCCCCAGAGGGAAAAGTCGTGCCCCAGAGGGAAAAGTCGTGCCCCAGAGGGAAAAGTCGTGCCCCAGAGGGAAAAGTCGTGCCCCAGAGGGAAAAGTCGTGCCCCAGAGGGAAAAGTCGTGCCCCAGAGGGAAAAGTCGTGCCCCAGAGGGAAAAGTCGTGCCCCAGAGGGAAAAGTCGTGCCCCAGAGGGAAAAGTCGTGCCCCAGAGGGAAAAGTCGTGCCCCAGAGGGAAAAGTCGTGCCCCAGAGGGAAAAGTCGTGCCCCAGAGGGAAAAGTCGTGCCCCAGAGGGAAAAGTCGTGCCCCAGAGGGAAAAGTCGTGCCCCAGAGGGAAAAGTCGTGCCCCAGAGGGAAAAGTCGTGCCCCAGAGGGAAAAGTCGTGCCCCAGAGGGAAAAGTCGTGCCCCAGAGGGAAAAGTCGTGCCCCAGAGGGAAAAGTCGTGCCCCAGAGGGAAAAGTCGTGCCCCAGAGGGAAAAGTCGTGCCCCAGAGGGAAAAGTCGTGCCCCAGAGGGAAAAGTCGTGCCCCAGAGGGAAAAGTCGTGCCCCAGAGGGAAAAGTCGTGCCCCAGAGGGAAAAGTCGTGCCCCAGAGGGAAAAGTCGTGCCCCAGAGGGAAAAGTCGTGCCCCAGAGGGAAAAGTCGTGCTCCAGGGGAAAAAGTCATGACCCCGTTTCTAGAGCCCGTTGATTTCAACGGGCTTTCTACGTCTAGTAATATTATATTGATCATTGATAATATCATGTTCCACCACCACACAACAGAATGAATAATTAACTGCTAATAAGATTCCAACCTACATGCTGCACACAGGTACAAACAAACGTCTTATCAGATCTGAAAATCATTTGAAAAAATCACAAATCGTTTGGGAGGGTAAATCCAACAACTGACTTTTTCGTAAACATTGTTACTTTTTTGCTTCTCTTGTAGAATGTATGTAATTGTAAAACTGTTGCTGCTGTGGTTGGGTAACCTATCAAAAAAACAGGAGAACTGTTTAGCTAAATTGATGATGATGAGGAGGTAACTAGGTATGTATATGATCATGATTTTGAAGGGAATCAATTGTACGAGCAAGTTCCGTTGTATTTTTTTTCTTAAATCAGCAAGATTTACTCTCTCATCATCGTTCCCCATATAAAATTGTAATATTGTGTGTGCGTATTCAGTCCATTCAGAGAAAATATCGGTAGTAGGCAAACCAAGTTTGAGCAGCAAAAAGTGAATAAACCAGATTTAATGATGTGGTTACCAAAGACAAAAATCCAGCATCGTAAAAACAGACAGAGAAAATATATATCAACAGCTTTATTGGATTTTAATCAAATTGATAGGAGTTTAGTCCGAAAACAGCCAGCGTCTTGCGTGGCCTCCGACGATCGAAAAGAGCAACGACATATTTTGCCGTTGTCCAATTAATATACCTGGTACTGTAGGCACGTAGTAGTAGAGAATATTATATTGTTATTGTGTAGTTGTTTATTATTAAATTTCAGCTCACGATGATTATGTAAGCGAAAATATATATAAAAAAATATGGGTACACAATTTCGGAATGCTAAATTATGTCCAATTGAATATTAAATCATACATTCAATATTAAAGATTATTATTATGTCGGTACGCTCGCAAGTTTGAAAGGGGGTGCACATGAATGCTTTACTGCTGCAGTTCACTAATGAATTCTTAGTCGTTGAATGTTTAATCATCTTGTTAGTTTTACAGCCTGCTTCGTTCCCATTTGTACCCGACATCATCAAGTGAATGTGTATAGCCTTCAAACCGTGAGCAAGAAAATAAATATTATTTAATGAGGGAATATACTCCTATCCGAGCATTTCTTGTTTATTTCAAACTTTACAAATAGCAGCTATTTTATGAGAATGCTGTGCGGTGATATTTTAGGACTTGTTTTTCTATTTATTAATTTTTGCAATGCAAAATATGCGTGTGTACAATTCATAAACGAATATATATGCAGTGATGAGATACTCGAGATAAAAATAAAAAAGAGAGATGATAATATCTGGTTTGCTTTTGCGGTTGTAAGTCGGTATCAGATATCATCTAGAGCAAACTATAAAATTTGCAAGACTTCAACAAGCAAAGTCCTGAATTTATGTAGCATGTGCGTATTTAGCAGTGCCAAATATTCATGACGATTTTTTATGATCTCTCATCACTAGATTTGAATTTCATATTATGCCATTACCTTAGATTTCAGAGAGAACAGCAGAGAGCTGTAAAGAATAAAGAAGTAAATCAATTGTCAAAAGATTGGATGATAATTACAGCCATGTTCCCAAAATGCATACCTACAAAACCAGCGACAGGATTCACAGAAAATTATTCCAGTATACCAGCTAGTTACTTTCGCAACTTTACTATGAAATACGGACAAGAAATGGTACAAACATAAAAGTTACGTTCAACAATTAAGTCCGTTTGGTTTTACATATGCATAAATTATAGAGCAAACAACTAGGAAAGGGTTAAACGGATGGACAGATGTAAGGTGCAAACAGAATAATCTCAAAATAATAATAGTTAGCAATAGAAGCCGTCATCCACCGTAAAGACGAGATAAGCCAAGTAAAACCTAATTGACTTCAATTCATTTAAACCTATTTAAAAAAACTAAACAAGTGACAGGACAATGATGACCAGAATTTGTGCACAGTTCTGTCCGTATTTGCCACTATTATTTTTACACCACCACATTGCATAATAATATGAGTATAAAGAGATGATAGAAATTAAACAGCCAGTTCACAGACGGATTATATTACATTTCGGCGTATCACGATATACAACGGTGGCATGTATATATGAGGTGTTGTGTGTATGTGTGTGTAACACAGAAGCCAGTGGGTTGATTGTTGGTCGTGTAAACTCTATCAGCAAAAGTAAAAATTAAGGAGAGTAGTAGTGGGTAGCTAGGAGTCGTAGTATTTAGCCATCGACAGTGATCTAAAGACTTGCTCTGTTTTAACTATTTTTCGGGTTGGTTCTTGGTGAGCACAGCAGCGATAATAACAAGCTGTGTTGTTGCATGGATAATAGATTTGAGCACCTAGAGTAGTTGTTGTTGCATATAATATGATACGTGTGAACTCTGAACGGTCTCGTATAAAAAAGACAACTATTCGGGTATGTATGTACATATCATACATTTTCCACCACTAACGGCGACATAAATTGACTGTGTGTGAATCGTTCAAGTTCAATTCATTCTGGTTAAACTAGCTCGACTACAAGTCACAAAATTGTTTCTGCATGTGTAATTATTTTATTATGTTTTATAGACAAAAAAGAGGGGAGAATTGCGCCAGCAGTGGTGGTGTTTAGGCGTGAGTTTGGTATTATGATTATATAAGAAAGTATGAAACGAAGGTAGATTGATAGGGTTTAGCGTAAACGCACATAATATAATATAATATTTTATGAAGATAAGTAGGTAGCTCATATTATAAAAGCCAGAAAGAATAAAACAGCAACAGCACAAGTATTAACTGTGAGCAGTTCTTAAGCACCGGAAAAAGTCAAGTCAAGCCTTGTCTTCTTTTGTTAATGTATCATGTTGTATAAAACTTGTACATATAGGTAATATGTTTGTTCCATTAAAACACTTCCACCACCACTATCAACTATTATTCACTCTCGCTTTTGCTTCGTCGTCTCTCCTCTGATATAATAATGATATGCATGTTTTTTGTTTGATAAGCATGATGATGATGATGAGCGTAAGCGTAGCACAGTGGCAAAATAAGCTGCATAAAATTTGAAGATCCGCACAAGAGTTGATTTGCTTATTAGCTTGTTTTATTGGTCTTCAAGGCTGATGAAAAAGGAAAAAAAGAGTGGCTTCTTTATGTGTTTAGTTAATAATATTATTATTATTAATACGCGTACAAGACCCGTACAAGAGCAACTCTTATACTTTAGCTTCGGTCTATCGTGCTCACCTTTTCTATCGATACTTTTGCATCTGCACATGTTACACTCACTTTCTCAGTACAAATACTGCAACATGGTTTGTATCTTGTATGCACAGATCAGTGTATATAAAAAAGAACAAAATGTAAACCAAACTGGCACACACACATACACAACAGACCAGAAAGGAGAAGAAACGGGATGCAAGTTGTTCTTCTTGTTTGAAGGCTTTGCATAATTCCATACCCTGTTGCCTGTGTTAGGGTTGTAATCCTCGTCAAACATTTTGATCATTATTTCCACCACCATCACTTTTTTTCCTACTCGCCCCCAATTTATAAAGATTACTCATCCCATTTTATAAAATGAAAGTTGGACGTTTTCGAATGATATTATGTCTTTCCTCGAGTTATTTCTCCTCGCTCCATAATGATGATTGTTGCACGTTTACTACTTTATAGTCTTGAATGGATTCCTATATGTGATAATGTGTGTATGTGTGTAAAAAGGACAAACAAATCTTTTCTGCAACGACAGGATGAAATAATTAATTCAGTTTGTAGTCAAAGTCAGAGTTTTGGAGCTGCGGCGGCCACCAGGAAGGGATCACAACTCTTTTTTTTTGCCTACAGCAAAAATCTTAAAATTCAATTATAATATAAATTATGATGTCAAATTAAAATTCTTGGACTAAATCAAATGCTCAATATTTTGCTTTATAACATGAGTGTATGTTTTGACAATAAAAAGAGTTTTTCGATAAGACGATGGTAATGATGCCAAATTTGGACATACCTGAAATATTGTCACAGATTGTGATTGACATTTCAATTATAAAGTAAACATTGGATATTAGCTTAGCATTATGCCGCTTTCCCGTTAATTTGATTATCAGAAAAAAATCTAAATTCGTAAAACAAATTTCATCCCGATTCGGTTGACTTTGAATTCAAAATGATTTTTAATCATGGTCAACATAATAGCCCAACTTCATTTCCTTCCAACGAATTTTATTTAAGACCTTGTTCAAGTTGGAGCAATGCAGGAAATTTAAATTGGCAAGATGAGATTTTCTATTTTCTAAAATTGCTTGAATTTTGCATATGATTTTTTGTGGCTTGCATGGACGGACATCAAATCTCACTAGCGTGATATTTTAAAACAAACTCTATCCACCCTTCAACAGGCTTTTCACAGTTTCCAGCCACGCATTAAAATTTTGTTCAAAGATAGATCATCGTTTTGACACCTTGTAATTTATGTGCCGTGTTATTCTCAGAAAAGGAAATGGTTAATCTATAATCTAAAAAAGACGGAATAAAAGGATTTAAATAGAAGGCGAATTATATAATGCAAATTCGGATATCATTATTGCATTTTAGAAGAAGAAACCATAATGGTTTCTCTATACGAAAAGTGGTTAATAAAAAATATTTGGACGCATGTAGAAACATTGCATGCAGAATAATATGCACAGGTACATTTTCAGTATCCGTTTCTATTAAACAAGTACAGGATTCTTAGTGTTATTATTGTTGTATGCCCGTCTATATAGATGAACGTCGTCGTTCTGGTATAATAATCATTATGAAAAATAGGCAGGGTGTGGGGGCCAATACATTTTTATTCGCGGTTATTTATTGTCGACAGTAGTGTTTGATGGTTGTTTGAGTTGATGATTATTTTTTTGAGGTTATATAAGAGATCCTTCTCGCATTCTGTGTGTATACTAGATGAATGAATGAAACTAAAATATTATGACATGAAGACAGTTTAAGTGGAAAAAGGGAGAGACCCACGGAGAAAAAACTAAGACAGACAGACATTAGATTCTGTAAAAACATCAAGGTTAGGCACCTTGCTTTTTTTACTTTACACGGTTGGCGATAGTGATGATGATTCAATATTTACATAGCATTAAGGTAAAGCTTACAAGAGTTAGTACCCATGTATTACTCATTTCAATCCTGTAAAGTGTAAACTGGATCAAAGACCTGAAAATAAAAACGGGGAAAGGACTCCATTTTCTTTTTCCACTTGTTATTAATCTTGGAATGCGAACATTGTTTTACTTCATTGTCTAATTAAACGACAATATCGCATTTATCAGCTATATATATATGGCCTTGTAATTTTTAATATTTAATCTGATGAACACGAACTTTTAAAATTTACACCGCTACTTTAGTACGCGAACAGAACAGATAAGAGTGGAGAGTGCCTAGGAGAAAATCCCCGTGAGAAATTTTATGAATGACAATGACTTTTACTGACGTCGAGTGGGAATGCAGTAAAGAAGTAATGTATCAATCTGAGTATCGTTAGTGCGAATTATACTTCTAAGAGCCCACCGTCAATGATTGCCTTGTGACATGCCAACTTCTTACTGATAATCTCCATGCACAGAGAAAGTACATTAAATTAGAAACAGGTAATGTTCGTATCTGTTGAAAATAAAGTGTCGGGATACTAGTTGCACGACCCGTCGCATGACGAAGGAATTTACTTTGGATAATATTGTGACTTATAAATGCAACGCTTAAGAATTGCTAGCAGCCAAGACAATTGCTAGAGACACTTTTGATAATAATAAAAAACGTATAGATTTGTCATAAGAGTTCAAGTTACCCCGTGATAAATAGAGAATATAACACACTCATATTCATACATAGCACACTGCTTTGATTTGTGATTGAGTGGATAGATGCTCTCTTCAGCTATTATTTTTAATTGTACGATTCTGTGTTACTCATTTTTGTTTTATCATCTTCTAATGATCTGAAGTTGTCTCTCCTCGAATTTCCTCGCCTCTTTTTCTATCATTGTCTCCCCTACACGTATTAAATACCTATACGTACGTAACGCAGGTAGCTGAAGCTTATTCTGTAACACGTTTAAATGCGTATCAGCATTACCTACCCACCACTACCCACAGCATTAGATTGACTGGTGCGACTGCTGTTCTTGCTCGTTAAGAGCTACCACCTCTATCATCAGCTTGAAACAGGTTCAATTAGATCAACATCATTTTGCAATTAAGCTTGGAATCCTATTCCTTTTGCCCCTGATTCCCCATACACACAGATTACCACCAACATATTAAAAAGGAGTGTACCTGTGCCTGCGTCAAAATAAGGCTACAGGTTCCCGTGTGTCTTTTCAGTTTCTCTTCATTCACCATTCCGTGAAATACATACATACATCTTTTCAGATTCAATATCCAAAATATGTGCACTTTTGCACTACATTTATTATTCTTTCCAGTCTACTCTGCGAACTTTGCGACCAATGAAATATCAAACGATGCAAACACGGCGATTAAAGTATTTTTCACGGCATAATAATTAGTCGTTTCTGTCAATCCTGTCATGATGAACATCCATCAGGTGCTTATGCATGCGTATAAATATATTTGTAGGTACAGAGTTTTGCTCATTCTTCAAAATAAAAAATATATATTTTACATCATGTTTCCAATGCAATGCAAGAAACATGAAGCTATTCCTTCTGGAAATTCGTTGTAATGCTGATTATAATGACAACTCCATTGCTGCTTAGGTTACTAGTTTATAGGTGTAGTAGCAGCAACAGATAATGCAAGTATAATTCTTTGATGGATAATCAATTAACATTTCAATACAGAGATAACGAACACAAAAAAGTGACCTTTTACACGCATAAATACGATGATCCCCTGCCTGTCTGTAAATGTGAGGACGATTATAATAATTATATTAACACTCAATAGCAGGTTTAGGCTACCAGAGGATGACTAACAATAAGATTAATGAATTAATAGCAAAGAAGAAGAGAATAATTCAGGTTGGAGATTGTGACGATGAGTCGAGAGTGGAATGAGTAATTCTTCTTTCTTCTCTTCTCGGATGAATAATGAAAAACTTCATTACGACAAGACGACCACCACCACTGCAACCACCACTTGCAGCAGCAGTGAACCATTCACCTGTACACACACAGACAATGCAACCCTTAATTGTATCGAATTCACTTTTTTACATGATTGAACTCTCTGAAGGATTGCGTAACTTTGCTTTCCAGAGAGCCTCATTTCTTTCAATACAATTTGTTCGTGCATAATTTTATATAACGATTAGTATGACTTATAATAAAACGCCACGCTTTACATACTGTACTATTATTGTTATTATTATATCGAATGAGAGAACACGCATAAAATAAACTCCCCAATAACCGACCAGACAACATTAGCGTAGCAGCTTAAAAGTATAAAATATTAATCAGGTTATTCCACTGCCACCATCAACGTCTGATAAAAAAAACTGCTAGCACCTCAACTGCCAAATTCAATCAGTCAATCAATCACCAAGAGGACAACATCATCGGCATTCTCGTTCTCTCTCTCTTCTCTCTCGCTGCTACGCTGATGATTCTCATTATTAGCCTCTTCATTTATTCAATTATATCACGACGGCTGACGACTCTGACGACTTTGCAATGTGTCAAACTTGCTAATCGACTCGCTACACACATTTCCCCAGAATTCTTTCAGTACGCAAACAGTAGCCATAGCACCTTGTACTCTTACACTACTGCCGTTACCAAGAATCTACCTCTTAACACCTTGCAGACTCTATGTAAAAGATGGCTGATACACTGAAAGTACAGCTATGTCGTCGTATTGTTTGTATAATTAATAATATTTTGCACGAAACACAATCGAGTGATCAAGAAAACCAATGGGAATAAGGTTAAACAAATACTCTCATTTTACAAAAGACATTAGACACATGTTCTTAGCGCATTAGTTATTCATTTGAAAGCATCGCGTACAGATTAAATACAAACAAGAAAAGTTATTATTGCCATTTTTATACCATCGTCATTATTTGCTACTCATTACTTTATACGACATGTTTTGTTCTCTTTTTACTAATAAGTGATGAATGAGAAGTCGTTCTCTCTCTCTCTCTTTCAATCAGCAGCAAACAAGTTGGTACAACCTACCTGATTGGAATGACAGTCGTCACTACTCCTAACTGTGTAGATGGATGAATTTGATTTTGATTTACCAAATAAATAAATGAATGGCAACTACAAATAAGTGCATCCGCTCACGAACATCAACAAAAAAACCAGATCAATCAATAAAGAATGTGTGATGGAGGGAGGTAATGATAATAATAAAAGGGCATCCATTCACAATACATCACGCTTTTTAGTGCTTAACTCGAGTGAAAATGTATAATTATCAGTACGTCCTTTGAGGCTGTATCCATCCAATTAATTCTCTAAATGCTAATTTATCGCTGAATTCATTTTTGTCTTGATTGACCCCGTGAATGATATGAAAACAATCGTCAAATCAAAACTATATCATATAATCCTAGCAATGTATTGTTCTCATTAGAGCCGGGTTGGTGTAAATTGCAAAGAAGACAACCACGCAGCCTTTTGTGGTGGTGGCCGTGAAGGTGCTTGGTGAGCAGTGAACACTATCACGATGATGATGATACACATATTATTAATATGAATATGCACACAGCATGCAAGCGTGTGATGATGATACTTGATGCCATAAACAATGAAAGTATTGCTGCTGCTGCTGATACTGCTACTTACATTGTTGTTTAGCCAACGGCTTGATCTAGTTACCTTTTCTACACCAATTACGTATCTGCTAGTTGTGTTGTGTATACAAACTACAATACAAAAAAATGATTAGTGATTATGATTACCAATGCGTACATCGACAGCTCGGTCGAGTAGTACTGGTAGCAAGAAAACAGGAGTCTCCTTTTTTGTGGTGGTGGTGGTAGCAGCAAGTAGCAAGCAAACGTCTTCTGTGTGATCATAAATCATAAAGAGAAACACCCAAAAGCGAGATAAAAGCCCTTAATTGAATGACAACTAATTACAATTTATCGCTCGTTAAAGGTGGAGATTGTCCGAAGGAATTAGTAAAAAGAAAGGAGTTGTAAAATAGTGGAAAGTGATGAATAACATATTACTCCTGTAGGGGAATGTCTACGTGGTTCAGTAACACTGAAGGGGTAACTCAGTACTGCAACAATTAGACAAAACTTGTATGTCAATGCACATGATATAGATGATTTTGAAGTGAATGAATTCAGAGCCTTCAAAAAGTTGGGAATTCTGTTTCGTGAAATTTAAATTTTGAATTAAATCAGATACGGAAAGATAAATAAACTATATCTACTGGGATCGTCGTCAATAACGATGAATCCTGTCATCTTGTCCATTGCCCATTCAAAACGAAACTATTTGCATGCTTGCCTCAGCACTCATGCAAGTACATCCACATCCATACAAAAAAACATTCATGACTATTATTGTCAGTTCGTAAAAAAATCGGGTTGGATGTTGTATTGGATAATGATACAAAAATGTTTGGGTAGGAAGCAGAGTAATAAAAAAATTCGATTTGTTTCAATTGAACAGACTTGTTGAGATAATATACAAGAGTATTAATCGGAACGACGGGCGAAAGGGAAAAAATAATATGCTTTCTAAGCCTTTTCACTCCGTCCTTGTTATAAAAGGAGCAGAGCAAAAGCAGGTGGACTGCTGATCTGATGGAGGTCCAGGACATAAATTTAAAACATAAAATATACATTTTACTCCTGATCATCTCATTTCAATCGAAACGCTTTTTCCCTTATAAAGATTCGATCTACTTTGGCGTTCACGACCACACAGTTCTACCAATGCAACCATGTATTCAGTAGCGGATCCAACCATGCATTTTAATATATTTAATTCACAAAATAAAATACGTTTACTATGGTTTTTTTCACTGCATGCATGCGTAATATATGTATATCTAAAAGAACTGGTGCATTTAAATGGAAAAGCGTTGGAATCTGGAGAAGCGATACTAATGAGCTACATAATGTATCACGTACTGGTTTTTTAAGGAATTGTTGTGTACATGCTTACCATTCTTGAGGAGAAAATGCAGCGAGCTGCTATATATACTGTGCATGCAATAAAATTTGATGAGAGCAAATGCATTATTTGGAGAGACAACAATACAATGGAATCTAGAATTGTATCAAGAAATATGCTGACGGTTTGCATTAGTGGAATCCAAATTAAGAAATGCCTACGAGAAATTATTCATCGTATTAAGTATGAGGACATACATACTTAGAGCATTATAGATAGAAACGCAGGGACGTATACAAGAATTCCATAAAAAAGAAGCAGAATTGACTTGTGTTCATTTGTGGGCTAAAATTCCCATAGTTTTCTTATGACGCCCATGGTTTATTAAGGCATCATTTCTGGGCTAAGATAACCCTGTGAAGCCTTTTCAAACTGTTACCAAGGACCCATTTACGCGATAAGTACAAAATTATGTATGTAAGCATTGTTTGTCTGTCTGTCTTTCAGAATTAAAATATCAAAGGAGCATGATGGTAGAATTATGCAAAGAACACCATATAAATACTTCAAAGTACTTTCCATTAAATTTATTCTGAACAAATACGAGGTTACATTCTAAAACTGCCGTTCAAAAACCATTAAAAACGGAAGATATCACAAAATACATGCTATCAAACATGCTTATAATGAAATGTTCTGAATAACTTTTGGTGGTGGTGGTGGTGGGGGAATTTGCGTTCCTAATGGAAGTCCACCTATCCTGGGTATGGAGTCCAGTACTGCTTGAAATTTTTCGATCCCGCAACTGGACTGCTCGATGACATCGTTGGGTATTTTCCTTTTAGTAAATGAAACCTGCTGCTGCGTTTCAAGGGCACTACGTTTCCGAACTAATTCACGTCTATATTTCTTGTCGCCTTTCTTAATCTTGCTCATCGTTTCGGCAGAAGATGACATAGATTGGCGTATTAAAGAGGCAAACCGTTTCCTTTTCTCAATAATCCCGTCATAGCGGGTTTTGGCCTTGCTGCTTAAGTATTTGGCTGTCATTAAGGCGTTCTCTCGATTGTGCTCCTTCTCTCTTTCGATGCACTTCTGAACAAACGGATTGGCCCGGCTCCTATCTTCTTGTGGAATTCTGTATTTTTTATAAATGTTTTTCATCGACGTTTTCCAGCTTATTGGCAAGTAATCACTCAGGTTTTTCTGGAAATAAAATTAAATACAACCGTGCGATGAAATGCATATAATATCATTATCCATTTTTCATGTTCGGTACGGTACGGTAGAAAATAAATAAAACACGAGTCTGTTTCATCAACTTAACAGTAATATGTGCCATATTTGTGGCTAGCTGTGACATATGTGAGTCTACCTGGGGCTAGCTGTGACATATTTGAGTCTACCTGGGACATATTTGAGTCTACCTGGGGCTAGCTGTGACATATTTGAGTCTACCTGTGACATATTTGAGTCTACCTGTGACATATTTGAGTCTATCTGTGACATATTTGAGGCTAGCTTGGACTTATTTGAGGCTAGCTGTGACATGTGAGTCTACCTGGGGCTAGCTTGGACTTATTTGAGGCTAGCTTGGACTTATTTGAGGCTAGCTTGGACTTATTTGAGGCTAGCTTGGACTTATTTGAGGCTAGCTTGGACTTATTTGAGGCTAGCTTGGACTTATTTGAGGCTAGCTGTGACATGTGAGTCTACCTGGGGCTAGCTTGGACTTATTTGAGGCTAGCTTGGACTTATTTGAGGCTAGCTTGGACTTATTTGAGGCTAGCTTGGACTTATTTGAGGCTAGCTTGGACTTATTTGAGGCTAGCTTGGACTTATTTGAGGCTAGCTTGGACTTATTTGAGGCTAGCTTGGACTTATTTGAGGCTAGCTTGGACTTATTTGAGGCTAGCTTGGACTTATTTGAGGCTAGCTTGGACTTATTTGAGGCTAGCTTGGACTTATTTGAGGCTAGCTTGGACTTATTTGAGGCTAGCTTGGACTTATTTGAGGCTAGCTTGGACTTATTTGAGGCTAGCTTGGACTTATTTGAGGCTAGCTTGGACTTATTTGAGGCTAGCTTGGACTTATTTGAGGCTAGCTTGGACTTATTTGAGGCTAGCTTGGACTTATTTGAGGCTAGCTTGGACTTATTTGAGGCTAGCTGTGACATGTGAGTTTACCTGGGGCTAGCTTGGACTTATTTGAGGCTAGCTTGGACTTATTTGAGGCTAGCTTGGACTTATTTGAGGCTAGCTTGGACTTATTTGAGGCTAGCTTGGACTTATTTGAGGCTAGCTTGGACTTATTTGAGGCTAGCTTAAACTTATTTGAGGCTAGCTTAAACTTATTTGAGGCTAGCTTGGACTTATTTGAGGCTAGCTTGGACTTATTTGAGGCTAGCTTGGACTTATTTGAGGTTAGCTGTGACGTATGTGAGTCTACCTGGGGCTACCTAGGACATATTTGAGGCTAACTGGAACATAATTTACAAAATACCCATAGACATGTAATTATCCAATTTAAATACGTTAGAGTAATATACTGTTAAATGTGATGAAACTTGTAGGGATTGAATGCGTGTAGAATAAGTCAAGGACACAAACAACTCTTGGCCTGAATTAATTTTATTCCGAACTACTTTGACGCATAGATCTATAATCACATGCAACAGAAATGGCAAATTTTTTATTTTCAATTTTCTAAAATATTATTTAGCCTTGCTCACACAGATTCATTTAGTTCACCCAAACCATCATCATAAGTGGTGCCGAGATCTACTAGCTCACTGTTTCCATTTTCATCGGATCGATTTTCTAAAGCTTGAATGAAATCCAATGTTTTGAAGTGTTCAGTGTAAAATTCATCATCGCTTGGTAAAGTTTCTGGTTCAGTTTCAATGTTATCTTCCTCCATCTCATCATCTTCTGTCTCCGGATCCGATTCGTAATCACCCGTCTCTTCTGCAAATCTAGTAGTGGCATCCAATATGTCTTGCCCAAATCCACAGGGTTCGAATGGTTCTTCGCTATGCCTCCGATACCCGAGAAACCAAAGACAACATGCTATATGGGAACAGCATCCCAAAGTACGCGACCCCACCTTACATGTGCAGTAGTAGCGGCTAATTTTCTCAGCTGATGTGGCGTCATATTCGATCCAGACGTCGTGGCTCTGGCTTTTCCGATATCTGGATTGAATTTTTGCTCTCATTATACCACTTTCTTCTGCATGAACCATAATATTATAATCTCCATGGTTTTGGAAATGCTCCTTAGCGTAACTGCAAGCGTTATTAACTTGATAACACCCCAGTGTGATGTCGTATAGCTCTTCCTCAGATAACTTAGGGAAGTCCGGTATAGTTGAATGCGACGCAGGCGTCCACATTGCTTTGCTTCGATACCGATTTTTCACTTTTACGTCAGTCATCAGAGTATTGTTGAGGGTTGATCGGCTTTCAACGGCTTCTAAGATCCGACGGTGCTTCTCATCGTTGGTAAATAGTGGTGGAAAATACGCATTCAGAATAGCGCAAGCGATCCTAAAAAATGCTCCGAGCTTTTTACCACTGTCCTTAATGTAGTAGTGTGCCGGAATGACTTGATCAAAAAACTTAAACACGTTCTTTATTCTTCCATTTACACTTTCGACCACCCATCGAACCATTGTAACCATTCTTGTCGTGTTTGCCTGCTTTGTGGTGAACTGGGGTTGTGTCTTTTTAAGCAGGGCTGGCATGTGGACGTGAAGCTTCATTTTCTGCCGTAATAATTTCAGTACGTACTGAAATCCCCTATCCACAATGAAGTGATCCCCGGGTTTTATAAATGAAAGAAGCCCACTTTGTTTTTGCAGCTTGCGTTCCGCACTATCAGTTGCCTTTACGGTCAGCATGTCTTCTAATATTTTGGAGTCAGAGTTTTGATAATCGGCAAAATACATTCCCTCTGCAAATAATATCCGACCATTTGGCTGCACGACCATCATAACTTTTAACAGATTTCTGTATTTATGTGGACTGTACGTCTTCCGTTGAAACCAGTGATCAGCTTTGGACTTTTGGATAAAAATATACGTCCCATCAAGCAGCAAACACGAACATCCAGGCATAACTTGAAACAGTTTGTCCACAAGCTCCACTTTGTTCAACTTAAGCAAATCTTCTCTGCTGACCATGGTGTGTCCGAGATGCTTGGGCACAAAATGCTCTTCCAGTAAGGCTGCCACACGAGAAATAATAGCACTTATCTTTCGTTGGCTGGATATACCAAACATATAAGCCAGCAGCCTTTGCGAAACTCCGAGTCGCAATTTCGCCAAAAAAATCGCCAACGCATTTTTGGGGGATCTCTCTGACGAACAACGCAGATGGTCCTTAATACTGTTGAATATGTCCTCAAAATTAGCTTTCGTAACACCAAACAGAAGCTTGAAGTCGTCGTCGGCCATTTGTTCGCTGTCGGCGTCTATAATCTTTTTTTCAGCAGCGTCTGCTAGATTATGCATCCATTTCCCCAACTCCTTGGGTGATATATCAGCACCTTGTTTGCTTCTTGTTACGATTTGCTCTCTAGAAGCTTGCGAGAATACGTTGTGCTCTAAATGACCAATGCATGCCCTGGAAATGCATGTGTACTCTATTTTTGATCCACAAATCAACGGAAGCCTGTTTTGGAACTCGGTTTCGGCATGGAGCTGAACAGACGAAGCAGCGACTTTCAGTTGACGGTACGGATTTGACACCGGGAATATGAATTTTCTGTTTATAACATCCTTTCTTTATTCGTGATCGAAGCGAATCTTTCTTTCTCCTGATATCAAGGAAGCTGTTTTCGGAATACGTGGTTTCAACATTGAATAGTGCCATGTCTTCGCTGCCCTCATTTTCTTTATTAGAATCTGACATTAGAATCTACGAGTGACAACATTTTTTGTTTCCCGCTAATTTAAATGTTTGGATTTACCAACGTACCGTACCGGAATGAAAGCATATGTTTAAGTAGATACATATAAAATAAATTGTGTAATATATAAATACCTCTTGCTCATTGGTAGCTGCACTTGAATGAGGGTGACCTATTGCCTCGATTGGGGAATGGGTATCACGCGATCCAATATCCTGGTCGACTCTTTGTTCATCCTCTGGATTCGGAATTTGTAGCTTGTCCTCTGAAGTCGTTGTTGGTAGCTCATCATCTGGAGTCGGAATTGGTATCGCATCCTCTGGAGTCGGAATTGGTATCTCATCCTCTGGAGTCGGAATTGGTATCTCATCCTCTGGAGTCGGAATTGGTATCTCATCATCTGGAGTCGAAATTGATAGCTCATCCACATTTCCCATGTCACCGTCTGCCAGAAAGTCAGCTCCTTGAGATTCAGCTGGAGCCATGTCCACGTCCACCGATGAATGCGCGTCAACACCCTGTTGACCTTCTTTCTCCACGCGAATGGCAAAATTGTTGAAATGACTATGGCATTTGCCACAGAACTGCCCCGGTCTCGGAAATACCATGCCATTTCTTTCTTCATAAAGCTTCAGTTTTCTGCCGAAATCCGGACTACTATCACTTCGCGGGGTACCATTTATGTTGCAGTTGCATTTGGAGCATTTTATCCTACTTTTTCTGGGCATCTATTCGGGAGTCAATTCATGAAAACAGATAGTGATCAGCCAATCATCATATAATTATAGCATTTGGTTTAATTTGTCATGCAATAAGGAAAAATCTTACTTCGTAATTCCCTGGGGATCTTGAACAATCGCTGAAACTTGCTTGCTAATTGTTTCTCCCAAAGATAACCACAATTTGATGATAGTTTATTCTTGTTCTGAAAAAAGCTCCACTTCAAAGCTTGCAGTAAATACTCGATAATGCAACTTACAATATTATTATGCTGCTTTGATACTTTTAAGAAGAGTAATTATAAATTGACTAATTATCAATCGTAAAAACTGATTTGGTTAGCCTATCGATGTGAGAACTGATTCACACAACATCTATCACTACACCAAGCATTGATCAGTTGTTGTTCATACTTTAGGTTTCGAAACTTGAGTTTGCGCGCTACGTTCACATTGCCCCAATGCTACTTAATCCATTCGTTTTGCATTGCATTATTGTACATGTGATGCTACGTTGTCATGCGTGTTTCGACAGGTTATCTTTGACATTGCTTATCAAAGTTGGCCAGCCCTAAACATGAATGAAACCAGTGCCATTTTAAAGAGCGATGTCGAATTGATAAGCTCCTTCAAGTGCCATAATTGTTTAGGGCTGGCCTTTGGAGAAATGCCGTTAGCCCAGTCGGAGTACAATAACGAGTATCCCTCTTTGTCGAATCTATTGTTATGCAGTTTGGTCACTGATATGATGACCAGGTGACCACTTGAGATGATGAGCAAATCAGAAATTCCCTTTTTGAAAATTAATCCAGATCATGGATTGATGATAAAGACTGAAAAAATGTTTCGTTGAACGGGATTTTTTGGGTCTAAATGTATAAAGCCAATTATTGCATTATTATTGGCGCTATAAAACCGGATATAATTAACACAGGGTCTAACTACTTTAGGATTCTGATGCACCTAAATCATAAAAATGAACATATCAAAAAAAGCTGATAAGTCATTCATAATTATAGAGAGCTCCGTGAATAAAAAAACGTGAAAAAGTAATAAACCAGTTTCATCAGAAAAATAAAGTAAATTTTTGCTCAATAATCAGTCTTCCCGTCAAGTCAAAAACCGACTCGTATATATATGTGTATATTTTGTTTTCACTTATTTATTCAAGATCGCAGTCATTCATCTCGATAAGCCTGACACGTTTTTATGGCACGGTTCCAAACTGTACCGTCGTGATGGAAAGATGTTCACTGTTTTCTACTTGTCTGCGCAAAGCATTGTCCACATATAAATATCCACTCTAATGCAAGCTGACTAACAGCTCATCATAATGATGGAAATTAAAATAAAAAGAGCAGGAATTTAAGTACCCGTCCTTCCGAGTACATTAAAGAGAAAGGAAGTTGATTTTGAAAACAAACTGGTCTAAAGTGAACTTTTAAAGTACTCCTGTTGTTAAAATTCGTACATATTCCAGTTTTATAACTTAAGTGCAACAACAGCTCTCATTTGCTATACTATGATGTGGTGGTGTTGGTGATTTACTCTAATAAAAAAATAATAATGGGCAAAGTGAGAAACCACTAATGGTCAATTTATAGGCTAGCCAAGTATTGACGGTCACTCTACTTACGAAAATAAACTGAAGGAAAAAACCACCCAAAATCTAAACTTGTAAATGGAACCGTGTTTACGAGTAATTATGGTTTAAACAAAAAGAAAATGTAACGACAAATGCTAGGGGTGGTTTTTATGAGCTTGATGGAGTTATAAAAACAAGTGAACAGTAAAACGTCGTTTTTTCCGATGACTTTCAACTTTTTCGACAAGGCAAAGGAATCGACATCTGGAGAGCTATATAATATGCTTATATAATATAGTTCCGTATTTCATGTCCACCAAATTGTACAATGATGTAGAGTGTAGTGGATGCACATTTGAGCAGAAGCCCAAGACATAAAATAGCTGAATTGAAATAGTACATTTGAAGCAGACAGCATCAATAACATTATGTGCTTCAAGTTATTATTACTTTGTATAAAGAGTACAAGAACAACAAAACATATTTAATAATATCTTGCAATGGGCAAAATCAAGAAAAAAAGTGACTTACGATGACGTATAAAACGGTTTGTTGTCCATATAGGTATACTATAAGCTTTTATAGTGGAAACATAATATGTAGGGAAGGAGAGAGAATGCCTGTACAACTTTAACTAATAACTATCAACTTACTGAAAAAAACTATAAAAGTGAATACTCTGGAGTATTTCAATGCTTTATTATGCACTTTATTTAATATTATTATAGAATTGTCTACTTTTCACTGTGTCAAATAACTAACCACATTACCACAAAGCTTTGTAAGCTTAACAGTAACATAATATTTTTGTGCATTATATTATGTATATATAATTCTTACAATGTATGTATGTATGTACATCATTGGTGCAACTTGTTATTTTTTTTCTTCTTCTTCTCTGGCAAGTAAAACTTGGCTGACAGACGAAGATAACTTCCAAATTCAGGTAGCATCTTTGCAAGACATTTGGTTCAGTTAATCGAAAAGCAATAAATCCAACACAAGAATGTCCTTTCAACAAACTGGTTTTCTGATAATATTAATATCATCCTTGTCTCCCTTCTCTCTCTCTCTATTTTCTTTCTTATTCTCTCCAACTTTGCTCTTATGTGCTTGTAAAATTTGTGTGATGATGCGTATGCGTATGCTAGTAGCAGTTTTCAAGGAAGATTGAGAAGGAAAAAGCTTGAGGAGACAACCACACAAGTGCTCCTCGTACATTATTTTTTATTTCGTTACCGTACGAGTAGCACCCGAAAAAAAAGTAGTTATGAAACTTCTTTTTTTTGCGATTAGATTTCCTGAACAGTTGGAGAGAGCTAACAAACAGTCACTACAACTACTGCAAAAACGAGTTGCCGAGGAGCGCAGAGGAGAGGAGAAAAAAGGCAGAAATATTTTTACCATAAACAAATTGAAGCTCATCCTAATGATTTTCGCTAAAATAATAATAACAATAATATTGAAAAGGTTGGGATTAAAATGAAATCCAGTAATTATAATTACTATATCGAAGCGATACTCTGTTATTTAAGAAGAAAAAAGAGTCATTAAGTAGTTTGGTGTTTACTACTACTACTTCTACTACTACCTACACGAATGGATAATCAGTAAGCACGAAAAAGGGGGATTTTAAAGAAGCTGTACCGATAAACTTGATGAAATAATTTTCATGGTGTGATGGAATGGAGTAAACCTTTTTGGACGAAAATCTATACATACACGAACGCTAAAAAATCAAAAAGAGCATCATCGGCAAACATTTTTTAAGGAAGCCTTACTCAAACCTGTAGTCGCCCATAAAAAATATAAATAATACATTAACTCACATTGCATTGCCGCCTTTCTCACTTATCTTCTTCTACAAATTGACACAATCCTCTGCTTGCTCGGCAAATGACTATTGGTACACAAAAGTAATAACCATTAAACTCATTTTTTCACCTTCCAGGCCTGAAGTGTCAAAAGTAAAAATCCAATATAAAGTTGAAAGGGCAAAACATATTATTCATATGCAATGCATATTTATTAGTTCCTCAAAATATATATTTTTTTCGGCTACTGTGTAAAACTGAAACCGCTTCCAGCTCTTTGAAGAAGACGAAGAAGTATAATAAAAAAATACTAATTTTCATTTCGTAAATCTCTTTTTTTTCCGCTGGACGATCCCTCTGGACGCTGACCTATACATACGCTTACAAGAACGGAATCACACCCAAAAGGGTTGCTAGTCAAAGAAGCTCACATTTTTACATTTTGCCTGAGTAAAAAAATACGGGCATAGAAAATTAAAGTGAGCATTGTATATTTTATCAAGCCACAAGTTGTGTTCTTTGTACTGCAATCACCGAAGGAAATGGAAAATAATCTTATTATCTATTAATAAAATATCATCAACGTTCGCATGCCAGTTCAAGTGGTAGTGTAGGTATTTTTGAAGGCATCGAAGATGTATTAACAAGTTGTAAGTTGAACGCACATCTACTTGAGCTATCAGTTGACTCCCGACTCGCTCACTTGTTCGCTCTTGTTCACACACAACAGCACAACAATCGCAGAAAATGTTTGACATGAGCTTTAAGCATGTCTGCTCATATTATTAGAAAGCATAAACTGATTAGATTGGCAGATGACGGTGTGTGTGCCTACTACTCCTATCTCTCGTGGTGGCGATTGTATGCTGGTTGCTTATATAACAATCCCGATGTAGTAATGATTAGTGGGGGAAAGAGAAACACGAAGCTACAAGATCAAATTGCAGCTTGAACAATGGGTGCTGCTTCACTCTCATTCATTTCCTTTATGCTTTATTTCAATTTATGCCAATTGTCTGTTGAATTACCGTCCAAAATCCTTAAATACTTTGCATTAAATAATATACTTAAATATTAGTTGATATAACGTTACGTTTGGTTACATTGCCAAATTCATCATTGTGAATAGAAATAGCAGTATTACAAATCGGCTTTTCTAACTGCTAGCGTATTGCTAATTACTAATAACCAGTTTGTCGTCAACGAAGGAATGGGCTCGCTGAAAGTGAAAATTGTATCAACATTTCATTTACCAAGATCCATTTCAATTCTATACACTCAAGCTACATAGATAAAAAAAATTAACGCAAATTTGAACGTGAACGGACGGACGAACACCACGATTTCATGATCATGCTTCTAATCTCGAGTAGCAGGCCAACGACAGCATAAAGACGAGTGTACAAATCATGGCTCAATTTATGCCCCAGCCGATGTTCTTTATGTAGGCAAAAAACTTGTGTGCACGCATATTATAATAATAATAACTGTATGAAAAATCAAAACCCCTCTTTACGTATATTTTATAGAGTTGGCATAAATGAAATTTAATACCCTTTCTGCTTGTGTGTACTTGTTTGTGTGTGTTGAAGTTGATCGTTTGCTCAGCAATAAATTTTTACATTATGATGTTGCCGTTTCTCAAGATTGCTACCTGTCTTATCCTCCACTTCTGCCTGGGTCTCCTCATCGCGTTTTGGTCAAGTCTAGAAGACAGTTACTATTGCTGTGATAGAACTCTGACAGGAGTTAGGAACAAAGGAAAAAACTTGTACTTTCCTTCAGCCAGGGTTATAATAATAATAATGGCAATGGCTTCTTGTTTTCTTCTTTAAACGATGAGCAAGTTAGCAAGGTACATACACCAAGATGAAACATGTGTACAATTACTTACAAAATAGATGTGTCATACGGTAATACAATACAGCTTAATTTCTCATTCACCTTTTTTTGCAATCACTTGGCATCAGCAACTACGCGTCAGCAAAAATAGGGTTGCTATATTTTTTCAAAGGAACTCAATTTGTTACTGATATTCAAAAGACCGTGAGGACGCAAATGAAAAATGTATATCAATTTTACATGCTCATGTGCGACAATGAAATTAGAAATGGGTTTTTAAAAAGAGAAAAATATGTCTTCAGAGAAATAGCTGCGGAATAAATTGCTGCTAATGTGTAGGGAAGTTTGGCTACAGTGCTAGGTTTAGTAGACGACAGACAGCGAAGCCGAGGTAGACATCCTTATTTTCGTCCGTGATCCTTATCAATTGAGTCATCTTTCTTTTTTGTTCATATCAATCGACAACTAGCAGAGAGGAATCTACTGACTGATAGTTGTTATTTGGCAAGAATGTGACGACGTGCCATTGCTTTGCATGCAAGGCAAGGTAATAACAATTTAGCGTGGTTGATGATAATGATGATACTCTACAAAAGTAGTTATGTAAAATCTTACCTTTGACCAAATTGTGTATAATGTTCGGTTCGCTTCTCGTCTTGAGCATACGCATGCATGCGAATAAACTATCTAAAGTATCCTGTAAGGAATCAGCCACGGGAAAGGTGGTGAAGAAGTCAAATTGGACAAGCAGGAGAAGGTAATACTTTTTGCATCCAATACACCTCTCGGCAGCAGCAACATCAATGTCTCCCCGCATATAAACCGGAAAACTGTTGTTGTTGCTGCTAACAAATTAGTTTATTCTTTTGACTGACTAGTAGTAGTATACCCCATTATGCTCATGGAATAAGTCTGCTGTTGGCGATAAATGAGAATGACAATAATAATGACAGCGCCATCAATAACTGACAACTGACGCTAGTGAGTTTGCACAAAAGGTGCAACGTTTTGTACATATTGTATTGTTATGCTTGCTATCTCTTTTGCGTACATGTCATCATCGCCTCCACCATTCATTTTACATGGGCACTTTAACACTTTTAAGTGGAGCATGTAATTTATTTGCCACACCACATGTGACATGCGAAGCTTGCTAGTCTATAATGACGTTTAGCTCAAGAATTTTTGCCTGAGTTGGTTAAAAAGCCATTATCGAGGATATATATTCTTTGAATTGCTCGTTAAAAATTAAAAATTCAGCTTGAAATCTAGCTGGATGAAATTGCAGCAAATAGCCAATTTATCGCTTCCCGTATCATCATTGCAATTGTCGTGCCAATTGTACATGAAATACGGTTTTTACTTTCATACATTTTTAAAATCATCTCCTTGTTTACGTTTCTATGCAATGTCGTGGAATTAACTACGAAGTTATGTCGGTATTTCTATTGGCCTCAATGAGACCATTTTTGTCTTACAAAATACGCACTCTGACAAATTCAGTTACTGGGAACCGCGATCAAAATAATGATGGTGACAACAATTTTGTAATAAATGTTGCTTTGGGTAAATAGAGTTTCCCTCTGCGTAATGCAGTAAAATAAAATTGCAAATGGCAATAAGGGTTTAAAACTGTAGAAAATGTGTGTATTTGCTTTATAACTACGTATGTACATTTGCACATAATTCATCATGAAAGCAGGCACATACGCCATTCTCGGGGAAAGCATTAGTGCAGCAGCAGTTCTAAAACAAATGAAATGGATTGCAACCAATAATTGTGGCGTGACATGATATGGTGTTGAGAATTAAATCAAATGGTGCGAGACTAAAAATTCAAGTCAAAAGTGCTAAAAGCCTAATGATACGGCGTACACACAGTACTCCTTGCATGAACAAAACTGTCAATTATTTTAATTCCACTTGACTCACTTTGTTTTCCTTATTTATGCCGCAACGACACAGCTAATAAGAGGGAAAAGATTCTTACTTTTCTCTGTAGAATTATAATAGATTGTTTATGTTCATAATATTATATACCTTGTGCGGTGAAACCTCTTAACACCACAGTGAGTAGGTATATAGCATTACGACAGCAAAATGTACTTTCCACCTATGTACTCACTTCGTACTTACTCTGCCGCATACATACATACAAACCCTTATACCCTGTAAATTGTCAGTGCAGCTTTTTCCTTTCTTATTATGTCTTTGCTGCTGCTAGCAAGTAACCTTACACTCCAATCAATCCAAAAAAGTATATAGGTAATGGACCTGGTTTCAAACTATGAACGACTTCAGTATTATTTTGTGTACACATTTTTGTGTATGTACACATATCCCCAAAAATTTAATTGGAATCACCAATCACGCAATGTTTGGATTGGTGGCTTTCAGAATGATTTTCACGTTTTCCCTCGTGATAAGGAGCTGATACAAAAGAGACAAGTACCTATTATTTTATTGTGTATGTAGCAGTAAGTACGTAGTCAGCAGTGCTCTTTTACAGCATACATATTTTTCGGATTGGGACTAATGGTTCTGTTGTACTTGATTGCGCAACTAGAAAGTTTCGCTCTTTACTCGGGTCGTCTCCTTTTCCGGGGTAGTAGCTTGCTGGCGGAGCAAGTGCTTACCAATTGTAAACGGTAAACGCATGGGCCATCAGGATACTACTAAAAACCCTGTGATAACATTAAGTAAATGAATTCATGTACAAACAAACTCTGGATTCTATTTATTAGGTATGCAAGCGCATTGAAAGCGTTGGGTAGAATAACTTATTTTTAGTACGACTTTACGACGATGATAGTAGCTAGTCATGTCGCTGTAATGGAGGTTTTAAAAAACAAATGCGCCAATTTGGATGTATAGTCATTAATAAGTTAAGTGAACTGGTTAAAGGATGATATGTTATTCTGTTCAAGTTAATTATAGGCAGAAGAGCTTGTTATATCCTATCTCTATGAAGTTGTATAATTTTATGCAGAATTAAAAAGATTTTCCTGTGAACAAAGGGATGTAAAAAATGAAAGTATACGCACGAAAGCTTGTCATGCCTTTGAGTTGACTTTGTTTTTTTGACACGCTTGTTATTTAATTAATAAGCCTTTTTGAGGAACAACTTGGCTTGATTTTATTCGAAACACCTGTGCTCCAACATTGTCCAAGTTCTTTACAATTTCTGACCGTGGATTTTATAACACCACTAGTGTAACTGACCTATTCCTTTGGTTGAATCTTGAGAGTTTGATGGAACATTTTTATGACAAATCACATTAAGCATGGGTTATCTTTTATTTAATGGTTCACTAAAATTGATTTCCTCTCTACACAAAAACATGTTGTCCATTTTGCGTCGTAAGGTAGATAATGCTTTGTTGAACTGGGAAATTCACTTTGGTTTAATGTAATTTTCATTAAGTACGTATTATGTAGGTGAGTAAGATGCATAAAGTTGTTTTGTTTGCTTGTAGCGTGGGTGAAATGGTAAATAAAGCTCCATTATCAAAACTTTCAGTTTTGTTTTTCAGACCCTTGTCCACGTCATTTGTTTTTATTTTCCTTTCTGCTGCTTCACAAAATCTTTCACTTAGCATTAAATTTATATTTATTTGTATATGTATATAATTTAGTGACACAGTTTATCTTAAATATTGCGATCATCGTAATATTTGTCATTCTTTGTCTATAGTTCGGACTTATCATATATTTACCGTATGTTCTCCTCTGTTTTGTATGAAAAACAAACGAGCAAAATGGTGTAACGCAGGAGTTATCGCCAATGGGTTTCGCTACGACGCATAATATTTTATAACATCACTAAAAACAAGGACCAGGACTTAAATAAACAATGCGGGTACCATACCATAATAAGCTAACAATGGCTTGTCTTGCACTTGGTTTCGATTCGACTTACTCGTTCCTTTTCTTTCATTTGCATGATTTCATTGACGATTTGCACGTATAGTATTATATATCAATGATATAATATCATAATATACAGCGTATATAGGTATATATTTTATATAATGTATTATCAACCATTCTCAATAATTTAGGCATGCATACCTGTACTGAAGTACACATGAATTTGCTTGACATTTATGTAGGTCATCGGCATAACTAGCAATTAAAGTACATCATTTTTTATCATCCATCATGCCCGTCATTCTTTTCTATTATTAGATTATATAAATTTGCATTATTACTCGATGATGAATGATGATCATACGTACGCCTAAATTAGGAGGAGACGTGGTTTTTTATCCTTTTGTGTATACCTAGTCACAAATATAAATAATAATTTAAATAATACGTCGACGACGTAACGTCGTCTATGGTAATAGGTATATAAGTTATACTAGATAATTATTATGTATTTTATGTGATCGGTACATACTGTATTTTGATTACAGGTTAACAACAACGGTACTCTTTTTAATACACAATATGTAATAATAATAAAATGGATGAATGATGCATAGTTATTTTTTCGTAGATTATAATGGATACCTGTTGTTGTACGGAGATATATCATAATTTAGCGTTTCTTATAAACCTCTGCGGAGATACTGTACTGATGCGACAATCACCCTTTTCTTGTAATTAAGTTATGTTTAGGGAGAATAAAGTAATGATCACCGATTACTTCTTACACGACAGCATTGCAAACAAGCAAAAGACCCAAAAAGTCGTCATATATTCGCTGTGAGCACGAGAGTAAGGAGAACGTGGAAAGAACCAGGGATCAGACTTTGTTAAATGCTTCAACGTTCTCCTACATCAACGCGAAGCGACGGCCTTTTCTAACCTTTTTATGATGATTATCATTCTGTGTGTAGTGGACGCATGTCATTTAAATTTGTAATATAGCAATATTTTAATAATCATAATAATAACAATTATTTACTTTAATACCACTCGGAATTTGAAAATGAAACAATAAATAAGTATGTAATCACCATAAAAATCACATTAACCGTAATCATAATGGTTGTCTTCTGAGGAATTCTGACAAGAGATAAACTTACAGATCCGTTTAGGAGAAAAAATGTAGAAAAAAATTTATTTACATCTCTCAATAAAAGTAGTGGGAGCGTTTCTGTCCTACCTACCTATCTACCTATACAGACACAATCTGAGCGTATAGTGTTGTGAGAGATGAGGATGATGCTGCTGTCTTTTTGCACATGAGTCGCTCATGACTTTTTTTATTCCTGTTGGTGATGTAGGATGTAGTAACATTGTAACAATTACTAATGATGATGCCTTTTGAAAATTATTATCATCATGATCACCATAATAATAGTAATGACAATGTATGCATGTACGTATTTTCACAATTAATATTTTAAAACTAATACTTTTCAAGCATCATTAGAATCATCCCATGTTGATGTGAATGATAATAAACTCCCCACCTGTGTGCTAAAGTGTAAGTGTGCACCTATATGCGTATATATTTATGTATGTGTGCGCGCGCGTTTAAATAATTTTTTGACCATATAGTTGGTGATGACGAGGAGGAGAGAGGGTAGCTCATTATATAACATTAAGTATGCATATTATCATTATTATTATTATGACATTTTCATGTTTCAAGGCGGTTGTCGTCATGTCATGATGTTGGTACTTTACAGCGATATATAATTATAATCTGTTCTCTTTGATGTATGTATGGGTAAACATTAATCCTCTTATATTTTTTCATCCTTCTTTCCTCTTCTCTCCGTCTCCCTCTTCAGCATTCAGCTCTTTTCTGCTAAAAAAAACATTTTAGCTAGCAGGTAAAACGGGGAATAGTAGAGTGTCTAGGAATAGACAACGCAAAGACGACGGCACAGGTAGACGGTATCATGGTGGAACAGGGGGAAATAAAAAAAAATCTGATGATGAAGTGAGTTACATGGCTATATAGCAGCAATAATAATATATCATGTACGTGTGTGGTGGTGATGTTTTATCTGCCATTTTCAACTCTTTCGCTTGTCTTCTCTTCTTGGCAGACGACACGTATTTTATGTGTTGGCCTGTCATAAATAAATAAATAGGGCTTGTGTATATATTCTGAACAAAAAAGCATAAGATACCAGAAATTCCTTTTTGTTAATTGGCATGTTTTTTAATAATAATGATAATAAAGGTAGTTTGCCAACCTTGTAATGATGTTGTTTTTTAGTAATAACCTGTAACGGTTTATTACGTTGTGATTACTTTGGAAAAGCTAAAAATAAAAATGGCGTAGGCTGAATTAAAACTTCTTTTGACTACCTTAAGAAAAATTCTTGAAATTTCAAGTCATGGGCAAAGACAAACCATCATAAAAACAACCATTTTACTATGTACTTATTGTTATGAGATCAATCTTTTCAGCGATTATTTACTATCTGCGAAATAGGCTCAAAAAATCAGAAGAATTAGTAGTCAGTAATTGGCATCTGACAGGCTTTCAAAATCGTGATTTCTTTATTTGTTTACGCTGGAAGTACACGTGACAAGGAGGCATGTGCACTGCGCACTCATCCAAGGAAATGAAAAAAGTGGTGGTATCCTTTTAGGAAACTTAATACTTTCACTCGCTCTCAAGGAGTACTTGCCAGTCGCTTGCTTTGATGCGCCTCTCACAGAGAGACAACTGCTTTGCTTGTTTGAAATGCCGTTGTAAGAAAACTATATAAAGGTCGACTGATTGTGAGTGTACAAGTCTGTATTTATATGTAATAACAATGACAGTATCAAGTATACGCTCATGATCATGTTGTTTTTTTGTGATACTTGATACTTTCCTTGTAACTTTCATGTAATTGGGATTGATGATGAGAGATGTGACTTTAAATAAAGTAATACGATGGTAATAAAATCTAATAAAAGCAGAGGACAAAAATGACTAAGGAACTCATAGACAAAGTTATGCTAATGCGCTATTTGCCAATAACAAATCAAACTAGAGACTTAAATGTTTTTAAACACGAGACAGTTTCTTTAGCTTACAAAATATGATACAGTAAGTGATAATAATGTGTTATATGGTATTTGCAATTGTATGCAGGAATTGTATTGATAATAATTAAGAATAATAATGTAACGTATATATTTCTGTTGTAATGTATGTGTTATGTAGGGAGGTATAATATGATTTATTTATACACATTTTTTGTGGATACACATTTTTCATTATATTTTAGGTATATAGATAGGTGAGTATCCATATTACACGCTAACAATAAAAACAACTGGATGCTCCTTAAATAGAGACTATTTTGCGATGATAATAATCTACTAATAATAATAATGCATTAAATAGTTAATGAAATGGCAGAGAGAGAGAGAGAAACCAAAAATTAACAACAGCATGGAATACCGTCATATAAATATTATGATGATAATGATGATCATGCCAAAAAAGGAGCTTTCCTTTTGCTAAGGAAATCAAGTACTTACTACACGTGTATGTTAATTAATAATATTGGTATAAGCATGCGCACTGATAACGGACGACCGAGCGAACGCTATTTAACGTTACGATAATTTATAATGTAATAATATATTAGACTCTACAAAATAATTATTTTTTTATGCAACTGCTGTTGTTGTGGTAAACATAATCAAAACAAACAAAAAAACTCCAAGAAACACGGTAGTAAAACTTTGCCTTCTTACTCATAATTTTTTACGTGTATATTGTTGTTATAAATAAATTATCATTACTATAATATATATTATAGTTCATATTATTTTACATCTTGGGATTCAGTAGAGAGTTCAAGCTAAATGCGGCATTGAGATGGGGTGCTCTCGCCAGTAATGAGCCGGGATGTCCTGGAAATGGGCCTACAGGGGGAAGGAGTCCTCCTAGTGACGGTGGTAACAACGGTCTCGCGGCAGCTAGTCGAAGCTTTTCGATTTCAGCTTCTTGAAGTCTTTTGGCTTTGGCCCTCCGGTTTTGAAACCAGATTTTTACCTGAGAATTAGCAAAAAAATTCTATTAAATCATGTGAAAAGGAGAGAATCATTTCAGAAGAATTACTTACAAGAAAGTTTTGATTTATTGCTCGAGAAAACAGTTCAAGTGTACAAAACTCTTGAATATAATATGTATAAAATATGCTTAAAAACACACTTCGTAAAAGGAATATAATATGCAATGCCGCTGCTACTATGCCATTGTCATAATTATCATCGTCCGTCGTCGTCATCCCTATCACCAGCACCATCAAAAATCGACAACTACTCAGCAAAGTTGTAGGACAGTTAGGAGAAGTGAAGGAGCAGAGGAATGAGCAACCAGACGAGAGCTACGCTGCACTGCACCAATTCCTTCTTTCTTCTACACACACGGTAGCTCCCATTTAACAAGCAACAACTCACCATTTCTAATCATCTTCGACATCCCAGCGAGCAACCACAATAATCTAATATTATTATGCAGTGGTAAATTTTGTTGATCAAATAAATAGATTCTCATTTTATATTCCATACAGAAGCAATAACACTTCATCATGTGAGTTCTGTATATATGGGCACGTCAATTAGTTTTAACAAACTCGATTCTCTTGATTCACCTAATAATTTCTCATCAATGTCACCATCAATTGGGATGCAAGTTTTTTTTCCTATTGCGCTTCTATAATACCTACCTACATAGCCGTGTGATCGAATTTTGTAAAATTTACAGAGAGACGGCAATGGGTTGGAATCGGTTAGCCCATCATCATCATCATCGTCAGCAACAGCAGCAGCAGTACTAGTTACACAGATAGTGTGGATCCTTATTAAGGATAAAAAAATCAATATGCACACATGCATCTCATATATCCTTAATTCTAAATCGACAATAAAAACAGTCTTCTGCTCCTGCTGGCCACTCCTTTTTTTACCCCACTGAAAGTCATTAGTTTATTTTTTGTATGCAAACCAATGAATAATAATGCAATATTATATTATACTGATTAGTGTGATTAGATTGAAGAAACAAAACTGTCTTTCTTCGACAGTTATCAGCGAAAAAAAAATTCACACATTACAAAAAAGTTGTACCCTGTTACACGAGAATGTACACTGTAAATGTAATATACACAGGCATGTCGTTCAATTTTAGGAAAGCACCTCCACCACACAATCATCATCATCATCATTCGTTATGAATTACTAATGTGCCTGAGTGAGTAAAGTCACGAGCATGTAAAATGCTTGGTACATTGACAACAAGGTAATTGAAAAAGCATGACTCCCTTTTTATCAATTTTGTTTATTAAATATGAAGAGAAGATCGCTTGAAGCGTTTGTTGTTTTATTGTTGCTCAGGTAGAAAATCTATTCAGAGCATCACTAACCACCATCACCATCGGCTACATCATTCTAAATTTCTTCTCGTTATCAATCGAACACCAACAACGCATGGCATTGGCTTCATCAAAAATTCGTTTTTATAGCCATAATAATTTGTTTAGCAAGCTAAGCAAGTTGTCAAGCAGTAGCCATGGCACACGTTTCTTTCTAATTGAGGTTACCAGAATGAACAACACAAACAACGCAAAAAGAGAAGAAAAATATTAAAAATAATATACTTTTTAATGCAAATTGCGTGCACACCTTTTAATATATAACATTAGAGTATACTGTGGGCACTAACTATTAATTGATTTCTATACGTTTCTACATTAATGTTCACACTCCTTTTTACGAAAAATATCAGCAGAGAGCTGAGACAAGCAAGCGTGATTTGCAAACTAGTGTAGTAGAGTCGGTGAGCTTTATGAAGGGCAGATCAAATTGGATTTGGAATTAAATGACAGTTACAGTGGGATGCATTTACTGCAAAAGTAATAAATCAAGCATTTTGATGATTTTTTCATCTCCATCTATTTGCATATTATCACGGAATAAAAATAACCACTGTCCTCTACTTAAGTTCCAAATATACATAAACTATATATTACTGCTTAGCTCGCTGTGCGACTGACCGAACAAAAGCTGGCAAATGACCAATTGACCAACCGCATCTTCAAATCTTCATTATATTATTATGATTATTGAAAAGTGGGTATTTTATGTGGCCGTTCCCACACAACCACACACAAAGTAAAAGAAGAGGATGCTCCTACTTACTCCTTGCACACACGGGTAACAAAAAGGGTGTAAAACATTTTAGTGTGGAGCGCTGTGTGCTCAATCATTCAATTCTCATTTAAATACATGAACTTAAGCTCAAAGGTGTAATGATGCTTCCTTTTCTAGTTTGTCGTCATAAAAAGATTATCTTCCTTTTAGCTATTTTACGCAAGTCGTAAGTAGAGCAGTAGTCATCATCATATAACCTGCTTCAGATTAAAAAGACAGGAGCAAAAATTACAGACGGAGTGAAATGCAGCTACCTGAGTTTAAGCTGAGGTGCTGCTACCTCCACCAAAAAAAATTAGCCGCCTGGTATGCATAATGGAAAATGTGTAGTTTTCAACTGTCCTTTTTATACGCTCCAAAGTACAAGTACGCAGATAATTATTAGAAACTTGAAAGCGATTTTCGTATTCTAGAGAGTGGCATCAACGATGATAGAAATGAGAGCCAAAAGAATTATCATGCACTCTAGAATCCAATAAAAATGGTATGAGATGTTTTCTCCCTTTTATTATCTTATAATGCCCAACACCACCACTACCACACCACTTGTCTTGGTGTCTTTAAAAACAAAGCGGAGTAGCAAGGATGACGGTGATAATAATGAGTATTTCTCTACATAATATGATAATATTATGCAGCATCTTATGTATATTCATATATATTTCATATATGGATGCTGTCTCCTATTATCGCTGTTAGTTGTTAGAAAATGTTTTCGAGTCCGCTATTATGATTTCCTTGAGGAGACATCTCATCACATCACCTGTCTTTCCAGTCATCATCATTTTCCGCCGTCGTCAGCTGGACCAAAAGAAGATCGGTAGCCAAAAAACGCAAGCGTAACGCATAACCAGAAGAAACGCCACAACAAAGAGAAAGGGAGAGAATGGGAAAAATAGAAAAACACTTTGAGAGCGAGAACAAGGAAATAAATATTCGTAATTCTCTGTCTGATGTTGCTTCTGCTACTGCTGCTCTGCTACCACATTCAACAAGGTAATGGTTTTTCGTAGGGCAAAACACAATAAACCAGGCAATAATAATCAGAGCGGGGCACTTTTTTCGCTACTTTACATTCTCCCAGAGCAAATTGGTCAAGATTAGAAGGTAAAGAGAAAAAGCCAATAAAATAAAAGTTAATGACGCTAGATACGCATTTAGAGTATCGAATCTGTAAAGATAACTTTTTCCTTTTATACAATTACACACACAACAAACAAGCTGGACATTATGCCAAGCAATTTCTGGACTGACCACTTTTTCTCTTTTTTCAAATCGGTTCTGTTTACCAACAAGCCATTCAACATTAGTATTTAACTGGCAAGTCAATCGACATTAACATTAATCTTTTTCTATTTGTTCAACATTAAATTTTACAAAGAAAACTTTCTTTGTGATTTTCTTGTTCCTAAAACTCCATTTAGCCACATTTATTGAGACTTTGATTAATTGAGAAAAACAAGCAAATAGCTCGTTGGTGAAATAATTGTCAGCACAGTAAATACATTTGGAGAGAAGGACAGAAAAAATACAAAGTTTCCACTTTATTTTGCTGATCCTTAGTACTCCTCGAGGTAAAATGCCATTTACATAACTCTTTTATTGGAATTTGCATACCATCGCAGTTTAGACGAGCATTGTCCAATTAATACCACCTTAATTTTCGTGAATCCAACTTGTTTAGAGTACCGTATATTTATGTTCAGACAAATAACAAAAAATGTTCAATTGGCCGTCTTCCAAAAACATGTGAAACGGTTTTTCTCAAGGCAATGATTGCCACAAAAAATGTGTGTAGGAATGCAAAGGGGATCTTTTTATCGAATGGTGAATTAAGGAAGAGACAATGTATGTATATCACGTCAATAATAGGTTTTATTTTGCAAGTGCGCACTTAAGAAAGCACTTCCTTGTTACTGCCAGTCTTTTCTATTGGACTGGATCGTATAAAACTATTAAGTATCCAATTCGCATAAGGTAAGTATATAGCCAATAATATATAGAATCGAGATACTAGTGATAACTGGGCTGCTGCTACTGCCGGTGTACATATCATGTACATGGTGTAGAGAAAAGAAGTCATCATAATGTAGGAACATCATGTAATTAAAGATGAATTAATAACAACCCTGTAGTAAGGATGAAACGCCCTGCGAAAGCAATTAGAGGAGTAAAAGCCCATAAAAATGGAATTGTAATGATAATTTGACTTATGATTTATGCAAGACCAATCTCCTTTCCATCCATTCGTCCTCTGGCGCACAGACATAGGTAGGTAGATAGATAGATACATGGTCATGTAGTTAAGAAGAGTGCATTCCAGGAATACTTGTCTTTAACGAAATTGTAAGAGAGTCAGTCAGACAGAGAGACTGTGTAGCCAAGACAATCCTCCTCCTGCATTGTGCGCACAGCGTGCAATAATACTTTCTTGTCGACTGTTTTCTTCGCCGAATTAAACGAGACCGTTCAGAAGAATGAAAAAAGAATGAGAGAGATGGAAGGTTTGATGATGATCATGATGACTACGACGATGATGGCGATGGGAAGAGAGTCTCAGGAAAGTGCATACAAGGTGGTATACACATTTCTCTGTTGTCAGCATGAAAATTCTTCCCTCTATAAAACACGAGTGTGTACATTCACAATAATATATGTTTTCTGCCTACCTGAGGTTAAGTGCCAAGTCAAGACGTGATGCCACCATGAAATCCTATACAAAATATGTACATATCTCCATGCTTCCCTACGGAATACATTTTTATTAGGACTCATATCATGCAGAGAGCACACAAGTTTGCGTTGACTTGCTGACCGCAGAGCAGCAGACCAAGAAAGAAAGAAGGAAAGAAGAAGAAGAAGAGATCATGATAAGAAAAAAATCCATAATATATTTAATACCACGAGAAGTAGTGGAAGATGAAAAAGTAGAAGTGGATTCACAAGGGACTTGGGTCGTCCTCGCAGAGAGCATCAACTTTGGGCAGAGTGGACTTTTTTTACCAACTACACTGCTGGGAGAGCGAGAGATGAGAGTTTCATGCTGAATCAATATCAGCAGTGGTAAAATAAATATTTTTTTTATCCTGGTAATAATACATAACTCGGTATGGCCACATATCATCAGGTTCATGTTATATAACACGATCTATTTCTGATGATACCAAAAATACGGTACATATAAGGGGAGCGGCAAAGGAGCCGATCTCGGCGGTAGAGAAGTACAATTATTCAACGAATTATGGAGATATTATTACGTATGTGTACACTTTAAATTGTATAGTAATCACCAAAATTCCTCAACCAGTACAACAAATTGAAAATCCTTATGTACATACAAGCTTCAAATTGATGTGCCTTTTTACACGCTTGCAAAAATGCTGTACAATGATGTAATTGATCAAGCGTATGAGGGGAAACCTTTCTGTGTATATTATGTTGCCTTCATAAACATACCTACATACATATAGCCATCATGAAGACCGTGTGATGGTGTCAATTTATAATATAAATCCAAGTAGACAGGTTACAAAAGTGCAATCAGTTTTTTCTTCAATATTTCTCTAGTTGAGTAAATTGTTTCTAATCAACAACCACTGATGCATCAACAATTCAAACGATAAAACAAGCTAACAAGAGATATAAATGTGACGAGTCATTTTTGATTTCTTTTTTCTTTATCCGTGAATGGATAGTAATCATTGTCTGAGACCAGAGAACACACAATATATTATGTTAACGCTGATTAAACAGACACGACGCTGTAAAAAAAGATGCACTAACTTCACTGGACAGGCCAACAATACAGAAAATAAGATAAGGTTCATCTGCGTGGATAACGTTGACATCAAGGAATTTCCCAATGAATTTAATAATAACAGAAAAAAGTGTATAATATGCCTTTGTAAAACTAATATTAAATTAAGGGTCAAAGCTAACTGTAAATACACAGTACAACGAAAAGAGATAAAAAGTACGACGTCAAGTCATGTGCACCTACACTATGCAGGATCCAAAAGGCAAAAGTTTTGGGAAGTGATTAATACGAAAATCGGATTAAATGCATTGTAAGGGGAAAATGCTATCAATGAAATGGAGTCCCAATCAAATCACATCGACTTTTGTTATGTTTCGTCTTGTAGGGGGAAATCATGATAATGATTGTGTGGCGGTGGTGGTAGTTGGTGACGATGATGATGACAGTGCGTGGTGTTATCTTTTATATATGAGTGTGTGTGTGTACGCGGACGAAGGAGGAAAATACCTTTATTTAGGTGCATAACATTATTATTATGCTGTGTATTTATATCTTACACTCGCACAGTTAAGGAGACAAGGAGGGAGTTTTTGTGTTTCCACTTGATTTAAGCCCTGACTTGATTACTTATTCCAGCACATTTAGACGATGATGATGAGATTCTTACACAATCTCCCTCACTGCCACATATTCTCCCTTGTCACATTATTATCGTGATCAGTGTCACTCAGTTCATCAAAGAATAGCTTTGCTGGCTTGCTGCTGCCGTTGTTCCCTTGTTCCTTGTAACTGACTGATGATGACGATGGGGATATGATGATGCTGTGTTTATGGCTAAACTAACTACATGTGTTTACTAGGCGCTCTTTCTAGTTAAACTTTGAGCTATGCTTATAATATTATTATATGCAGATGCGCTTTTTTGGTAACATTGTCCCATAAATAAACTATACACATGGTGAGCGACCAACCATTCGACCCTTTTTTCTGGGGAATAAAGTAAAGTTGCTGACGACAACAAACAACATTATTCCCTGATGCTGATGATGATAATATAATGGTGATGTGATGATGACGACAGCCACTGGAAGGGATTCGTTAATCTTGTATGCAAGTTTTGTGCTGTATAAAATACTACCACATTATCATCACATACTTCTTAATATACTTGTATATCTATCAATAATATATGGCTCACAACAAAAGTCACATTATATAATGCTCCGCAGTTGCACAAAAGACAAATGTCTCGTACCTACATGAATACTTACTCAACCTTACTGTTCATGTCATCTTGGGATGTCGTGGGCTAAGATGCATGGTAAAATGCAGTTGATGAAAAAAATCGTGTACGTTATTTAGCTAGCAAATATGTATTTTATAAAAAAGCAGCATTGTTGCAGCAGCAGCAGCAACAACGGCAATCACGTCGTCACGGGATTTATCGTATGTCTTACGACGATTTACTACTCAATCATGTTCCTGGATTAGGGAATGTAAACACTGTACAACAAATATACGTACACAAGCTTCATCAGGCATATTGGCATATCAGTATACCTGAAAATACCTACGCATACAAAACAAAATCATACGACACACGTTTAAGGTTTAACCGGTTCGATTGCAGGCACAATTCTAGAAAAGAATTTCTCGTAAAAATCATGAATTAGTTGGCTTGATATACTTTGCGCACGGATTGAGGTATGCATGTATATTTGCGTATGCAACTTGTTCCATAAGCCAAAAAACAAATACGTACAGTGTACAAAATTGTGCAAAGTGGAAAAATATAGAAATATATTGCACAGCAATCCGTGACAATATTATTGCTGACAACCCAGTCGCCTGCTGATTTACTTTTGACTTCTGAGTTTTGTGTTTATACTTTCATGCAGATGTAGTCAAGATTAACCTTCGTCAATCATTTTAACTTTTAAGCGTCCTCAAAGGAACAACAACGCTGTCCTATGCTCTCTCAACAATATGTTATCGGACGCAAAAGTATCAAGGGCGCATGCAGTCATTTTCCCCAGAGTATTTCAAACTCCCCATTCAATAATCATAATAACGGCTTGTCCCGGTTAAATAACGAGAACAACACGACGAATATTTATTGAAAATAACAATATGTATATTGGCGATGGAGAAATATTGTGATCAACAAAATGTTGGTGGTGATGGCAGTGTTGCGATAACGCAGAAGGAGTGCTAAAAGATGAAAATCAGGAGTCAGGACTCATTATTCCATTCCCCCACTCAAGTAATAGAAAAGAGTGTACAGCAGTGGCTGTGCGCTCATTGTTACAATGAATTTACATCACTTAAAATAATATTGTCCACAATGTGGCTGTGAGTCATTTTCCTCCGTCTTTTATGAAAACAACTTATTCCGATTGAACCGCGACAATAATGGTGCAACAGCAAGGAATGGGCACTCCTGCTTGGCCTCTCATCATTTATTTCCAGCAGGAAGGCCATTTGCTCGTTAGAACTGTATCTCCGTCAGATTTATGTGTAGTATGCAAAGTGATCCAAAAGAATTGGTTTGATTTATTTGATTTTATATTTTTTTTTCAGCTGCAGGCAAAAAGTCTCCTCTGCCATAAAACTGATTGTCCTACACAAGTAATCACACCCAACAATCATCCTATTAATATTACCATTTTCTTCAAGTGCATACCACTGTTTTGTTTATTATTAGCCTACATGCATCAATTTAATAATAAAAAAAGAGATTCGTATAACAAAAGATCATAAAGAAAACAATGGGGTGTTTATTGCACACAAATGAAGTGCGTATGACACACTGTTTGTCACTTGTTTTGTGCACTTTGTCTGTATTCTTCTAGCCATCTAGTAGGTGTGTAAGTGCCCCTCAATAAAAACACAAAATTGTAATATACATAATCTAATCATAATAATAAAGTACGGCTGTCAAATGTCGTTATTATTATTATTAGTTTTGTATTTGCAGCAGCGTTCGCTCGAGATGATGATGAAAAGAAAGGAAGAAAACTGGTCTACCTTCTCCCTTTGATCCTCACTGACATAATGGTATAATATTTACTTTGGTAAATCATATAGAGAGATATATTTATGTTGTATTCATGTTCTTATTTATATAAACATCTTGTCGAGATAAAAATAGTAACTACCTTGTACTTGGCACTTCACTTTATTTCAACCCTCTCGCTCCTCTGCAATGATACCGTCCTCACAAAAAATATATAATAATATTAATAATATGATTTCATAATAATCTTTACTCGACGACCGTTCCTATTATCCTCTCAAATGGAACTAGTAAGGTGTAAACCTTTATACATAACTACCGGAAGTGCGATGTATGCCCAATTAACAACCCAAACATAATATTTGACCAATTTAAATATGTCGCGTAAGCTCAAATTGAACCTCCCATTGGATTTACATAATAAAAAATTTTCAGGTCAGAGACCCCTCCCGCTTCCAGACGCCACCCTGGCCACAGGGGAGGGATTTGACCCATAGTGCTTTGACAAAAAATGATCGTCTTGAACTACTCTATCGATTTGTACAATAACATTTTTTGGCGATATGATGACCCCACCCCTCAGACACGCCGACCTCTCTACTTCCGGTCATTGACGAGGTCCATGGCTGAAAATCAATAGGGTTCGTGCCCTTGGGCCAAGGTACCTCTATGTCAAATTTGAGCCAAATCGGTCAACGTGGAGGGAAGTTAGAGTGTTCACGGACAGACAGACAGACAGACAGACAGACAGACAGACAGACAAACAGATCAATCGCTATAACTACCTTTCAAGCATTTCATGCTTCCGGTAGTTAATAATATGTAGTTTGATTCTAATCACTCCGCTACACATACACACCTTAATATTGTGAAGTGAGCCCGGGTAGCTGTGGAGTTTTTATTTTAAGATTTGGTTAATATGGAACCATTTTATTATTGTTATTCTTAGCGCCCCTCCTGTGGAATTAAATTTAGTTGCATATTTTTTATCTTATATATTTTTCTCGTCCTTTATCCTGTTTGGAATTAAGACAACAAAATGAATAACGTGGACAAGTGAAGCGAAGAAGTGACAAGTAATGGATGTGTAGTAAAGGTATATAGACATAAGTTGTAAGAGAAATATACATCATATATGTATTTTTATACAAAAGCACGTTAAGAAGGATAGATGGACATGTGATCAGTTCCAAACATTTTAATCAAGGATGTACGCTTGTATCTGATACCTTGCATACTACATGCTTGTTATGGGATAAGGGCCTAACAAAAATATTACACATCATTATTCAACAACTGTCAACATAATTGGTCACTCACGTCTCTTTCTGATTACATTGTGCATCATGCAACGAAACTCTGACGTTGCTTTTTAATCTTCTCTCTCTCTCAGCCTTTACACCACTCACTATACACACTCCGAATTTGCATACAAAAGTGTTGGTAAATACTGTCATGTATTTGGTGCTAACGTAGCCTCATGAAAAATTGCTCCAGCACGACGATAATGATGATGATCAAATGGTCACCAACTGGAGAGCAGGACCGAAATATCTCTATTCTTGTTACGGTCTTATCTTTCTTTTTTAAAAATTCAAAGAATTATAAGAAAGTTTCTCCATAGTCCGGCTTTCGAGAAGGCAGGAAATGCGCGGCCCTCATGTTCGACAACGAAAAGGACAAGTTGGGTAGCTAAAGAGCTGCTGCCTCTTCTCGCTAAACTGTCAGTCAGAAGATGTACCAGCAAAGGAGCAGCGTTTGTCATTGCATTGCATTTTATACTTGATTTCTTGATCAAAAGTCATCACGGGTTAGGCAAATGCAGTGAAGCCCATCATCCCTCTTAAAACAGTAGTAATAATAATAAAAATCCCTTCTTCCTTTAAACCTTGTTTCACTAATGGAAAGGAAATGTTCGATAGAAAAGAGCGTTGTGTAGAGAGACAGGCTCATCGACATTTTAACTTGAGTGCTGGTAGCAGAATAAGTAAAAGTAATGATGGTAGTTGCTCAGTTGCTCTTGTCGCTTGTACTAAAAAACTAAAACCTCAATTCAATAATAATAACAACTTTATTGCTTTTATTATTTGAAATATACCACAAAAGCAGCAACGGACAGACTACACAAGCATCAGTCAAGGAGAGACCTACCCCCATCAATGCAGTCATGTTGAGAAGAGCAGAAATTGCGACGTGATCATGATATTAGTTTCTGTGGAAAACATCAATGAATTCGTGCTTTGCCTATTTACCACCTACTTGCGGCTTGTGTCATCTACGTGATTAAAGCCATCTCATCACTGTCCATCCTTTTCTTGTTACACAAGTAGCATTTTGTACGTGTTGCTGTGTGCAATTCGCCATTGCCAATCCGGCATCCATTGTCATTAGTCATTCCTCAAACATTCCATTTTAATCATTTTATTTGGCAAAAACATTTTCATTTCAATTATTTTTGCATTTTCCTAATATGACGTTTACCACAGAACGCAAATAAAATGTTGCAAAATATTTATTAATTTTTGCACGAACCATCAACAGGGATTGTGGAGAGCAATCAAAATAAGTATTAATCATAGAGCATGTGTGCATGTGTCAATTAATGACCAACCTTCTCTACCTACATACATGTAATCAGGATGAGGAGAAGATAAGGTGACCTGATACCATCATAAACGTTTCCACATATTATCATGATGATGGTTCATTTGTAGGTATGCGGTAATAATATCATATATCATCGTCATCATCATCATCTGTCTGTAAAATATCTCTTTTTAATTTGTACAGCTTGCTCCAGTGTGTGTCATGTGCTCGCTGATGAAATGAAAAAGGGCAAAAGATCGAATCGGCTCTGCGGTGGAAGTATACTACTGCTGTTTGTGTATTAAATTTTTAAAGAAGATGATGGACAGAACCTCGCACATCAAAATCAATCTAGTAATTAGCTTCTTCTCCTTTTTCTTCGCTGCTGCTGCAAAGCCTGTTTGATTGTTGTTTCCCTTCCAATCGAAAATGAAACACAACAATAAAATAAATTCATGCATTAAGTTGGCCCGTAGGGAGTCCACCTTTTTCCTTTCTCGATGAAGAGCACACTGCAAGTCAGTCAGTCAATCCAGAGAAGGAGATTGAGATGGAGGTAATAATAACATTAGTAGCAATGGTAATAATAATAATATAGTTAGTTACTTGCCGCAACAAGAACCTGCTCCTATTTGCTGACTGATGAAGAGTTGGAAAAGTTTTATTCCTCAAATTGAACGTTAAATTATATACATACCTAAATGTACCTATATGTATCTGCATTTTGTCCGTATGCAAAAAAATCCACTCCTGTCTCTAATTGTAATTAAGAACAATGTACAGCTGTTTTGTTTATTAGGATCTTAAAAGTAAGGCGAAACGAAAGTCTCTGACAAAAAAAAATTGTATAACGATTCTCTGGCAAATGCTCTGCAATTATTCCAGAGATTTATTTGGGAAAAAAAGTTTATTAAAATTCTTCGCAGAAAAGTCATTGCAGGTTTTTTAGTACCCACAAAAATTTTTCTCGTTTAATTACACTTCTTGCTAAAACAATAAGTATTGTACTGACACAGTGGTTTTTAGCAAGTTATTCTACATTTGATGAGGGAAATTGCCGTTGGGTGTGTAATGGAGGAGCCCATCTATTCACTCTTTGTCCTGCTTTCACTTTCCCTGCTTGTTACGTACTGACAGCTATAGAGTGTACAAAAGGAGCGTGTTTGTTTTTCAAACACTTGCTTTTTAATTCTTCGAATTTTATTTTCATTTGTTCGTTTTATTGTTATAATGCATATTTATAAGGGAGCAAAAGGTACGACTTTAATTGCAAACTGTAGTTGTGTGTAGTAGTTAATAGAGGCAGAGTAGCAGGAGTCTATTTAAGACAGGGAAAGCATAAATCAAGATTCGTGAAGGTTACTTAAATGAGACTGTGTGTGTAATGGGTAGTTTCTGTGTTGTTGTCGTACTTAATATTCCATGAATACTTTGCCAGAGCAAATAAACGTAGCGTTTTGTTACGGTTTTCCCGAGTAAAAATGAAAAGTGTTTACAGGCGGAAAATACCTAAAAGCGAAAAGTGAGCCATTTGCTTCCGTTGTTGCTGGCAGTTAGTAAATATTATGTATGTATAGTGAGGAAATAAAAGGAGGAAAAGTAAACTAAAGGCAAAGGAACAACGGAACTACTCACAACAATATTTGTTTGTGAGGAAAAATTAACAACAACGGCTACTTGCTCCTGGCTGCCATGATGGAACAAGGCCGAAGAAATAAGAAATTTCTTTTTAAAAAAACTGTTTGTTTCTCTTGCCTACTCTTCAGAGATAATATGTATGTAAATGCTTACATAACGAGCAAGCGACAAAAACTCAATTAAGCAGCACAACACGAAGGAAATTAAATTCATTCCTACTCACTGTTTTACTAATAATCCCACCTTGAACAAGCAAACAGGACTGCGTGATACCGGCCATTGCTGCTGTTTCAAATCAAAATGCATGCCTATATCCGTTACAGTCACATCACACAGCAGCAGTGAACATACCTAATATTATATGGTTGGTGTGCATGAGTATGAATGAACGCGCCGCAGAGTTTTGTACGTACTGAACAAGTCTCACTCAAATTAACTACCTTAATATAAATATAACCCAGCACCAGCTCAAGAGCAGTAGTGCAGCTGTGTGCGTGTGCAGTCATTAACTGGAAAAGCATAATTTTATATAAGTTTTTGAAACCTGCAAGAAACTTGCAACCTCCAAAAGTAATCCCACCATTTTCTCGAGCAAATAAATGTATAAAGTTTTTAAAGCATTCCCAATAATGAAAACAAAATGCGTATATATACCTAATTTGTCTGAATGCTTTTTATAATTCGTTGGCACCATATACGTAGGCATGAAGGTATTTATGAATGACATTTTAAGAGTGAAAATAGTAATATAAAAAATGTTTTTACCCACCTGTGTTTCGGTAAGGTTTAGCGAAGAAGAAAATTCGGCACGCTCTGCAATTGACAAATACTGTTTTTCTCTGAATTTCTTTTCAAGTGCGAGTAACTGTTGAGTAGTGAATGGTGTGCGAGGTTTCCGATTTGGCTTGTGTTTCCTTAATTGACAACGGACAGGTGGACCTGGTAGTCTAGGCGGGAGAACACCTTCTGGAACATAACAGAGAGGAGAGAAAAAAAAACAAGAGAAAAGGATTTAATAATAGTTTGTCATAGTTTTTGTCATACACATAATACATTTTTTTGGGTTTATACTTTTTGACCCAATTGGATTGGAAATTAAATGTGACTCATTGACATGTGGAATATTAATAGACGTGCGCAACTCATTTGGAAAAAAGCGTCATGGTTACCGTTTATGATGTACCGCTTATACTACTTATTATGTAAGTAACATAATAATGTTGTGAAATGGAATGGACAAATGGTCTGCTAATAATAATTAAACTGCTTACAACTTTGGCAGAGCCTGTATATTTATTCATTAAAACGACTCGCCTCTACTGCCAAATTAAGGGAAATGCAAGGTAACTCAAGTTATTAGGAATATGGTGAATCCATCAGTATAAAATTTGAGCTGGCTTGAAGCATGACAATGACTAGTCTCCCTTTTGAACCATTAATTAGACTGCCGAAGACGGCTAATCAATGGTGATTAGTGGGAAGGGAATTGCCTTTGAGGATTAATTGAACTCGTCAACTCTCTTTCATTATTATTGCCATTTATGTCAATGAACCTTTGATTGACGATGACGGTGCTGCTGGCGGAGAACACACAATATTATTATTACTCTATGCTTCCATCCCTTTCCTTCCTAATTTCATATTCATATACTGAGTCATGCCTCATTTTATCCTGTGCGTATAATAAGCTGTGTATGTAAGTAACTTCCCCATGTCCTTCTCATTCAGTTTAATAATTGTCTTATTGGATTTGTCTTACCTACCCACTCACTCATAATTAATTTATTAGCTTCAACCGGCTTAACCCTACTCTTTTCCCGTAAACGTACTCTGCTGAATTTTCGATAAGCCCTGTGTACCATTACATGAATGTATTCAGGTTGCGAAAAATGAAGGTATTTGTTTATTATCGAACAATTTTAATAGATTATTATAGAAGATGAAAGCAAATAGAGAATTTTCATTGTTGATTATGCCATTTTTTTGACTGAGCCTACGGTCAAGTGAGAATGATACATTTTGATGCACAACATTATACCTTTTTGTATTTCTTATCACGTCCATGGAAATAAAACGGAAAGGTACAAGTGTACACTAATAATATACATTATAACGTACAGATAATTGTGGCAATTACTTAACAACATCTATTAAGAACAACGACAGGGAACTGACTTGAAACATCTTACTCACTGACTCACACAAGAGCAGCAACAACCACTAAACTAATAGGAACGAAGAAAGAAAATCCTAAAACACGTCTTCTCAAAAATACTGTAGAAAATGAAGAAATATTAACTAGTAACAAATAACAGGTAGTTTGAACAAATATCCGACTCTATTAGACGAACAAAAAGGGAGAGCGATTATCAATAGGAACACGCAAGGAATCACACACATGCATGCATAGTAGGAGCCATGTCCTATTTATTATAGCTTTATTATAAAAGCTGCAGAAGAAAAGCCTACCTGCCTGCCTGCAGCTCCATTAGAACAGGAGGAAAAGTTAGTTTTGGTGGACGTTGGGGTATTCGTACAAAATATTCGGAATATCATGCCATATGTGCTAACAACAGAGTTTATGGCAATGCATGCACAAAATATATCATTGAAATCTTCATTTCCTATACATCATTCAACATGCAAGCGCAACAACTACTTGCTTACGTTATAGTTTATAAAAATGTAAAAGCAAGGAGCAAACACAAAGTAAAAGAGAAAAAATGGATAACATTATTGTTATTGTTATTATTAATTTAATATTGTATTCGTAGTATGAAAAGCCGGTTTCTACTCTTCTCTCTGGACCCTGTGTGCTTACTAGCTGCGCAACTACATGTGAAAAAGGTGCAAAGAGAATTCCGGCCTGCCCGTGTACACATTTTCTTTGGATGGTTGATCCAGACTAGCTCAACACATGGTTGATCTCATATGCGCAATTACAAATGCACATTCATACATACATAACTTAGCCACGTAGAAATATTATATACGAGTTGACTCACAGTTTTTTGAGTGATGGATTTTTAATAATATCCACACTCATATTTTTCTGCTGACTTAAATGATTCTCTCTACTCACACAATTTGCTACCAGGTAAGTAGTTGAATCAGTTGAATTGAAACTCTCTCGCTCTGCAGCAATCCTTTTTAAAGACAAAAGAAGAACCAAAACCACTGGTATGAAATCAATCTACAGATGTTTTTTTATAAAGGGAGCAGTTCAGCCAGGTTAACAGATAACAGGGCAGTATATATGTATACGACCGGCTACTTATTATTAAAAATACTACATTTCATTGCACTGTTGCATACATTTTTATGATTGTCCATAAATCCAGGCACGGAATTCCACTTAGTTATTATTGCCATGGTTATCATTTTATGGTTTCTTACTACTGTGGCCAGTAATGTCGCATAATGTATCATTTTAATGCAAAAGTACATATTGGTGTACCAGTTGCATAACTTTAAAATGTGCGGAGGATACCATCACATTAATGATATACATCAATTCTTGCATGCAATGTGCATGAAATTAGGCATTTGGAGAGGGAGAGAGAGAGCAACGGAGTTTATGAAAAGTGAGAATCAGTATGGCAGGAATAGTAGCAGTAAATGAAATTCTAATCCTTCTGACGGGTAACTCCCAGCAATTAAAAAGTCTCTCGTCTGACAGTAGTTTAGAGGTAGCGGGGGAACAGCAGTTAAAGTTGTAGAAACAGGACAAGGTAAAATACACTTTCCATTACTTCTGCTGCTGATGGCTGTAGTAGTATGCAGCTTTGTACCTATGTTGTACGTTACAAAGACTGTTTGCGTGCATGATTAAAAGCTACTCCAAAAGGCACACAAACATAACTGCTACAAAAAGAAAATTGTTGATAAGTCAATATTAGAATAAAGGTTTTGTCGAGTGCAGAGTAATTTATATGTTTAATAATCTTAGCAAAGTATACCTGTGAGTACACCTACAGCCTGGCATGTAATGTAGTATACTTATTAGGTATTATTATAATGATGAACTACCTATGCCAAATTGCGCATTATATAAGAAAAGAATAAAGAATTATCCTTGTCACAATTCGCCCTGTTGTGTTTCATTATTTTGTTGTGGGTAAATAGCAAAGCTGGTGGAATTGGAGTAGGTAAGTATTAAGTACTGAAGTTTGTTCAGTCTACATCAGAACTAAGCACGCGCACGTACAAAATATCTGAGTGGAAAAAGGATGGATGGATGAGAGCGGACGGATATTGATGGATGCATGCAAGCATTTTTATGGAAACCGGGAAGGTATATGTACAATGTATGTCTACTTGAAAGAAATGATATCTGAAGGAGAAAACTCGTAGGGACAGAAGAGGAGCCGTTTCATCATATAATATCAGGGTTGTTTTGAAAGAGTCTAGTAAAAATTAAATGTATACGTCTGGTCTACTACATACAGTGTGTTGTATCCATCCGTCTCATTGCTTCTTAAGTAAATATGAGTTGTCTCGCATAATCGCTTATTTCTTGGCCCGGATATTATGATTATTATTGTCATTATCCTTATTATCCCATTTAGAATAATTACTTGTGCTAAATAATATGCTGCGTTTTTGATAATCTCATTGCTCGCAAAAAAAATATTGGCCGATCACTACCGCCACCACGGCCACATCGATCTGAAGGCAATCCTAGTTTCTAACTTTTGGTATTCCAATCTTTTACTTTACCACTTGTTCATTTAGCCGCTCATAATTTCATCGGTGGAAAGGAAAAAGGGCTTTGTCGTGCATGGAAGAATGGAGTTGAGGTTGGTGGAAGGACAGAGAGTGAGAGAGAGGGAATTATTGGATCGCATGGCATGAATGTCTATTTTGTTGTACTTCTGCGTGCACGCCAGTTTTATTGAGTTGGATGTGCTGGTTGTAACTAACACATGCTTTGCCTGTAATAATCCTCAACCAAAAGTTGAAAGCTAAAAAAAGTTGTATATAGATTTGTATTATTATCAAGTGTGTGAGTAACTAACGTAACTATTGAATGAGATGTTAAACGGTGAAAAAAACGCTTTTCCCATTTCTATAGAACTTGGAAAATGAGTGAACGATTAATATGTCACGGGATATTATCAACACTGAAAACTGACAAGTTAATAAGGGCAAGTAATTGCGTTAAATGGTAGGAGACGTTGATGGGAAAATCACGGAAACAATCATGATTTGCCAAAAGGAGTATGGTTATTAATTTATTTGAGAGTAGCAAACCTACCTTTCAGACAACAACAAAACAACACGAGAAGATTTTTTAGTCGATTTGATTATTTACGTCAGTTGAAAGAATATACTCGATAACGATACGGAATAAACTATACTTTTGCTGTTTTCTCTTGATTTTCCACAATGCATTTAGTATTGATGAAGTGCTATCTGTCCAACTTTCCAACATTTATAAATTATAATTGCCCATTAAATAAGGCTCCAATATGTCCTAGTTACCATTGCTCAATTAAACAACATAAACAAGTTGGTCTACTGACAATGTTTTTGGAAGTCGAAGCCAGCATCAAACTCTGATGGGTTGATTTTTGCGTTAATTTTTGTAAAGTATTTAAATGTCAAGTTTTGCCTACAAATTCCTTGCTGCCGATTTAATTCCTCCACTTTGCTTACGAAGTAATTCATTTTGTATATTTGGGAATCCCGTAAAAAGTTAAATATTCTCTCTCGCTAGAGAATAATTGTCTTAATAAAAGGGCAAAGTCAACACAATAACAATTTTGTGTTTAAAGTTTTGTTGTGACTTTTCATGGTTCGAAGCAATAATTTTGAATTAATTTCAATGGATTCGCAATCATGTAATTTGGTTTATGCCCATTGAGACTCGTAAATTTAAATAACTTCAACTCACAGAGCCAGAGTCTCACAACAAACAAGGCATTCATCATCAGTATGCTACCTACGTACATAGACCATGTACTATACTTGCACACTGCCCATAAAAAACCAACATTTTGTACAAGCCCAATTTCATGGAATCATATTTCCACCGGTAGTAAATTGACAAGACTGATTTAAAATGAAAATTGAATTTTTTTAACAATTTATGAAGCTTGTAACTTCTGGGTGGTTATTCCACCTCCGTTGTATAATCGACATGGAACACTAGTGTAGGTCCCTCTTGTTTTGCATGCACCAAAAATAATTTAATTCGTTTTTGCAGAAAAAAATGTATTAATGCTATGACGAGTATCTGCTACTCAATTAGGTACCACTAAAATTATAGTTTGGATCGTTTTCCCTGCCGCCACTACTATTATTTCCCACTAGATTCTATTTGGAGGGTCGTGCCACACAACAATACTGCTTATAAAACGGAGTAGCAGAGACAATGCTACTACAGTGGATTGCCAATTTTCATTCTAAATTTTTAAGAATGTGATGATAGCTGTGGAAGGAGGATCGCAATTTAAATAAATACATGGCTGTTGTAGCAGTGGTAACGGCAACTTTATTGAAATCAACAAGCCTGGTTTCATTGAGTTGACTTATTTGAATGCTCTCTAGTTGACGAGGTGGTCGGAAAAAAAGTCGAGAGTTGTATGGAAAATGTACACCACCCACATCATCTTTTTTACAAAAACGAAAAATTGCTAATTGAAGGTTATAAAACTGTTCTAATGTAATAAATGACGAATTATTTGCAATCGCAAATCTTATAATTTAGTTGGAATGGAGTCGCGCATTTGTTTCCAGCATTTTCAAAGTGTATTTTCATCATAAATCATTTAATACATTGCTACGGAAAGGTACTTACTTCCAGGGGATGAACTGTAGCCCCAGCCCAAAAGTGGCAGGGCCCATGTTGGAGTCAGCGGTGAAATAGGAGATGAATATGATCTTGACGACGTTGGACTATGATCGGGAGTGCCGGAAATGGAGCTGAATGCTGAATTGGCTCTTCTTACTGCAGCTAATAGTTTTTCTTCATGGCTGAAACACACAAAAAAAACATTTTTTTAAAATGCGATACACGTAGCTATAAGCAAAGCGATTGCAGAATTGCATTAGCAAGAAACAAAACATACATAAATGTGCAGAATTGGTAATGACTCGTTCAAGGATAAGACTGCACATTTGCCAATAAATATTTTATGAAAATTGGATAAAAAATACATTATTATGCATGCAAAATACTTTTAAAAACTAATATCCTCAAGTTTCAAACAACAGTTTTTGCACATAAAACATTTCTGCCTTGTTCTTGTAGGAAAGTATATGCACATGCTTTTCTTCTGGAAGGACATTTCAGAATATTCATTACAACAAGTTTTATACTCCCTCTCCTTCATCTATTTGCTATTTTAAATAAAAGACGAGCAGCAGAGAGACTGAAAAAGTACATAATATCTTCTTAAATATGCGAGATATTTCTAATATGCGTCATTTAATATTAATGAGCGAACTACTGGAATTCCCGAAAAAAAATCCCTGAAGCTCACGTAAGTATTAGGGGAGCTTGCACAGCCCTCTAAAAATAAGTAGAATGAGAGGCAAGTCAGCTAACTGGGACTGCCCACTTAGGCATACATCACTTTTGAATTTGATTTTAAAAACAAAATTGGACAAGTTGTGGAAATGTACTTTTGGCCACTTTTCAGTGTGTGCAATGCATATGCTCGGCGTTTTATGTTAATGCAAACAATCATGGAAACCTATGTTCTCATTAATAATGAATATGAACATTTGCCTAAATTTATTGAGTCTTGATGGATGTGGAGAGGTGCCTCCTTAAAAACCTACTAATCATATCCATATTGCAATAATAGTTTTAATGTATTTTTTATATTGTTCATTTGATAGGAAATTATACCAACCTTGACATAAAATTTAATTTCCATTCTCTTAATTCTTTCCACATTTATCAGACGACAATGCCTAAATAGCTATATTATAATATTATGTTATGTTTCAATAGCCTATGTAAAACTAATCAATTTAATCTGTGAAATCACTGAGAAGTATTAAACGAACTATTAGGAAATTGTCTGTTCCCTAATTTATAATAATAAACTTAATCCAAATCTTTCGAAAATTGTTCCAAATTGAGGGGAAATGATGTATAGTGCAAATTTCTGGCAACATCAATATTAGCGGAATGATATATGCTCGAATAAAAATGAATATATACGATTATATTTGAATAAGATGTGTAGCTGCTAAAGTCATATTTGCCAACATTTGACGATGATTTCACCCTTTACAAAATGCCTGACAACGAATTCTAAACGGAGAATTTTTTTCATATTTCACGGAGGATGAGCACCAAATGAAACTGAATATAAACTTGAAAGTAAAACATGGCTGTTATTTGGAAGAAGAGACTTGTAACGTATTTTGCTTGCATAATAATACACTGTTGTACTGTGAAGCAAGGGGAAAAAGACTTCTTCTAAACTGGCCGAGTAACTGTTCTAGAGTCACTACCACTACTACTATATAAGCCAGAGAGAGTCCCACTGGGCCCGTAGAAATTTTTGTCATATTTCACGCCTGAATTCGTTGGCGTTCACTCAAAATGTTTATAAAGCAATGTTATTACTATTATGTGTTATGATTATTATTATTACTATACTTTAGAGGCGTACGTGCGTATTTGGCAATTGAGATGTTAACAGGGAATTGGAGGAGTTTCAAACTATTTCAATTTTTCTATTCATTTTTCGTACTATAAGCTATTTTGCGTCATAGATACACTTATAGACTAGAGTTGGTCTTAAAATGGCTCCGGTTTCAATGTTAGTCGTTGTAAATACAGTTTCCGTTGTAAATAGGAAAAATATACAAACTTTAGAATCCAAACAAATAACATCATTTTGTATTTATATTGCTAAAAATGTTATCACATCATACTTGACACTTTCACGGTAAATACTATATGCCATGCTAAACCAACAAATTTGCTGTTTGAAACTGCCAGTGCTGCTGCTGAATAATTAAGGATCGCATATTTGTACAGGATAAATATCATGAGTAGCTATATATCCTCCATATAATCATTATACAATTAATCCCATCCACCAGAAAACAATCATGTCTGTATGCAAATACGTAATACATGTCGAAAACTGTGTATGAATTTGACAGTTTTGAAAGTATATAAACCATAATCCTCACAAAGAGGCAGCAGAAAAGGGGCATATCACATGCAGTTGACGTATGAAGGGCCCTTTTCTCTGGAACTGCTTTTTTTGTAACAACACGCCTTGTAAAAATATTATCGTTGTTATATTATTTATGCGAGAATAAAGGGACCACTTTAATTTAGGCATACCTACCTACCTTCCCACAATATGCCGACCCATTCAGTTCAGTTCTGATATCCAGGTCGAAGCATGTATACCTTTTAAACATTATATCCACATGTTCAAAAAAAGTAACAGAGAACGACAATGAACAACAATAGGCCCTGCTCACGTTTGTTATGGAGCAGCACCATTTTCTACATGTGGTCCCGACAGGACAGAGAAAGAGAGAAGAGTGACAATGAAAATGAATGCTTTTTGAATTACCTTCAGCTTTTCATCTCTCACCTCATTCACAAAAATGAAGCATGTGACTGAGATCATCGCCTGGCTTTTGTGTCATTCCTAAATTGCATTTTTCTACAATAATGATAATAGTGCTTCAAGGACTCTATATTTCACTTTGTATATGTGTACATTTAAAGAAGTGTATTATAAACAGCTTTGCATTATTTAGATTATTATTATTACTGTTGCTTCATTCCTTTTCACGTATTGTTCGAAAATGCTTGTCAAAAGTCATCCAAAAAATTCAGATTACCCTCATACGACCGATCGTAAGTACATGCCTACTAACATGTATGTACATTCGATTCCGAAATCATACACAAACATATACCCAACTGTATTTTTATTCAATCACTTACAACAACGTTATAATATTATCAAGATTTCAGTAAGTCACTCGTCGTGAGTGAGCTCCAAAAACTGACTTTGGGATGGAAGCGACTTTTCGGAAAAGGACAAAAATCTCTTTTGTGTGAGAATGCGCAAAGGAGGATTACAACAGTTAATCGTTAAGCTGATGGTACGGTTCGGTTGTGGTGATGATCCAGTAAGTACATCAAAACGCATTAAGATTAGTAACAATTTCAAAGTAATAATATAAATCTGTTAGTTTTTAAATAAAGAATTAACAAAAAGCTTGGTACATCCTACTTGTGTATTACATAAGTGAGCCGTACAAAACAGGCATTATTTTTTCTCTGGCTATTCTATTCCCAGTGACTCGTGCATCCAATACTCTCATTTATTCTGTTTAGATTGTAAGCTGCAGCAAAATCAGCAGCAAAAGACGAGGCAGTATCGCTCGCGTATCACAGAAAGTTTCTTCATGAGCAGCAGATGAAAAGAGTAAAAAAAATCTTTTGGATTATTTGGGCGGAGATATCCACCCCTCGTTTGCTGCCCCTTTTTAGTGTCGCTTAGTCTTAAAATACATGTGTGGGTAATGGGATGATGATACGCATGGATCAATGCAAAACGCGTACCTATGTATCCATAAGTGCATTTTGGTGGATGCATCTAACCTCGCCGGATTTTCATAATGCACAACAGTCGATTTAAATTATACAGTAAAAAGAAGTTTTTTTTATGAATTAAGAAATGAATTACGAATAGTGAAACTCCAGATCTATATAAAATAATAATATGTAATAATCATCCTATTGATCTCATATCTCGACAGGATTTTCAGTACATGCATACAATTAATCTTAATTAGGACTTTTTAAATTACTCGCTACTCATCATAATTATCTTTCATGTGGAGTTGCTCGTCAACCTGTTTCTTTGAAAGGAACGCAATGTTAGTTTTGGCAAGATAATTACTACTACCACTACTGCTCCCATCGTCTTACTGTAATTATTAACTGTCATAGGCATATGCCACAATTATTATCGTCATTTATTTTAACCTGCGCAAAGTTGAGCTAATTAAGATGAAAATGTGGAAATGAAAATCTGACGAAAAGAAACAGCAGGGCTATTATCTCTGTGCTAATCAGTGCAAAGTTGTTTGTGTAAAATTCAACGCTGACAATGTAATCTTGAGGAGAAACATGACGTTAAATAAATATTTTTTTGAGAATATAATAAATAGGTAGCACACAAAAAAGGGCTCGTTGCATGCAAATTCGTTACAATATTTACTTTGGCACACGTGTATTATGGAGGAAAAAGGAGCATTTATACTAACAAAACGCATATCGCACACAAGCAAGTGAGAATCTACCGTGCAATGTATGTAGCAATGCTACACCATGAGTACATACTATACTGCTACTGTAAAAAATAATACAAGGCATACCTGAGACACGAGGTTCGATCATTATTGCTGTCATCACTGTCTTTATCATCTTTCCCCAAAAGTGATGCTACGCTAAACGACAGCTTTTTCTCAGTCTTATTGTCCTGTCTCATGGCGCTGGGATGGTGGATATGGTGGTGGTGGTGGTGATGGTGAAGATGATCCCTTGTACGCTCCTCGCTACCTGTACCCTTGCTATTACTATGATGATCCACATCTTCCAAATCCACCTCCTCATCATCATCGTCAACGTCTTCATCTGACGTGGGCACGTCATAAGTTCCCTCTTGATCCTCGTCCTCCATCTCCAACTCATTTTCGTCCGCTGAAGAAGCAATCATTTCAGTTGACATTGTTTTCGATTCCGAGTCGGACATCTTCATTTGAAATATTGCTTGTGTACTGGTATTCAGCTTTATACTCATGTAATATTTTATATATGTGTGTAGCCCGTCTTTCTGGCAAAAATATTGTATTTTGTTCCCTCTGCTCAGTAGTGTGCAGAGAGAAGAAATCGAAGAAATAAATTAAATTTAATGCTGAATGAAAACCGTCGCACTTTCTCACTTTCACTTGGGCCTAGTTTGGCGCTTACATTTTGCAATTAACGATTGCTGTTTTTCCCCATTTTCTGGACATGTGAAAACGCCGAGAAACTAAACTGGAGGCGATCAGATATAGAATGCAATTAAAAGATCATTGTCACAAGCTGTGTTTCCTTCTCTATAATGTATAGCAAACACCGTTTCTTATTACTCACACACACTTACACGTAATTCCCTATAAACAACCAGGCATGTAGTACATAACTCTCATTCTCTCTAGAGAGAAGTATTAACAAGAAGCCTTTTTTAGCGGCTAGTTTGTTGGTCACTCAGTTTTACAGCGCAACGTTTTTAAATATTTTATGCTATCATTCATTTGGCAAATTGAACTTTAGTTTCCTTTTCTAGCCTCTCTCTCGCTCTGTTGTCACAGCACAACATTGTCTTCCAAACTGAAACTGTCTTTTTCTATTAGCTTGTCGTTGTAACGGTTGTATTTATAGCAGTCATTTGAGAAACAGGCATACTTTCAGTTTTAGCTTTTAACGAGAATAGTAAGCTGTTACTACTACTACCGGTTTCCACAATAATGCTCAAAATATTATCAATTTCTCCCTCTCTCGCTTGATTCCCATGTACGCATTCGTACGCTGATGATGATGATGATGTGGATGAGCATGCATTCAATTTTCACATTGAGCGGAAAATATTGTAGACACTTTATTAAATGGTACTACTACTCTTTGTGTTGTGTTGTTGTAGGACAAGTTATTAAGTTCTCTGTCGATTCCACAAAGTGATTGTAAGTGATTAGCTTTGGCAAACAAATGACAAAACTGACAAATAAAACGCGCTCAGCTCCTCGACGAATATAAATGAATTTGAGTTAATTTCGTGTCAACTTTTATTTCGGAGTAAGTAACTAGTAGTTGGTTGTAGGAACCTTTTCCCCTTGCCCCTGTCTCCTCAACACAAGTATTTCATACAAGGTAACATGCTATACTACCTATCATTTCCAGTAAACACCACTGACCATGGTTTTTCAAAGGACTTGGAAAGAAACCTTATGATCCGATCTGGATAGGTATTCCATTTAAAGAATCATCGATATACGTACTAAGAAAATGGACTAGCAAAGGAGATTGATTTTTCATGTCATATAGACGAAAAGGTATTCAGGTGATGATGACGATGGCACGTTTTTCTTCAAGGTATCCCCTCCTATAATGATTTTCCCAAGCACGACTATTTGTTTCGTTTCTGCCACACGCAGGTCCAGCAATCAACCGTTTTTTATAAAAATTTGTTTACTGTCTGTCATTTAAATCTGCTGGAGCAATGTCTCAAGTTGCTTAACACTTATGTCAATTACACTATATCACTGAAAAGTACAAAGTTGACGATAGGAATACTGTGTGATATTTCCTTGGTTACTGTCATTTACATGCAAACTTTTTTCAAGTAGCAACGTTGTTTTAGCTTTGGTTTGAGATGATTCACTTTTTTCATGTGTTTTCTATTTCCAGGCAGTAGCACAAACTACCACACACACACACGGCTATTAGTATATAGGTGGTAATCGCGGTGTTTTCCTAGTTGTTGTGAGAGAGTGTGTGTGCCTTGTCGTTGGCTGACTTACTGACTGCTTACTTTTATGAATGTTTGTGTGTGAAAATGACAAGAGTTCTTTTCTGATTTTTTTCCATCGGCCACAACAGGACGGTCGTAGTTGTATAATATGTGAGTGAATGTGTCGTAGCCGTCGTCTCGTAGTAAATATAAAAATGTTGTTGCGTTAAAGGAGCCGATATACGGAAACACATGAAAACATTTTTTGAAATCGAGAGAGAGAGAGAGAGAGAGAGAGCTTTAATGCTGTTTACTCCTCTTGTTCCATCTTACTGCCACCACTACTGCTATCGCTCTAGTCGACGCAGCACCCCGTCCTCAGTGGTCTGCCTGTTTTGGTGGCCTCAGTCAGTCTCAGAACACTAGTTTTGTTACTCTTCTTTACTACAAACAATAAGCTACTACTACTACGACAACGACCACTCTACTACTCTATTACTTACTACCAGTGCGCTGCTGCTGCTCTCCTCTGTGTCTCTTTCTGCCGTTGCTGCACAATAGTTGGGTAATAAGCTGAAAAGGAGAAGTTTGTCGAAAAACTTTGCAGCTGAGTAGCAGCTAGACTCTTTTTTCACTTTTTTGCTTTGCTTTGCACATACCACACGGCTTTGGCCTTTTGGTGATGCATTCACACTCACATAATAATGGTAGGTATATCGAATATGTACACCAGCCACGCTTACACAGATGACAGGGAGTAAAGTAGAAAAAAGTTTACGTTGATATTGCTTCAAATGTTCATACTACTTGCATGGCTTATGTATATGACGACGACGCTCGCCTGGCTAGTTCCTTTTTCTCATTCAACAATTTTTTTTAACTCTTTGGAGTTTTGCACAGAAAAAAAGTGGCCTAGCTTATCGTTGTCAGAAGACAGGCAAAAGGATGAGACCAGCTAGCTAGGAAGCAAGTAAACGAATGACTTGAACTACCACTATGTAAGGTTGTCTTCTTGAGACGGAGATAGAACAGCAAAATGAGGAGAAGGCTGAGTTTCTTCCAGTTTTTAATATGTGCAACGACGAGCAGAGTTGAGAGGGAGAGAGAGAGTCGCAATAATATTTTAGTGGCAACGAGAGACTCGCTGGTTTTGTTTGCCTTTTCCAGTTTTTTTTCACATGTATTTTCTCCCTTTCATATAATTTGTAATATGCCGTTTGTTTGGTCATTGCATTTGGAGCGAGTGTGTGGTTCGGGGAATGAAAGTGATTCAGAGTACGTGGTAAAATGTGTTATAATTATAGATGGGATATGGATGTACAATAAATATATAACTTTGTCGAGCCAAACAAATTATAGTATAGTTATTAAGAATTCCTGCAGTTATTTTATTATAGCATAACATTCATACATGTTTTCTTACAACAAAGTAATTGAGAGCAGCATGCTTGGCGAGTTTTCGCACATTTGCTTGATGTGTTGCCGTTGTTGTGAGAAGGATGATTTTTTTCAATTTACATATTAATATGATTTTGATTAGTCTTACGTGAACGTTGAGTGGGCATTTACGGCTGTTGGCTGCATTTTTTAGAAGAAGAAAAAATACTTAAGCGTTATAAAAATCTTCCGGTGGAAGGCAGGCGGGTTTCATGATGTGTGTTAAGTCAGTGTTGGTAATGTAATTCATCAGCACCTGAGGTACTTGCTATATATTTGTACGTGCTGAGAAATAGTATACGTAATGAGAAATTTTAATTTACTGATGAACTTGTCACGAAATGTACGACTTGACAAATGAACTTTGTCATGCTAACATTTTTACTAAAAAACTAAGTCAAGTTGAAATTAATATAGCAAATTCAAAGTTTTTTGTAATTGGATTCAAGTTTAGGTGCTGTCTTGAAAAAACTGACGGTAAAAGTCGTCAGAGTACCTTGGAAAAACCTTTAATAAATTATTATAATAAATAATAGAGTTCGGAAAGTATTCATTAGGCTGTATCACCGTTCTCTTTTGCATAATTTGTTATTTGCTCTTATAAATGCTCTCGTGCTAGAATATCGTCAAGGATTTGTTGTGAGCTCATTAAAAATGCAACTCTTCATGATTATTAGTATTAAATACTGCTAAATGCCTTTGTTGCTAATTACTAGTTTAAATTAAACAATGAAATTACTATGATGCATGTTGCTAAAATAGAGATAATACACACATATATTTTTATTTTTTATTTCACAGTTATCAACCTCGCGTACCTTCCTCCTGAAGGCTATTATTCTTGACAACGCAAATTGTATTATTTGTATTTACTTTCCTATCTATATATTTTTCATTATGCGTTTACCAATTAGATTCTGACATTTTCTCAACTTTATGGGCCTGATTAATACGAAAATTATATGCTACAAGTGTATCGTAAACGATGAAACTTGCAGGATAATTGCCACTAATGCATACATTATTACCATCCCTGCTAACAACGAATAAATTTTATTCATATGTACGTGTTTAAATTTCCTGATATTTTGTTTCAACTTTGCAACATGGTTTCAGTGTTCATAAGCATGTAGATCTACGATACAATAATTATTGTACAAATTTATTATTATTCCTAAACAACCAAGGTTGCTCTGGTAAAAATATGATTACGTCTTTTTTTTCGAAAACGCCTTCACACATTCTCATTTCTTTTCAATGTAAAAAATCCACCCGTTTATTCTATTCGTCACTTTTAGCAAAAATGAACATGCCTTCGCAATCAAAGTGGAGTTTATGTACATTTAAAAGTGTGTAACTAGACGGATTTTTGTTGTTATGCATATATATCATGCGCTATGTACATAGAAAGATGATGATACCTCGCATTTTTATGTATTTATTTTTACACGGAATTAATTGTAACCGTGTAAGCTTTTTATTACTCGAATGTAATATTGTTTCTTGTATCAAGTCATCAGATTACCCATTCTGCTGTGTACATATACGACTCGTCGAAATAAACACATTACGCGAGAGAAGACGAAAAATTATTATGCATGCTGAAATTTTGCATGTAATGTACTATGTCTTTGTAGTATTTACATGTAGAAACCTATACGTAATATATTTTATTACTCCTTTTTTATTCTCTACAGGAGATCTGAAACGTAACTTTATTTCAGCGTTGCCGTGAGTAATGGTGCATATAGTTCATAGAGTTTATGCATGAAATAAAAGAGGGAGAGAGAGATAGATGAGATGATGATGATAATTACAGTGATATGTATGCCCAAAGATGATGATACGCTTGTCTTCTTCACATTTTCAACATTTACACACATGCTCACACGCCACTTTTTTAATTCAGGGGAATGGAGGATTTCTATAAGGCTGCTGAAAAAAGATTTGTGTCTCCATTGCAGTTTGTTTTGTGTATAGTAGTGTCAGGAGTATATACGCTATATATACGCTAGGCATGCTATCTTCACAAATCACAGATTCGTCCAACTTGAAGGAGCATTTTATTAACATCGTGTACTAAAAGCCTGTAATCTAAATTACGTTTGTAAACCAAAAAAATATTTGTCTTCACAGACACTAAAGTTTAAAGGGATGATTGCTATTTTCCACTTTTTTGAAGTTGGAAAAGTTTTAAAGATTTTGTTTGTCGAAAAGAAGAAAAAAACGAGTACTTTGAATCCTTAAACACAGGAGGCTGTGGATACTGATTTTTAAAAATCCGGGCAGCGTCTTTCCTCTGAAAATATTAAATAGTTTTCCTGTTGCTGTCTCATTTATCCATTTTCTTTTTCGTATTCTACCTACTTGAGCGACTGTTAAAATGCTGAAAAGTATGATAAATTCGTTGCACCTATAGCATCACGATCATCATGACATGTCAAGTAACTTGATGTAAGCTTGTTGTACATAATGTTTAAAAAAATGAATGTATTCCTCACAGACACAATCGTGATTGTCTAAAAGCGCTTACTTAATTACTACAACACACGTTGCCGTCAACGCTAATTCCCTCTTGTCCCAAATTGAAAGGGACACAAGAAGAAAGGTAAATGATACAAATAATAAAAATATAATATGCAATTTGGCAAGAGTTTTTATGAAGGCATTCCTTTAAAAATTATTAGCATCTTTCTTCTCCTTCATCATATATATATTTTTGTGCATGCAAACAAATTAACTTTAATTGCTTATTTGTAGCAGCAAAGTTTAATCATCGTCATCACCACACAGTGGAGCAGTGATGGAGGGTTCAAAGGATACTGTTGTTTGCTCAAGCTGTAATTAATGAATAAATTCATAAATTTAATAGTGGCTTCGTCTTCTCAGTTGTGTGTCTAGTCAGTTTATTAGTAAAAATTGTTCTAAACGATCTGTAGAGTAGCGTCACCAACGTTCTAGCAGAAATGTTTGTTTGTAGACAATTGATGCTTTATTCAACTGAGAAATACGCCCGTGTGTACAAAACATATAGAGTAGCTGGTTGTACAAACAAGCATGTAAATTGTAAGTTTTTCACCATTTTATATACCTATTAATGAGGAGTACTATGCTGAAACCGTTGAGATATATAAAAAGCTGCCATTTCATTTTGTCATTATTGTAACAACTCTACAATGATACAATGTATTATTATTATTAAGGGTATTACATGTTCGTTTAAACTTATTCGTGCAGATCACGACCATAACAGCAATATATCACTGATATATTAGCTAAATATATATTTCACTTTATTATTATTATGATCGTTATTATTCTATTATTCTATTCTGTACCAACTAGTCTGCGTCTCTCTGAAAGACTTATTATTAAGTGGCGGAGCCACTTTATAAGATCGAGATGTCCGTCCGTCTGTCTGTCTGTCCGTCTGTCTGTGCGCGCTCTAACTCAAAAATGGTTTGACTTTTTTGAAATCTGTTTTCGGCAATCAATAGGTGGTCACCTCAGAAGGGTCCAGCGTGATTTTGAAATACGTAGGTCAACTGTAACCGTTAGAAACCGTTACGAGGTCAATTTTTTAAAGGCTAACATATGGCAAGTAGCATATCATTCGACTCGTCTATGGCCATAACACATAGATATGAGGTCATTTCGGGGTTGACGGTTACTGTTTAACGGTTACAGCGATTTCAAATAATTTTACACCTTATGCTCTCCTGTTTAAGTGGTTTGGAATTTTGGACTTCTGTTTTCGGCACACGACTTGTCATCACATGGGCTTTGCCTGACATGCTCACCAGCTCCAAAGGTCAACGGCAACGGTTAGAAACCGTTACGAGGTCAACTTGTTTAAATGACAACATATGGCAAGTTACATATCATTCGACTCGTCTAACAACGTAATGCACAGATCTACGGTCATTTTGAAGGTGACGGTCACTTAACGGTTACGACATTTCAAATGGTCCTGTTTAAATGGTCTTGAATTTTGGACTTCAGTTTTCGATAAATGGCTTGTCACCACAAGCGTTTAATGTGAGAAGCTTGGCAGCCATAACGGCCAACGGTAACCGTTAGAAACCGTTACGATTTCGAAATTTTTAAAAGTCACTTAGGGCAAGTGGCATATCATTCGACTCCCCTGAGTGTTCTTTATGCAAATCCGAAGGCATTTTAATCGTAACGGTTACCGTTTAACGGCAATACATGATTTTTGGTTTTTATGTTCTAACTTGATAATGGATTGGAATATATGCATTCTGTTTTTAACAACCGATTCCTTATAGTTGTACTCAGTTGACCATTTTGAAAGATGCATGTTAAGGGTGTCCCTGCTCCGCCACTTTGCTACATGTTAGCTTGCTGAGTTTATTATTATTACTCTTTGAGTGGTAGCAAATGATGCTGCTCCTCTATCAAATGGCTACCATCTGCTCTTTATATAATTCAATGCACTTCATGAATAAAATGTTCGCTTGACTGGTTCACTGATGATGGAGGAAGCTATTGAGCCCTGGACTATTAGCCCGTCCTTTTAGGCTCTGATACCCTTCATTACAGGGTTAATATGTATCCCTTTTAAATTGACTACATCATGTTCACAGGATATTAATAAAAATGATTGCTGCTGGTCTTCTTTTCCTGATTTTCAGCTTGCTGGTTGGTTGCTCCCCGTTCTGGGTCGAAGGATGCTCCATGTAGCAAAAGAAAATCCTTCCTTTCCAACAAACTGCTCGAATGCATGGGAAAAATTTTACCACGGAGTTGTCGCAAAATAATGTGAGTTGCATTGCTTTTTTCAGTCATGTGCGTACGTTACCTACATACATTTCTCTGAACACTGAGAATGAGAACCATCGTCAGCAGCAAGCAGATGGGTTTTCAAGAGGGAAAGACATGCAATGCGAGTCTTTGTTGAGGAAGATAATATAATGCAAAGTTTACAGTATTTATACTGATTGTGTTATACACGTAATAATTTGACTGCAGTTACGCTCCATGCACTGATTTTTTTGACCCACGCGTGTGTTTCTGACGACAAACGCATTTATCATTGCATAACACAATGTACTTTACAGGGTTCACACATTTACAATGAAAGAAAGCATTTTATTCTCCGCTCTCAATTATTTTCAATGCTGATGATTCTTATATTAGCCGAAAGAGAGTACATGCATTTGTTCAGAATTTATTTTTACCAATTGTTCAAAATAAAGTTTCATGGTTCATTAACATCGTTGGGATGACATCAAATCAATAATCGAAATCAATAATCACTTTCAAATCAAATTCTACAATAATTTAAGTGACATGTTTAATTAATCGTATGCACTACTCAGAACTGACAGAATTGTGCAGCTATTTATATGGAAAGCAAAAACAACGACCGAATGACGGGGCATCCACAAAGTCACTGATCTTAAAAATCATTTGCTCATCATCGTGCTCTGTAAATGGTCACAGCAATAGCTTGGCTGACAATAATACAGCATTTTATAATAGCAAAAGTCGAAGACTCCAGCAGCGCAACAAAGTTTGCATAATATGAAAAAAAGACCACACCGCCAGATTAACAACTCTTCAGACAGTTCACTCCACTACTACGATGTCCATCCAGCCAGTGTCCATACCACCACCACGTTAGGAGAGTAATAGGATAGGTAATCTTTTTTACGCTCCATTCAGACTTCTTGCTTGTTTGCGTTACTGGTCAATGGTTGTGCGTTGCTGGTGAATCGTCGTCGTCTTCGTTGTAGAGTGTCTTTTTGAATGCACCCTTGAAAAAAACATGATGTACACACACACAGAGATATTTGGTATACCAGAGAGAAGTACAAAGTAAACCGTGGCCTGTAGCTGATTGGGATTGTTGTACGTATCTGAGAATACACGCGTTTTATTAGTTTGTTATACAAGCGAGTAACGTAAAGTACGTAAGCGAGCACTACTACTTACTCATCAACGTACCGTGTGCGTGGTGGTGATCACCACATTCTCGTTTTCTTATATTTCCAAGTATTTGTATGTGTGTGATTGCTTTGGTGTGGTGTGTATGTAAACGTGAATGCTTTCCTTCATCATCGCAAGGGTTAGTTAAGTTGGCAAGGAAGTTTTCGAGCTCCGCCTGAAAACCAGTTCTCCGCCTGTTTGGACCAACTCCGACCCAATCGGGCCGACGAGCTCCGGCAAAAGCGAATTAAACCGATTTTTTTCTTATCCTGTCTTTGTTGTAAATGCATTTGTATGTTGTTGGGTGTGTGTGCATGTTCGCTTGTATTTTCTTACTCTTGATATCACGCAAAATGATTATGAAAAGAAAACATACGTTTTTCACCTTGTATTCTGTTTACAGTTTCACACGTACCAAAAAAAGAAAACGCTCGTTCCATGATCATGTTATAAGCTGTGATGATGATGATGCTGCGACGGAACGGATTTTGCCCTTTTACCCACACAATATCCTATCATCATACACCCATGCATGGCATATTCTGTTATGATATTGTGTCAGTCTAATTGTTTTCTTTCGCAAAGCATGTGCTTGTTTGCTCATATTTTTAGTGTGAAGCTTACCTTCAGCCGGAATGGTCTTGCGAGACAGACGAGGAGCATTCTTCAACAAAAAGATGCCGAGTTCAACCACATAATATTATTTGCACACAAAGCAATCCTGTTTACACTTTCGTTTTTGCGGTATATCACTTGGTTTTATGCCCCGAAATAAATCTTGAAATGATATTTTATTTAGCTGAGAGCACAATGGTGTACATATATAATGTAAAGGAAAATGGCTTTATAGAAATATGTTTTATGTTACCCATGTATCAAGGTGTAGTATAAATAAACTTTCGTCTGACTGAATACATATTTGCATAATATTATGCAGTCAATGCGGTAGACTGAGATTTCTTGATAAACTAGTAAGGTGTAACCTTTGATATATAACTACCGGAAGACTAAAACATGCCAAAATCACAAATTGGGTGCTATTATACCACGTTATCGAACCTCAAATTGAACATCCTGATCGATTTGTGAAATAAAAAATTTTTCCACCTGGTGACCCCTCCACTTCGACCCCCCACCCACCCGCCATTTTTTCGATTTGACCCATAGTCCCATGACAGAAAATGATCGTCTTGAACCCCTCTATCCATTCCTACAATAAAATTTTTTCGCTATTTTGTCACCCCACCACCCCAAAGACGTCGACCCCCCTACTTCCGGCCAGTGACGACGGACATGGCTGAAAATCAATAGGTGTCGTGTCCTTGTGCCAGGGTACCTCTATGCCAAATTTGGGCCAAATCGGTCCACGTGGAGGGAAGTTAGAGTGCGCACAGACAGACAGACAGACAGACAGACAGACAAACAGATCAATCGCTATAACTACCTTTCAAGCATTTCATGCTTCCGGTAGTTAATAATACGTTGCTTCGACAAGTTGGAAGGCAACAAAAAAATAATTGGTGTCAACCGATAAATCTCATTCGTTCGTCGTCGTATATACGATTTTCTCATGACTACTCAAGGCAGGACATGAATAGCTTTGAGCACACATTAAAAAATATTCAACGAAGCAAATGATTATAAAATTATAATTACTTGTGGTTATAGCGGTTATAAATTATATGCATAATCTGGTTTCTGTGTTGTTGTAATTCTGAAAGAAACAAGTAGCCTGAGTACACACCATACTGTGTGGCATGCCTGCTTTCTTTTTTAAAGAAGAGAGAGAAGAAAGAAAAAAGCCAGGAATACATACCAGCGTGGTTTCAAGTTGCAAATACGCTTTATTGATATGGATCTTTACAAGATGACCACCCTTGGAAATAATGAGTTTTAATTATATTAGAATTTGTTACTCAAAGATTTAATCTTTATTGCCAAGGAGGAAATCTAGATATGAATGCGTGTTTGTATTTATATCATATATAATGGTCCGAATATAATGTACTCATGTCCTCGGTACTCGCTGGAATTCATTAGCGATTATCAGTTCTGTTGCATCAGTTTATTTTTTAATTTTTATTGCCATAAAGTAATTCTGACATGTGTATGTATCATTGTAGCATGCAATTAAGCGTGTTTGATATGATATTCGGGAAAGTGCATGCCAAGAGCTATTCAGGGAATATAATGGCAACGCTTTCATAAAAAAAGAACTGCTACTGAGAGAGATTGTCTTACATTCAAGTTTGTCAGTCTGTAGGCGAAGCGTATCACAGGATTGGCAGACGCAAAGCTTTCATCAGCTTTCAGCTGAAGTGTATGAAAGAAGTCGTCATATCATGAAAAAAATTATTTTTCCAGTTGGGATCACTGACTAAGGGCAAATTTATAATGCGAAAAAGGTGATTAACGACTGAGCTCTGGGTCAATCAATGTTAAAAAAAGTTACAGTATGAAACGGAGAGGAAGAAATTAGTCTTGTGAGTCATCACATTTGACACTATTTATTTGCTACTCTGTGCCACTCAAGTAATTAAAATTGGTATTTGGAGTAATAATCATAATTACATGGATATAAAAATTTCCAAAGTATAATTAACGATAAGATAAAACTGAGCAAAATAATACTAGCTTGCACCAGCAAGAATTAGTGTATGAATGATGAGACTCATGCATAAAATCGTGCTTTTATGGCTATTTACAGACAGATGCGCTGCTCGATTGATACACGGAACAGTTTCATTAACAAGAGCTTTGACATAAGTACATTTCAATATATACATAGTAGAAGAAATTAAATCATGTACTGATTTTAGAAAAAAAAAGTGTAGCATAATTATATACATGCTACAAATATAAAGAACGACATACAAGACATATTATAATTTCCTTAAATTCAGTTGCAAAATCTCGTAATTAAGAAGCATATTATTAATTAACCTACTCACCGAAAACTTTCATATCCGCCGCGCCGCCATCCTAATCAATTATGTTGAGCAATGTTCATCGTACTATTTCAATCTCATATCTTAATTGGTGTTATGCACTGAAATGGAACTAATAAGATGTATTTCATATTGGTTTTGTGATAAAAGAGTTCAACATTTTATCCTAGATGGGATGGGTCGATATTTAGAACGACCAGAAGCATAAGTGCATTCACGGTAGCTGGATTGCTCCCTGCGTCACGGAATAAATTCCATTTTTCGTTGCATTGCATCATCAAACATTTTTTGTCATCCATTTCTTGCCTCTCTCCATTCCTTTTCCCTAGATGCAATAATGCAATCCTGTGATTGTATCAACGAGTGGCACATTATATTATTGCGCTAAAAGGACGACAAAAATATACAATAATATTACTATGATATATTAGCATAATAAATAGAAAATGATGTTGCATCGATGCATCCTTAAATGCTCATGTGAACGGTTGCTGATAATGACACCGTGATATTATGATTATGTGTTCATCCGAGGAAGAGCAAATTCTCCTCTTTTCAATGAAAGAATAATAAAATTATCTCAAACCATGAGTGAGCGAGCAGCCACATCATGTACCTTTCTCCCTGTATAGTTATATATTATGATGTAGTTTGTATCTACTGCTATTAATAGAGAAGTGTGAGAGTTGGTTATTTTCTCGTTGTTGTTGTGTGTGTGCGCAAAGCACTCATTTCTACGAGTGCGTAACATTTATGTTCCACTCGCTTGCAGCTATTATTCACTCAGCGTATTAATGATCTGTGTGACTAGTCTGACTTATAGCGTTTATTATTACTATCATCATCATACTTCTATGCCATATTATTCTTCACGGATAAATATACTTTTAAAAGCTTCTCCCTTCCGTACTCGCATTTTTACTTTGCCTGGTGAATTGTGTCGGTATCCCTTTGCATTTGGTTGTGCCATGTGCTGCTACTCCTACTGTTGGCTTAAGAAGAGAGCGAGCGAGAGAGAAAGAGAAAAGGATGGAAAGGTTATAATAATATTCACTTTTTTAATAGGTGGGATAATGCTCTGTGCATTTTGTGCAACTGCCATATTAAGAGGGGTAGAACGATACGTCCCATTAAATCATTTCATTGTAGTTTTTTTTCTGTGGATGAAAAATGGTGGTTGGCAAACTGTTATTCAATAACCATGTTCACATCACATGCGTAAAGAGACTTATTGCATCTTACATATTATTTTGCCTTTTTCTATTTGGTTTCATTGTTTGACCTCCTGCCTTTCTCCACTGAAATCATTTTTGACAATGAATGAAGGGCAATGAATGTACGGGAAAAAGTCTATTTATTAGTCAACTTGTATCCATTATGTTGCAGTTAATTTTTAGACAGTGTATTGTTTCACATATTACAAAACGGGAAGAAATTCGTTGAAAATGTCAAGCCAGGAAAAAAACATGTGTTTTCTTTAATGAATGTCGTTCGGATGCAAAATGTAGAAATCGAGTGTGTAGAAGAGGAGCTTGTGTCAAAGGAGAATTTAACTAATGAGGTGCAAGTAGCCGTACCCCTTTAAATGATCATTAGGGAGTTATTTTATTTTGTTCTGCGTTGTTTACACGGTTGGATGCACAGAGGAGGGTTCTCTGTAACTCGATAGAAAGATCAAAAGGCAACACTTTATTTCCAACATAAACAATACGACAGCTTATTTAGTAATGTACCGTACTTGCTCGAATTACTGAGATTTTCTAGAAAACTATATGGAAATGGCACACACAAAAATCCAGCTTGGAAAATTGAGATTCTAAGACGCAGCTGTACTAAACATCTCCCAAGAAAATAGATTAATCTTCAATCTGTAGGAAAAGGCTGGAATTGCTGACGTATTGTGAAAAAATGATTTGATAAGATTTGAAAGGGGACAATAAGACTACCAGTCATATTCATACACGGAGAGAAGAGAATTAGAGAATGCAGTGAAAAATGCAAGTAGAAATATAAGCCAAGAGAAATGATGTGAGTCAGCGGGTGCTCATTGCACACACGCTCCTGCCTTTCTCTACATTCCGATCATTTACTGCATTCTATCAAGATGCAGGCCCAGTTAGTGGTTTCCGAAACATCTACCGTAAACGACTATAGCGGATTCTTTATCAGCAAGCAGCAGTGTTTTGTGTGTAATTGGGTAAAAGAATTTTTACCCCTGGCCACATAACTACACATATATCTATAATATGCTGCACAATATATAATCGCATGGTATATCGTGTTCCGAAGATACACAAACCTCTAAAAATGTATGCAATTGTTTATATGAGAACGCGTAAAATTCCTAAGCAAAAGAGGCATATCAAAGGGTTATGAGTGAAACAAGCACTGGCACACAAATAATAAATCAAGAAAAAAAATTCGTTAAATTACCTACATTCTCGTTTTTGTAGACCAGCTACTGACAAGAAAGTGGTATTTGTACGTAATCAAATCTCAAGTTATTTTTAACATGAACAATAAATACGCAATTGGCCGCTCGTCGCTCATCTGAGAATATAGAAATTGGACAAATGTGAAATTGATCGGGCTTTGCTGGCGCTTCTAGCACTAATGAAATTCGCATACTTCGTGAAGTAGTACAATCTTTTAATAAAAACAAAGCAATGCCACAAAATAGGATGACAAGGACAGAATAAAGAATAATACAGTAAACATGAAATATTTTACTGGAAACAAGCAAACAATACCCGATTTTGATTTTTATTGGTTGCGGAAAAAGCATGGGATAAATAGAGGCAGCATTCATTCGGCGCATTGCGTAATTTTTATGACCATTTGATCTGAAATATTCGTCGATGAAAGCGAACCTACTTGTGAATTTTATGAACGTACAAATAAATAAAGCGGCAGTACTTTCCAACGTTCAATACCATAAAGCTTTCACATTTCCATGCAGGAATTCGAAACCAGGATCGTGAAAACCCCTTTGTAAAACTTTTGCTATTGCTCTTTCTCTCTCTCTCTCTCTCTCACACACACACACACTCAGAGGGAGATAAACAGATCTTAAAAGATTAGATTTCCAGATTTTCCATCTTAACAAACTCCAAAAATACACAATATCAAATAGCGCATACATATACCAGCGTTTTCGTTTCGGGACATGTGAAAAGGAAGTAAAGGTGTGAAACTCGAATCTGTTCTCATTTCCCTTCACGATGCTGTTCTAAATTCATTCAACTTCCTTTTGTGGTCACCCATTAATATTTCGCACCATTGTGCAAAGTAGGAATTAGTGTATGTGTAAGTATTAAGATAAAGCGACAATCTATTAAAATATTACACTCAAAATTCCGCTTCCACCAACTTCTAAGCCATCTCCGTCATTCCTGTGAAAATAAGTGACTGTGGAATTCGTCCTCATTTACATAATTTGCATTACTAACAAGACTCCTGGCATTCTCATAATAATGCATGAAACAAACTCCTAAACTGCCATATAATTGACCTTATTAACGTACGTAATAATACAATGAAAATGCAGTTCTTCTCCAATATATTATGCTGCAGCAGTAGTTGTGAGTGAGGCAGTGCCTCGCTGTTGTTAGTTAATAATTATAGTTCGTTATCACCAGTCCCGAGTCTTGTTTTTGGTTTGGCACAATGGCTACCAAATAAAAGGAAATACAATCCAATTACCATACGCAGTGTGTACAACAACGTCTTGGTGTAGGAAGTTTGAAAAGGAAAGCATATGCATACACAAATAGGATCTGACACCCGTGCTTACATGCATGATTAAAGATAATTCAGTTCCAACACCCGCTTCGCACTACCACGTACACACTCTCTCTCTCTCACAGCAACAATCACATCGCTCCTCTCTCTCTTTCTCTGACTCTCTTTCACACAAATTCTTTCCATTACTAGAAAACCGTGTAATAAAATGTGTTCTACCAATAACAGCGTAGTGAGTAGGAGACGACGAGAGACGGGTTTAACTTTAACCCATTGATAAATAGGCATAAAATACAAAAGTGCTTGTCAGCGAAACTGGAAACGAGTCTACTGCTGCTGCTGCTTGCCTATTTCCTATGTATATTACTTGGCTGGTGTGAGTATGCACGATTCTTTTCTTTCATTTTGCTTTCATGCTGTACACGTCAGACGAAATAATATTGGTATGCCATCTCCTTTTATTTATTATATTAGATGGTGTAAAAGTTGGAATAGTAAACTGCGCATAAGCAATTGGATTCCTCTTCCTTTTCCCCTTTCTCTGACAAGGAAATGGTCCCTTAGTCCCATGGATAATTTAGAGGAGTTAATGCCTCCAACTTCCTCCTCTTTTGCTTCTTGAGAGACCCGCTATAGAAGTGTTGTTGTGGGCGATGATGCTGATCAGGATCATGATGATGGCATTATGCAAAAGAAAATGCATTGAGGAGAGGGCGAGAACGGGAAAAGTCTAAAAAGCTACTTAGACATTCATCCTCGGCACTGGATTCTCGCTTTTCAGAAACTTGAATCCTTTTTCTTCAATACTGGCGGAATAATAATATGCTACTGCATATAGGCATTTGTGCGCCTTAATATAGAACCAACACCTCCTCCTCATCACTCGAATCTGCTGTGAAGCAATGATGCAGATTAGGTAACATCCATGCACTACTAAAACGAGGGTGATAGATAAATGTAGTTACCAAATGCGAGAGTCTGACTGCCTTCTCACTTTTTTATTGGTTATATATGCCTAAAAGGAATGTCACATGTGACAATAAAAAAGTATATGACACGCACTCTCGTCCATATTAACAAGCGAGAACAGTGTGTGAAGATGGGTTTTTGACGGGCCGATAAACGGAAACGGATTTTGAGATTTTCAAAATGTGATTAGTATGAGAGGAAAAAGAAGGGTTTACAAAGCAGTGTGCATCGCAAGACTAGGGGAGCATACCAATTTGAATTCAATGCATATCATCATGGTTCATCTATCTACTCTATCTTGTTAGCAGCACAATATGCATCATCATCATCATCTGCACTAGTTTAGACGATCATTAAAAAAGATCAGGAGAGTGAGAAGTTCATTATACCAGCCAGTAATCATCTCTGCATTTTTTATTGCTTTATTGCCACTGGTTGTATTACCAATTTTTTTTCAGTTTGAGTACCAATTTTGAGACGTATTGTTTCTTGTTTCATAAGGAGAAAAGATGACCAGACAGCAATTTTGACTGCTACGAATATTCGCACCATTCATAAGTAATCAGTGACGATAACACGCGTCATAGGTCAAAACTGCATTTACCTGATAGTGTTGACTATATAATGCTTAAACATGTGAAAACTTTCTCTATACTCAAGGTGTTTTTATAACCATTACTTTATTTGTTTAGCTTGGCTACCTGTTAAAAAATATGTAAAGATTGGACGTGATACAAAAAAAACAAAGTATCAAAGTGCAAAGTAATTTAGGCAATTTCAGTAGACAACACTATTAGCTATCATTATATTATTATTATTACCCAAACATTTTAAGCTTGCGCACAGTGTAATTGTAATATGAGAGTAGAGTGTATGTTGTATGCACTCACAAATGAGAATTTCAACAGCTTGTGAGTGTATAGCGTATTGATATTTTTATAATAACATTTTCTCGTATTATCCACAACAAAGGATCCTGGCAAACCAACGTAATCTACTACCGACGATATAATATAATATGCTGGAATACTGGAATCTCATGGTAATAAAGCTAGATTATGATTGCCTCATTCACTTAAAACGATTATTATCATTATTATTATTAAATGAGCAGACTTGAATTATACTTGGCTCTAAAAAACTGTACGAAAGAAAAAATACAGGTAGATAGGTTAGCATTATACTTATATAATACGTATAGCTACGTTGGTCTCAGTGCTGTTACCAAAAAACTAATTTTGTGTAAATAATAATAATAATGGACGATATTATGTGCTTTATAACCAGACAGGATATTCCATAGGAACATATATAGAGATAACTTGTACTTTTGATGAGTAGGTTCTTTTTTTAATTTCGATACTGATATGGCTATCACGTAGGCAGGGTTGGGTGGGAGGTAATCAAAGAAGCAATAATAATAACAAGTGAGTAAGCAAATGGTGAGGAACGATGATGATACGAGGTTGTAATAATTATTTTTACTGTTATGACTCAAGATGATGATCGTCCATAAATATTCAGCTTGATCGACCAGTGAGATAAGTTTTGCCTGTTTGGATATAGTGAGAGGGACGCTGTTCGGGTGTAGTAAGTATAATGTGCTACCGTCATTATTTGTTTTACTGCTTTCTTATATAACATGTAATTGAATACAAGCAAATATATAATATTCTGATGCAGTATTTCAAAACGTTATTAGCAGATACTCAGGTTTATTGCAAAAAAATGTCATGCAAAAAAATTGCGCACTTTATTAATTAGTTCACATAATAAAGGAAAGCAGTTTATTAGTAATAGACAAGACAGAAATTATCTGCGAACAAGAAATAGAGAAAGGAAGTAGACACTCGTAAGATTAAAGTATAAGGTATAATGGGGAATTGGATACGCAGAAACTTGATGTTATTGTTGGATAAGGGTTAAATTGGATGGAGACAGAGGCAGTTATAAAGGTCGGGGTCACTCCATGATTAATTAGTGCTTATAAACTTTAAACAGACAGCCGAAGTAGTAAATCTCGATTTAAATTAATAATCACAACAGATTAACCAGGAGTCGAGAGTTAACACACGATTACCTGAAGAGATCGCCTGCGTGTCTGTTTCTCCGGCTATCCATCCCGCAACTCCTTACCAATTTCAACTTGCCAAACTATATTTTAACCTTAATGCAACATTGAGAGTTGCAAACCGATGCGTTCTTTGGAAAAATTCAACCTATGTAAAATAGTAATTCTTATTGCTCATCTTAAGAATTGCATTGAAATCACATTTGTTTTAAACTTTAAATCCTCGGTTCCTTGTTGTAATTGTTTTTGTCTGGAACAACCATGTATGATAATATTTTATATCCTTAGTTTGTATTTCATGATACGCTTTTCTTTTTTGATCAAAGCCGCAGCACCGACCAGACCATTACCAGCATAATAAATTGTTTTTCGTATCATCTTCCTTCATGAAAATTGCATAATTTTTTTTACTAGAATATCCCGTCCTTAATAAGGACGCTGAAACTCAATAATTACAATATTTTTTGTTCAAAATACCGATATGGAAATCATTTCAATAAATTAGTGTCAGTCACCGCAGCATACACTTTTTACAGTTACATTGGAACGAAACGTTTGTTAAGTGGTTGTGTCCGTTTGTAATTTAATTTAATATTAGTATTCAACTTCTAAACTGCGTTTAGTTATCATGGTTCAACAATGGATGAATGCAATACCATCGAATGCTTTGATTTTCTCTCAATTTTCAAACTTGACCTTTGACCTCAAATATCAAACATATTTCAAAGTTTGACATCTCCGATATTTTCTGGCATAATAATAGTATAGAAATCATCTTTAAATTTATAACTTTGAGGCATAAAAAGTAAACATTTAAGTTGTTGACCTTTGACCTCAATTATTTATTTAGCTGGTGTGTATGTCATAATGTCAACCCCTCAATGCACTCCGCAATTTAATTTGGAGTCGAATGACATATTGATCACCCGTGTGCGTTGAAAAATAAAAAAGTTTTTAGCTGGACAAACGAATTCCAATTTGTGTATTAATAATATAGATTAAATAAGTTATCAAACTAAAGTTATTATATTATGTATGGCATGATGGCGGAAATGGTTTATCGTGCAAATATATTATATTACAAACAAGTAAATATAAAACGATATGTTCACACAAGTCATATATTATCAGAGAGTGATACGTCTCACATTTTTAATCTTACCTTTACCTATGCCCATGTAACCATTGTTCCTCATCCCGTTGCAGTGTATTCCCCCGACTGCTTGCTTGTCGCTTTCGATACTACACACTAAAAATACATATAAGCCTTTGTTCCATTTACTACGTTAGGATTTTCAAAGCGCAGTTGCTATAAATTCAATTTGACGAGGCTCGTTAATAAAACGTGAAAGTACTGAATGCTTTTTATCATGACTGCCATTGTATCTTTATTATTTTAAGACGTAATCTCCCAAGATGATAGAGATACAATCTATTGAAGCTCAAAAGTACCATTCTTTCCTTCTGCTATCCTGCTGGAGGTCGGTCCAAACGCGTGTGTGTCTGTGCACACCAACCAAGTGGTGTTCTTTTAATGAGCTGGCGCTCATCGAATCAAAATAGCATCAAAGCGCATTATGAAACTGTTACTCAGCATGGTGCGCTTCCCTCATTGCCTTTCTCTCTCTCTCTCTCTCTCTCTTTCTGTCTTCCCTTAAATTATATGGATTAACAGAACAAAAAAGTACAAATAACGAGACAGCTTAGTAGTTACTCTATCACCTTATTCCACTCTCATACCTGTTTCGAGCAACTTGATGATGTACATAATATTATTATTATTATCATTATCAAAGGCTTTCCTATTTATATAAGATGCATCTTCCACAGACCATTCAACATTCAAATTAACTAAAAATAAATGTAAAAATGCCCATTACCCTGCGCCGCAGTATGGAACCTGAAAGTTAATGAATACTACATTCTTATTGTTATTATTATTATACGTCTTTAAAGTGTTTTATTGAAACTAAAAATAAGTGGTATCGTAGTAATAAGTAGGTACATAAGTCTAGCTTCGCATATGAACCAACAAACGTCGCCGCGAAAGGACCCTGCACTTTGTACTCATTATAATCTCCATTAATAAAATCCATAATATTATCATACATACTTAGATCAAGGTGGAAGTTTTCGACGATGGTGTGTGTGGTACTGCATGCCACACCGAGAAACACTAGGCTGAACCATTAGAAACAAATATCATATCACCGCTAACAGTTGGGAATTACCTTTATCAGGACGTAGTAATCTAAGAGCTGTGAGTCACATGAAGAAAACGAGGAGTGATAATAACCTACTTTGTAGATTGTAGTATGGCAAATGGTGAAGGAAGGATATAAGGGAAAGATGAGACAATTCAATTATTTCCAAGATTTCAGATGATGAGCGTCACGAAGATTGCTTCCTTCCACGTCACGTACACAGTGCACTTTTCATGAATGTTTGTTGTTTTTATTATTATTGTTGTTGTTGTCGCGATAATTGTTTTTTGCCGAGGTTCGAATCATGTGGCCAATGCCACTTTGGAACTACGGTTTCTGCACCCAACAAAGTCAACATTCAAAAAGTGAATCTCAATCAAGTCTTGAAATATTCCTCCTCACGTTGACGAATTTGTTTGATATAGGCCATCTATTTTTCCAAGTGTTTCAAGCGGAACAATGCATAAATATGGATAGATGTGTTCACATTTTACCTATGTCGTGAACTAAAACGATTCTCGTGGTGATGGTGGTACGCAGAAGAAAGGGAAAACCGGACTCATTATCTTAATATTAAGTAATAAAAATGAGAAAAAAATGATGCTGATAAATGTTTTTAATCTTCATTTTGGACTTGCACTTTATAAATGACTCGGTTTTCATCAACTATATATTTCTTTTTTTTTGTAAAGATCAAAGAGAGTAAATAGCAATATGTATACATATTATTATGAAGATCCATGATGATAACAACACTTGTTGAAACTTGAAACATGACTCTGCTGCCACATCAAAAAGAAAAAGACGAAGTCGCTGTGGAAGATAGAGAAAACCCGACAGTCTGGAGAATAGAAGAAAATCTGTGTTATGGATGTGTGGACCCGACGAAGAAGGAACTTCATCATCATCATGATCGCCATCTCGACAAAGAGAAGAAGAAGATAATAAATAAATGGAGAATATCAACATGGTAATAATAGTAGTACCGGTGCGCTGCTGCTCTTGGTTGGTGCTCTCCATCACATTTCCTTGCATCTTTATTATTACTTATTGTGAGGTGGTGGTGCAGAAAGACTGACAGCGTCTTGACAATTAATTTTCTTGCAAGACTGTTTTATTGACTTTACTCATGATATCTCTATCTTGTTTTTTATACTCAAGGTCAATGTACATGCATTATATTACGTTTGCATTAATTTGATGCAATGCAGAGGTTGGTGGTGGTGGCTCATGTTGTGATAGGCAGATTATTATATGCAGAGCTAGCGTACAGATAAATCAGTGAAACAATTTAGCTGTGTAGTGATAATGACACGAGAACAAATCTGGTTGTGTAAGAAGGCAAATGGGAAAAGTGCATTAATAAAAAGGAGAAATGAGATGCAAAATGCTACGTCCAATTGTTCTATCTTCAATTCAATGCACTCATCTTAACTGCCCGTATTATCTGCGCTATCGTCGCTACTGCAATCGCGATTAAGATTAAATTCAATTCTTTGTCGAGAGCAGCTTTGAAATGCCTGACACAAGAGTGTCCATGTCCTTTCTCAATTTGTTTTTTCTCGCTGATCCAGATACTACTTAGGCACAGTCGGCGTCCGGTGAGCAAACTTGCAAGATAATCGTTTGCTAATGGGATTCGTTTGCAAAAATATAAACTGCAAACGTATACTAATGAATGTATTTAATGCGAAATATGTAGATATGCTATATGCATACGGTTATGAATGAATCTGTATACCTGATTGAAATGGAAAATGTGAAGCAGCAATCATTACATATGATCATTACATATCAATGCCATGAGGAGAAGAAATCTATTTTGCTTTTTAACTAGTGTGTATATGAACCCTCTAACACCTACCATACGAGTCTTTCAACTTCCTCAGCAGTTATTAATCATGTATTATCAACTAGAAGACTTTGGTCCAGCATACAAATAAATAAAGCGTTCAAATAAAGCCGTCGAATTATACTAGGTCTAATGGAAAAATCTGCTTTGTAATCAAAGATTTAAAAAAAATTCTTCATATATCATATGTCATGCCATATTATATTCTCATCTTCATCGTGATCTTCAGTAACCCTTGATCATGATAATAATAACTATTAAATATTATTGTTGTGTCACTTGAAATTCCCATAATGCTCATGTTGAAGGAATCCGCTTACAATCAGAAATACTTGTACGCATCACAGAACTTTTGTACTGTCCACACACTCAGCTCAATGACTTTTTGGATTATATACCATAAAACTTGTCCCGTTTCAATAGATTCGTTGAAGTGAAGATGAATGCAATTCATACTGCGTGAAGATTAAGAGAGCCGCGATTATATGTGACATCAGTATAATATCTAGCAGCAACAAAAAAAACTCTATTTTGTGGACCTTGACAAAGAAAATATTTTTAGTTTCCATCCCACACTTACCTTTTCACCCTTTGCATACACCTGTATATATTTTACGGGACTCTCCTCCGTATCATTTTTCAATGTTGACTATTTTGATAGAATTTTTTTATATTCGTTTGTAAGTGTCAGGGAGTTCATGTCCGTGAACGCTGAATAAGTTTATTAATATTGTTAATAATTGTTACTACTGCTTTTTAATCAACCGTAAAAGATGTACACGTTTTTACCTTCCCAGCTCCACAATGCAGAGCTACAGAACATTAATAAGTATTTGTGTACACGCCATTTAGCTATTTGTACAAAATACTTGTACCCAGTTTTGTGAACCAACGAAAAAAAAAGTTTGGTTGCGGCGATCAAAAAGATATCGACTTTATATTTTGTGAGGACGAACAATTGTATCTCCGTAACTTTTGATAACAGCATATTATATATTTTTATTATTATTCCCCTTCTGTTCAGTTGAAATTTTATGGTGACAGTCAATGATATACTATGTTTACGGAAGAATGCGTTTTTCTTCCACTTTATCATTTGACGATATGCAATGTACAACGATTTGACAAAGCTGACAAATGTAAGTTTAAAATTGCCGTGTTTCTCAAGGAACTAGATAGGTACATACTGATGATATGCTCCCATGTTGCTAATTCAATTAGTAGATTTCATAAATAAATAATTACTCTCAATACAAATTCCCTGCTAAATGGGCAAAGATAAATGAATAAATGAGGAATCTCGTTCTTCATCAGTACAACCAACATCAATTACATTAATCAATAAAGACGAAGCAAATTTAAGCATATTCGAAAGCAATTGTTGGCTCTTCGTGGTGGTCCAATTATGGTCGTTATCAGATTTATGAATCCAATTAAACGAAAGGAAGCTGGCGTAAGGGATTTATTTCCTGGAAGATGAGGAGATGGCACAGGAAAAGTTCCTCTCTGGCCATGTTACTCGAGTAGCTTTGCCATAAAAAGGAATTCACTAGACTGTGTGTAGAAAAGGAGACAGGAGCAGGAGCAGCGTCTAAAAACATTTATGCATATTTCCTCAAGTCTCATAAAATTTACATGTCTTTCCCAAGGATGGAAGACGACGATGGATGCACAACATGTGCACTGTGGTGACAGTGTTCTCACTCACCGTGCATTTCATATATATATGAATTAACTTGTGTCATGATCCATGCAAGAAAATGTATGAATGAATGAATGAAGAATGACTGCACATGCACTGTCACTAAAAAATACTACGACGATGACGACGGGAAGACAGACAGAGAAAGAGAGAGAGCGAAAAAAAGAAGTTAAAATTTATATGATCTGATCTCTTTTCTTGCGTGTATATGGGTAGCTGCAGCGTAGTGCCGGGCGAGCTTCTCTGGTAGCATCTAATGAGTTGATGGCGCCCCGAGATAACTCTTTCTTGTCAACAAAAGATTCTTTGAATTTCAACCAAAAATATTATTGCTGTAACTGTTCCAAAATATCTAAATATTACAGCAAGTAGTATGAGCTATTATAGCTTTGTTTAAATATGTACCTATATGCACTACATTATATTTCTATCTATTTAGTTTGTATCACTGTATTATGTGCTTACACGCCTTTTTGGTGAAGCTTAATGTAATTTCAGCGCTACGACTTTTAATTTTTTTATTTTTTGGCATTGCTCTAAATGTTGCGTGCAGTAAAAGTGCCATTAAAAATAAATACAGAACAATTAAACTCAAGTCTCATCTAATCTCAACCACTCTTGCAAATAAATGGAGCTTCTTCAAAAGGACTATGAACTTTCCACTCACTCGAAATAAAAAAATATATATACAACACATGAAACGGTTGTGCTATATAAGAAAGGGAGTTCATTTCAAATAGATGCTTGATTCAATTACAGGGAATTTAATATTTTCGTGAGATTATCATGATTTACGAAAAGCGCAGTCACCAGCACATCAAAGAGCAGTCAACCAACCATAAAAACCGCACCTTTTTGAGAAACTCCGCCGATCAAAAAGCGAAAACGTTTAGTCAAGAAGAAGACGAAGAAAGCATCAGGCGTAATGATTCGTAAAGAAGTGGACCGATAACAACAGCTCTATTCTCTCTGGTCAATGGTTTGCCATTCGTTGCGGTGTGACGGTGGTGACAAAGCCCATTGTTAACGGCTAAGTATTTTTTCCGTCATTCATTAAAATGAAGTTACTAGCGCTGTGGTGATTGTGTGTATGTGTGAGGGAGTCTGATACAATTCGAAATTACTGAAGCGCAATGATTTGTTTTTCCTATTAGAGCTCATATAAGCAACTTATGGGACAATGCAGCACGTCTATTCATTCGGAAAAGCCCAAAAACGATGATAGTGCGAGTTGAGTTGATCTAACAATAATAGCAGCCTTGTCGTAAAAAGTAGCTTAAAGCAACTAGAGGCTATTATTATTATTGCATATACTTGACATATCGGGCAATGCCCTATGAAGCTTTGATATTTTACTAAATCCTTTAATGTTTCGATTAATAAATTTCCTTTTTAAACCTACATTTCTCGCGAACATGTATCGTATGGATAATATTCTAAAATTAAACTATTGTGCTGCGTGTGGCGCACGGATATTTTCGTCTGTCAACCACAAACGGAATTAGTTTTGCCGACTTATTTACATGGTTTTGATTGATTTGATGAAAACAATGAGATTTCTATAACCACAGTCTAATCAGTCCTTCAGTGCATTTGAATCTAAATCTAAACATTGCATTCCAAAGCATTCGCTACATATAATATGTTGCCACTCGGCCAAATATGTACACTTCTTAATAGAAGCAGTTTTCATCAATTCTCCTCGGGATAGAGCAGAACAATCAGAAAGGGATCAAACGAAACTGTTTCATTTTCTACAAAACAATGCTGATAAGAGCAACATGGCATGTTTCACAATTGTCGTGTGTGACATGTAGATGAAACATTTCGTGACACCACCAGAAGCAAACCGCCGTCTAAACGGGCTGTCAAGATTCAAGTCTGTTTCCTTTTGTCATCATAATAGCTGTTCCAAAACTCCCTCGGTGGCTGTAGTTCTAGTGCTGAAGCCTGTATGTTACGTACACACCTTCCGAAATTTATATATTTATTATTGTCATAATCATGTGACATAAACACACGGTATAAGCATAAGCGCTTCCAAAAACTCAACTGAACAATGTACCCATTACACACTCTCACTTGGTTTCACTCTTTGTGACAGATTGACTTTCAAAGATGAGCAAACTAACAACCCACTCCTACGCTGTGCGTGTTGTGCAATGCCAGCGTATGTAAAGCTATATTATAAATATTCATAGCAAATAATAATACGAACGATTTTCCCGTATCTGCGCAATAATATATTATTCCATTCCACTGCCAAAGTACATATATTCACTTAAATATATTTAATACGTGTGCTAAGAGAATGCCTAAGGCAGCAGGAGCGAAATAATATTGTGAGATAAAATACTTTGAAAAGATGACAGCACATTTAGTAGCCGACCCTCATTCATGAAATAACAATCTTCAAGTACAAATGTCCGAAATCAATCCTTTTATCTGTCATCCGCAATCCATTGTTTTCTTGCAAGCCTCACCTCACACCATTCACCACACCACTGCCACCAACCACATAGAAGTCAGTCAGTATGAAACCGTGTGTTTTGTTCTTTTCACACCATGCACAAAAACTGCTTTTTTTCACCATGCGATCCGAGATGATGATGATTATGATGACGACGGTATCATGCGATTCTCCTTTAATAGGATATCCCGTGAGGTCCCTTGTTCTATCAAAAATATGTTCCCTATCCACAAAAGCAGTCAGCGTTGTTGCCGTGTTTCCCTTTGCTTTGTTTACGCCGTACTCGTTTCGTGCTATAATTGGAATGCAGATTATTCCACATCCTTCAATATCTCCAGTATGTTATATCCGTTATTAGCGTGTCATAATAATAATAACAGCACTCATACCGATACAAAAAGTAAGGCTGAAGTAGTAATTCTGAGGAACGCATGGAATGCAACCGATATCAATAGGAAATATATCCATTGCCTGTGTGCTGTGTCCATTGTATTAAATAAAAATAACAATAATAAAATTACTATTATTTATGCATGCTCTCTTTACAATGTACACCTACAGCCGTGTGCTTTTTCATAAAAATCTTCTGTGAAATTATTTTTTTCAATGAAAATCACAGTTGAACGCACAAGCACAACGCGTTGTTTTCCGAATGAGTGAATTAATTGTTGCCAATGATTGACAGGCAGATGATTTCTCTCAAAAATTATTGGAACTAACAATGAACGATTTGTGAGGTTGATCGGCTAGACGCCATTCTCCATGAAAAATATTATAATAATAATCACAACATAAAACAAAGTTGTTTTCATTTTATGTTTTACTACTACTCGTATCTATATCAATGCAAATGTAACTGTAAAATAATTGTTTTTTGTACACCTTCTCCGACTGAATTGCCTTCAAGCTGCTCATACGGGCTGTTTAAAACAAAATGATCACATCATTCTCATCATCATCATCACACGACTTCCAGGAAAGACAGCATTGGTTACCAATTAGGCTCCTGCACGACCCTACTAATTAGCCCATCTACTTAAAAATGTCCATTCTGGTTGAAAACTTACTTTATCCACTGAATTACGGGTTTAGAGTAGCGGAAGCATTCGAGTTGATGAGTTTGAAAAGATCAGCAGCAGAAGCAAGAACAGGAGAAAAAATGGGAAAATATTATGAAGTTGTGATGTAAAACGTCAGAAAGGTATTATTGGGAGATCACGATATCCTGACAAGATAGAAGTATGTACGCTGGCTAAAACATCAAATCATATACATAGCCGTACAGGTAACTACGAAACTTGTTGACTTCTTCCCGTGTTGACCTACTTTTAATGTAATATTCCCCGAAGAAAAAGTTGTATGGAGCCTTTATTTCTACTCATCAGTCAGCATGTTCTCGTGATGGCGATGATATGATCACGTTATGTCTTATTCTTTCAACTTGTGCCGTCAGAAATAAAGGAGGAAACATTAATACGTCATAAGAAAGAAAAAACGGCCCTTCTAATTACTAAACATCTAAATTTTTAAAACTGAATGCTTTTCCCATTTTAACATGCATCACTCAATGTAGCTCGTGATCAGACAGCTTTATATACGGTACGTATTTTTATCGTCCGAGAGACACCGTTTCAGAAGAATTAAATAGGTAGCAAAATGGTAACACTACTGGAGAAACTCAACTTGAACTACGAATTTTCAGAAACTAATGCATTATTGCAAACTTAATGGTTTATGTCTGAATTAAAATCGATGGATTTTAACATTTTACCAGCTAACATGCATGCAATGCACGGTTGCATTTTTTCTTTAATTTCCGAAATATTCCTCCCGGGTATAGGTCTGTGGACGACAAACAAGCCTATAAATAGTTTCTCGCGTATCAAATATTTTTGACGATATCAGTTGCACCTTTCTTGATATGCCCACACATACCAATCAGGAGAAAAAAAATAAATCTGTGGACACAAATATTTTTCCATGACAAGAAATATGCAATTAATCATCGCTGATAAAAAAATCGCCTGCGTGAATAAATGCTTGCATGCATGCATGTATACATGTTGAGCCCATACAAAATGCTTTAATTTGACCGATGAAATGGCAAGACAAGGAGAAATCTAGCCGTTATCTCGCACATAATTGGAATAACAGAAACATCAACCACAGCAGCAGCCACCGTCGCTTAAATTACTGACATTTATGTAAGTAATAATAATCGCCCACTTTTCAACTGTGAGCCAGTTGTTTAAAAAATTGGTTTATAATAACTCAATTCATAATAAAGCTGCCTTCTTAGAAGAATGCAGTAACAAAAAACAACATCAACAAACAAATGTACGTTCATGTTAAAAACGTTATGCTTATATTACAGGGCAATGGCAGTGCTTTGGTAACATTATAAAAGTGGGAATCTGGCAGGTCCATCAAGACTGTAGACCTTAAAAATGGTTGAAAATGTAATGCCTAGGTATGCGTATTAGATTTTACAAGGCAGAGCTTTGAAGAGGAAAAACGAAAGGCAAAAAACAAAGATATAAAAATTGGGAAAATTAGACTTTGCGTGAAATGTAATTAGTACCTTTCAATTTGACGAGAGGATTAGGAAACGAAACAACTCACACAGGCAAAGTAGGTATTTATTAGTACAACTCTAACAATACTCTGCTGTGCATCGTACAGTACAGAGTCACACATAAAGTTTTTGTAAAACAACAATAAATATGTAGCTGAGAAGGAAAAAGTACAAAAATAAAAACAAATGTAAAAAGTAAATGTCATTTTTTCAAAGATTACCTGTTTGGCTGAAAATTCAAGGAATTGCAGATCCGAGCTAAAAAAACATTTGAATTCCAAATTCTGATATGTATTAAAAGCAGCGGACCGACGGACATGCATTATGATACGTTCAATGGTTGTTTAAAATGTTTCAGCGACATAATATTATGTACATATTATATAATGTTGATATCAGTACAGAGTATCTTGATCTTACACGTTGCTTTTTTGTATTCACAAATCATATGAAAAAAATGAAACACAAAATTGTTCTCTGAAAAGGTAACACAAAAATTATTCTTCATCTTTTAACCTGGACGTTTTAGCATGCATATTATAAAGGAAAGCATGTTTTTTGTTCATATGTTACACAACAACCACCACACTACTTTATCAAGTTGACGAAGGTTTACATGCACAAGCGTGGTGAACTTGAGACGAAACAAAAAAATGTATTTGTGTTTTGAACGTGTAATATCCTGCCCTACAGTATAATAAGTAATAAGCACAAACGAGGGTGAAGGGAGTCATTGCATTTGGTATAAAAATGTCTGTGGCAAGGCAACTTCTCTCTCCTCTCTAATCATATCGATACCAATGGAAGCAGACACGCGAAAAAACAGTCATCATTTATTTATTTCATTTTTCTCCCTTTAATTCTCGCCTCAAGTTTTTTTACAAACATCATCGCTGCATACTTGTTCCTTCCTTTTCTTATTCCTAAATGATGATGATTTTGTTTGGTTGCGGTGGTATGTTGTAATAATGGGCAAAAATCGCTAAACCGTTCAATAATCATCAGCTACAAACCTGCTGAGGAAAGCGATTCGAAAAGCTACAAGTCGCTATGTTAAATATCTTAACCGCTATAAGTTAAGTCGCACAGCATTCCACTTACAAGCACTTGTTAGCAAGCAGGATATCATGCTTATTTGTAGTGAGACCGTTCTTACTTTTTAACCATTTGACCGAATTCGGTCTGGAAAACCAGACAGACAAACAAATTAAACTAAGGGCCTGCTTAAAGCAGTTTCAGTTACAAATGAACGATGATATCTCATTAAGAATCCAAATACATAAAAACAACTATGAGAGACAGACAAATGGATAAGCATACATGTGTTTCCTGTTCAAACCTTTACTCATTATTTGTGTACCCAACATCCAGAACTCAAGAACCAATTTCCTGACCTTGCGACGATATTTGATATTGCAAAATTTAAGTGCTTAAAAATATGATAATAAATAATATTTTGATGTCGCAAAAGCAAGCATGTCTCAAATTTCCTTGTTGCAAAATCTTTTGATAATAAAAAGCAATACAAGCAATAAAATAAAATAAATTGTTAGCATAAAGAATAAACATCCAATCCATTATTGTGTGGTAAAAGTTGATAAGCCGGTGTTTTGCGTTTTGACACAAGTCATTGTGGTAATACTTTGCTCACATCCTGGCAGATGATGATAAGTAAACTTGTTAATTCTTATGCTGTCTGGAGATTAGTTTGCTTTGGCGTACTACCATTATTCGTACTATCTCTTCTGGTGTCTCTGTAATTTCCATATGTCGGTTCTTTTTTTTCTACTTCTTCGGTCGCGCCAGTGTCTCCTCCGACTTTGCAACTTTTTTTGTGTAATGTGATATGATAATGCAAATAATTATGAGGGATATAATTATACTCGTATCAATGTTATATTATGCTCTAATGTAGTGTAATGTATGTTTGTATCAAGACAGAATGTAGATATGTTGATTCGTCAGCCGAGGAGTGTCATGAGTTTTTTCAGAGTTGAAAAAAGCTGGTACTGGTACGACTGCTATTGTTATACACTAACCTTAAATAAGCTACTACTACTACTGCCATTATTGCGACGAGTGCACTCATGAAGAACAAGTAAGGAGATAATGAAAGTGTAGAAAACCTTTCCGTCTTTTCACACGTCATAAATCTTCATAAGTCATCTCAAGTCAATTTAATGTGTTTCTAATACTATGTTGTTAAAAGTAGAAAAAAGGGTGGAAAGAAAACAGAAAGGAGTTGCTTGCTTATAAACACATTCATCGCTGTAATGTATTTATGTATGTACAAAATATAATGTATTTATTGTTCCTCCGCCGCCGACAACTCCGACAACGACCAAAAAAGCATAATAAGAAGAAGATGTAGTCAAATGTGTATTTACCGATTTTATGTGTGTTGTTTAGAATACGGGTAGGTATGCATATAAATAGGCATACATAGTGTGCATACGTACATACATATGCATTACTTGAATGAATGCTTGTGCAAAGATGATATAATGTGTGCATACCTGACTATAACCCTAGCTGATAATATGCATGTTCCTCAACTCATTATTATCATTTTGTAAGAACAACATCGTAGCAGCAATAATGGTAAAAGAACTCCTTGTAAAAAAGGATGGATGAATGATGATTTCTAGGGGTGATAATAGTGCTCATGACGAAAATGACGCTTCTTGTTGTAAAAGATAAGAAAGTATAGAGGGGATAATGATTGTTTCAAAGTTTTCCGCACAGCAATTAGCGAACCGCGGTTTATACGCTTTTTCTTTCCCTTTTTTACCAACGACTTAATAATTACAGAGGCAACTGGCTTTCGCACGATTACACTGCTCATATCTTACTTTTTGCACGAGATTAGTTGCAAACATGAAGAAAATAGCTCCGAAGATAGATAAACAATAGGATACCATCTTATTATGTTGCACTTTCAAAGTCGAATTTATGTGGAGAAGTTCAATCTGGAAGAAACCCGCATATTAGGCATGCAGTTTATATGCACATTATAGTCAACTTTATTCAGTCAGAGAGGAAAGATTGAACAAAGAAGCATATTTATCTACACATCTCTGCTAAAAAGGAATTAGAAAAATATAAAGGGTCGATGAGAAATGACTTGCTTCTAATTATGCAACACACCCACACACGTTGTTCAACTAAAATCACGTTGGGATCATATGAAGATTTTTGAGGCCTGAGCTTGTACGGTTAACAAGTATTGCATAAGAGAGAGAGAGAGAGCAGAGAAGTACATGATCCATTACTTTACTTGGGTTATATATCCATATAACAACCGAATAAAACCCAAGGTAAGAGATTAACTTTTTTAATTAGATCATCTGTACGAGATTACTTTTATGCTTGTTATACCATTCATGTAAATCATATAATAGCATTTCTTCATTAGCTCATGGCATGACTTTCCTCCACCTGTCGAACATTTAGCAAAGAGAAATAATGCAAATTAAAATCAAGACAATAGGCTCATGATCATATATTTATTATTATTATATTGTTATTTCTGTACTACTTTCCATAGATATCAATTTGCATTTTAAATAGATAAATGGACGCAGTAGTGGTAAGCTGAACAGATCTTTTGTAGTGTGGTAATTTCAAAGGGTTTATTAAACAACAAAAATTGACAGACATTTATTTCTAGAATCTTTATTACGCTGTTATTATTTGCTTATTACTTTCATAATGCTCGCTCAGTCAGAAGGCTGTCATTGTTTCTGTCACGCTACATTTCTTGAGTTATTTTTCAAAACCTCAGAAATACGGGGCACATAAATATTTAACAACCATTTTTGTTTTACACATCATGTTGAAATTATTTTTGAGCCATTAGCTTTGGCAAATAAATATTTGCTGTAGAGATGCTGGTAATCACAGAGTCATCTTCTTTTTTACACATCATCATCATCATAATCTCTGAAAGGCTAAACTTGTTTCCTGAGCAAATGCCAAAAAGAAAGAGAAAATTGTAATTTTAGTTGACGTGTACAAATACTCGATAATGTATGTAAATTGACAGCTTCGCATCTTCATCATTTGCAGCACAGGAACAGAAGAGCGGGAGCGAAAAGAAGAAGAAGACGAAGAATAAAGAGGAACGTCGTCGTCATTTTTTCATGTTTGTCTTTCTTTATTATTATGGAATCATCAAAATGACAGCAAAAGAGTAGTTCATAATTTCCTTTTGATAATCTACGCATACATGAATACATAATGCATGTGTGCATCTCTTCACTTGTCATAACTTTGCTTTGAATTAATTTAATTTAATGGGCCACAGTTCTCACGAAAACAATGTTCACCTTCCAGGGTGCAATCTTTCCTGTTTGCGTTTTTGCGTCTCCCTCAAAGCAGCATTCATTAGGCGATAATTAACGAACAATTCACATCCTCGCAATATTACTACTCAGTTCAACTCGCTTTAATGCCAAAAAGGAGAAAAAAAACGGAAAAAAACTTGACAATCAAAAATCCGTACCTACCTATGAGTTTTATCCTTCCCAATCATCATTTTTTTATGGAGCGCAGTTGCATGCAGCAATGGCTGACCAAGCAAGCTGTTCTGCTTTTTATTTCGAATCAAGGAGAGTTAATGTGAAATTAGCGATATTGTCAGGTACATTAGAGGGAAGAAGAAGATGATGAGTTGTGTCGCATGCACCAAATAAAATGGAGATATAATGTGAACACACATAATAATACTCCACCTGGGTTTGCTTTTAATGATACCTTAATTAACTCAATATAATTGAGTAGAAAAGAAATTGCTAGAGAGACAGAGAGAGAAAAGAACGGTGCGTCACTAGTCACTGTTAATTACTCCGTTTTTCAAGAACACACATCATGAATCATGAGAACAGTATATAATGATGGGAAGTCGCCACTTTTATACACTTCTGTTCAAAAAATTATCACATTATTATTTTTGTGTATGAATTTGGCTTTTGTTAACTGCGAGCAAGTGAGTGAGTGAACAGACTTATTATTATTATTGTTATATGGTCAGTGACATGCTTGCAGCAGCAATGTATAGACGAACAGATACAGTGTCTAAGTATTACGAACCATTTCAGGTGAACTCAAGCAGGTATTACTACTTGATCACATTATTTACTTATTTACTCTCATCGCATTATCATCATTATACTTAAATTATGACCCTTTTTACCATTGTGTATAATAATGTTAATGATTTGATGATGATGAACCTATACAAGCGCAACCGCCAAACGGGACAATTGTATGAAAAGAGTGGACTATAATGCGCCTATAAACTTACATTCGATATATTACAATTTATTTGCGGCCAATTTTCGCATGCCAAAATAATCAGTGGGGACATTTGCTCTTTTTTGAGAGTTACTTAATTACTCAAGTTTTCACGAAAGGAAAAAAAATGATAACGTTTTTTTCTCTACACGACGGTGCTCTCAAGTGCATATTATTATATTTAATTATTAAGCAAGCATATGGCAAGAGACCCGTTTTTCTCATTTACATTGTGTGTGTGTATGGCTATACATTATGTACACTGCGCTGGTCACCACCACCACCAATTCAATGGATATAATGACGTTATTGTGAGAAAAGAAGAGTGCAGAAATATTTGAGCGCTTAATTATCCCATTAATGGCGATATCCTTATAAAATGAAATAGGATTTTTGCATATTTTTCATTAGTGGATGATATAGGTATACATTCTTTTAATAAGTAGCAATAATAATAGTAATTCCTGTGGTTCCCCCATTTGAAAATTTGTGTAGAGGAATCCTTACGAAACTGCCAAGTGCATGATATTATTATGATGATGACGACGATGATGATAATAAAAGGAAAGGAGTAGGCATTTAGGATATAAAGTTAACAGCCGAGGAGATGAACGACAGGAGAGACAGAGAGAGAATAGGAGAGCAGATGCATGTCATTCCTATTCAGCATACAATGTTGACTGTTCATTTACGCGAGACGTATGCACAACAGCACAACATAAAAAGCATTTTGTTGTGTGTGTGTGTTTGCTTGAGCTCTTGTCGTTGTCGTTGTTGAGACAAGAACAGTAGTAGTCAGTCAGTTAGTGTGATTTTGTTATTCACTCATTAATGCTAGCCACAATGGACCATTTAAAAAATTTAGCTGTCAATTATAAAAGCTTGCACGCAAACCATTTTCATTGCGTCTGTCTCTCTCTCTCTCTCTCGCTCTCTCACTGACGAACTTTACTTCTGCCAACTGAGAATGATAATTGTATCTCGTTTTCCTGTTTTTAATTTAACTCTCGCGGAGGTTTCATAAAAGTGGGCTATAGCTCTTTTTTACAGCCGTCGATGATCCTCGCACTGCTACTGCTGCTCCTTGCAAATAATGAAATGAGTGAAAGAGACCTTCACCGCAGGTGGGAACACAGAGAAACTGCTTGGGGTTCTCTTCTCTTTCGCTCTCTCTCTCTCTCTCTCCCATTCTGCTCTCTTGTACTTTAGATTATTCATCAAACATTATTACACCAAAGAGAGAAAAAAATGAACAGACGCTGACGGTCGGCGTGCTATTAATTTTTCCAAAAAATAATCATTTCTAATTGTTATTACTCATTACTAGCAGACTGAGAAGAAGACCGATGGAGAGAAACGTCCGGCATTTCAAGAAATTTTATGCGGATATTTTATTATTGAATTCTCAATTTAATTTTGCACTCCAGGATGATGTTTCACATGACATTTGGTTGTATAAAAATAAACTGAAAAGACAGTAGGGTGCATGCGCATGCCATGGCTATGACTGCAAATTGCATACAAAAATTAAGAACATTTTTTCTTCTTTAAAACTTAAATACTCCTAGGACAATTTTACGAACCAGCGCTATTCACAGAGCCAGAAACAGGGAAATTAACGAGTCAAGTCGGGCACAACATGTGTCACGTATTAGTACACAGGCGCCAACCTCATTGTAGGCTTAATTTCATGGATTGATGGAAACGCAAATAGATTTGTTGTGTGATGGATGAAGTTAGAAAAAATATATTTTACTTTTTACAATTTACCACGTTGCGACTTGGGTATGGTGCCGTCATAGTCCTCGTAAGGTTCCAAGTTGCAGTTGGCACGAAGAAAACTAATCATCGCACAACGTTCAACAAATTAAATTTCAAAACAGTAGCTCTAGGAATATATGATTTTTTTTCTACTTTTCATCGTCCAGTAGGAAATGCATAGTATGCAGCATGTTTTTTTTGTGCTTGAGACCTCGAACAAAAATTCGACAATTAACTTTGTTTGTTTGGATACGGATTGTGATTTGTATCAAGAAAAAAAAGGATGGAATATTCAAATAAAATTCGGCTATGGCCTGCATCGGGATAGAATTGCTGTCAAAATGAAGATGTAAAAATATGATAAATAAATAAATGCATTAATTGATTCGTCATCCTCATGCTAAAGATTAGTTATCAGTCAATAGCAATCAGGCATCATGGTCATCGTCATCAGGGAAGAAGATGAAGAAGAAGTGCTGGCAATCAGTAATTTTCAATTGGGTGTTATTAAGCTATTATTTACTATTATCATTCGAGTTTCAGTCAGTCAGCTGCTCTTTTGTAGGGTGAGCACGTATTTATTAATGCTTCATTCATCCATCAATATGAATTAATTTTCAATCAACTATTTAGTTTGATAGGAAAAAATCCCGAGATGCACGAGCATGTTTTTAATTTTTTTCTCGTGATACGAAACGTTTATAAATTTTTTGCCAACTCATTCTGATTTGTGAAATGCATGCATTTATTATTAATATGCGTATATTATTATCGTGTACCCAGAGAAAAGTATGCTCCATATAAATATCACGCCTTGTCCTTTAGAGTAGTAGTAAATAGTAGCATATTAGAGGAATTAGAGAATTCATTGGGAGATGATGAGAGATTAGATGAGATTGACGTTCTGAACAAAACGACTGGCTCTGAATGGACCATAATATATATATACATGAAATGACAGGTGTGCATGCTGTGATATAACCATCGATCAAAAAAATAAAATATGAAAAGCATATCACCAATCACCATACACCATACTGTGTATATATTATATGTTCTGTATTAAATAGCAGCAATTTTTAAGCAAAGATCATTGCCATGAACATGGCCGGTAATGCACTCCTTCTTTTTCCTGCTAAATAACAAAGAAGCCCGCACTTTTATTGCTATTATGATTTGGACAGATAATAGCACCACATTATAACTCCCACTTTTTTACCTTTAGAGCAGACTAACAAATGCAATCACTAACTTCTTTTTATCCACTGTGCTGTTCGTGTACGAAGAAACATTTATAGGTCGGTGGTTTGATATTGTGGAGTGTTTAGGCCGAGAGCCCACATTATTGTGTGCCAGTGGCTGGGATTGAGGATTGGAGGAAGGAGAAACAGGCACGAAAGCATTTTTTGATGAAGACGTTTAGTTTGATCTCTAAATTACGCTGCAATCAAATTGACCCTTGGGAATAATACCACGTTAATTTTTGATGTTCGTCTAAAAACACCCTTGTAAACACAATAATAATCATATAAAAACGGCACAATGCATATATGTACCTATGCATATATCTAGGTATATTCTGAATTGCGTTGGATGAGTAACAATCTGCAGTCGTACACATGACGAGGATGATTTTGATTGCATAGTTCTTCTCTGGACAGCACAATAGCGGATCTCAGACACAGAGAGATCACAATTGAATGCGTGCACAATAAAATAAAATAAGCTTAGAATAATTTTTCATTTCATTTCATTTCGCCTAAAAAAGTTTAATTGGTAGGCTCTACGGAACTATCATACATGTGCATGGAGACAATGTGAAAAACATAATATCCGTATCTTTTCTCTTGAATTCTCAAATCATTTAATAAAATTTTCAGTTTATAAAGACGTTTTAAATATTTGGTTTACACACACACACGCATATACGCACACACGAACATGTATTCTTTTCGAAAGTCCCTTCTTGAATATTTTTCGGAGGTACTTACCTGCACACAGTATTTTAGCCCATGGCTTTACCCCAGTTTATGAAGTGAAACTGATATTTATTATTTTTATATAATAATACCTCTTATTGTAATCTCTCTCGAATGAGATCTATCTGCCACCATCACCACCATTACCGCCACGCCGTTTACCGTTCGCCATGGACTTGCAGTGTGCGCTGCTGCGTTTCCACATTTTCCTAGAAATTTCCGTCTTTATCAACTCATAAAAACATGAAAACTATTACAAACTACCTGTACTAATCCAGAAGGCGGACGACAATGAGCGAAGGACGAGAGAGACGGAGAAGTACAGCAAAAGGAGAGAAAAAAAGTATATACATAGCTACATACCTAAATCAAATAATAATATGATACGATAAGATTGCGATAAAGTGGAAAATGAAAAATAAAATGGTGAAATAAGACAGAATGGAGCATGTTTAAGCGTCATTTGGTTTTTTAGAAAAAAACAACCGTCTGTTGATAGGGTTATTTTTTTCTTCTTCATCATGCCAGCGGTATTTGTTGCGTGACAACTTTCTATATGCCTCTATATTTATACATTTGTATGTACATTGTACATCTAGTTATACGGATAAAAAATCTAATACAATATTATGCCCATTTGCCACGTTAATTTTTGAATTTGTTTCTTTTCTTACAACATATGTGGCTGGCAGCTATTGGAAACCAACAATTTGCTTCAATTGAGCACACAATAAATATAATCGCTGTGTGTGCTGTTGTTACTGTGAACGCTATTAGGATTGTTGTTTGTTACAAAAATGTTATTATGTGGCAAAAAGTATCCTTTATGGCTGACTATATTGCCTATTACCAAGTAATAATGGACACTAGGTTCGCATGTATTGCACACACTTGCTAAATTCGCAAGTTATGTTCTTCTCCATTTCATTAAAACGCCGCCGCCTCTTAAACAAAGCCAAGGATAAAAAAAACGGAAGATGCATGAGCGTTGGGTGAAAATCCGACAAATAATGTAAAAATGAGCCTGCAATTTTTTACACTCACTCGTTAAACGTATGTATATACACAATTTTTTGTAATTTCCTTAGAAACGTTCATGGTGGCGGCTGGCGGTTCTCTATTGATGTAATGACTTGAAATTATTATAATAATTCGTCTTACAACAACTGGAACGATATGATTTTCTTTGGAAAAAAAATTCTAAACCAGCGGAAATATTGCTTACTGAACACTTTTATGCCACTCTTGTCGGCATAATTTATTTAGTGTCATACAATTACATAATAACAAGTTTATCCTGACTAACAACGCATTTTTTTTCTATTAATAATCATGACAGTATTATGCCTTGGTGCTAAGAACTCGACTCAATCAGTCAATGTCATTACGGAGGAGTGAAGAACAAGAAAATACGAAACATGATTGCTGATCAAGTTTGAGGAGGATTTTTTCTAATTATGCATGACTCACCATCATCATCATCATCGTCACAGCTCAAAATATTCACCTCACAACAAGAGGCAAGAGTGTCAGTGGTAGTGATAGGTTCCTTGATTGTAACTTTTTTATCGGCAAAGAACGGATGTAAAGTTGTCTGCGTGGTAATAGATGTAATGATGATACTTGGACACATGTGTGGTAAACAGTACAAAAGGCATCAGATGCTCGTTTACATCGTTTATCGCCTCACACCTCCGCTCATGAAGTTGACTTTTTGAAAAATATATATATATATTTAAAAGCTACGTCGACAACGACGAGGACGACGACGAGTCTTTTCATCTGATCATGAAATCAATCCAGATGAGATGTTTTTTCATAAAAAATACGTATAATGCAAGTAGGTAAACTTGATTGAACAAGGGGCTACCATGCTGTGTTTATTACTATTGTTACAGAGATCGTGGCAGGTGACAAATGGTTAATTTGACAAGAAACCGTGAGAAAACCTTCTTCACTTGCTCATTATAATTTGGCTGCTCATAAAGTCAGTGAACAATCAAACTAAATGAGACTTACAACTTTTGAAAAAGAAAAAAATGTATAAGAAAATTGCCTTTTACACCTTAATTCCTCATTCTCCACCTACCACTTACCTCCACACAACAATAATAAATTGCAGTATCTCTAAAAACACAAAATATTTGACAATCTAATGAACATCAGAGTGCTTTCAAAAATTGTAATAAAAAAGCATGTGTGTGTGTGCTGTTGTTGAGATTATTAGTTAAACGTACGCCTTTTTTATATAGATAAAGATATGCACACAAGTGTATTTACATTTAGAAAAAAGGAGGAAACTGAGAATAACGATTTTAGTAATTTTCACGAGTTTACAGGTTTTGTTACCATAAGTGTTCGTTACCATGCACAAAAATTCTCCCATTATTTTCGTGTTAAGGATACATTTGCTTTAATAAAAGAAATGGCATTGCTTCTAATGACCCTTCCTTATTTTTTCTAATACGCTTTTTTACACATTATCTCATCAGTTTCAATGAAGTCATAAACTAGACGTCTCTGATTAAGATAACAAGTGCGTTTAAGATGATCAGTCTCCTTAATCTATCTGGCTATTAACGGTGTTCCTATTAAAACTGATGCATGTAGTGTTTAATTTTGCAATAGCAACACAACAACACTTTCATCAGAAAACTACACAAGCCGCACAAAAATATAGAGTGGACGAGATAAGAAGAGCAACGCCGTTTTGTGATGATCATTGGCCTACCATACAATTCAAACAAAATTAAACTAAAAAAATAAAACCATCTCAAACCATGAAATCGACAAGAGTCTTGAGGTGAATGTGGTGATAATTGGTCCTGACAGCTTTGGATTCCCACAATAAATAATAATAATATAAAGCGAATCTCTCAAGATTTTCATTATTCATCCATCATCCGAGTGCGCTCATTTTTTATATACTTGGATGTCGTATATAAAAAGCATCATGTACACAATACACAGAATAATACCCACTCTTAATAGATACACTTACGGTCAGTAACTCGTAAACTCCCTTTCCTACTTTGTTGCATGTGTGCACGGCACAATCGTTAGCTTTTTCTAATGATCATTGTGGCTAGCGATTAATCTATTGATGCGATAGCAACACTGCCAGTGATACTGATCATGAATCATAATAGCGATGCACATTTTTATCCATGATCAATGTTGATTTCATAATAATAATGATGTACCTATAAGTGTTACTATATCCAATATAGATCCACATACGTTTAGTTACCCATCAGATCATTTACTATCGTTACAACGCATTAGTCACGGTTCATCATCCTAAAGCAGAAGCAATAAAAACCTTTTTTCCAATGCATTAATTAAGCTCAACCAATGGATTTTTAAAGGGTGTATCGCACAACCAAACCATCAGCATACATACAAATGATAACAGAAAAATATTTCTAGTGTGATGGAAAAGAATCATCGGTAAAAAAATTCTTCTTCTGGAATGGTTGTGGTGGCGTTTGTCTCTTTGAGTAGCTTGCTATCTATTTCTAATTGTAATCGTACAGTTTTGTATGCGATCTTGACACGATACCTAAAAATTGACACGTTGCTTCACCATAATCATCGTCATCAATTTTGAATAACTTTTCATTTAAAATGCCTACTCTTATTCTGTGTCAGTGGTGGTATCCACCTATGAAATGACATCATGGAGACGAGATGAGAGATCCGAAATGCAGTTGTAAATTTCTCTTTGAAAATTTTTTATGACAAAAAACGCGCGTTGGAAAAAATGCCTTCCCAGATACATATCCGCGCGCAAGCGGTAAAGATAGCTGCACATAATAAAAAATAAATAAATAATAAATGCCTGTGCGTACTTCACCATCCCAAACCATTAGCACAAACTTCACAACAATGCTGCTCGTAATTGTGAAAAGAATATTTTTAAATGTAACCAATTCATAATTGTTATTAATAGAATGAGAAAGGAGAGGAAAGTGTTCTTTCATGCACTTGAATGAACTGAAAGTATAGGACGCCACAAGAGGACCAACCAAGACCATCATTTTTTTTGCTACCCACCAAATACATAATGCAGAGTTTATAATGTAATGAACGAATAAAGTATATTATATTATTATTACCATTCTGTATATGTACGCTAAAATATTAAGTGTCCAGAAAAAGGGAGAGCTTTAACAATGAAAAACACCGCAATTGAATAATGAAAAGGTGTTTATTTACAAAGAGATTTTTTATATTACGCATAATAGAAGTAAAGCATTATTGGATGATGAGGCAATGGTGATGCTGATGCAGCTGCATACTTGTGCATCATGAGCAGCAAGATTTATAAAAAAAGTCATGTCCCTTTTACAATAATGTCGAGATGGACTTTTGGTTTATGTACGCAAACACGACGACGATGAGATGAAGATCATCATTATTATTACGTTTTACTGCCGCTTGTTGTATAACAAGTATAAAAAAGAAAAGGGTCGTCCCCTATTACTCACTTGGTAATAGCTAAAGGGTCCATCTTTCACAACACTCTAATGATAATAATAATATCAATTCATTACGAGTACAACTGTAACATCACTTTTTTCAATGGAGAAAAGGAAGGTACTGCACTACATACATACATGATAGGTAGGAGTAAGTATTAATAACAATAACAACAACGCGTTTAAAAAGTGTATATTATTTATCAAAAGGAGATTTTAGTACGTACTAAAAGCTTTAATACAGATAATTCTCATGTTGGTGTGACGGGAACGGGAACCACACACAAATTCATACAATGCAATAATCTTTTATAATCATTTTCATTATCGTCGTCATTAGAATGTTTATTCATTCAAGTGGGTACTTGTACTCTTCACTCAATGATATTCTTTCCAAGAGCACTTTATCTTGTTTGGAGTACACTTACAAATATATAGTTCAAGTGGGAATAACAAGAAAAAATACATGATTCAAAGAGTGAGGTTGAGATTTGTTTTCGTTTTGTTACCTTTTTTACTTTTCACCCAATATCACTACAATGCTTACTCATAAAATGATTTTTAAATGGATTACTACACATTTAAGGAAGCTTAATATACTCTCATTCAAACGCAGAATGTGGTTTTAATCATTTGGGCCAAGGTGTACACAAATTAACGGTTCCAATTTAAGCCAAAATTTCAGCTCAATTCAATTATCGAACAGGAAATGCTCAAGTAGTTTCACTCGAACAAAGTTGCCCATACAATACAAGTATAGAAAGTAGAATTTATATCGAAATGGAAGACAAAACCTGCTGGGTTCTTTTCCTAACTTCTTTGATTTTTATATTTAATTGGGAGCAGTCATCCGAGATTCCTGAAATGCTTTTAAATTCCTGCCCTGCATTTCCCAAGCGATCAAATTTGTAACCATATCTACAAGCAAACTACGCATTATTGTTGTGAGGCCACCGGCTTAGATTAATAAAATAAAATAAATATGTAGAATTATTATTTTTTACAACAGAGAATAATCGCATTTGAATGAAGTTTGCTTGGCTATTATCAACTACATACTTTGAAATCCACTAGATTTTATGAATTAATTGAAAGAATCACATTGCCATCATCATCCTGCAACAGCATACATACTTACATACTTAGCTCGAATCATAATGATATAAAATATAAATTGCTTTCCATGCCCAGCTATTTATTTACTAAATATACTGGAGTAAGTGACCTTTCAAAAAACTTGTATAGTGGCGTTATTATGCGCACAGGAAATGTGGTAATAAAAACCGACTAAAACAATACAAATCAATTACATAAGAATGCAATTACTATTTTCTTATTGACGTACTAGCTTGCAAATCAAGAAGATGATGTTGGCGATACATAATAATACCTATATACCCCTATCTGCAGCGTACATCATTATGCTTCAGTTGGACTATTTTGTTTTCTGAGCAAAAGTGGTAGCTATATAAGCTCTAGGAAACTTACTAACTACCACTACTAATATCAGCTTAACAGTAGGCAAACCATTATTTGTAAAACTTTTATGACTGTTGTGCCTGTTGATCGGTTAGTGATTCTTCTTGAATCTACAATAATAATAATATTCTCTTTTGTGATGATGACAATGATGATTGTGTGTACAATGTGTGTGTGCTGTAGATTTTAATGGCTTTTCTACTGCTACTGACAAAACATTACATAATCCTACCAAAAACAGCGCCAACGTATACTACAACAGCTTACCTGGTAGATGGATTTATTATTGTAAGTGCCTATATAAATACAGGCCTGGGTATAGATATATCTACTAAATCTACTACCAGTTCGTAATGTACAAATAAAATCTATCCATAAAAACCTACCTGATTACTCAAAGTGATAATATGGAGTTTAGTAGTTCTTTCTTTTACAGATAATGTATTCCAGCCTTAAATGGTCGCATGCACACCTTGCAATGAATGACAATGGCTAGATTTTATTACCGGAACATAAAAAACGTTGTTATTGCTATTAAATGTGTTTACCCCATTCGTATACCTTCGTATATTATCTACTAGCTGCTAGCCCAGGTATATAATATATCTTGTTGTGCGCCCAGCCTTTTTATACGAGCAACCTATACTACAAGTCAACTTTCAATATTATTTGGCTTATACCATGTGGTCCCCATTATCCGCATTGAAATTGCTGCAGAAGCTGTAGTGTGGCGTAGTTAATTATCCAGTAGCAGAGTAAACGGTGAAGCAAAGGGCGATGTATTTTGTATTGCTTGGCGAGGAAATAAATTCAACAACATACGGACTAACAGCCATTAAAATTGTGAATTGTATATCCAAGGATAAACCTGTAATGGATTGCAAAGACTAATTTATAGAGCATACAGTCAAATTGACTTTTTACTTCTGCCAAGGAGCCACGGCGGAATAGCACTCGACTACCAAAGGATAATAATGATACTATTTACTTTTTTGGATTTGTTTAATTGAAGGGATAAATTTTGAAAGCAATGTTGAGTAATTCATTCACAAAAAATACCTGATTATATCTGCAGTAGAAATAAAAAAGCAACACGCATTATTTGCTACATTTTATTGCAATAATTTTTATTTTTATTCACATAATGAATTTCTGTAACATTAGCTAGGTACGTACTAGTTTGCAGTGTATGCTTTGCTTGCAACTACTAGATGATAATAACATTAATGAAAGGTGCTTACATAGGTAGGTAGGAATTCCTAATTCTCACGAGAAAAATATCCCATAATATGAATATGCCACCGCAGTTATAATTTTGGCTGGTGTTAATGGTAGCAAATGAAATGTAAGCGTGCGCCTGACCAAATCGTTCCGGTTCCTTTTGTACAGTTTGTATAGATTAACTGCTAAATCAACTTATGAATACATAGCACATAAGTAGCATAGGTAGGTGATATTAAATGAATACCAAAGTTCATGTAAGCCGCAATAATGAACTCCTGGGAGTACCCTTCTGTCTATAATTTTTTTGTTGAAAGAGATCACTGTCTGTCACTCACAAGGCAGCACACAGAAAGAAGTGAGCAGAGGCACCGCGCCTCAAACTTCCAACTTGATAGAAAAAGGGGACGGAATTCGCATAAAGAGAAGAGAGGGAAAAAGTTTTCTGGTGTACATTTCAGGTATGCCGGTGTAATACCCTCCCATTTGATAATTTCAGTGAAAACTTGAAAGTGTACCACACAAGTCGAACAAATAGGTTTTCTATTATTATTACTATTTGTTCGTTTCAAGAGTCATCATCATGATACTCATGACATGGATGGCATCCAGTCCCAATCAATTTTGATTTGACTTGGACATTTATGAAATTTCAAAGTCGGTCCATGCCAAAAACCGATAGAGTATATTATTCCATTGTTGTGCGAGAAAGAAAGGTCCTCCAAAAACAGAAACAACAAACTTTTGAAGAAGTGGAAAAATAAAGTTTACTGAAATGTGACTGATTTTGGGCTTGTATACTTGGACTTCATGAATGGATGACAAGGATTCCTTTTTGCCGATTCTGCAAAAGACGAAAACCTGATGGTGGTACTGGTTGGAGCATCAAATTTCTTCTTTACATGGAACCCATTACAGTTATCATTTTTTTGTTCGGAATAAAATGGACCGCCCTGCTACGGTAAAAGATGGATGTGGGATACGGCTGAATGAGAATCAACTACATTTAAAATTTACGCCCGACGCTAAAACTGGAATTTTATAAAGAGTAACTTTTTGAAGAAAAGTAAAACCTTTTTTTCCGGCACCGTTTCTAATAGAGTATTTCATTGACAAAATTAATTTTATGAAGTTTGGAGGCAGTTCATTTTATTGATTACCCTGCTTTTCTTATCCCGTCAAAGCCTCGTCTTGTCCTTGCCACCGGACAGTTGCAATTTCGCCGTAATTGCTATTACACCTTATAGATAAGCAGCATAAAAGAAGTACGACCATCTTCTTCATTGGAAAAACACATTTCAAACTATCTATTCATCCATTCACGCTATATACATTGTATACCTATATAAATGTAGTTTTGATGATTGTTCCAAAAACCTGGTGGCATGAAGGAACGCAAAAGTTATCTCAAGTATGCAACTTGACTTTTGGGTTATGTCATACAAACATATTTTCACTCGAGTACAACAAGAGAACGAATAGATACAAAAGAAGAAGCTGTTGTATTTATCTCTGATTCTTCTTCATCCATCTGCTCCATCCCTGTCATCGTCTTACTATTCTCTACACCTTGGTTGGACACATACATATAAGCAGCAGTCATTTCTTTTGATTATCTCCATTCACTTATTATTGTCCTTCTCTTCATTCTACAACTGTTCCTTCTTTTTTTCGCTGACTCCAGAAGACATTTAGGCGTCTCTCTCCTTCTTTCAGTTCTCCTTTTCAGCTCGTCTCTTTTTTTTGGGATGATCACTTTTTGGAAAGCGTCAATTACCTAACAACAATAAAATAATATTGATAACATTGAAAAGAAGCTCCTCTCCGCTATATTCACTATCATCGTCATGAGGCTAAGGACATTTTTACAAAAGAATATTAGGCGTATTTTCTGGTAGAGGAATTTTCCTCTCTCTCTCTCTCCGCTTTATTTTATTTGAAAAATTTTTCACTTCATCTCGTCCTTTCAATCTTTTTATTCTTCTGCTGCTTCTGGAGTATATTAACATACAATGGCTTTAGAGGACACACAAACAGAAAGGAGCAGTCAATGCAAAATCATCAACCATCCAATGACACAACACAGCAAAATGCAATCAATACATGTGTATTATATAAATATCATATACCGTATATGTACATACCATGAGCGTATATGTATGCATGCCCGGAGCAATTCTTTAGAATTCACACTATTTATCTATTTGTGTAGGCATGTACTTTTCATTTCTCGCAGAACATCATAGTCTTGCTGTTTTTATTATCGCTTTTACTGAGAAATGTTATTGACTCTGCTGTTGAGCTGGCTAACTGTTGAGCAGGAGAGGTAGAGATAATCAATGAATAGCTGCATGAATGGTGAGCAGAGAATTGTGACTCTCGGAACAGTTGACTTTCTATTCTTTGTTCACCTCAATTTACAAAAGCATCTCCAGCAAAGCCAGCAAAAGTGCAGCAACTCTACACACACAATCTATGTGTTATGCTATATGAAGAATGAATGAATGGCTGCCATGAAAGATGTTCTTGATTTTGCCATGCTTCCCAATAACAAAAACTACACACTACCGTATAAAATTGTAACAAAATGAATGAGCTCCTACTCCCACCACCGCATAAAGACTGAAAATGAACTTTTAGACAAAGTGGAGTCAGTCAATTATTTCTTTTATGTTCATCCCTCGCTTACAGTCAATATCTTTGGATTATTCAATTCTCTTGTCTTTTTTTCCTCTTGTTGTCCACCAATATCTTACAATTCGTCTTGTTCTTTGGCCGTAGTGGAGATCAATACTGCAGCAATACCTTTTTTGTCAAGTTTAACTACATACTATTGCCATCACTGTTTTCGTGCTCAACCCAGGTAGAAAATATATGGTATTCTCTAATAAATACAAGAAGAATAAATCTTGAGAGGTAACTCATCATTTTGCACATGTTTATTTCCAGCAGTTCTCCGCAAGATTTGTTCTGGTGTAAATCTCAATGACTCTGCTTTTGTCCTACAATATATTGTCCTGGTTGATCACCAAACTCCCAAAAAGTTGAAATTCGGTTCATTCATCCATTATATAGGACGATATGGCTCGTTCCAAGGTCACTCCATGACTTGTCTGAAATAATACACAAGTGTTTTTCGACTTTATTGTAATTGTGTAACTTTCTGAAAAATTACTGAGAGTATTCAAAAATGAAAGAATGGAAATGCCCCAGAATGCCAAAAGAGGGATGGGACAAAATTGGGTTTATGCTTAAATGCTTTATTGTAAGTATTTTACAAGGAATAAAAGACTCTCGCCACCATCAGTTAGTTCATTATTATTGCCCCGTCCATCGATTTACTCCTCTAATCACTCAAAGCTATTCGAGACAAATAAACCACCTGGAGGGTCTCTTGTACCAAGTCAATCAATTGACAAAAGTGCATTCAAAATATCGAATAGGTACTCATAAATTAAAGAATAACTTTCATGGATCACCGAGTTCATTCTCAATGTAATAAATGTAATGTAACAAATGGTAGCAGTAAAACTGCAAAGAAATGACTGCATGCTCTCTGTAAAAGATCATCTTTATCATCATCCATCTTAAATCCATTAAACAAAAACTTCTTCAATAATCTCATCCAATCTGCCTAAAAAACTTGATTTCGTTTCCACGGTAGTTTATTTTTGAAGTTACCCATAGCAAGTGAAATTATTACTATTTTTTACTTACATACATTTTCACTCGTTTGCAGTTCGACAGGAGGCATTAGGTAAAAAGTTAATGATTTATTAGTCTCGCACGCTGAAGATAAATGTTGTGTGCAGCCATTTCCTTTTAGTGCTCACGTTACATTATTGCAATTATAAGTGTACATTGTTCCACCATGTTCTTAAGAATTTGCAAATGTTTGCATAGGAGAACTAATCACCGCATAGACTGACACATAGTAAAGTAATCAAAAGCGTGAAATATTAGCACGTTATTTACAAATCATTAACATTTTCCGTCTTCTTGATTTTATATCTGGACTGTGCATTTTTTAAGAGGCAAGTACAATAATCCATTACTATGCAACCTTAAAAATGATGGGTTCAACTCGTAAAACGTGTAGTAATATAAAACGTAATATAGGTATAGGTAGGTATTTATTCAGTCGATTTTTTTACAACCGTGACGCTCAATCTCATTAAAGGATTATTGCGTTCTACTGAAAGACATCGTACAGACATACATAAGTACATAAATAATGAACACAGTAAGTTGTACAATTAAAATTTAATTAAATTTTGAAGTGAAAAAAAAAAGTTTATAAATTATTTCCTCGAGTGGGCCTTGCAGCACCACTCGCACTCGAACCCCCCACCCCAACTGGTCTCCTGACCCTAGTGCTGAGCCGGAGGTTGTCGACCTGTCTGGTCAAGTAGACAGGTTTGATTCCTTTTTTGAGTCTTTCTGGGTCCACGTATGCATTTGGAATGCTAACATAGACCCAGAATCCTCTTGCTGGTCCCTTGGAACTTGGCCGGATCTCCTCCACCATCCACTGGTCAATTCCAAGAGATTGACAGTCTTGGGCCTTCATCACCCGCAGCAGCTCTTCTCCGTTGGCTGGTGGTGTTCCGTTAATGAAGGTGAAATAGGACTTCCTCCGAAGTTGACTCGGGAAGTCCTCCACCTTCCATCCCTTAAACCTCCCCCCCAGGATGTTCTTTTGGGCGGTCTCAACCACCCAATCCCTCGTCGGGTCGTTGCTGCAGTAAACAGCAATTTTCCCCTCCCTGTCTCCAGTGCGCACAATTTGTAGGTGCTCTGCTCCGGTTCCTTGCTTCAGCTCCTCCTCCAAGGCAACCTCCAAAGCTCCAACAAACCCCGCCTGTTCTTCCGTTGGGATTTTCTCCCACATCTTGTCACTATATGTGACCCAGACAACCTTATTGGCTGCCTTGGTCGCGTAGCTCTCCTGACCCTCCATGGCGTGAGATTCCTCCACCTCTACACTCCCCTCCCCCATCTCCCCTTCTTGCAGTTCCCTCCGTTTTGGGTCAGGATTTCCATGCGGGGAGGTTGAAGCACCTCGTTTATTACCCGCAAGGGTCGATAAGGTTCCGGGTTGGCCCTGCTGTGCCCCCCCTCCCTTCTTCTTCCTGTTGCGTTTCCTCTTCTTTTTTTCCCCACCCACTGCTCCAGGTGGTGGGTCTGGAAAGAGTTGAACTCTTGCCACCCTTTCCACCGGTGCGGTGGGAGAGATTGATAAGGATGTTCGGGGTGCTGGTACCGGTATGGCGGTTGGTGGTGGCATCAGTTTCCTAGCCTCCTCCTCCCCCCCCAGAATCCCCTCCTCATCCTCCACCGTCACCTCCATATCATCATCACCTTCTAGGGAGAGTTCTAGAGTATCCAGCGTCTCATCCCTAGAGGTGGCATCAATTTGGCATTCCATTTTGCTCAGCCTGTGTGCAGGTAAACAGAATCATATGTTATACCATACATATGTGCATGCTTACCTGACCTTGGTGTCAAAGTGAGAGGAGGTTAAGGGTTCCTACCTTAAATCCAGGCCCAATCCCAGTTGCAGGTGCCACTTCCTTCCACTCTCACTTTTTTTCACTTTTTAAATCGCCGATTTAATTGTTGAAAATTTATTTTTCCACACAATCAAGTCGGAGCGAGGAGCATGCAGCTCTTGTCGGTTTGGCTCGCGCCAAAAGTCCTCGCCAAAACGTAATATAAGCTTATGTACATATATATGTGGTGGAGAAATAATGATATTGTTGTGGTGGTCTCGAACGTAAAAATAATGGATGATAAAACCGTCTTTCTCCTTGTAGTAATAAATAATGCCATTGTCTGTAATGGATGGGTATGAGCGTGTATTCCAAGCCTGTATTTGCACACACTGCGCCCATTCTGATGATTCCGGTTCTCCGTTGACTTTTTCTACTCAACTTATGATGAGCTGCAGACACAGTGAAAAAATTGAACCTGTTCTGCTCACTCAATTGAATATCCTTATTAGAGAAATCCAATTTTCCTACACGGGAAACAAGCACTAAGGCAGGTTGTAACAACAATGCTAAAAGGATGATTCTCTTTTTTATGTTCCGTTAAAAACAACGTCAGCACAATCAGCACCAACCAGTGAACAATGATACTTTTAAAAAACGATAATTGTAAAATGTGTGATTTAAGAGGAAAGCGAAAAAAAGTTATTATATGATCTGGCAAGAGTGAGCCTTTTTAGAACTCATAGAGAACTCTGCTATTGGTAATCCCAGTTGCACGACCGCAATTACTCCTTTTTACCCGTTCAGTTCTAAAATTGTTGTACAAGGCAACAACTCTTGCTAACGTCGTCACTTATTAAGCTCAACATTTTTACACATTTTCACAAAAAAAATGTTTCGACTTTCGACCAGGTCGTCAAGTTAGTTGTTTTACTACAACAAGTAGCACTTGAAAATGAAATGCATGCCCCACTTTCATAAAAAAGTTGTTGTTTTCTGTTGTGTCTTGAAAGCAGACTGCTAATATGCAAGTGGATGCCGACTTGGCACCTTTTTCCACAGAAATGGATTTTTACCACGACAATCAAGCAGATTCAGGAAAAAAGGAACCAGATGAGTGCACTTCCTTACACAACTTTTTATTGCTTTTACCAGCGTGTAAAATAAAGCATTCACGCTTTAACAATGCGCCCATCATTCCATTTACTAGGAGTAAGCTGGATCATATTATGGTGATAAGTATCAGTACTACATACTACAAACGAAATAATGAATAAAAAAGTGAAACAAGTGAGCAAGTGTTGAGTGGAATGGTTTCAAAACTTTCTACAGCGCAATAAAAATGTGATGATATGATGCTGATGAGAATCAGGCATCATCATCTTTACATTATTTCATTTCGTGCATTTACCGGCGATAATCAACTAAATCAACCACCACCACGCGTGGTTTCAAACTCGCTTTAAGTGGAAGAAAGTGAAGAGGAATGTAGTGAGTAAATGTAAGTAAAAAGCGTGTCGTGGTGATGTATCCATATTCACTCGTCGGTGCATTATAGCGGGTTCAAGAATTCTACTTTGTTAAAAAATAAAAATGCTCTTAATAAAACTTTGTAGTTGGTATCCATGAGAGAAAGAACCGAAAGAGTTTGGGCACAGGGACATGTGTTGAAATGGAAGCATTTTATCTGTCATGTAATGTGCCTACATAAATAGATAAGGACACACTGGGAGTACTTCCTCTCCATGTGGGTTCTTCGCATGGATTGTTGAGAAAATATAAAATTCGTTAATTTGAGAAAACTAAATTATAACTGCATGCATTCCTTTACAATCATGCATTTGGTCGTTGTTGTCTGTGCTAAAAAACAGCAAACAAAATAAATAGTTTTTCTTCCAACTGTACACGCATACCTTGATGAAAATTGAAAATATGTAGGTGAAGTAGAGCTTCAAACCTCTCGGGGGAACTCTTTGGTCCGTGTCAATTCAAGGAAAAGTTGTCTTCGCCTCCCCTGGAACTACACACAAGTTGTAAACCTTCTGTCATCATAAATATAACAATGGCTATCATATCATGACTCGTCCTTAATCCTCGTTAGAATCATTCCACAGTGGTGTAAACTAAACCTTTAATCTATTGGCGTATAATTTTATTTATCTCCATTCCGCTTCCAAGTATTTGTAAGTAGGTAAGTAAAGGTAGGAGGAGTCGGGCGAAAAATGCAAGCAAAAATGGTCAGGCAAGTGATATTTAGCTGAGCTGCATGGCATAAATGCATTTAATCGGATAGACTTTGATGTGCCATTGTTATTCTGTTAATTTGTTCCATTCTTCTTGTCATGTCAATGTTTGCTCGTAACACGATAAAAGGCAGGATTTTACGACACCTTAGAGCACACACAACGAGAGTGAAGAAGGCAAACGAGAATATGGGTGAATAAGAGACAGATATACATATCTGCTGTAGGGTGCTTACTCAAGCCGTGTATATCTGTACTACTTATTATTATGCTGCTGCTTTATGAAAAGGAAAAACTTGAACTTCACTACTCTGAGCTGCACTTGTGTTGTCCGCTGTTATGCTTCATGTAAAATGTAATGAGCATTTGACTTGAAAATGAATACTAATAGGTACATACATAGAGTCACATCACATTGCAGATAATATACTCACAAGGTGCCGATCTTGTTTTGTGATGGTGGTCGTCTCCTTTCCCTGTGGGCCTCTTCATTTTCCCCCATTTATGACGAGTTGAACACGGATTCACAACTTGAAATAATGTTCACTTGCATGTACGTATTGAGATAATATTATTATAATAACAGTAATGATAATACTTGTGGTCATGGTTGTGGTCGTGCGGTCACCTTTCAAAAGTCCATTAAAAGTGTCATCGTCATTCACAAAGTGCAGCACACACACACACGGAATACAATGTAACATGTAATGCTGTACAATGAATGGGAGGAAGAAGATTTGTTTGAGATGGGCAAAATTGTTTCTTGCGTTCATTTCTCCCCTTTCCCCCATATACATACATAAAATCTTTGTCGATTGTGTCGTGGTCACCCATCGTAATTCGTTACTTTTAGCTATTAATAGCATGATAATAATGCATTATAGTAACAAGCAATAATAGCAAACTAATAATAATAATATAGTTGATAAGCGCTCAAGTATAAAGCATGCTTATTAGTCAAGAAGAATAACACAGGCAAAGAATGTGTCTTTCTTAGGCAAAGACCTCACACAAAGAATCCCTTGATGATTTAAAGGCATATTATTTATTTATTTCTCCCATCTACTTTAAATACTCATTTACCTAAGCCTTGTGTTCACTTGCTTTTTTTATCTACCTTATATGCACAATCTAACAGATGATGATGACATATTATCTTGATCAGAAAGAGGGAGAAAGAGAAGGAGTGAGAGAGGACAAGTGCAAACCATAAAGTTAGTTTTTATATGAAACGGAACAAGACCACATAAATTTTTCTATCCCATCCATACACAAAAGCGTTTAGATTCAAATTTCATAAATTAGCTGACTGCAAGTTACTATTAAAAATATCCATATGGCCCACCTCCGTGATGGTGATGATTAGTGTACGATGACGAGGACAATTAGATGAAGTATAATCTTTTCCTCATTAAATGATCGTATAGCGTACGTGAAATTATTTATCTTGTTACGGCATCGGTAATATGGTTTCCTTGTTCCGAACCTTGTAGCAAGGGAGATAAAAAACGGATAGTGGATCTTATCCGTGGATGTATCGAAGCAACTATGAAAACTTTTTAAAAAATAAGAGCAATTCTGACAACAACATAATAATGTTAATAATGAGTGCATTCAGAGAGCATGCATGGAGCCGAGCCGTATACTTTTTCTCTAAAACAACAGCAAGCTCTAAAAGATGAGTGTAATTGATCATATGAAGCAATTCTGAGCGGGGGACACGAGACAAGCGAGACAAGGAGCAACTTATTGCACAAGAGACAAAGTATAAAGAAAGAATGAAAAAGAAAATTGTCTTGATCCATCCCATCATCCCAGATGAACTAGGAACGAAAAAGAAAGAACCGGAACCACGAAAAGTTTCACAGTGGATGCTTAAGCGACGCCTACACAGTTCAGTTAACGTGGTTGAAGCGAAACGACTTCTGTGTGCTGGCCTGGATCATGCATTGTATGTGCCATACTGTTTGCATGCCCAAACATAAGTTTCACTGTTGTGTGTTTGTAATGGTAATTATCTCGTGATAACATATCAGCCCCACTTCCCCTAATGTGAAATAAGTAGGAAAAGTTAAATGAGTACAGTTCATGCACGTTTACAAAAATAAATATATAGCAAACAAGGCCGATTTTCAGTTGAGCTTGTGAAACAGTTTTTTTATATCTCGGATTGAGGAAAATGTTTGGAAATATGCTGTTATAAAATGACAGATTGAAATTTCGAAATTGAGATGTTGTTGTTGTTGTAAGGGTTAATTACAGACACTGTGTGTTGTGACACACACAAAGGTTTACTAGAAAACGAAACGAAAAGTGAGGAGAGAAATTATTTATAATAATAATATCTCCAAACAAGCATAATAAAATATAGACACATAAAAGGTAAAATGGTTAACCTCCAACCAATCATTTCGTTGAGAGTAAAGGTTTGTTATTAATACCTTGTAATTTACTACAAACCGTACCTTCGCCTTGCTGCTGGCTACCTTTCCATTTCATGGAGAAGTAGACTGTCTCGTCTGTTTGGCTACGTGTTCTGCTACAGTTTGAGGGCCTTCTTATAATATATCATCGTCAGGGCACCACTACTCTGCATGTTGTCGAATCTGGTGCTGACTGACTGCTTGACTTACATAATATTATATTTAGGAGCAGCTTTTACGCTTGTTTTTTAAATTTAAATCTATTCACTCCATTTTAACAAAGATATCATATAGAAAACCAGCAATTTCGTGTAACAAAATAGGAGCGAATTTAGGACATGCATTCCTTCCCACTTGGAACCATGAAAATTAGACATGCAATTAGCTTATTATTGGTTAGCACTGCTGCTGCCATTCACATCATGACGTATTTATATATTTCCTTTATGTACCCGGATTAGTTTCCTTTCGAGTGGCAGAGAAGCAAAGCCCAGCTCTTTCTGTCATCAGCAAAATTTTTATTGGCCATTATTTGCTAGTCACCATTAACGCCATGAAATCCGCAATTAAATAGCTGCTTTAAAAATAAATGCATACAAAAAAAGAATTTCATTTGGCATATTTCTTGAACTCTGGTCACTTTGCTGGCAGGCTGTTAGTTTCTATTGATTTGTGATGATGATGTAGTTAGCTAACAACTTACCGCAGTGCTCTACTGGTAAACAACACGAATGACTTAATCAAGTCAACTGGTTGTCGAGAGTAACTAATAGCATTTGATCGTGCAGCGTGGAATAAAAACCCTGCAGAACGACTCCTCCTTTCACGCAATATCAGTGAAAAAATTGAAGGGAACGTGTACACACATGACTACATGCATATTAAGTAGTATATGTATGCGCATATATATGTATCTACATAAATTTACGTGTATATTTATGCTGTCGTGATGGAATCTTTTTATATAAAGAGAAAAAAATATGATTGCTATTATTGAAGTAGGAAATTATTCTGTTTTTTGTAGACGTTTCATTCATTCCAGAAATTTGATACAGGAGCCATTTAATGATATCTTACACACCTCATTTTCTTCCAATAAAACCGTACGGCATACAACAAGAACACGTATCCACACCGGCAGAGGCTCTTGTATACTGCATGTGTTGTCGTACCTCCTCCTAATCTATGTATTTCATGTGGTCACACAAACGACTAATAAGGGGAAGAGGGCAGATAACATTGAAAAAAACAAATTTTTGTGTGTCTACGCCACGAAAAAATAATAACGAAACGTATTGTATTCAGGATGTCTCTGCTGGAGAAGTAAAAGTAGCAATTTTATCCACACAAACAGTTTAATATTTAGTATTTTCACCACACTATTGTATGTGGGGCTTTAAGTTCTGCTGGGAAATGAATTGCGTATTACTCATATCATCATCATCGTCAACGTTGCCATGAAACTTTTCTTTTGGAAGTATCGTGAAAAAATCGTGCAATTGGTTCCTTACGTAATAGTTTAATTTAGTCAGTTTAATAGCTTTAATGTCTTAATTCAGACGATAAAAAATAAAATATGTAACACGAAACACAAAGAGCTGCTAAGAGGTTGATACAATGGCAGCAGGAACGCAACAACAGTAGTTTGCATTATTATTATTGTTATTATTCCTTCAAAAAATGATTTTTTGTAAACTTGGGTCTCTCGGTCGGTTGTTTGTTGGATTGAAAGTAATGAATCCTACTACCACACTGTTATACTTATTATTGCTGTTTCACGCAACCGACCCAGTATCATCATCATCAACTCAATAATGTGAAATGTGACTGATATGATGTATCCTTTGATTCAATCGTCAGCACAGACAACTGGGTCATTAAAACTTCATCCTTTGACGGTATTTTATTGCAATCAACCTGCTGAAGGATCTCGCTCATTTTTTTTCATGAGCGTTTTACTCTGCGCATGCAATTACGTTTTTATTTTCCTCACCCAGCTACTGCCACATCATGATGGCACTACTGAAAAGGAATTCCGACAAGATGAGATCCCGCATTTTGATACAGTCAACGATAACAATTTTCCCCCTTTTCCTTTCCTTAAACTCTTTATAAAATGAGTCATGCAAACTGTGAAATTAACGCTTGCTTGGTAAAAGCTTATATGATACGTGAACTTACAAGGTGCAGAGTATTCCTTTCGATATGCCCATGTTTAAAACTGTTGAGTAAAAGTTATGTAATCTCGACCTAAACTTTGAATTTGTACAGGAATTTTTAATTCTTGTAAATTTGTTTGATTCTTGTATTCGTAATAATTTGGATGCAATTACAGAGTGGGAGAAAGGGATGAAGATGTGAGTAAGTAAAAGGTATTTTTCAATGGCCGTACCCACGGACAAATCAGCATCAGTTTTATTACATGTGTGCATCATCATCTTCTTATCTCCAGTGAATTAGAGCCATTGGTTGACGCCCGTTATTTGCACATTGCATACACACTTCAGTCTTGCTGTTGGGATGGTATTGGTGAACAGAGAGGAGGAGATAAGCAAGGAGGAACGCTAGTAGATGCAACAACGCAACTCGATTAGGGTCTTTTATAAAATTGGGGTAATTTAGCGTGAAGATGGGGTTAGTACAACCGAAAATACAAGCATAAAGTGTCATTTCACTTCTACGCACCACTTGCATCATTAGAGAAGTTGCTTGTAAGCCCAGTTTATTTCCAAGTTACAAGAAAAGTATTATAAATTATTTATTAAATTGTTTCTATGACAGTAGTACAGTGTTAAACTGGTAGATAGTATGTGATGGAAAACAAGAAGTATCATGGTTTTGTCTACGCTTCTTTCCAGATTTTACAAAGCACTTATAACATACGTTTATAATGTGTTGAACATCGTATCGTATCTTCAATTGCTTTCAAAAACTATTTAAATTTATATCATAATATATTTTGGAGAGGTTGTCGGAAATATCCCATTTTTACACTTTAGCGTTGCAAAGCACACAATGCTGCCGCATGTGTTCGACTTTACATTTGCGTGCTTCCTCTCTGTATGCTCATTTCAATCTTTGCGCACTTAAATTCACGTTTCAAGTTCAAGCGATAAAAAAGATACTGCCTCGAATCAAATAATAATGACATCAAAGTCAATATCCGTGGATGTCGGTATTAGTTTCTTTTCCGCCTTCTCCTCGTGTCAGTCTCATTGCCCGACTCCCTGCAATACGTACAATATCGTTATTATGTTGATTTTTTATTTACTTTTGCATCTCTGATCTCCCCTTTATTATATCTTTATTGTAATAATAATAATTATATGAGGAGTCTGTGGTTGATGATGATGATGTGATGGGAAGGGTGGAGGATTCTCTATCAATCCCATTGACTTTACAGACGCACAGTGCTACGATGACGTCGACGATACATGTACCGCACAAACAATAAATAACACAAAATAGAAATGTTCGCACTGAGAGAGATAGAGAGAGAAACGCGCGATTCCTTCCTTTTTTATTTATTTCTACAATAATACCAGTCAGCTCATTTATATACGGTTAAAGATAACAATGTCTCTATAGTTGCTCCTCAAATCCCATTTCCCATATACATTTCTCGTGATTTAACTTGTTTTTTTCTCATCTCACTCATCGTCACTGTAACGGCACCAGGCACAAGTTAGCAGCATCGCCATCATCATCATCATCATGCTGGTCATCATTATCATCATCATGACCCCTTTCAAAGCCACCATACAATTGAGTGTCTTTCCATGATTTTATTCACAAACCGTGCTTAATATGTATTGTAGTAAGTTGTACTTTTGATTTCGTCAAGTTTCCTCCTCCGGGAGCGGTACAGTATACGGACGGATGTACCGTTTTTGTAATATGATCACAGTAGTAAAAAATGAAATCAGGGAGTTGGAAATTGGAAAATCGGAAATTTCTATTTTTATCAGGAAAGAATCAAAGAGAGAGAGAGAGAAACATCGAAAATGACATTTCTGCTTACACAAGTACAGAACGTGTATCCTGCAATAACTACATATAGCCGGTCGGTGGTGTTTGGTGGAAAGGCTCGGTGCTGAAGCAAGTTTGTTTACTCTGAGGAACGAGAAAGAGAGGGAGAACGGGCGAGGAAATACATTTGTATATTACGCAGCTTTAGTTTTATGGGTTTCAGGACATTATGCAAGGCTTCAGGCACGATTATAAAAGCCATCCAGCAAATCCCTTAGCTGCTGGTTGCAGTGGCAGTAATAGATTATTACAATAAATAAAAATCTCGTACGTACATTTATGTGTGTAAGCAAGCATAGGATACACACATATTATTGCATGAGTTTGGATTGCATAATACGAAATACCCATAATAAAACACTCTTCTGCTACTTCTATCTATAATAATAGCAAAGCAGAAAAAATGCTCAAAGTCACTCACATGAAAAGTGTTTATGGTAATTTCGTTCCGAAAAAAGAGCGTAAAAGTGTGAGACAAAATGCCTTTTCGAGTTACATACGCTTCCTATCAAAATAATAATAATAATAATTACGGACAGTGTGCATTCAGCATTTCACTGTTATTGCAAAGTCTCCAATGTACATTTTATGCTCACTAGCGTATGGTTTTAGACATCAATAATATGATTATTATTGTTATTACCGCTATGATTTTATTTCACTACGTTTCGTATTAATTCAGAACGGTTGTCAGTTATGACGCCGCTCAAGGATCACCGTCCGTAGCGCATCATAATAATGTTCTTTCTGTACGTGGACCCTTCATACTTTTATTCCCCTATCGCAATGGCAAAGCATCATCGTATAATATCTCCCCGCTTGATATTTAATTCATATTTGGGAGAGTGATCCCACAATTGTAATAATAATATACCATTAATTGACAAATATATTATGTGTCCACAGATTAGCTTCATATTGAATTTCCCAAATCACATTGTTTATTCGCCGGTTGCTGAGGATGATCCGTTGCGTTTTCTCCCAGGCGAATCAATAACGTTGTTTTTTATTTATGACTTTAGTGGTGTGCCTGGGATTAAATCCTAAACATATAGCAGACAATGTCATTTTTCATTGTGTTTTTGCGTTTAGCAAACAAATGTGCAAATTTATTTTTAAAATCTTCACGAATTCTCTATGTTTGACACAGTTATAACTCTGCAATCAGTTAGCAGCTTCTCTCGCTTCAAGTTTCTAATCCAAAGTTTCTTTACTTTTTTATGATATGTTAAGTCGCTCGACCGTTTTACATTATTGTCTCATGGAAACCTTGAAATGATGACTAGAGCATTTCCCGAAGATCGTTTTAGCTGACAATATTACGATAGCTTGATTTAATAGCTAATCGTGCTCACGGCTGACATTATTAACTTTTGTTTGTATCAATCACAAAAATAAGATCATGTCATGAAGAAATATAACATTGAAATTCACCTAACAAATATATATACTGGAGATATTGATAGTAATAGCAATAATGACTTGTAAAAACAAACAAAAAAATCATCTCAAGCTTGTTACAGAAAATTGGACCCTTCCAAATTTTCCACCCACCGCACTTCTTAAAAAGTGGGTCTTCTTTGGAACTTGGCTGAGAAGACAAAAGTATGCTTTGTGTCTCATCATGTTGAACTTGCTGTGTGTTCTGCTCATCATGTTGTTGAGCGTAACTTCAAGGGACAAAAAAAGATAAAACACAGAGGCTGGATAATCACAGAGCCGTTTTCTGGTACCCTTGGAGACAGCAGCAGCAACAGGCAACCTAGTTCTCGATATATAAATACCAATCTGATGATTCTGTACAAATATGTAGCTATGTGCCACGACGTAGTATATAAAAGTAAACGCTTTTGCCAGTTACGGCTACGAAACTGTGAGGGCTTCTGAAAGGATGATTGTTGTGATGATCCCACCAAATTCCATTCCATCCACCCATCAAGTCTGTCGCCACTTTTTCATGATTCTCTCATTTGTAGCATTTATTTATTTATTGCTTTAAAAACAATGCTTCTCCCAAAAAATATTATATGCTGAAAGCATACGCCATATGGCTCATATATATACTTACATATATCTTTATGTGGAAGCGCGGTAGTGTCCCTTAAGTAGTAAATTTTCAGTAAAAGTCATACAGTAACAAACGGTTATATTGCACGGCAAGCGTGGCGACATGACCCAGCCGCATCAAAAGATTTCGACAGAAACACCGACGACAGGTCCCTTTCTTGCAAAGTGACTCATGAGACAAATGATTCCAAATAAATTTAAAACAAATATAGCAGTCGTATATGAGCAAAGGACGACATGCACGCAAAGGAAAAAAAGAGTCTTTGTGCTGAGGACGAGATGACCATGTCTATAATATGACATAAAATAAAGCTAATGTGTGAGCAACTTTTTTTTACAAACTGACTCACTCTTTATAGTCGAGTCTGTCGCCTACACACAATTATTGTCGACAAATGTAAAAGTAATTGTTGGGAAAATATTACATCAAATAATGAGGATGCACCGCGCACCGACTGCAGTAGTCCAGCCAGACTAGCCTATGAACTCTAATTTACTGAATAAAACTTATTTTCTAGCAAGTGTTGTTTATTCAAAACACATGCCAAATTAGGGCAATGTCATCTATGCTTGTCCACTGTCTCATCAGCATGGAATACATGACATGCATCGCAAACAGCAGTTGCATTATAAACGTTTGTGAAATATCAGAAATTGGTCACTGACCCGTGCATCTGTATCTAAAAGGATTTGGCGACAGTGTGTTAAGTGACTTATATGTACCATCATCCTCTAAGGATACTGTTTCAGATTTTGTTCGTTTATAATTTCCATGCATAAGGACCTCTCCTTTTCCTTAAGTTTTAGGACAGATGGATGACGGAAGCCAAAAATTGGTCACTTTTCTACTGTCTTCTTTACTTTTAACTTATTCCCTTGACGTCTGCCCACACTGTCGCAAGTCGCAATATAGCTGCATGGTTTAGCCGTACGCTCCTTTAGAGCTTTCCCTTTAAAAGCCATGATATGTATGATGATCAGAGAATTTTATCACTCTTGTCGTTGCTGATACTATTGCCGTGGCCAGACGACGACATGGTAGACTTGCCAGCTAATTTCTCCTTTCCATAAACATTGCTGTGTGTGTGCAATAAGGGAAATCCAATACATTTTGCTATTATGGCACCTCGTAGCAAGTGAACTAGTTAGTTTCTGGAGTTTGCTATCTAAAAGCTACGGAGACCTGGAGGCTGGACAAAATGTCGCAGTCAGAGTCACAGACCACAGATTGGATCACATATACATAACGCTACACATACCCTGCTAACTTTTTTCTCCCTCTCTCTGTGCAAAAAATAGAAAGCCGGATAAACAGTTTTGATGATGGCGTCCAAATTGGAAAATAAAAATATTCACACGTCTGGAAAACTCTTGTTGTTGTTGGTTAATGAAAAGCCGTACAAGCACAAATCTTTTTTCATTACAGTCGTCGGAGGACCTACTATTCAGTAGGTGCCGTCAAAAGACAATAATTTAATTACTAATGTGCACGAAAGGTCCAATGAAGTTTCTTATTTTCCCGTCCCTGACACAACACACTTGGGTTATGGAAAACTAGTCAGAATGAACTTTTCATTTATTGCGGAAAAAGTTTTATGAGTAGCTCTAGAAGGAAGAGAAGCCTTAAAACCTTTTCTGTAAAAACTTAGAAACGCCAATTGTAATTCAAAGTAGGCATTTGTAAAAACAGTAGCAAAACTTTTTAAGCTTATAAAAATATTTTAAATCACATTTATTATCCATACTCGCATTGAGAGTAATAAAACCCTCAGACAGTAGAATTGTTTCAGTCTGCTAGGAATGAAAGGTCGCTTGTTTTAGACGTGTGTTATGTATGAATGACGACGACAGCAGTAAAACAACAATTTCTGCCGTCCAACGAGATATCATGTACATCCTTTGGAAACAATGTAGATATGTACGTATGTATGTACCCAAGTAGTTGTAATAATATGATGAAGCTTTAAGCGGTAAAAACAAGTAAATGCTTGATGTGAGAATTAGAGGAAAGTTTTTATAACTTTAATATATTTTCTGGCGGCTTCCTTGTAGCAATAATATTAACAAGGATGCTACACGTATCCACGATTTTTTCTCATTTTAGTACAATTATTGTCATGTACAACTTGAAATGAAATGAAATTGAAACAAATTCGGAGTTGTGTTCTCTTTTACTTAAACCTATTAAAAAAGGGGTAATGGTGTGCTCCTGTGCAATGAAGCATGGTTGTTGGGTGATGTTAACGATGATAATCATTTGTTTTTATGAATAAATGTGTACTATCTGTTGTCGAAATAGGTACATCTCACATCATAGTCAGTGTTTTTAAGGCGAACTGAGCCATATTATCCCTGGGATACCTTACATATTATTGAACTTGCGCTACCACTATTAATCCATTAGCATGCTTAGGAGAAGGAAAACGAGAAGGCACAAAGAAAACTGCGAAAGGAAACAAAAGCCGACCAGAAGATAAATCTGTCTCTGCTCCTAATTAAACGCCAACTCTAATCATGTGTAATTGGGCTCTGAGGATACGTTCGCGTCCCTCCTGGTGCGCAATCCAAAGGATCCGACCGGCCCAACTGACTTGACTCCGGCCAAATCATGTCCAGTAAACTTGACTGAGAATGCACAAATAATTTCTTTCAGAGTATACGTGTCTCTTGGTAGGGACCTTTGCTTGCAAAGATGCACTTTTAGCGGCTACATGATGCATACTAATAATAAGTGCAGTAAAATACATTAGCGCACCATAACTTGCTGTATCCTGTAGCTTAAAGGACATTTGCTTTTTTTCTTATTAACTCTTCTAGAAAATCTTATGAATAATTTTCTTTGTACAAGTACGCCATGCATGAGTGGATTCACACTAGTAATGAATGTGTTTAACTTATTCTCAAAACTGCTGTTTTGGTTTTGTTACAAGTAATTCGATTCCTTTCGTGTCCTTACGCTCTATTTTTTTGTGTATAAACCGTACTTTACAAAAAATACTATTTATGAAAATGCATGAACTATGCATGCAATGCACACGAATATATGTGTAATATACAGAATGTCCTACTGTAACATATTAATAATATCTATCGGCAATCGGTACATTTATAAAGAATAGTGTGCATGCATGCACCCTTCTTTTTCTCCTTCTCCTTTTTCTTAAATAAGCAGCCAAGCCCAAAAGATAACTTTGTTTTCATAATAATGAATGAAGTAAATTAACCAGATCTTCCAGGCCTTTCCCTTAAAGAAAATGAAGCTTGCCTAGTTAAAATGTTTGCTTAATTGTTTTAACACCAATATTTTTCTTACAATTATCGGGATTTTGCTCAATTTAATGAGGCCTTTTCCCCTCGAGTCCATCCCAAAAATTCTTGGTGGTTGACCATATAACACATTTGTCATACAAAGAATCGTATTTTTCATGCTAATTAACGTCCTGCCATTGATGCAAATTTCGTTGTTCCGTTTAGAATCATCTCCTATAGTAAGAATGAAGCAGGGAGGCAATGGAGAATAGGTATGCCAACTACACACTAGCTCATCACGTAGATCTCAGATAACATCTTCCTCTGCTGTGGTGAAAAATGAGGTAAATACGTGATAAATGAGACATTTAGAAAGGAAATACGTGAACATGTCAGAATAAAAAAATTGTCAACAAAATTTTACCTCTCATTGCATTACAATTACAGAAGAAACAAATACAAACTAACAACAATAAGCTGGTGAGTGATTTGAATGAAAGTGATGTACCATTACGATACAGAGGCACACAAAAACAGTGACAGGTGAATAGTAAAAGTAAAATGGTATTTTTGTGTACGTTTCTTCGTATTTTTCATCATGAAGCCGTTTCATCTTTATCCCTGCATTGCATCATCATCAGCATCACAGTAACAACTACGGTAGCAGAAGTCCCAGAAATAAAACAAGTATATCCACTCGCTAAGAGGCAATCACTTAAATGAGTTACTGTTTTGATGTCAGCCTTCTAATACGTTTTCATTTTCATTCATTTTTTGACAATATTATCAATGTAGCCAAAGTTGGTTGTTCTCTATCCACTTTTATTTTTTACAGTCATTCATTAAAAAACCCCCAAGTTGCAGTGGCCGACTAACCTTCCTTGTAGAAATTGAACTAGTGTCGGTTGCACTGACATGGCAATGACAATGCAGGCAGCGTGTGGCTGTGTGGCAACGTGCTGGTGAGTACTTGGCTCTGTGAGTAGCAGCACAGCTTGTCCATACCCTCACACTCAAGTCCAGATAATGTTGATGTTTTATTGAAAGCTTTAAGTCTTATGGCATTTGTAATTTGTCAAAAGGAAACCAGTCACAGTTACACAAACACAGCCAAGCCAGACTGTGAAGAAAAACCTATGGTCATTATTTTATACAGCAAAGCAAAACTAAAGTTTATGGTAAGCTGGTAGTCACTATATCAATCTACAAGCACAATTATATTATTTTCTGTATGTTCTGGTCTTTTTTGTCTCGAGTGAAATGTAAGTGGCAAACACTTTGTTTGTGTCAAAACTTGCTGATAAATTGCAGTTTATATCATGATTCTCTTTAAAAGGGGGAGAAAAAGAAAACGTACGAGATGAAGTCAGTAGTGAGTACGTTTTATTTACATTCAGAATATATCTTGCGTGTGGGAATACTCAATTGTCCTGCATGGTAATTCATAAAAATCCACGTATATTTCTCAAAGTAGCCAGATAGCTTTTTCCACACAAGTGACAAAGCAAAGAAAGACAAGGTTTTCAGCAGGCGCATGAAGTATGCACTTATAAAAATGTAATGCCATGTATTATTAAACCGATCCACTGTTTATTTCCACTGAACCGAGTCATGCCCAGCCTGCCTTTTTGAATTGGCCAAACCCAAACAAAAAATCGAGTTATGAAGTACATTATGATAAATACACTTACTTACTTAATAATAATACCAAGTGCCGCATTGTATAACGTTCATAATAATATGTAATGATAGGCAGTTCATGAAACTGAAACTGTTTTGCCGGTAGCTTTGCATTATAACTTGTGTGGAGGAGGGAATTACAATAAAAACCTTGTTATATAATATTATCATGAGGGCATAATGAAACATCATTGTCCAAGACTCTGGAAGATGACAACACAATGTGAAAATGAACAAGGCCAGGCACACGGTTACTAGCTTGATATTATTATTTCATCATCATCATGCCGTAAACTATCCTGTCATGTAAAAAAATAAAAAATAAACTTTTTGTTATCTTTACCCAAAAGGTAACGTTATTTTTGGATGAGTGTAAGTATGTAAGTGAAAGGTGAGCATTTTGTTAATGTACTCGTGCGCATATATCAAAACGCATTGGCAACTCTCTCAAGAAGATGCTCTGTGCTCTCAGCAGAACGAGACTTGTAAGCTGTTCAAAAACTTGAGTATTCATTGTTCATTCAAATAGTTGCTCCAACAATGCATTCAGATAGCTTACTCGTCTTCAGAATTGGGAACTGTAGTGGAGTTAAGCTTACTACAACTTACCTGCAGTACATTATGGGAATCACGATGTTGATATATCACTTCTTATATACATATATTGTTGCTGACCAGGCGTTAAAATTTACATACGGTAAACGTATATCATCAATGTAACTACAGAAATACATACATACATTCGCATATTATGTTCATTCATGAAAACTTTATCCATCGACGAACAGTTAAGAAAAAAATGAGGAAAAGAAAGAGGTCATTTTTATGCTTGCTCGTATGAATGTCAGTCACGTCATTGAAGACGGAAAAGTTACTGGTCTTTTTCTTGTGGTATTTAATGGACACAATGCGAGTATGTGTGCATCATTCATAACAATTGCGCCGACAAAATAGTACGTATTTTTTCCCTACATTAACTCAACTACATTTTCAGCTTTATTCACTCAAGTCAATAATATTCTTCATTTTTTACGGTTTACGCGCACATTGGAACACATTCGTATTGCATGTAGTACGTATGCACAAACTGTAGCAGGCAGGATCGAGGGAAAAGGGACTTTGAGCTCTGAGAAGTCACAATGATTTATAGCATTTTGTCACCGAACAATGCTGATCATTCAACCATGATCTTTCCCCAAATAATGCCTACTTTGTCGTTCATGGAACTCGTATTAGGTAGACTCGAAGAATAGAGTAAATAAGCATTCATCATGTAATGCAATACTATACATTATTAACTCCACAGTTGTTGTATTGCATCTGTATCTCACAGGGCAAAAAGTGGCGAATCAGTAAAGAAGTTTTTTGTGGCAAACACCATGTCAATGCCATCAAATCTTGAAATTTGCGTGACCTCATCCAAAATCAGCTTGCACTGCACACCAATAAATGCGAGCATTGAACATGAAAGTTGAAATGGGTACACAAATTGAAATGAGATGAAATGTCGGAGTAAATCCACAGTTCAATGTGCCGTTTGTTCTCATGTCTAATTAAATATTGGTTATTAATTACTCGAATTTTTCTTGAGATTAGATTTTCGTGTCCACTGGAGTAGCAATAAGTGCCGCTGATGACGATGATTACCATTTTACCATTGCATCGTACAAAGAGAACATAATAATAAAATACCTTTTTGTCACATTAAATCAAATTATTTTGAAATGCATTCAAGCATTACCCAACTTTGACATGCATTAAGATTTACGCACTGCACCACACAAGCAACATATTTTAACTAGCAATAAATAATTTTTTTATGTTCCCAAGACTTACAATCACACGTAGGAATCGAATGCGAGTCATAATGCTCAAATAAATAATAAAATCATAACATAACAGAGCCAGCGACAAACTACCGAAAAAGAATTCCCTTCTTGACTTGTCCCAAAAAGTAATTCAAGTCACATAAGGTGTGACAAAGTTAGCGTGAAGCATGAGAAAAAATGTTCAAAATTCCTGGTTCCATTCTTGAAAAAAATATAATAATAATAATTGACTTGAGCGTTTTTTCAAGAAGTTCATTCAGACCAAATTTTCAAATTCTTCTATAATTGTCGAAGCATTATGTTCGCATTGTACCACTCCAACCCAGCGTTCTCTCCCACACTACACCTCCTGATAATAGTAAAAAAAGAGATATAACATTAGAAAGAAAATACAGATATACACAACAAAAAACCATTTGAGAGAGTAGCTATGAAAATAAAACCCATTATTCAATAACTTTGTAAATAGTAAAATACCTGCCTTTTCTACATCATCTTTTAAGGAGGAGAACAGAAGAAAGTTGTAAAGTGCGGGGATTCCAGCGTATACGTTTTTTCTTCTTTCACGTCTTCTTGAATGACATGGCAAAGTTAAGAAAAATGGCATGTTTTTGTAGTAAAATGGATTGAAATGGTGGCATATTGCTGGAAGATAGTTGATAATGTAGTTGTGTAACCTATAAGTGGCTATTATAATAGTAATAATGTGTGGTTGGAGCATGGTAGCGAAATATCTTTGAGACATTTTTTAAGAAAAAAAAAGTTAATGTATCACTCTCCAATACACACACACGCAGGCATGAAGTTTCTTTTGCTTTGTTTAAAAAGGGAGATTTCGGTGCATAACTGAAAAATTCTTGAGAAATTATACGTACAAACATACATTGTTAACCCATAACCCATGGAGATGTGTGTGTACTCCATTTTCTTCCCAAGTTGGGTAAAGGGAGGCTTTGAGGAGAAGGAGAGCGTCTTTCTCCCATGCTGTGACTCTTCAATGTAATAATGTAATTGTACATACATGAGAGGAGGGTTGCGCAGTATAAAAGATTCTCTCTTCTACTAACCATGTATGTACTTACTACTGAAAAAAGTAAAAAGAAGAAGGCCCTTTGACTTTAGATTTTTTTAAAGAAAAAGTTAAATGACCTCATTGAGTTGCTGCTAGTTTCATTCTTACATTTACGCCTTGTTATTATCATCATTATTATGATTGTTATGTTTAAACTTATAGAATGATTCTGGAAACACCAATTTACAATGAAAGTTACGCATGTCATCCTGAGGAATGTGTACTGGATTTCTTGCTGTTTTATTGACGTTGTTGTTGTTGTGGCACTTTATGGAAAATAAAAATCTTGTTATAATTTGGTAAGAGTAAATAAATATTTTTTTCCTTTTTAAATAATGTCATCATTAGTGAGCAAAATGTAGGCAGAGCTTTGGTGCAAAATTACTTGTTGTAAAGTATATATTATGAATGCTTCCAGGAATATTATAAGTTTTAAGTATTTTTTTTACTTTTTCCGAAAATAAAGGATTATTAGAATTATAAATAAACATGTTTTAAAAGGTAATCCAACTGTAAAGGCAGCGGTGAAATAATTATTTGTATTTTCCATTGGAAAAAAGACATTCACTGGCTGTCAGTCAGTGTGTACTTACACATGTAATGTCATTAAAGTATTTCAGTGTAAGTTAAACCAATAGGATTATAAAAAAAGAATACATATCACTTTGTTTTTTAATGAGACAATATGCTGTCACACAAAAGGAATTTGGTATTAGTGGGGAACGTGAAACATGCGATACAACAAATACATGCTGCATACTGCACAACAGGATTGGATCAGGTACATTATGGCCAATATATATTTTGTTATTTGTACTTTGTTGGTTTGTACATAGATACATACAACATCAGAACGCACGTATCTCTGATACCTTTTTTAAACTCATCATGCATGGGTACAAAACTGTTAAATGGCTGTCCATGTGCGATGATAGTAATCCGATTTTAAGCGGATTACCTCCTTAGAGACATTTTAAGTTTTTAAATGTAATGATAGAATTAACAACAACTGTATTTGTGTACAGGATCAAAGTCAGCTATTTTCCCTACTCATACACACAGATAGGGAGGGAGTAGAATGGAGATGTAATGTGTTTATTAGCGATGATGTTCATGTAAGCAAACTCCCTTTTTTGAAGTTATTAGCATTTTCCATTTGACAAATCAGGCTTAGCGATTCATTGAAAATTGCTGCATGTATGGATCATTTTACAATTCGTTATTTCTGAATCCATCAACAACATTCATGTACGTAAGTTTGAAAGTCGAATTTGAAAAAAATAGTAATCATCGTCCCGCTAAATTGCCAGCAATATTTATGATTAATTAAGCATTCATCATTGAAAATCTTTTTTCCTGGGCCGCCAAAAGAAAGGAAGGGAAAGGATTTTAACTGCTCTCTAGAGGGCCTCCTGCTGATTGATGTGCCTGATCTGATCATATCATTATGCGCTTTATAATACCATCATACACACCTCTTTCTCGCTCATCTTCCAATGATGATGAGCACAATTTCGCACGAAAGTAGCAGACGGAAATTACTTGAATAAGCTGTATCATTAAATCAGCAACTTGTAGTGAAAGGTTTTGCCACCTTTTATTATGCAAGCTTGTACAAGTGACATTGTGATAATGCACATCATCACTCAGCGGAAAAAGCTTACAAGACGAATGCAGTTTTGCAGATCATATTATTATTGCTCCTTTGCATTTCATCATCATTATTCCTATATACGAGGGAGTATACTTTTGGCTAAGATTTTCTCTCCAAGGATCCGCCTGTCTGCAATGCTTTTAAGCTAGGACTCGTATCGAGGCAGACTGGATCCCAAAAAATTGTAATGTAACAGTAACAATAATAATATATATAATATATATTATAAAGAATTCACACATACCCAAATGCATACATCATTACTATGCCTGGCTGAAAGTATACGTGCAACTCAACAACAACAACAGCATCGGATTGTATTCAGTACTCTGGGTTGTTAATGCGGAGTGTGGAGTCTCAGAAGAGCCAGCAAAGCAACACCGAAGAAGAAGAAGGATTTTTATGCTTTACCAATAATACAACAACAAGCATGCACACAATGGCACTCATTGTGTCTCACACAACATTATTATCTGGTTTGAAGAAGCTAACTTGGTAAAAGTTGGGAAGGGTATTAAAGCAGCAGCAGTGGTGTTTGTTGGACAATGTTGGTGGATGGATCCACGACATACACAAAAGTAAACGAATAAGTAGTAGTATATGTATGCATGTTATTATTTTACCCGTGTGTGTGGAAAACCAGCTTGCTTGGTGGTTGTTCTAGGTACGAGAAAAGAGGCAGAAAGGCTCTGCAGCAATATAGGCCCTCACTCTTTTCTTCCTCTTCTTGCACAACGGCAGCAGCAGAAGCAGTAAGCGGTTTTACATGCATTGTGCATCTTTCTATAAGGCGTACATACATACACACAGCTTGTTTATCGCTTTTGTTAGTAGGAGTCAACACAGACCTACCACCACCACCACCACTATTCTAACTAACAAAAAGCTAAAACTGAATTCAAAAACTTTTTACACAGCCTCAAATCCCAAAAAGTACGAGCGTGGTACTACTCCACTGCATTGCACTCTGTGAAGTTGGGGTACAAACTCTGCCTGCGCTCAGCAAACAATATTCCGTGTAGGTACATATAATAATATTATTATAGCATTCATTCATTATCCTTTTGTGTAGAAGTCACAGATATATTACAGGCATACTCTGTAGTTTACATGTCGGTGGTGTAGGAAGAAGAGCCACCCTTTTTATTTAGATGGACTGTGTGTGTGAGTGAGTTAGGGAGAAGGACCAACCTGCTTGCATCAAGTAGAGGAAAACTCATGTTGACACTCTCATTCCATGAGTTTGTATCTTGCTGTCAAGTGCACGGTTTTTGAGCTGTTCCCGAAACGAAAGAAAAAATCATAGCTTTGAGGCAACAAGCGTGTTTTCTCACAAAGCACAACAAAGTTTCATGTAAAGTTCAATTTTGTGGGTGTATTTATGCAATTCTTTTTAAACTGCTAATTTAAATTGACTTAGATTGATTATTTTTGGTCAGTGTGATATAGAAAGATTGGAAAGTGTTTAAAAAAAGTTATAAAAAAGAAATATGAGTAAATATTTCTACATTTTAATATCACAAATTCAGTGAAGTGAAAAAAATGAAAATTCAAAAACTGGAGTTTACAGTCACAAATTAATTCCGAGTGATATAGTGGTGAAAATTGAATAACTGAAAGTATATAACTTGATAGTGTACTTAGATCGTCATTTCAAAAGAGCAACAAAAAAGTTCAGATTTTGAAATGTTATCAGATTTGAGACTTCTCTCAGGAAGTTTATCTGGTGAAATGTTGACATCTTCGGCTATTGAAATGAGCAAATCCGGAATCATGATGGGCAAAATGAATGGCATCAGGAGCTCCCCACCGCCCTCGTCAACAGAGACGACGAAATCCAGTAAATCGTCACTTTTCACTGTCGATTCTCTCTTGTCTAGCAGTGGCTCAAGTCATCATCTCCACCAAAAGGAAAGAAATCTGAGTAGTCGGAGTAGTAGCAGTAGCAGCAGTAGTCATAATGGAATAATGGTGCACGAGTACAATGACTTGTCACCTCCAGCAACTCCTCCAAGCCCAGCGGTGTTGAAACCTTTACCTGTGCCAAATAGCCCCATATTTCCAGCCTACCCATTTCCATATCCGGGTAACTTGCTTATGCCCGGTCTTCCGTTCGCACATCATCCTGCCGCTATCTCAACATGGCATGGTCTCAAGTTTGGCAATCCATTAAGTGAGAGCTCGAGCAGTAAGCATTTATTTTTCCCTTTATTTTTCCCTATTGTGTTATCTCTCGTACTTCCTTTTATTCAACAAGTTAAACACATCACACTTTTTCCCCATTTCGTTTTTTTTGTGTGTGAATAACTGTTCATCTGTCAAGCATAATATTCTACGATACTGTCATGTTTCTGCACACTTAACATTTCGCAAGCCCACTGTTTTTTGCATGTGTAGTACTTGGTTTAAATAAATCAGGAAATTCCATTTGTCTGCAATTCATAATTACTTAAAAAGGATTTAGAGTTACTAGTTCACCATTATCATCATTCTGAGCAAGCACCATAACAGACTCACTCTGCTGCTGCTATGCTGTCAGGGGGGAGCAAAGAAAATTAACATGTACTATAATTGTTGACACATTACGTTTTATTTTTTCTTACTGCCACTTTACTATAATCTTTACAATGTACGGTTTTACCACGGTCGGTGCAGCAGTCATCATTTTCATCGCTATTATCATCACAGCAACCACGGCGTCATACAAAATCAACAGCGTGTTTTGATTACAGTGGACATCCAAACCACCAACAGTCTCCCACTTGACCAATTTCTTCAAGCGTACAATATACGCTGCTAGAAACAGAGATGTTTACACTTTACATATCACACTTTTATTTGGCTTGCTAAAAAAGGCAGCTGCAATACAAATAAATACGACATTCATAAACTAACTTCCCTACGACTGCATTGCATATAGCTGTAATCATGATAGTAACTGTAATGATTAGGATGATGATATGATAGCGTTTATTGTTAAGCATGGTATATTATGCAAAAGTAGTAGCGAAGGCTGTTAAAAATAAAAATATATGATTATGCCCATAAATATAGACAAAATAATATTTACACGTCAGTCAAAAAACATACTCTGCTCAGGAGTAGGTAGTCCTCGTCGTCGTCATCGTCGTCGTAGTAATAATAATAAATATACATTTTATATGAAATTTATAATGATACACAATAATAGAGTAAGCAGTGTGGTAGTAAGTAAGCAATATCATCACAATCAAATCATCAAACCGTCAACACTTAGTTTTTGAGCACATTATCTCTCATCCATTATATTTTCCAACAATTAAATTAAACTTTTTTTTCATGCACGCACCTTCTCTTTCTCTCTCCTCTCTCTCTCTGGTTCGCTGTCACCGACACGTCATGTAGTCAAGCAACCATGCAGTCAAAAAATCACGTTGATGATGATGATAATAATGTGATGATTTGATGACCGTTTGTTCACTATTTTTTTAGGCAGCTATAAAAAACTATTAAAAGATTTAGCAGTTTGTTGTGGGTTCAAATATACCAACTACAGATTAGAATATAAATATAATTATTTATCTAGAAGGAGAGACAGTAAAAAAATAATAATAGGTACATAATTTGGGACCATGCAATGTGTCAGGTGAAAAAGAGTCATTGTTTTTTTTCCTAAAGTAAGTACACACGAATGACAGGACAGAGAGAACGTTTCAAGTGCATGCAATGCAAGAAACCGTGTGCCTACTCACTCACCACCACATAGCCAAGGTGTACGCTTAAAAAAATGGCGTGATAATCGTGGCAGTAAACTGCAAAAGAGATAAAGTGTCTATTTATACCTTTGTTGCTGCTGCCACTGTTGATGTGAATTGTGCATACTTTTGCCTTTCGTGGAAAAAAATTATGGTCGTTCATAAATAGGATGTACTTTTCGCTTGCGAGCGAGTGAACAAAAACGGAAGCTTAATATTATCGTTCCCTCTCGTCGTCGACGTTGTCGTCACAAAATCATTGTATCGTTTTTTAATGAAAAATAGCCAGCTTTAATTAGATTTTATTTTAAAAAGCTTAATTACCATCTGAATAATAGGAGGAATGACACTGATTAGGGGAATGTTTGTTTGTGGCCAACAACAGTTTGATGGCATATCATGATTATATGACGACGACGGCCGTATTAATAATGGTAATGGTGATAATAATAATTATGATGATGATGACAATGAACCATAGGAATAGGAAATTATTCGATTCGGTGCATGTATGTGCTGTTGTGTGCTCATTAAATAATGAGTTCCTTAATAGGGCTCATTGTAAGGCTACCACTCTCATGGGATTTTCCAGTTCATAAATATATATTAAAGCAAACACTAATTGACACATTCAAAGTATGTATAAAAAATATTATCCAAGAAAATTATTTCAAACTTTAAACAAACAGAGCATTAAAATCTGATTTTAGTAGTTTAATTTCCGCGAATAAATAAATAATCAGCTATATATCTGTACAATGAAATGGGGATCAAAAGATCCAACAAATAAGGGAAAGATTTTTTTTGGGGTTTGAAAGTTAAAGTCTTTTTAACTGACTGACAACGACATCTTCCATATTGCCATATTATGGGTGTATAATATTAACAAGAATATCACAGACATGTACATTATTCAGATCATAATAATAATAATGGATTAATATTTGTCTATTCTTCATTGATTAAGGTTCTTTGACTTTTATGATCTTGTTGATGTAGTGCAGTATGGCAATGGTCTCTAGGTTAATCTGGCTGTCATAATAATAATAACACTATTAAATGGTTCTCTTTTCAAGGCGCTCTTCTTCTTAACTGCTTGGCTATATTGGGCATATTCAGAAAAGAAAAAAAGGAAACAAACAAACAAGCATCAGTTCTTGTTCTTGATCGGCGGAGGGCTTTCTTGTTTTGTTTATCTTTTGGCTAGACTGAGAAAAGTGAAATATTTGTAGACTGTCCCCTTCTTTTATTGCTCCTTTCAATCAAACACAAAGCATATACATATTCTCAATGTAACATTGTTTATCTTATGGTGATAACTTCCAGGTCCCTGTGACGACCCATCCGCACCACCAAAAATTCCTTCTCCAGTCAAATGTACTTTGAGGAAACACAAACCAAATCGGAAGCCGAGGACGCCGTTCACGACACAGCAACTCGTCGCGCTAGAGAAAAAGTTTCGTGAAAAACAGTATTTGTCGATAGCTGAGCGAGCCGAGTTCTCTTCTTCCTTGAACCTCACCGAAACACAGGTTGGTATTCATTTTTATTTCCTTTTTTCCATTGCACAAATAATGCGACTGACTGCCTTGCTCATATTTTTTTGCCAGCAATAATCTGTCTACTTTTATTGAGGAAATGTTCACACAACACATTACGCATAGTATATCTAGCATGCCGAGATTAATTTACATTTAAAAAAAATAGATCACAGTAAATTTTATTTTATCCTTCTTTTTTTACTTCATCAAATATGTAAGTACAATAAAACAATACTTGTTTTCAAGACACTCCCTTATCGGCTTCTATCTTACTTTCGATAGGATTACTAATGAAGAGAGCTTTATCCCTCAAAGACGGCTACGACGACAACAGAATCTAATGAATGCAAACGGTCTGATAGGTTAGCGTTCTTGTTTGTGTAGCTCAGAAGAAAAAAAAAAGAACGAGAAAACAAAAAAAAATCTTTGAAACATTCTCATCATCAATCGTCGTTCAAATCAGTTGTTTACATAACAACTACGCCTTTTTCTTTCTTGTTAGTTGCTACTATAGTTACAGCCAAGGGACGAATACGATCATTATAAGGCGTTCCTATTTATTAAAGAGTCAATTGGAATTATATTATCCGATCCATACCCATACCACTCTCCACATACTGCTACAATTATTTTAATATAATAATTAGGGAAGAAATTGCTTAGGTATGTATATAAATATATAGGAATAAGAATCCGATTTGTAGGGGGAAATGAAATGGGTTTAAGAGGAGAGGGACATAAAAATGGTGCCCTGGCTGTGGTGTTGTGGTGTTAGGTGATAGAAAGCATAGATACGGGGAATAAATAGATAAATCTGGCACAGCCTTCTCTCACTTCTCAACACAGCCAAGAGATTTGTCAGCAGCGCCGAGTGTACAATGCAATGCACAGGCTCGCTAATAAAATAAGATGCTGTGTTTCTCTCTTCTTCTTCTTCATTCTTCGTCTTCTTTGCTCGCTGCGTGTTGATTAAGAAGCGAGATAACGGAACACAAAAATATAGGCGTCTTCTTCTCCGTCAACGAAACATCTCCTCAGATTTACACGTACTACACACCTCTGTCTCACCCATTAAGCCAATGATATGATTTCCTCTTGTTACGTGCAATAGACAGTAGTGGTAGCAGCAGGGCATATTGTGGAAGGAACGTCATCCAAAAAAATATTTTTATTTTTAACGTAGCAACACCTTCAAAAGAGTGTTATCTGGTGACCATCATTATATAGTTGTTCAAGACTCATACTAGTATACCTATATTCATTAAATTTAACAAACTAGATGAAATAATTTTATGGCGTTTTTTGAAATTTTACTGTTTCAATTTTATTTCAACGATAAGCTACAAAAGATTAGTAACGATAAACTACGTATCTATCATAAACTACTACGGATGGACTTTGCATTGGCTAACAACAGCTTCTCACATTAACACATTCGACATTACTATGGCAGGAATCATTTTGTATGCCAATAACAATCAAAAAATAGGATATATCATTATTACCCTCGTCACATATTATTTTTTGTCAAATTTAATTCTACCTTGTGCATTTCCCTTATATACATTTTTTGTGAGGATTGCGTTTCGTGTCCTGTTTTAACTTTGAAAAAAAAATTGACAATGAATCAGGTCATGACTTTTGAAAAGCACAACGCGTAATATGAACTCGTAATTATGGTGCTAATGTCACAGAAATTTATACTCTCCTAAACTGTATGCGCGAGATATCATTAAGCACTTATATTCTCATAAATAAGCTACAATATTAAATTTCATGCTGCGTCGTTTCATATTTTTAGTATATTATCCAAAGGCATGCATCATTATTATTATCAAATCATGACTATTATCGACACAATAATTATAATTTTTTTAGTATGGCAATCCTGCACTGTCCACCCTCTGCATCGTATCTAGTCATGATTTTTTTTTCTGAATGTACTTAATACGTTAAATTACTTTTTTTCCACATTAAATGTAAGTCTCTTATATTTATGTAAGCATTAAGTACACACGATAACCAACGAGCCACACAAACTCTCATTTCCGCATCACATTACTACTCCCATTATTACTGTCCATGATGAGAGTTTTGTTTGGGCAACAGAAAAGGGAATTACTGGAAATGGCAAATATGTCCTTTTAAACAGTAATTTATGTCCATTGTGTGCTGCTGCTGGTGTTAGTCAGAGAAAATGGTGGTCAATCGGGGGAAATGATGATGCACTGTTATTATCCAGTAATAGTCTCACGTAATTTATTTATTGCAACAGCAGCAGTAGCAGCAGCGTCAACAACAATAGCACAGTTTCAACTCTGCTGAAAGAAATGCTAGTTTTTTTACCTGTTTACAAATATAAGTAGATAGGCATGCTTAATATTATATTAGCCTTCGAATGAGTAGCCATAATAATTTGGAAGGAAATATCTGGCTTATTATTAAAGCAGCAGCTAAATACCTCATGAGTCTATTTACTTGCTCATTTACCCGCTATTATCATCACTTACTTCTGGGCGTCTCTTTGAAGAATCACTACTGATTGCATAACGGGGCTACAGAGTAATGTCCATCCAAAAATAGCATTCTCGTCTTTCCTTGTCCAAACTACCAAAACGGAAGTAACATCCAACGTCATAGTCATATGTCGTTCGTGGAAATGCTCAAACCCGTAAATATTGTTTCTCGCAAATTAAAATCCTCATAATTGGACATCAAAATTGTTAATGTGTAATTATAGCGATAACTATAAATATTGGCAAGTGTAAACAACCTCACTACACTTGTGTAAATGTTTGGCATTGTAAACAGGGAATTTGCAGATAAGATTTGGCATATGTAATAATATTATTGAAATGAAGGTGGTAGTAATTTAGCACATTGCAAAGGAAAGCTAGCTTGTCACCATCATCATTGGCATCATCATTATGTTTTCAAAGTTTAAAGTACATTTTAACCTGTCAACAGACAGAACGCTATCGATGTTTTGATAGGCTTCCATAATAATAATAACAAAATTGTATGTTGTAACAATAATAATCATATTATTGGGCAACCGTTTTTAACACAATACATTTGGGAGGGTTGCAGTTTTCGTGTCTTACTTTATACAATAACAAACCGCTCAAAATAGCAAAATGGTATTGTGGATCGCCAAGTACACAGACGTAATCGCATCCTTGTTAGTAGCGAGAGAAATAATTTAATCAATTATTACCGAAGGTAATTCATCTCCACGCGCAAATACATACCATTTGGATAGAAAAGGACATATAGCTAGAGCTGATGGTGTGGTGACGTGAATGGTAATTACCAGGTGTGCCATTATACTATTTCTCCTATAATAATATCATCGGCTACTTCCTTCGTATAACGGTACAATAATGACACGTTTGCCTATTCCCTTATATATTTCCCAAAATTCGAATGAAATTATATACATTACAATGTATTACCCATCACCACCAACAACTCGAGTGTAAAAGTGCAAAATTCCGCACACAAAGACTCTTTTACTCATATCATCATCATCATCCTAACTAACGACGATCGGCCTTAGTAATCATTTAGTTTTTGGAAACTTTCAATTATACTGGCATCCTAGGTATTATTATATGATGAGAAACTGATACGATCAAAAATAAACCATACGTCATCAGTCATCATTGTCGTTCAGGTACGGCCGTCCGTACACGTTTTAAAAGCAATTAATATGTTAAACCACCACTACTGCGGCTTGTTGTAGCATGTTTTATGCATTCTGCTGCCGTGTCTATGTTTGCTCGCGAAATGATGAAAGTGGACCAGACCAGAGCACAAATCGCTTTGGCAAAAGACATGTGTGCGAAATTATTGTTGTGCAAAACGAGCGAATGACAAAGAAACACTTATTTTCCGTGAATAAATAAAGTAACTGTTGATGATGATGGTGGTTTACGCTCGCTCATCAAAAAACAAAGAAGACTATTCAGAGAAATTAAAATCATTATTGATGTCAGCTTAATTATGCTTATTAAGGACCACAAATATGATAGATAACTGTGCACAGGTAATAATAAAATGGTGCTATTTAGTTGTATAAAAGGGAACAACAATGAAATTAAAAATGCTGTAAAAGAAAGAATAGGTCTTAACTAGCTTTACGAGTTGATATCATCATCATCGAAATATTTGACAGCCTCGTCACTTTGCCATTGTCATCATTCACTCATCAGCAGCAGCAGCAGCGCTTAACAGTCATATAAAATTTGAATAGAAGGGATAGCGTGAAAAGTGATGAAATGATAATAATCTCTCTCTCTCTCGTGGTAGTTTTGTAATTATTTCAAGAAGACAAAGTAAAATGGTAGTAGTGATTATGATGATGATGGCGACGTAGCGACAAAAAAGTGAACAATAATAAAATATTTAACAATGATGATTTTATATATGTTATATATGTAAAGTAAGTGGTAACAATAGTTTACTGTTGGCTTAAATTAACGTTTTAAAACGGTTTTCAACCAACCCATTCTAAAGAAATACCCTAGTTTGTACAATTTTCATGATCGTTAATTGTTTCTGCGATAATGAGCAGGATGCCGCTCTCATCAACCCACCAACTAGCTGTATGGCGGTAGCAGTAACTGTTTTGATAAATTATAATGATGATGAAAAGGCGTATAAAATGTAATAAAATTTATATGAATGGCAGTTTAAAACAATGTTCACGTAGTACTGCTGCATAATGCAAACTGCTCACAAAAACACACCAATGGCCGTGTCTGCTAAGAGAGAATAATTTTAATGAACGCACTTTTTATTAAAAACATTTTTGGGGTTAGTTCAAATAGAAAATGATAATAATATTCGCCGTTTTCTGCTACTACTATCATCACAAATGATCGTCATTATTTAGTTAAGAATGGGAAAACAGGAATAATATCTTATTATTGTTATTGTGCTTGTCATTTTACACGTCGAGATTGTCAGCAAGTCCTCCCTCCTCTCAATTTTTTTTCTCTGCAGAATTTGAGAGTTTTGTTCCAACTTAATTGGTTACCAAAAAAGGAGTTGGCATATTTCACACTACGACCACGCAATTGGAATGAAATTATTATGGTGGCTTGGTGGTGTGATGACGATAAGAAGACGACGACGTCTTTTATAGGTCCTACATTCTACATCCTTCCACTGCGCTGCACACTTTTGTTTCTTGGATATAGAGCTCGTCTATAGAGCGTCTAGAATGCATGCTTTTTTCTTTGCCTTTATTGTCGTCATCATAGACCCATTTAGTCTCTTTGTTTGTTTCATGGACAATTACAAGCGACAAGACAATAGACAAAATAATAATGATATCTGTTCATTCCCTCCTTCGTCTGCTCCTTCGTCTGCTCCTCCTCTCCTCTCATTTTACAAAACAAAAAATCAACTAACAAGAAGTGAGAAATAATGGAAGGAGAGAGACGGGAATCGTCATCAGTCGTTAAAAAGTACGTGCACGTTATGCATTTCCCCGGTTATAGTGCAATTACTTTGCTTGCCAAGAATCCATTTGTGTAATTAGCCGGTTCCAATTCATTTGGCAAGAGGAAACGAAAAGTGAGAGAGAGACTCATCAAACCACATGTGTAGTTTAAGGTACTGCATGGCGTACTAAGCGTATTATTCGAATTATTTTTTGACGCATCAGTAGTACGGGTGCTAATGTAGCTGTAGACAAAAATAAAAGTTGCAAAACCTCTCATTTGCTCAATAATAATATGGGCACAGTCATTTTGTAACTTTTGATTTGTAATCATCTTGTGTGTAGGTAGTCCATTTAATTTATTATGCATCTTCCACTGCTTCCATGCTGTCGCTTCCAGAACTAAAGGAGGATAAAATTTACAAAACACCGACATACATACAACATACTTGTTTCTTTGGCTCGGATGGATGAATTAGTAAAAAGGCACGCTGCCGTGTCACAGAAAATATACAATTCTTGCCGTGTGCTATGAAAGGAAAAGAAAATGACGAGAGTGACTTTTAATGATTTAGTAGAGTAGAACTATACAGCATGCTCCTGGACTCCTTGCAGAAGCAAGGAATTAAGGCACAAGCATTTCGTCTTAATCTTTTATAGTCGCTGTACTTACTTTGTGTTATGTGGTAATAATGACTCACCAAACGGTGCTTTTTGGTGATAAAGCTTGTTAAGATTAAAAATCTACGGTAAAAAATGAAAAACCACAATTATGAGACTTGCTCATCATTTTCACCTTTCCAGGCTAGTAGATGTTTTTGCAACATAATTATTTGCTCTTGACATGTAAAAGTACATGGCTGGCAAAAAATAGATTGGCGCAAACTGTAACTTTGTCTTGTTAAAAAATTAATATAATTTCCACTTGATAATCTCGTGAAGAGCATTGACTGAAAGACTTTGTCTCTCTTTTTATAAGAAACTTGTCACGAAATTTTACTACGTTTATTTTTGCTGGCTGGCTAAATTGAGAAAGCGCCTTTCGCATGATAGTCGATGGGATGTATACATAATGAATATTTAATTAGATTTATAAGGGTTATGTGTGAGGAGGAAAAGTAAAATTTATTTGGATGCTCTAGTCGAATAGGGTGTTTCTTTTCATTAATCAGTCATCATTCCAGGGAACAAAATACAGTTAATTATTAATTGGTATGAAACCTCAAGAAAATTGTACACACTACACAAATGTACAAATGACAGCAATATTGTTTTCTCCATCTATGTTTATTAAATGCTCATTTTCAGGCGATTCGGACAAACGACTGAACGCAAAACCAAAAAAAAAATACATCGGGCATCAAAATTGATGATGGAATATCCCGTCAACGTTTCCCATTTTATTATTCTTGTGTAGTTTGACGTGTCTCTCGAGCAGGTTTACTAAAATATTATGACAAAGCAGTAAAGCTTGTCATAGGCCAAACGGTGAAATAATCCACCGATTCTTAATATTCACTTTCACACTGTGAGCTGACTTTCCTTTTCCAACGAAGGATACGGAACAAATATACTTTCAAATTATGACTTTCTATGAATAAGTCAGTAATTATTTATTTATTTACGTTCCAATTGTTCCTTTTATTAAAGTGGTAACTTATTGCTACCTGCCGTACTTTGCTTCTCGGTGGATATATAAAGAAAGCGTGTTTCAGTTTCAATCATATTCCTTTCTTGCATGCATGGTTGAAGAAATGTGAATAAAAATGCTCTCGAGCTCCATTTCTTTAAGCCAATTTTCTCCAGCTGAACATGCCAAAAAATCCACTTTCCCCTGCATTCGAAGTGGTCACCGTCAAAAAATGAAACCAGGCAAGGGTCATTAAACATTAACTCTTAGATTAGTCTCAAGACTCTTAAGTCATTGAAAGGATTGAGCATAGCCTGAAGTAAGGTTAATAAGAGCGCCAATTGATTAATTAATTATGGCTGCTATTATGTTTGCCCTCTAAGAGATACTGAGCTAGAGGCTAGTAAAGAATTAGAGAAAAAATTACTATATTATTCATGACAATGCTGGTATTATCATTGTGGCATTTTCTATTGCCTTTTGACTTGATTGACGTTCAGTTATACACACTCAAGACGTGATGGCAGACTTGTCGTCCACTCTTCAACTTATGCGAGTCATAATATAATCGTAAAGATTATTGCTTTGCGACAACCTCAACGCAATACTCTCTCGCGCTGCTATTATTATTTTCCAATTTTCCTCAGTTTTTAATAAGAAGAGCAAGGCAGTTAGCATGTAATATAATCTGTTTGGCTATTTTGTAGCATGTAGTCATTTAAAAATCCATTGTTGTATAAAAGCACTATAAATGATTAACCTCTCTCTGTTCTCTTTTTTGTATTCCAGGTCAAAATTTGGTTCCAGAACCGAAGAGCAAAGGCAAAGCGACTCCAGGAGGCGGAACTAGAAAAGATTAAAATGGCCACGAGACCCCATCTGGCAGCCGCGTTTGCGGCTGCTGCTGCTGCAGCTAACTTTAACACTTTAATCCAAAACAGTGCTCAACTCTTTGCACCACACTAATACTTTGAGGATAGTTAAGTAATTGAGAAAATTAATGATAGTTTTAAAACGCAAGTTGAATACCTACAAGTATCTTCAATAACGTAATCATGTATTTTTCGCGAGATATTTAAAGATCGTCGGGTAATAATGATATATACCTATACTATTTATTTTACTCTGCAGTATTGTTGATTATTATTATTATTATTAATTACCGTTGTCATTATGGTCATAGGCGTGTTATTAGAATGGTAGAAGAAGAAGCTGTTATAAGTGAAAAATCAATGTTCTTGTAAAACCACAATTCCTTTGTAATATATTAACATGTATATAGTATCCAGGATGATAAGTATTTTAACTTAAAGAATAAATTAAATAGCATGTTACTAGAAGATTGAAAGTATATATTGATTAATTGCACTAAATGTTAATCCATATAGTTTTAACCCGCACCACCTTACTCCATTTCTCATATAATATTCTATTCACTCTTTTAGATAGTCTCAATTTGTCGATCTCCCCCGTTTTTCTCATCCAGTCGCTTCGAGCTCCGTGCGGCGGAACTTTACAACATTTTTTTAGTAATTAAATATTATAGTTATTTTAAAAGACGCTGTGCGTGCGTGACATTTTACTGTGGTCTCCCATATAATTCATGCATGCATACACGCTTCCATTATTTCCCATTGTTATTTTCCCCCTTGAAACTGCCGTTTTTTTAAAGTTACCATTTTTCGTTATGCTACCACTACCAAAGTAATCAAAGTTGTAAAAATTTATACAAAAAAATCATGATGTGTAACCGTCCAGACGAATACTTAATTTATAGCCAGTTTATTTCTAGATCGTTCCAGCTCCAATTCATCATAAAAAGAGAAAGTTATACATTATCCGTAATAAGACTTTAATCAACTTTTACTGTTATACTTTATAATCAGCTTTTTCTTCATTACTACGACTCAAATTAACAGTCAATTAAAATAATTAAATGCATATTTGGACGAACGAACCATTTTCAATTCACGTAATATTATAGTAGTCGTAGTGAGCTGTACGCATAAGTAGGCATTGGGAAGGAACTAGATGAATTTTCAATGCATTCGGATTCCCGTTTTTTATTGCATGCCTCGAGAGTAGGAAAAGTGCTCCACCCTTTTATGCGGCTATTAAGCGTTTTTTATAGATTTTCTTTGTGTGCTCGTATACAAGCGGAGCACGACAAGGTGATATTTGATCTTCTTCACTTGTTGGATTAAACGTCCAATTACAAATCAGCTACATATCAGTCAGTTTAATCATTATAGTTACATTTTACGACTAAATGGAAATGAACTTGGGTATACCTACGTCGAGTGTATGAACTTTTACTAGAGAATATACAATACTATATTTGATGAATTTCCGTTTTCTACTTTCAAGATTAAACAAAAAAAAACTATAGTGGAATTTCCCCAATTTAGTGTTAAAACTCTGAGCGTTATTCATTTTGAGTTTATATGAAATGGTTACAGTAGTAAAATCTCCACTCCGTGACAATCTCCAGTCTTGTTTTGTTGTGATAATTTATTTGTGATGGTTTTTAAACTTTTGGTTGTTTCACTACTACTGAACACGTAATTGTGTTGATCTAGTTTAAACAGTACTTTTTACTAAAAAATACAATGTATTTTACTATATTCCCTCCGTATTATGTCATGTAATATAGTTCATATATATATCTACATTTGACCTTTTTTAGTATATCTTCTCAAGAAGCCCATGTATTTTTTAATCTTGTGAACTTTGTAATAGGTAAAAACTACTACTACTACTACTACAACAATGAATAAACTATGTGTGTTTATGTAAATTAACAAGGTAGCATAATACTGTGTAAACCGTATAGAAACAACACTTTTAATTATGCCAAAATACTGGCGCACGTCGTAATCGTAAATGTGGAGTAAATTATGAGAGTAGCAAACTAAGAGAAATAAAAAAACTTAAATTGTTATCCAAACGACTGATCGACCAAACCATTATTTGCAATTATCTCCTTTTTAATTGCGTTCATTTCATCAAGAAGCATTTACCATCATAAAAACCACACATTAATTTTAAATGCGTTTAGAAATGATAATGAGCGACTTTGTCTTTTGACCGCATACATCAAGAAAAGTGCTTTTTAAGTAGAAAATCAGTCTGAAACAAGCATAAAATACAGGTAAGCTTATTAAAGAGAACGAGGTATTTTGTTATTATTGTTATTATTATTATTATAACATGCACTCGTAGTACACAAAGGAAAGGACAAGACATCTCTCCTGCCAACCAATTTATACTTTACTAGTTCGGCGAATAATAATGAAATAATAACAGGAGGAGCCGAGGAGTAACTGAACACAGAGGGAGTTTTGTGCCTGCAAAAGAATTGTCATCAGATCCGCTCAACCCAAGTATAATATTTCGTGGGTAAAAAGCTGTGAACAGTAATTAAGCAAAAATTGCTTCTTCAATTTAGGGTCGATCATGCAAACCTCTCATTGTCTCATTATTAATTAGTTGGGGTATACAAAGTCAGCCAGAAAAATAAAATATGGCACATGGAATTAATGAGCAAGCTCTAAAGCTTTGGTGAGAACAACGACGATGCCATAAGCTTGGATATGTGATTGCCCTTGTCCATTACTCATGAAGTGTAATATTTTTGTCGGCATGCATTCATTTCCGTATATTATTATTGCTGTCAATGCTATTTTAATGCACGGCATTTTTTTTCGATCATGCTACTCCGTCTTAGCGCTCTTTGAACATGAGGCGTGCATCGAAAAACACAACTATTCCCATAATAAGGAGCGCATTTCACTCTTTGACTTTATTAAAACTGTGTTTCAACTTAATCATTTATCGGAGCATTTTTCATCCTTACTTTTTAATTCAAGCAACGAATAAAGAAGACAACTCTTGGTGTAGAAATTAGACTTTTAAAGGCAAACATTGTCAATTGTCAGCATGCACTTAAGTATTTAAGTGTTTGGTAAGAACTATAATTTCTTGATTGCCTAAATTTTTTGTCTCTGTTCCATGAACAAGGAGAATACAATGCAATATTAAACGTGTGCATTTAGAGGCTCATTATGAATATCAACAAGAACATTTTATTGAGAAAAAAATGGAAATAACCCGAGCATTGCACAACATCAACCAAGAACTCAATGACATGCAACCATGAACATTTTTTTTAAAAAGCTGAGAATGAAAGGACAAACATGGTATTGATAAGCTACTGGAAACTGATACCTTTTCAAGTACATGTGTCGGAAGTATCCCAGTAATCAAAGAGACCCATTTTATCGTATAAACTGCGATTAAGATATGAAAGACGAGACTTGTCTGATGATCCTTTTGTCATGAAGGAATAGAAACTCTGATGAATTTTGTTTGGTTTTAAAGATATCGACTCGGCCAAAGTGGGTATATCTGTATGTTTCCCTTTATAATCTCTCCGAAGTCAAGTAAAATGTGAAAAAGTGTCAAAAGAGGTTAATTTATATACAATGTAAAACCAATGTCTTTCCCTTGTCTTGTGTTTCTGCTTCCACGCAAAAGACCCATTCCGGTATCAGTATCTATACCAGCCAAAAAAGGTTGATTAAGGAAGAAAAAAAACATTTGTGACGAAGACGCTCAGGGAGAAAAAAAAGATTCATCTTTTTTAACGAATCTTCGGCTACTTGGCCTTTCAGTAAGAAAACAGATTTAAATCTTTTTCCATGGCAAAATCATGTACTTAAAAAGCAATCCTCATCACCACCATCACCACCTTGAGGAAAAAGAAAAAGGCTTGAACATTTATTCCGTTGTCTGATTATTATTACTAAAAATCGTAGTTTTCAACAAGCTAATAGAGTCGTCATCGTCATGGTCCTCTACCCAACAACATGCAGCAGCAAAACAATGAACAAAAAAACTGTACAAAAATATCATCATTGTTATAAATTTCCACTTAACATTTCACAGCACCAGCATAAGTAGTAGTCAGAGAACACAACAACAAGTTACATGGAGGGACTCCTGGAAGAGAGAGTACCAGAGTATCCATATATCTTACCATTTTTAAAGGAGTAAGTTAGGCAGGAAGGGTATGCCTATAACAGAAAATCTACCTGGTTAAAAGGGGATTCACTTTTGACAGATAGTGTCTTCATCATTGCCAGCGCAAACACACAAGATACAACCTTCTTGTACGAGTGCAGTGTTGTTTTGGCTGGAGTGTTGGTGGAATATAAAAAAGCAAAAAAAACGACGACGACGACATGAGAGAGGGAGAGAGAGAGAATGAGAGAAATGAGGAACACCACCCTGAATCAGAAAAGAAATCTTTTCTTAACAAGATAATATTATTATAAACGCACCAACACTTTTTTTCTTGGTCCATTTGAAAATGAAACAAAACGACGGGAGGAACCTTGTTTGACAACGATATGAAATCAAGAGCTTTTTGTTTTTTTTCTCTTTAAGCAAGAGGTATGTATATATTTTTTTATTTCGCTTTGCTTTGCTAAAGGAGAATATTGAAAAAAAAACATTCCGTCCGAGATTTTCATCTTTGTGCCATTAAGCCTTAAGGCTTACTACTACTCATATCATCATGATCATGATCATCATATTCTTATTACGGCTTTTTACTACCTACACCAAGCTGCTATAATTTCAATGCTGATGACGGTTGTTACTACTTGCTGCGCCCTTCCCAAAGCGCCCAGTTTATTATTGCGTGTTTTTCATCACCATTTCATTTTCTTCTGGGAGGCTTCCTTTTATAATCCTTTTCAGCATCATCTTCATCATCGTCAGCAGCATGCTCCATTGTGTGTGAGAGAGAGAGGACGACGAAGAGCGAGAATAAAACGAGAGACTACTCTGGTGAGCCTAGCTCATGAATAATTAATAATCTGTTTGTTTCCCTGTACCTCAGAAATAATTGTCAAATCCTCGTTGTAGGTTAAAGCCATTTATTTAAATAAGGTTGGGCATTCTCACACAGAAGAAAAGGAACGTAGAAGGAGATGAGCATGTTTTTACACTCATTTGTGGTAATTGTAACCAACAAGTTGGTTATTTTATATAACAATGCGTATATAACATTATTATATTTTTTTGTAGTCATGCTTTTCTTGGGAATCCGTTTTGGCAATGTTAGGCAATGCTTACACAACTTTCAATTTAGTTTATTTTCTTTTATTCGAATCGAAGTTGAGCATGATTTTAAATTCAGATTGGAAATCGATAGCTGGTCATAAAATGAGCATAATATTATTTGAAAATACTTGTCATGCTTAATAAACGCATGTACGAATGAGGAAGACCTGGGCGCTCTTTTTTACTGAGCGTCTGTTTTCATTCATTCATTATTTCCAGTTTGCCATGATGACGATGATGATGATGATGCATACTCCTTTATTTACTTTATTTACGAGGTTCGCTGCTCCAAAATTTGACGCGATTGCTAAATAGAAAAAATATGTGGAGGTTTCACTCTTTAATCAAATTAATTGCAATTAAAATGCCAAACTCATTACAAATCATTTAATAGTTTATTTAATTTTTTAAACTTTAGTTTTGAAAAGATTTTTTTGGTATAAAATCATTTAAAAGTCACACATGACACGTGCATATAGGTATGTTGTATTCACGTACCCCTGTTTCCCCATTTATCTGCTGTATAAAATGAAAAGTTTCCCTGGAATGAAGTTATATTAGCGAATGTTCCCTTATTTATGATGATGCTACCCACTCTTTGTGTATTTCATCTTGTGGAGGATCAGCAAAAGAGCTTTATTATATTACGATTTACTCAGTGGTGTACTTTATTGTACATGGTGATATACAGTGGGGTAATAAAGTCACCGCAAGCCCTATTTACGCTCCATGCTAAACGGCACTTTTCAAAAAATTCCTACAAAATTTGGGATGGAGCTAAAAATCTGATTTTTGGTGACCGAAGCATTCAAATATGGGGACATTGATTGCAGCAATCCGCGAGAAAAAATATTTTCGCGTTTCGAATTTTCGGAGGGTGCGTCAAACCCAAAAAGTGAAGAAAAAAGATTTAACATGTGCAGGATAGGGAAATCTTTTTTCTTCACTTTTTGGGTTTGACGCACCCTCCGAAAATTCGAAACGCGAAAATATTTTTTCTCGCGGATTGCTGCAATCAATGTCCCCATATTTGAATGCTTCGGTCACCAAAAATCAGATTTTTAGCTCCATCCCAAATTTTGTAGGAATTTTTTGAAAAGTGCCGTTTAGCATGGAGCGTAAATAGGGCTTGCGGTGACTTTATTACCGCACTGTATATATATATATATAAAATGATGGAGGTACCAGCCGTGGTAACAGTAAGCAATCATATTGTAGAATTATGTTGACGTATTGCATCTGTCATGAAACCATGAAGCGAATATAATGGTCATTTTATTCCTCCCTTCTTACTCTATTTACATGATCTCTTTCACCAACGTGCGTAAACAACGCAAGCATAAATACTGTTTCATTTGACGAATAGGTAAAGCAAGACTTTATGGATGAAATCAAGTTGGTCTATCTGTCTATTCGTGGTTGGTGTTAGTAAAGTGCAATATTTTAATATGTCTTATTTCATCATGCTACTTCTTTCAACTGCTTGCATAGAAAGCCTTATTCACACAGTTACCACAATTCATCTCACTTACAAAAGCGCTTTTATGACTAGGATAAATGATAAGCTTGTTTATTTTATGAGTTGACGATGATGGTTTACAGACAAGAAATTTTTGAAATTTAATCATCATGCTCATTGAATGACTGATGTATTGTGTGTATGCGCTGCTGCAGTTGATTTTTTATATGAGGTCTTGAATTGCAAAAAGAAAATCCCTTTTGAATAGCAGAGAAATGCAAAAACGAAAATAAAAAAGTTGAATGGTTTTTATATTGCACGCTTGACATTTATTTGAGGTCCCAGATTTATTTCCAGATTCTGAAGGAGGAAAAATCTCGTTAAGAAATCGTATATATTATTATGAATGTCTTCCTAATTTAATCTTTAATGGGCGAATTATAATGTAAAAGCAATAACATTTTCATGAGATTCGGAGCATCCAGCAATTCTTACAATAATTACCTACTGCTTAAAGAAAAATCGTTCGGAATGGGACCTGGTTAAATTAAAAAGTAAATACTACCTTTGACTTTTGACACATCTCCGGTTTCATCGTGTACTAGTAATAATAAATGGAAAGTACAGGGCCGTCTGTCGAGTAGACTGTATTTATTTACACGTACACCGGCTGTATAGAAATAGATACAAAATATTTATAGTACACGGAATAGGTACGTCGAAATGTAAGTGACTAGAAAATCACGTTTTTGTGTGCCCCGGCAGGAACGCCAGTTTATTATTACAGGCACGCCATGAATGACTTTAGAAGAATGAAGCCGGAGAAATTTAAATATAAAGTGCTAACAGGAAATCGTAGAAGCCAAAACATTATGAGACATTTAAAAATGAATTCAATTCAATTTGGAATGAACTTTTCTCTCTTATTCTTCCTCTCGCTCTCTCCATCCAATCTATTACGCTGTAGTCCCACGCTCTATTTTTTATTTCTTCAACTACCACTCCTTATCCAATTTTCCACCACCACCACCATCACTACTACCATAAGAAATCAGCCACTTACTTTCATTTTTGCTCTCACAACTTTTATCAGGTAGTAAATATAATATGCTTAACATTTTGCATTACATTGTCTGGGAAAAGTTTAACAAACAAAATGTTTGAAATGTATATTACGATATTACATTTTTACTGATCCTTTCCCTCTGCAATCACGCTCGCTTGCATACAAAGATTTAACAGCAAGAGCAATCACACCTCTCACATTATAATATAATAGAGTCACTCTCGTACTAATGTAAATCCTATAAAAATTTCGAATGAGAAAAAAAAGTGAGAAAGAGAATGAGAGGGAGAATGAGAAAAAAATCTACGGAGAGAGATAGAGTGAGAGAGAAAGTAAAGTCTTCCAGAGAATAAAAAAACTTTTTTTCTTATTCTTTTTACTCCTTCGCCACTTTTCAAGTGCCGACATTTTTAAATTGAAGTCGTTTTTCTGCAATTCAATTTACTCAAAGGATTTAGTCTCCCTTCATTTTATTACCATTTTTACCTTTGAGACACCATAAATTTTATGCAGATTTCAATTTCTTTCTCGTTTCTTTTTTTCACTCACTCGTTTTTTCTCTCTCACTTCTGTATACAAATGCCAGTGAGTGAGAGAGAAGAAGGAGCGAGAGTTCTATTGTGTTGTCTCTGTGCCTAAAAAAGTATACATACGAATGAAAAAACATTTACTTTCCCCGACGACTGTGTACAATTTTTTACTCTCTACTTTTTCCATAATAATAATAATACTAATATAATCGTCCTCCTCCTCCCTCGTCATGTAAATGGTGCAGTAAGTAAACTTCTACAATCCTTTTCTCAAACTGCAATAAAACAAGTTCAATATTATCATCACTGATATGAATGCCATCGTAGGCTCAGTCAGTGATGCTATTATTGTGACTGGGAAAGGCTGACAAAACCATTCGCCACCTTTATTCACTCATTCATTTCTCTGGATAATAAATGTAATCTTACTACTTAAATATATGATACTCTCTTACCAAATATCAAATATTGTAAAGTAATAGTCGTTTCTATTCCCCAGTTAGAAAAGTTTGTTTTTCTCGCGTATCATCATCATCTGCAGCTCTGCAGCAAGCAAAAGACTTCTTTCTGGTCTCTATAAACATTATTATTCCGGTATTAGCTTCCACACTTCCAGAAAAAGAAATTGTATGCATGTGTGTATATACACTTTTTTCTTTCTTTTTTTCTTCTCTTTTCATATTATATGGAATGAATAGGCAATGATGTAATTGTAACTATCTCAAATTCCCTTTAGCTTCAGTTTTTTCTGTAAAAATATATATAGATTCTGTATTTTTTCACCCCATTTGAATCTCATCAACACATAAATGATTGTGAAATGTAACTGGAAGAAGAAAAAAAGTTCTCTGTGTCGGCAATTTCATTAGACTACTTAAAATATTCAATTGTGGAATCACTTGGGACGCATGCTGTATATTACGATTCTTTCAACCAAAAAAAGAAGCAGAAAGTGGTTTTCTTTCACGGTTCTCCTCTTCCCTCGTTTTCCTAAATCAATTCTTTTGTACGTCCATGTCTTGAAGAATATTGGAGTGACTGCCATAAATGAATTCATTTGAATACGAAAGTTTCTCCTCCTCCGCTTATATCCAGACACCTTGAGCATTTTTAAATAGAGAATGCAATGGATTGCTCCTGTCAGGAATAGGCAAACACAATTCCAACAATGACTTGACCGTAAAAAATACAACATGTTTCCATAGCGACACTATAATGAGCACATTCGTATTCTTGCCAGTAATTGAAATCAAAGCGTCACACTTTATCGATATCAGTATATTATGTAGTAAGTAAATTCATGAGCAATAATTATCTTGAATTTCAAGAAGAATGGGAGTGATCGGAAGGAGAGCGTTTTTTATCTCCGGAGAAAATAAACATTTTTATTCACCGTTTGTACAATTTAAAATAAATGTATTCATTATAAACACGGATATATATTTGTGACTTGTCTTCAAGTATGTTGCATGAATAGTGCATGCATTGTTGTTAGCACCGTAAGAAGACACATGTATAATGATATACACTCGCATTATTTTTAGCAGTAGTATTCTTTTACGTGAGATAATGATGAATTGATGACGATAGTAATAATAATCGTAATAATAGCATGAGAAAAGCCATTAGGGGAGACAAACAGAATATAATGGTGCCCTTCGCGTGAACATCAGCAGCAACAAAGTAGTAATCCAATGTGGAAAAGTTGGGCATTAATGGAGCGATGATTATTTAATCTCTCCTTCCCGGTCAATTAAGCACCGAAAAATGCACAAGAGTGCGACACAAATCCTTCCTTCCTCCTTTCTCATCTGCTGCTTCTCTCTCTCTGTCTCTCCCACTCGCTCTCCGATATGGCTTTTGGTCTGTGAGTCGTGTCGTGTGTTGCTGTTGTTGTTGCTCCTGCTCCACTGTTGTAAAAAAGGGTATGAATGAACAAAGTAAACGACGTAATGTACTAGGTCGAGCATGGCATGGAAAAAAGGAAAGGATATCATCATTACGCAACGAAAAAGTAAAAAACGGAAAAAAATAACGGAGTGTGGATCAGCAACAAACGCGTAATGCAGCACACACTTTTCTGGTAGAAAATAAGGCCTAATATATTCCCTAATGGTAAAGTATTGCGTCTTTATGGCACAATAACAGATAAGAATGGATGTAACTAACGGTGATAAAGAGAGAAAAAATAGGAAAAAACACAAGAGCTGCTGAAAAACGATACAATATTACTTTTGTTTACTCACTCACCATTTTCCACAGTACTTTTTTTCTCTGTTGATTGTATTTTGAACAAAGTAAATAAATACTTTGCACAAAAGCGCAAGAGATCAGAGATGCAAATCCAATAAGAAAAATATAGAAATCAACGGGACGCGTGCAAAGCTCCCGGATGAATTGACGACGATGGTGACGATGAGATTAACTTTTACTATTACTCAACAAACATTATTAGCAAATGGGATAAGCATTATTAAAGAACATATTTGACTTGCTTAATTGATTGGACCGACTGTGCCCGTCCGGAATATTGAACCTTCACTATCGTCGTACATGATAAGATAATACGACTGATTACAGAGTGCGTAGCGTACCATAGTTGCATACGATATAGAAGAAGAAAATGTTCTTTGCCTCGTCAGCAATTTTTCTACTTTTTCATTGTGATTTTTTTTGTTCGTCAACTATGTATGCTGATAGCAATCGAGGATCTGAATGCATCAAATTAATGGAACAATATTTCGATAATGGTTTTTAGGTTAGTTTTCAATTCCTCCAGTTAAGTCACAATGAGGTTCATTAACTCGTATATTATACCAGATGTAGTATGTAGAGTGCTTGAGGTACAATATGGACTACACAAATGAAATGGATATATCAACACCTCTTTTATTCAATTAATTATCTTGTTTGCGTTGATCGCATACATGTCGTATCTGAAGTATTGTAAGATGCATATTATATGATAATGGAGTTTAGTGCTTACGTAATTCTCGCTCATGACGACGCAGTAAATGATGCCTCGTTATTGTTAGCACTGAACGCTGAGGCGAGGACCCAGATGAAGATGTTATTAAACTGTGGCTTTTAATATGGGAGGACTATTTTCATATTATGTTCTCATTGTGCATCATTAAACACGACTAACAAAGTCATGCACCTGTTAAATGGCATCATTTTGGTACGAACATGATGCTATACTTTGTTGTACATGAACTATTTTGTTGAGTCATACCCGACGGATATTCGTCTTGTGTCAAAAGCTTAATCAAGATGGGTACTCTGCTGTATCATGTACAGTTTTGTTGTTATAGCTGTCCAAGTCGTTGACTTATTCCTAAACGCAACGTGGCTAGTCAGCCCGCTGGATAAATTCGAGGAGAGTGAAAAAAGCCGAGGATAATGATGATATGATGATGATGGTCTTGTTGTTCAAGAGGAAAATTTAGTCGACGTCAAAGTGAACAATCTCCTAATAGCATTGTTGTACAATAAAGAATTTCTCTTCTCTCTCGTCATCCTAATCAACTTAAGTAAGACATCATGCAGCCATAAAATGCATACAAATAAGAATGCTCAGTGTTTCTCTCCTCCACTATCCGCTTCTTCTCTCCTCTCTCTCTGCTCAGCTTCAGGGCAATCACAGAATGTTAAAAGTTTATCTTAATTACAAGTTTCTGTTTCTTCTCAAACGCAGTACGCTCATTTATGGCGTGCTTCTAATAGCAGTTAAATATATACCTACACAAATCCCTTTTTGCTGAATTACACACGCCAAACTTTGGCCATAGGTATCCATCTCTAGTTTACAAATGATCTTGATGCTTTATATGAAAATGTAATGAGCCAAAACAGGTGCATTCCTGTAAAATTAAAGCCAATCTAATGTCTACAATGACAGTATGTATACAAATACATAAAAGGAATTACTCGGAATTAGTGTTCATTTTGTGTTGGCTGATGAACACTGCAAATTCCATATATAAAACATCTAAGCTAGAATCATGTAATCATGTCTGGTTAAAAGTATTCTTCCTCTAATTTGTCCTAAATGTAACTAAATATATATAAAAATCAAGCAGAAATGTCAAGTTGTTGACCTTTTTGTTTATTTGCATTGAAGGATTTATGAATGTGAATGTGCAAGCAAACTCGGAACCAGTTTTTGCATGAAAACTAAATATATGCTGGCAAGAATGATTTTTATACAATATCAATCGATTATTAAACCGGTAGAAGAAGCGTCGTCTTCCCCAAACTAATATTGAGTTTTAATTAACACAATAAGACAAGTAACACCAGCAGATTAGAGAGCTGACTCATTACTTACTATAAAAATAGCATGGTGAGGTAGACGTGCTGTTTGTGATGCGTCTTCCAGACTCCAGTTTCAGATCACATTCCAGAATATCCTTCAAACCTCAACAATGTATAACAAGTAGTTTCGTAGTATCTATTTATGAGCATGTATCTCTCACAGAGTAAACAAAAAGCAAATGAATGATTCAATCCATTTACATCGTACAATATTTTGTTTGCTGAATATTTTTGCTTGCTTTAGTAGAATGAAGCAGATGTTCAAAACTTTTATTGGGCAAAGTTGTGATACTGATAATTAGCGTCTTCTTTGCTGGCGCATTCACGAGATATTTTCTTCCTAATCTTTTCTGCTGTTTCTGTTTGTCTTCAATTTTTCGCCTGTTTAAAAAAGCTCTGATTCTCAACTGCCAGACAGTGGAAAATCTAGCATACACACACGAACATAATTTAATCATGAATATTGATATGACAATAAACAAATCTCCCAAGTTTACAAGAATTTAGGGGCTGTTATTTTTATTGGATATCTCTACAAAGCTTTTTGGCTCATCAACGTCAGGAACGGCGGTTGATAGGAGAAATTATGATATTTTGTGGCTCCACCATATCTCCATATTACGCTACGATATATTTCTGCCTGCTCACGTCGAAATGTCAAATAGTTAATATTTTTCACAAAATTCATAGATTAAAAAGGGCAATATGCTTAATATAAAGAAAGTTCGTTAAACCAGCGCACTAGCAGACGGCAATATTTAAGCTAGCTATACGATAATTCTAATTGTGAGCACATAAAAGTGTGAATAGATGCATAAAGATGGACTGACAAAGACCAAAGTAAACGCAATCCTTATAAAAATACACTAATGCAAACTGCAAGCTCTGCTTTCAATGTTTTCATTTTTCCAGATGTCGACTTCATATTTTCCAATTTTCCTTTCAAATTTGTTGCAAATCTTAACTACGTAATGGACGAACTGACGATCAGCATTTGTGATTCTTCTTCGGTGAAGTGCTCATCAGTAACTGGAGCATTCTTAAAAAAGAAGTTTCCTTTCAAATATTTCCTTCGTTTGCATATTAAGTTTTGCTAGACAATTTTCCAGTGAGATTTTTACTTTTGGAACAAATTTCGAGTTAATTTCTGGAAGTAGAAATGGTTCCAATTTCTGGCCCACCGTCCATACGCGAAGAAATTAATGGAAGCACCTATTCAACAAATGGCTCATTGTCTGGACTGGAACAATTTTGGACAAACGATCCATCATCCTCTCATCTCAGCAAAATAAGTGGCAGTGGTGGTGGAAACTGTGAGACTAGCAGTACCGTTGGCTTTGAGTACCCTTTACTTTCCAAAAACCCTTCAGTGACCAATCCCACCAGCATCCTTTCACCTTACTCTTTTTACGACTTTAGATCTAATCAGGATTTTTATAGGTATAGCTTTGAGCTTTATTTTTGAGTTGTAACTTAATATTATGCATTTAGTCTAGCCAAATTTTTAATGAAGTGTAAAACCTGAGATGATATTAGTACGTATAATTAATGTGTAGCGTGCCTAGCTTGGTCCCTCAACATTCATCAGCACATTCGATAATCACTTCTCCCCATGTTGCTCACTTGACATCGCTTTGTTCACCGTTTAATCAAGAACTAGGTTCGTCTTTACACAAGGTATGATACTTCTGTAAAAAAATATTTGATTTGAGGTGTAGTTTTCATTCTATTTAATAAATAATAAATTCATAGAGGTATGCGTCACATAATATGATATGTTATTATAAAGTTGTAAAAATACACAACAAGGCATTAATTAACGCTGGCTGGCCAGGGACCAATTAAACAACAAACAACATTATATACAGATTGCATTTTTTGGACGATAACCTTGAAAAATGCACATGCAAATTTTTCAAGTCGCCGCGGCGAGATATAAACATTAGGTATAGTAAATATTAAACAGCTAACATGTTACGTAAATTTAAATATCAGGGTAGAGAATGAAATTGAACAGCACATGGCTTAAAAAATTAGAGTATTTTTTTGCTCTCGTAAATTGCAAATCATTCATTTAGTACATCAGAGTAGTAGATAATTTTTTTTCGATTGATGTTAATTCTACAACACGTAAAATGTCAAGACATATGCCATGTAGGCACATTGTATCAAATTGATTGCAATTATAATTATCATTCAAAATGGAAAATACTAAAATGAGCTCCATTTCAAGTTTTTACAATGCAGAGCATCTAAAATTTAGCGGAGCAGATGTTGTGATTTCTAATCGTTCTTGGTGTTCGCAGAAACTGACAATAGTAATTATCCAGTTATAATTACAGGCCAGAATGGTCTGAAAATTTACAACAGCCAGTGTAATGAGTTGCACCAACGTTGCTTCTGGAATTTGCCTGTTGATGAGCATATGTTTGCGAGTAATTACGGCCGAATTTTAATCCCAGGATAATTTAATCTTTACAATTTTCAACCGCTCTGTGTAGTAAGAACAGAGGACAATCTAATTTCATTTAAATTTAGGCCCATCAAGGTAGAATTAGCGTAGCGTCTTACTTTGAGAAGACATTCAGTGGCTCGTTAAGATGGACACACTTTTTTAATCATGCTAAAATCCCATTAAAGTCTATATCAGGTACTTCTTCTTTTACGGGTCGTGGTGTTGGGTCTGGAGAATCAAAGGCGAAGAAGGAGACACACTCATTTCGCTCCCAACAACAACAACAACTACCGAATCGTTACCATAATAATAATGAGGGTACAAGAGCCACTTGTCGGCTTGTTCAACATTCCCCTGAATGTCTAAATGAGCAACACCAGCACCGACACAAAACGGAGAATAGTGCAAGCAACTGCTTCTCTTCGTCATCTTCCATTTGTCCAGCAGGGAGTAGCAGTCAAAATTCCAATGGGAGTAGCATCAATACCTCATTTATCAACATTCATCACCAGTTTAAGGACAACTCGGGTAGTATTGGTAAGGCCAATGCTACTGCTGCAGTGATCAACTCAATCCACAGCACCAAAGTCAAAAGGAAGCCCAGAATTTTATTTTCACAGGTATACTTGTACATCACGTAATTATCTAAATATTCAAAAAATACGATAATAGGTAATATGCTATGCGTTGTTGTAACAAAAAAGGATGCTGCTCTCTATCTACAAATAGCAACTAAACTGGCCCAATCGGTAGTAAAAAATGATGTCTCTTTTTTAAAACTCCATTAGTCACATTCAATCAGTTTGTCGTTGTCTTCCAAAAAAGTGCCAATTAGTACAAAAGTTTAGTTATTTGCTTGAGAAGGCTTCTAGGATTCAAATGTTGAAGCTGGAGTAGCGGTACCGTATAAGGAATGCATGCAGATAAAAACTACATTTACGGTACTTACCAATAATGAAGGTTCCATGTCAACGTTTAGCTGCATTATCTCTTAAGGAATTAAACTATTTTTGGTATGGACTTGTTTTTATTATTGGATCCAGCAATAAGTTGTCGTGTTGGAATCCTGATTTATTGACCAATTATTTAGTTATTATAGAAAAGCAATCGAATCGAACATTAACATTTGATTGGGTTAGTGCGATTGGACTATGCACATACCTACATTGTTGATGAAAAAAGGAAACTTAAAAATGGATTGATCTAGATTGAATGGATTTTTTTGAATGCCAGTTTTATAACTATCGCCATACAGTAATAACTTATACAATTTCCAATTACGTATACATAAATGTTTGGTAAGCAGTTATGCAAGCGATTGGTATTTTTATATCACCTTTGCTTTATTGTTTGCCAAGAAAAATGCATGTATCAGTTATTCATACGAGCTCTCAAGTTCACATTGCAATTTGCTGAGAACAAAGCACTAACAACCGTCTTATAGACGCTTTTGCAAGTTCAATTCTGTCGCCTCCAGTAGAATTACTAGCTAACAAAACAATCGCTCACGTCACGATAGAGTACGAAAGAATAATCCGAGTTGGTTGCATGCGCCCAGTTGAGATACCTAACGGGCATTCAGCACACTTTTTTCCTCTCGAAACTTGCCCAAAGAGAGGAAGTTTGTAAGTGAGTGGAAAGGGAGAGCAACATCACCGACTTGAGCTACTGCAGTAAAGTAACGTTCACGTTTCTTTTGTCCTACTGAATTCATTCTCCTGTTTTCTCATGCCTCTTCAAAATATGTACATATGTTGTGCTTATGGATATGCTCTTAATATTTTTCGCTAAAGGCTGTAAAGCAATCAAAGTATATTGTTATTTAGGTTTAAATTTTCATTATTCATTGCCTTCAACGATAGAATAGTCACGTTCATAGATGTAACATGAATATGCGGGGTATAAGGAGTTAAGTTTCCTGAGAGTTTGCCATTAAAATTAGGAATTTTATTATTGATATTAATCAACAACTAGAAAGTTTACAGTAGCATATCAAATTGCATTTGAACTTGGCTACAGTTTGTTTTTGACATTTTTTAATTTAGCTACATATCTTATCATTGCCTCCAAATATTATATATCTCGTACATTTCTTTTAAATATTAAAGAGCTTAACAGTTATTTATGGATTTTAGTTTAGTTTCCTATTACCCCAATACAAACCTTCCTGTTTACGCAATTGCAGTTTAGATGGCTTGAGAGTAAAATTTGTCCATATCAACATGCTATGCTATATTTCATGTTCTGTATATAAAAAGCCACACAGTTATCATTATTCTCTTTCCACTTTCAGGCTCAAGTTTTGGAACTTGAGAGACGATTCAAACTCCAGCGCTACCTATCCGCAAATGAACGAGACTCCTTAGCCCGAACCCTGAAGTTAACTCCAAATCAAGTCAAGATATGGTTCCAGAATCGCCGTTACAAATCCAAGAAAGGCTCTTCGTCAGCAGTATCCTCCACATCATGCTTTTCAGATGTGTGTAGCGATGGTAGAGCTCCCCTTTATTCCACAGAAACGGAAAATGCTCGCTACTTTTATCATGGCATCTCAACACTTTCATCCACCAACTCATTACTCCACCCGATTTCATCAAATGCTTTCCATACCACTGTTCCTTTGCCAAATACCAACTCAAATTTGAACGCAGAAGTGGCAAACAGTGCTGGATCAGCATCTACAGTACTATGCACCAATTCATTAGAAATTTCCAAAGAAAGTGACTGCAACGAAGTGGATTTGCATAATAATCCAGTTCCTAATATTTCAACCGAGGAAGGCATAACCAGTGGTTGCAGTGAATCGACACATCTATCCAATTACATGCACACACCCATAATTTGCCAGAAATCAACCGACAGTAATGTGTCCTCCGAAAATAGAATGCAACCGAAGAATTTATTGAGATGTGATGCTGGCGAAACTACTGAAGAATATTCATACAACTTCCTTAGCACAGCCGTAGCTGCTACTCAGCAATTTTCTGCACAGCAGTATTAACTGATCGGAATTTCAAATATTGCTTTTAGACGGAAGGCGCACTGCCGCAGCCGCAGTTAGAAAATAAATTCAACCTTCAAATGATTCATCTGGCTAGCTTTCTTAATAATGTCCTACCATGCAAACAACTAATATAAATACTTGTAAATATGTACTTACTAAATTACTGTAAAAAGTTACTTGAAATCTAATGATCATTAGTTTAGAGAAATTCCAAAAATATACTGGAATCATACATGTAAGTTGGTTACAATACACTGGAAGCAAGCTACTTGGAAATCATAATATTCATAATGGATATTGGAATGGTAATGTGACTGCTAATTTTTGCACATATGCGCATAATATTATCTAACTGAGAATCAGTAATGCTACCATTTTCCAAGGAGGTATGATTAAACTCATTTTTAGTAATTATTTATTTCCATTAAAATATTTCATTCCATGAATAACCATACTTAGAACTGAGTAGGTATGTATGAGAGTTTGTCGAGATTCTTAAGCATATTTGGTATTCAATTTGCCGTTTTTATTTTGGTGTGCAAACTGGAAGTGAAGCAGGTACGATCTACTAATGGTTTTACACTGCCCCTTCCGGTTTCACAGTGAGCGATATAATATTTTCAGATCCGTTTACTATTACCTATTTAAAATGGCGAGAGTCGTTTACAACAGCCTAAAATTCGTCAATATTTAGATCGACGTGATTCAACCAAAAATCAATGGAAGCAAATAAAACTTATCTTTCGATCCAGCATGGCCAGACAAGTCTGAAAAAATCATTTCTTCGCACTTGCTCATCTTATACACACATCTTCAGCTTTGAAGTAATATATATTGTGCAATTTTGAAAAAGCCAATTAATTTAAGCGAGTACACGATGTTAATCTGTAATGAAGCTTTTCCTTATTATTGATTTAACGAATTGTGAATACCAAAAGACATAAATTTAATGTTGTTATGATTTTCACAAGTTTAGTATTTACTTGATGCATGAAATATTTCGGTGCGGTTGCTTTTTCTGAAAGACCATTTTTTACAGGATGAAAGCTTTAGAAAGCACTGACAAAGAGTTGTTTATACATGCAGCGAAATATGTTTGTAGGTTCACTACGTTCGTTATAAGAGCCAAATAGTTATACCTATATGTACAGTACTTATGTTGTGGTTGTACCTAAGCAGGGTTGGCATTTTCGTTGCCATGTCATGTCAGTTTGTGACAATGACATTTTTATAATTGACGAAACCGTAATTGTAATTTGCTGCGGACTTCTGGGTATGTATGTATCTTGCGCCCTAACCAGTCCCTGGTATATACATAGGTACAAAAAGTAATTAAAAATATCTATGCACTTAATCACGCACATACTGAATTTATATATTAGCTTGTTTCGCCGAAATCATTTTTTTTGTATAAATGGCAATGAAATTTCACATGTTTATCTTTAACGTATAAATACTTTGACCAATGGTTTGTCAATTTCTGTCTCACCTTAACACATACCAGAAGGAAGGACATTTCCATTGACATGTCACCATGTCCAAAACCATTTCTTGAAAAATTAGTTTTGGTCATGTCATATGTCAAAATAACAGAGACACGCGACCAACCCTAGTTTTCAACCAAACCAGTTCACTTGTGTGGACTATGCATGATCTCTTCTCCACTGCAATCTGCACTACCCCATTCAAAAAGTAAGAGAAGCATCTTTCGTTAATACGTGTGTACAGTGTGAAAGGAAGTGGATGAAGGAGTTATTTGGCGTGATCTACAAGGATATTGAGGACGTGTTTCAAACTGTTGGAGAGCATACGGTCACAGCGGAGATTGGTTTGGCATCCCTTCCAAGCCACTCCCTTTGCACCACCTTACCACATACATGCACTTATAGCAAATGAGAAACTGGATAGATTTCATTGTTGATGATGTAATGATAATGTCATGCTGGCTTATTACAATGAAAGCACTCGCTGCTTTGTGTGAATAAAAATCACTCACTCAATTTATCAGCTTGCCACACTTACTATTTTATTAAATGGATGTCTGTGTAGGAGACAAAGATATTATGCATGTTCATCATTGAAATTGGTTGAATCGATTTGTCAGCAGATGCCCATGCCAATAACCCAAAAAAGTGGTCCTAATTGAACACTCCAAATCCGACAGCTATCCTTACCACAACACAGTAAAATATCCTCCTCTGCTTTTACACAATTTTCTCCGCTACAAGTAATAAGTAACGAAAATAAATTTTAAGTTGCTTTCTTTACTGCACCAGAAATTAGAGCAAGTGTTTTTAAATATTCGTCGTCTGAACAATTTGTGTTGTTGCTGCATAAAAAGTTAATTTCATTTTTAGGAATATTTGTCAAATGAAATGTTAAAGTGTTCAGTTTATTGTTATATAGCTTCATCAATTTTTCGGATTACGAACGAACCAAATTAAACGAAATTATTTTGCGTGTGCCTGTGCTTCTTTTGTACAATAATTATACATACTTACTAGTTAGTACATATTTAGTTCTCCAACATAAACAGCTTCATCAAATATTCTCATCATTCTGGAATTTAAATTGCAGTTAATCTAAATGTCAAAACTATAACTGCCTTAAAATTGCAAGTCGCAGCACTTTCGAGTACAAAACTGTAAATTAACCAGTTGCGTTTTTAATTTTAAAATAATAAATTTCCGCCAATATAACAGCGAAATACTAAACATATTGTTTGCCCATGGAGTTAAATATGTCAGGAAATAAATCTGACGAAGCTCCGACAACTGCATTTTCCATTCAAAGTATTTTAAGCAACAAGCAACTGGATGGAGTCTGGGGCGCCCTATTGTCAACGTCCAGTAGTAATTGCGAAGATGCCTCGGATTATCCTGATCCAAGCCTCATTACAGCTTCAAGTCTGAGTAGAGCACATCGTCATTTTGAATGGGACAGTGAAGCACTGGATATGAGGATGAAAAGTCATTTGAAAGGTATTCCTCCAATTTCACTCTAGTTTACTTTATCGATAATTATAGTATTCAGTTTGAGTTGAGTTGATACCGTTACAAAATGTAGAACTTATTAATACCTACATATTGCAAAGGTACTTTTAGAAAATTAAAACAAACAAATTGCAGTTTTTTAAATCTCTACACTAACCACACAACATGAAATAGCTGTGAATCATTGTGATTGATCATTGATGAAGTGAACATTATATACAAGACAAGGGGGCCAATTAATACATTTCACAATACGGCAAAAGATGAATTTTATAGTTTACATATTATGTATCTAATAATGAATCATTTAGTTGACCGTTCATAAGTTCATTTGTAATGTGGATTCAATTTTTTTTTCCTGTACAAACGTTACCTTTTTAATTGTCATTAACAAATGAACTATGTTACAAATACATAAGTTACACACCTAAGTACACCTGAATATTACACAAATAATTATTTCTTTAATAGAAAGCAATGGAGAAATGAAGCCAAGGAAGAAGCGATCTCGTGCAGCATTCTCTCATGCACAGGTAATATTTTTTTCTTAAAAGCAAATCCTAAAAAAATTACACAAAATTTCCAAAGGATCAATTCTGTGATTAAAATGGTTTAGTCATACATTCAACATTCAGATGTTATACTTGATTCTTTGGCATTGTTCTTGAAAAGTCATGTTAGATGTATGAGTATAAGAATATTTGCATAATGAAGTGATGCGCCAATCTAAATCGCCATTTCTCTCTTATTGACCATTAACTAAAAATCCAATATCATTGACTTTCGTCTCCTTCTCGTTACAATACAATAAAGGTATACGAATTGGAGCGGAGATTTGGACACCAAAGATATTTGTCTGGACCGGAAAGAGCCGAACTCGCTCAAGCTCTCAAGCTGACAGAAACTCAAGTAAGTCGAAACGTACTGTTTCCTTTATTATTATCGCAGAGAAGTGAAAAGTGATATATGACGTTGATTGAAAGAGCTCAATGGGCGCATACATTCCTAAAAGACGGAGTCTCCTCTTTTGCTTTTTTTCTCTCTCTCGTAGTAAATATTATCAACTCTTATTTCTTTACTTTGTAACTTGACGAGTTGGTAAAATGGAGCAAGTGCACCAACAACAGCAACAGAGAGAGCACAATTAACAAGCACTCTCCTGATCTGTTGTCAGTTTAACTGGATTTTTACCAATTTTTACTGCAAGCAAAGCAGTCGCTTAAAATAGTAGTAGTGTCGAATGAGCTAGTGTAGTAGTAAGTAGAACGGTTGTGTAGAAAGAGTGTAAAGTAATAGTAACGGGGCTTTTCTTTTTCGCCGTCTGTTAATAAAATGCCTCAAAGTAAACAAGCAAGGATGATCCAGATGTATTTCATGTAAACCTAATTGAACAGATGGATTTTAGATTTAAGGCTCAAGTTGCGTATGTGTAAATATTGATGAAGATTTTGTGTTGGATATTACTATCCATCCACACACAACGGTTGCATCCCTATAATCATAATATTATATACATAATATGCATTTGTCTTTAATTTTTCTGAGACTTCCTTCAAAACCATCTTTCTATAGAAAATTATCTCTCTTAGTAGGCGATGACGTCTATTCTCGTGCTTTGTAAAATCGCTCAACTTTGAATGACGCTTTATTGCTTTACCAAACCACGGGAAACCAAAGTCGCAAGGAGTCGTTGATGATCGATATATGAGATATAGAATTACTGACGCATATAAAAATGTTTTGATTTTACTTTTATTCTTCCAACAATCATACAAGTCATCTCACTCGTTCAAATGCTGTGCCATATGCATACCATGCAGATAGTTATGGTTGTAATTTTCTCGTCATGTGATGTACGATCCACTTCAGTTTTCGTATTTCCTATCAACTTAGAAAATTAATTATAATTCTTGCACGGAATTTTTCTGAAATCTATTATTACAGGTCAAAATATGGTTCCAAAACCGGCGCTATAAAACCAAGCGAAAGTTTCAACAGGACATCACCTCACCGTGCCATGTTCCACAACCGCGGAAAGTGGCTGTAAAAATTTTGATGAAAGATGACAAGGTATATACAATTAATCAATGGCGCATGTTCAAAAGCTCATTTTTTACACATTAAGATTGCATGCTTCATTAAAGTTCACGTAACACATCAGTTTGCCCTCCGTTCAAGTAGCCAAAGCCACACGATATTAAGTTACCTAGTATTTAACAAACAATTAATCTGACTGGCATGCAAATATAATTGAGCTTGTTGAAGTTTATTTATTCTCCGAAAGTCATAAAAATCTCAAATGTTATTTATCCTTTTTTATAGGTTGTTTACAATAGGGATGAAATAAAGCCTTATCTAAACCCCACTAATCTGCTTTTCAACACCCTCTACGCGTATCACTGTTGGCCAACCAACCGCTGAACACCCACTCAAAGCAAAACCATCTCTTGGCCCACACACATCGTCTCATCGACTTCGATCGACTTCCGAATCAAAATCTCATTGCAATTGCAAGCATCTACTATCTGAATACGTAACAAACTAGTTTAAGAAGATACTCATGTTAAGCAGCCTAGATTTTTTAAGAGTAGTCCTAATGTAAGTTTGAGAAAGTGACTCTTCTATACTTATGGTACAGAATATAATAACGATGTGATGGTGTAAAAGTAATAATTTATGCAATGTACCAGCTATTATTATCAGCATCAGTATATCGCTAGTAATTTGTCCTTAAGATATGTACGCATTAAGCTTTTTAAAGTATTTGTGACAGTCATTTGAGAATATTATTTTATTTTAAGCCGTGTAGTTGGCATGCCTAAAATATAAAAACCATTACTGTTTGTCGTTGTTTGCCCAAAGATTGTGAATAGTCATACTACTTGAAACACTATTATATAGCAAGCCCAAGTTTATGATGCATTGTACGGTACAAGTGAAAGTTTGGATACAAAAAAGGGTTTTGAAATAAATCTAATTAACGAGAAAAGTAGCTATAATTTATTCTTACTTCATTTAAATCACTCGAGATTTTAACAACACGCACGCCATAATTTGTAAGGTAAATATAATGTATACATGATTCACGAATTTCATCAAAGATTGTACGTTTTTGCTACCATTTTCGCTCAGTAATGCTGATTGCAGGCAGATTGTGAAAGACAACCCATTATGAGTCAAGAATAGGAAGAAGAAGAAGAATGAATTAGTATTAAAAGGGGTGTTTCATGAGCGAAACACCATGCACACTGTTGACGCAATAACTGCTCAACAATAACGAAGCACTGCAGGAATATCCTGGCACTACCTGCCACGACCTCATTCTTTTGCTGTGAGAGCACGTGCCCTCTCTCCCTCTCTGAGAGCACACAGTAGCCAAGGTATTTTTAGATCTTTGGGATGGATTGTCGCTGCCGAACCGTATTATTTCCGTGAACCTATTACATAAGTGCTTTTTATTAAAAAGTTTTGTTCCGACTTGGCACTATCCACCTGTAAAGTAGTAGTGTAAATTGCAGTGATTTTCCTCCTCCATGTTCTTCACATATTCCCAGCAATCACGAGAATGAGTGTCAATTTTTGTTGTACATTTTGTTGCTATCCAGAACGAATTAAAAGGGATAATACACATAATATGTCTTGTATTATGAGTTTTTTGGATTTGAGGTGCGTTGGAAACATGCAGCATACATATTTACACTTCCTGGGTCTGTAATTAACTTAATGGATGCACCCGATTTATGTGACGTGTGTCGAATGTTGTATTCGATCGTAAAGTAAATTTAATGTTACACCAACAGAAAACGACGAGACAAGACAGTGATACCTGGAAATGGATGCATGCCGTACAGACAACGGTGTAACAATTAGATGTATGATTATATTCGGCTGATACCAATTTGATTATGCTTCGTGGTAAGTACTCTCTTTCTTGTAGTATAAATGTCTGGAGAGCACATGCCAAGCTCAATTGTCAAGTACTTCTAACCAATGGATGGTACTGTGTGCAAGGCACAATGTTTACATTTCATTTCCCTTGAAAGATACTCAATCATCAACACTGCAATAAAAAATCATTGTTGTTTATAAAGGCTTTTAAGGATTTTTAATGTAAAAAAGTTGGAAAGGACAAGAATCAGCTCGGGCTCTCTGGTCTGGTGTTTCAGTTAATCTTTCCTTCCGACTTTCTATATTATTGATTTCTAAAGTGAGGGAACGTGGATGGGAAGTGAAAAAGATTAAAAACTATTTACATGTCACTCATTCATTGGAACTGCAACTTACCGTAACGTAAAATGATCTATTTATATTGTTGTTAACTGAAAAAGCACACACATACAACATTTCGTTTTTATTCAGTACGCTGTGGGTGCAAGTCGTCATTTTCAAAAGTAACTGAGGCGAATGATTTTTGTTTCCTACTTTCCTACCATCCACCCTCAAGCTTTGCTGCACAACTCAACATGATTTCCAGCAGTTCTCTTCACACTAGCTATAATGCTGTGCCTGTGTACTGTGTTCATGAACTGAGGAACGTTTCTACGAGCCACTGAACTCCACAACCCATCCTGTTTGTGGAAACCGAAGCCCAATATGAGAACTGTGCTTAATATAATGTTAGTAAAACTCAAAACAAATAAGCAAAAAAGGATGATCTACAAGACACCAGATGCATTTCATGTTCAAGTATTACCGTGCGTAAAAAGATCAATTGAACAGATGGATTATGGATAAAGGCTCAAATTGCTCTCTTCATGCTAATGAATTACTTTTACAATGCGCATTTTATTTTATTTTTACAGGGTATAGAAATTCCGGTTGCGTTTTCGGTTTAATGAATTACCTAAACTTGCTTTGGTTACAAGTACCATTGGAGAAACGAAAGCCGCATCAAGATTTACTTGTGTTAATAATGACATTGATCATGATTTAACTGCGAATGCAAAACCAAGTTATGATCACAAAGGAGATTTAATTTATGCACCTTACAGTTTAAGAGCGCATCAAACGGTCAAAATTGCATTTCTAACTACCCTTCAACTTTGACTTTAGCATCGGTCATGCAAGTATATATGCTGTAATTACACTTTTTATTTATCATATAAGAGCTAGGATATTCATAAACTTACTGTCAACCGGAAATTTTGCACATGCTAAGAAGTGGTTGAATGCAAAAGAGAAAGTACACAAAACTTGGCTGATTTTTAGCTACCATACGTTCAGAAACCATGTTTGCGATACATATATATCTTGTCACATAATCTTTATTTCAGCATTTATTATTGTTCTTTATTAAGTAAAGACAAATAGATGAAGAATGTAGAAACATGTGGTTTCCATCGGTCGTCGACTGAACATCAAAACTGTCCCAACCAGTGAATCTGACGGAAATCATTTCCACCAAATTTGTATTATCAGTTGATTTCTCTAACTTGCACCCTCCGCGTGCATCCAAAATCGTGAACTGAAAGTTTAATGTACAAAAACGATATATGTATTCTTCATTCTCCTTTGTTGGGAGAAGTTGTTAAAAGTTCCAATGGAGTGTACTCTTCATCCGTAAATATCGAGTTGGGGAAACGAGGTAGCAGAACGTTTTAACAAGAAACCACATAATATTTTGCTTGTGTTGGCTCCCCCAAAAAGGAAAATCCTATGATTAGTCTAATCGTTCACAGCTCCCACATTATTAGAGGAATTTTCCGCTTGAAATCCTTTCGCACCAATATTTATTCATTGATGAAATGAAGGAACGTGCCAGCAATGAAAACGCGTAGCAGAAATAGATGCTGTATGCGGTGGTGTCTACCCTGTTCTTAGTTTCTTTCTCAAAATCCATTCAACCTTGCCAAGCTCTAATTAGCCTGCTGTGATCATCGTGGAATACGTATGCCGAATATCTCCACCTCATACACGATCCAGAATAGAGATTTAATTTTCAACTACATCCTTTAATCATCACAATTCGCATGTACACTCGTGAGACAGGCGTTTGAATATGAATACCGGTATACTAATAAGCTATATTATGGATATCCATCCATCGACAATCGGTATTACATGATTTGAAAATTGTTATTTTAAGCTTTGAAGGAACTAGTAGGACATGGAAGTCACCCGCTAAGCAACTCGTGTCATATTTATATAAAGGGAATGAGGCACAAGTGCGGAGTGGGACGGGCTGCGTTTTATAAAAATCTCCAGAGAACATACTATCCCCTTTACTCACATGAAACTTTAATGTGAATGTAAATAAGCTTCCACCATTACAATAAGCCGTCTTTACCGAGTATGTACATAGTTGTAAGAACAGTCTGCCTTATGCTTCTTTCACTATTTGAGAAAATACTTTATAACTATTGAAGTTTTTAGGATAAGCCTTTCAGATTTAAACGTTAAACGCCATCCTTTGATGACATTTGAAAGTTAAGAGAAAAATATGATACAGACATTAGGTATTAATTAGCTTTCACCATTAAAGTCTAGTTAAGGTGTGAAAATTTCTTTAAACTTTAAATAGTTAGTCACATATCGTTGATGTCTTATGCGATGAAATAATGTACATGCATATTTAAACAACACGGGAGCATTGAGGTTTGATCCATCAATTTCCGGTGCTTTCTGCGTTGCGATATTATGCATTGCATTAGACAACATTTTTACGAGTCTATGTAACGGCGAAATCATGACTAAATCTTGTTGGTTGAAATGTATGAACTATTCATTTTTTTAAACTAGCAAATGACCAAATATGCATGGCGAAGACTTGCAGGAACAACGAAGACAAATTTCAATTAAAGATAAATAATCCAATAAATAACTTTGGCAATCAAACGTTCCACCAACACGTAGCTTTTTCCGTGATCAATAACTAACTATGCCAATTTTCTCAAGCCTTCATCGTCGCCATCTGCACTGTTAACATTTAAACTTCTGAACTCGCACAGCGTTAGCTAGCAGAGCAAGTACAGCTCGAAAAAAACCGTTCTTCTTCGTCGTTAATACCTTGGATACGTTCACTTCCACAAGCTGTTGTTCTCGGATACCAGGTGGAGACTGTGTCTCTTCTTTATGACGATGGGTGGCAATGGTAACAACTTGGCAGGCAGGGTAGCACGAGAGAACAGCTTTCAATCAAGCAAGCAGCAACAGAACTTGTTTTCTCCATACATTTCATTTCAAGCCAGTTCAGAATGCCCCATTGAATGCAGTGACTTTCGACAACAAGTTTTTACGAGGAAGTGAGTGTTGTACCCTCTCTCCATCGAGACAGAACTACAAAGGGGTTTTCGAAAGCCTGAACAAAGTATACGAGTCAGATTCCGGTTTGAAATGGTAAGAGGCGCTACTGGTAAAATTGTATCTCTTCGGACAAGTTTAGAATGATTTGTCTTGATAATGAAAGTTAGCACTATCAGAACGCTACAAAATGATTCGGTGAAAAATGAAAAAAATATCTCAATTGATAAATCAGCATTTTTGGAATCGCACCATTTTAAGATAATGGCACTTTTGCTTATTTTTCTCCAGAATTATAGTTTTATTTTGTCAAGTATTTCAATAATTTAAAAATCCTAAGAATTTCATTGAATCGGATTACATGCATATGAAAATTAATTATTAGTTTAATTTGATTGTATATTGGAAAGCAGGAATTACATACTAGAATTTATGACTTGTTATATTGCCAACAGGTTTAATAAAAATGTTTTTCCATTGTGTTCATCAATTTCGCTATTTGCACGGTGATGCATATTGAATGGTCGTTGACTGACAACGCTAAATATTTTTATACCTACAATGTTTGCAATTTTAGTAATTTATGCATGGCTTGTTCTGTTTCATCTCAGCTCGTGTGATTCATAGTTGTCTCTCTCCTCATATTGTCGTTGTATTCAAATACACGTCGTTGCACTGATTTGCCCCAATAACTTCTCAACTGCCATAATGAGTTTACGTAATGGCTCGTAAAGAAAGCACATGTTTGACATGGTGCATGAGAAAACCACCACGGTGTAATATGCTATGGTTATGATGATGATGCTAGCACAAATTATCTGAATATACTCAGGACTATTTACTGTGAAGATGATGATTATGCTCTGTAGTTTTTTTTGTCTTACAACTTTTTCCCAGGTGAAACCACCAAATGTATATACTTTTCTACAGAAAAGAAAAATCTTTGGTCCCTCGAAATTGTTATTCTGATTTCAAAAATGCAAATGTCGTTGGCAATCAAAAACCACTTGCGCGTCAAATAATTTGTTCAGTTAATTTAACCAAACTCGAGCATGTTTCAAAAAAATGCGATAACAGAGCCACAATCACAGTCTACTTTGAAATTTGTCATTTTTTATGACTGTGTCAACCGCTAAAAATACACAAAAAACAACAGAGTAAAGAATGACGACAAAGGGAATAATGACGAGTGCAAGATTTGGGGATTTACAAATAACAGGCTTACCTACCACGAACAAGTTTTCGATTTGCCTTATTTTTTTTATTTTTTTAAACGCATAGGATGCTTTCCATGAACTATGGTATCATACAGGTAGTCTAAACATATGCAGTGTACCTAATGCTCAAAAATGAATGTATCCATTATTTTGTTTTCTGCATAATGTGGAAGAAAATTGGACTCTTGATAAAAAATAATGACATAATATTTTGTTTGTATTTACTTTACTTTCCCCTAGTTTCCTCAGATCATCATCCACCAACTATCCTTCTGACCCGCGTTACCGCATTGGTCATAACGACGACGACGACGAGAGAGGACACGGTAAGATAAACAGAGAAAAAGAGAAGTGCGATCGTAATGTGTGGGAAAATAAAACCGACATCCCAAGTTGTTAAAAATGTTGAGAAGAGGAAAGGTTGGCTGGATAATAATAATAATGAGAGGCGAAAGGGAGCAAAAATACTTACATAACTGGTGTATGTAGAGCAAGCAGGTACTACTGTAAAGGGTCATCTTAATGATTGTGGCTTTGAAACGAGAAACTGATCTCACTTGTCAGCACCAGCACTGGACGGATCGTGTATCCAGAGGTTGTTGTTGATGATGATGATGATATTGATGATGTATCTATAACTTTGATAGATACATCATTTTGGGCGTACAAGCGGCATGCGGCATTGTTTATTACAGGAGAATAATGTAATCGATGATGTCATTGTTCATCCGATCGCCAACCAAGATGTGATATAAATGAGATATAATGAGTATCGTATTATGTTCCCGCATACAGACCGCAATGCCGTCAATACACTCTCATTTATATACTACGGTTCAATGAGAATGAAGAGAATAGAAACAATGCTAATGACTTGACAAAGTTTTCAACGGTAGAAGCCTGGTAGGTAATATGTTAAGTTATTAAAGGTGCAGTATATTAAATACGTTCGATCTTGTTCAGCTAACTTTTCAAATTCGATTCTGAGGTCGTCAATTTGAGTACATACTTACTAAACTGATCATTCTTGAGCAGATTTCAACATTTCGTTCAAAACATGGGTAGGTGTATATGCATTAATTCATCCGAGACTTCCATTCTGAAGAAAAAAATTAACCCAGAATATATTGATTAATGCTGCCAGTTGGATGAATATTATTTAAAGACCAAACTTTTATTAAATTCAAAATATAATGCGTTAATTGTTATAAGGATTTTCACCTACCTTTGTATAAACTATGTTCAGTGTGATTCTACTACTTATAATAACCAATCACAATATCGCCATTTTAAATTAACAAGCTACCTGATGACTGAAGGTGTATTGTAAATTGCATTTGAGTGAGTTTTTGGCCTGTATTAATTTATTGGCTTTCATTTAACCCTATCAATTCAATAGAGTTGTTATGCAAAGTGCAATACATTATTGGAAAGGTTGATGACGACGACCTTTCTGTGCCTTATCATCTCCTACATTAAATACCCATGGGGGAGGTAAAGACCCTATATCATCATTAAGATTGTCAGCATTCATGTAATGTCGTTGGCTGCGGAACAATGATTGCTGTTTGATGCGGGTTTATTTACTTGTTGATTAGACATCCTTGCTTGCCACCACAACAATACCTTTACTTTCTAGTTGCGCCACTAGAAGGTAACCACTTAATGCATAATTGCTGCTTTTACGTTAATGTGATACATTTTATCATTATACGTACACCTTCGTTAGTTACGTATCTACGTATTGTTATAATGAGCCTGTACATGTGTATTTTCCCTTTAGTACGGTAATTTTGCTACTTGAACCACTCGGGTGGAAGTGCAGAGAAGAGTTTATAGGTAGATAATAATATAATAAGATAATAATGCAATGTTAATAACAAGCAACGGAACGGATAAATAAATATTGCAGAGTTGAGCGAAATAATGGCAGATATGATATTAAACCCTAATGCGAGCATAATAATATGACGTTTCATCATCTCACTCACTGCCACCACCACTGGCTGCACTCGGCTGCCACCAAAATGATGAGTCTGTGTGTGTTCAGCGGAAGCAAAAAGCTCAAACAACGAGAAATTCTAGTTGATATAAAAATCAGGATCTGGTTATCTTCCTGTCGTTTTCATAGCAAACTACAAAATATGCACAATAACAACAACAACAACATCATAATAATTGTGTAATGTGAACTCCAACTGCTGTCAAGAACGGTATAACAGCGAGAATAACCAATTAAGCTCTCATCATCATTAATGCTCAAGTAGTAATCATTCTTGAGAATGTCGTGGTTCAACTCAAGTTCTCGTTTAAAGCATAAATATTCTCTCTTTCTCTCATGTTCGCTTTTCTCTCTGAGCAGGTCGTATGACATAAACTGGCCCCAATTAAGTGAAATTAAAGGCAATCATAAGCCGAAACACACAAGTACATTCCCTTATAGTGGTGATGATGCCAACCTAATTATGTCTTCATTTATTTATTTATTTTTAAAACATACGCAAAGGCTACGTGCTGTTTACCCGATAAATTTTTCTCACATTTAAAACAATTTAATAAGGAAAATTGAGATAAATGCTGTGCTAGACAAGTTGATGGAAACGGCTTTTTTACTTTTTTTAAAAGCGTGAATTAAATTTTATGGATGCTCTTGAAAATATGTGGAAAAAATAAAGTGTTTCCGCATTTGATCGAGATTTTTTTTCAATCGCACTTTAAAAAGATGATGACGATGGCGAATGATCATTCATGGGAAAATAGAATCAAAGCTTGGTGTGTAACAAAGTATGCGCATATTATACAGCAATTCGAGGAAACTATTGACCACTAAAGAAATTATCGAAATGGTGGGAGAATTGGACTTATAATGCCACCATATATCGTCAATTCTTAGAAATTTTTATTTTCTTTTAGTCATGGGTGGTATGGATGAAGTAACTTGAGCATTTTGTATGTATTGTACATAGAACAACTAGGAATTAGAAAAGAAACTCCATTTTATAGAATATATTACATAGCATTCAACTGTCTACTTTACGTACATGTATCAGTTTCCGTTCTTGTTGTGTCAATAATTTCTTCTAACCAATTTCAACAGCTCTGCGAAAAGAATTTCACATTAAATTATTCACAGATAATCATCTTAAGACAGTAAATGCTTTTGTTTACGGTATTATTGTATTTCCTTTGCGTTATTTAGGTTTTGGTGGTGAGTGGTGAGTGGTGGTGTAACAGAGCGGTTAGTGCGGGACGAACTAATTGTAAGTGTATGTATTGATATTGAGGTTAGATCGTGATTTATTGAATACCTTTGACGGTGGGCTTCTTCTCTTGAGCATCTACATAACATTATCTGAGCAGAATAATATCTGAATTTTGTATCGTTTCTGTCCTAAAGTCATTTTTACTTTGATGGTGTTATTTACAACTCTATCAAATGGTAAGGCGAGAAATTTGATGGGATTTCTGACACCACTCCTCCTGCGATGGTATTTTTATTGTAGCGAGACGTGACGTGAGTATGACATGTTGTTGTAAAACTGAATCCTAGAAGAAGGTAAAAGCGTACACTCGTATTACATATATTATATGATCTTGTGTGGTACTTGGACGAGCATGGCGGACGCAGTTTTCCTTTTCTGACCACTTGTCAGTCAGTTTTAGATGTGTTGATGTCGTTATTATTATTGTTGTTATTATTTTGGTTTACCACCTTACCACATTATTAGAGCCACACATCATGCATTTTTTCTTCTGTCTGAAATAGTAATCGCTTTAGTTGTTCTTTTAAAAAATTGATTTTACCCGTTTTGTATAGTCAATATTGTTTATCCCTATTAGGATCTTGACATGATTCAGGTTCTATTCTGGTTGATATATTGACATTTACATTTCCAGTCTGAGCATCTCTTTACCCATAATCCTGGAAACGTCTCGTAAGCCGGTTTGGTAACGCTGTTATTATAAAATCTGCTCTGGTCATAATTAACCTATGTAAAGAAATCATCTTCAAATTGTTGCCTTGAAACATGAACATTACTTGAGTTGGCTTCACAACATACTATGTCTTGACACCTTCAAAACTTTTTTCCTCCGAAAAATGGAGTTATACTGTTATTATGAAAGAATGCAATAAGATTGCCTTTATTTGCGTGCCTCAACCTTTTCACTAGGTATGCATGGGGAAAAGCAACGAAAAACTACAAGTAAGGTCGTCACTTATCCATACCTTCCTACATCATTTGTTACACACCTTTCTGTGTATTCAATTCATCATTACAATTCATTAATTAAGTACAAGAAATTATTACATCATTTGATAGGTCATGATTCCGAAGAGGCTTGGGTCATAATGATTCGAGCAGTGTAATCATCGACACTTCTAGTAATGATAAACTAGACATTATCATCATTATTATTACAAATTGTCATGAAATCGATATCTTTTAAAGTTCGTTTCAATGATTTAGAAGATAGTAACTGCGCAAAATGTAATATGTAAATTGTGCATGTCTATAATCTTTAAGTGCGCAATTCTTCTGCGTAAAACTGCGTCTTGAATTTTAAAAATAGACCCTAAGTGAATCCTAAACAGGAGCAGTCAGCATTTACTGGTGGCAGAGCCAGTGAAAAACCACACCATTAAATGTCTAATGGAGGAAGTAGTAATGAGAGAGAAAATGATATGGTGAAAGCAGAACTCTCGTCTCTTTCCTATTCCAGTCTTTTTTTGGAAGATTGCACAAATATTTATTCCGATTCCGATAACAAAAAGTGGAGGTGGTAACTAACGATGAAGATGTTGGTGTTTCCGGAGTACCCGTATTAATAAACATGTTACTAAATTTAGTTTGATTGGACAGAACTGGTAGCTTAGCATATATGTTTACTTGAAAGAATCAAGTAATAATAAGAAGTCTGTAACTGTATGGTTAACAACATGCAAATGTGTAGGCTATATATATATATTATACATATCTCCTCTCGGAGAAATTGAAGTCCTTGTGGTCAAACATGGATACGAATATTTGTCTTCAACAGCGGGACAAAACTCCTGACCTACAAATCGGATTACATGTCGGTGCAGATTTCCTCACCGGATTCTGAGGCAACATTAGCACCAAGCTTGAAAGCATCTAGAAAAACAAAGAGGTTACACTTTTTAAACGTACCATCTAAAGGTTCTACTTAAGTATCCTAACTTTTGAGACACTTTCGCGTAGAAATTATATACCAAAAAAATAATGTGCGAATGAATGAATTGATCGTCCAAGAGAATATTAGCTTACTTTTATTTATATTTATAATATTATAGCCGAGACGGTAATATCAGCTTGCTAATTGCACGACAATCATGCTTTTATTTCTTCTAAAATAGTGATTTGTTGTATGTATAGATATTATGCAAAAAATACACAATAATGTTATTTCTATTGTATCATCTAAACTCGTAATGTTATAATTCGTTTTGCATTATTATTATTACATATTTATCTATTACCGTCTATAATTGACCACATATTCTAAGACGTGTCTAAAGAATAAAATGTCTTTATTTATGCCCCATTCTTCTGCATTCTATCAGTTTTTCACTTTACACATTTTCAAATTGTATAAACATTTTTTTCATATCTTTATATATATTTATGTGCGGATATATCACCACAAAGCCAATATCATCATAGATGACGTGTGTGAAATAACGAATTTCTATTTCTGAGATTTCCCTGTACTATTGTTGTTCTACGTTGTATGTAGTCGTTGAAGTAGTAAAGAAATAACAGATACAGAGAAGCAGTCGGCTTCGCATGCGGATATTTCATGGTCGGATGCAATTTCGGCTTTTTGAACGAAAATGACAGACCACAACAAAGGTGTATACAAATTTTGTTCATGAAAGGTGTTACTTTTGTATGAAATGAGAGGATAACGCAGTTCAATTTTTTCACATTCATCTTTCTCTCTCTTCACTCAGCTCAGTTGTCTGTGTCCGCCAGAGAGAAGAGTAATTCATAAAATATCATTTCCTTGATCGCGTGAGTGGCGCCCATTTGTTGAAACAAATTTTGTGACGACACTAACAATAACATCCGCTACCAGTTCTTTCATGACGTCGTGTTTCTCTAGTTCGTACTATCATCCTCCTCCTAATACCAGAGTAGGTAATTGTACAATTTCTATATGAAAAAATATAATATATAAAACAAACTATGCGCTATCAGTCCTCCTCACGAGGACAAAAGCTTCCAATCTTGTTGACTTGCCTGTCTTCCTGTACAATGGGCGTTATGCTTCTGATAATGATGATGATGATGCATCCCTTTTACCCTGCCATTTTGGATTCGTATTTGATTGAGAACGAGAGCTCTTCTGGTGGTCGAATGTAATTTTGGGTCTCATGTACAACTCAGTTTTCATCATCATCAGCCCCATAATATAGTCATTTTTGAGGAGATGGTCGTCACGATGACAAAATATGTGCATTACATACCCTGACGTTAAAAATGTCCTAATGGATGTTGTAGCTGAAAATTGAAATCTTTTAATGATTCCAAGGAGCGGCAGGAAATGACTCAAATATTATTTATGCTTATTATTATTTTGCAGCATGTGGCACATACAAGCACTTTTTCCAAAGCAATGTTGGGTATGGATTTGAAGTGTTAAAAAACCAAGTAATACCGACGACGGTTTTGTTTTAGTTTCGTAACAATCATTCTCATCAGGAATGAATGACTGTTCACTGCTCCAATTGCAATACATTCGTTTTTTTTAAATTTTACTAAACACGTACCTACCAAAGGCTACGTGTTCTTCTTCAGATAAACAAGCTGTACATTGCACATCCCTTGAAAAGAGGAGCATGGTAATGTGCTGTGTAGTGGAAATGCGGCATTTTTAATCAAATATTGGGAAGTGATAGAGTTGCACCGCAGGATTCCTGTTTTAATTCAATACAATACGCCATCATGATTTACTAATCTCGGTAATACACAATCATCAGCAAAAGAGTGTAACCTGATTAGCTTCGTGACGATGATGTCAGCAGTTTGAACACTTCATTCACGCTTTATTTCTGTCAGCTTATCTTGTATAATATGCGGTACAAGTTATAAGCATGAGTCCATACTATTTTTAATAGCTTTCGTACATTACCTTCATGCATGGATTCGTTTTTAACGCCAATAAACCTGTTACTGTGCCAATGATCACAGAGAGAGAGAGGAGAAAACTACTTTTATAAATATTTTTGTTCTATAAGCAGTTATGTGGAATAGAATTTTCAATTCGAAGCGACAGATTGCTATGTTGCGTATTGTACCGATTGCTGTGCAAGTATTTAGCTACCACTGAGAACTAATTAATTACGAAACGACTTTACGTAAGAATCTTTCCGCTTTTCCAACTACCACCACCACACGCACAAATAGTAATATATCAGAATTACTAACATTTACATGACTGTACAGTCAGAATCTCAGATTTATATATTATTTTCGTTATTATTTCAATTCAAAGATGCAGTGCACATACTTCTCTGCTATGAGTACTTATTATTATTATTAACTTTTAAAAATGTGTTTATGAACTTTTTAAAAACAGGCCGTGTCGGCGGCGGCGGCGGCCTGAGTGAGTGTACGAGAAGCGGAGAGAGATAAAAAGAAGACCACATGAAGGGAGTACATATTTCTTTCTAATGAATACTAAACACCTTAGTAAATCTTTTAGAGTAATTATTATTATCATCATCATCAGCAACATGATTTCGTCCATCTAAACCATTTTCACCCTTTCCATTTCACAGCAGTGTCTTGTCTCAACGAAGACACTTCTCGTTAAATCACAATTAAGTTTACAACTTTTTTTTGAGAGGCGCACTCGGCGCAAAGGATTTGTGAGAATATCTTTGTTAGGCAAGTTTGCTAGCTTGGCTCTGATCAGATAAACAATTGCTATTTAAATATTTTCACAAAATTTGTGTAAAAAAATTTGTAGTAGTTTTTTTAAGGGAAAGCACAGATTACGAGGTAAATTATTTGCATTTCTCTTTCTTTAATTGTCATGTGCATTCATGTTGAAATAATTTCTTAATTGCACATTATCTTAAAATTGGCCAATTATTTTACTACAAATTTAAATTTTCATGCCTAAAGAAAGAGTAAAATTTTATTATTCTCGAGAATTCATTTTGTAAAAATATGCACCGCTTTTTAGGGCTGCTAATTTGCACCTGCACATTCTACGCCTTGTGTATAATGTGCATGTCATAGTCATAAGTAAATGTTATTTAAAGGAGTGCGAGATCCTGTCAATCCGTCCAGATTTCTACTAATACTGATATATTGCCCATGTTGTTTTATAAACGCATACCCATATTCTTATATATTTATTATCGTTATATTGGCTCTCGTTTATATAACTGATTATACTATGCACCAACAACACTTGTCTTGTAAATAGTGGCAGTCAAGAGAAGAAGTGGTGGTGGTGTGCTGCTGGTGTGTTGGTGGTAGTGGTGGTCATATCATGGACTAGACAGGAGGAGAGCCCAGTTCTCTTTCGGCATCGGCATCATGAAAAGGAATCGAGCGGCGGCTTGAGTATAATCAATTGAGAAAAAATGGAGGTGCGAGTGAAATGGGAGTTAGATGTTCACTTTAGTAAAGCGGCCTTTAATTTTATCGAAGCCGAGAAAGAGAGAGAGAGAGGGAAGCTTGTACGTTTATGTAAGCACAAGAGAGAAGACGTGAAGTGAACCTGCGTAGTTAGTTACTTTTTAAGCCTTCCAGGCATTATTCCTCCTGTAATCTTGAACAATGAGGGAACCCGTCTCATGCTCTAGTCAGCCCTAAAAACTGTGTACAAAGCATAGGAAGGTAGTAAGGTAGAGGGATAGGGATACAGATTGCATTAAAGAAATGCAGGCAAGCAAGCACGCACTCACTTAAACTTGTTATTGTTATTATTACTCAGGAGGAACAAGTAAATGCAGCAAGCACTTGTGTATGTAGCCTAATGAATGGTTGTGCTCGTATTGTTTTCAGTGTGAGCAAAATGGATAGATGCACAAGGAAATGTACATTTATTTTTTGGAATGTACGTAGAATATGAAACTGGCTGCACTTTACGTTGTAATTTTTTGGAAAATTACTAATTTTAATGTATGTATATATTTGCAAATAAACATGGCGACATTTTCTATAACTTTCCATTTAAAAAAATCTGTAATGATTCACCGGTAAACTTGGAGAAAGTTGTCGAAAAAAATATCATAAAAATATTTTGAAATTGGAAGCAAATATGTAACATCTAGAGGTTCCAGATAATTGCGCATTGTCTTGTGTACTTTCGGGCAGTTCCCAGAGACCCCTTCAATAATTTTTCAACAATCAGGCCTCTTAACAGAAATCGACCTATTAGTAAAGTATCTTTACAATTACAATCCTTTTCACCGACATTTTCATCACTCGGCAGCAGCAGCACAATCAAAAGGGATGATGATAATGATAATGGCTATGTGATGTTGATGATGAAATTGTCTAAAGTTCCGAAAGGTGTACACCATTCACGATAGAACACTAATGTGAAAAACATTTTTTAAGCTTGTACTTTCAATACAATTACAACAAGAAGCCATGTAATCATAATCTATTTCAACAACTTCTATCTATGTATCTGAACCATCCTACCTACTACCTACCTGTCTGCGTATGACCGGTGTTTCTTTTCGGCGAGCCGAAACAGCAATCATGATGATGATGGCTGTGATTTGAATCTGATTCTAAATTATTCAAGGAAAATTACCTTTATGTATGTATATATTTTCATCGGACTTTCTAGTATAATGTATACTTTCCCCTTTCTGGTGCATCAGTCAACATTTTTAAGAAGAGGAATAATTTTTCACGGCTCATAAGCCCAACTTCATCTCAAAATAAATGCCCCACTATATTTAAGCATGTGTGTCTGTGAGGAAACCGCATTGATTGATATTTTTCAACGTTTCGAATTTTTCTGAAACATCTTCATCATTGTTTCATGGACACAAAATGCCTATAATTCCGTTCAAGTACCCAAATGCGTTATTGAAATGCAATTGAGTTGAAATATTCCACATTATGTAGTAATTTCATAAAACATTTAGCACAACATCATCATCATGAATAGGTAGGCATACTTTTTTTGTTATTTTGTGGAAAAAATATTTTTGTGAATAAAAATCATTGAGCATCATATTCCCATTGAAATTAACATTCTTCATGTTATAAAACTGACGTGGGGAAAAACGCAAGTTGTGTTCCTACGATGGCGGTGGTAATGCATCCGTACAGGATAATCATTCTAAGTGCTTTTAAGAAAAGTGTATTATGATGGGCAAGAAAAACTAAGTAGCTTTTTTAACTCACTCATTCAGAGTCGAGTCGGCAGATGAGCATTTTGTTAAATGCCACGTTAAGTATGAGTACATGTATAAGTGACGATAAGTGGGAGAAAAGGGGATGAAAAATCTCTTGTTAACAATGTTGCAAAGAATGAGGCGCACCTTATGTGCTCCTTTTGTACGGCTTTTCGACACATTCTTACCGAGAGGAAGACAAACATAACTATAAGGATATATATGTTCGATGGACTCACACATGAACACAAAAGGGTTGCTGCTAGTTACTAACACGCCGTGTCTTTTGTACAATACCTTTTCTTCCTTCATCATCGTCATGATCATGATTCTTATCTCACGGGGAACACTACAGGTTAATAAAGCTGATATTAAAGTTTACGCAAGTAGGCATTTCGTTTCCTACGCAAAGAGGACATGATGTACGATAATGATAATATGAGGTGGTACCTTGTACAAGGAGAAGCTTCAATAAGGACCGTGGTGGTGGAATGGAATGAGCCAAAATATGCAGTCATTATCGACTACACAATAATATCAGACCAGCCTGGCGTAATAAACATTTAAAAGGTGATGGTGGTTGGTTGGTGATGACGGTGCTTTTAGCTAGAAAACAGGGATCAAATTATATTATCATATTATTCAGGTGGCAGGGAAACAACAGTATCTAGAAACTAAATGTTTAAAATTCCTGGGAGATTGGCCAGTGGATTCTTTTTTTCTTAAAGAATGCATAAAGAAAAGTATTTTATAATCAATACGCACACTCAGAAAAAAGTGAATGAGTCAGAGAATTAAATAGTTCTCACTCACTATCAAACTTTTTTTTACATGTCGGCTGTCATTTTTATTCTTAATTGTTACCCTTGGCCTCCCTTTAAATGTCCTTTCAGTCCTCAAAGTGTAAATGGAAAATTATTGTTATTTTGACAGCGGCATTTCTCCTTCTACTTATCAGGTTTTATTTCAATTTATGACATTTTCATAGTTGCATCTGATCACTTATTCAACAATTATCTTCCTCCAACAAGATCGCATACTCCTCATCCAACTTTTAATTGAATATTCTGCCTGTCTGTCGAAAAATGACAATAATGGTGAGTTGATGGTGTATTTTGTGCAAAGAGAAGAACCAACATTTGCGCATGGAATAAGTTACGATTACAAGAAAATGTTGATGAAAGAAAATGGCCGCGGCATAAAAGAGGATGGAAAAGCAGGTTGCTATGTTTATAATCGTAATCATGATATGATAAGAAGTAAGTCTTAAGAAGACGAAGAGAATGAGAAGTTCTCGCTGATAATGTTATGATCTTAACTGTTGTAAGGTATAAACTCGAACGCTTTTGTTGAGATAAAATCAAGTGTTGCTGGACGTATCGTTGGATTGACGATAAAAATCCCTTTTCAGCATTATTATCATTTCCATCAAGCAACATTTTCATGACCTTAGCGGTCGCTTTGAGCAAATTACGTTGCGCATACTACTCACTCACGTACCACACTAATATAATCACCAAATATGATATAATACGTTTAAATAATGCAAACAATGCAAGTAGGATGAGGCAGTTGTTGTTCCTCTTGTGGGTAATGATGAAAGTATAAAGGATTTATTGACGGAAACCGTGTGTTGATGATGGCTGATATGTTTTATTACCCTCACGAGACAAGGGTCATCACAATAATCATCGCTGTATAAAAACGAAAACAACAGCAAATTCCCAACACAATGAGCAATAACTGGTCGAAATATTAGGAAAATGTGTGAGTGGGGAGAGAAGTGAGCATGAACATAAAATAACATATTAGTCATGTGCATATAGTATTTGATCGAGTGTGCATTTGAACAAGCAACGTAAAAATATTAATAAACATTCAATAGCCACCGAATAAGAATATTATTTCGTTTTTGTGCAAACGCAATTACCATGGATACCAGTAATGAGGACTCTGGTCGACTTGAATATTGGTGGCCGTAAAAATATATTGTAAAATAAAACAACATTTACATTCAACAATTTATTTATTTTTCATCGTATTTATCATCAGCCTCACCCACAGATGATGAATAATGCTTAGTTAGACGCAATAAAAATTTATTCACAAGAATCAGATTTAAGCATGCCAATGTGTACACGCAATAATTTTGCAGCAGGATTTGTTTCGCTTGTTAGCAGTATACAGAGTAGAGCCACAACAACAGCGTGTTGTTCATTTAATGGTGCAGGCAGGCAATTCATAATCAGTCAGGGTTGTCCTTTGCTTGATCACGTTTTTAGCGCCACTAGAAAATCATCCCAACCAATTGTTTATCTGATTGAAGGAAAGGAACAAATTAAATGAAAAAACTATCAAAGCCGACACTCTTATTAATTTCAAGTGGTTGTCACATTAGAGCCGTCATGACTTTCCCATAAAAATGTTGATTATTCTGATATGATATGATTCTGCAGTTTTTTGCACGATTAATTTATTAACCAAACTAAAAGTAGAAAACAATTAAAATTTAAAGTGCATATATGAGTCATTGCAAAAATGCAACACACAGAATAATATACATAGATGCATATAGAGAGAAGGCATTTCTCTAAATATTTTAATATTTTCTACAATGATGACATCAATATCAATCGAAACAACCAACTTGCCTACCTACTTTATTATGTACCTAATGTAGACGTCGCAGACACATGCTCTACGCTCAATGATGCAAATTAAAATGTTCCTAAGATATGTACTTATTGTGACTTTCAAAGATGTTATTTTTTTCCTGACGCCGAGTATGAATGATACGGTGCGATCCTTGTCTGTCACAAACATCAGTGACTGACTGACTACCGCTGCATGTACCTCTTCTTTTCTGTCTGACTGACTAAAGTGTCTTACAAGCATCTCATCTTGTCCTCAACATCTACTTTTTTTCTTTTACAAAGTCATCAGCAGATAATAAGGACTGGCATTTCAACAGAGATGCGCATCTCTTCAAATTTCAAAGGATTAATCTATGAAAGTGAAGACAAGATGTGATATGAAAGTGGTAGAAAAGTATAAATGGTTGGATAACATTATATCTGTACTTGCTACAAATTATGCATTTATCTATCCATCTATACCTATGTAGGTAGATGAGCATTTTATGTAGTTGCCGCTACCTCCCTGTGTCTCCTGTCTCTCTCTCTCGCTCTGATGACGGTGATATGAGAAAGTACAAATAGCAGAACATGATGATGTGATGAAGATGATGGTGATTATCAGAGTAAAAAAGCACGTCGTCTTGGTCGTAACAGCAAAAACAATAAGTGACACAGCGCTGGAATTATCATTGAGAATGTAAAACATGACAGATTAAAAACCACGACAAGAATAAGAGTACCGACGGACCAAGAGCGAAGGAGAGAGAGAGAGAGAGTAGCGGCGGTTCGTTTGTCGACGAGGGCAGTCATGCATGTCATCGCTTTTATACTTACTTACTTTGCTTACTTACTACTTGCCATTATAAATGTTACACACAAATGGATGCTTGAGCGTACTAATATGGTGTAATAAAACAAGTGCAATTACAGAAAAGAGTTGATGTTGTTGATGGCGATGTTTTTGGTACGCACTACCACAACATGATCCATACATGCACGTCGTATTTACGCGTCTAATGTATGTATATTGAGTGTAATTTATTGTGTGTAAAACTGATGTCCGTATAATTCCAAGCATTTATTTTATTTTATTGCTCTAGCCAGGCGTTAAGTACTTCTTCATTCGTTCGTGCTAGCCTTTTTAAGAGATTTTTTCCCTTTGCAAAAAAGGTGTCTTAAATTGCCGACGTATCAATCATCAAATTATATTTCGTACTGTAAAATGACGACGTAAAATATCTATTACCTACGTTTTCGCCTCGTTGTTGTGGGCAGGGGAAGACGAAGAAGAAAAGACGTTTTTGGAAGAAGACAAGAAAAACTGTAAAATACTGTAAAAATAAGATGTATCCTTCGATAAATACGATGATATACGACTCTGTGTGTCTTCTAGTTTTTCACATTATCATTATTATTATTGTTATTGTGGGGGAATGAAGATAAAAAAACAACATTTTGCAGGCGGCGCTACATTATTCTTTTGGCATGCCACAACTAACTACTGCTATGCATATTATTATATCGAAAAGTAGTGGCAGATGATATGATAAATGCAAAGTAGTATTCCAAGGTGCATATTATACTATTACGTGAAACGTGAATAAAATTTTTGCTTACAGGTTGTAGATCTAACTAATGACTGTTGTCTTCTTTGCCAATAAACAAAATGCTGACTTGGCTCAAGTCTCCTCTCTCTCTCTCTTTGTATACCACCACCACCGCCGATAATATTTATTAATGTGCAATATTCATATGTACATATTATTTTCACTGGTAGGATGATAAAGGTTTAAGCACAGTTTCAGGATAAAGACAAGAAGGGATTTTTGCCGAATGAATGAGAGAGAATGAATTCAAGGGACCATCCTACAACATATGTATACCTACTCTACAATGTATGTAGTCGATAAAAAAGTGTAGTGTTTTATGATGTTGTCTCCTGCTGCTTAAATGTCATGCAACCTGTTAAGAAACTCATTTGACAAGACATGACCACATTTATTGTGAAATGAGAAAATTGGTAAATCCATTTTATTAACTAGAAGAAGAAAAAGATCAGTCTTGTCCATAATGTGTTATCTATGAGGTTGTTTAGTCATAGCTAAGCATGCTCTTTAATTTCGTCTTTTTAAGAGAAGACAAGCAAAGCGATTAGAATACTTGGGGGCATTACAAGTTCATCGTCCACATCATCATCAGCATGATCATGAAGAAGAAAAGAGGAGAAAAAAGCAAGCGATAAGATTACTCGGCTGCTACCTGTCCTGCCTTGTTGGCTGATTACTCTGCTACTACTTTACCTTTTCTTCACGTTATATATGCACATACATACATACATGTACAATATATAGTACCACACCATCACATCATTGTGTTCTTGTTGTCTATTACTATTATTATGTGTGCATATAGTCAACACTATTATGCTGATCTGTGTGGTGTGTCCAAGCATTTCTCCTTGTTCATGTTACGCATTTTTACAATGTACAACGCTGACTTGTCTTTATTGTTATTAATAATAATCAAGACGACTTTTGCTATAGTGACTTAACTAAATGCTTCTTTTTTTCTCAGCAATCTCCTTCTTTTTCCACCAAAAACCTCTGCAAAACATGTTCAGAAAAATGAAGAAAAAACACATCCTAGAAGAAGAAGAAGAATTGGCCGACTCACATTGAATAGTTTGAATGCTCGCATATTAGTACATAGGTATTATAAAAGGGGATAAAGAGAAGTGAAGGAAGAAAAAAGAATTACAAGATCTTTTTCCTTCTCAACGAAAGTGGGAAGGCGGGCGGTATCCTTCGCTCACCGAGAGAAGAAAAAAAGAGCCATCAATGCGTGATTACACTTCTAACAACAATTCGCACCTCACCTCTTTGAAAAATGCCGACAATCCATCCCCCAAAACACACCTGTTCTCCTTACACCTCTCTTCTTTCTCTCATCCGCGATCTTCTTTAACGTGTGCAGTAACTAGCAGTATACCTACTTACAAAACACCACAACAGACAAGAGTCAAGTCTTTATCCAAACACACTGCTTTCAGAGATATTACTTCAGAGATGGATGAATGTTTTATATAATGCTTATACTTGTGTACAAGATATTATGCTCAATTCCGCTCAACTCTCTGTGTGTTCATCATTTTCACAGACACAACAAGCATAACAGAGAGGAGCAGAGCACATCATACTTCATCATAACAATACGTATTACACAAGATTGCAGCTCTACATACTCATCATCGCCGTCATCATCTTATTCTTGTTTTGTTGATTCCCATTCTTTACTGCCTTGTTTATAATGAATCATAGATGCACACAAGTCAGTATAAATACGCTTTTTAGTGAAATGAAAAGTAGCAACGAGATATCGTAACAAAGCAGCAAATTTTATCCGTATTTTCTCAGTTCACAGGATGATAATAGCATGTCAAATATTTCTATTGGCATATCCCAGCAGGGGATACATTGAGTCAGGCGCATGAAAAAATGTGCACACAATAAACTCAACAAACTATAATAGCCCGTCATACATATGTACCTGTATGTCGTGATAGGTCTTCTGGCTCAAAACTTTTTAGCGTACAGTACTAAAATCTTATAATTACACCTATTTACCTGCAATACCGTTTTTCTGGCTGGCTGCACAGCATTCTAGAGTTTTTAGCCTTTCCACCAAGCATGGCACATGTAACACATGCAATAATAATTACACCTTCAAGGAAATCATTGACAAGCTTACGTATAGGCATATTTTATATTACGGCCTTCTGTTTCACGTGAGGGGATAATGAAGCGGGTGTGATGATGATGGTATGGCAGAGCCAGATAGGTGAAATGATGTCGGTTGTACTGGCTGTCAACGTCAACTACTGTTAATGGATTATTATTATCCTGATGGCTTGAGATGTACTCTATTGCGATTTGCCATCCAGAAACATATTGTATGCCTTCTATTCTGGATCAGCTTCAACTTCCGCTGTATCTTTACAACCAACTAAACATTGTTCACATGAACCAAATTTCTGATGATTTTTATTACACAACAACTGTTTAGAATTAAAATTGCCGATTGATGAAGATGCTTCCAATAACTTGCAATGAACATTAAATTAAGTACATCTGAGAATGAATGACAAATGATATAAATAATGTAATCTGAAAAAAGCAAAGTAGTTGCGTCTTCATCATCTTCCAACAGAGTGACGCTAGTCATAACATGATCCAACTGAGACTTTGAATTGAAATGGTTCATCCTGTCAGCAGGCAGTTAGATACATGGGGTCCGAAAACATAAAAATATAAAAACCATTCGTATATTGACATGGGAAATGAACTTGTAAAGTCAACCATGCAATGCATCATCATCATCATATCATTATTGTTACATACATTCAACTGTCCCGAATTGGAAAACCAAGTTAAATAATTTCATTCCCTGTATCTATATGCGTACATGTACTTGCTTTATTGTAATGTGATGCTACGCTGCGCGTTATAAAAAAAATCTTTACTATGTCAGCATATTATCATTACTCGGCTGGGGTAAGAAGCCGACCGCAATGCCATTATGTCTCTCCACAGCAGCGGTACAATTACACAATCAACTTCATCATGATAACATTACATGACATGATCATTTCAATTTGTCTACACTGTGCCTTGTAGAGTGAAAGTAAAAAAATATATACCTACGCAAGCTACTTTAAATGACTGATTGAAGCATAATCCTATTCAATATTATGCCCATTTTTTCCCAAATGAGAACTGATAATGCCAAAAGGAAGATGTTGGCTACGCCTGGGATTATCATTATCATTCGGTGAGGAGATGTCTCAATAAATAAAAGTCATGTTTTCGTCATTGTTGTTCCCTTTTTTTACTTGCGTCATTTTGTGAAAAAGGTAAATAATGAATTGAAATGAATAACATAATGGATGCGAAGAGAATCATATAAATAATAATAATAATGATAATATGCATGCCTATCAAAGCTTCCGCTCTCACCCCATGTGTCATCGTCAGCAGACAACTACAACTCAATTTTCTTTTGATCAACACAAAACTCACGAAAACGAAAAAAAAAGTCATCTGCATGAAACGCTGTTGTTATTATTATTATTATTGTTCTTTCCATGCTATTTGTAAAAAATAATAAGAATTGTCATCTCCAAGAAATAAATTAATTCATGGAGCAGTGGTTGTCCTTCCGCTCGATTATTTACCTATAGCTACTTATTATAATGAAACATCTTTTTTGTAACCTAAAATCATTCTGCACTGAATTATTTGGCATTGTATTATTTTTATCTTGAAAATTCACCGAGTCCTGTTGTTTCACTTATATTGTTATTTGAAAGAAAGGGTTACCGTCGTACAGGTTACATACAAATTACTAATTATTCTTAAAACCATATGAAGCTAAACTTACGTACAGCAGCGGCAACGGAGTGATAATTGAATTGTTTTATGCAAAATAACGTAACAGTGTCAGTGGCTTCCTTTTTTGAAGCAATAAAAAATTGCAACATTCATGGCCCTATAATATAATGTAGTGATGATTCTCATGCAATACAAATACGAGATCAGGCATAAATATTGTGGATAACATGATACGCACAAACATAACATTACACACCACATCCAGCAGTAAATCTTTCACGTTTTGTGCAGGATATTACAACTTAAAGTGCCAAGGAAATATTAGACCAAAAAGATACATTACGTTGTACACTGACCGAGTACCTACTTTATTTAAATATTATGTAGATATGATAAATATAACACTTTTGTATTATTCATAGCATGTGTTAGCGAAACATGGAGTAAATACGCTGTAAAATAATATAAAATAAAATATCACAAATTTATCATAGTGAGTGAGCTGAATTCTGAATGCCCTATATGTACATATCGGCTTTCCTTTGTGGAAGGGAAATGATTAGAGGTAATTACAGGGAAAAGCGAGCCGACGAGGAGCTTCTGATGCCGCATCACACATGGAAAGAGGCTCAAACAACACTAGTTTTTTATTATTATTATGATTATATAATATGTATACAATGATGGATACTCTCTCTGCATGTAGTAAACCTTTTATTCATCTTTTATACACAGTACACATACTACATGCTTATTATTATTAGTCTTTCAATCCACTTAGTTGCTCACATATCAAGATTTAGCTAAGCCAAACTGAATGCATGAGTGTGTATGTATCTCAACATGTACCTTTGCTGCACTACCTGCACACAGGCTCTGGTGTTCTCTTACCAAGTGGAAGGAACGGATAATGATTAAAGAGTGGCTATATACTAACAAACAATAATACAAGTATGTGTATATGCATAGGCACATCAGGTATGATAATTCAACAGTGTATATATAAGATTTATATAAAACACACTCTTTTCATCGTCATAATAGTCTTATTAGAGATACCTACAATTTTTTATTCATGATGTGGCGGAGGAGAAAAAAAAGAAGACAGTCGGATGAGCAGTTGACTACATCTCTATAAAGGCCACACACAAGCTACAAGTTTGGAAAAGAAGACCGACTCTTTAGTTACTCACTTATGGTTCGAAAAGTGACTCGCACTGCACGCAGTGTACTACCACTCCTCTCACCTCTTCTCCATTCAACATGTTCTCATCATCATCATTTTACAACAACAGGCTCATCATATTATCATACCCCAAGTCATATACGTGCGATTCCCTTATTCGTCATCGTCAATAATACCATATAAATATACACACAAGTATATAGGTACGTACGCTGCTACGGATACAAAAATGCTCATTTTCTTGTCGGTTCAACTGTTTTCTTGATGATGGTGCAAGTGGCTCCGAAACAACAATGACGAAAAATGCTGCACATTTGTTACAAGACAAATGCTGGAATTATGCAGCAATATAGGTATGTATGTATTCCTTGTCGTCTTTCTGGAGATAGTACAGTGCATGGAGGTGTCGTCGTCTTCAAGCATTACACAATATCAAGAATTACTGTTCACATTACTATCCGTAAGAATTTTCATACATAAACTGTATGAAAGACTGCACAAGATTAAACGTCTTATCCCTATACATTACTCACACATGCGAGGAACATTCAAGGGATATTTTTCATTACTGCACGCCGGATATCATGATGACAATTATCTTTATGCAGGTTTGAATGAAAATATAATTGCATAAGGTCGAAGAATGCATTGCTGAAGCAACCTTGGTCATATTGCGCACATATGCAAATATATGAATTGCATTTTAAATATCTTGTATACTTGCATGAGACCGACGGACAAACATTCCAAAGCCAATAATCCGCCTCTTAAAACATCAAAATTTATGCAGCTCATGAAAGATGGGAAGCTTTCTGAACACAATCATCATCATCTTTCAAGATCGCATCTTCTTGACGCATAAAACAGCAGGTATGAATTGGAAGGTGTTGTGCACTTATAACAGAAGTACATAGAATTATGTACACACATACCTACAAAGCGCTCGCTACAATGAGTTTACCCTTACTCTTTCATTGTGTGCATCTCCGACAGTTTAAAAAATACAAAGATAATGGCTTTTCCTTTTGTAGTTGATATCAATTTACACGAGAACGAACACCTCCGGACATCAGAGAACACAAGGTAAATGATGAAGATACACAGACAACATTTTTGTCCAAGTGAATGAGAGAGCTCATACCATGCCCGTATGCATACCCAATAGGAATGTGCACGTATGTACGTGAATTGTGGACTGTAAAGTCCATCTCCTCCTTGCCCTGTCTTCTTCTTCTTTCTCTTCCTTTTGATACAAAATGTACAGCACAGAAGAGAGTAAGAGAAGAGGCGCACAGGCACACACGCGAGCAACTATTATCACATTGGTATATTTACTGTTGTCTTTGTTGCATCATCCACTCTTTCATTCCTCTTTTCATCTCGCTGCTTTACGAACAAGAGGTAGGTGGTAACGTATACGACTCTGTAATATGTGAGCTACAAAGACGGAAAAATTAATGATGCACGAAGCTTTTAGAGTAATATGCAGGCAGATAGTTAAATAGATGGATAGATAGACAGCTATATCTAAGAAAGCTGCAATGCAATTAGGAAGTTCTCTATAAACCATGTACTGTGAGAGAGTAGGTATATATTATTGTCTATCTCCACTATAAAATGTGGATACAAGATTTCATTCCGAGATGCAGTATCTCGCTTTTCCCCGTCATTTCACTTTGTCGGTGACGATTCCCGTGCACAAGGATGTATAACAACAATAAGCAATAAGCATCAACAAACACCAATAAAAGTCTCTTAAATTTTCTCTCGAAATTACTCGACTTTTCTACCAAGCTTATAATAATGCGTATATCTATAATGTAAAGTATGTATATATACTCAGGTACACGAATGCATGTATGGATATGAATTGTGTAACATTATGTTGGATCATAATGATGATGATGATGGTTAAAAAAGGGCACCACGACCGCATAGAATGGAGTGGATCGTGTAAAAGTGTTGAGCGTTTGAGTTGAGTGTACAAAACAACTGGGGAGGGAGGCGGCGAGTCAGAAAGAAAAAGAAATATTTGAGAAAGCATATGAAGATGGTTATGATATGGTTGCGGCGCGGCGGTGCTAAAATAATTATTATTACATTATCTTTATTATTGCTTAATACCTGTCGAATCAACCCCTAGAAACATCAATTTTGACCTAAATTGTCAATAAATGTCACCATATTTTCTCATTTTTTTCTCTCTCCTTTTCTTTTGAACGTGTACTCCTTCAAAAAAAATATTTTAATAGTTCTATCTATTATTTTGCTAACCATTTAAGCTGGTAGGTAGGTATGTGTATTTCGCGTCTTTATTTATTTTTCCTCTTAAAATAAGTTGATGAGTTATTCATTATTTTATTGTTGTTGGAGTATTACGGCGCATATTTTTACATACAATTTAGAAAAGCATTCATAATACAGGTAATTTGAATAAATAGATTGCTTAACGTAATTTGGATGGCAGGTAATCTCATAGAAACTCGTCGTGATGTTTTTACGTGAAAAAAAGAATTGCATGACCTTTTAGAACATTAGAACTTAAACTGTTTGATTTGTTAATTTTACCTCTTAACTATGTAGAAAGCACCAGCAAAAAGTTTAGACCATTTGTAGCCAACTTCAAATGCCAGTTTTGTTAAAATGCGATGATAAATTACTCTTGCAATTAATACAGACAAGAGAAGCCGCTTGCCAGTGTATAGCGTACCATGAACCCAAGTTTTGTATGTGTGTACTTTGATGCAATCACGATGCAAAATCGTACTTTGTTGGTGGCATGTATTGTTATTGTTATGGTAAGAAAGTTAAGTAATAATAAGTACCGGCTTGGTAATTTATATTTATGGGAGAAGAAATACGAGACCTATAAATTAAATGGGTAGGGAGCAGAAAAAGACCAGGACATACACGTACACATTTTATGCGTACAATCCGATATAGGTAATGCATTACAATTATTATTGTACATTTTTTGTATGCCTCCACAATAAATAAAAATATAATATGAGAAGGTATGAGGATTTTATTAAACGACCGAATTAAATGCAATAATAAGAGTATCCCTTTTTTTTCTTTTCGGAGGAGAACAAAAGCCATTTACCACTGACTAAAGAGGTAGTTTAGTTTTTTTATATAAAACTACCGTCTTTGTACAATTTTATGGCCTTGAGCACGTATGCATAGGCCTGTAATTAATACGTAATTCACTATCGCCACACAACAATTGTAATGCTGGAGCAAGAACCAAGAACCTTAATTGCAGACTATACAATTTCACGTAAAAGAAATCAAATGATATTAATAGATGTTGGGCATGTATTTTTGTAACGTTCTTGAGTGCAGTGCATCCTGTTAAGAACAACACGTTGATAAATTTTGTCTTGAGTGAAGAGCTCTTTCACCTCACCTGCCTCATTATTATCAATTATAGAATTGACAAGGATCTTGTTGATCAACGCCATTGAGTTCAGTGCATGCAGTTGGAAGGAAACCTATGTGTGGTGGATGTCAACATCCATCCAATAGGCTATGGAACTGTTTAACCATCTGAATAAATCCAAATTCTTCTAAAAGTAAAATATGCATTGCAATCTGCATTCTCACACATGAAATTCATGAGCATGAGTCATTTAATGTTTGACTGCATTGCAATACTACGAGATACTACTTTGCAACTTTGTGTATGTAGTCGAAAGAGAGAGAGAGAGAGGACACAAGTAAGTGAGGGTAAAGGAGGTTACCCGAAGTACGGAGTTTTCAAAAAGAGAGAGAGACTCTCTTTCTGCCTGTGTGCTAATATTTATTATGGAGAGGAGCAAGGAAGGAGTTTAACGAAAAAGTCGCTTCTTCTCAAAGAAGTAGTTTGTCTTACAGAAGAAGGAAATTGGTTTCGCTCGAACGAGTGTGCGACTTCTCGACGAGCCAACGAAAACATTTGCGGCTTTTTTCCACATCATGTTAATCTATCCTTGTTAATTTATGTTGGGCTAACAACGAGTTACATTCTTTAATCTGTATTTATTTCCACCACATTACTCAAGTTTTCGGTTAGTAAAACTGAGATTCATTCAAGAGTACACACGGGCAGGACATTGCATCGCAGCAGCAGACACACGGAGAAACACTAACGTTTTCTTAAGCAAAGGAACCGTGTCTCCTCTGATCATACTCAACCGTAAATATTCTTTTTCCATATATGCCTCTTATACAATTCATCTCCTGGGTAATGTCTGATGACGACGAAGGCAGTGAATTATCTTCCTTGTGTGAGCTGCTCCATACTTGCGACGATTACGCACACAATGCAAATGCAAGTGAAACTTGATAGCAGATAAATAAGGCATAATATTATGCATTTCCCTCTGCATCTCTCCCTTCTTCGGTTATATGTATATTTTTTTTCATCCTCCTGATCATCTAGTAAAACATAAATACCTACATCTCTGACAATTCTCCTTCATTACAACTTGGGCAGAGTGGAAAACTGATAATAACTTATTTACATGACATAATGTATATTTACACCAGCAGCCATGAGTAACCATTTAGTTAGACGTCGTACATTGATGTACACCGGATTACCACGAGTAAATAGGGTCTCTTTTTTTGAGAGTCTTGAAGAATGTGTCTTGTTGTATTTGTTTGGGATAAATGAGCTACATATTGTTGTTATTACTTTTGTTTACGGAAAAGGCTCTTGAAACATGTGATCCTGATTAGCTTTATAAAATGTTGATGGTGTTTCTACTTAACTGATCCGGCTTTACCGGTGTGGTGGAATGGCCTGTTGGCGCAGTGTCGTCCTCAAGCATCTTTCCTAATCATATTGCGTAGACATGTTATATTCCCAGATTATATATCCACTTCCTATATAGCTTAGAGCAACAACAACAAGAAGAGTCATTCCTTTTCTACCCTTCTTCTCATGTAGTTAAGCATGTGAGTCCAGTCACATTACTAATTAGTTAACGTAATTATGACAGAAGAGACGGCGACAAGTGATGCCATAAATTTATTGCGAATTGCTTGGCTGACAATACAAAGTGTCTCATTATCGTCACCATTTCCCAGTAAGAACAGAGCGCAAATGAATGAACCTTAAATGAAAAATGCTTCCGACCCTTTTCCATTATGGCATTATGGTGTCGTAAATACTATTTTGAACGTGCATTCAGAGCGTATTTAATGGGTTCAACTTTTTCTGATTCACAGCACTCAACTGAAATAATGGATAATTTACTCCAAGAATTTAATAATTTAATGTGCATTTCAAACGAAATAAAAAAACATGCCGTAACAATTTGTTTCACTTTTCAATTACAAATTTTGTATTCAAATGCACTGGCAGATTGCATGGTGGCATAGGCACTAGGTATATGAAAGAGAGGTAGGTAGGTACATAATATGTACTTATTTCATTGCAGGAAATGTTATCTGGAAATATGCGTGCGATTAAACAATAAATGTGAAATGTTGGGGTCACTTGAATTGTTGCATCATGATATGAAGTTAATGCCAGAATTGACAAGGCAATATTTTTAAATGATGACTTAACTTATGTTCAATGAAATGAAATAAATGAAAGACGATTACGCAATAGTTTTTTTATCGACGTTGCATACATTTTTTATTTTTGCTTACACACAAGAGTAGTAAGTAGCAGAGTAGTAGTGGTGACACGACCATCACAACATTGTTTAAAACTGAACTTTCCACGACGGGGCACAATATATATAATATATTTGTTTTGTATGTAACAGTAGTTGTAAGTATGTATTACAATACTCAAACCCATAAACTACTTAATATTAATGTACTAAATTGTTTACCTCGCTTAATTTATGCTACTTTAGTACTTATAATTAACTAACCTATTACACGCATTTTTTACTGATTTAAGAATATCCTAAATGCTGTAGTACTCAATACATAGTCATTACAATTAATATGCATATATTATCGACATTTAATGTTTCCTACAAGGATAATAATACTGATTGGTGGAGACCAAATTATAAATAGGTAAAATACACACATACAGACATACAACATTAAATACCTACTTTAATTTTTTTCAGACGGACTTACCACATCAATAGCAATTACAAAAAATGAGACATGTTGAAAGCAGGCATAAAAGATCAACAGAGAAACGAATAATTGTTTTTAAATATTTCTTTGAACTGAACTATATAATATAATATACTTTTCGACACGATGCGGTAATTGATTATACACCTTAAGACAGAAAGAGAGACGACAGTTAATCGATAAAATTGTATATTTTATGATGTGGTCTAACTATCCTACTACTGTAATCTTTCCTATACTCCTACTTGTAAACACTCACCAAGAAAACCTTTGTCCCATCCAAACGTAAAGCAATACAAATTTACACGTCTGCGGATTTTTTTAGAATATTTTGTTCAGTTATCATTTTTCAAAGTCAATTAGTAACGTCTACAAATCTATGCGTACGATTGTTTAAAAATACGAATGAAATTTTGTTTGTTAAAAATATTACTTACCTCCTAATTACTAACGTTTATAATTTGTATAATAGCCGCGAATCATTAACAGGTAATAAATTGTTAATTGTTTATATCGTGTTAAGTAGTATAGCATAAGTACCAGTACCGATCTGTTTAAATGTGCAGCAGCAGCAGTACATACATCATTTAAACATTGTAAAATATTACCTGTATAATGTACAGAGGTTTAGATACAACACGTCTCATTACTCTTCCTTACAAATACAATATTTGTTCATTTTAAATATACACGAATCTTTCGTAAATGTGTACCCATTACATATAGACGACTAATATTTTTTTAAAGTACACGTATGACCTTTCTCTGTCCTAATAATTATAACAACAACAGCAACATATTTTAAAGACATGATCAGGTGCTGGACTCCACTTTTTTTATGAATAATATTATATCGTTACATAACATAACATTTGTAATATTTGGTATTTTTTTCTTCTCAAACGGACACAAAAAAATCAACAATGATGATAGTTAGAACCTACTTTTGGCCTTGCGGCTATCTAAACGACAGTAAGTAGTAATAATAATGATAATAATAGTATCAAACTGCAAATGGCATATCATAACCTTTATATATATATAATACAGCTACACGTTTTGTTGTAAAGCTTTATACAGTTTATATGTACAAACACAATAGTAATAGTTTTTTTTTTTGGATTTGTTTCCCTCCTCCACACACAACCACATCAAATAAATGCGCACAATCAGAAATGAAAAGTAATATAACAGAGACAGCACACTGCACTGGATGCACGTATATATTGTATTATTCTACGTAACGAGATTTAAACATTGTCATAACATATTTAGCGAAAACAGCAGCATTTTCTTTTACTTAATTGGTTTCTACGACGACGACAACCCTTTTCCTTCTGTTGTACGTGCCCACTTTAATGTGGGTCTATAAAACAAATACGCCTAATACGATATGGCAGTAGTAGTATTAGTATAGTATATTATAGTATTTTATAGTATTGTTTCGTTTTCCGCCCGAATCATGTTCTAATATGTAAATTGGATTTGCATTAAAATGTAACGATTTGGAAATGTTTGCTTTTATATACGCACAACAACAAATAAACTGACTACGTTATCATGAAATTGTATGTGTGTATAATAATATTTTTTTAAATGCGACTTCCTTTAAGCAAGTATGAGTAGATATTCCTCGTCTGAGAGCAATGCATTCACTTTTTACAGTATTTTTTTTAAAAGTATTATTTTCAGTTATGATCAGGATCAGGCTAATAATAGATAAAAGTCGGACTTTTCAAAACCAGTTGAAGTAACTGCTGTTGTACCAGTATTTAGTTGCTTCAAATATCCAATAAAGTTATGTTTGGCATGAATATAGTATTTCCAATTATTATACCTATATATAATATTATATATTGTATGTATCGTAAAAGGTAACAGTGTACTTTGGAGTTGACTCATTCTTTGAACCTAATTATTACAAGTCCTCAACACACCTGGGATGAAAATTATGTGATTTGCGGCCACATCACTTTAATCATGCTAAATAGACGACCACAATAAAAAAATTGTCATTTAAATTCGAAGTGTTTTATTCAATAGTTTGTATAGAAAATTCCGCTAACAACGGTGCTTGCAGAACCAACAATGCTTTTACTTTTTTGTACCAGTACGAGATGCATGACCAGTAAAAGAAATATTAAAAAACCAATCTCACGAGAATAGAAAAAAAGTTTTATAGAATCAAATAGAATGCCAAGAATGAAGAATCATTTCTTATGGTGGCGTATAGTTAGTTATGCTGAGCTTCATCATCATCTTAGAGACATGCCGTATAAAAATGCATTTCAACTTCCAAAACAGTCGACCATCTAACTTTCCTGGTTTCCTTGCCATGTGTTATTGTGAGTGTGATGATGGTAGAGAGATCTACACTGTTATTAAATTCTGACGACAAAAGAGGTACGTAGTACAAGGATGATTATTTTATTTGGTATGCAGCTAAAAATTTGGAATAATTTATCTTTGGTAAGTGAATCCACCTATTTCTTCGAACTGACAATGAATCAAGTACTCTGTTCTTTCTCTAGCATCCAATCCACACACTCAAGAAGAGTGTCTGATGGCTCTTGTAGGTTCATTGAATAAGAAAAACATGTAAAATGCACGAATGTGTTTGCCAAAAACCTTCCCGTCATTTTCGTGTTCATTACGTTGAAAGGAAGCCCATTCTGATGTGAGCCATCATTAACCGTGTATTCAATTAAGCTGTTTATGGATGGTTTATTTTCAAAGAATATACATCGTCGACTTCTTGAGAATCGTTTCTCATATTTTTTTTTCGAAAGCGTTCATTTTATATTGTACCTTTTCCATCACCATCATCATCATCGCCAACACAATCAACAGCAACAGCAGCAGCTCCCACACGTTGTTGGGAGGCATCGCATGTAAAGCAAATTTCTAGGCATATAAAAATGTCTACTAGCTTGACGTCTACTTCACGTAAAAAATAGTTGTCATTTTAAGCTTGTGGGTCTATGTATATATTTAGTATAATATAGGGTCTGCATTGTGTATGAATGGAATAAAAAATGATGTATTTATAGTCTCACGTCATTTAGTCATACAAACAAGAAAAAAAATCATCATTTCAAAATCTTCCTCTCTCACGAGATATGGTCTCTTTAGAAACACATCTGATTAATGTAATTTGCCAGATTCATCCTTGACGTATTACTCAACATAACAAAAATGCTTAAAATGTTCTTATATATTTTTATATGCACACATAAGAAATACTACATATTATTATATATGAAAGCTTTATCATCGTATTTATCTCCCCCAAATAGTCAGCGCAGTCAGCAGCAGTTAAAACAGAGAACTAGTAGTCATAAAAACATTATCATTACCATCAGTCATTACTTTGTGCGTGGTTTGGTTGTACTAGTAGTCAGTCAGCTTTAGAGCTACCATGCTTGACTACTTGACTTTGACTACGTTTAGCTTTACTTCTATTACTACGACTGCTACTAGTTGTACTGGGGAAATACATTCTGAAGATTTTTCCTTCTTTTTCGTCAACTCAATTGAAAAACGGTTATCTGGGCTCATTATCTTGTTGTCGGTTTGATTTGTCAGCACAGTGACGCTCAAGTCGCAGACTTATTGCAGTCAAATATTTCTTTTGCCGGAGCATGTCAAGAAACTGTTAGGCAACTTGGTAGTTGCTGTCTCATGAGCAGGCGTGCTCAAATACAACAAGGATAAATAACTCTCTGCTCTCCCTATATACCTACTCTACACACATTTTTTATTATATTATTAAATATTTTGTCGTACCACCATTTAGCTACTGCAAGTTCCAATCTGTTGGAAACCTTCCAAACTAACCTATACAGCCGTAAAAAATAAATACCTAATGCCTGCTTTACTTTTAGAGGGAAGCTGCATTTTGTGAGGAAATAAAAACATGGCTCATGAATCATGATTGGTGGCATCTCTACCTATTTACTTTCAACTTCTCCGCACCATTTCCATGAAAATTCACCACCACCACCATCATCATCAACAGCAACATTAACAATACAAAAGGCTATTCATGATTATTACATGGGATGATGTTGATGCCGATGACTGCACGACAGGGATTATCATGATTATCATGACGATGATGATGATGATGACGACGATAATGACTCTGTTGCAAATGTAAATTTTATTTTAGAGATGGCAAAAGGACTATCGTATATGCCATATTAAAAACAATCAAGATCTTTGAAAACTACTACTACTACCAACCTAAGCTTATGTATGTCTTAGATTCTCCCTATATGAAACACATGCAACGTAAAAAAGAATCTTTTTCATGATGATTGCAAAGGCTTCTTTTTGTGGATGATGGATATAGAATACAAAAAAATGTTTATACTTGGCGAGCGAAAACGTACTACTCGACGGAGTGTGTTTGTATGTACATTATATATTCGGAACAAGTTCACCTTAAGGGGATTAATAATAATATCACAAGCATTTTACCTTTCCTGTTCTTTATTTTTTTATTATTACTAATGCCTGCAATGTGTGTGGTAACCATGGTACATTAGATGTGTGAGTGGCTGGAAGCTGTGCATTGAAAGAGTAATATTATTATTATAGAGCTGCACAAGATGATGATGTAGTTGATGATTAGCCAAGAGCCAAAAAGTTGCTAATCTAAAAAGTTGAATTTTTTTCTGATGCCCCTGAATTGCTATGTAGTTACTAGTCTTTCCAGACAAATGGAACCTAGTCAATTTTTGTATTAAACCGATTAAAAACGAAAAAAGAAAAATGACGCCTGGTTGCACACAATAACAGCAGCAGCGGCAACAGTAAACTATGTAATTTCCATCCCTATTCTCTGTGTACGTTTCCATGGTTGAACGCCCTATTCATCTGTAAATCACTTCAAAATTCCATTTTTTTACCTGCTTGTTGCGTTTGTGTGTGCTCCATTTTTAGTTAGGTTTACCTTAAATAGGTATAAACAACATCTCATTACTATTTTCTGAAACTTGTAGACAGCAAACAAAAAATAACGAGAGAGAAAAAAAAACTAGATTGATCATTGTTAGTAGTCGCAACTCAAAACAGACAGTAAATTTTCTTCACATTCGTTTTTGGAAATCCAACCAACCTCAAAGGTAAGAAGGAGAATTAAATAGATGATTACGGAAATTAGAGAGGAGAACAAGAAAGAAAAAGATACGTTTTCTTAAAACGTGACCAAAAGTGACTACAACTACTGTAATAGGTGCACACATATAACCCGACTATTCATTTTCTCTTCACTTTCCAGAGTCACTTTTCTACAAAAAAGAATTACATTGTGGTTTTGCTGTCGTTGTCATATAAAAATGCTGACTGCTTCTTGATTTTGATTACCAACCAACGCTTCACATTATGAGAATTACCATTTGTGTACTACTACTAGTACAACTACTACTCTGAATAAAACACTCCTTTTGATTGTAATAAAATTGCTACAACTAAAATAGTACGTACTACTACTATGAAGGAACAAGTTTTCTCTGGTACTGCTCTCTCACTCTCTCACTAGTCGGCTCCAACTCTGAGATAGTTGTTGGTGATGATTAGGATGATGATATCGACGGTGATGTTGATGAGATTGGGCGAGGTAGGAATAACTGGACGAACTACATTACGCTGCTGCGCTGCTCCTTTTCTCCAAGAAATAATCATACATTTTATCATAACATGTGCGTAACTACGCCTGAAACGCTCCAGCTCGAGATTTTTTTTTCTTACAGGAAAGCCTTCGTCTTTGGTTTTTTAAAGAAATCATTGTCTACTGCAGCATGTTATATGTGAGATTTGGTGTGTGTGTGTGTGCGGCAGCAATGATGATGTGGAGTAGTAGAAGGATTGTGTGATCAAGTGAAGCATGCTGTGAATATCTGGAAGGGTTTTTGTCTGGACTGCTGAATGTAAAGTTGCTTTCAAACTTGGGCTTTTTTGTGGCTTTCCATTTGCAGGTAGCTGTTGACTGGCTGGCTGGATAAGGAAGTTGAAGGGAAGAAGAGGAAGAAAGAATAGCGTGGTGGTGGTGGTAGTAGTAAAATTGAGGCCGAGAGGTAGACGTGGCCGAGGACGCACACAAGAAAAGTAAGTGGCGAGAGTGTGCAAGCACGTACGTTTCGTTGACTATGTGGAAGTATTGAAAGGGCGGCGGAGGAGGACGAAAAAAGCTGCTTTGGTGGTGGTGGTGGTTTTTCAATGTTGTTTCTCCTTCTGTGGTTGTTGCTGTGGTGGTGGTGGAAGTACTAGTAAGTTTAATATATACTTTTTTCTCTCTCTCGTTCTCACTCGCTCTCATGATCATCACTGGACGAAAAGGGTAGGTGGAGAGTTTAATGAGTTGAAGGAGGAGATTCCGATGTGAGATTGATGGGTGAATGAGAGGACTGTGAAGATGATGTTGGGGATGAGATGTGATACGCGGCAGCTGCTGGACTCATATCCATCTGACTTGGAGTTCGCTTCTTCAAAAGTCCTAGGTCATGAGCGCTCTCGAGAAATGACTTGTGCGCTGATAACAATTTCGCTGACTCAACGTCCTTCTTCAGTTCCTCCATGTCCCGTTTCAATTTTGCTCGACGGTTTTGAAACCATGTTATCACCTGGGGAAATATAAGAAAATGACAGTTTTTTTATATTAAAAGTGGTCATGGAAAATATCACACATATAGTTTATTGGAGACAATGTATGCATGTATTTTTTCTCTCTCTCTTTCTCTGCTACTATACTTTGTTTTAAGCTTTCTGGATTCATCAATTTCCTCGCCATATGCTTGATGGATGCTTGAGTCTTTTTTTCTTCTATAAAAAAATTTCTCTTGTTTGTGCTCATTTACCACCACAAAATGCACCATTACATGATGAAAAAGTCAAACTGCATCATCAACAAGTATGCATGCTGATGTACTTTTGGATTCAACTCCAATTTCAAATGAATTGTTACCATGATAAATTACCTTATTCTTTCAACCCAAAATACGAAGAAAAAAACCATTACCTAAATAAGAACAATGAAAAAAGAGGACCAACAAAACAAATAGAAATCCTTCGTCCTATTATCTATAACTTGTGTGCTTAACTTGAAGACAAGTCAACGCAGTAATCACCCTGTAGTCAGTTTTCTCATCATCAATTCACGTATGCCGTTCACGTCTTCTTGGTTTAAATAGCAGATTCACATAATGCATAAAACGAATCTACCCACATTGTCTTATTTGCCTCTCTTGAAAGCAGAAAAAATACCGTGGATAAAATACTTAGGAAGCCGCAACCAACCAACTAACTGACTCACTGACAGAATTCAACTTGGGATAAATATTTGAAGAGAGCGAGTGTGTGTGTGAGAGACAGAGAGGGAGAAAGAATATGTAAAAAAAATCTCCTCATCGACAAGAACAGCTCGAATTAAAAAAATACAACAGTAGTAACAATAGCGCAAAACCTATCTACTTTATTTACACAGAGAAACTTTCAAAACACCGTATTAAAAGTGGAAGGCAAGAAAGTAAATATTAGTTTATTTTCTCAAAAAAAAAATAATACAATATCAGTTTTTGTTACAAACTAAATAGAATGAGATTGACTACTTGTTGGCTTGATGCTCCCATTGATGGCTACCTCATCAACATCAACGACGACGTTCATCATCGTCGTCGTCGTCATCATCATCATCATCCTGTAGCATTGTTTGATCAAGTATATCTGTCTGCACATTTTTAGGGAGACTTATATAGGTGCATAGGTAATATAAGAGGAAGGCGAAGGCATCATCACATCTCTCCGGTATAATACAAATGATTCATGATAATAAAAAAGAAGAATAAATAAATAAGCACAAAAGAAAACAAGCGTGTGTGTGTGCATCAAAGCTTCACTGATCTTTTAACTTAAAAGAGATGCCGCTACTACTAAAGTGTAAATAAGCGAAGCGTAACCAGCACCGCATTTATTACAACACTATTTGTTTCTCTGTGTTTTTTTCTCTCACTCACTTCACCTTTCTTTATACCACACTGTTGTAAATCTCATTATATATTATTGAGCAGACAGGTACATGAGAATAGCGCAGAGTCAGTGTTTGTCGAATCATCAAATATGTATACACGTAATAAATAAACAAGTAGAAACGGCCTCTTGAAACATTTTGGAAACGCTTGCTGACTTGTTTTTTTTTCTCTTCTTCCTTTCCTCATTTGGTGAATGAAAGGTAACGTTTCAAAGTTTTTTAGCTAGTGCCAATTAGCCGGTAGATACTTTTTTGAACGTAAGTATGATTTTCTTGAAAACAAAATACAAAGTGACGAGTCATCGTCGTCAAAGTATTTAACTAACGAGCCAAATAGGTAGCTAAACTCTCTGATGCTCATGAATAAGGAGCTACTGGCGATAATAATAATATGCGGCACTTACACACAGGAGCAGAGGGTGAATGCTGAGTAAATCAAAACAATGAGCGACCATGAAAATGAACCTGGCTGTCTAAATAGCTGGCTTGTTGTTAAAAAAATGTGTGTGCTATTATTATTGCAAAGAGGGAAAACGCCTTGTTAGTTTTAAACAGTAGCTAAATCTGATGGCGATGATGATTAAGTAGTGGTATCAACTTATCAGGCATTTTTATATTTATTCAAATGATCCCTGCATTGTTAACAGGGCAGATAGTCCGGTATTACCGCTTTTTGTAGTAGAAATGAGGTCATCAGTTAGCCAGAATGTGTGTTAAAGTGGTGGAAAATCTGGGAGCAGACAGTCCTAAATTACATTCATTATGATATGATATTTACCTCAATCTCTCACTGGAACATCCAGACGACTAGCTAATGAAAATTTCTGTCTGGAAAATGGTAAATTACCATAAATATTTTTTGTTTGTTTTCTACCACCAAAATAATACGCCATCATGAAATTTCAAAACATTTTTAGGAAAATCAAAATTTTGGTGTTAAACGTAGAAACAGAAAAATATTCATGCATGCAACTGGATATATGTATATATGTAGGTATATATTTTTTGTTCGTAATTGAAACAAAGTGGTCCGAACATGAGGTTGCATGCATGTTGATGCAGAGGTTACATTTGACAACTGTTGTTGCTGCCAGAGGATATGAAAGCCTACGTGATGAGCCTAAATTCTTATAGATCACTCGCTCCAACACCAACACTACTTATCAAAAAAGATTCCCTTGTATCATGATCTACAAATCAAACTATAAATAGATTGAAAGCTTAGAAACAAAAAATATATATTCCACTTGCATGTGTGCTGCATTCATCTTGCATTACATCTTACTGAACGAATGGGGGAAAGTGAACATGCAATGTGGAATTACGTTCCAATAAACGTGATCATTTCGAGCGGAGAAGGACTGATGCATTATAATAGGAAGCACGTATAAATTAACATTAGGATGCCAGTTGTTGCGGTAGCTTCTGTTCTGATATTTAAAGTTTTGTGTTTCTCCTTTTTCCAGTCGGTCTTTGGTTAAAAATTATTTAAAAAAAAACTTGTGACGTACTTATTGTTATCATTATGATGTATTATAATGTAATAATAATATCTCCTTGATATTTTGAGTTTGAAATCAACAAAGATTGTTTGTAGCCATTCTTAGCACGGCAGAAGAACACCAGGGCGCAATAGTAACAGCTTAGCCTATGGTTGTGTTTATTATTATTATTATTGTATCATGATAGTGCTACATTTTCATGTTAAGCTTCAACACTAAAATTAGGGGCCATAACAATAACGGGTTTCCTTTTCGTTTTTACTATTATTCTCCTTTTTTGACTATGCATTTTGTTTTCTTTTTTCTTTCGTCTTCTTCCTTTACAACTCAAACGGATTATTATGATGTGAATATGAAGACGGAAAGATTACTTTTTATGCATATGCATCATGGCATTGGTTGGTTGTTGTTGTATTGTTATTAGACGGCTCTTCTGGATATTTTTAGGATTAACAATGCTCTTTAGTCACACCTTATATATAATTGAGAGATCGTTTGAAACTGGGCGGATATGAAAAGGAAAATGGTGCTCACAAGAAGAATATAAAAGCTGACTCCTTTTTATGAATACTAAATCTTTGGTGTAAAATTATGCGCCATCATTTTCTCAATCTTGAAGAAATTATTCGCTGTTGCTCTTTTTTCCATCTGTGCTATTATGCATCTACTGTCTCTCTAAAGCAATCATCTTATCATCGTCTAAGGAAAAACCGTGATGAATAAGACAACCGTTTTTGAGACATTTTCTTTCTTTCTCTATCTCGTTGCGTCTACAATATGTAACATTTGATCTCTTTCAAATGTAACATTTTCATTTTCCTCGACTCGAAAGTACAAATCAAAGGCTCACTCCACCACCACTCTCCCGTTCAATTTTGACATTAAATGTCTTTAAAAATCACTTCAGCTTCTTTATGGCGCAACCAGAAAAACTGTCAGTCCCATGGAAACAGTGTATGTAATTCAAGAGAACATAACTCTTTTAAAATTATGACAGATGATATAAAATGATCCCATTATTAATGATCGTTTCCTCCATATTATATTATACATTCACTTGAAGTCGTAAGTAGCAGTAATAATTTTTATTTTTTTACATGCAGTTCTTATCTCTCTGCATCCATTTTCTCTTGCTGCCTGCCTGACATCGATTACTTTGCTTTCTTGAGTAGTCTGTACTTAAATTCACATTTACAAAGGCCAATTTATTATTTTTTATGATGCACGTACATGAGAGAGTACCCGTTCCCCTTAGCAACAGTATTTACTCCCATATTATATCTTTACTGCCCTTTTATATATATTTACTGTTATTGTTCTTGTTATCAGCGAAATCATGACAGAATATGTATGCATGGGTACTAAAAGTGCACAATTTTCTAGTGAATGATACCTTTCCCGGAATTTTGTGATTACTACTTGGTTTACAATATCCCCAAGGGTGTACGACAATGAAAATCTCCAATGAAATGTGTTGAAGTTTGAAGGATAGCTTCTGTGTGTATGGTCTATAAATTAATTTTCATAATATTCCATGCTAAACACGTATGCATGCTGTATTATTAAACATATATTTAGTTTTGCGACGACCATTACCTGAGCGTTTGTGAGACCAAGTTGCTGAGCAATATCATCTCGGTCCGCCGGAGACAAGTATTTTTGATATAGGAACCTCTTCTCCAGTTCAAAAATTTGATGATTTGTAAAGGCAGTTCGAGATTTTCGTTTCTTCTTTGGCGGTTGCCTGGGGTTAAATATTTGAAGGGTATTCCCGGAGCCGCCAGATTCTACAACAACAATGTAAAAAAATAATTAAAAATTGAATGTGGTAGTCATTAAATGATAAATATCATCATGGTATAATTGCGAATACAAGCAATCAGCACACTGTGTTTAGTACACATTTGACATATATTTTGAGTCGATATATGAGTCATGACAGTTGTAAAAAGCAGCGGTGCTCTACAGCTACTAACACTTTGACACATACCCATCAAACAACATAATGTGATGATGATAAAAATTTTCAAAACATGAGCTGAATGTGTGTTTGTGTGAATATCTCATCCGCCGCAGAAGCGCACAAGCCAAAGAATTGAGCGAACGAGTCAAAAACATATTAGTCGATATAAAAAAGTAATTGCTTCAGGCTTTCGCTGACTGATCTTGTGGTAGGCGTTACGGTCAGAACAAATGAGTTATGAGTGCAAAAGTAGCAGCAGCGGCGGACACCTCAATAAGTCATTTAGCTAGCATGATGGGTTGTCTATCTCTTCATGTTTTCCTTTCTATTCATGATATATGCATGTGCCACATGCATAATAGATACATGGTTTCTATTGTATTAGTCTTTTAGATAAGATTTTATATCGCAGTATTTGTATTTCATATTATTATTGTGGACGCTACGTGCCCATGCACTAGTATATATCTGCGTATCTACAATGTAAATGGGTGTTTAGTAGTAGCGAGCGTCGAAAGAGCAGTTCTATCGCCTGTGCTGTTGCTGCTGCTTAACAATAGCAATAACTTGATGGCTGATTTCTCACTCTCGTCAATATTTAATTTTTTTTCAATTCATCCATCTTCATTGCCATTGATTGCCTCGAGTTTCATACCAAAGGTTAATATAATATGTACGCGTTTGTAGGGTTAGATAAAAAGTTGGGCTGCTAAAAATAACAAATCAACCAACTACCACTGATACAAATTTCTAAGGAAGCACGTATTTCATTTAAAACATTTCAGTGGAAATTTAAACCTTTGTAAAGCTTGTAGTTTATATATCATTTGATAACGCCATCAGTGGAAATGACGATATAAAAATTGAGATATCAGACCTGACCGAATGGACATGGTTGTCTGGTAAAACGAATACGGCAACATAATAATGTTATTATATGGAGGCTTTTCGTCACCCCTTTCCTCACTTCATACTCAATTTATCATTGTTATTCGATGACATTGTAAATAGGCGCTACATTTTACAGAATACATTTTACAGTTACAAACTTTTGTTTAAAATTCAGAGTTGTAGAATTTTATTTTATCGAATGGTATAGACTTGCTAAGCATATATTATGACAGAGGAATGTTTGTACATAAATTATGATGGCGGTAATAGTGGGAGCACTAGGAGCAGTAGTGCCAGCCAATTAATTATTGAATCTGATGAGAACGCATTTTTTTCTGTGAGGAAGAGAGGAAAATCAGAATTCTGAAATGTCCATCAAAAGTTGATGACATGCAAAATACATACATCATATATCCATAACCTGAATAATATTATTATGCGTGTACATACGGCTTCTCTTTCCGTCCATCACTTTTCTTTTTCACTCTTCTGCTCCTGCTTCATGCTAACTAAATTTGGCCTGGGAAAATAATACGGCACAGCAACAACAACAGCCTCGTCACACTCAAAATTCCTCTTTCTTGTATTAGCATTTCCATCCATATAAAAACTGACATGACAGTAAATAGCTGAAATGTCAGCAAGAGAGACGTACTAAAAGTTGCAATGAAATTACATTTGACAGGCAGTTGAGTTGAGGTGGATGGCTGGTCGTTGTGTGAGTTGGTTGTGAGGAGAGAGCCATGCGGGTGAGGAAATGAACTATTCATACATATATATTACCCTCACGTCATGCTTTATTTACGAAGTCCATGTAAAAAATGTATATCGAAACAAAAATGAAAAGTCTTTACATGCGTAATGCCTAGGTTTCATGAGAGTAAGTTGTGTGGGTATGATAATTTCGATGCAGCGCAGATAAGTATATTTATAATGCACCGCTTGCATTAAAATCCAGCCAACAACAATTCCGTTGCCTGACGAGAAACATTCATCAGTGTTCTGGAAGACAAAATATTATATTGAAAAGAATGTCGACCGAGAGAGAGTGAGAAACGTGGACGCATAGAATGAATAAAAAGGTATTGAAAAGACTTGTTCGTCAACGTGAGTGGTTGGCTAGAGTAAAGGAAAAAAATATACAATGAGCAATGGGATGGGTCTGTCATCTAATTATCAATTTTGCTGTTAGTTATTCCAAAACTGTAATGGAGGATGCTGTCATTAACAAAACCGGGCGACACCTCACACATGAATTAATAATAAAAAAAGAGAAATAGTAAGCGCGTGAGAGATAGGTTGGTAGGGGGACACTCGTTCAGTCAGTCAGTCAGTCAAGTTACTTTGTAAGGTAGACAAGGATGGAGCTTCATTATTATCCCAACGTTGTTGTACATAGCTGCTGATATAGTGCTGGCGAGTTCGAGGATGACGGTGGTGGTAATGGCATGTCGTCCAAAACGGTTCGACAGACAGCGTATTTCATGTCACGTAATAGGTTGCTTTGGACGATTAGATAACGGACGCATTATAAAAAATTCTACTATCGGAACCTAAGTAAATTGAGTTTGCATTGGTCATAGGGTAGTGATAAAAGGGTAGTAGTAAATGCCAAAAAAGAAGGATAAGATCCTTCACTGTCATCGTCATCATCATCAACGACGGCGGCAGCAGCAGCACCTTGTTTTATGCACTGTGAAACGTCATGTGCGAAAAACGAAAAGTAACTTTGAAGAAGTTTTGTAAATGGTAGGAATAATTTTGCTAAATAATAATTACGATGGCAATAAAGCCTTTGCGTAATTGACAATTTGAAACACGACCAATAACAAAGCTAATAAAAATAATAATAGTGTAATGAAGTAAAATGAGAGTGACATGAGAAGAGGAGGAATGAAATTGTCCAGGAAGGTGTCTGTCACTCTTGTGACTGGACACGCTAGCATGTTTTCGCAGCAACGCACTTCTTCGTTCGTGCAGACAAGAAAAACAGGCTAACCGTGTGTGTTTAGTGCTTGCTGTATAAATAACTGCATATAATCACAATGTTGTCGGGCAGCAATGCTCGCTTTTCGCGTTTTACGACTTTATACTTGTTTGAATATTTAACTTTTTAAATGTAAGTGATTGACAGCCGGTCGAATTTAAAATGGCCCTTTATTTCCATTTCACTCCAATGCAACTCATTACTTAGAGTTGATTGGACATTGGACAACATCCACTCAACACTATTTAAACTATATATGGCCGTTAGTATGACTGGGTGACATTCACTCACTGTCAATGTTGTATGTGCGTAAGCTATCAGACTATTTAATTAGTGTTCATGATGAAAAAGAGCGCAGCAGGAACGTAATATACTTTAAATGATTAAGCATGGGCTTTGCTACCAAGTTATATTGCCATAGAGATAAGAAAGCATCCACTTGATGTGCTTGACACTGACACCACCCCGTCTACTGGTTTATGTTCTTTTCAAGAAGTCACTTCAAGACAAGAACTATTACCCCATGAAGCTGCTCGCATTGATCATTTATCACTTTTGTATTGTTTCTTTGTTTGCTGCGGGTGAAATTATTATTTTTCTTTGATTTATTTCTACCTTTGCCATTTTAAATGACATTTTGTTGGAATCATAAAACCGAATCGAATCCAAGCATACGCACGAATGAATGTACATATGTATATGCATGCATGTACATGAGCGTATATACATATTCTTATGCTTGTGTAATCCAACCCAATAATGTGAGATTGAACTGCATAATGCACATGACATAATCATGTTATTGTCATGCCGAAAATACCTTCAGATGTCAAATTTAACTGCAAAACTAACTTGCCTCTTACGCAAACATTGTGCATGCATACATCAAACAGACATTTCACCCTTTTCTTTAGAGTGGATGATGTGGACAATCAATTGAATTGCCTTATGCCTTATTGAATTGGCATGCATCATTTATTGTAAAGCATTTAATGAATAATAAATGACATATTTGACTGCAAAAATAAGTTGTTCAATTTTTGCCTGTTGCAATTGCAAACCTTGATAAAAATCTTGATGGTATAGCCTACACTCACCACACCAATGTATGTATGTATAGAGCGTATATGATACTTACATACATACGCAAACATACATTTATGAAAACAAGGACGCTATTAAACAATTCACTTCAATTGCTGTTTGCTAAGGGCAGGCTACATACATTATACTTTTTTGTGTACCTATCATCACCAAATAATCCACTAATAATTTTATCCATTTCCTCCTCTGCCCACTGAATTTCACATGTAAAAGTAATAATAAGAACAGCAGCATTAACAATAAATGGCTTATTTGCATTGACATCTTGGCATACTCCATCTTTTTCTTGTTTTCAATATATATTTATAAATAAATAGCACAATCGTTTACCCAACTTACAGCAGTAGTACACTAAATTTCTTTTTTCCCTACTCTTTAAATAATTTTTACAGCTTTAATTCGCCAGTTCAACAAGACTGGCTGCCAGAGAAAAAAAACGCTCGGTTCCAGTCCAATTTGTATTGAATTATTAAAGAGAAGGAGGAATCAACTCAAGGTATAATGCTAGGCTGTAGCCGAGTATTTTTTGCTGAAGTCGAAATTGAACAAGTGATTATAAAATTGTCGAGAGAAATTGGATAGTTTCATAACAGAGACATTAAAACGAGTAAAACAAGGCCGATAATAGCTATGTATGCAAATCGAAAAAAATGATACATTATTAGGCAAATTGTAATTCATTGGAGACGACACGACTAACTATCCTGCATCAATAAAAACTACACAACAATATGAGCATAATAGCCCATTCTTTTTATACAAAATTACCTTTGAATGTATGTATGTTTGTATGATATGATATGTATGTATGTGATATGATGATATATACTGTTCCATGCACCTGTACATTGGTACGTGCTAGTTTATATATAAAATATAAGTATCGAATCGAATTTTCTTAAAGTGCCACATTTTCCCAAGCGAAGACGGTAGGATGCAAATAAAAATTTCATCAAACCTTTAACGGAAAAGTGGCACCCAGACGGACAATCCGAATGAGGTTATTATTTTTTTTATTATTGTCCACCGAGCGAGCACGGTATAACGAAAGAGACAAAATATGCTTTTATGACGATCACCAAGCATATTTGTGGAAATCATCATCCAATAAGCCTGATGGCGCTGGCTGATGATGATGATGAACTTAATAAAGACTAAAGGCGGACATTTATTTCATTTATTTGAGCAAATATGTCATGTATAATGCAGTATCGATTAGCTTCAAGTACATGTCACCACTTGTCACTGAAAAATGAAATAAAAATGTAAAATGACGCATTCATTATTGCACAACGCAGCGTACGCTCAATTTAGATATCAAGATAAAAGTATCTGCCCATACATACTTTCTACAAGCAAGCTGCACGAACAGACTTGAAATGGTTAATATGCTGCTTTCTATTATCATCATGCCAACAACTTGAAAGTGGCTAATCGGAGAAATTTTTTAAAATACTTTTTTTATCGGTAATTTCCGTATTCTGAATCCTGACTATGTATATGCATGCATGTCAGTAGCTAGAAAGAAAAACCCCAGAAAAATGCAGGTAAAGTGATATCCGTGTTTGATGGTATTATCATTGTAATGCATACTATTAAGTCATTTTTTTAATATTCATGTTATGTTGTATGAATATAATGTGGATGAGTCAAGGTATTCATATTTTGTCATGAGTATAATAAGCGCATTGATTATTGTGTTTTTGTGAAAATCAAGCTAAACGACAGGTAAGTAGCGAAGCAACTCATAACATTTATATCCTGTGCAGCATGCTCTACTGTGATTGGATAGAGGCGAAGGAGATTAAGGAAAAAGTAATACCCGAAGCTTGTAAAAGGAGACATTATGACAATCAAATTTGTATATTTTATAAAGCCTAGTCATGTATGCCTCTCATGTTACCATTTATCCCGTAATAATCCCAAGCCCACATCATATCATCCAATTTTACTGATAACAATAAATAAAATGTCTCTGTATTTTTATAAAAAATGTATTTATTTGTGATACCAAAACCATCCGGAAAGGGGTGCGTATGCACCTGCCTATTACTTCAACCTTGATACAAATAATATGGTATTGAAACAACATTGACAGGTAGAATGAAATGGTAGAAATGTATGCTATATGAAGAAATCAAAATAATCATATTCTTTAACAGGGAAGAGAACCGTAATAATTTTAGATTATCAACAAAAGATTGTTTAAAAAAACCTTTCTGTACTGTACACCATATTGGTATTGTCCATATTGTTGTTGTTGGCCACGAAATATCACTTTTCAAATAAATTTCACACCTTTCACGTATTCAGGTGGTATGTGATTCACAGTTAATTCAATTAAAGATTACTGCCAGCTCAGCACTAATGTACAATGCACGCTCTTGTGTGCCGATTCAATTAGTATTTTGTATTTTCAAAGCATCAAAATTGAATGACCATCTGACCTAAAAAACTATTCCATGCATTGTGTAGGTGCTTAACAATGTAATATCCCTCCCCCCTTCCTTAGAGTCCCCGTAAGTTTGACATCTTCATAAAACATTACAGGTGCAGGTGTAATATTGTATTCGTGTCCATTCATTTATATTTGTATCAGCAGAGAAATTGAGATTAGATATATTTATTATATTTCTGATATGGTTTATACAATAGTTCTCTATGAATTAGACTCGCTATCCGCACCAGTAATACACACTCCCGTGCAACTCTATACCCTTATTGTCAAAGAGAAAATGTATCATTATCGCTGCCATTATTGAATCACTTATTATGCGCATGTTTCAAGATTGAAGGACAAAGATGTAAATAAATCCATTCACTTATTAAGTAGTGGAGTAGGTAGAATTAACTAGAGACAAACAAAGTCGTATAATGATAATGATCATCATAATTTTCATAACATTATTTAGGTAGCTATGAGTTCATATACTGTGTGTTTGAAGAAGAGAGCATCCGAAACAAGAAAAAAAGACGAAGAAGAAAAAAAACTGTTTTTTATGTTTTACACACGATATAAATAAGTCGTTTTCTTTCCTGAAATATATCCTTGTTATTATTATTACTATTATGCATTTCTTATCATTTTTATCAGGCAATTTAATTGCCTGGCAGCTACTGTTTCACGCAGCAGAAGCAAACCCACTGCTATGCAAGTACTATTTACTATTTAAATGAAGGAGCTTCAGCTTCACATATTTAGTTGAAGAAGAAGAATAAAAAATGAAAACAATAAAAATATGTTGAAATACAAAGTAAACCGCCAGCGAGATAGTTCTCTCTCACTCAAATAGTCATATCACATACAGAGATAAATCCAGAATGGATGATGGAGGTTGAAGAAGGAGCAGTACGAGTAGTCCATCTAATTATCGTTACAAGCCAACAGCAGCGGAACTATCATCATCATCCCCATCATCATGGTCAACATGAGAACATTTTTAGTAAAGTGGAGGAGAGAGAGAGGGTAAGCTGGTAGCTCTTCCGATGATGATACAAGTCTTCATTATAATATTTTCAAGCATTTTACTCATTATTACCTGCCAATATATAAATATAAACAAACCAATTATGCTAACCATTATGAGATATTTGTGTGGATGCACGTATTTTATCCCTAAACGGCTTGTTTGCTTTTCTCATTTGACGTTGTTGAAGGGACCGGACCGGAGGAGACCGGAGAATTATAACATGCAGCACAGAGCAAAACGCAAAAAAGACGGCCACCACAGGAACGAAAAAAAGGTGATTCATATTCCCAGCACACACACAGAGAGTGAAACAGGGAGAGGTAGAAGGAATCAGCAAATTATTCACATTTCATACATTTGTTAAGCACATATTTTGCATGGCATTGACTCGACTGCACACACACGACAGGAAAATAAGGTTACTAAACAACAACGTTTAATAATTTAGTTATTGTTTAAGATAGACAAAAGAAGAGCAGATGGTTATCATCATCAGCAGAGCAGATTACTATTGGGATCACCAACATCATTATCGCCATACAGTAACAATCGATGTGAATATTATATGGGCAAACATAAAAAGTTTAAGTTGAGAGAGAGAGAGAGAGAGAGAGAGGAGCAAATGTAATGCTCATTCTCACATTTTCACAGAGAGATGATTATTGCAAGCAAGCTGTCTTTAGCTGAGCAAGTCTTTTTAATATTCATTCATTCACTCACTCTTCAGCCAGGTCGAGTTTGCATACACGAAAATATTTTTGCATGATATATCGTAAAGCTACTACTACAGCTATTTATTATCCAAGCTAAATAGAAACGTTTACAAAAGTATTTATTTCTTAATGGGTAAAAAATACAGCACTCACACAGTAATTAAAAACTTTTTTTCGCCATGCATATATTATCATTATGCTCATCATCATCATCGGTGACTGTGTGGCACGTAACGAAATAATTATGTTTGTATTGCTTTCGCAAGGAAAACGGTAGGGTAATATAATATCCTGTTGTTATGCATGAAAGAAATCAGTAGAATCATCATCCAAAATGTCTTGACAGTTGGGCTGCTGGTCTTACACCATAGATAGGAGGACAACAAAGGATTTTTGCTACGTTTTTTTTCTCTTTAAAGCATAGCGGAATTTTTATTTGTACAAAAATATTCAACTAATTTATCACAAGTTATGCTTTGCACTGTAATAATTATACAAAACTGATCTCGGTATTAACTAACGGATAACTGGGATAATACACTGCGCTGAAAAACTGTATAATTAGCTTAATGCACTTGTAATAAGGAAGAATTTGTTAGATTACCGACTTGTGAGAACTGCTAGAGTGGGATTCATTAAGCCTGTTGTAGTTTGTCAGAGATGGGCTTGCTGGTTGTATGAAGTAACATCCTTCAAATAATTGTACTGCTAATTCATTGTGTTGATGATGATGGTAAAGAAAACGGTTTGTTTTACAAATGGTCACATAATCACTTTGCATCTATCATCATCATCATCATCACGACCATTCTGTGAGCTGAGTGCATGGTTGAAAGGTAGTAATAGTAGTAGTAAAATTGATGATGATCAAGATGAAAAGAGGGTGGTAGGCTTGGCTGTTGAATGGTGGAGGATAGATGGAACAAAGCAGGCTAATACATATATATCCACCAACAACCTCCATCATCCAACACAACATCACCACCTACGTGTTTAGTCATTAACGCCAAAATCATCAGCTAAATTCTTTGGGTTGAACCCTCATTTATTATTCCTGTTAGTGAATAAACTATAAAACCAAAATATGCCAACCAACCATAAATATGAACCTACTACACACAGATTGTCAGCTCATGATAAAGTTTCGGTTGACCATATATGCCTACTACAAATTGCAAGCGAACATACAAAATGAATGGAGCCTCAAGGAGTCATGTAATAATAATTACAATAAACAGCGAAAATGAATAAACGCTTTTTATCATTTATGCAACATTAGAACCGATTTCCTCAACAATCACACTCACAATTAAATGTACTAAAACTTTACAGCAGCAGAGCATCGTGGCGGCGGCATCATTTATCTGGCTGGTTTGATTTGACCATTTGTTTCTTTGACTCGTCTCTTCTGCAGTACTAGAGCTGAGTTGAAAAGAGACTGTGATGTGAGCGTAAACAATGGGGCGATGATCGACAATCAGCGTATTGAATTGTATTGAAAGGTAAATGGTAACATGCATGGCTTTGTACAAGTGGTAATTGTTGTTTATTGAGATCCTACTCATTTTTATCTAATGACTTCCATTTCAACAACTGGGCCACACACTACCCATATTTATACAGAAACGAATTTCCTTTTATTCCACGGAGGAAAATTAATAATAATAAAGATTTTTCAAAGACGAAGTTTCTTTGTAATCGATTTCTCAGTCTGTTGGTTTAATTCAGGCAGTAGGATCAGTTGAGTGAGTGTTGCTTCGCCGCTGCTGAAGGAGAATAAAGCAGAGGGAGACTGTGGGAGAGATGGTTTATATGAACAATGATGTGCTTTTTAATCAGCCTCCAGTGGAGGCAGTCAACAGGTTGTAAGGAAAACGAAATACTTTTTTATATACATATATATTCCTCTTTTTCTGGGCTGATGGACTGACTCTTTTCTGTTGCACTAGTGGTGAGACCGTAATCATCTTCATCATCATTGTATTAGAAACAATACAGGGCTAATTTTTATTCGATTGGTCAAAGAAGTTTTACCCGATTTGATGATATAACAACCCACATCAAAAAGAGCCGAAAAGGTTAAAATGAAACGTTAAATACATGCTTACAGATGGGTTTTATCCTCAAGGAGTCAATTACTTTGACGGCGGCTGTAAGAAACTAATCAAGAGGAAAGTTTATGTTTTATAATGCCTAAAAGAAAAATATATACCCTTATCGAAATCGGAATGATATATATGCATCTGCATACATTTTAATACTCAACCAGCATTGCATACATTTTTATGCATCATCAAACTCCCTTTTTTCGTATACAGCATGATTATTCTGCACACACAGACAAGTATTATTCAATATTATATGCATGTGTATTTTATTATTACATATTTATGAAATAACAATAAAAAAAGGAAGGAGAAAAAATATAAATGTATATATAAATACAATGCATCAGAGTTTTTCGGGGAGAGAGAGAGATTAGAAGAGTCGCTTTTTTACAAAAGGGAAATCTCCAAATAAGTGTGGGTTTATGTATCATATTAAAGTCAGTGAAGCCGGTTACTCATTTTCTGTGTGTTAAAATGTGAGATTACTTAGGGGTAAGTACCGGATTCTCATATAGGTACGTTGTCGGTCCGTCCGTACGTGTTATTATTATTATTTACTACTTGTGCCGCTTGTACTCGCTGCTGCATCAAGCAGTATCGTCTTGTCTTATATCTAGATACTCTTTTAGTAGCTAATTCTTTTCTTTCAAAACACATGTTTATTTGACTCCAAACACGTTCTCTTTTTGAAAGACTACTAGACCCAGTCAAGTCTGTCGTCTTGTACTAAGCCGCTATCTTTTTTCTCCCTTTCTCTCCTGCTCCTTCTCCTCCTTTCTGGTATAAACATAATTTGTATTCTTTTTTTCGTTTGTGTGGGTACCATCACCACCACCACCACACCATCATGACATCACATCACAGCAGTGGTCGCTGTTATGGATGTTGTTCAAGCTTCTGGCTGAACATGAAAATAGTTTGTAAAAACGGAACCGATGAACAGCACAAAAACACACCGTGTCGTCGTCGTCTTCTTTTTTCATTTAGTAGCGACTTCAATAATCCCCTTTTAAGGCTTTTCAGATTTAAACTGCGGACAATAAGTACATACATATATACATGCATATATATACATATACACATACGACGATGACGACAAAGAAGGAGCATCATCCGATCATCATCTTCATCTTGCTTGAGCATAAGCAAGCAAACAGCTCATTGCTCTTGTATTCAAGTCATCGATCAAGTGAGCGTAAACCAGAGGCGCAAGTTAAAACATTATAATGACTTGTTCATCTTTTTGCATGTTGTCAGTAGTAGTGGCGTACCGTGTAGTTACAACAGGTAAATTTGTATAGTTGTGGGATCCTCAGCGTTGCTGTGGATAATAATGATGATGATGATGATGTCGATGATAAACAAAAGTAAAGACTGAATGAACTGAAGGAATGATGATGATGCAGATTGTAGACACATTAAATAAAACCTTGTTCTCTTCTCTCTCTCTCTCTCTCAAAATATTATTACTACTATTACCATGTGTTCATTGCATTGCTTGAAATCAAATAAACTGGAATAAATTGTTCAATTCGAATGGTTGTTGTAACTTTTTTTTGCGCTCGAATTGAGCTGTCCTTGTGATTACCCATGTACCTACTGAATAAGTAATTCTACTGGCAATAAAATAGGAAAAATGTTGAAAATTGGACAAGACGGAATAAATAAATCGAATAAAATTGTGTTCCACGCGATTGTGTAAGCATTCATATTGTTACCCTGCCTGCAAGCAACGTGCGCGTCGTCCCTGTCAAGAGGGTGGTTGGTTGATGTTGCAGATAAGGAGTTGTATTTTGAAAACCAATTTGTGCAGAGGCAATAATTTTGAAAAAGTGAAGGTAAGCACAAATCAGGAAAAAAGGATTACGAGAGGAGTTTGCTACGCTACCAGCATTGTTGATGACGCTGATGTATGACTGCGAATTAAACAAGAAGTGCAGTATGCTCTCCTCTAAAAGATGTTCATGGCTCACACACACGTGCAAAGACAACTTATACTGATATTAAATGCTTCTACTAAACTCTCTCAAGAAAAGAGTTTCCTCTCTCTGAAAACAAAGGGAAACCGAATTTGCCTATTGACAATTTTACTTTTATATCTACTCTCTCTCTATTCTAGCTATACTATCGGTACATAATATATTCAGTCATCACTCACGCTAAGCACAAAAGCAGTCACATATAAAACAAACGTATTTTATCGTTATCTCGTTGAAATCTATTTCATTTCGCTCCTCTCGCTTTCCTCCACACATCTTTGCAGTGTTGTTGAGTAACTTACGAGAAATCAATTTGGAGGTGTAGCATTAAAGCCTGTGATTTATTTATGAGACATGAGTCCCACAACTCAAGTAACTAGGGAAGCAATAAAGTATCCGTATATCTGTTCCCTTCACAGACGTGGTTTTTATTTAACTACACATTATTAAATGAAGCTCGATACGCACAAACAATCACGAGAAAGATCATCACATCGTCACCATTTCGTATTATCAAATGCGTCGTGTATCAAGTATGGATGCACATGCAGGAGCAGCAACAGTGAAATAAGATAGATTGAGACAGATTGACAGAGGAAATTGAGAAATATTCTTTATCATTTCCGATATTTACGACCAAGTAATAGTAAAGTCTTTACACAGTATTATTATGTGGTACTACTGCACAAGCTCAGAAGAAACCACCGCTCGCTCCCATCGTCAACTACAAATGTCCTCTGTAGTCACAATAAAGCGTGTTTTGTGGATTTAAATAGATAATCGGCACTGACTCCATATCATTCACTTTCTCTCTGTCCCTCCCTTGTCCACTTTTTGTCGTCTTTTCTACTCAAGACCTTTGCGTAGTATCGTCCGCATCATTACTATGTCGTTGAAAAATTGCTACACAGTGACTTACTGAAGGATTCAGTACTTCCAGATATGAACAACTCAAATCAACTCCCAGGCATAAGTATATATACCAAAAAGGCTTTGGTTGGATTGCCTCCTTCCCGGTACGGGGTGCACATAAACCTGTCAACTCAGAAACCATGACGTAGGGATCTACTTAAATCGATTTGAAAGACATGATAAACTTACTCACGTCTGTCATCATTTCACTTGACTCAGAAAGAACTTTTGAAAAAAAACTAAATAAATCCTGCTTTACCCATTTATTTGGAATGAAACAACGATTATTAGGAAAATCCTATCAGTTCACATGTGTCGATGGAAAAAAATAATAATAAAAAACGAAAAACGTACATACAAACTGAAAAAATGTTGTGTGTTGCATTTACAACTATTAGGCTACAAAAAATATCATTTTCTTGTTGAAATTGATATTGAATCCGGCATTCTATACTCTTCTTGTAAGGTAGTTACGGGTAAATATTTGCTTTCCTCATAAAGTATATTTTCATTTGACTCCTCTTGCTGTGAAACCTCATGGGGCAATCTTTCATTCCTGAACTGTAAAATCCATAAGGAAGCTTCGTGCTACTGTTTCTACAACAACTACTGCACCTTCACTCGTCAGCAGAAAAGAAACAACATTATATTGTTATTGATGGCTCACACAGGAGGAGGAAGTGGAAATGGTGAAGGAAAGGCAAAAAACCTCAACTCCTTTTTCTGAATCAATGTGTGCTCTGTTCTCTCTCCCGTTACAATAATGCTACCACGTTTGTTGCAGGAGGAAAAGTAAAAACACATTTGAATTTATGTGATTCATTTAGTTTCAGAGCAGCCATACATTATATAATCATATCAATACCTACATATATGCTAGCGGTAGGTAAGCAGTAGGCATATTGACTATTGGCTCATTTCAAACATGTGTGAGAGACCTTTCGTTTTCCCATTCCATTTAATCGAAACATGAGCAAAAAGAAATGGTTGCAAGCTTATGTATATTTTCCTCGAATCCCATCATTTATTTTTCAACTAGAGACTCTAGAGACGACGACACAGACAAAAGACAAAGAAGAAAAAAATGGAAGGAGGAAGTAAGCATACCTATATGTATATGCCGAGTTGTTGTAGGAGGCAAAGCCAGACATAATTTTTGTCATAAAAAGGAATAAAAAAATGTACTTCCCACTTTAAGTCAAGTCTTTTGGCTAAAAACCCTTTCCTAGACATTGGTAAAATAAAATAATGTACAACTTCCTATTTCTCTGTTCGATTTCTAGATATCCATGTCGTGCGCATGTTCACAAAAGAGCACGACACCACCTTTACGTTTTCCAGCTTTCATGCTCAGATCCAATTTTGGAGGAAAAACTGACAATTCCGTAGCAAAAAAGAAATTTCCAAGTGTATCTATCATTATTTTTACCCTATTTTCACGTTCAAATCATGCCATTTGCCACACACTTTGCTAGACATGGGGATACTCATGCTATTTTGGCTCTAGTAAAAATCACCTCTGTCATTATCCTCGACACTTTCACTCTTCTCACTCTATCACGATCATGGTGGTTAAAAAATGAGGGAGCCAACGAAACGACATAGTAGTTAAGGTTTATTACCCGGCTAGACTTGACTACTTGACTACCAACTTTTCTCCCTTTTGTGATGATGATGGTTGCATGCATGTCGATGTAGTAAACTTTTCCAGTAACCTATACTGTTCGTCAACTTTACTGATTGCGACGACTACGCTGAGTCGCTTCTAAAGAGAATTTTTTCCCCAATATATAAAATAATCATACCAGTAGATATAGATAAGTAAAGCAGGAAGTTGAGCACGGAACATTTTCATTGGCAATGGCATACTGCTACAGCCCCTGGCATGGCAGCAGCAGCAACGATAGTAAATACTTATGGCGAAATGTCATACACTTGTTAAAAGTGAACAACTGAGCAAGTCAACCGGTTTATGACCAATGCTTGATGACATTTTTATTCACTTTCCTGCCCAAAACCAAAACATTTACTCTATTTTCACAGTTTCTCATCATTAACATAATAATTTATAGAATCGGTTCTCTGTATACTTTATGTGTATATATGATATAGTTGCTCACTCAAAAAAACGACAATTTGTTTTTGTGCACATCATCATCGTCATGCATGGCTTGGTTATTTATTTGCCCTCACCTTGTAAACAAACACGACATGAATACACATTCCTTGTACTAAAATAAATATAAAAAAGCTAAAAATCTCCCATTGAAAGCAACTGTCGAAAGTGAAGTTTGCTGATAGATGAAACTAACTAGATATCATGTGACCTGGTTTGTTGTACAGGCAAATTGCAAGGCGTGTAGAAGCAGTAGTGGTAGTTTTGGGTCTTATATGAAATTTATTTATGTACACAAATTAAAACCTTTTTTTACTACTTTGCTAAATTTATGCTTTTTCGCAATTTGCTTGGCGATACTGTTCTTACTAAATAGTGCCAAAACGTTAAAAAAGCAGAGTTGAAAAAGTAATTATAATTATATATTTATAAGTATGTAAATATGTACTTACTCGCAAATGCCAACTGTATACACAAAAGAAGGAAACACACACACACACACATGCATTCATAAACTTGAAATTTCTTTTTTTGTTTTCCTTTCCCCAAGTAGCAAAATGTATACCTACTTGTGTTTGTATGCTGTTACTAAATAAACATTTCGAATGTTTTTAACGATGACTGACTAGTGCGCTTAAAAATGTAGTATTCGTGCTTGCTAGCCACTCAGCCTTGAGACATAAATCCACTTCTCTTCTCATTAACAAACTAAACTTTTCCAACTCCCGCTGTAAAAAGAACCTTTTTAATGGTTAAATAGATTCGTTACTTGTTTTCTTCTCCTGCTCCTGTCAATGTCTCCTTTTCATTTGAAAACACGCATTTTTGTCGCGGGGACAAAGAATCTTATTATTCCAACAAAATCTCACAGATTTTTCCTAATATTTTTTGTCATATTGGTTTATAATTAAACCTTTAGCAACAGATTTTTTGTTGAAAAGAAAAGAAACAACACAAGAAGAATGTGTTCCAATTCATTCCAATGTTTTTCCAATGGTATAGCGTAACAATTATAAGTTAATACAGAATCCCATCATATTATGTACACATAGTAGTTGAAATGCCATAAATTTTAATTTCAGATAATTATTCTGGCAATAGATTTTTTTCCTTTCCTGGGTCGACTTCTTATACTCTTCTGCTACTATACTTCACTGTAATCTCATACTGGGAGTTAGTAGTTGTCGGTGTTATTACCCAGAAACCAATTTGTTATCATTCACTCCTCGTAAAATCATCTATTCTTGCTGAGAGAGTAAATTTTTTGAGGGGTTGCCGTTTGCCTGCTCGTAAACTGGGGTTGACATGATCTCTTAAGCAAACTCATTAGTCAGTTGACATACCACGGAGTCAGATTTACAACTGCCCTAGCAAGCAGTAGTAACAGAAGAGGATTTTGACACTGATACTAAACTAATACTAATATTCTCACCACCACTTTCAATGTACACTTACATATATACCTACATCCACCTACATAGATATAATAAAGTTTTAAACTGACAGCGACAGTCCAAATATTAGTTTACGGTTCATATGTAACAAAATCGCTTAAAATATATTATGGTTTCAACAGCAGTCCCGAAAATTATCCATTCAATAATAATAATAATTTCTTCCTGTTTTCATAAGTGGAACGGTTTGTGAACTCCCACCACCGTTTCTTATGTAAATAATATTTTCTTTTCCTCTGCTAAATGAAAAACGACACACATTCAGACAGTTATAGCATTTGTGCCAGAAAGTCATCATCAACTCCTCAACTTTTTAATGATTCGCTTCCTTTCTTCTTCCTTCCCACTGTTATAATTCATAAGGTTATGAATGAGGACCAATTATATAACTAATCCTTTAAAATGTTTCATGCATACGATGAGCCTAATTGATAAATGAAATTATTTAGATTTTTCGTTGCGAGGCTCGCATTATTTACACAGCCAACAGCACCGACCAACGCAATGTTGTTGGAACCTCAAAAGGGGTGCTCTAGCATGATGGCGTGTAAAGGGTTATTTTCCTCTAATACGTACCTCACCCACACTCATAAACATTTCAACAAAATATTTTTGTGTTTGTGTGTATTACAAAATAATAGTTGCCTCAAACAATTTTTTTTCTCTGAGGAATTTTCAACTCTTTATGCGCATATTATTTAGTGGTTGACGACTGCCAGTTTTCAAAATGAACCATTTTTTAGTTTGGATAGATAGGGACTGATATAGGTATGTTTACTTTGAGTTAAAATTTCATGTGAATAAATTACGGACAGCGCATTATGCCGGATATGTAGTAGCATTTTAAACACATGGATAAGTAGTAATACGGAAAATGTTGATATTGATGATGAGCATATTAGGCAGTTGTCACAGAGTAGGAATAAAGGTGGTATCTCGAGCAAATTTTGTAACTTGTGAACCTCTTGATTAATTATGTAGTAGTTAAAATTTCACTCATTTCATGCCACGGTGTAGATGCACACACACACAAACACACACATAATCCACGACGATGCGATATGAAAAGTTGTGTACATGTTTGTAGATATTATGTAGTTCGTATTATAGAATTCGCATGAAATCTAATGAAATATGAATTTGGTGATGGATGATCGCTTGACGAATCAGTCCGCTCTAGTGACAAAATGCTCTAAATATGTAAGGTGATGGAGCTAACTGATACGTGATAAGTCAAAAGGGCAGATCACACAGTGGTCTAAGGAAAATTTATGGGGCTGTCAGTTAATTTGCAAAGAGTTTAATCGAACTCGGTCAATATATCGGGAACGCCTTTTGTTTGTTATATTGGTGGATTTTATCCTCGTGTAAAATTTGGATGACAAATCTATTCCTGCTCAGCTTGTATATTTGTTCGTGTCATAGATAGTGTACATTAATTTATGAAGCAAAATCTACACAACCACGCAGCAGCGGCGTAACATTTTTTACATCATGTGACCCAATACAATCTGAAACGAAAATATTTGCCAAGTCATAAAAGCATACATTACTGTATGGAAATTTGTCATGGAGTGTGATTTTATGTTTGTGATATTTAAACTCACTCTCTAGACGTGTTAAAAGAACAATAAATCGTGCCTTTATAATTAGCTAGTGTGCAGTATTGTAAGCGCGAGTTAATTGAACAAGGTTAATTTTTTGTAATGAAAAGTGCAACCAGGCGAAAGGAAATGATGAGGATGATAATGTCACACTAGTCATGAGTCAGGATTTTCATATAAGGCTTCCGTTTCAGCTTTTTTTGACTCTATAAAAAGGGCCAAATAATGAGGACAGCGTGAAACTTGATGTTTTTAGCAGGTTCTCCAGAGAAAGGAATGCGATTCACCCAAAAAAGCCAGACAACAAAACTTTATACATATATTGATTTTCCTCCAGCATGTAGTGAGAAAAGAATAATGGAACCAACAAAATGACATGTCAAGAAGTAGCAAAATGTAAATCCATCTTGTGTTCTAGTGAGCACATAAATATAACCAGGGAAAAGAAAAACAGACAGACAGAGAGAGAGGAGGAATATTATGATCAAGTACAAATGACAGCTGGACTTGTGGTATATCATCGTGTGATAGTTTTCAAAGTACTCCCTTTGAACCCAACATTTCCTATTAAACTGCAGAGCCTCATGGAAGGAAAAGTTTGTCATATAGATTTCACCTATAAATCCGTGTGCATCTATATCTCTCTGTATATATCACTACTTGTTTATTTGGTGTACGTCCATGTTACGACAAAACGAGGGAGAGATGAAACCGAAAAGGCGTCAAGCATTCACGACATCATGCATCATCAACGCCTGTTTGCCTTCTTGGTATGCATTCGCACATAAACGCACCAAAAGATGCAATCTAGAGGCAATTTACGAGCTTGCTTGCTCTTTAGCTGTGTGAGTGGATTCTGTACTTGTTGTTGCCGTTGTTGTTGTTGTGGCTGTTTGTTAGCTTTTCCTTTGCTGCTGCTATGCTGCCGAGTGAGTGAACTGATTCATTTTTTTGTGTGCCTTCCTCGTCAAATGTTATGTGTCCCCTGAAGCCCATATAACACACTATGACTAACTTGCAGAGTGAATTGGTTTTTTCCTTCTCTCATTGACTTTTCCATTCTCGACAAACTTCCTATTTTCTTCTTCAAACGAAAGGCAGAGAGCACAGTGAAAGGGAATTTATCTGACGGAACAGTAGTAATTCGAATATTTTATGGAATTGGATGAGACAACACTTGGATTTAGAAAAAATAGCAGGATATTTACAAGTATATAAATATATGTGTGGCCAAAGCAGAAGAGCGAGAGGGCAGAGTGAACAAAATGGAAAAATATCACATATATTTTCTAACTGATATTGATTAGATATGAGCCATAAATTTTCAGGTATGCAATGTGATACAAGAAGAGAGAGAGGAAAGATGTGTTTAATATAATATGGACCATGAATTTCTGAGCACACAAAAGCATTGGAGGAGGACGAGGAGAGGTACGATGATGGCGACTTTAGTAACATCACACAGAAAAAGTAATTTAATTTCACAAGGTTATTCATTTATTTATTTAAGCATTGAATGAGTTGCAAATTCACTGACTGAGAAAATTGGGTAATGAATAGTCTGAGGGAAAAAAGACAGAAACATTGTTATCATTTTCATCAGTAGCACTGTAGCAGTGTAGTGTACAGTAATCACATTGAATGGTATGCTTCTTTCTGGAAAAAAATAAACCGTAATAAGCTAGTGATGTTGAATGTCATCTTTCTAGGATACACCAAAACACAGCATATTGTGTGTCTTTGTGTGCCAAGTAATTATATTCCATTCTTTCCTTGCTCCTCTGCTCCACACAATTCTGCTCCTCATTACCTTTTTTCATTTTAGACGACAGTAGTAGTTTTAAGATGAATGGTAGTTGCACTTTAAATGGAAGTGTAATTAAATTTGAAAAATATGGCTGGATCGTGTGATGATGATGATGATGGTGATAGAGGAATGTGAAAAGTTCTATATTGTATGGATTGTACTAAATCAAATTACTGTATGACGGCGTGATGGACGTATCGTATCGGCCATTCAAGTTCACCTTTTCAAATTAAATAGGCAGTAGCACTAAAAAAGAGGAGAGCACGCCACGCCATGCCACTTGAATCTTATTATTACACATAATCCATTCCAACTTTTTAATGGACGCTATTATTTTTTAGAGCAGACAAGAGAGAGAGAAAAAAAAACTTCATCACACATCATGCCATATAAGTAGTCAAATGCCAACCTCTGTTCTGTTGTTCGTATGTAATTGTGCACAAAATGAATCTCCTACCCATTATCCTATGTGAAACCGTGCTAAAATTTCCAGATGAAGATGATGATAATGATGAGAATAATTCATTGTCTCGCATAATTCATTTAGGCTAACAGGTGTGGACATGACAGTCCTTAGTACTCCAGTCAGCCACTTATGTTGTTTTATTATCGGCGCTACACTGGTTATTATAAATACTCTCTCAACTTACTGCCTATTGCCAGACACAGACCTCTACGAACTCTACATAGGTATATATGTTATACAATATAATAACGTTGCTTAAATAGGCCATCATCAACGCGATATCTTCCTCCTACCCACAACAATTATAAAACTCACTACTGCTCCAGGTAGCAATATTAAGCATGTATATAAGCTTATAAATAAGCACGTTGCGTGAGAAGAGTCGAGTCGAGTTCAGTTTTCAAGAGTAATTAAGGAAAATGCCAAATAAAAAACAACGAAAGCATCAGGAGCAGTGCTGCGAATGTATCCACCACATCTGCATACATTCATAAGGAGTAAAGCTAGGAGGAAGGGAAGCAAATGCCAAGGGCTCGTTTTATTTCCCTTCTTCCCGGTTCACTTCATTTCTGCACTCAACCAAAAATGAGCAACAATACATACTTGAGAGGGAGAGAGCGTGTGGTAATAATAAAATACGCACACATTGTTTCATACATTTTACCCAGGCAGGTACTACTACTCCTACTACTACACACATCATTACACTCACTCTTCTCAAATCCTTCCACATCATACAAAAGTGTAATAATAACAGGAGGGGTGACGCCCAACTGGTTTTCGCATTTGAAATAACAGCATTGCATGAGACTTGCTCGCAGCTTGAATGAATTCACTCTTACATTAAACAACTAACCATCATGCACAGCAAAACAAGAATAGGTAAATATACAAAGAAAAGTAGTGGTGGTGGTAGAGGTTGCTGTTGTTATAGTGATGAGATGATGTCGTACATACTGCTAAACTGAAAAATTATATGTGTATGTAATGTAATAGTATGATGTAGCAATTCAGTAATCGCACCGCACTCACTATTACTGCTAAACAGCCTATTCAGTCATCATCATCATCAGAGTGATATATTTAATAAGAAAAGAACCGCCTGGACTGTACTACCGCATATTAGATGAAACATTATTTTTTATTTCCATCCCTCGACGTGTATACACACACAGCATACATCCACTACTCACTCATCATCACCTATGGGAAGATTGGTGGTGGTGGTGGTGCGTATTAAAATTCACCAAACGAACCAGAGAATGTTCAGGGGTAGAGCGAGCAAAGAAATAATAAAAAAAAACGCGTAACTTGGACGAGACAGACTGTAACTCTCCTGTACTTTGTCTTATTCAGTTTTACGGAGAGAGACTTTACGTATGTAATTAAGAGGCTTTTTATATATTATAACTTTCCATGTATCATGTTGCCTACCTGCCTGCCTGCCACTATCACCAACAACAATTTGAACAACTAACAAAGCTGGAGAGCGACAAAGGAGCGGAAGTCTTTTTTCTTGCTGTATTTAGCTATGTGTGTGTAGGCGACTTTAGCTCATTACAAACGTCTAAATGATAATTATAGTCTTGGCAATAATTTTCACATTTCTTTGATTCGCTGTGGCAGAGAGTACCGTTCATATTATCATGTAGTAATTACTGCTTAATACAGCCGCGGGTGGCTTTTTTTGCACAATTTCTTGGTAACTCGACAAACAGTGGGATTACGAGGATGACATTAAATTTGGGTAACAATTTCACAATTTGGAAATGGGAATAACATGGAGCCGTTTCTGTTAAAAAAATAACTGCAAAATAAGAAGTTGCCATTTGCCATTGAGATAAACAAAAAATAAAATAATTATTTTGAGCCAATTTCTTAAATTGTGTCGGTGCATCCAAAGCAGGGGAGTAACAATTCTTCGGGACTACCTGGTGATCTTAACACATGTGCTGTTTTGCACCCACATGTGAGCATTGCATAGGTGTCTGGTTAAAAAATACATGCATATATAAAAATGCATGCATGTAATTAGAATAAATTTGCCTTCGCTTAGAAAATTTGATTGACAGTTCTGTGTATGTGCCTGCTCACTCCTCCATTTCTCACAGACATCATCAATCTGTAAGAATTGAAGACATGGTCTTCACACTTTAATAAGGAAGCCGACAACCTCAAACAGACAGGCACACACATAGCACAAACACAAGAAACACAACACACACGAACGAGAAAGGTTTAATAACAAGCATTCCGTTTTTGATAATGAATTTGTTGACTCAACTTTAAAGTTGTAATTCAAGTTCAATGAAAGCAGAACATAACCATAGTAGTTAGCAAACGTGCATGTACATATATAGCGAGCTTGGTACCGTAGCTTCGCCTTTCGCCATCATATTTAAGCACAGTTAAACAGCTACCTTTACAATTACCAACGAAGCTCATAAGAAACGCAACAACGTGGTCTACAGCACAACACCATTAATCTTGTAAAGAGGCAGTTGTCTCTGACATCGTATTAGATGGTTTGAGGCGCCTTATTTGTATCAATATTTTAAAAAAATGCAAACCTCCCAGTCATTTCACCAACTTTAACAACATCAGCCAATTTCAAAAGAAACGGCGTAATGCATAGTGCATGCACGTCCTGTTTTTTTAAATATCTATTTTCGTAAACTTAAGTGATTACTACTATTATTAAGTATGAAATAGCGACAATTCTTTAGCAAACATTGAAAGAAAAAAAAACTTTTAGCCGAAAGCACACGTTGTATTTAATTACCGCGTAATTAAGTGCCTCTAATAATAATCAAAGTTTGATGTATTCATATACATACTCAAACTCTGAAATGGTATAAGGAGGGGGCATTTGTAGCACAGTCATCATAATTCTGCGGAGGTAAAGGGACAATTTCATAAGTACATATTATTACCCATCTACTAAACTAATATCGATTTCAAGAGACACGACATAATAGCTCAGTAAGAGGAACCAATATTCAAATGAACTAGTAAGTAAACAGATTGATGATGATGATGATGGTGCTTATGATGATCATACTAATGATAACAATTTTGAGTTTTTTTTTCAATCATCCATTCGTCAGTTGAAAAACAAACACCTGGGTGGTAATTAAATTCATCTATCCACCGACCCACCCACCAACCACAATATATCTCTGAATATAATCAACAGGAAAGTAAATTGAAAATTAGGGAATGAGACACGTAATGTTTGTTTTTCTCTAAATTGAAAGGAGTGAATCCCTATTGATCTTTCAGTCTCCCCCTCACACACTCCTTCTCTTCTTTGCTTCGAGAACGAGCATAATATTCTGTAATAGTGAAGGGAGTAATTATGAAAGTCAACTTTTTGAGTATTTATACATGCATAAGTAAGTATCTTCAGAGGAATTGATTAGTTTATAATGTTGGCGTTTTCACAAGTTGCAAAATCCAATTCATTTTATTCGGAGGGCTGCACCTGATAAAAGAGTACATCGCTTGGTACGTCTTTTAATTTGAGTTTGTATTCGTTACCTTAATTTTATTTTACATCATTTGGAATCGTCTGAACCTCTTTCGACCTCACAAACTCTTCCCTGGAAAATATCAACTTACAATTAGTGCAACAAACTCTAAATGTCATGCTTTTTTAAAGAATTTGTCTGCATTGCGTAATAAAAAATTCACAAACTATTTTACAATCCATCCATTCCAATAAATAGGAGTCGAGAAAAATGGGTAACCATCTAATATAATGTTGACTATTTAAATGACTATCATGACCGTTCCTTGTACGTATCCAATTTCCTATAACAATGCTCAATATAAAAGGTTATTATGCCCCATGAAAAAAAGTATAAAATTGTATGTGCTGTCTCAGGAAATAGTTTCCTATTTCGTTTATGTGTGTCCTTTCTTTCTCCTTTACACAAGAGAAATCTGTGCATCTGTGCTTGCGTGAAACCATAACACTCTGTACCTTTCCCTTTCCACACACTGCGAAGAAGAAACTTTCAGAAATGTGCATCCATCCAACAATGAATTGCAAAAGCACGCGTGCTAATTCACATCATGAAAAAAAAGAAAGGCGAGGAAAGGAAAACTACACATGTTCGGTGTGTGTAGCCTGTGAACACAGTCAGGATTTTGTATCTTTTCCATGCAATTTTACATTACTCAGAGAAACGATGAAATATCACAAGATAATCGAAAAGAAGCAGTCAACGAGGTGGAAAAAGTCAATATTGGGATAAACGGTTTCTCGTAAAGCCAAATGGGTTAGGATATATAAATTCCAATTGTAATTGGAATTTTGTGTGAGAGAAAGAGTCCTACTTAGACTCCTCTCGGAAATCAAGTGACTATCCACGTTCTAAAAAGGGAATAATTCCGTAAACAATATATACACATACATTTATCAAGCTCATCCAACACGGATATAAAAGCATGTAGCATGTAGCCTCACACAATCCCATTATCGTCATCATCACGTTTCCATTTACTAAAAATACTAATACACATCAATAAACCTACCGCCGTGACATTGTATCAAGTCAATGCGGAAAAGAAAACCTACTACCAAGAAAATGCAATCTGCCTATGTAGCTATAGGTACATCCATGCTTTCACTTTTCCCACAAGGAAAGTCCCTAAGAAATCGTTCCAAGTTGGTGATGGCCTTTCTTTATTATTTCACACCATTGTGTCGTCAACGTGATCAAAGGACATTTATTAGTGTGTCGTTGATACCTCAACGATCAAGAAGAGAAGATCAGATTAACTAAACTAACATCGAATGCCCACGTCGACCACCCTTCCCTCCCATCTAAATATAAATATCCCATGTACACTTCTAACCGTATGAATAATAATAATAATACTACCGAATAGATGCACACGAGTGGATATAATTATGCGTAACTGATATACAGTCACAAGCCCAGCTGGTGAAAAGCAGTCAATACACAATAATACTTTATTACGAATATAATATACTTAGGCATTCTTCCATATGGCTGATAGTAATATAATAAATATAGATAAATAACGCCCGAATAATAGAAGCTTATTGTCAATGTACTCTCTCAAGACTGCCACTGCACTAGTGGTGTGGTTTGTGATGGTGTGACAAATGATTTCCAAGAGACCATTTTAGCCACTCGACTAAACACGGAAAACGAGAGGAAGAACGTGAACGGGGCTTTTTCTCAGCAAGTTGGCATGACATTGAGTAGAGCGTTTTATGTCCAAACGAAAAGTACAAAGGCATAATATGGTGCTACTTTCATTCACTTTTCCTTTCACGACTATGGACCGTGGAAAATATTATAGAGAGGGACGACGACGACGACGGTGTCATGTAACCAATATAAAAAGCTTACCACACCACACGAGCACGTTAGTATAATGATAACGCAACAAAAAAATGTATGTTTGGTTGTTATTATTATTACTTTTATTATATTGTCGCATTGACAGAAATGGTGTTTGGGCAAGAGGGTTAAAAAAAGCAGTAGCCATCATCTGGGCTTTTTTCTTTCTACAAATTATCCTGACAGGGTAGTGATTTTTATCTTTGGTCATTTCACAATTTTCTCTTATAAATATATCCAATACTATTTCGTTACATGCATATTGTATATCTATATATATATATTAACTGCCAACTCGTGTTTTTTTCTGTTATTGATCGTCAACATTGTAATGAGACTTTCCAACTACTACCGACGTTGCATGTCAAATATTTAAGTATAGCAGCGTTACACATTCTATAAATACTCAAAAAAATCTGTATTATGTATATTCTTCGTCCATCCAATTCATCCATCCAACTTCTGACGTAGAAGCGCATATTATGCATTATGTAGTTTTTTTGTATTATTATTATTATCATCATCATCATTATATGTTGAGAATGCATGTTCGTCGAATCGGCTCTTGTCAAAATTACAGTTCACTAGTCGACTCCTGCTTATTGCTAACCGGTCATGAATAGTCAATGATAATTTTCCAGTAGTCGAGTCGACGAGTACCGTGCCGTCGTGCTGTGCATGTATAAGTAGAAGAAGAAGAAGCGAAAAACTCAAAAGATTGAATCAGTTGGCGACATGAACTAAAATTAAACTCTAGATAACAATAAAAGAAGCGAGAAGAGATAGAAAGAGATGTGTTTTGTTATTTTTTATTATTAGTAACAGCACTACTGGTCCATGAAGCAGAGATGTATCCACTGTTGTATGCATGCATGCATGCAAGTAAGTAAAGCGGGTGCAATTTAAATTAATACGCATTTTCTCTGTTCTTTACAAAAATTCCGACAACAGAAGTCATTCATAAAGTTGGGCTGCTTACAAGCAAAGTGAAAATCTTGGAGGCATACCTAAGAATAATTTAATAGATTATTGGTACGAAAGGAACAGTGTTAAAAACGCGGTGATATCCCTTCCTCCTCTGTATTTTGTTGTCGTTTTGAGTGCCTCAACTTTGCTCTCATTACCACCAATTCTCTGTGGTATCTCTAGCACCGACATTAGAGGAGGACAAGCAAAAACCACGGAGCAATAATTTCTATGTAGAGTAACATGCATTTATTATGCATAAATGAGTAAGGCGGATGATGGTGATCATCATCACTTGCTACTCGCTATTCCTTTTTTTTACTGCAGCAGTTAGAATGTGAGGCCAAGTCCAAAAATACATTTTATCCCCGAAAAACTGAAAGGTAGCAATAATAATAACAACAACAACAACTTGGAAAGGAGCATCATCATTTTCGGTGAGTATCTCTTATTCTCTCTCCAGATACAGAAGTCAGATCAGAGGAAAACTCTAATTACATGTATTAGAGCGTTAAACAGATATGTATATTACATAATGGGGATCGCTCCCTTTTAATACACTCTCTTGCCGACTTTGCCTCATCTTGTCCAATTCATTGTAGTAGATTACGGAAAATGTGAAAAGAGGTACCAATTTTTTTCCTATCTCCTATATTCGCTCTACCTTTCAGCTTGCTCTTTTAAAAACCAGATACACACACGGAGATAGAAGGCCAAGTGTGTGGAGCTCTTGCAAGTAGTAGTAGAGCTACAACATGATGGTAATGATAATATGTAGGTACACACTTTTGTTTTTATAGGGGTATGCCTTCATCCGCACACAGAGATATAAAGTAGGTATATGTATATACGTATCACTTACACACGCGCATTGTATTCATCGGTGAGCGGTTTTTCCCCCAATTGAAGACTTTGGAACAAGAAAATCGGCAATTACTTTGCCTTCTTCACGCGACCCTACAACAACAAAACCATGCTTGCATACAAAAGAAAAGATTTTCTACATAAGTGAACAATCTTCTCATTTACTGCCTTTTGATTTTCTAGCAATTTCTATGCATCCGACATTCAAACATTGTTATTCAACCGAAGAGCCGCTCGGTGTAAAATGAAGCATGTATGTATGTAGCCAGCAGCCTGTGATTAATATTTTTTATTTTATTTTTTTTATAAATTCTCGCTTCCCATCTCTCGTCCTTTTTTAATCGCATTTTCAATCCGAGTTCACTTCAACCTGACCTTGCCAAGATTTTAAATAAATACCACTACTATGGCATTGTCTTTTTCAGCTAATAGATACAATCATCCTTCATTATCGCCATTATTGTCATAATTGAGCTTTTTCATGAACATTTTCGCCACAATGTACTCTGGTTGTAGTGCAAATTTCAACGTAAATTTCGCAGATTTTTAAGGACCAAAATCAAACAAAAGGCATGTTATTTTGGTTCACATTTATTTTAGCAAATCTACAAAATCTTCCCAATGCAAAACAATGGGTATAGTAATAATAAGCATGAACATAATAATAGTCAATGTGGATTAAATTACTTTTTTTAAAAATGGTACATACAATTACAATCGTGAATGGCCTCTTTTCCTCTTCACTTTCCTTTTTTCAACATGTGTTATCATTCAACATTCAACGTTGAGCATGTGTTAAAAACCGACAAACCAAGATCAAACGTCGGAACAAGGTGCATAATATCTACATATTAAAAAAGAGCCACTGTGAAACTGTGTTAATATGATAATGTGCAAAAAGGTGAGCCTCTCTCCCTCTCTCTCAAGTACACATTAGTAAACGACTGTACCGAGTAATAAGATTGCGAAAATATGCACCTAATCATGACAGTTAAAAAATTAAACTCACAACTCAAGATGTAAATGTTAAAATAGCGTAACGAACGACGACGGTATCTCCCTGGTCTCCTCAAACCCAGTGAACGCATGCATACTTATTACAATCTGACAAAATGAGTGTCAGAAAACTCGTCGCTGTTTTAAAAAAAGTTTTGTCGTGTTTTAAAGTGAGACTGAGAAAGATGAAAACTGTGTTACGCTACTACCATCACCACCATCACACTGTACAAATTTTTCTTTCTGGTATTTATTTAACTTTACACAAGAGATGGAGAGGAGAGGGAGAGTAAGATAACGTGTCGAAATGGAGAGTAATGAGCATTTATAGTTGAGTTCGTGTCAAAGCAAGTTCTTCTTCTGAGAAGGAAGTAGAGAGTGATATGCCGACTTGTTGTCTTTTAGGAATGCAAACGGGAACTCAAAAAACTTTTTTTCTTCCTCTCATCCTCTCTTGTGTCATTTGCATTTAGTTAAAGATTACGTGTAGACAACTTGGAAAGGCGGTTGGTTAAGCTTGTAGGTATTCATGCATGTGAGGAAGAAGAATAAGAACAAATAAAAGTCATGCTTCAATGTAAACCGTATGCATGTATCGCCATCCAATGTGGATTGGATAAGTGTATGCATTTGGGAGTGAACAATTTTGAAATCTTGTTGAGTGATATTTGGTACCATTACTTTTCTCTCAAAGACTTTCTTGAAATAGTTTCAAATCACCATGTCAGCTCATCATTAGCAGTGCCGAGGTTCTATTTGTATGTACATATGCATACTTCTTAGCAGAGAGGCCAGGAAACCCTTCCTACTCTTAGAAGAACAGCAACTACACAAGTTGTGTGTTTCCTCTCTACTAAAAAAAGTTTCCTCATGTGCTGTATGTATGGACGGTAAAGTATTTTGTGGATGGGGTTAGGAAGTACTGTAGGAATGCCGAAAGAGACAGAGAGTAGATCCGACGGAAAAAGTTTTCCACTTTGTTGATCATTAAAATCATTATACAAGACTCACTATTACGAAAATCTGAAAAGGCAGCCATTCATTTCACTTTCCTGCTCCATGTGATAAAATGAGTTTGGAATTAATCGCTGAAAAACTAAATTTACATCTTGCACTTGCACACACAGTCTTTTAATTTGCTTTCTTTCCCTCTTTTTATTGTTCCAGCCTATAATTGTCTAAGCCTAGCCTCTTTGGAAAAAGGAACGTCTATGGTCATTTTATTGATTCTCTCCATGTTTTATCCAATGAAATATTTTATCCAAGTTTTTTTCGGGGAGAAAGAACTCGTTCAAATTCTCAAATCACACTGCAAGGAAGCCTTATAAGTGAGTGAACTAAGGAGATTTTCCTCTAGGTTAATACGAACACATATATTATTTGCTTTTTGTCTTGGTGGTACTGCTGGCACTTATATACTTGTATGCATCCCAATGTTCCTTCCGACATGAACGCTATTTCAAGTGTTTTTATGTGTATATCTCTTCTTGGTTGCCTGCTTGGGTGATATTTTCTCAACGGAAACATTGCCGTCAACATGTTCACGTTAATCGTTTGAAATGTTAACTCACAACAGCTGCGTTTTAACTCTCTGTCATCACAGCAATTTGCCGTCGGCTTTGCCCGTATTGGCCTTACTGCTTCTGCTTGATACCATGGCTTCCATTTTTACTCTTACGACACATAGTGCCCCTTTTTCTAAGTAGGCGTTTAGTACTCTGTGATTCTTCTTACATTTACCATTTTCCCCATTTCCTTCCACTGCTGGGAAGACGAAAAAGTTTAATGAGACTTTATAAACTTTTGCTACTAATTCGATGACTTTATGGTTCTCCGTTTTTACGACAAAAGCAAAAAGGGCTTGTTGGGGTGGTGATGATTTCCTTGACGAAAGGAAGAAAAACTGTGTGGAGATACAAGCCTGCCTGCCATGAGAATCAAGTTGTTCTCCTTTTTCTCTTTATTTTGTGGTTTTATGACTACTTACACACTTTTTTGATCTGTCCACGTGTTCGTATTTTCTCCCTTCTTATCGCTCCCTGTCATGCATACTTTAAGGAAGGGTAATCATATATCTCCTAATTTTATGAGCATTAAAAAATTCGTCAACCAAAAAAGGATGGATGATATGGTGTCTTTGTGTATGTTTGTGTCTGCACACAACAACAAAGCAAAAGTGAGCATTATTACTTATTATTATTAATCAAAGGGACCCGCGGACATATTGCTCAGCTTCGGCTTTTATGTAGTGCAACCTACTAAGCAATGTGCCTAGTGCCAGTCAATCACAAACATAAGAAAACGAGTGGATGAAAAGAAAACTACAAAACATGTCTCCGCATGGGGGCATCCATCTAATAATGAAAAATTTATCTAGTAATAATAATAATAGTAGTAAAAAAATACAACTGTAACAGAGAAAAAAGTAGGAGACTGTGTGAAAATATAATTTCTACAACTGACACATCATTCATGAAGTTGATCACCTCTTTGTAACAATAATATTATTATGGATGGCAGGTACCACTGCTGCTACTGCTTTCGACGAAAAAGAAACTTTTTATTTTGTAAGAAAGGCCCAATGTATATATTATACCTGGCAGATATTATTGTGGGCAACAATACAATATTCATATCTGGTTATGGGTAGTATTATAAATGACGTGTAAAAGTTCATGCGCATGACACGAGTATGAGGGTAAGGTTAAGACGGCTGGCGTTCATGTGTCAACAACGGACACATAAAAAAGAAGAAAAGAAACCAAAGTTTACATAGAGGCGCGCCCTAAAAGATATATATTTTTTATTACGACTATTATCATTATATATACTGTAAATAATGCTTGATAATAAACATATGAAAAAGGATTTGTTAAAATTGCATACTGGCACGAACCATTTCCTTTACTCTTTTTCTTCGCTATACACACCGTCGTCGTCGCCCGTCGTCATCGTTCTCGTTGTTCGCGGTGATACTGTTGTAGAAGCATGGCTTTGTGTGTGTTTTGATATAAATACATATATACACACACCCGCATACAATCAATCAGTCATTCCAGATGATAAATGAATCTATGGTTAGCCTCGTGTCAGGGTTTTGCTCTTGTGATAAATTGGCATCTGTACACAACAGATTCCACACATTGTTTTCAAACAGAAAAATCGGAGTTGACCGGCCCCTTCCTTCTTGAGGTTAAAACCGAGTCTGCGGTCTTGCAAGAAGAAATCGAATACTTCCTCTTGTTTCTCTTTCTTTCCCTCCAACTTACACGCAAATCAGCACACTAAAAACCAACTTCTCTTCCACTGCTGCTTGGAAAAGGGAAAATTCCAGTCAAACTATTTTCAGCATAATAATAAGAAGAAATTTCCAGCATAAGAATAAAGCAATATCGGGGAGAAAAGGCGTAACGATGTATACACCGGGAAAAGAACACACAAACACAAACGGCTTATCGTTAGTTTAGATTCATGAAATAAAAGAGTAATGGCATAAGAAATGGCAGTGAGTCAGTAGTGGTAGTAGTGGTATAGCATATTATACGTTAATACTCTATACTAGAGGGAATATAAGAATAAAAAAATGGAAGAAAATAAACATGCCGAGAGAAAGATTTTTTTAGTTCAATTCTATTATATGTCGTTGTAACTGCTTGTTACGGCTACTTAGTTCTGTGTAAGGAAACGTACGCCCTGCATTCTTATTACCACAATGCTTCAAGTAGCAGTTTGTAATAATAACTATTCAAGCTAAACTGCCTGGAAGCAAATTTATAAAAGTTGAAAGCAAAGGAACATGCATTCTCAATCTTTTCCACTTTCTCACCCTCTACACAAACACATTCTTTTGCATTTTATTCCAGAGCGGCAGAATAATAGCAGCAAGTTGGTAGTCATTTTAACCTTTTGGCCTCAGATAGATTTTTTACTAACAATAATTTTTCTCCTCTGCTGATGATCGCCCAGCGTAATTTGTTGAAACTTTGCCCATTGTATTCAGGACAGGCTGGTAAAAAAGGACACCGGATACATAACAGTCTAAAATATTCATGATGCTCACGATCACTCATATAACACGCTGTTAAGTGTTTTAGTATCATTTACTTGCTAAAACCCCACTACAGTGGATACAGCGTTCATTAAGGAAACAGTATAAAAAACCATTAAAGCATACTTTTACATTTTAAAACAAACGCATTTCAATTTCTCCGCATTAAAAGAAACAACAAAAAATACGGCATTTTGAACATCACCCAAAATACTCCTGAACATCATCTTGCCCAACAACGAAACAACAAAAATACCATTACCATCGACATTAAAAGAAAATATTATGCATTCATGAACCAAAAAAATATTCTCATCCGGAAATCATCATCATTATTATCATTGCGCTTATTATCTCTCGTGATGTTTCGCCAACAAAGTATATACACACAATCAATTTACCTACATAGAAAGTTTTTTGTGTGTTCGTGTTGGGTGTCTGCTACCAGGGCTGATGATGGATGCTCTTAACTGCTAGTCCCAAAACTAAGGATTCCCATAAAAAACTACGTTTTGACAATGGTAAAAAGTCACAATGTATCATATTTTGTATCATATCATGTCTGTATGAATCTGACTGAACGCAATGAACTCACGCATTCATACTCAACTTCGTCGTCGACGACCTCACAACAACATCACATTCATTTTGCCGTCAGCGAAAAAGAATGTAAAGAAGCACTGTGAACACAGGACCTCCATTCATGCATGTGAATTTTAAATACAATTCATCTTCGTCCAGATGCTTTCCTTCTGTTGTTGTTGATGATGATGATGATGATGGTGTGTGTGGTGGATGCGCTCGTCTTTTTTCTTCTTTTCATGACATCATATTCTAATGAAAAAGGGTTTTGCTCAACTCATGCTCTTCCTTTCTAATTTAATTATTAGATGTGAAACTATATCGAGGCAATTAATAATCTGCATGATTTAATTAGGTATGATCCTCTCTTCTTATCATTACTATCAGCAGCAGCAACAACGACCGCAACGTTGTGCTGCACGTTTGTGTAAATATCTGTCATGATGTTGCCCTTATTCTCGGCTCCATCAGGAGCACCAAAATAACGATAATTGCGAAATATAAAAATGAGCACAATCGTTGTCAGATGCAGAGCCAAGTCGCAAGAAAGAGTGCACACACAGTTTCAAAATGAGCGGAAGATGATGATCAAAATTGACAACTCATGAAACATTTTCGATGAAAAAACATGCATGCTCTTATTAGCTGTACCTGTAGCCTGTCATTATAATTATTTTCATTTAAAGTTATGAATACGGCGTACAGGGAAGAAGTATGCTATTAAACCACTGTTAAACAATTTCTCACATTTTTATAAATTAGTATGCATATCTAATGAGGCGAATTAAAAGTTCGTTATATTATTATTTGCAGAAAACCTGAAATAATTGCAATGTTTTCGCAACAACAGACTGGACCAAAAATACGTGATGATAATTGTTTTTGGCAAAGACATGTGTAGCGTTTTCCTGTGTACCCTATTGCCGATGGACACACAGTGTGCTGAGTAGGTGGAAAATTTGCGGTGAAAAGTGCACAGTTTCATGTAGAAAGAGAAAATTGATGATAATGTTTACCTGAATTCTCATGGTGACCATTGAGTCCTTCAAACGTTTTCGATGTCATCTGAAATAGAGCGTCTAATGGAGACGAATCGGATGAGTTTCGCCTCCCATTCGTCTTATTTTGGGCATCCCATGGGCGAACTATTCTCTGTTGAACGACTACTTCTCTGTCAGGATGTTGTCGACCAGCACTGGCAGCACTAGCACTACAGTCTTTATGGCCTCCTCCACCATTACTTCCTTTAGCAGGTTTATGACTTAGAATATCGGAAATGGAAAAGGACTTGACTCCAGCTGGGATCTGGCTGGAAGGAGACTCCACCTACGTACAAAACATGCGTTAAATAAATCTAATGACGATGAGGGGTGGTGGTGTGTACACACGTGTAATCTTAACTGACGCAGAAACGTAATATGTAAGCTTTTAAATAACAACTGGTACAGGATTCAAAATTGAAAATATGTGGGAAGATGGCAAAATTGTGTATCATTAGATTGTTTAGCTGACATCAATTACTAAAATTTCAAACTTATTTATTTTCTTCATTGCTGCTGCCACAGCATTAAGGATAACAAAGAGATGTTGGAGGAATTTTGTGGTTTCTTTATTGCTAAAGGAATATGAAACCAAAAAAGTGCATCGAATAAATCTAGAAATTGCTACTCCAGTCGATAGGATAACAATTCCCAGAATTTATTTTCCAGACACAACGTGGCGTAGATAGTAGAGCACGGAATTACCCGTATACCGGTAATCCTAGCGGTTTGACATTTTGTCATTAGATCACATCCTGTACACATGCACACACACATGCAGGATCGTCTTTCTTTTCCTATCATTATAGATATGAAATTTTACCTGAAGCATTCTGAGTTTTTTCAGCGGCCTGAAATACTCGTCTTCTGAACAACAGTCCTCCGTGTTTGCTCTTGACAGATTATCTGGAGATGTGAGAGAAGGAGACGGGCTTCCACCTACACTGATAAGGTCATCTGATGACATTTCGTCATCTTGACTATTTGGTGTCAGAGGTTGGCCTTTTCCATGATGATTGTGTAAACTTTTATGACAATGACTGGAGAGTATGGTTGTTGGGGGTGGAGGTGGTGGGGGAGGTGACTTTGCTTCAATTTTGTCACTCTCAGCAGGTTCCTGGTCCATTTTTGCCTCACACATTGGTTCGGCTAACGAGATCGTTTCACCACTTGCCAGAATTGCAAACGGGATTGAGGAAGGACTAAACTTCAATGGTGAGCCTTCCTCCTCGCTTCCGTAATAGTACACAGGTTTATGATGCATCAATTGAAATTGTTAGTTCACTCAAAATAAACAAGTTGCTCGTTTCCTAATCCACACAATTCTACAAAACCGTATTAGGAATTTCGATCGTTTCAATTACTAAAACAAGTCACGAGAACACGGTGTAGCAAGTGGTCCATCACTTCCAATGATGAGTATTCATTCGAAAATTATCAATAATACCAAAGAAATGTATTTTGTTACTTATATGTGTATATGCCACTGTACACAACTGTATTCGAACAGAGCGAATAGTCTTGCAGTGAAAATGTGATGTCTCATTTTATGCATGAACGAACTGCACGTGAGATCCACTAAAGGTGATATCCATTTAAATTTTAGCCGGTTAAGGTGACGCTTTTTCCTCAATTCATCTCACCTACAGGAACTCATCGTTTTTTATTGTCACCAAACACTTGTACATTTATAATGTCAATGCCTTTTTCAAACTCATTAAAGCACAATAATTACTTTAAAATTCGTGTAGTATCATCTTTCATGCAAAGGAAGTTGGGCGTTTTACTTTGTTTGCTTGGAAGGATAAAAATGTAATTTAAATAATAACCCTTTAAATAGTTCACATACGGTGTACGGGAAAACTCTGCATAAAAACACCATGCAATTTGCTGTTGTCCTCTCATATATTATAATGGACCGCTTTTCAAGTTTAGTTGCGTTGCTATAGTCGCTACCGAGAAAAAAATATACGAAATGGGTGAATCCGGGGGAAATGACTTGATAGTTTTAGTAGCGTTTTCTTCTTCTTCTTCTTTCTTTCATGCACAACACTTTTGGGTCAAAATGAAACAAGTTGAACGAAAAGTCAAGCCTAGCGCATATACAGCGACAATATCATTTCAGCTCAACTGTAAACGCTTAATGTATTTTTTTAAACACACAAAAATATAACAAATCACCACCATTTTATTATTATATTTTTTATTGCACGATTGAATGCACCCAACAACAACAAGTGTGACCCTTGCTTGCTTTTATTCTTCCTTAATCAAGACAAAAAAAAATGAAATTTTCTCCTTTTGGGATTCTAGTCCATTTTTTATTCTTCTTATTCGTCTTCTTTGCTTCTTTTGTTCATTTTTCTACTTGAACGAGTTTAGAATAATTGCATTTTTCAAACTGGATCACCGCACAATCACAATCAATTTTCTAATCAACTTGTGGATTTACTCTGTTGGAAGTCACCATCATATCATCATTGCCAAAAACAACAAAGAGCAAAAAAAAGTATGCTTGCTTAGGTAGATTATGTTATTAGTCCCCTAATATATAATAATTTTTTTGCATCAATCTACTACAAAGGTGTTGACAAGTCATACAGGTAGTATGATCAAAACTGACTGACTGACACGTTATAGTCGCACAGAGTTACCTTTTTGCTCGTCGTCTCGTCGTGTACACTTTTTTGATTTGAGAAATGAAAAGTCACCGCACTAGTCACATCGTCCAACAAGAGCCGCATGCATTTCACACAACACACACAACAACTCATGTGTGTGTAGGCAGGCGTGCAGGGTACGAGTGCGAGCAGAGTGAAGGAGCTTTGCTTGTCGTGGTGGTGGTTGATATTCAAGTGTGTCTATTTGGCAGCAGAGACACAAGTTTAGTTTAGTTGGCTGTGTAAAAGAGCAGCGGCAAGGCAACAACAACGGCAGCAACAGCGCTTCATATATTCACTCGCTCACTTGACAGTGACTGAAATTGGTATAAGACGAATGAGGATGATGATATATCTGTCAACGTTGTGACGTTTGATTGAGGACAATTCAAGTAGTAAAATACAAAACATGACAAGCGAGGCTAGGATAACCAATTGAGCAGCAGAAGCGGTAGTGGCAACCGTTCCTGCTCGTATAGACAATGCTTCCCAATAGCTGTGCGTTATTTGGAACAATGCACTGTAGTGTTGACGACGGCGACAATGTGGAGTAAGTGTCGATGATGTTTGCGTAATGATCTGCAATAACAACAACTGTGGAAACACAGTGAAATAAAATATCCTTTCTTTAAACAGAGGTTAATAATGTTACTACTCGTTTGTGTGACTCTTTCCCAGAAGCACTTTTCTTTTTTTACTGTTTCAATGTTAAACGTGTGCTAGTGTTTATATTTGCATGAGTCTATTGACTGATGTGGGATGATGATCATGTTGATGAGGGTCTTGGCTGTGATATATTTTATCGTCCTACCAACACAGGAAGGGGTGTGTGGGCGGGCTTACAAGATTCACTTTTGGTGGCTGATACAGTTCCAAAAAAATACTTGCATGATGAGGAATGAGGAGGATGTGAGAGAGGTGACGATGATGATGATCAAGTGGTTACCAATGGTGCATCCCTTTTGCTTCATTGATTTCTTATTAAAACTGGCTCACCATCACCACTAATGTTCATTCTTAATATTTGGTTCACAATTTAACGAGTGATTATGTTGGCGTTAATTGATAGTAAAAAATTGTCTCAAATAGCAGCGTGCCCCAAAACACCACAAACTTGATACACACTTAAATATTCAAACGTTAAATAAAACTGTCTTTTTTCTTCTTCTTATTGTTGCTTTCTAGCATTGCGCTAAAACGAGTCTACTCGATCAGATCTTTTGATGGAATGAGACCATTTCCCAGTAATAAATGATTGTATACGTGAGAGTTTGCTCGGGGCTGTCAAGACAGTGTGCAAGTGCGACTGCCTCTATATATCATATAACGCATGAGCGTTGTGAATGTCAATTGCACTGACAAATTACAATGTAATTCAGTTGGGAGAGACACCTTTCCACACATACTCACTCGTCTAACTATCAAGTCACAATGTAATATAACTGCTTAGGCTGACTCACACGCTGCTTTTCAGAGTTGATGAGGTACTTTGGAAAGTATCATTAGGAGGCAAAAAGATGTGTGATCCTGTCAATATTACTTGTTATTACCATCAACGACAGCAATAGACCGAGTGTTCCATACTATTCATAAGTGCACTGGACTTGCACAGCACGACGATGATGCAGCTAAGCAATCCATGAAAACGCTTACGAACGTTATACAGCACAAGTATACAACATGATTGCATGGACAGAGAGGTAGGTAGGTGCAAGTCAAGTCCCCCTTTGTGAATCAGTAAAAACAAGCAAAGTGATCAGAAGACTTTTTCAGCCTCACCGTTTATTTTTGAGGTGTCAGGAATGGTTTATCATTCAAAGGGAGCTTCTTCTCACCGCGCGTCTTGCTTTACAAAGTGGTGCGGTAGTGGTGGTGAGCAATAATGTAATAATGTGAGAAATGATTACACTTTTCTTCCTCGCCGACTCTCGCCGTCTTGAAAGAAAACATTTTTACATGGCAAGGATTATTACCACTTTAAGTGCTCATTCACTCTTCTTCATTCTCTCAACTATTCAACTTGTATTTTACTATTTAGCTCTCTGCTCTGCTCTCTCTCTCTCTGGAATAAAAAGTCGTTATCACACGAAAACATGTATGCAATTGTATGCATGCATGCATGCAGTATCAAAGAAGTAGTAGTAAGTTAGTTAGTAGGCAGCATAAACGAAGCAAGAGTCGAGCAATCTTCTTTTCTCTCTCTCTCGCACACACACACACACATAAGAGCAACTACAACAAACCAAACCGCAGGAACACATTGTACAATAATATAATACTCTCAAAAGAAGCCGACGTACAAATTTTATAGAGAGATTCAACACATTTAAAGCGCACGGCAAGGCTTATATTAGGTATGTGTGAAGTTACATCCATTATAACATTCTCTCCGTCCGTGGTATTGTGTAGCAGAGTGCAGAATAAGAAGAAGAAGGCAAGTAAGAAGAAAAAAAAGTAGCATACCATTTTATTAAACGTTCCCCGTTCAGCGGAGTAGGATTTTTATGTAGATATTATTATTAGTGTATGTGCGTACGATGAGTATTATGTTTCTACTACATAGTATATATAACACAACATAATACTCTTCTCTCGCTAAGTTGTAATGACTACTTATTTGGACTATGCTGCTGTTTTAAAGGCAATTTTTTCAATGTTCTTTGAATACCTGGCTCAATGCTCGCTTTACTTCCACAATAATAATATTCTCAAATTACGCTATTACAACTTGCTGTGCTTTTGATATGAAACAAAAATGAAAGGATATACACACAACACGGGACGGGGGAATCGGGCAAAAGTTAACCTGACTTTAGTCAGCTTGTCCAACTGACTTGACTTGTATTTCTTCTCATGCATTTCTACTGCTGCTGTGATAAAAACTGCTTGCCGTTTCCCTGCTCCCTTTACTGCAACATGTCGTTTAGATTTTTTGGTGGTTTGCGTTTCTGGTAGTCGTGGTAGCTGTTCAGTCAGTTTGATGGAGATGGAATGACTAAACATGTGTATTTTTATGTGAACGTGTGTACATATCCGCGCGTTTGATACGAAAAAATGTACCGACAATACAGGCCTCTTTTGAAGAAAAAAAACACGGCATTGTATTGGAAACGTGGAATAAGTTTGGCGAACATTATAATAATATGGGAAAAAGCAGGAACGACGACGATACGCGTTGCGATGAAAGTGTATCAAAGGCAATATTGACAGACTTTTAAAGCTATTATAGTAGAGCAGTTTCATTGTAGCTCCTCACTCCTCACGACAAATTCGAAATACATATTGAGAATTGAGAAGGCCAAAAGCTGAACGTGAATTGTACTGCTCTGCTAAAAGGAAGGAAACACACAAAAAGGTGGTTGAATGTTGAATGCTGCCGACTATTATGTAACAATATTAGCTTGCAAAAAGAGTCTTGCATTGCCGTGTGTGAGCTCTTGCGATGACTTCTGGCTACAATGCTCTGCTTAATATTCATTCTGCTCTGCTTTTATAATGGGCATATAAACCTTGTTTCCCCGGCTTGGAAAAAGTCAAGAAGCACTATTATTACTGCGAGGCAGAGTGTGCAACAAAAAAGGAAGAAACCAGCCGGTAGGCAAAATTAGGAGTTGGATAGTATGTGATATGTATTGCAATTGTAAAAAGTGATACACAACAGCTCAAGCTCCAGTAATTGCGGCATTGTTTCTCGGCAAAGGAGAACTTGACTCATGTAATCCAAGTAATGATAGATCAACGAGCTCATAATAATTCTTTATTACAGCGATACATAGTTAGGTGAATAAAAAATGTACAAAACTACCTGTGGTCATGTTATATAGATGGGCATGAATTGCAAGAGAGGAGGAACAACCAAATACCTTGTACAGAAAAGCAATCAAGGAAATATTTTTATAGAGCCTCTCTAAAATCATCATCATCATCATCCGCAAGTGCTCACTCTACTCTGTACATACTGTATGTACTCGCAATTTTACCTTCGTAGATTTCTTGAAAAACATTTTTTATTACTTTTTTATTTCATGCATGTACCCCTTTTCCAGAAATTCTGGAATGACCGCTTTCATCCTACCATAATATTCCTGGAAATTTGAATTCAAAATGTACTTGTATTTTTTTTGTAAATACTATCGCAACTTTTTTATAATGCCGGCCTAGCTACTAGTTAAATTTTGTTGCATGCAAGCGAGCGAGCGACTGTCACAAAAGTGGACGCAGCAGAGCAATTTTAAGTTGAGCAAAAGCAGCAAAAGTTTCGCCAAGACTGCTGCATTGCACTGCAGCCTGTCGACTCGACAGTCAAGCGCTCTCTTTACTATTGCTTGATTGCCTGCCAGTGCCTAGACACAGTCAACATCATGTTATATTTTTCCTCAACTACTTTGCCATCCTGTTAGCATGCATGCATGCATGCATATTCCGTTGCTTGCTGCTGCTGCTACGACGATCATTTTTCTCGTAAACGAAAACTGAGTGACGGGCTGTGAAGTGAACAAGTAGAGAAGGCAAGTTGAGTTGAGTTGAAAAGAAATCAAGTAAGCAAGAAGAAAAAAGGAGAGAGAGAGAGAAGCAAACGAGTTAGTTTAGTTGAATAACGAATCAACGAGTGGGGGGAAGTTAGCATGTTTGACAGGTCAATTGACGCAGATGGGCCGCCTTCGAGGTAGACAGGCGGAGCCAAACAACCACATTGGCCAAGTTACCATATGCACGGTACAGAAAGGGAATCCAAAGTGGGATTCACTCGTCTCAACACTCAAACTTCCAACTCGTTTTAACTACATTGCTGACTTGACTACTACTTACTGCTCCTTTTGCTGTTGTTGTTGCTGCTGCTACTAACGATATTATGGGTATGTATGCTAGTTAGCCGACCAGCATTCGCTCTCACAATTCATAATGCATGCTTGCTTACATATACCCACAAGATCATTTTTCTGTTATTATGTGTTGTTAGCTGTGTGGAGATGAGATGATGATATTATTATATTACGTTGCGTTGTAAAGGAGACGAAAGAGGAGGGAGTAAAACCAGTAATAAGAGGCTCCGTGTTCTCCTTATATATCCTTGCATACTGTTCGTATTAAAGATGCATATTTTTGTAAATGTGAGAAAGGTAAATCCTCTCTTCTCTCTCTCTCCTTATGTATCTTTACTTGAATTTAATACAACTTTTCTATCAACTTCATTCCGCTTTGTACAGTTTACCATTAACTTGGTATTTTCCACCCTTTATTCAGCGAGGATTCACTCCACTGGATGTACTATGAGGCATGAGAGGGAACAAGTCATCATCATCATTATGTTTACTATTGTGTGTCCTGTTGCAGCATTTTATTATTACGACAATGATCTTCTCCATACATTCATAGGTCGGTACACACTTTGTGTATGTACGTGTTTATGTATGTATGAATGGAATGAAAGTGGATAGAAAAATGTTTGGTGTGTTATTACCTGAACATTCATCATGTACTTTTTATGCACATTCCCTGTCTCTCAGTTTTTGGCTTCTCTTCCCTTTTTGAAACACAGACATTCAGGATTAATAATACATCAGATATTACATTATATGTAGTAATCATCACCAGTCAGTCAGCCAAGAAGGCAGAGAGAAAGAGAATGAGATGAGAGGCTTGTTTCTTTTTCAGTTCATATCAAGTCTGCCAAGCTCATTAGCGTCTATTTAGTGTTTTTGTCCTTTCGGATGCGTTTGGGTGGCCGAAACGGCCCGTTTCTTGGGTGGCCCTATGTACATGCATAGGAAGAAATCATGATGATGATGCCAAAAACCACATTATGCTTTCCGTTCATGGCCATCATATAATATATTACGACGAGTGTCTATATTATCCATATTATTAAGTCATCTTACATTGCACCTTCATTTTAGAAGAAAGAAAACATAATATTTTCAGGTATCCACTTTTCATACAAACACAAACCTCTTCTTCTTGTCTCCTCTTTTTTATTTCAAATATTATGCATCTTGAAATCCAAAAGCCAAGAAATAATTTTTTATGGAAAAAATGGATGAACGAACGGTTTAATGTCCTAGGAAGAAAAGTAGTGTGTAATGTGTATACGCTCTAAGCATTCAAGTTGTATAAATTAGCAAGTTGAAAACATATAAAACAGTCCTAAACTTTTGACAGTGTGTTAAGAACGAAGGGTAGTAAATTCCTTGCGCAATTATTTAGCAGATTAATGCTCAAGCAGCTTAATTTTCTCTAGAAAAATGTTAACTGCACTCTAATTATTTCTTGTCCAACAACTGCAGCACTGTAAAAAAATATTTAGACATTTACAAAAAAAAGGATTTCCTTTTACTTTCAAAATGAGACATTACATGCATTTAAAAATGCTACAGTATAACAGCGACAACTTTTTAAGACTTTTGATAAATTGTTTAAAAAAAGAAAAGCTGCTGAAAACTATTTCTTGTAAATGGAAAAGGAAAAGCAATAACAAAGGTCCGGCTTTTTTTTACTGGCAACGATAAGTTCATCAAATGCGTGGAATATAGTATAGCAGTTGAATACAATTAAAGTGCTGTCGTGACAAAGGCCTTCCCAATCATGAAAAGACGATATAATTATTATTCAGACAAACAAAATACAACTTCTACAACTGCATCAAGTGGGAAAATGGGAGATTGCACAAGAAGTTTGGCTAAAGAGTTGAGGAAGAAAGAAGAGTTTTGTGTTTTTCTGAAGGCACATTTTCATGGTAATATAATATGAAAAATCATCATCTTCATTATATCATGATTATTATTATGATTATTATTGCAGCTGCTACTATTATCAATTTTAGAGAGGAACATCGTGTACCCATTGTAGCTCTTTTTTCTTCTCCTTATTGTTGACGGTGAGTATATTACTATGTGTATGTGCACAACAGTATATTATCATCATCATCCGCAACGACCAAGAAAGAATATGTAATGAGTAATAGCCAAGCCCACCTTCGCCTTCCTCCCGGAGGAGTCCTCTCAATTTTCCCAATTCTTCATTAACTTTCTTAGTCAGGTAGGATAAAGTTACCATCACCGCCGCCGCCACCACTGACGATCGTAAGTTAATATGTGACGCACTCTCTTCTCTCTCTCTTTCCCCACGTATGCCTACTTTATTATCATCATTACTATTATTATCATTGTTATATACTCCCCAAAGTACAAAAATTCCTTTTTTCTCTCTTGCGATGTTGCTAGTAGCATTGTCTAGTGGTGGTTGGTGGCTATGAGCTGAAAATACAATAATAAATGTAGTCGCATTTTACCATCATCTCTCATGCACATATCATCCAACCATACCACCACCTCCTTCGTGGTCTGTATTTTTCCTTCATCTTTTTTCATCCAGCGGCTGTCCAATTTACTTGAAATATGTAATATCGCCATTATTATAATTATTATCGTTGTTATTATTATAAGCTGTTCATTTTTTCACTAAACAGAAACTGACAATAAAAGTTGAGTGAGTGAGAGGGGCCCAATAATAATAATGGCATGATGATGATGTTCTTTGCTTGGCTTTTATTATTATTTTTCATTATTATTCAGAATGATTATCTTCACGCTTTTCACCGGTGAAGTTGTTGCACAGGGTAGGTAAACAGCATGAGACTTTGTGTATAATACAATGTGAGGAGGTGCTGTTGTTCCAATGACGCTGCTGTGATGCGGCAGCGGTGGTGGTATAGGAGATGCGGTAGAGCACCAGTAAAATGTCTCAATCAAAATCATGCGTGCCTCCTGTAAGTCCGAAGTAATAATAAAAATAATATAGTGATCCCATCTTAAAATGGAAATTCAGGAACATGTGATGAAGCGGATACTCTGTAACTATCAAAAATTTCAATTATTTATAATAATCTTTACATAGTCGCATATTGCCCAATAAAGACAAACAGCTTTTTTTTGTCTTTCGTTTACAAAAATCGTTATCATTTTTCATATTTACAATAAAAGAAGTAATGAGCAAACTGTATGTAAAAAAGAAATGGCTGGTAAACATGGTGGAAAAATATGAATTTAAAATAAAGCCTGCTCTTCTTTTTTTGGTACTTGCTACCTCGGGGAAGAGTATTTAAAAATATAAATTGTACGAATGCTGTGCCTTTTTGCCACACACGCAGACACACACTCACAAATTATTATTTGCTCATACTTTTGCAAAAGAGATATTTATGCATACAGACATGACTTTGTTATTTTCTCATCTTGTCAGAAGGATTAAGTTGTCAGGAAAACATATCTGTGAGGAGAAAACGACATAATTAACTATGAAGTTTATTCTATTTAATACATTAGTGGCACACATCCACGCCATATATCTTTCAACTAGCTTTTCAAAGTGAGTGTGTGTGTGTGTTGGTGCAACATTGGTAAATTAATATGGTTACAGGATGGGATCGTGCTTGAAGTGAGATGCTCATCATGATCATCGTCACCAGCGGCAGCATGGTAGCATCAGCAGCAGTAAAATATCAAGCCTATCAACCATTCAATTGGAAGGATGACTTTTCTGTGTGTGTGCACACGAAAAAAAATGTACGTAGGAAGACAAACCAAAGAAACAAACAGGAGGTCTAATAAGAAATCACAGAAGGAGAGACAGATAGCAAGCTCCTTTATTATAATGGCTTTAGGGGAACGTTTTCCGTTTGTGATTTGTTTGACATGGTTTTGCCCGTGTGAAATGAAATTTAACTCAGGAGAAGAAAGAAGAGGAGCAAAAATCTTTGCAAGGAGACGAAGAAAATGCGCAATGTTTCTGCATCGGTCATGGTATTTTGCACCCGTCTTCACAATATTTATATACACATATATATAAGACCGAGTGTAATTTGTAGTTTGAGTGCTTGTATTATTTAAGCACTATCTATCTAACATCAATTTTAAAATATTAGAAAGAAAGAGAGAGACAGAGAGACAGACAGGAAAAAAATCTTATTAGTATTACTCCTTTTGTTGAACACTGAAATGTTAACAAATGTGAGTGTGTACACATTTGTGAATACTCTTGTACTAATGACGTCCTTGTTTTCCACTCGCTACACAAATGGATGAACATTCATTTTAAAGTTGACAATCTTTTACAGGCATCACACATTTTTTCTGATTTACGTTTCACGTTTTATTATACCTGATTTCTTCATCATTATGATCATCATCATTTTGACAATGATTGCCTTTTATTTCATTTTTGCACAAAATGAATGTACTCATCTATACACACGACGACTCACGAATGTTGCCACTTTAAATATAAAAAAATAAAGTCATTTTTTCAACTATACTTCACATCATCATCCTCGTCGTCGAACAAAATGAAAAGAGTTGAAGAGTGGAAACCATTTTTGCTCATTTTTTGTTTACATCATTAATGTTTCAGTAAATGCTACATGCATTTATTTTGGCATTTTCTCCAATTTTTTACATTCATTCCATTAAATGGCAATCTTGGTACGTTCTATGTGCTTTTCATGAGAAATATCGCGTCGTAGACACTTTATTATTATTCTCATAATATTTTCTATTGAAAGGATGACAGTCGCTTGCAGAATGTTACCTACAGAACGACTATGAAAAATGGGATTTCGAGCTGACAGAGATTGTACCAAGTCCCCATGTCTGTATTTAAATTAGATACTAAAAACGTCAATTTTGTTCAGGGATTTCGTTTTGTAGAACACTTAAAATGCTGACATGTGTATTCATTCTACACTTTAAAAAAAATATTCGGGATAAAGGATGAATTAACGTGAGCTCATGTGAAAATGAGCAGTTATTTGATGATGAACGAGTTGATGTCATTTGTAACATGTAAATCTCATCACCACCGCCACTTTGAACTACTTCCAATGATCACCAAGATGACAGAGATGGGTGAACTTTTAAACGCGTATAAACATAGGCAGACGCAAAGGATTATATTACGAATACCTATACCAAATTGCGTTTTCTGGCGATGATCATTATATTAGTCGACAAATAATTTATATATGTAGTTAGAAATAATAATATCAATTCAGTCCCATATTCTCATCAACGTCTAATCCTTCTTCACGCTGTAATTTCCCATGATATATTAGGAGACGCATGAAAACAAGCAAAAATCTGTACAACTGCTAGAGTGGTGGTGCAAAAAAAACTTTTGCTGTTTCAACTGGCAAATGTCAACAACATGATCATCATAGCAGATTTTATTGCGCGTATTTACCACTTTTATCTTTAAAAGCCCCATCACCGTTTATCTGTATCGTTGAACTACGAGGAGAGAGAGTGAGATAGAGAGACAGAGAGGATGAAGACATTAAATAATTCCCAACGGATTTGACAGCTTCTCATTTTATATTAGTCTGTTGATGATGATTTTCTGGGGGATGGATAATTTAGAAAAAAGCGTGAAGCTTGAATTTTTGAAGACGTGTGTGCAATGGTTAGACAGACAACTCATATATTTCTCCAAAAGTCTACTTCATATGTCCATATTATGGATTTACACCGTTCCATAACATTTACAATGACAGTGCGGACCATGTCTTCACAAATCAACAGTATCATCATTATAGAGTCATCATCGTAACAATATTATGCTCTAGAAATCTTCTCAACTGACCTACAACTTAATGATGATAGAGGTAATATATTACGGCATGCTATGATGCTCGCTCCGTTCACTCACTCTCGATTCTCTCCTCTCGTTCTACAACACAGCTTTATTTACCACCACTCATCACACTCACTCACACACACACTCACTCACACACACACTCGTAGTCAGTCCAAAGGAAATCATAAATTTGTAAATTTTTGCTTCCGAAAAGCGTGAAAAAGTCATTTTTCATTCAGGTAATGTACCTGATATTTTCTAGTTGCTATTGCCATGTAGTAGTTTTACTCATCTTCTTCATCTAAATAAATCGGTCTGCTCTTCTCCCTCTCTCATCTATGTAGACTCATAGGACCGCTTATTCTCAAAAAAGTTATATTTAACTCATAAACGGCATAGTGCACACAATCATAGATAGATGTACAGTGTACACTGCCGTGTTATTGCTAATGATGCCGCACTGCTTGTTTCATTCCATCCTCATAATCATCATCATCACCACCATCTCCAACGACCATAATCATCATTGCAACACCGACATCAAGGGATAATCTACCTTGTCGAAACTTACATTTTTCACGTTGTTAAGTAATCAAGTAACGTTTAAACTCCTTTAAAATGTGGACAGCTTAATGCACACTCTATTAAAAGCGTCCATGCTTATGTACTTGCTATTATCTTAAATTGTGGTAAACATCTAAAATTGTAAATATTATGGTGAGAGAGAAAGGTGTATATAGGCTATGGTGGCAATCCAACATTTCAGCAGTGAAACTCTGTGAAAAGCTGTTACATGAACGGGATTTGCATGCATGGAGCTATTATGTATTTATTCGTGTGTTAAAATAAATACCGACATGAAAAATACTGAATTGGCAAACACTTTTCTCTTCTCCACTCTTCCTCTCTTGCAGTATATGCATTGGTTTACCGAATTTAATTTTTATTACTGGCAATCATTTACCATCCATCATCACCTTAAACTGAAAAAACAACAACTGTCCAACATGACATGACTCTTTTTGAGCCAAAAAATATTCAAAAACAAACTAGACAATAATGTTAAAGTATGAGCCTGTGTTTTTGGTCGTGTCATATTATGCCCCAGCACAGCGTATTTTTCAATAGATCAACCCAACAGTCTGCTGAAGATAGAAAGTGGTTTTTAACATACTTTCAAGCGATATATAGAAGTTGAATCGGCGGCAGTGTAAAAATGGTCGTTGTGAAAGAGAAGCAGAGTGATAAAAAATGCATATAACAACAATAGTAGAGACAGAATAGAGTTTCGAAAAAAACATCCTTTGATAATAATAATATTATATACTCCTGTTTACAATGCGACGGGCACACACCATCACCACCATTCACTGTAAACTCTCAGCTGCTGTTGTTGTGAGCGACTGAGTTAGGTGACTTAAACGCCAAGTACGTATGACGCCTTAAAAAGCCAGATCTGCAGGTCCCTCGGTTCTAATCTTGCGTCGAACGGTGTTTCAGAGATGCGTTACTTTACAGTCCTACGGTCAACAAGATCTCAAGCTACGTGCACTTTTTCCTATGCTACAATAACTCCTATCTTGATAAGACGCGATTTACTGATGAGAAACAGTGCTCTTTTATTACAATCACTAAAGAACAATTAACAAATCAGTGTTTTTAACAGTTTTCTTGAATTCTACTAATTAATTTTGGTTTACAGCGCATTTAATTTATCGCTAACAAAAATCTTACAGAAAAAACTTATTCTATTTTTCCGGAGCTCTAAGTTGATCATTACTCGGAAGATAAACTCACACTGAATCTATTTTCTTTTTTCTTCTACCTTTATACCATACAAAATGACTTACAAGCTAAAACGTACAGCTAGGCAATACATACAAAACAAGAATAAACTCGATATTACAAAGGAACGACGAGCAGGAAAAAAGTTCGAACTTTTCAGCACGACGAACACAAATACTCGATCTTTCTACATACATACTTATACTAAACCAACACGCAGTCAGCAAAACGTATCCTAAACGAAATACATTAAACAAAGACACTGAAAAGATGCATTAATGCCAAGTTGAAAAGATGCATTAATGCCAAGTTGAAAAGATGTATTAATGCCAAGTTGAAAAGATGCATTAATGCCAAGTTGAAAAGATGCATTAATGCCAAGTCGAAAAGAGGTAAAAGTGCCATCTCAAAACAGGCAAAAATGCCATCTCAAACAACAGGCAAAAAAGACTGCTCTATTACCGCACTAAAACTCATCTCCCTCGACATTCCGACCCCCAAAATCAGGGAATTGCCTGATTTTCTCTTCACGATCCGATACTTCTTTCTTCTTCGTCTGGGTTGTGGCTCTCCAGTTGCCATCTCGTACTTGATCCACTGTTTCCGCTTCTTGTCCACTTTCTGCTGCCATCACATTGCTAAACAATCTCGACCCCGGTGACTGCAGCCTGAAAAGATCCGATTTCAGAGGTTGACTGGATATCCCAAGTTTCTTGCCTGTTTCCTGTTGTGCTGCATTCTTCTCCTTGGCTGCTTTCATGGCCCTCAGCTCAAGGATTCTGGCATGCTGCATCTTGGCCTTCTTCTTCTCACGGGCAACAGCTTCAGCCTTCCATTTCTTCAGCTCCTCGGAGGACCATCCAACCGATCCCACAGATCCTGTCTCTCCGGAAGTCTTCTTGTCTGTCTGCTGGGCGGCGACTATTGCTTCGTTATCGGAATCTGAGTCATCGTCCATAATCTTCTCGGTAATTGGAATGGTCTTGAAGGGAGACATCTCTGCTTCTGCATCTTCATCTCGATCGCTAATCACCAAATTCAAATAGGTGACGTCCTTGGTCTCTGTTCCAATCTTCCCTCCAAGTACCCATCCCAGTGAAGTCCGCTTGGCTATCGGTTGATCTTCCCGGTCACTGAGAACCTCCAAATGGATGGTGGGATGTGGGTGATCCTCTCCAATAAGGACCCGTGGCACTACTTGCTTCATATTCCTTAGCTTAGCCTTCTGGAGATAAGGCCAGGTTGTCTTCACTGCATCCGCATTTTGGGTGTACGGAGCAAGGCCAAGGGATCCAATTGTCATCGCTTCCGAAATCTTGTGGTACTTGGCTTCCTTCTGAGTACCCGCTACCTCAAAGTTGACACACTGAGAAGTGAGCGTCATGGTGTGTCCAGTGATGCCTCGACACTTGCGCCTTGACTCTTTGCCGCTGATTCCAAGTTCCGCTGCTAATCCAGCCTCAATCATGGTCGTGTCGGCGCCGCTATCCAGCATGGCGTAGACCTTCTTAACTCCACCGGGTCCCTTCAGTCGAATCTTCACAATGGAAAGCGGCTTCGACGACTTTGTCTGGATGGCACCAACGTTGGCACTTTTGTCGCTGCTGCAACTGTCACTGTCTGAAGGACTACCATCTGACTTTCCCCTGGAGCCTCTGCGTTTCTTCTTTTGTTTTCCATCATCTTTCCAAGGCTTGCCTTCCAAGTGAAGTAGGGTGTGGTGTGTCTTCGTGCAACTGCCGACTCCGCACACTGCATCTGATTGACAATCATTCTTGAGGTGACCCGGCTCTAGACATCGGAAGCAGAGTCCTTTATCCTGCACTAACTGCACTTTGTCATCCATTGACTGCTTCTTGAACTGGAAGCACTTATCAATCCAGTGGTTCTTCTTTCCACAGCATGGACACTTCGCCTTGGGTTGACCATCCGCCCATTCCTCTGAAGATGACGCGGTGGCATTCGCCGACCCCCGTGTGCCCCTGCCTTTCCTGCTGTCGACCTCGTCTCTGACTACTGGCGTTGAGAGACAAACGGTAAGGGACATCATGTCATCAATCCAATCGCCAAATGATCCAAGGTTCTTTGTCTGATGTGGCTGAGCCCGAATCCATTGAAGCCACTCTCGAGCATACGGGGGAGGCAGCTTTTCCACAAGCTTGTGCAGCAAGCTTACGTCCTGAAGAAATGCGTCTTCTCCCAAGGATCGAACAGTCTCCACTAATTGCTGGATCGTTGTCCCGTAACTGATGAATGTCTCCGGCTTCATAAATTCTGGACTCTTGCAATTCTCAGACTTTTCGATGAGAGCTTTGATAACTAGCTCCTTTCTCCCGAATCGTTCTTCAAGCATCTGCAAAATTCTGGAAACGTTCCCTGGATCATTGAGAAGTCCATACACAGCATCTCTTGCAGTACCCCTGAGAGCCTTCCTGAGCCTTATCGCGTTCTGGGACGAGTCTGTCTTTCCGTGAGGCGTGGTCCTACGGAACTCGTTTACAAAGATGGGCCAGTCTTCTGCCTTGCCGTTGAAGGTGGGTAGATCCTTTGGTTCCCATTCTTTATCCCCACGGACTTCCCTGAAAGCCATCTTCATGGCATTAGCTAAATCCACCACTGCGTTCCCTGTAACGTCCGGAGGACGTTCTTCTACGTGCTGCTGCTCTGGACGAGTTTGACTTGGCGATCTGCGCAAGCACTGGCTTACGGTAGTATCCCTCTGGAATGTGGTCTGATGCTGACTTTGGCTGAAACTCCTCTGGTTCCTAATTGGCTTTACATTTTCTGCAGGTGGCTCGACTTGAAATCCCACCCGATTTGTTCTTTGTGAGGCCAATCCAACATGGCTTTCCTGCGGCTTGACTTCTGAAAATGTCTCGTTTAGCCATGTGTCCACTCTACCAGTGCCTCCATCATCGCCAATAACAAGCCCTTCCAAGTCCCGTTCCACTTCCTGTTCCTCCTCCAGATCCACCAAGATTTTCTCCTTTTCAATTTCCTCTGATCGCTGGAGAAATTCCTTCTCGTCTTCGTAATCGCGGTCACACCGTTGGAGTTTTGTCGAAAGATAATCTATTTCTTCTGCATACTTTGATTTTTCATCTTGATCCACTGCACGCAACTTCAGCTTCTGGATATCTTCTATCTGATCTTGAAACCCCTTGCGTGTCTTCCGGTGCTCGCGTTCCAACTTGAAGAGTTCCTCCTTGGTTTCGAGTTCGACCCTCCTAACGGTTTGGGATGAGTGGCTGGAGTATGAATTCTGGCTGCCTTGCGTCTTGGTGGAACCAACTGATGGATCCTTGGACATGGGTTGCATCATCCTCTGCATAAGTGACGTGAGCCGTGCCTCCAGCTTCGGTAGTCTCTCTCGGCTTATCTTCTCTAACACCTTGGCGTTGGTGTAATCCTTACTTGTCTTCTTCCAGAGCTCAATTTCCGACGATGACATTGCATTTTGATCCATTTCTGAATATTTTGCCACAATCGGCTGGACATCTTTCAAAGTTTGATGGGCTACCTCCACCTGGTACTTCATGGCGGAGATATCCGCTTCAACTCCTTCGATTTCCTCTTGAAGCTTCTCGCGGGCTCCAATCTGACTTCTAGACTGAGGGGCTAACTCGCCCTGCCTCCTCAGTTTCCTTGATCCTCCAGGTTTCTGCTCGGATGCTGTCGACTCTGCTGCTGAGGTAGCTAACTCGCCCTGCCACCCCAATCCTCCGACTGCACCTCCACCTGGTTCTGCTGCCTCTTGTGTGGTCGTCCTCTGGGGAGCTAACTCGCCCTGCTGCCCCAGTTGAAGGACTCCTCCACTTGTGAAGCCTGTTTCTTGAGGCGCACTTTGACCCTGCTGCCCCAATCCAGTGTATACTAACCGCAATGGTTGGATGGAAGGTCGTTTTCCTCCTTCTGCCATTGTAACTTGGTAGGTATCACTAATCTGGTTCCACTTAAACTGTTCTTCCAACACTGATGATTCCGTAATTGCTCACACCTGATGATGTAATCTCTGAGCGGCTCCGAATCCGTTGTCTCCCGGGTTTCGGCACCAAATGTTGTTGTGAGCGACTGAGTTAGGTGACTTAAACGCCAAGTACGTATGACGCCTTAAAAAGCCAGATCTGCAGGTCCCTCGGTTCTAATCTTGCGTCGAACGGTGTTTCAGAGATGCGTTACTTTACAGTCCTACGGTCAACAAGATCTCAAGCTACGTGCACTTTTTCCTATGCTACAATAACTCCTATCTTGATAAGACGCGATTTACTGATGAGAAACAGTGCTCTTTTATTACAATCACTAAAGAACAATTAACAAATCAGTGTTTTTAACAGTTTTCTTGAATTCTACTAATTAATTTTGGTTTACAGCGCATTTAATTTATCGCTAACAAAAATCTTACAGAAAAAACTTATTCTATTTTTCCGGAGCTCTAAGTTGATCATTACTCGGAAGATAAACTCACACTGAATCTATTTTCTTTTTTCTTCTACCTTTATACCATACAAAATGACTTACAAGCTAAAACGTACAGCTAGGCAATACATACAAAACAAGAATAAACTCGATATTACAAAGGAACGACGAGCAGGAAAAAAGTTCGAACTTTTCAGCACGACGAACACAAATACTCGATCTTTCTACATACATACTTATACTAAACCAACACGCAGTCAGCAAAACGTATCCTAAACGAAATACATTAAACAAAGACACTGAAAAGATGCATTAATGCCAAGTTGAAAAGATGCATTAATGCCAAGTTGAAAAGATGTATTAATGCCAAGTTGAAAAGATGCATTAATGCCAAGTTGAAAAGATGCATTAATGCCAAGTCGAAAAGAGGTAAAAGTGCCATCTCAAAACAGGCAAAAATGCCATCTCAAACAACAGGCAAAAAAGACTGCTCTATTACCGCACTAAAACTCATCTCCCTCGACAGCTGCTAATTTACCATAATTTACAGAAATCCAACCATTTGTAACCGAACTATTATTTGGGCATGACAAGTTTGGAGGGGCAAAGCAATAATTTTAAATAGTCTGTCGGCGAGTTGTTTTTTGTCTTCCCTTTTTTCTCGCTCGCTGAGTATAGTGGAGAGAGAGAAAATGATGATGCTTTAAAGCTTTTATTCCCCATATCACATCAGCAAATTTATGTATACAATTATTATTGTTGTTATATAGAATGAGTACTAAAGCGCTCAGGAAAACTGTTTGACTCTCTCTCTGGAGGATCGCTTCTTTCGCCTATGAATGGTGACGGTGATGGTGGTAATAATGACAACAAAACGACGAGAGGATCATATAACGACGACCACGATGATGATGACATGTGTAATGTTGTTGAAACGTTTCATGCCCTTATCGAGCGATTCCCCTTTGCACTTTTTTGGGATCATTATCATAATCATTGTTATTCTCATTCAAAATAGTCAGTGACAATAATATTAGTGACCTGTGTGACTTTTTGGCATTGTTGATATCCATTCCACTCACTCTCGATACATTGTAGTGAAAAGAACGTGCATATTATAAGCACATGTATGTATGCGCATTTAAGTATTATCCATACGGCCATTTTTCAGTTGATTCGTTTCAGCAACATTCTTTTTTCTATTTGCTGCCAGCAGAGAACAACAACAAGAGGTAGAGAGCGAGAAAGAGAGAGAATCAAATCCCAGGAAAAAGTAAGTTTCTTTTTACGATTATTATTACACAAGGTAATGTGAAGACAGGGGCATGTACCATTCCATTATTATTACCACACTACTGACGACGACGATTTAGCTCTACGATTACCTACTACCATTTTCGTTTCCCGTGTGTAGTACGTTTTTTTTCTTTTGCTCTCCAGTGCTTGCTCCATAATAATAATAATATGAATGACATTTTGTACGTGGATCTTGCCATATATGTCCATTTAGATAATATAGTAGACCATAAGCATTACCCAGAGGGAAAAAGGGTACCGTGTCAACTCACATAATCATTTAGCCATTGATCATCATAATATATAATGTTATCATCGTTGTCGTTGTCGTCACACACATACACACAGCAGTAGCAGCAAATACTTGTAATTAACTTCCAGTTTTTCCTCTCTTCTGAAGCAAACATGACAGCATGCTACCTTTCTTCTTTCCTTTGAATAGTAGTGCAGAGAGGCATAGTCCTCTATACGTGCATAACATATCTACCTACTATTTAAAGACTGATGCGAGACAAATTCAAAACTCGGCCTTAATTGACTCGGAGTCTATTATAATGCCTTTTTTCAATTCGCATCGCCCTGCTTGCATCCATCCATCCATCTAAATCTATTCTCCCTTTTCTACTCTTCTGTCAATTCAGGAAATTTGTGAGGTTGGTTGGTGTTTTGTAGTGTGTGTTGCGCTGCAGAGTACCATCTTCAGTCTTGTATATTTTTTTCTCTCGCTGACTGACTGTGGCTTGTTCTTGTGGTTCATTCCGATAAAATAAAGACCAACTCACAATCATACATACAACAGCTCACCATGGACACACGGAGAATATTTTGAATGTCATCGTCAAATTGAACGGGAATGAGAGAGGAAGAAAGACAAGGAATGAAAGGTGTAATAACTCGCTCTTGCTCTCTCTCTCTCTCGCTGCAGTTGTTAGCATGCATAGGTACTGGGTACACACCTTTCTCCTGCCTTTTCACAGCTACACGCACAATATATTATAATATCTCAGTAGGAACATGCCTATTTTCTGTAGCTTATGTTTCACACATATGGCCTTTGTTGCGAGGCAATTAATGACTCAATAATATAAGCAAGTAAAAAATAATGGTAGTACGACCAGAGTTTCATTGTTGCTGTGATATATGAAGCTTTATAGTTAACACAAATCAGTGTAAGAGAATAGGTAAAAAATGAAAAAGGTACATTATTACAACTGGTTGTAATTATTTTTATGTCTTTTAGAAGTTGGCGTCTTTATCTTCATCGCAAGAGAGAGTACTTACGCTCATGGGAGTTTACACCATTTAGTAAATACGTTTACTGCGTCTGATTGCCCCATTTGAACTGTCTTGTTGTGAGCATACATATCTCGTTGTTGTAAAAGTAGCGATGCCTTTATGCTTATAACGAACAAAAGCGCAGAGACAATAAAAAGACGAGTTGTGGAAAAAAGTGGCTTTTGCACGGTTTAATGTGAAGAAACATGGAAAAATATGAGGCAACATCTTGATTAACTCACTGATACACCATTCAAACTGCATCTCTCTCTCTCAAACAGTATGATCATCGGTTTGAATGATGATGATCAGGTGAATGGTTTAATGAAATATATGGCTTTTTCCAACATTTTTTTTGTGCTTGAAACCCCTCTTTAATCACCACTTCTCACTTTAATCAAATGCTTTGCAGTAATGTACGATGTAAAGTTTTTTATTTCTTCAATGGGCAGAACACTTTTCAAAGTGTATAACGACCACTTGATGAGAACGACTTTGAAAGGAGAGCGTAATTAAATATATAACTAAGCGAATGAAATCAGATATTTTGTTGTGGCCTTCTGCTCCTCCTCAGTAATATGATTATCACTGTAACTGCATCAAATGTTGAAAAAATTGTTGTATGATAAAATAAAAATAATGGGAGATTGAGAGAAAGTAGTTATCCTGATGACGACGAGCAGTTGTTGTTCCAACAGCAACAACAACGTATGTATGTGCTACTTAATTATAACATTATTTACTATTGTCATGATGGCTTACTCACATTTCCTTGAGGCACTTATTAAACCATTTATTCTTTGTTCTATGAAATTCGAAATACAGAAAAGTAGCGAAAGGAGTATTAATTAAGTTTTTATGGCTTTTAGATGAAAGTGGATGTTAAAAATTGTTGACGGTTTTCAGGGTAATGTATCTTGTTTGCGGACAGACAAAGATATTTGCATAAAGTAGCCTCACTTGTTAATAAAGTCGTAATAATAATAATAATCTTTATAGCAAAAACTGCAGCAGCTATATAGTTTTGAAATTACACTTAAACAAATTACCTACTTGCACTTGATGCTGCTGTTGCACCTATGTACATCGGTATGCATGCTTGTTATTTTGATCAGTATTGATAGCACTCTGGTGGGATGAAAATTGAAATAGAAGGATGTACAACAGATTTAACATGGATGCTTTTTAATTGGATCTTTTTATATAAATGATGTGCCACGACGGTCTGACATATTTTAAATACAAGAATCAGCAACCGCAATATCCCCAACTGTTTGTAACGAATTGAATGGCATTTAGTTGTTCTGATACTTAGACAGCCATCATTATCAGTTTGCGGTTGTGTGAGACCATTTTGTTTCCGAGAATAATTTATGAAGTCAGTCATTGTCAGTTGCTCTTGTGCGCTCTAATTTAAAAAGATCAGCATAAAAATGCGCATGCATGCATCTATCTATGTACGTGGTTCTGCTCCTTCGAATAAAAATATATAGACTTGAATGGCACAGGAGCATTATTATTTTTTGCCACAGTCAATCTAATGAAAAGGCTTCTTTGCGATTCAGATCTATCCTGTCTCTCTAGACAGACACGATTACGATTATTATTATTATTAACTGTTAATGTAACATATTACTTGTGATGTGCCAATGCGTTCCCCTGCCATCTCTGTGTGTGTGCTTATTCATTTGCATCATCGTTATTCACTCACGACGACGAAAAGATTGAACAAAGTGGTGAATTGTGACGTTGAATAATGGCCCTGTAATATTTACAAGTCACAGAACTCCTTGATTTTTTTCATCCCTCTCTCTCTCTTCAATCATACGAGCATTGACTTTTGCTAGCAGTATGGCAGGAAGGTACAATGGTAATTTCATATTGCTGATACGGTTACAAATTTTCACAAAGCGTAACAATAGCAGAGTATACTCATCAGCCAATTTAAAGAAGAGTCCACACAAGATGACGATTTTGATGATACAGACACGGTGTGGGTGTTGTTCTTTTGGGATAACAATAGCAACAACAATTTACTTATCATCTTTTGATGGCAATATAGAAACTCTGACGCAATCTAAAATCTCACTCTCTCGAGCACAATCAATTGATAATCATATCATTAGCATGATCAACTACAACCAGTATAATTTTACCCCAACCATCCGAAAAGAATGAATTGAAATTGATGCAATTTCATTTTTTATTAAACTGATGCGATGCTGAAACGAATAAAGTTGCAAGCATGATTTCATTTAAATGCCTCTGTCACTCTTCTGTGCAGACAATAATATGATATCCATCGTGTTAAAATGTACGTGTTAGGAAAAGATTATTTTATGCCAGGAACGTCACGGTTAATAGATTAGTGTTGTGAAGGCAGTCTTATTAAAGTGAATACAAGGAATGGCAGTTAATTTTCTTCTCTCCATTTTACTTGTCTCTCTCTCTCTCCCCTTGCTTGTCAGAGGTTTACTTGACCTCCGGGAAATGGCCTACCGCATTTATATTATTCCATCTGTCGATTACAAAAACCAACCTCCAAAGCTAGTTTAGCACGCCTAAAGTCTTTATTGTTGCTCAGCCGCTTGATTACCTCTCACTAACTCATATTTGACTCCAAAATCTATTGTTGTTCCTGTTTGTACGGCTTGCTGGATCTCCTGAATGAACATCTAAGGTGTTTAGAAAAAATATGTGCTCTTTCAAAACCCAAAAACCCAATAATAATAACATGCCACATATTATTACTAATAGGATGAATACATGGAGGCACTTGAAATACAGGCCAACACTCATTCTTCCCTTCCCTACACACTGTAGTAAACACTTACAAAATTTAAGGCATGTCTGTCTGGTGCGAATAACGACGCTTTCCAGGAGAATTATCATCGCCTCACGTCCAACCAAACCACACCAACACTAAAACTAGGACATAATCTCCAAAAAATCTAATACGCCATTAACAAAGGCTCTGGCTGTAAGTACTTTTGTATTATGTTCAGGTGCTCACTTTACATCATGCTAGAATTATTATTGTCTGTTGTTCAATGGTTTGCCCCATGACAAGCAACACAATCTTCTTCATCATCAGTATCCGCACTGGGATCATGTATCCAACACATCACTCTTTCATCATTTATTATGAAAAGACGAGGCGACTAGAATGAGCAATCATCATCATCCTTTGCCACTACCTTTTCAGAGGCAAAGTGGTGTATAGCATAACATTCCAACAATGAAATTCCTGTATCGTGTAGTATTTTAGATACGTACATGCCTTGCTTCAAGTTTGAAAGAGTAGCAGAGTGAGTGAGAGAGCGTACTTCATTATTCCATTATTACTACCCATTTTACAACAAAAATCTTTTGGAAAAAGAGCTACTCAACAGGATCATCTCATCATCACCGTCATGATCAGCATCAGAGGGAAGTAAAGGCAAAAGATTTACTTTTTTTGTCTACTTACGAAGCATTTTTTTTCGCAAAATGCTCGCCTTTTTCAGTTGGAGATCTTTGTGTGTACAAATCCGTTGTTGTTATGAGTCAATTGTCACATTTTCTTTACAGTGTACGACCACATCATCACGATGATGAAGTTAACTCTGGCTTCATAATATAATAATATAATCCTTATCCATGACTCTATTATGTCCATTGTACAAGAACAACGAGCCAAGCAAAGTGAATCAACTCGTGAGATCCTTTTTTCTTTCCTGCTTTTCATAATAACTTTTTTGTTGGTGGGCCTCACACTGCGAAACGACTTGTATGTTCCCTTTTGTCTGTGTGTTTTTACATAGCCAATACCTCACTTCTTTTCATACATGTGGTATTGATAATATAGATACAACATTCTATTCACATTCACAAACCGAGCAATGTAGCTGGTAGTTGTACTCTTTTCTTCTTCGGTCGCCTCTTTCATCTTGAGAGAAAATCCGTCTCTTCTGGAGCTCGTGCCCCTTGTACGCTTATATAATACTCATTCAATGTCCTTTTGACGGAACAAAAATGCTACGCTCCTCAATGCGAAATATGATGACGATGATAAGTAAAATGCACAGTAGTGCTGGTAGCCGAGTCGATATATGTAGTTGGTTGCTACAAATTTGTCACAGTCAGATGACATGCGACCTTTCCTTTCGAGAAAAAGATGTTATTGTGGAAATGTATACCTTATTGACTAGCATTGTTGCCATTATTATCATGTAATCTGGATACAACGAGAAGTTCATAAAAATGTAGAGATATTTATCTGACATTTGACTCGAGTTAATTGTATTTAATGCACCTCTCCTTTCTATTGAAATTGTGTTGAATGGGGTATAGAGTCATTTACTTTTGCAGCTGTCAGTTGTCAAGAGTCAGCATATCTTTGACGACTCATTCGTCACCATTGTGGTTCTTCGTATGGGTGCAGTTACCAATTGCACCTAGTGTTATAATACAAGATTAGAAAATTTTCCAAGTCATTCGGTCTTTACTTTTTATTCACTTTTAAAACTCGATAAGCAATTCTCACCAAAGACTGAAAATGTACAAATGTATCAGTTTCCCCCGTTCTATTGTCGAAAGGAAAGTTGTACACTGAGGAATGGAGCAACAAAAACCATTTGATAGGGGCCAAATAGCTTTCATTTCATACTACATATTAAATTGGCTTTCAAAATTTAACCATCCTCGATAGAAAATAGTTGATAAAAATTGTAACAGAAAAATACTATACAATTCCAATTATTTTTTGTTAAAAGATAAACTAGTCGTTGTAGGCAAAATTGTGATAAAGTCGCCGCTAATTCGAATATTTACACGATACAACTTATCATGTTCACATGACTTATATTATAATGGGAGTATTGAGGAATGTCATGCAAGGTTTCATGGCAAGCGAAAAGAGTGAAACCGGGTGTGTGTAGTTAATAAGATGGCTTAAATAATAATAATGATACTCCCTTTCAAACAAGTATAAAAAAGAATTAGATGAATAGGACGAGTATCCAGCGGCCAGAAAATTTGTTGTTTCCTCTGTGCAACAATGTCAATCAATTGTAGTACGAGATTGTTATGTGGGCATCAGTGCACGGCATATGATGATGATGATGAATCCAGAGGAGGATTAGCAATAGGAGAGGAATAATAAAAATCAGAGCAATTTTCGTACAAAATAATTTAGCAAAGAGTTGCTTGATTTTTCTCCTCTCTCGTAACATGCTATAGCTCTCATTCCCTCTCCTCTAGTTGATTGATAATCACCTGGATGATGAGGAGGAAATTATCTTTTTCTCGTCAGAGAGTTACATTTACATATTTTATTGACAGGCCAGATGCTAAATGGTTATTGTGTACATGGTTAAAGTACCACTCGGTTTTAGCGGCGGTCTCCTTTGTCGGCATTTCTGAATTGAAACCTTTTGCAAAAGATGACTTGTAACTCAAATAAAAAACTAACATTACCCTCAATCATCTTACTCAAGGATCATTATCATGGCACATCTAAACTTGCATTTAACAACTGCACGCTAAACCTGGCCAAGCAAGAGGTCCTCCTCGCTGCTTCTTCTTACTTTTCTTAACAAAGGCAGGCAAAAAATTACAATGCTCTGAGCAGCACCACATCATCATCGTCATCACACCACCAAACCACACCACCACCACCAAACAAAACTCGCAGTGAATCAAGAAGTGTATTATCTCTCTCTCTCATTGACTGACTGACTGCTGCTCCTGAAAAAAGGGTTAGATGATCAGTTGTTGGCTGTTGTAGAGGAGAGAAGCGAATTATGTACATTATACTATAAGATATGTGAGCAGGCAAGACAATTACCTGCCATCACAATTGAACATGTAAACGGATGCCAGCCTATCAAAACAGAATATTATGATCATTCTCATTGTTATCATTATTATTAGTATTAAATCAGCAGGACATCAAGAAGATTCATCCAAGAGATGAGAGAGAGAGAGAGAGGATATAGGAAAATATTAAATGCCGTGAGAGACAGAGAGATAGAGGAAAAGGCGAAAGAATCAACAACAGCTACAACAAGATGTAACAACTACACAACGTGTAATTCAGAATGGAAATGGAGAACAACATCTTTTTAGACAGTCACCAATCATTAAAATGGCTTCTTTGCACGGCATCTTATAATAATGATTCAAAACCTAAACTAAGTGAGTATTTAGATAGTAGGTAGTTAATATATAGGCGGTGCGTGTTTGACTAGTTCATAGTACATACCTAGCAAGCACCTAGTCACTATATCCAAGTCACCTAAAAAGTCAATTCATTTTTCATGGAATGTTGAACGGTTTTCAAGATTCATGACTTGGAAGCAAGAATTAAATAGTGATAATGACTACTTAATGTTTTCAAAGCAGTTGGTACTACTATCCCTCTCCAACTGTTCAATTTTGTGCTGGCAAAATTCAATAAAAAAATAATAAATAAATTTCTGAATTTTAAATAGTGTAAAAATGTTGTAGACTTGGTAATTATAAATACATTTATTAAAAATATATTATTTCGTACGCGAACGAAACGCAGCGCAACAACTGTGCACAATGGCGTATAGTGGTAGAAAAAAAAGTTCATTTTACGCGACCCTAAAAAACGCTGAAACAACCGCATTGCGCCACCAACAAAGTTTATCGTAGACCACCTTGAGTAGAAAAAACAGACAATTTAGAAGATTAAGGGCTTGGAACACCGTCAGAATGCCATTTCTCCAAACACTAAAAAGCAGTGTAGGGTGAAGTAGGTGAGAGAATTGTGAGCCCTTGAAGCAATTTTTATTGTTGTTATTACGACATGGCAGATGTTATTGTCGACCATTAATACCAACATCAGCCTAAATACGCTTCTGCTGCTGCTACCGCGTTGTTACGAACAACGAACGAACAAACGGACAGACACCTTATTATTATTGGAGCAGAAAAACTGGATAATAAGATTTGAGGTTTAAGTGGCTGATCTTTGATATAGTACTCATTTTGATAACGACCATGGGAAAAAAACTATAGCCGAGGTAGGTAGAGAGAGGTAATAAGTAACTGGCTGCTGCAAGGGTGTGCTTTTTAACTCATAACTCATGATTCAATCCCGTGATAAACGATAATGAAAACAGGAAGCTCCGTTCAAAACAATGAACGCTGTCAGATAAATTTAAGGCTTGGATAAAAAATACAGCTTCATAATATGTATGTACGCATGAAACAAATCTAGAGAGACTGGCACTTTCCATTAATTTGGTTATTTATACTTTAATTACCACCCTGTATATCAAATCAAAACAGGATAGTGCTAATCAATTTAATTCCATATTGACATGTAATGCCATGAAAGATAAAAAGCTATTTAAAGATCTGAATTTCACAGAAATGCATTTCTAGTAGTTATACATAGATAAATTGTCATTGTGGAAATGCAAAAAGAATGCAGACCGAATTAATTTATCATTTTGTATAATTTTTTTGAAACGCCTGGTCATGTAAAATGTAAATTAGTCGATTTAAAAAAATTATAGGCATCTGCTGGGCTGGATTTCGGTTGAGTTTGTTCAGTGCGCTGCGACGCGCCGGCAGTTGATTAGACCGTCAAAGGTACAGCAAGCAACAAAAGACCCTCGATTCCGAGTAGTTGTTTATCATCATCACAGATAATAATTCAATTAAGTTTTATTGTATTTTCTAGTGCATTGCAAATGATAAGAAAGTTACATCTATTGTCATAGACAGGAAGGCCCCTGGAAAGAAAAAAAAACAATTATTTTATTGCTTATTATTATTGCAGCTACTGATGCCTCTGTATATGTTGAATTTTTATTGTTTGGCTGCTTGTGGGTATGTCGTCACACTCTACATTGTACACTTGGTGCTCATGGTTAATCATCACTCAGCTCTCCACTTTTGATTCTTTTTGCTCAGTTACATCATCATCATCATCGGAACAATAATCATTTTCATTTCCGCTTGAAAATCACCACATCAGACTCATTATTAAAATAATTATTTAATCTTCTCTTCTACGAATGTGCACTTGAAACCGATACGCAAACACATCAAAAGAGTACAAAAATATAGATAAATGATATTATACAAATTGGTTTTTATAGAAGGATGCACCGTTGCCATTTTCGAACCGGATAGTCTCCTGGTAGGTATTTGTTGTTGGAAGGTATATACATTCAACCATTTCCGGACCTAAAATTATTGACGTTGCTGTTGTTGTTGCGTTTGCTAAAAAACAATAATCGTTACATTTATTCAGAACCTTATATTTCACGTCATTATGTCACCGTTCTCTTGAATTTTCATGGCTACATACATATAACCATAATGATAGACAGAAAACATTGTGATTAAACGTTACTATTTTTTCCCATCTCACAAACTCCATGATGGCTGCATCTATTATACACTAAATATTATTCATCCTCCTACACCCACACTCCAAACAACAACTTTATTACGTGTACGTCTTCTACTTTTTCATAGAAATTGCATTCCCTATTTTATCCCGATCAGAAAAAATACTCTTTTTTCTTCCTGATACATGTATGATTATTACTTTTGTAAAGTACGCCTCGTCTATGGTTGCTAAATAAAAAAGTAATTTTTAGCATGTACTATAACAACTATAAAAATGAGTGCGTATCACGGTTGTTGTATAAGTCACTTTAAAAAGGTGTTTGCATTCTCATTATAGCACTAGTGTATACACAAGTGCAATGCATCAAACTAAATGGGCAGGTCCAAGTAGTATACACAAGAATATATTAACGGGTAACCAGAGGACTTCCCTTCATCATTGGCTATAATAATAATATAACAGTATCCATTATCCATCATACCACAAACAGAGCCAACACTTCCTGCAGTTCAGGAAAGTCGTGTGGTAGGTAAACCATTAAATCATAATGGAATAAAAGGAGACTTGCGTATGCTGCTGCTGTTGCTGTACACAAAAAATCCCTGCTTTTCTCTACTTTATACATTGTTACGATGAAATGAATTCATCTCGTTTCAAATCATAGTTAATAATCTAATTGCATGTGGTTGACGTTGACATTCGTTGAACCGCTGTCGGGGTTTTCTAATTGTAATCAGAACGTGTAGTAGGCTCCTACATTGTTATTCTAGCAAGGTGTGCATTTTTCTTACTTTCACTGGGGCCGTGATTACCTGTTCCTATTACTACTACTACTACTGCGAACCGAGTACTTATTTTATGCACTGGAGAAACAGGGAGAAGTTTGGACTAGCAGTGGTGGCAGTGCATGCTAAATATTGTTATTATGCATGACGAACAGAAACTACTCCCCATCCTTCCTATTTGAATATATTCGTTCTTAATAACTGCCATTATTGAGACCATTTCCAGAGACTGGAATGGAACCGACAAATGAATGAACGATTCAGCTTACATAACCGCTATACAGCTACCGACTCTCCACTGGTTGTTGACTGTTGTTGTGACGTTGTGAGGTAAAATAATGGGAGGATATTTTTTTATAGATTGTTGATTTTAATTTTATACTCTTAGACCCCCACCATGATTTAAAGAGAGAAAAAAATAAAACAAATGTCACTGCTAAAGACATTTTTGCTACTTTCTTCGCGTTGGAACTATGAACCTATTTTTCTCAGTACAATTTACAGTTTACTCTATGATACCTGTGTCCAACGTTCAAACAATTTATAGGATTCGTTCGTGACTTTTGACACTATGGCAATGCAAGTAAATATATTTTTTCTATTTATGTATTATTATATCGTGCATGAAGCCATAAATCCGGATTTTATGTAGTTTTGATAAAAAAACCCGTATGTATAAGTAGAACCTTGTCATGGTTATTACGTGGTTGATTTTTCAGCAGCTCAAGTACATATTGACTTGGACACATGTCCGTCCGTCTGTGGCGACTATAAACGCACTTCGGATTATTTGGGGCAAATATTTTTAACAGGTCCCTTGTGTCATGAACAGGAACCCTTTTGATTCTGCAATGACGTTGATCCATCTTCTCCTCATCTTCTTCATCCCCTGGGACCGAAGAAAGGTCCTCCCCATTATTGTGGTAATCGTCAGCTACGTACATGCGGTAGCTGTTTTACAGCGGGTTCATTTTGTACCACTGAAACTACTCTTGTTCAAAGAAGAAATACTCCCCTCCACGGAAAGCAGTTTTTATTATTGATTTTCAACACTTTTTTTCTATTTTGAGTAGTCTTGCATTCATTTCATGTGGCTACGATTTGCTGCAGAGAAAGCAGTTTTATTGAACATGTGCACATACTTCGCTCAAGTAGTAATTTGGCTTTTGTGGAAAGCCAATCTTGCCGTTTTACATACATGTTCGAGTTTAATAAAAGTATTTACTTACATCAATCAAATACATGTTATAAGGCATGACAGTTTTGGTCTATCAATGTTAGACAGAGGCAGAGTTTAAGAGTGCAAGTGGAAGGGCATTTTTAGGCGCAACGGAGCAATTTCACTTCATTATTATTTCATTTTTATTTCACTCGGTAGATTTGAAGGGCTAACATGATAGCGGATTTAATGTGTGCGGTTGATATAGAGTTTGCCATCCTTATCCAAGACATGACTGCTGCTGGTAAATAAGTAGTTGCACATGATACGAGTATATTTGATTAATCATCCGAACAATGAGACAAGCAGCTACGCAACTCCATAGAATGCTTATTCAACTTTCATAATATTTCATGACCACCCACTAACTAAATTACATTTTTACGAAAAGACAACGCTAACCATACAAGGTAAAATCCAGAGCCCATTTTTAACTAGTTAACAAAACCTGCCGATAATCTGCAAATTTCACTTTCAATTGGAAGAAAATGGACAATATTTATTTATACGATTTGCAATTATTATGAAATAGGCAACATTATATGAGTTGCCACAGTAGCATCTCGCCGTGGATATAAATTTGCCTTTGTCAAAGGTTATTCGTAAAATATATAAAAGTCAAAAATCCCATCGCAAACAATAATTGGACAGAGAAAATCATTTTTCAACGGACGAAACAATACAGATGCCTCCAAAGAAGTGGCCAAAATTACATGTCGTATATGTACTTAAAAATGTGAAGGTGCTGAAAGCAAGAAAGAAAATAAAAGAAAAGCATTAGAACATGTCAGCGTCCTTATTACATAGTCTCCATTTTTTGCCATTTTACAAAAAGGAAAATATAAGTGTGTTTTTGGCAGGTAAATGATTTTTCAAAAGTGCTATAAGAAAATAAAGTAAAAATGACGACAATGATGATGATCGTTCTTGGTAGCACTTGTAGTTGTAAGTATGGTGTTAGGACTCACCCAGAATGTTTTTAAAAAATGAAAATTCCTAGCATATCTCTATTAACCATCTTTCAGATGGACGGACACTCTACTCCTTTCATCCATAATAACACTTACGTGCAGTAATAATAACAGTAATCACACCATTGTTGGGAAATAGGCATTGTTCGAGATGGTAAACCACCGGCGTCGATTTTTTGAGATATTGAAGAATTTATGAGGGGCGAAATGTGCACCACTACGTAATGTCATGCTACATAATAAATATGGATAGAGTTATGATCGCTGTTGTGTTGTTACTTACTAGCGCCTGCTTGGGTGCGTTTCTCTAATATTTTTCGAATAAAAAGCTATAATAATGTGATACCTTCTGTGAGCTTAGGTAATAAAAACTGCTCTCTCCCTCTCATATTCTCCTTCTTCTTCCATCTCTTTCGATTATTTTATGTTAACATTTTTTTGCGTCAACGTGTGTGGGTGATGAAATGGCAATTAGATTCCAATTATTTTCGTTTTCTTGTAGTAATAGCAAATATGAGCAAAAAATCTTTGGTCTTGTTCAGTCATCAATTTTGCAAAAAAAGAGTCGTGATTTGAAATGAACTGTTAATCATATGGATTCAATGTAGTACTAACATTAATAATAATAATGACTGGTGACAGAGGGAGAGATTCTGTTTTCCTTGTTGACGCTCTTTCTTTGCTAATTTTTCGTCTTTTAGTAGTGGGATTTTGGCATGAATGTATGACGTCTAATAATGCCATCTAATACTCTAAAATGAAAGATTACTTTATTAGCGCGCTTCCCTGTGCACCACTAGAGCAGACAAAGACCGTGCTAATTTTTGTTTAGAGAAATCGGGTTTGGCCAAAAAGTCGTTAGTTAATGGAAGTAAAATGTACTTCGTGCTCATCTCAATGTCTTTTCGTTTAGTAATAAGATGCAATGAATGAAATATTTATAGAGTTAGTTAAGTTGTAAGTGTACTAATTATGTGTCTAGTCAGAGAAAAAAAACATTTATGGGCAAGAATATAACAAGCTGTTGTAATGATCGAACCTCTTTTGCACCTTTGACAAAAACATCTGATTTTGGCACATGCAACGCATATAGCACACCTGTCATACTTAATATTTCTGCGATGACATTTTGATGACTAGCAAAATATGTACATTATGGTTATTAAGTATCATGGTTAACGACACCAAAACTTTATCATTTTTGCCGTTCAGTCTGTTAGTTTGGCATAGGCATTATGTGTAGCTCGAACACATTCTATACCGTCCAAAGTATACGAATCACTTCTAAATTGTTGCAAACTGGTCATTACTTTTGTAACTGATACGTAACGACTACAATGTTTCAAAATTAATTTCAGTAGGGCACGATACTTCCTTTGTGGCCTTACAACGCACAAGTTTTAGTTTTAAAGCACGTTTTCTCAAAAAAAAATTATGCGAATAACAGATGTTGTTGCAACATGAAACAAATTAAAAAAATCATGACTGTGTCCACTCACAACAAGGAACATTATTATTATGATAATGATTACCATGATCACAACAATAATGACGTGATGTGATATGATACTCATGTATTTATGCGATATTGATGACTTTTTTTCAAACAATTTGCCAAGTGGACATTAATTCATTCACGATGCAAGGGACGGGGGGAGACTCTAATGATTTTTATCAGTCAATTCATCGCACAACATTAGCCATGATAACAATAGCTTGGTAAATGAAGGTTTGCCTAATTATTTGCATATTTAATGATTTTTGTATATAGTGATCAACATTATCATCCTCGTCATCTCATCTTTTCCTTCTCTCTCTCTTCGTCTTTTGCGCTCCTTTAATCTGCTTCCATATACGTGAACCATTAGCAAAACCCATTAGCAGCATGCGGTGTCGTTGGTAAGAAAACCATTAGCAAAAAATTACAAATGAATAAAAGTACACGTTGTACGTATAATATAATATAAAATAATAATAATATACTGTAATTTACTTATGTGTGTGTCTGCTTGCCGTACTTTATTTGATTCAACAGGCATGATATCACACCTTTCAACATCTCCTTGCTAATAATTATTTGGCAAAAGAGCTATGACAAATGTTTTTATTGCTCTTGGCAATTTAGTACTATCCATCCTACCTCTCCTCATAAACTCAAAATATTATATCCTCTCTAGATCGGGACATGAATACTTTCTCGCTTGTCAAGCAAGCATGTGTGAAGAAAGGTGAAACAAGTTACCAAGTGGATTCTCAAGTCGTTGTAAGAAGACCATGAGAAACGGACACAAACCCCAACGTGAACAAAGTAGCGAAAATTGAGGTTATAATTTTAATTGATTGCAGACTCTTTTCAGCAATAATTGTTTGTGGAGATTTCACGAATTTCGTATTTAGTTCAGTTTAGGAAAGTAGAAAGTTGCGATGAAATTCCCTGCATATATGGATATGGACCATTTTTCTTGGAACAGCAATAAAATTTTCAATGAAATCGGTCAAACGAAAATTCGAATTAATTTGAATATGGACTGACGGACGTACAGCACGAAATTAATGTGTAGAATTTGCTACCCAATATATTTGGCATCCCATGTAATATCGACGACGACGAGTGCAAAAAGTGTATGTTCTATCGGCACAGCTCATTTGCCTAATTGATGAACAGTAAGCACTGATGCTAGTAAGCAAGCCCAAAATATAAAAAAACGCAGTGGGTAATCATGGCGTCTTGGTCGTCGCAAAAATGTGATTGTCTTGTTAATTCTCATGTCGTATGATATTTATTACTAGTAGACTTTTGCAGAGGAGGGTGAAAAATTCTTGAGTAATTAAGCCAATAATTATTGTTTCTTTTGTCCTAATAACTCTATCGTCTTACCCCCACTAAATATTATGACTGTGTTCATCAGTTTAGAGTAGAGAGCAATGACAATGGTCATTAAGTTGTTCGTCTGTGGAGATCCTATATTAAAAGATAATAAAATTTATTAGCGTCCCAACGGCATCAACTTTTAGCATTTAAGCTGTAACAACATTTATGCAAATGAAGACATGATCAAACTTCAAATTAAATTCATTAGTGGCCCACCGCTTTTTCCTACCACCATGCACCATTATTACAACAAATGCTAGGTGTATAATGTGTCGTTGGGTTAGTTTACCAGTTTTGGTATTACATCAGTGGGCAATAATATAAATCTTCTTCCCGTAAACAGCATTTATCTTCCATATACGTGACATATCCGGGCAGGCAATGCAGTAAACCAGAATAATATATTTAAAATAATCACGTAATACTACAAAGTTACAACATCATGAGTTCTATAGTTTTACTCTGCAAAGTAATTAATCTTGTCATCATCAAATTCAGTTATTTAGTACACCTATGATATATATACGGCTTCATATATCATCCTGTTTATGATTACTATTTTTATTGAATATCAAAAATGTAAAAGTACATAAGTATGCATACTTTTGAGCTTGCACACTGTTGCGGTGTGATGATGTTGTTGGTTGGTGTTCACTATTTTTTTGCTACTTTTGTTTAATGTGTGGATTCAACATCATCATCATGCACACAGTAATGTGAGAAGTTAAGAAGTTAAGAGGACTTGTTGAAGAAGGATTGTTGGTTAAAAAGTGTATTTCATACATTATAATATAGTATACTTGAATCGGCAGGAGTCTTACTAAATAGCCTGAAACGTCAATTACTACCAGTTTAGTACAGCTTATTTTGCTAGTAAGACGATGTAATAATCATAATAATGATAGTAATAATAAGAATCTGCACAAAACAACCATGGCTCTCTTTGGCATCATCATCAGAGAGTTTGGTTGGCTGGTGAGCAAGTGCAAGCAATTCTGCTGGTCTTTAGCAAAATTTGTATGTACGAAGTAGAATCTAGCTGGTAAGTGGAAAGAAGAGAGAGGAGGGAGAGAAGAACAAACTAATGTTTTTCAAGTCACCACGGCGACGACGACTACACGGCTAGCTGTTGTTTTTAGTGATATTATGTATTTTCCTTGCTACATGGATAATAACGCGGCTCGGCTACACAGGCCTTACCTACAGTACTGAAAAATTCAAAATAAGACAAGTGAGAAAACGATTAAAAACACTGCAAATGCCATAATCATACTCAGGCCAGTCTTTTAACGAGTTTTTCTGCCTAAAAACATACCTAATAGCAGAGGATTTATTACAATAATTTATTACAGAATGCCGACGATAACTTCATAAAAATGGTGATGGTGCGGGTATAGTAATAATAATAAGCATGTATATAGTCGAATGATAGAGAAGAAAAATAGTACATACAAGGTTATTATTGTGGGTACATACATATACATAGTTTTTTAAAAGAGAAAAAAACCTGTATATATATCTCTTTATTATTTTTATTGTTATGTGTCGTCGTGACGAACGCAAAATATGTGAATAAATGACTGCGTAGGTAGGTATTCGGCAGTGGTGGTGGTGGAGAGGAGCGTCCTCAGGAAATGAATAAAAAAATCTTATTGGGCTTTCAGGGAGGCCAAAACGAAACCAGACTCAATCTATATCATCTAGTCGTAATATATTATTTATAAGCGTATATATCAAGATTATCATTATTACCTGTTGTGTGGTACATTCTGCCTTTGCGCATTATATTATAACTTTGTTATTATGCTTTGCTGCATGCTGGCGTGTCGGCCGTACATACGTTTAATATTATTATCGTTAATACAAGCCTGTTAGTAGCAATAAAATAATTATTTTTCATGCTATCAACTCCATTGCAACACACACGGCAATAATACGCCGATAATGTACATTATTGTTGTGCATATTATAGGTATAATGTAATTTATAATCCAACACAACAACGACCAGCATAAAAAATGTGTATATGGATAATCAAATGATATAAAATTATAATTGATGTATCGAATCACTGCTAAAGTAAGACATTATATTATGCATGCCACGGCCCTGCAACTTTGTTCTGGCTTAACACTAATTACATTATTATTATGATTTGATATCGATAATTGACACGTGTGGAGGATGTAGTACGTAAATATGCGAATAAAGAAGAAATTAAAATTTTGTGACCATATATTCATTATCACACTGTAATTAGTATATATAGACGTGTATTTTTGAAAAAAGAATTTCTCGTCACATTTTCACCAAAAAAAGTGCAAATCATCGTGAACCTCTACAACAGAACATTATTATGCACGTGGAAAATTAAGAGAAAAACGATAAGGACGGGTTACAACCGATAATTTTCTTCCTTAATGACGAATGCGGGACGACGACAGTGCTACTTTGAAAATGATACTGCTCCACTATCCCTAATGGTCTTTATATTCTGCGCGCCGAGCTTTGAGCAACTACTAAAAATAATGTGACGTGCAGAAGTAATGTATCTTTTTATTAAGCATGATCGTTACCATCACATCGTAATCGTGATGCGGGGTAATGCATATTCCTGGATTGGCACATTAAAGTTTTAAGGGTAATTTGCTGTAGGACCCGTCAATTTAATAATACTTGTTATGAGCTACATATCACACTTTTCTTTTCTACTCTGTAGGTAAATGATTTTTTTCTCGAGAGATTACCTACCAGAAAGTAAAGGTAAAAAAGACAGTTGGGAATGGAAAGAAAGCTTGTAAATCAAGTACAGATATATCATCGTCAGGGAATAGGAAAACAGAAAAATGTGTTGAGAGAGACAGGCTGCATGTATTATTGTATTTTTCTGTCTGTACTTGTACGATTATTTTATGGCTAATTAGAATAATACTAGCGCTTTTGCTGGTTGAAATTATACTCTCTAAAAATTTCTGTCACGCTTTTACGCTACTTATTGAGTCTTCAGATTACCTTCCAAAAGAGACAAGAGTCGTCGTGAATGTAGTACCTATGAAGCTTTTCTATGAGTTGTTGAATGGATGGTTGATATGACGGCGACATGTTAAATGTCGAATTCATAAACATGTCCCTATGCAAGCTCCGCCAAATGGAATAGTTTAGTTTGCATGCTTAAAAATAAAAGTAACCCAGAAATAATTTTTGCTGATGCAACATATTTGTAGCCAGTTTACTAATTAGTTGAATGGGCAGGCGAAACTTTTATATTTACGATAATAGGTTTAGTAATTGAGTGAATATGATTAACATTTACCTGTACACATACTTCGTTCAAACTAAATGACAAAAAATTATCATGTCATTTTGAGGTAGATATACTTCTCTAATCGTGTTGTTTTTATGACGAATTGGTAACGGTTTGAAAAGGAGCCTGTAAGTTAGAATAACTGTGAAAAATTTTAAGAATAAAAGTTATATTAGGTAGTTAATATATGGAATATTGATAAGGGTTTTGTTGTTTATCTATCAAAATCAAAGTTGTTCATTATTATTTTTTTGAGGAAATGAATGCGTGCAAGTAATATCAAGATGCAGTAATTAATGATAACTTGAATAGGTGTATGAGGGTAACGAAAATGTTTCAAAGGAAGCACGTCGTCATCATCGATGTGCGTAATCTGTAAAGTTTTAATAGCTGAAACAAGGCACGTTTTTTACCCTTTCTTAATATAGGAAGCATTTTATACATATTCTCCAGTCGTTTAAGAACAGAGCATTTATATACCTACCAAAAATGAACATGTAGCATACATATTTATGAAACGCAGTAATGAACCCAATTTCTAGTAAAAATATCACTCAAAACTACGCATTGCTCAATTCTTGTTCGTTAGCCCGAAAAGAAAGTTTTCCTGTATTTTATCCGTAAAAAAAGCACAGTGCATCATTTATAATCACCAATATATTACGTTAAAGATTGCATCTTAACTTCTTGATGATCAAAAATAATTATAACGATTGGGAAAAAGTAAAATGGATAACAAAAGTAGGAAGGGGATGTAATAATAATGGTAAACTAACAAGAAAGAAATTTCTAGTCCAGTGAGCATCACAACTTGCACTGAGCAATAATATGCTTTCTATAATTATGTGTTTCCTATTTGTTATACTTTTACAAGCTTCAGTTTGGTTGATGATGTTCTTGCGTAATCGACTTATTATCCACTAGAATCTGAGCCATTCTTGAGCCAACAGCCAAATAATGCTTTCCCTGCCTTGTTCATTATGAAACTTTATTGGCGTGTTCCATACTGCCTACTATAATCACTGGCATTATTGTTATAATAAATATATTTTGCTGTCTGTCTTGTGTCTTACTAATAAATTTGGTCTTAATTTTTGGGGTTAACATGGATTGTATTTTTCCTCTAATTTCTGTGTGGGGCCAGATCTCAGGTTTATTCAGGGTGAATGGAACTCTGAATTTCAAAGATATTTAGTTGTCGTTAGTGTGACAGAAAACAAAGGACAACAATTTGTATACATTTAAAAAATGCAAAATGATACGAATAAAATTATACCTGAGAAATTCCCTTTGGATTGCCCGGAGCATTGGAGTAATCACAGTAAAATATCTGCAAGAGATGCTGTGCGGATAGGTGAAGGCGGCAATCATGCGGTATCAATTGATCATTGCAAGTACATTAAACCGGTAAGATAAAAGGGAATGTATAAAATATTATGTAGATATTGATATGAAAATTATGACGGAAGAGAAGGTAATAGCAGGAGCATCTTGCGATGATTAAAGGGAAGAGGGTGAGAGCAATTGGTTTTGTTCACTTGTTCGGCGTTTGGTTGATTTTTCTGAGGGAACAGCGTCTCAAGAGAGATGTTGTTTTTTTATGAAGTCGGCTTCAGATATTACATGAAAAGGTAAAATGCGACCGCATGCATGAACAACAACGGACAACCAAAGAGTGTTTTCCTATTTTCTTACACCACACACCACCGAGATTATTGTTTGTGCAGAGAGAGGGAAATGAAGAAAAAAGGTGAGATGATAGTGCATTGGCGGCGACGGCGGCGAGGTCGATTTAAGGCATTGTTGTGTGAAGATAACTAGTGTAACCATCATCAACAATCAGCATCCTTTTTAATCCCTTCGAAAATGAAGTCATTTTCGCCACCCACAAGAAAATTTGAGATTGCCAGCAGGCAAACCACACAAATTTCAAACATTCCCCTCTAGGCACCCATTGTTCTTTCTTGTAACTTTTTATCATCATCTTCATCATAATCGCAGCACAATTTTCTTTGCGTTTTGCCTCTCTCGTCGTACCGTAATGCCTGCATGTATTTGTGTACAGCGAGCGGACGGACGAACGTGATGATGAATATGAAGCCTCCCGGTTTTATCGCTCATGAAATGATCATAACATCAGAATTTACGTATGTGCAAGTTCCATTACATCCAGAACGCGAGTGTTTAATGCTTTGTTCTAATAACAACATGGCTGCTTCCTTGACGCTTTTTTTATGTGCAAAGTGCAAATAAAATTTCTGGCAATGATGATGATGAGCGCGGTTCAATGGTCTTTAGATTTGTGTTAGCATAACAACGCACTGTTTAATTGAAGCACCAGCGCAACACTTTTCATGTCAGACAACGTAGAAACATAAAAGGATCACTTATGCAGTTGAAAATAATATAAAACATTTTTTTATTGCACAAGACGTGGAAAGGGAGAAATTTTATGTCTGTAGTCATAACGTGCAACGCAAGTTAAATTTAGTACAGTCCAGTTAAATCATAAATATGTATATCTACAACAAAATGGCCTTGAACTAACAGTAGCTGGCGAGTAGCCTTCCTACAGTTAAAATATTCCCATTTGCACCTCCATAAATTTCATAAACATGCATATATGATTTCGTTAATTATCGAAAGGTATAATTCTAATAATTACCAAAATGCATTTATTGTTGCTAGTAGTACCTTGCAATTCTGCAGCGGTGTGTAATCGTCATGGTGTCATAAAACAACAATTTCAGTAAACTAGAAGCTTAAAAGTGTAATCAAGAAACCATAGCATAACTATACATAACGCCAAATTCATTTCGTTTTATCTGTTACTGATTTATCATTCGCGAAGGCATTCAAAGAGACACCTATCCACGTTCGGGGAAAGTTAAATCTACAAAGACTGGAAACTCCTTCTTCAGTCTACCTGAACGAATACTAGGGAATGCTGACTGCTGGGAAGTTGGGGAAAACAATGTACAAAGATCAAAGGAACAGGCACAATTATTATTATGGCCTCAAGAGAATTTTCTATAACTTTGGAATCTACGATTTTTCGTCGCTAAATGTGAATTAAATTAAATTGTTTAGAATGGTATGGAATTAAACTAGTTTGGATTAGTATGAAAAGGTTCCTACGAAAAGTCTAAATTGCTAAATGTACACTTGTGAAAGCTGCATTTCGGTAAAAAGTTCTTATGGAAAATACGACTGCGACTGATGATAGCCGCTCCTTCTCGATGGTGGTGAAAAAACAACCCTGTTGTCTATATCGTATCCCTCAGCGCAGCGTAAAAACTACTTTGTTGTGTGAAAGGGAGCAAGCACGTACATCTAATGGTGAGTTATACAATTTGACGTAGCAGTTGAAAGCTTGTTTCTTCGAAGTATCATAGGTGGCACAATGTACCATTGTTGTGCGGCGTCGGCCAGTGATGCTTTTCTTGTGCTTTATATTTTTCATATTATTACGAATGTTGTAGAAATCACCTAGATATTGTATAGTTAACCAATGATTAAATAAAACTAACTTCCAATATTTATGGAAAACCGAGTAACCGTATGCCTTTACATATGTACATGTATTCATAATTTTTATTGCTTGATTCTAGCATTATTTCTGCTGACCATCAAAAAAGTTTTAAACACCTCTCAGAGTTTCAAAGTTATCGATAAAACCTGCATAAAATACTTTTTTAAATATTTTTTTGCGTACGCAGTGTATTCACTGGCCAATAGATGGTGAAAGAATAATAATACCGAACATTCAAATCAAATACAGTAACAATGGAGAAAGTACATCAGAACTAATTGAAGGCACTAAACGAAATCAGTTATGACTAAATCAGTACTCACGGGAAATGTTGAATTTATGCTATTTATGAATTTGTTTCAAATTGATCTGTTTTCCATTATGATATCGAATCCTCAATTACTATTTGATACTAATGTCATCTTCGATGGATTTATGCGTGGGTTGAATTGGGAACTCAAATACTGTGCAGAATGTTAGTCAATACCATTATAAACTCTTTACTTCTCATTATTCTGTTTAGACAGACCTATTTACCTATTTTTATTTATCATGGTTTGATTGTTTCTTGTGCCAGTCATTTCCATAAAGGGTCGCTGCGGTTCCAGATTTCTTTGAAAGAGTTTGTTTCAACGGCGGTAGACTTCATAGTGAAACCCCTGCCGACCATTGTTTTCCAATCCAAGGTCGGCAATCTGCAAACAATGAATCTCTTGCAACGTATGTAGGCTGAGACCTTCAGTATTTCATTGATAAATTTTTTGAACACCGGAAAACAACAATTTTAAAGTCCGTCTCTGTAAACATCTTTGAAGCAATTAAAGTAAGTACCTCGTCAATTACTAATTAATTACTACCTTTATGACGGTTTTAGATGTGAGTTAGGCCTGAAAATTAATAGGGAGAGGAACGGACGCTACAGTCCTCCTCATTTCAATAACACCATTCTGACATTTAATGGGAGTTTTGAGACATTAAATTTTTGAGCAACTTGCAAAATAAGTACATGTTACATGCGGTCGGGCCACCCAATTGAAAGTTGTCTGCCGTTTTTCCCAAAAGATTACCTTTAATGAGCACCCGACCTTTCACAAGAGGAGCCCGTACGTTGTTCTATTTAAGCGTAAGCGTAAGTCTTGTGCAGTAACAAACCGGTAATCTTATATGTGTGTAAACTACATATGTTGAGTTGGGACAGTAGTAGTACTTGTAATAGGAACACTCATTGAAAATATAATCATCATGGAAAAGGGCCGTGCGGTAGTCGTCGTGAGTCACTCTGAACTTGAACGTGAAACTGAATCCCAAATCCCAATATTTAATCTCCGCTCATTCTCTGATTCATCTCACCTGAAAGTCGACTGCACTTGTTTCGGATTTCATTCATAAGTCGAAATGGAAACTAAACTACCAGGTTTACACTTCGTGTATAATAATAATACATGAGGATGGTTACTTTTTCAGAAATTCAAACAAATCAGACAACATTTGAAATCAATAAATTTAAATTTATAATTTTTATTCATCATTATTTTTATGCATTATCTTTTATTCTTACACATGTAGTAGTATTTCATAGCGGGAACTCTTTAACAATTTGATTGTATAGTTAGAATTAATATCATAAAATAATAGTAATAATAACACACTAATTATCCATTACTATTTACGAATTATGTATAATATATATTTGTGTATAGGTAATGCATATTTCATACGTCTACATTCAACATTGCAGTCTACACTTTACAAGACATGCAACATCTTCAAATACATGTGTACCTATATTAATTTTGCGATATATATGATATATTTTTTGTAATACATACAAATATTATGCATGTACATTAAATTAAATTATGCTGGATCGCTTTGTCCAAATGATAATGTTTGGTTTCAATATTCCACGAAACCGTTCAAAGTACATGGTTGCAGTCGGAGAAGTCTTTGTTGTGATTTTATTCTCTTTTTTATCTGTACCAAGTAAGAGTTTGCAGAATATTTTGTTTGAACGTGATGCATGGTACACTAGCTTACTATTTACTGCTATTGATAAGTTACATTGCTATTCGACATCATAAATGATTCATTCGCTTCATGATTTAATAACAAGTCGGGAAAAAGTTTTTGGTCAAACCATGACAATGGTAACTTACGGTATTTTACAGATACACACGTATACCTCACATATTGCTAAATTACAATTAACAATGCATAGCTTAACTTTTTCTTACATACGTACACCATACATATATGCGTCAGCGTCACAATATACATACTATATATACAACAAATTACCATCTATTTTAGGTGTAGATTTAAGTTTATGTCAAAAAACTATCAGCGGTCTTACATAAATACTGTTTCTGTGTTTTAAACGTAATGGCAAAATCATAGTGAAACCACAAGAAAGTGCAGCAGTTGGCATAATTAGTTGTACCATTTTTTAAATTCCTTAACCAATTGCTGAATTAACACACTGTCACTCATCACGAATTAAAAATGCAAAGCTTCCACACAAAGCCTTTTCGTACATCTAACTGTTGTAATGGAGATTAAAGTTTATGGTGTAAAGCAATTTTGTTTTAAAGCAAAGTCAGCAAAAATATATCATAAGACGATGTTTTTTCCTGGAATATGTATGCCTACCTATTCATAATATTTATTATACTGTCGGATAAAGCTAGCTATAAAATTTACTAGTACATAGTAGAAGGACTAACATTAAGTGCTCACTCCATTACATTTATTTATATGCTACAAACGATTTTATTTAATTAACATAGAGATATTTTTTGTGAAAAACATTGCTATGTGATAATAAATATATTATATAATATAGTAGTTATATTCAATATTTTATTTGCGAGAGACATTCTTTTCATAACAATTTGATCAACACGTAATTTGCAAGTATTTGACTTCTGGGGATGTTCGATTTGGTGACAGTTGAGACTCTGCAACTTGCGCCGCAGCCAGTGCTCCTACACCTGCTGGATGAGGGGGTGGCTGTGGAGCCCATCCAGGACGTGGTCCGGGTGGTCCACCGTCAGATGAATAGACATTCTTAGAAAGTGCTTCTGCTTGTAAAGAGATCATAAGTCGTGACGCAGCTTGTCGTTCCGCTTCTCTTTCCTCCGCCGTTTGTCTCCTATGAAGAAAAAAACCAATCCATATTATTATCATTACTCCTTTTTTCCAATACACTGTGTTCTCGCGAAAAAACATTTCCTACAACAAAATGGATATTACTTATTATTTTGCAGGTTGTTTCGTCTTGAGCAAATAAACCTGAATAAAATATCATAATACTGGCACCTGACATTTCGTCAAACAAATTATCCTAACTGCATCTCCCGTCTTCTTACTACACCAGAAACACTCATGAGGCATGTTAAAATTATAGAGCTCAATCAATATGAAAGGGGAACCTCCTATTTCGTACATGGTACATGGCTTGTGCACCTGGAGCGATAATGTGATATACACCATAACTCCTCGTTTTATTGCGTCTACCAGCTCAACTCAACGTGTATTTCTATTAAACAGCTCATTTTTCTAACAACACGATTGATGAGGTAATAATGTGTAGATGGCAAAAATGATTGATAGCCTGGTCGGTGAAGTTTCAGTGGAAGAACACCGGTATATATTATGCTATATGGGGATTGTGCAAGGGGATAATAGGATTTGATCGTCGTTGTTCATACAACTTGTAGTAGTAATAACAAGTAACAACCATAATGCCAACTTGATATAATCATAATAATAATAATAATATTTCTATAAAGATGTGTGTTTGCAAGACAAAAAATGAGTAAAATGCTCTCTTCGGTGGTAAAGGAGTTGTACATAAGTTGTCGTCACGGCATTGTACATACAAGCAAGCGCTTTAATGATATCGCAAACCAACAACTTTTTTCTCCAAAAAAACCATTGTATTATTTCTTCAACTGCTCGTTTTTTCTCTCACTTTACGCCTTCTTAAAACTCCAGTGTAACAAGCAGACGATATTATTGTCCCACTAGTTCGCATTGTCTGTAGTAAATAATGATCGGCAGCAGCAGTCAAGTAGAGGATTTTTTTCATTCCTTTGCATGAAAGAGAAAAGAGTGAGAGATCATAATGGTAATAATAATAATAATGTAGAGATGACGATGATGGTCGTGAGGGTAAGCAGTTACTACTACTACTGCTCCTGTTGTGCGTTTTATGAAAGTGTGTGTTTGGATAAAGAAATGGAGAGGCAAGCAAGCATGATCCCCAAAAAAATCCTGACTGCCGAAAAGTGAAGATGATCATCATCATTTTCTGTGAATTTCTCGAGTAAAATGTAATTCACCCTCTTTTGTTGTTGTTAAAAAATATATATTGTGTGGAAGCCTTCCGTCTCTAATCATCATAAACATTATTATTGTATATTTGGTTTAAACTGTCTGGACGAGTCTAGGAGTTCATAAAATAAATAAAAAAGTGTACTTTGATCGCCGCAGTCAGCACGCACAATACCTGCTCATCATCACACGCCCACCTTGTTCAGTTTTCATCATTCTTATTTTCAAGAGTTTGTAGCTGGCAACCGTTTAACTCGACGTTTTGCTTTGCCTACTTACTTGCATGAGTAGCTGCAAATGCTTTAAATAAAGAATCTCAAGACACTGATGTAGAAAATTAATCAGATGACAGTCTTGTAAAGTTTCAATGAATGAAATTACAAAAAGGAAAGTAATTTATCGGCAAGTAATTTCAGATGGCATAAGGGCTAGAGTGATTAAATATCTCATACTTCCACGTGAAATTCATTCTTTAAATGTAAACGTAAAAAGACCTTTTTACAGGATGCTTTTCATGACGTTGGTGGTGTCAAATGGTTTGTTGCATTGCTTTTCTACGACTTGTAGTTGTAGCATTAACATTCTTGTTTATTTTCAAAGGGGAAGCATGCCCACACAAGCAAGTCCTTTTAGAGGCAACGTTTAACATAAAGATAAACCTTGTTTGCATGTATTATGCAGGTGTTATTGCTACTTGTTTTGATATCTGTTGTTGGATGAGCCGGCTCTTCTCTAGTGCTGTGGTATGCATCACGAAATCATGAATCACGGGCCTTTCCCTGAAATCATCGTCACTACACAGGTAATGTACATGTAAAATGCTGAAATCCACTGAATCGTAGGATTGAAATTATTTTTTTTGAAAAAAATAGTTTCATTTTGATGTGCGTGTATGTTAATGCAAAACGGCCAATTAAAAGTTTATGTTTGTTATGCTATGCTTTAAAATTACAAATTACATACCAAATGAGCAACCATGTTCATTGTTATGTGCATACATAATCATTGTGTACAGAATAAGTAGTGGTAAATGCGGACATCAATTGTGCCCACTGTTGCATGGTACTTTTCTTACATTCTTATTCATTGGATGAGCGACAAGGTTTTTGTCGCATGCAAATGGAAAAGTTGCGCACTACCAGCAAATTATAGAATGGATAATTTGTGTGATTCATAAAGGAATTTTTTGTCATTCTTGTCATGTAACATGCTATTTGAGCACTTCAGCTAAAAAAGTCTTAATATTTTTTTCTAAAAATTTGCAAAAGACCAAAATTACATGGTCGTTGAATAAAACTTTTTTTGCTGTCTTGTTTTTAACGCTTGTAGGGTCACTTGATTGTCTTTCGTAAGAAAACCGACCGACCATTTCCGTTTGGTTTTCTTGTTCTCAATCCATTTTTTGCATGAGCCACGCAAAGGTGTTTCCACCCCTTGTTTTTTCAGCTACACACACAACGCTTGACCACATTAATAAGCGCCCTACAACAAGTACTGTATGCACACATTGTTGAATCACTGCGTGTGCGTACTAGTGCATGCCCATGTATCACAATTTGTACAAATATATTATATTATTGTGCACAGGGCACCACACTGAAATGTACTAATTGTGTCATGATACAAAGTGGAAATTTATTTTGCTTCCTTTGACCATTATTCTCTCGCTTAATCAAAACATGACGAAAAGAACACTGTACGCTACTTTACTGCTATAATGCTTCATACAATAGATATTAACATTTTTTGAATCTTTCTCCTTTTCACATTCATTAAAATCTTAAATTGCTTCACAGAGTGTCGTCATAGTTCATGGTGGTATGGCGCTGACATATTTAACATTCTTTCGTAACGCTGTCTAGTAGAACACAAGCTTTTTGGAGAAAATTTTAAAGTGATTTCTTTTTAAAAGGGTTGTTTGGTTGTGAACATTTTTAGAGGTTCATAAAGATAACATAAGCAAAAGCGTTCTTTCAACAGCAAACAATAGTAATAATAATATTATTACGCATATGCATTTAGAAGAGAGATTGCGGTGACGTCTCCTTTTTGTCTTTTTAAGTAAGAAAAGAGACCCATTTTTAATTTACGTCTCGTTGTCGTCAGACGATTCAAACTGTTTAAAGGAGGACGAGGCTGATGACGATCTCCACGTAATTGAGACGAGTACGTAGATATTTTTAAGTATTTATTTGAGTGAATTTACTTTAAAAAGATAATAATGATGAAGGTAAAACATATACTAAAAGGATGTTGATGGCGGTAATGATGACCAGAAAAAAACTGTGTCAGCTTCAACAAATATATTAATATTTCGATTACTGACCAAGACCAGATAAATTATGTAACATAATAATAACGTGTTATACACTATGCAATTATTAGTCAAGGAAAACCATGTTGTTCTGTGCCTTTGACTGCCCTCAAATATATAGATCATACAGTACTGTAGAATTAAATATAGATCAAGTCAAATGGAATAAAAACAGTTAATGATTTCATAAATTATTGCATGTATTCATTCACTCACTTGATATAACATTCTTTCAGCAGTTTAAACAAACATGGATTTACTCTCACAACTAAGTAAACTATTGATGATAACCATGAGATCTTTATAATGATGATGATCATCATCGTCATACATAATATCATATTGTATGTATGTGTTGCCTCCTTTATATAGAGCCACTATTATTATGTTTATTTAGAAAACAAATATTTTTTGTCCATTTAGAAAGGGTTCATCATCCGTCAAAATCTCAACCCAAGAATAGATAAGTCCATCTCTCTCTCTTTCCCTCTTCGTACCCATCTTGCAATAGTAGTAATGTGTGAAGGAGTGTTGCGCAAGGAGCAGACAAAAAGGTTAAGAAGAAGCAACAAATGATAAGGGGTAATGTGCACAGGCGACGATTAGCAGCTCTTACTCATCATCGTCATCATATTATGCACCAGCAGCAGGAGCGCATTACAAAAATTGAAGTTTTCCAGGTTTATATACACATTTTAAAAACGACGACACATTGTAATCACATGAATGATGAGAAGAAGGAACGGGAAAAGTATATATAAAAAATTCCTTCGCACGTATGAGCTAAATTGGTTAAAAAGGCAGCCGAAAAATGGAAAGGATTCATTCTACACACCAACAAACAAAGGTAGCGTTAGTTTGCATGATGATGCGAGAAGAATATATTGCGTTGCTTGTTGCTGCCGGCCTTTTGTGAGCCTCATACAAAATATCTTTTTCAACTTTTACACTCAAATTGCTCTTTTCTTTAATATGAACACTCCTACAATTTTTACAAGTTTACAACATACTTATTGTCCAATATTGAATGATTCATGTATGATGGTCATATTATATATACCTACACACACGTAGCAACATTCATCATTTTGGAGGAGCTGCTGCCGCGCCGTGCGTAATTAGTTGCCCTAATGGTCTTTCCATGTCACTTAAACACTTGGTATCATCATGTCGCCAGGCTTTTTACTCTTATTGTTATTATGATTATATTACTAAAGAGGAGCGTTGAGTCTGCTCATGCTACAAGCTAGTCGCGAGACAAAAAAAAGTTTTTAAAACATTCATAAATGCTACATGTCCTCCAATCATCATCATCATCATCATACTTTTTTGACTGATTCCTTTGCAGTAGGGAATGCTGCTTTAAACAAACATTATCGGGCATGTTATTATTATGTGTTGAGTGAGACGAGGTGATGATGATGCATTGCAATATATAGAGAGGTGGAATCTTTTTAAAAACCACTTAACTCCTTCACTTGACGAGCATGATCGTCATCATGATCTTTCTTCTGTCTGTCTGCTTCATTCTTAAAAAGCTGTCTTGTTTTGTCTGTAAATGGTGCAACGTTTTTTAGATAACGTAGTAAAAAGAGGCAGACAAATCAGTATCAAATTAATGGGATCCGTAGGCTTGTCAATACCAAGCAACTGACGTGATCAGGTACTCATGTAGTAGAGAGGTGTATAGAGGGACGCAGATTTTTTCTATAAAAGCACCTGTCAACTTCCCATCATCAGTGCTGAGGAATGCCCATAAGGAATGATATTATGACCTTCCTCAAGTTAATCAGATGACTACAGTATAAATAAATGCATGATTTGTAACTCTTTAACTTTTCAGTTATGCGCCATTCTTTCTATTTTTGCACAAGCCCCTGCTTTACGAGGTTCCGTAACTTTATTTCAAATGGTAAATTTATTTGACATGATTTACGAGTTAAACCGTGCCTTATGCTAATTGCGTCATAATAGTAACGACAGCAATAATAAACGACGCTTTCTTTTCTTAGCCGTATGAAAAAACATAATCCTCCTACACCTGCCATTGTTCCTTTTTTACTTTTTGTTGACCTCTGCGTGCACGTAGGTAATCATTTTTATGGAGTCTTTCTTTCCGAGACTATCACCAAAACGATAAAAATCATAAACCGGAATGTCGTGTGCGCAAGCCACGATTTTTCTGGCAAACTTAAAATAATAATAAGGTGTACTACAACATAAACTTAAACGCAATACAATTTTTTTCATAGAATCAGAAGAAGAAAAAAAATCGTTTTTAAAGATAATAGCATTCTGCTCCTATTCCTCATGATAATGAACAGTTTCATGACTGTACGCGATCCCATCATCACTCGGGTCACAAGTAAGTAATCACCACTGTTTGCTAACCACTTTTTTATTGCACTTTTTCACCAAATTTCCTATTTACTACTACAAATGGCCCTGTTTATGTAGTCATCATGAAATACATCAGCTCACAACGCAACAGCCACAAAAACCCAACCCAATGTGCCAACGTTATTCTGACCTTCCGCATCTTATTATAAATATGAAACTGAGAAGATATTTAAATGCACGTTAAACTACTTTTCTTACAGTTTTGCAAAGTAAATTATGTCTAAGGTAATAAAATTGACTCTAGCACAATCCATTCGCCATCATTTTTTACCACAATAAAACGGATTATCTGCTCCCATGAATAATGGCATGAAAAAAATCACAAGAGACATGTCGCATTAACCGCAAAATGATCATAAAAATGTATCATTATCTTCATCCTACCTATCACGGCTCCTATTCTAAATCAATGTTTTTTATATCTTTTTAAAAAACTATTTGCATTCAATTTGCCAATATCATATCATCATTCAAATATCGTCATGTTACGCAAGCCAACAAAATTACCACTACCACCACCACCGGGATTCAGTACAAATACGTCAATACAATTTTATTTATTACAATTATTATTATTACTATAGATTATAGCTTCTGCCATTAGAAATATTATTACAGCTTACCTCCATTTGGTACGTCGGTTTTGAAACCAGGTTTTGACTTGAGCATCAGTCATCTTCAACGCTTTCGCTAAAGAGGCCCGTTCTGCAGACGCCAAGTACTTTTGTTTGTGAAATCTTTTTTCCAGCTCGGCAATCTGAAGTCTTGTAAAAGATGTGCGGGGCTTCTTTCTCTTGGGCGGTGTACGATTTTGATAAGGATGCCCTATTCTTCGAGTCAGAGCCAAGGATGCTGTATAAATATTAACAATAATAAAAACAAAATCATCAGCCAAATGGATTTTTTTGTTCAGCTCTTTCTCTAAAATACGACGCTCCACCAAAACTCCCTTGAGGCTAAACATTTCCAACTTGATGCGACAATATAATTTTATGCACAGTAGTAAAAAATATATCATATATTTATCCACTCAAGAAAAAGCAAGTCTAAATAGTCAAGTATGAAAAATGCTGCAAAATAATGAAATCCGAAATGGAATAAAGTTGAAATAGTAATTGCCCCGTAGCTTTTTCAATCTGATTGTTTAGCCATACGTTTTATCGTACTTCCGTTTTCATTAGCAAAACCCATCTTTATAATGATCGCAACAATATTATACTATGCTTCAATTTTTACCTCCCACCTTTCATGATTCCAAGCTAGAGAATTCGTGTGACAGAACTAAAAATGACAAATGACACAAACTATCAAGAGACGAAGCGTAAAGTTTATTTCTTTTAGATGTTTTCGACGACCTACTACTACGACTACTACTCGATAATAATAATATATATAATGCGAGGGGATATAATATTTAGTAGTCGGCAAGTAAAAGTTTCGATACACAGGAACAACCTGAGTACGTAAAAAAATGTTTCGCTTTGTTAACTCGAACATGGGCAGATGCAGAATTTTATATCGCGTATGAAAGGAAACCGAAGCGACACGCACCAGCAATATGTGACTCCAGTCCTCCGGCCTCTTTTCATAGGAGTCGTAGAAAAAAAATAGTAAAACGACGAGAATATAGTATACAAAACGCATCACATGAAACGAATAGCGATTTTTCAGCGATTGATTTCCATTTAAGTATCAACTCAAATCTCTGGGGATGCTGAATTATTGAGAAGTTACTTTATGTACTAAAACTATTAGCGAGTGCAGTAGAGCGGTACGAGACTGGCACCACTCGTGAAACGTACTCTTATTTTTATCCAAAGCTATCGTGCAAACCGTAAATAGCATAATTTTTACAGAGAACCACGTTTCGGTACAGCTTTACATACTGCATTTTCTATTTATTGTTGGAAGTTTGTGCCTTGCTGACAATTGCGTTTTCTACGTAACGTTTAACGTAATGCAATGAATATTTGGATGCAAGAGTTTATCATGTACATATTTTGTTTTCTTACCGTGCAGCCTGTCTTTAAGAAGTAGCGAATTCCTAGGATCAAAGTTGCTAAATAACGGCGTGGCATTCAAATCTAGTGGACCATGTTGTCCTAGCGCAGACTGACCGAAAAGCTGAAAATTGGACATGGGCCGATGAGCTGGAACTCTGATGACTTGATTAGGTGATGTAATAGGGCACGGGAAATTGGGAAGGAATATGGAGCTATAACCAAATACGGGGAAAGGGTTGACACCTCCGGTAAGTGGATTTTGACCAGCGGGATTTGTCGGGCTATCATGGTTATTGCCATTTGAACTTAAATTTTCTATGCTGGAGCGCAGGTTGTCGCTGCCACTGCCGTGAAGCTGGTGTGCAAGCTGGGTTTGCAGGTGAGGATGCTGCTGCAGCATACTGTGGGCATTTTGAGAATCTGGAGTGCTCCTGTTGGAATTCTCACCGTCCCCATCCCCAGTTTTACTTTCGGGTGAACCGTGTCGGTAGTCGTCATGATCAACAGATTTACTACCACTGGATCCCGCCCGGTTGTTGTTGTTGCCAATGCTACTGTTATTATTATTACTACAATTATCGTCTACGTCATCCATTTCCACGTCAGACTCGTCAGAGTCATTACGCACATCCACGTCGGAATCCGACTCGTCAAGTCGCTCCGTGGGATTTGGAGATCTACTTTGACCCCGGGATCCTCTCCTGGAAGAAACTTCCAATCTTTCATCCTCTAACTCGTCGGATGGGTCGCGTTGGGTTCCATGATAGTGAATGGTGTGTCTGTGATGATGATGCGCTGAGGAATGTTTCGAACTGGCAATATGATTATTATTTTGTCGATCACCGCCACCACTGAGAAGTCTAGAAATGGAGAAATTTAAGAGAGGGGAACACGTGTGATGATGCATGGTCTTGTCGGACTGATTACTATCCACTGAGATTTCTGCTGTCTCCATACCCGAAGAAATTTGTGTTTCCTCGTTCATTCCACACATTTAGTGGGGCTTGAGTTCACATGTAAACTTTTGTACAGATAATAAGATAATATCTATTCTCACTGCGTGAACTCTCAGTATGTACGTACGTAGCAAATCCACTGTCTGTTCTCTACTCCACCAGACAGCAATTTCTCATGTCCTTTTCTTTTCTCTCACCGTTACTTTCTCCCTCTCGTCAAAAGATTTACTACGCTACAACTTGTTCCCACATGCCTTCATTCCTTTTTTCTGACAGTGTTAAAACTTTTAGGGGAGATATAAATGTTATCTGTCTGTCACTTTCACTACCGGAATATTTCATCCACTTGAAGAAAAGAAGATTTACACACGCCTATCATTTCAAGAAGAAAAAAAAGAATGAGGGAGAACAACTTTTTTTATCAAAAAAATCTTATTTCACCTTTCACGAACTGTCTCAATCGTTGAAATAAAATCAGATTTAATACGCTGAAAATTGTTTAAATTAATTAATTGGGATAGCTGTATCCACGGAAACGGTCGATTAAAAAGCAAGCGTTTACAAAGATGTAAGGGAAAATGCAGGAGCAGTGACTGCACACACGTGTTACCAGTAGACCTTAGCAGGAAAAAATGAGGAGATTCACGGTTTTTCAACCAGTTAAAAGGCAATCAGAATGGTTTGGTTGGGTGCCTCCCAGGCTTGAGTCATTATCGCTCTACAGAAAAGAAACAACCCTCGCGTCTCCACAATACTCGTTCGTACAACAAAGATTGACTAACACGCTTGTGTTCTGACAGTTGGACGTTCAACAGCCGAGTAACTGCCACACGACACAAACACAAGGGGTAATCCTAAACACACCACAGAAGTGGCTTTCCTTCTTGCTGTTTGTTGGTGTTACTGCTTCTGGTATGGTGGTAACGTGCTGGTTGGTGGTGGACACTCACACAACACATTACACAATCCGCTACTCTGATATTATGACAAGTACGACGAGGAACAAGTACTTGAGTACCACCAACAGTAGCAGTACAACAATAACATGGTTAGCTGGCTTCCTACAACAAGCAGATCAAAATTATTATGATGATGACTCAAAATGCTTAAAGGATCCGTCAGTAAAATGGGAATGCTCTTTTTTTCCTATAACAAAATCTCTTTTCCCTTCACAAAAGGGAAACTCGACTGGGGGCTCTTCTCCTGTTTGTTGTGTGCTACATGAGAAAATGATGATGCGTTTCCTGGCTTTTGGAGCACGTAATATTGAGAGAGAGAAAAAGGTGGACACAGGCAAGTCGATATTGTTCTCGTTTTCCTGCTAGAGAGCAAGTCTATAATATATTATTGCATGGGCATTTTGTGTACATGTTCTTGTCGATCTTGTCGACAATACAATGCGATGTGCGTGAGACGCTTTGCCACATCCCGTGTTATTTTGTTGATTCGTGGTAAATGGTGTGGCGATGATGCATGCTTACAAGTGGCATATAGAGAGAGAAAATCGAGAGAAAAAAACAGCAAGTTGTATCAGAAAAGTACAAGGAGGGGTGGGTGGGCAGAAAGATGTACTAGGACGGGTATATATTGTAACATACAGTTGTTGTCAATGCGGCAACGTGCAATATATTTTATTGTTGCCAATAGACTTTGGTTGGTAGAAGTAGCATTCATTCTATGGACGCAGATTTGATGGTTGTGTGCAATAATGCAATGAATATATTTTATTCACTACAACTACTATTTCTTGTACGGCTCGCTCAGGTACGCTCGGAAAGTACTTGCAGAGTTCTAAGTATAGACGGAGCAATGCAAAAATTGGTGGCCAGAAAAAGATTTGATGAATATTTATCATCTTATCAGCCCAATATAAGGGCAGGCTCTGGACTCTTTATGTTACTGCTCAAGTTTGATTTACAGAAAATTGGTGCAAGGAAATTGTATGCAATTATTATATAACCTAAAAATGTATTCTACCTGCTATATATACTTTCAAACTGTGTATGTATACGATTTTATAAGACTTTGCTTTCAACGCTAAAATGAGTATAAATTCATTATTTTAGTTGTATTTTTTCTTATTAAAATGTAAATGAAATCGATGTAAAGATATGATTATGAATTTAGACGCAGATTCGACTAACTCAAACTCGTATCTCTTTCGTACATTATTTGCTTTTAAGACAGCTACAGGTTTAGAATACGATGACAATGTCGTATTTAAAGTAATGGATTTGGATTTATTCCCCCTCCCCCCGGCAACTCTTGTGTTGCGTGCTCTATACATCATCTCACTGGCATCGATAATCATTGACACAGAAAGCTTAGCAACACTGTTCCAGCAAACGATATTTACATATATTTGTGAATAAAAAACGGAATAAATAACTATCAAGGTTGGCATATCAGCGGAGCCAGTCGCCTTAAACTGCATATAGACGTACCTAATATAATATGCATGTTCACTCATGTTGATGTACTGTTTGAAGTTTTGTGCAGGTAAGATAATGCATCATATCATATTACCATTATTCCCCACTTCTCCACACATGCACAATAAAAAACAATGAAAATCAGGTAGGGATGTTAACAAAGAGAGTGTAGAACAACAGCATGTGTATAGAACGGATTCAGGTTTGGTAAACAGACAGGATATTTGTGTGCGTGATAAAGTGGGAGAAAATGCTGGTTCCAATAATGTAAATATTATGTGTACGATGTAATACGTACGCAGCAGTATATATAGAGTGAATACTCTGACAGAAAGCAGAACAGAAGGCGAGAGTGGTTTGTGTGTGTACACTGACGAGCAAAAGACAAAAAGGAAAGAAATAGGATTAGTCGAGAGTTGAGAATGGTGGCCGCGCCTCCACTCACGATAGCCCTCCAATCCTACCAGACTAACCCTCCCATGGGTCTTCATAGGAATAAGAAGAGAACAGAAATTCTACATTTCTGTGAATGACTGAGAAGGAAACGAGAGTTAGACAAACTGGTTTAATATCATTATTATTATTGTTGTTTCACGTATACAGGGATTCTGCATACAATATCATCAGCATAGCAGCACAACAGCAAGCAGTTTTGGTGTGAGCAAGTAGCACCGACGAGTCCGTGCCGCGGACAACCATCAACATCCTTCTTACAGAGAACAAAGTTGCATTTTGGAAGGAAATTGGTTTATGTGTTTTACATTGTACATCATAAAATATGCGCATATACACACACATACATGTAGCACAAACCTTTGTCTATGTTATTGTGCAATTTTGTACGCTTTGCTTGATACACATTAATTTTTTACTACGAGGCATATAATCTCTCCCGGTTGCTCTTGAACTGTAACATATACCTATACGGGATAACGTTGTATTCTAAAGTAATATGTCAAGTTGCCGCATTTAAAGAGATTGATGTGGTCAAAGAAGAAAGATCCCATTTTATTTACATGGACAACGGGACCGAGAAAACTGCACATGTTTGGCCTCATTGCTCCTTGTATGTAGTTGTAAAACAGTGCCCTTAACAGTAACAGCAATTTTACATGATGGTTTCTCTATATATACATATGCATCTACTTAACTTGAAACTGACGTGACATTACTAGGTTAGATTGCCAAATAAAATAGGTAAAAAATATGATACCTTTTAAATGTCGAATGTTTATTATTTTACCGATTGTTAAAAAGAAGATTCCTGCATTAAATTAAAGCATATTCAGATCGTCAGAGTTCTCACAGTTAGCGGAGCGGAGATAGATGATATGCATGCCCTTTGTCATAAACTGTGTCCATGTAAATACACCGAAACATGATTGTTATTATAGTAAGTAGAGTTAAAAGGAGCCGTTGTCATCATCATTGCTGCTGAACGCTTTCAAGCTCCTTTCATATAAACTGCCCGTCGTCGTCGTCGCAGTCTCGTTTCTACAGAGTTCGAACATCATCAACATAATCGTCGTCATCCTAGTCGGCACGGCATGTAATATTATAGAACATTTAAGGGAGGTAATTGTAGTCACAAAAGAGCATTTTATACGCTATTATCGTTTCCGATGTGATGATGATAACGACAACAAGGATGATGACGACGATGATGTTTCGGTGCAGGCAGGCAGACATAATACTGTCTGCTTAAAAGTTTAGACAACCCAACAACAATAAAAACGCATTCAAAAGACTATTCATATTATTCATGATGATGCCATCATCATTGTCATAATAATAACATCTTGTGCTCAAAAAGTTATCCAATTTTACCCTCTGCGAAAGGGGTTGCTCTGATAGTGCTTTCCTACACAGCAGTTTATGCTTCCCCACGTTTTGTAATATGCATATATACAATATAAAGCCGTGCCCCTATAATGTCAGTGATAATAATATATATGCCTACGTAAAATGTATATTACCATGCACTGTGAATATATGCACGTCCCCACTTGTAACCGATCTAGAAAAATGTGAAGCTTTCAAACATTAATTTTCTTCGTCTTATTATTATTACAATATTATCCATTCACCGTCAAATAAATGGGGAACAACAGTAAGTAGTAGCCATTGGAGGAGGTAAAGTGGAGTATCATCCATCGAGCATTTACCACGACAACAACAACAACTTCAGAAAGGATCAAGGATCATCACTTGCAAATCATGGTCACTTTTATTTCGTTTAAGAGCAAGCATTATTATAATACGTTGGAAGGAAACATGGAAAAAATTAATACACATGACAATTTCAAATTTTAATGGGTTTTGTGGTTTTTTGTGTACTTCGTAAAAGAAAACTATTAAGATTAAATAACTCGTGATTATTGGTTATGGTTGTTCTAGGGCAAACCTATGATGATGTTACAATTTTTTACGTTTATTATAAACCTCAATTTCACATTGCCATGCCACCATATTGCATTCTCCCCTTCTTTCGAATGGTATATTAGATGTAAACTGAATATAATAAAAAATAAAGAAGACATTTCATAGGAAAACGACAGGGACGATACCACTAGACAAAGATCCACACAGCAAAGATGAATACATACCTACATGCATAATACATGCGTTTACCATATGGACTCTTTTTTCTCATGCAGTATATATATTTTTTTGCTTTAAATGACGACGATTATTATGTTGATGACAGTGTTGATGTTGCCTGTGATACTCATGACGATCATCATCAGGATGATAATACAACAACAATAAATGCTCAAAAACAAAACTGCAGAGTGATGAAGACGATGCCATCATAATAATTGGTTGAACAGTTTAGTAAAAAGTCAAAGTCAAGTCACTCAATCTAAAATGGTTAGTCGACAACAGAGCAGCAGAGAGACAAATAATGCCACTTGAGAAATGATACATTTTGTTTGAGGGAAGAGTCACATTCACATTGCTTTAACAGTATATTATGAATAAGTTTAAGTTTTTCCTACAAGAGCCGAAAATATGTCCAATCTCGACAGTTACAGAAAATTCTATTAATGTTGTTCCAGGTCTGTAATATTCCCTTTGCTTACATGATATTAAACAAAGGGACATATTTATTTGCTTCATGAAAATCAATTTTATGCTCTCAAGGGCTACGTTCCAGGTTCCCCACAGAAAAGTAAGCTGGTAATATTGTTTCTCGCTGCTGGTAATTTTAACAGTCGAGCTTGACTGCGCAATTGTGAGTCACTATATGGTTCTTTTTCTCGTCGTTTTTTGTTTAAAATAACTGGTGGTAGGATCTTCGTCGTATCATTGGAATAGCAATAATAATAATAATCGTTTTGTCTGACTTTTTTGACATGAGTACGTGAATGCACGTCGCCTAAAAGGGATCTTTTTTCATCGTAATGGGAATGGTCTTTGTATATCAACCATATGATGATCCTGAGTACGATGATGATAGTGTGTAATGATATGGTTCTGGCCATCATAATAGAATCGCTTTGAGTAATATCATGTCTTCAAATGCTAATCGTTTTGTGGATTCCTTCAGACGTGACGATTTAGATTGTCCTGCAAATTTCAATCCTATTAACTTTTTTTTATGAATTTTAGTCGCCTACAGTAGTTTCTTAGAGTTGCTGTTGTGTAGTGGATGATCATATCATCACTTTTATGTACACATTACAATGAATTTAATGTTAATACATTTTACATGCAGTATTGAGTATGTAGGATTTGGGGGATGCACGATGCGCAAACTTTTTGATTTAAAAATATATACATATATCGCCAACTATTATATTATTATTACTGTTGTATACAGACATATATACATAAATATGTACATATAATATGCTTGCCACTTGTACTGAAAAACTCGAATATATATATATTTGCCGATGACTCCAATATAGTCATTTCAGGGCCATTAGCTGAGGTAGATCAAATCGTTAAAAAACTAGAAGAGGATCTATCGGCCATTATGTCTTGGCTAAATACAAATAGGATCAATCTAAACATTGAAAAAACAAAAATGTTGGTTGTAGCTAAGCCTGGAACATTAAAAAAGCTCAAGCAGCTTAACGTTAAAATAAATAACCAGGTTATAAACAGAGTTACTGAGCTCAAGATCTTAGGAGTTACATTTGACGAAAAATTATCATGGAATGCTCATGTAAATAACATGTGCAAGAGCGTATACGGTAATTTAGGGATGCTCTATTCAATCAAATCCACCTTATCTAAAAGAAACAGAGCTATAATAGCAAATGCTATTCTCTACTCTAAAATACGGTATAGTGCAGTGGTTTGGCTTAGCAATAATAATAGCAGCATTTTAAACAAAGTAAACAAAATGATACGCTCAATATGTAGGTTTGTCTTAGGAAGAAAGAAATTCGATCCCATCTCACATGAGGTGTGTGATGAATTGGAAATCCTATACGCCGAGTTTTTATGTATTTATGAGACAATTTTATTTGCCTACAAATGCACGTACACTATACAATATGGATATTTTAATGACTATATTAACTTTGCGTACACAACAAGTCAAACAACTAGACACAATAATTATTTGGTCCCTGCGATTAAAGTTAATACACACTGGGGAAAACGCGCCTTAAAATATAATGCTGTAAATATGTGGATTAACCTTCCAAAAGAAGTAACATGTACAGTTAATAATTTCAATAAGTTTAAAAATGCAATGTTAAAATATGCAATTGAATTACAAAGAAAAAAATACTGTAATAGCACTGATGAACTTGAACTTGAAGAGTATGCATCGTGTATTGATTTTGTAATAGCAACTGTATCCAATATGAATTAAAATATTTAATGACTACCTAAGTATGAGAAATATGTTTCTCGAATATGTTTGTAAAACTATAGTGTTCTATGAGTATGTCTATGGAGTAATTTGCCTCTATGTATTGATGCGTTCCATTTGACAATAAAGACAATTATTATTATTATTAATATATAATACCCTTTTGAGTTTTTCCCCTCTACGACATGATTGTTTTGACGTGCAGTTATTTTGAAGTGTCTTTTGTTCCATGGAATGCTTTCGTAAATGCTCAGGCTGAGAACAATCTGAACAATATTAAAATAAAAATGATAATAATAATAAATGACGTCTTCAGTCTTCCCAAACTTCTTATTAAACAACGTCCATTTTGCATATTTTGTAACGTTTTTCACGGTCATATATATTATGATATTACAGATACAACAACAACAACACAAGCATTGTAAAATGTTCATAAAAAATTAAGAATAAAAAAACATACATTTTTATTCGTCTTATTACTTTCTTTCAAAGGAAGAAGCGACTAGGAATAGAATATGAAAACATGTACAAAATAAATTGTTTTTCTGAAACGTCAAGGGTACGACACGTCACCTCTTTTATTCGTTAACTCCTCTTAAACAATGATAATAATCGTCCAACATTCATTGTAAATCCTAATTTTCCTTTAGACAAAGTACTTATTATTGCCATTATCATAAAATGCAATCTTCATCGACATCATATAGTATATAGCCTCTAGCCTACAGTAACCTACCTTGGTGCTTACTTGTTGTTTCGTGAATCATCGTTTTTGATGTGAAATATGGTTTAACTTCCTCTAAAAATCTCGTTTCTCATTGTATCGTCGCCATATCATCATTATCTTCATTATTACAAAGTTTTTATTCAATGTGATTTAATATAACTTGGATAAAAACAATAGTTTTCAGTAAAAAATGTTTATCCATTTTGTTATTATTTTGTGAAGAGTAAATCGAATAAAAATTGAGGAAACCACGTAAATTGGCGTCAATATCGTGGTTAGTCATTTTCATGCTTGGTGTGGTTTTGACTTACAATGATGTTGCACCTACCAAAGCGAACATCACATCAAAACGCATCCCATCACGTTGCATATGCAATGACGAATTTTGTGTACGAAATCATTATTTTGTATATATTCCGAACTTGCGCCCATCACACACAAACTAGCTGAGAAAATTGTGAAAAACTCTTGTAGTGTACAGCTATTTATTTTTTTGCATGTGTGTAATTTATTACGATCATGAAATATTGCGGCATATTTTTTTTGTCGCTCGGACAGTACAAATCTTTTTGGCAAAAATTATCAAATAGGTGATAAATAACAAGAAATGTTTCAAAAAAGAGTAAAATGCTCACTTTTGTCGCTGGAAAAATTGTGTCTGTCGAATCTTATTTCTTCATTTAATAATTAAAGTTTCATTGAAAAATAATCGCACAGGTTTTTAATAGCAATTTAGAAATAATGATAATTATTATTTGTTTATTTAACAGACGAATGATTTCTTGAAAAACAATGCATTCTAGAAAACATCATTTTCATGAAACAAAGCGTTATTTATTTACGTGTTTAATATTCTAGGTCTCGACGGCGTATGCGGGCATTCCCATAAATCACGCTGCATAAATGTTTTTTCCAAAGAATTTTACTTTTTTACTCATAATCAAATACCTTGCAAAGCAATCGTCATTATACCATCCTATCAATAATAATATTTCCACGAAACTACCAAATATAGTAATAGGCAATAAAGCTGAAAATGATTGTATTTTTTTGCGTGGTGGTGAATATGTAATTATTTTTCATTTTATTCTCGGATGAGTTGATATGATTTATACCTGGTAATGGTGTGCAGTTATTTTTCCAAACATGAAATGGAGATCACTTTTATGCAACAACCAAAAAGGCAAAGCACTTTAAATCCAAAAAGCCACAGAAACATTTCAGAAACAGGAGTGTGTGCATGTTCAGTCGTAAATAAACTTTATGTATCAATCAACTGAAGCTTAAAACATGCAAAGTGCAAAATTACAAACACAAAGCACATTATTATCTTTCACTTGCAGAGAAGTTTAAAAAATAGTCTAGTATGCTTAGTCAGAGAGTGATCATCAGCACAGTATGGATAGCATGTACGATGAGATGCGTATGCGTACTTAATAATGGCAATAATTTGTAACCGAGCATCAGCACTACCACCACCAGCGCATCACATACTTTGGTAATACGTAGATACACCAATGCAATTATGTGGTGAGTGTAACAACGCCATGAATCTCCCATCTTCCCTCCTGCCTGCCTCTCTCTCTCACAGACACATTCATAAGAAATAACCACCAAGAAATTAAACTTGTATTTAGGATCTGTTCATTTAAAACCGTATTGTTAGTCACCACCATTATAGGCACTTTGGCTTTCCACTACTGCACTGGCACCAGCAAAGACAATGTTTTATGACAGTGAGAAACTCATCTTCTCTTTATTACATTTCCACACACTCCTACGGCTAACCATTATTGCCAATTACCATGTTGTCAGAAAGTCCATTACTGCATAATTTTCTCATTCATAGAATAACGTTACTACCAGGGAGCCAGTCTCTGGAGTCATTGTGCAAATTTTTAGCTCCCTCTTCACAGCAACTTTCATAAACTTGTAAAGCACATGTTTAAATACATAGAGCAGCCAGTACACCTTGATAACATGCACGCGTACTGCCGAGTTTTAAACATGGAATAAAACATGATCCCATTTCCTTTATTACCTCACCAGGGTAATGTGCTTTAAGATAACGTAGCTCTTCAATGAAGACTACAACTATTTTCTGATGCCAATTGCTTCATAGATCAGTTTTAGTTGATTTGACATAACGAATTGCAAAAATTACAAAGAAGTTTGTGATCCATATCAAGCAACAGGGCATTATGGCGTACGGCAATTCGCGTAAAATTGCGCTTGACACCTCACTTGACAGGACACGCAAGTGGTGCATAAGGAAATTATTTTGTATTATTGTATGTATGTTAATGAGAAATTCGTAAAATGGTTGAAACCATGTTATTATTATCATGACGGTTTGCTAAAGATGAAGAAGGGAATCCATCGGTGAAAGAACAGGATAGAACGGTGATGGTGATGGTCTACGAAGCGAAAGTAGATGCATATGTGTATGTGCACCTGGTTTCTGTCTACTTGCTTTTCCGTTCCATCACACGAAACATTGGGTTTTCACTCCCTTGTAACCATCATGGCTCGTTACACCAAACGATAATTGAGAGTGGCTTTCATGTTAAAGCACTTCTCCCTATCAGTTGACCAAGACTGGAAGCAAAGAGCATTTTGGATGATGATGCCACGGACGGCTGGTGTACTTTTAACCGCTTTGTCTTATCTTTAGTAATAGCATTACCTGATTAACCATGTAATCAATTCATTAACTCAAATAGACGGTTGATTACATCCATTCAACCGTGAGTATATAACGTCATAATGATCAATTATTTGCTTGTATAGCTTTTTAGTGGGACTATAGCGTTGAGTGTCATGCGAAAGGATAAAACTGGCTAAAACGGGGAGAGAAAACAGCTTCCGTTTTTACTTGGAAAATCATCCGTAATACAGACATCGTTTAAGTGTCGCTTTACAAAGGCATTAACCACATCAACCGGTATTCTATGTGTGTCTGGCAATGCAATGGTGGTGGTTGGTGGAATTGCTAATGAGCTTGATTTAACTATGCATGTAAATGAATGAAATGTGGTGGGGTTAGTTGTCATTTTATGACAACCATTAAGCTCACAAGATGGCCACTTACGCTAAGTGGCTTTCTGCGAAAATTGCCTGTATCTTTTGACTTTTTATTATGCCAACTGCATATTATTATCCATTCTAGCAACGCTACAAAATCTATATATACAAAGTTGGAATATGCAAATTAGGCAAATTCTTCGACACTTTTGGGTCCCTCTCACACCAACACCAAGCAGTTCACAATAATAAATTTGGTATCAAATTAAAGGCACAGCTTCCCTATCGGAACCTACGTTGAAATTTTTTCAAAACTCCAACCGTGTCGTCAGTAATTCAAAATAGAAAAACTGACATTTTTACATAACTCTACACGTTGTATCTACATACTACCTACATAGGTACGTGCTGAATATAATTTACGTAATCAAATATCCAAGTTTCATTATAATTAGTAGTTCGTTCTTTGTGTACTGGAAATGAAATGCATATAATGAGTCTATGGCGAGTAACCAACAACAGCAGCAATTTCGTTCAATGAAGTTATATTTCAGGGTAGTTAATTGAGGGACGAACTAATCGAGTCAGTTGGCCTACAGTGGAGACTATGTACGTTATCATTGCTCGGAAACGGTTACAAATTTTCACATTCGACTTTGGCAATCAATTAGCCATAACCACAAGTGGAAAGTTGGAGGAAACGCTGTGCAAGTTGATAGAAAGTCGTGCCCCAGAGGGGAAAGTCGTGACTCATCAATTCTTCTGAACAAAGCGTAATGTCAAATATAAATGTTCGAAGTGACACGGGACCCTCCGAGAGGAAAAAAATCAAAGCGGAAAATTCAAAAGGGGAAAATTCAAAAGGGGAAAATTCAAAAGGGGGAAATTCCAAAGGGGAAAATTCCAAAGGGGAAAATTCAAAAGGGGAAAATTCAAAAGGGGAAAATTCCAAAGGGGAAAATTCAAAAGGGAAAAATTCCAAATGGGAAAATTCCAAAGGGGAAAATTCAAAAGGGAAAAATTCCAAAGGGGAAAATTCAAAAGGGAAAAATTCCAAAGGGGAAAATTCAAAAGGGAAAAATTCCAAAGGGGAAAATTCCAAAGGGGAAAATTCAAAGCGGAAAATTCAAAAGGAGAAAATTCCAAAGGGGAAAATTCAAAAGGGGAAAATTCCAAAGGGGAAAATTCAAAAGGGGAAAATTCAAAAGGGGAAAATTCAAAAGGGGAAAATTCAAAAGGGGAAAACTCAAAAGGGGAAAATTAAAAGGGGAAAATTCAAAAGGGGAAAATTCAAAAGAGGAAAATTCAAAGCGGAAAATTCCAAAGGGGAAAATTCCAAAGGGAAAAATTCCAAAGGGGAAAATTCCAAAGGGGAAAATTCCAAAGGGGAAAATTCAAAAGGGGAAAATTCCAAAGGGGAAAATTCAAAAGGGGAAAATTCAAAAGGGGAAAATTCAAAAGGGGAAAATTCCAAAGGGGAAAATTCAAAAGAGGAAAATTCCAAAGGGGAAAATTCAAAAGAGGAAAATTCCAAAGGGGAAAATTCCAAAGGGGGAAATTCCAAAGGGGAAAATTCAAAAGGGGAAAATTCAAAAGGGGAAAATTCAAAAGGGGAAAATTCAAAAGGGGGAAATTCCAAAGGGGAAAATTCCAAAGGGGAAAATTCAAAAGGGGAAAATTCAAAAGGGAAAAATTCCAAAGGGGAAAATTCCAAAGGGGAAAATTCAAAAGGGAAAAATTCCAAAGGGGAAAATTCCAAAGGGGAAAATTCAAAAGGGAAAAATTCCAAAGGGGAAAATTCAAAAGGGGAAAATTCAAAAGGGGAAAATTCAAAAGGGGAAAATTCAAAAGGGGAAAATTCCAAAGGGGAAAATTCAAAAGAGGAAAATTCCAAAGGGGAAAATTCAAAAGAGGAAAATTCCAAAGGGGAAAATTCCAAAGGGGGAAATTCCAAAGGGGAAAATTCAAAAGGGGAAAATTCAAAAGGGGAAAATTCAAAAGGGGAAAATTCAAAAGGGGGAAATTCCAAAGGGGAAAATTCCAAAGGGGAAAATTCAAAAGGGGAAAATTCAAAAGGGAAAAATTCCAAAGGGGAAAATTCCAAAGGGGAAAATTCAAAAGGGAAAAATTCCAAAGGGGAAAATTCCAAAGGGGAAAATTCAAAAGGGAAAAATTCCAAAGGGGAAAATTCAAAAGGGGAAAATTCAAAAGGGGAAAATTCAAAAGGGGAAAATTCAAAAGGGGAAAATTCAAAAGAGGAAAATTCAAAGCGGAAAATTCCAAAGGGGAAAATTCAAAAGGGAAAAATTCCAAAGGGGAAAATTCAAAAGGGAAAAATTCCAAAGGGGAAAATTCAAAAGGGGAAAATTCAAAAGGGGAAAATTCAAAAGGGGAAAATTCAAAAGGGGAAAATTAAAAGGGGAAAATTCAAAAGGGGAAAATTCAAAAGAGGAAAATTCAAAAGCGGAAAATTCCAAAGGGGAAAATTCAAAAGGGAAAAATTCCAAAGGGGAAAATTCCAAAGGGGAAAATTCCAAAGGGGAAAATTCAAAAGGGGGAAATTCAAAAGGGGAAAATTCAAAAGGGGAAAATTCAAAAGGGGAAAATTCAAAAGGGGAAAATTCAAAAGGGGAAAATTCCAAAGGGGAAAATTCCAAAGGGGAAAATTCAAAAGGGAAAAATTCCAAAGGGGAAAATTCCAAAGGGGAAAATTCAAAAGGGAAAAATTCCAAAGGGGAAAATTCCAAAGGGGAAAATTCAAAAGGGAAAAATTCCAAAGGGGAAAATTCCAAAGGGGAAAAGGAGTGCTGGTGTCATAATAAAGATAGTAATTATACTCTGAAGAACAGGGAGAACTGCCGGACAGTCACGATTTCTATAACCTTAAATCTGTCTACCCGGAAGTACTTTAAAATTCATTAGATTATTGATAGAATACTAACATTTTATAATGTGGTTTCTAAGTTTTCCAACAGGACATAAGTTTCTAGAACCCGTTGATTTCAACGGGCCTTCTCCGTCTAGTATAGATATATGTATAGGCTATTGAGATTTTTGCTCATTTTTACATGTTGCTGTAAAACGAGTGTTGTGAGCACAGACAACAAATATAAAACGTTTGATTAATGATAATGATATTATTGCAAAACACGAACAACAATTGGCCTACTATTGCGCTTACGATAGTTGACGCGTGATTATGCTGACTATATTAAACTCTAATCATTTGCAATTTTTGCATTTGACGGCACTATATATTATACTGCGTGCATATCATTAAATGCCTGAAGGGCAATTAGCGCCCACTTACTTTACAATAATACTTTAATAGGATGACGATCTTTTTTGTCATTCCTGCGGTATGAAAATACATTTTTTGTCCTCCCTACATTCTTTTGTCTTAAATTTGTGTGTACATATATTATTATGGGCAAGAATTGAATCAGTCGTTCAACAATACTAAATAATTCTCCCGGTACATTTTTAAGGTTATCACAACAGCCATATCATGAAATCGTTTCTCGTCAAGTAATAGGCCAGTGGAATATATACAGAAAGGTAATTTGTTGGCGTTTTAGCAATCGGTTACACACAAGTGTAGTGTAAACCTTCAGTACAACTTTCAGTAAGTCATATAGTAAGTAAGTCAACGACGAGAAATTAAAGAGTACACATGCTTACCTACCTGAACAAAGAGAGAGAAAAACACGTTCATACAGCAACCTCGCGTCGTTCATTTTGGTTGGGAAAAGAGGAAGGGAGCGCGGAGAGAAGGCTGTTTGGCTGTTGTGCATGCATGCAGTTGATGACGACGAGAGCAATTGCTACAATGGCTACCGGAAACTGGAAGACTGACGACATCAAGAGAACAGCCAACCCTACAAAATGTGTCTGAAGAGTTTTTCTTGTTTGGAAACATGCAGGGGTGTCCTGCCCTCGTCTTCTGCTGTTACTATTGCTACTACTGCTACTACTGAGAAGAGAAAGAAAAAATCCACTTTCTTATGCAGATTACTCTTGTAGGAATATTACCTGATTATTATTACACGTCCATACAAAATGGTCTATTCTTTACCTCTGTGTGTAGATACAGGACAGAACAAAATGAAAACAAGAATTATTTTTCTTTATGCTGCTGCTGTAACATATTATGTTATATGTACACACATATATATTACACGAGTTATCATCATTATTATTACGATGTGTGTGAACAACACATTATTACTACCATTTTACCCTGGGGAACTTTTACGCTGCAACACGAACGACTATTTTTGTAACGATGCAAATAACGATGAGGCATGCATTAGGCAATAAGTATCCATCTTAAAAGCCAGTCGAGTCTTAGTCGTCGTCGTCGTCGTTCTTGTCGTTAAGTGTAATATTAAAAAACAGAAAATTAGTCGTATACGTCGATAATGAGTACTTGCCATGAGTACCGTTTTATTGACAACATTTTCAATGGACTACTGCCGTGATAAGTTGCAATCATATACCATCATCACTTGGCAAGGAGTACAAATAAAAGCCTGCTCTATTTTATTTCGTCGTCAGCCCGAGCGTGAATCTCTATATGCAAAGGGAAAAAACTTTGTTCGCGTTGTTTGCATTTACATTATTCGTAATATAATTGATTTATATCGATTAGTAAAAGAAGGCGATGATATTTCAAATTTGTTTGCATGCATACATCATTTTATTTGGTTGTTGCCAACTTGCCATCCATTTAGGTATGTATATCTCCTTTGAATCGTCAACTTTTTTTTATCAGCTCTCATTTTTACTGGTTTCCTTTTTGTGGACAACAACACACCATCTTTTGCCATTCATGTTGTTATGTATTTCCTTGCTACAACGACGACAATTTAAGAGTACAAGAGGAGAAGGTAGCAGTGGATACAATAATTATGAGGATATAATGGATGCACGAATTATGTATTATGATTCTTTTGAGTGATTGGCTGTGTATATGGCAACCTCCTTCCAATGTAACGACAACGTTGAAGAAAATTCACAAAGAGGCCGGTTTAGTAATGCATAATAGAAATGGCAGTAAAAGGCGTATTACTGTTATTAAAGTTGTTCGGCCTGGCTTTTATTGCGCTACATAAAAATGTGATGGGCATTGTCCTGAATTTTATAAAAGATGGAAAAGGTACATCTAAATTGGGTGAGTGAACAATGCGATACAAATTGTTTATTTGATTATTCGATTTGGAATCGGAAAAGCAACAATAAATTATTACGTATTACTTTTTGTGATGTATGTACCTTAAACACAATGCTCATATGGAAGAGTAATATTATATTCTGCTACAGAAATTTAAGAAAAAAAATAATACATTTTTTGACGCAAGAACTTTTTCAGCGTTTGTTAATAATAACAGCTTAATATTTCCAGTAAATGTATAGCAGATTCTCAGTTACCGCTGATGAGTTTGAAAGTGGTTTTCTCTCCGGCACTACTCCACAATCAGTATTTTATAAGAGATGAGGTTTATGCGAGTTTAGAAGAAGGAGCATTTCGGCTAGTTTGATGAGATGAGATTTTCATTCAATTTTTATTTAGGCTGCTATGAAATCTTTTGCTGGTTGGGCTAGATAGATTCAAGCGAACAAGCTATATGTGTATACCTACTAGTTACCTTGCTTTTTCCCTATTTTTTCTCATTCCCTCTCTATTGTATAATATTCTATCACCACACCACTGACAATAGTCCGAAAGTTTTACTATTATTGCAGCACTAGCATTATTTCATTCCATTCCGCTTGTCCATCTTGTACATCTTTTTTTGAGTGACTAACGCGTACTTGAACATAAAAAACGGTATAGTTGCTGATATACACAAGTTCTCTCGCGTTGGCTAGTAGAAAGAGTGGAAAAAGAAGATGCCCACCAAGTTTTTCATTTATTTTTATTACTTTTCTTCCCATCGTTGGGGAGCCATTATTTTGTAGTGTACGTTGACCACATAACAATGAAAAGATACAAATTGGATTTTATTGCTGAATTCCAGCTGAATTTTGATTTCCTCACTACCACTTAACGTTATTTTTTTGGCCTTGTGATGTTGCACCACCAAAAGATTTTTTTTTCTTTTGGACAAGAGGAGTTTGAGCTGAAAAATGGAGAACAATGCTAAAAAATCATGTATGCAGCACTACCAGTATCGTTATTCTACTAGAGTATCAATTTCATTTCGACTTCATTTTATTTGCCTTACGAGAATCCATTAAGAAATGCTGCAGTAAATCCATTCTGCTAAAAGACGGATAATGGACAACGTTCATATAGGTAGCCACACACTCTAAGAAGATGAGTCAGTCAGTCTAACAAATAATGTGAATGATTGAGTAACCCTGAAAAAATAGCATTCTCCCGTAATAAAAATGCATACTAATATTTTTAGGCTAACGTGTGTCTATTGTCTTTCATACTCTGCTGAGTTGCTGGAACAGCAAACTAATGTAATTGTAAATGTGTATAGTTATGATTTTATTCTCCCTTCATTGCCTACAATCTATAATATCCACCTTATTGCGCTGCTCAACTTTTTTTAGAACGCAGGTGAGTGAAACGAAGGAAGGAAAAGCCTCCATCTAATTCAGGGACCCGACTTTGTGTTATGCAAGTCCTGTGGGGAGAACTTGGAATTGGATGAATGTGAAGGAAAGTAGCTTCTAAATTGACACTAAACATCCCAAAGTATTAAATTGAGACAAGTCCTTTCCCTGACTAGCAGAGCACTTGAGTTCAACGGCTGCTGGTGTGTTTTTCTAAACCAGAAGATATAAATTGATGATGTTATTTTGGACGGAGCAGGTTTTTCACTTTTTCTGCGCTTGTTTCACAGTAGTAGTGTAGCGTTCACCTAAATAAGTGCCTCAAAACGGAATCCTTCCGTATACGTAATATGTATGCATTTAGGTATGTGTTATAATATGTGTTTATACACGGCAGCAGTTTGTTTGAAGGCTTCATGTAAGTATATAAATTAACATCAGGATTCTTTTTCTTTGTGTTCAAATTTAGCATCAAAAGTAAATCTTCTGAAAAGCCTATTCTGCCGAAGAGAAACGTGGAGTGGTAGAGGTATTATCGTTGTCTATGAAACTAAGGCATGTAGCACAGCTTGCTTTAATATGAGAGTTTTAGTTAGCGATCCACTCCTCCTTGAGTTAAGTTGTTTGAGAAGAGCTTTTAATGATGGCTTGGTGAATTCAGCGAGAAATCGATGACTTTATCAAGATAAATTGGGAATCGAAGAGAATATAATGAAATTAAGAAGGGAGCATCCCCAAAACAGACATTAACTTGCCCATTATTTATTCATTATACGCTTTAACCTACTCCCTTCCTTTCCGATTTTCCTCTTTACCAAACTTTATGCAACAGTCAATTCACATAATATTACGTATCTCCATGCTACCGTTTCCTTTTCCTCTGAAACTCAAACAAAAAGTTTTTTTTTGGTAGAACACTTATTCCCCATTATAAAGACATGAAATCCCCAAAAAGTACTCCGTGCGATAGCCTCTTCTAACCATCCTACTCAACTAGATGAGCGTGCATGAGTTTAAACTTTTTAACTGTCAACTTCTTGTTGTCGCGTAGTACCTATTATTGTGTGCCTATGCGTAATTTTTAAATGGTAATGAACATGAGGGATTTTGATTACCTCTCCTTGGAAATGCAAGACATACATGTTACCGTATAAGCCTATGCATTATTCTTGCAGCCATTTAACTATTAAACTATTAACTTTCCCAGAACGTCTTTGTTCCAATTTCGATATTTATTATAAAGGGAATACGCAGGGCAGAAGAGTTTGTAGTAAATAGTTTGCTTCAAGCTCAACAGCTCCACGTTTATTATTGTATTAGCCATTCAAATATACCCTTGGTGAGATTATATAACCATGCTTGTGTATTTAGGTGCAATACTTTTAGTTAGTTTCCCGTATTATGAATGCATATTGCGTATTGTGCTGGCTGTGTGTCGGCTCGGGCTCTAAATTGGACATTGACTAGTTTGCAGGCTGAAAGTGGAAACTGAAAGTTGGAAGGAGCGAGAGTAGAAATTGGTTCAAAGTGCGATTAATTCTCAAAAGAGCTCCTCTGTCATAATCAGAAACTGGCTGTATTTTAGTAGAATTGAATTTAATATCCTTAAGTATCCTAGAGTAAAAGCCTCATTCATTTGGATCCTTCTCCTTGTCCATCTTTACCAGTTCTGTTTATCGTGAAACAAAACAGCCTCCATTCTCATTCCCGTTTACTCTCCGAAAATAGCACTGATACATAATATGTACATATATTGTTAAGCATGTAATATCCCGTTTTATCATTGTTTATGCTCGCTTTCCCGGAGTTTCATAATGAATAATTGTAAGCCATGAATTGCCACATAACTGCGTATAATAATAATGAATACCGAAATATACTACAGCAATGTAATTACGCTTGCATAACATTTATTCTCCGAATTAGTCTGTATTATTCATTTGAGCTAATTTCTCCAAACCTGTCATGAATTTTTGAACTGCTTACATTCTGAGTAAAAGTTGTTCATTTTATGGGAGCAATTAGATGAATCTATGTTAATTTATGTACAAGGCGTAATATCCTACATCCAAAGCGTTTGTTCTCATGTAAAAAATTAATTTGACACAGTATTTTAGGAACTTTGTGAAAAAAACCGTTTCATTACAAAATGGGGCAACATGAGTTTTGGTATAAAAGCTTGTGCTTGTCTCATAGCATAGTATGAAAAACGACGCATTACTTTGTCTTCTTCTTGAACGCTGGTGTGTGATCTACTTTTTGTCTACACTGTCCGTAATTTAATTTAACTTTAGATCACAAACTCATAATAAGCTGTCTCAAACAGAGTACGAGCACAATTCTTGCTCCACTTCATTTGCATCCTCTCCGTTTTCTCTCTCCTGTCTCATAGTTGTGCATTTGTTTTTGCTTTCAAACTTTCCAGTCTCTAGAATCCAGGTACGTGTTTTAATATTTTTATTAATAAGACCCATTTGGTTTGTGTGCATGTTCATGCTCACTTATGAAAAGCTGGCTTAACTACCTAAAATGATAATTCATTTCCTTAAAGCTTTTCAGTTGATTCTATTAAGCTGCCGTCTGTTTTTCCTCTTTTCCAAACCTTCCTCTCCGTGAAAGTCAAGTGTTTCCCTGTGACGGGAACGGAGAGAGAGAGAGAGGGATGGGAAAATTTCACAAATCCTACTCTTTGCTTGTTAGTTAATACGAAAATAAATTTTCAAACTTTCTATAATATCCTAATGTACTAGTTGGAAAGTGTTAGAAAGCGTGTAATATGTTACAACAGCATACATGCTAGCAAAAGTTATTCAAAACTTGGCATTTTACAGAACACCTACGACTAATATCATGTGTATACTCTATATTATTGCCGTATAATTTAACACTTTGAAACATGGATGTATATTTAATATAGATAGATATACACAGCTCTAGTTTCAGGATTACTGTAATATGCTTCATCCACCACCATACCAGAAGGAAGTCATGAATGTTTAATGAATGAGTTTTGAGTGCTCCTTTCTAGTTTGGTAACTGGCTGTCAAGTTGAGTAACTCCGTGTCTGATCCCACCTCATTTATCATCTGCCTGTTGGCTTTAACTTCTTTTAATCTGTAAACAACATGAGTTCATAATGTTCAGCATGATGCAACCTAAAAGGCAGAAAGCAAGGTACGCTAAATACCTTGCTTTATACCCGGCATGAAATACAACCCGATATAATATCTATACACTTATTCTAAACGGCGAATTTATCCGTTGTTGTAACAAAGACATCGCTGAAAACGATTGCGAGTATAAAACCTAAAACGGCTTTCTTTCAGACAGACTGACAGACAAACCTACCAAAATCAAGAACTGCTCAACTCAGTGACGTAATAAACACAATACACACACACCTAATCGCATTACATTCTCCTTATTTCGTACATGCTATAAGCCCACGATATATGTATTGGATGTTTGTCAGATGTGCTATTTTGCGGAATGAAACAACCCTTTATTTCGTTGTTTTGATTACATAAACATGGGTATATGCAGCACATGGTCGTATATTATGAGGTGTGAGCACTGAAAGCTTGTTTTACAAATTCCTCTTCATGTACACCAATTTAATCACTCTCTTTATTCTTGGACATATAATAATTTACATCATGTTTACATACATAGTTAATAGAAAGGGGTATACCTATTTTGTACAGTGCAGAGCACTCTCTGTCTCTAAATTGTTTGTTTTAAAAGCGTACCATGCACAACGGGTAATAGTAATAAGCATAAGACAGCAATAAAGGTAATTTGTAAATGACTCTCGGTGAACACGTTAAAACTCTGCAGGAGATGCAACCAAAGTGTGACTTATTACATGAGAATGATGATGATGATGATTATTATGGTAAGTTTGAAACAAACAGACAGGATTCCGTCCGTCCGTCTTGAAGCATATTTAATGCCTTTATCATACTACCGAACACCTTTATAATTGACAATCTCAAATAATCTTTTACATTTACAACTACCGCCTTTGATTACAATTTATACAAGTTATTCAAGGCATTTTCAGTCGTAATGGAGCGTAACAATTTGACAGTGTAAAGAGTGAACTAATTTTGTAGCCGAAAAGAGAAAGAATCAAAATTGCTTTTGTCTACAATATTATTATGATGAGGGCATTTAAAAAAATACATTTCTGTTGTGTTGCTAATAAACTCACTTGTGTCGTGTTACGTGCATCCTATATTTTTTATTAGAAGAACCGTTTTGTGTGTGTGGTTTATAATGTAATTCTGGGCAATAAAATGAGAAGCAATTAGAAATACCCTTATGAATTTTCTCATATACAGGTGAACGTTCAAAAAAGGGTTAGAAAGACCAACGAATAAAAAATAGCTATTCAGAGAGAGAGAAAACACACACGTACGTGCATATCCCAAGCTCAAAGGCTATGTGCCGGTCGAGCCGATTGCTCTTTGCTTGCTTACTTGCTGTTGCTTTTTATGCACTTGTGCTCGCTCATGGCAGAATTCACAAGTTTTGTGTAGTAAGTAATTAAGTTTTATAAAATAATAAATGATGATGGTTGTCTTCATGTCGGATGGCTTGACTGTAATATATACGACGCAGTAATATTATTATAATGATAGTGTAAAACAGAATCATCACACTTTAAACGTATTTACCGTCGTCGCTACAATAATACCTAATAATAATAGTTTTCTTCTTGAAAAGTCATTGTGTTGTGTTGTTGCTTCTTGCGGCGATACAGTAAATATATATATTTTGTTTGTAAGCGACTATAAAAATGAGCGATTACACCATGCGTACATGCATACAAATGAAGATGAGTGGTCATCGTGGACTTGCCTAATGGCACCTTTTTTACTACAAACTTGCAACTCGCAACATTCATAATAATACATGCCTCTGCCCTATAATACGCTATAAAATCACCACAGAATTACCATTTGAATAAGATTAGCAGTAACAAACTAGTGGTATGTGTATAACTCTCATTTTAAGGTCTCCTTTTAGTTTGTCGTAATTTAAAACTTTTAGCAACAACTGCATTTGATATAAACGCCTATTCTTTAAGAGGAACTGGGCTATTAACTTTTTTGTTTTCATGCCATTAAACTACTTCTTCAGGCTTCTATAGGGATCATTCTACATCTACAATAATAGTCGTTTAAAAATCACAGCAAAAACATTTTAGGGACTAATGACTAACACCATACCTATACAGTGTCCTGTTTTTACCGTAAGTAAAAACCGTACTATAGAAGTAGTACCGCGTATATACAAGAATGATGTTAAGTTTAATATAATAACGAAAAACCATGATAATAGCACGTAGTACACATTTCGATCGTGTCGAATTATTATTGCCATGCTGAGGCTATGCCATATAAACACTAAAAAATGGACTATAATATGAATGCACAACAATTTGTCCACTTTTGCTCGCATGCTACTGTTGTATACAAACATGCAACAATGATGTACACATGCTAATATTAGATTATCATTTTACAAAGCAGCATCAATACATTCATTCGTACTTTATTACGATTATATCAAGTGTACAACAATAATGATCGATGGAGAAGTAGCAAAAACATGGGAGGAAAAGCATAATCATAATAACAATATAATGCGTGTGAGATGGGAAAATTTGTTTCACACGACCTCTTTAACCTCCCCCAAAAAAGTATCTGAAGTAGTCAGCAAAAGCGATATACCTAGTCATGAGTATAAAAAAATATGAAAATAATGCCGTTGTCGCATAATACATATAAATTTTATATTATGGCCCATATGGGTAATACCGAATGACGACTTTTGGGAATTGCATATTGTACTTAACTTGGGGCGACTTTTCTACTGCTGCTGCTGACTGTTGTGGTGTGATGGTTCTTTCTATTTAAACTGATTGTTGTGTTGTTTGAGCTTTGAGTTCTCTCCGCACCAGAGCCAGTCCTCCTTTTCCTTCTTCCCAAAATATTATTTTATTATTACAATAATGTTTTATCCCGTTTTGCTGCTGATGATTATTACATGGCTTTTACTACAACTACTGCATTCACTCACACAATATTCTCGCTTTTTCCTATTTGGTGTTTATACGAATCAAATAAATGCAGTAGTGGTGGTAGTGATGGACGACTGTGACTTTACACAAAACACATCATATCTATCATACAAGGTAGAGCAGTGCTGCTCACCATATTGTCGTTAGGGTTTTTGGAATGACAACCAACAATTTCAGCAAAGCTAAATGGATACAGGGAGTATTATGGGTACAGTTTTCAGAGAACAAAGTATTTTAGCTCTATTACATTAGATGATAGGATAGCATGACAAGCTTTTTTTTAAACATTTGGGGCATTTAACTTGGTAAAGAGAACTGGAGGGAGCATTAATAGAGAACATGCAACACCAGTGTCATGGGACATAGTGTCAACAGTCAGTTAGTAGAAGAATATTATGCTACACATTTAATACGTGCTCAAACCGTGATGTGTAAAGAAAGCTAAAATACATAGCTGATAATGTTGTCTGGGAATTTTCCCCAGTGCTGCTGTTATGTTGTTGCCACAGGAAATTGCTTTTTTGTATTTTCGTTTTTACAAGTAAAAAAAGACAGTCGGACAAAGTGGGTAACTACATCAAAGCTCTGGCTAAAATGTGCTGGTAGCTACTACCCAGCAGTAATAATATGGTTGGTTTGTGTACCTTTTGTATCATTACTTTCAGTTCATGCATTAGTATCCCTATATAATGTAAATGCAGGAAAGTGTATATGTACGCAGCAGGTAAGACAGGATCGAAAATGTTTAAGGACGGAAGTGGATGAGAATTTATTTCTTCTCCTCACGAAATCCTCAGGAAAAGTGGTTTTCTTTTTGTGCTATTATTGCACTGCATTTTGGAGCTGTTTCACCTTACTTTTTATTGCTGTAATTGCTCCAACAAAACAAACCACTACGACGGTGTTTAAAGCACCGTTGATGGAACGTTTGTCTTGGCCATTTAACATGATGTTTAGCTTTTCATGATCGCCTATTAACATAAATATCTGTGTATGTTTTCAGTGTGTACACTTTTCTCAGTGAAATAACAAAAACAAATGGGCATGTATTCTAGTTTTGGGAACACTTTTCGACGAAAAGCTTATTGTCTTACGTTGAGAAAGGCACGCACATCAATTTTATATTACAAATACAAATACGTAAATATTTATGAGCATTTTAAGTTGATTTTAAGGGATCATGAGAACAGCCTCCAAAAAAAAGTTGATGATGAGTTACTTTTTGTACAATGACAGCTTTGGGAATATGTTTTGAGATTTGGGGGATTTGCAGAGTGGATGAGTAAGGGATGTCCTCAGTCGACAATTCGACTCCTAACTAAACGACTCTTTTCAATTTCATCAGACTAATTGAATACGTTCCTTTAAAGCACTACAAATTTTATATGCCATAACTATGTGTATAAATCCAAATTATCAAAAGCCTACGTAATTTGTCACAATAAATATTATAATGGTTGCTATAAGAAATTATTGCCTACTTGAAATTAGAAAAGAACGCACTAAAATTCATCTTTTCTAGTTTCTTTTAAATTTTCTTTTCGCATTGATCCTGGAAGCCTGATTTGGTCGATAAATGTTATCAGTCAGTAAGCATATTTAGAAAGCATTAAATTTAATATGTTGGTTGAAAGGATGAGGAAAACATTGCATTCATATTAAAATGTTATTTCTAAAGTGATGGATACACTCGACAGGAGTAACACAAAACAGAACAGCTTAATCGAGTGGATGGATGGACTCTCTCCTCTGACTTGAGTAACAGTTTGCAGTCAGGAGACTGAGAAAGGGCAAGCAAAGGGAGCATAAGCAATGATTATGATAGCGATCGTGGCACATGGACCAACTTTTATTTTCATCCCACCGGCAAACCATTCTCTTTCCATCCATATACTCGAAAAACAGACAGAAAATCTCTTGTAATTGGCCTTTTGCATCTTTTCTATATGGTCGACTATGTAGGCAGTGTACTTATTTCAAATAGTTGCAAATGAAAAAGTTTACACTTACTTATTCTGCTGATTTAAAAAGAAAAGAAATGAAAAAGTTGCAAAATAACTTTTACTACAATTTTATTGCATGCATTCTAGTGTGACAAAAAGTGAGGCGTAATCTAGTTGAGAAAGAGTAACACGATGGCATTATCCCGATAATACGCCTTCTTAATTGGGACAACTTTATCAAGATCTCCAGATCAAAATCATCTCTCTTTCTCCTGCGCTTCCAGTAAATAATCATGAAAAGGAGGGTGATGTGATCTAATGGAGTGGCACACAGTGAGTTAAGTGCTACTGGGAATAGAATTGAATAAAAGAGAAAGGCAGGAGAGAGAGAGAGAAAAAGGGCTTGTTATGTAGTTAGCTTATATATTGTATCAAAGAAATGAGCTCAATTGTTTGTGAGTAATGCTAGAACTGTGAGAAATGAACTCCCAATGGGCCATGTCATCTGATTTTCATCTCTCTGTTTTCTCTGCTACTTGCTTCCACCACCACCGGCACCGGAGAAAAAGCCAGCCTCAGTCTCCCAATCTCATAAACTTGTTCCGCCACCACCACCACCACCGGTTCACTTTACTCTATTTCCACTTTCGCTTATTCATTCATGGTCTTTCACTTCCAGCTTCGATGGTGGTGGTGGTGGCGGTGGGTGTGCCAGGCCTACGCGGTATATTACTGCAATGATAATAAAGTCATCAAAGTGAATAATTTTTTTCTGGTATGGAAGAATGGGCTCGCACACACAGAGACACAATGCGCTCTATTGACTGGTTGTTATTGTTCCCATCATTACTCATGCATACAAAATAAAGAGAGTGGTTATCCCGAGGAGACTGATGTTCTCCATTTTTTTCTCATCGGGAAATAGTAAATACATTATAATGTTATTAACTCTATAATGTCATCCGTATGTGTGTGTGTGTGCTCCATCCTTTTCCCCCTTTTTTCCTGTTTTATTTATTTATTTATGTGTAGTGACAATGACAATCAGAACTCTTCTGGAGCAGATGATGTTCCGACAAACCTTTTTTGTCATTGATGAACTCAATTCAAGGGTTGCTGCTAGTAATAGGAGCAGCTTTTTGGGATCCCAATTTTTGTCCTGGACGATTACTTTGTTATTTGATTAGACAAATTCTATTATGCGTCTTTACATACTTGAAGTGTATTATATGATTATTTAGTTGTTGGTTACGATTATTGAGAATGTTATTACTTTTTTCTCCAAGTGCCCACATTTATTCACGCGTGCTATGGAAAATCTTATCAGTCATATATGCATTTATATCATTTTCCATTTTATATAGGCAACCGTCTTTTAATTTGCTAAAAGGAATTTTAATGTTCAATGAAATGGCGTCGCACATTATTTCTCTGTTTGTTTCATAACAGCTATATATGCTTGCACTTGTAAGAATTAATAAATAAGCAAAAAAGTAGAACGTAGTAGCAAAGAGGAAATTAAGGGATGTATAACTTGTTTCTTCGAAACAGTTTACGCCTTGTTGTATGTTTAAAGCGTTTCCTTCCAATTCGAATAAAATGTTATGCAAGTAGTTGTAGTAGTAGTGGCACTACTCACTGTACTACGTGGGTCGGTCAGTGTTAGGTTTTCTCTTAAACTATTCAAAATGTCTTTTCAACCGGGCTCTGATTATGATATGACTTTTTTAGGTGAAAAAGAGCAGAATACTACGTTGGGTCTCAGGTTAAGTAGTATACGTACATACATTTATCTCGTTAGGTATGCGTTCATTCTCTCTTTCTGTATTGTTCTATCAGCATTCACCACACACGAGGTCCAGAAAAGAGACGAACAAGAAATAACACAAAAGTCTTTTTATAGCAACTTATCTGTTCAGCTTCATCCATCCATCCCAAGACAATATCAAATTCAAGAGAATCAGACGATAAATTGATGAAAAAGGGCCAATTTTGTGTGCGTTTGTTAAAAATTTATCAACGTAATTCCAGCGAGAGAGAGAGAGAGAAAGGTGGAGAGTAGAGAAGGAAACATGAAGAGATGTACTAGGAGCTAACGCAAAGAGCAGAAAAGTGTCTATTATCCTATATTTGTGCTTCTCGTGTCGTTTCTTTCCTCTTCCTTTTCTCTCTCTTTCTCTTTATTTATTTGGAATAATGTGAACCTGTGAAGAAGGCGTCTCTTACATATTCTTCCACACCAATTTCCGCAAGAGCACACAAAAAAGAGACGTGCCGGGAAAACAAAAAGTAACGAATCAAATATAACAGGCGCATTTGGAAAGTGCAACGCAATTCTCGGTGAGTAGGAAACAAAGATTGATAAAAAGAGACCATCTCTCACACAAAACAGGAAAAGTTAAGAGCTCTATAGTGATCTGTTATATACACAATACTACACCCTTGTAGTAGTAGTAAGTCACGACAACAACAACATAGCATATCAGAAAGAAGAATACAACAACGTAATATTTTATAGTGCCTTTATTATAGGCATGCGAGTAGGTGTATATGCATTCATGTGTATCTATTATTCGAGGCATACGTTTAAGTATCCTTATTTTTTATTCTTTTCTTCAATGCTTCACATCTTGATGTTTTCCTTCTAAACAATAAGATTACCAAGTGTAATATCCGTAACATTTATTCTGATGCATATAATATGCTTTTGCATCCAATTCTATTATATGTGCGCCAAGTGTATCAATGTCCATGTGTATTAAGTTGTAAAAAGTTTAGGGAAAAACATTCCAGGAAAGTTGACCGGTTCAAGAGAGGAGATACACACAAGTAGTTTGTTCGTTAGTAGGTGTGTAGGATGATGCTTTCTGCCTCTTCTTCTCTCTTTTATACGGGCAGCAGGGAACAACGGAGAGAGAGATGTGCACACATTACATATACGCGTCCGTAAGTACGTGCTCTACGTGTGTATAGACTATACACAGCTTCATTCATAATGTAGCACTTTTTCCCATTTCTTTTGTCAATTTTACCTCGTCACTCTTTGATTTGGTTCGTTTTTTCACTCTTTGCGAGAGAGTCTCTTCAAAAATTCAGTAAGGGATCGACAAATAACATCTAGCTTTCTTCTACTTGATCGTTCACTCAATATTTCATCAGCCTCAAACCGCATTGCCCTCATCGCAGTCCTTATACGTCTGCTAAAGAGATACCACCTTTTTTGTATTTCATGTTGCTGCTCTCTTCTCTCTCTCCTATTCTCCTTGTGTGCATGCCGGAAGAGGAGAGCTTTTTCTCATTTCCTTTATTCCTTTTCCTCCTTCCGTATATTATAATACCAGAGAGGAGAGGATTCTATTCTCTGGATTACTACTCCCCGTAATGTATGTATCTACCTATTCTCAACAACGCTTGGAAATTTTTCTTCTAAAATGCTTTTACGTCTAACATATATTTAAACTTTTTTGTTGGGTTAACAACACCGATTTTCCCTGTACAACTTTAATGCTCCACCTACCACCATATCAACACAATAACACCTTATTGAAGGAATCAATTTTCCAGATTGGTTCAGAAAAAAGTGATGCAAAAGGTACGTACTTTACTACTTCAGTACAACCGACAGTCTGTTTACAACTCAAAACTATTAGCCCTTTCTAGTATGACTCTCTCAAAGAAAGCCTCGATTTTCATTGACTGTCAGTGATACACAACGGTGGCCTTTGAACAGGGTACACTACTCCAAAGAATCCGTTGTTAGGAATATGCTACTGCTTCTGCTGCTGCAGACATTAGTAAATGCAGGCGTCGGGTTCTTCTTCGACCTACCTAAAGCATGTACCTGATTTCTTGGATCATCATGAATGAGTAATGGATGATAATAAAATTGGATTGTGCAAGTTGAGCTTTGCCCATTACAACTCGGCATTCATACTATATGCTTATTGCCTAATGATTTACCGTCTTCTTTTATATTCCCGTGCAAATTCTTACTAAAAAAGATTCCTGCACAAATTGAGTATCATCTCTCGCCCTGAATAAATCTTTGCTATTGTGATATCTCATAACATGATGCTACATGAGAAATTACGGAATGACAGTTGTTAATTGAGGGAGAAAACATGATGTATACAGGCAAAGTCACACTAATCTAAATTCAAAGCACAGCATATTATAGAGGAGTAGTTGAACAAAAATTATTGTTGTAAACATACATAATGTATAATGTAGTGGTTTTACTACCTTTCATTATCATCGTGAATCGTGTTGGACGACGATTCTGGAGGAAGGTAAGTAGTAAGCAGTAATAATAATGTTAAAAGCTACCTTTACGGAGGGATGATGGTAAATGGTAATGATTTCTATTTCGAAAAACGCATTGAACAAAGGGAATCTCTCGAAGATGTGTTCTCAAAGTACCCCAATTAGATTACCACTTACACACATCATGCATACCCGTTCATTTATGATAGTTTAGGAAACAATATATTACGCCATCTAAAAAAAAGCTTGGGTATAAAAGTGTACGCATAGATATGTATATATACCTCATATTATGGTCATTCCCTACAATTGTCTTCGTGCGATGTCATAGTCATGAACAAGCAATTTGTTCAACACACAGACACACACATTTATCATAATATTGTACATAAACTTTGCACAAGAAGAACACACCGACTTGTGTGTTTCTTGTGTGGAAAAGGAAGGGAGGAAAAAGACGGAGGACGGAACATTAAAGGAACAAAGAGCACGAGAAATAATCATAAGAGTCATTTTGTGTAAATAGAGGCAGTAAAAACGCATAAAACAGTCAAAGAGAAAAAAAGAGGGACTCAATTGCAAGGCATATTATAACGGCCTAATGTGTGTAGAAAGATGGTAATTTCAGTAAATACACTGGTTTCGTTGTGACTGATGTAATTAGAGGATGTAAAAGTAATTGAGAGAATTGCCGAAGAAATTTTCTACTCCTGTCATTCATAAAAAATACAACGCCATAAGCCATGCAACCAAAAACCCAAGAGCAGGGATAAAATAAAGTACACACTACATTCATACACAAAACTTACAACAAACTCAACAGAAAACCTACTACCAACAACCACCATTGCATAATATTGCACATGCACACATACAACATAAAACCGGCATAGGTCACCATCATCATCATGCTCATCTTCTCTTCCTTTTCATCTTAACCTTACCTGTAGAATATTGTTGCGTACCTAATATTATTACTACCTACACCGCCATACAGGCAGACCAAGTGTCTTCACTTTATTCGTCGTCGTGGTGACGACGGACGGACGACCGACGACGGAATTGGGCATATTGCGCTTTTGTCTTACTTACTTCCTCTCTGCGTCCTTTTCATTCAATTCAAGGAAAGATGTTGTAGGGAGATGGACGAGCGTTGTGATGACGATGATGATGATCATCTTCTTGATACATATTAACTGTTGAGTGAGGGTCCATATTATATTACACAACAACGGCAACAACTACTACGAAGACGGTTGAATATAGGAGCATGCCGTGTGTGTTGTTTCTTTTTTCTTTTCGTGCAAACAACTTTAGTGAAAGAAAGATGAAGATGAGGAGGGATGCACGTTTATGGAGAAGGAAAATGTGAGTAATTGCTGCACACCAATCCCATCATTTCTCCGTTGCTAAGCACTATTATTACTCACCACTTCTGTGTAGTAGTCGCACATTAGCAAAATGCATGATGTATAGGTACGCGCATACACATGTAGGCTAATATGTATGATAAGTAGTTATGTTTAGTAGTGAGTAGTGAAACTCCTGTTGTTTTTGATAACATATTATTTAATGGCTTTTTTTTCTTCAGTGGAAAGCATACAAGCAAGCATATCTACCGATTTTTCTGAAAATAATACAGGGGATGACGATGATGATCGTCAAAATGTTGGTTGAGCCTGTCGTCTGTCTCTGTCTGAGATGTCGAAAGGTTTCTGGATGGCCTAGTTATAAAAAATACGACTGCAATGATTGGAGGTAGCACTAGTAAAACAATGCTTTGTCCAAACGTGTGATTATTATTATATTTTTTCTTTCACCAGGAAGCCAGAGAGAGAAGAGATTTTTCTGAATGAAACAAGAAATCTATATCTATTTGTTACCATTGAACACAATAGTAATTCGGTTTGAATGATGTTGATTTGTAGTTCAACTGATAAACCCTTAAAACTCAATTTCTTCATTGTATTTCATTGAAATATAAGAAATACCGGATTTACGAACTTTCTGTTCCAGTAATCTTTCTATTCGAGTATCACATATCCCCACCTATATTGTCTTTGTTTTGTCAAAATAGTGGAACATGCCAAGCCGACGGAATTTTATGAGACAAGTCAAAGGGAATCAGAACATGGTTTTGAGACAGTTGGAGGCGAATGAAACCGTTTTTCCGTTGGGTTTGGTCTTGTAGGTCAGCAGAAAAGAGGTTTTTACTGGATCCAACAATGTGTATGTTATAAAAGAGACAGTTCACGGTAAAACGGTTCCTTCGTCTTATTGTGAACGGAACCAACTTTTGTAGACTTTAGATAATATACCCATGCAACATCGGTCATGTTTTCGAACAGTTAATTTGCATATTACATATTACGTATGTGTCGAAATAAACGAAGTAATCAATGAATCGAGACATCGTGCGTCACGGTATTGGAATACGTTGTGTCTGGAAATAGCATTTACATCAAGTATATATTCTCAAGTAGCTACTGACCTCTCTCTGAGGAATGTATGGATACAATAAGGTGAAGGGCATAAATATATATGGACTCACTCACATTATCACCAGCGCACTGAACTAAAGTGTGTATCTCTAACCAAGGTCACGTAATTACTATTTAAAATGATGGGATTGAATGAAAGTATTTTTGTTTTCGGTTCACATTCTCTGATAAAAATCAATACAAACCTTTCCCAGGTTCACATTCGCCGTTATTACGTTGCAAAGTACTTTATGATCCATTCATTCCGAGATAAACGTTAATTAATGGATGAATTAATCTGGATATAAAAACCTGAATTTATTGATCAAGTGCATTTACGTTAAAAGGTATAAAAAACGTAGTTTAGCTTAAACAAGTTAGAAGAAGCAAGACAAAGAGTTGAACTGGATTATGTCGTCCCATCATTCATAACAAGGAAGTTCACAAGCATGCACATTAACTACTGCGATTATTGTGATGGTAGCAGTTAGGCTACTATAATAAATGATAAAAAATATATAAGGAATAAACTACTTCACCCAATTACGACTATCAAGCTTTTAAATTGCTTATTTGCTTCAGTGAACTCGTGATTCACTAGACTTGGAGTGATGCTGCTGGATGGTGAGAGATTTATGAGCACGACGATTGAACTTGCGGAGGAGTGACTAGGCTATTGCTTGACTTCTTTTTTTCACTGAATATGTCTAGCACGATGATGGTGATGGGACGATGATAACAAGTGTGATTAATGAGATGACATTTTCATTATAAACATTAATGTCATCAAGAAGCAAATTTTAATTATTTATATTTTAAGTTATGAAAAGGAAAAATACGCTTGGAAAGCTATATCTCTGGGATGCTTTTGAATCACTTATTTTTTGCCACATGAATGCAGTAGCGTTTTACCGATTCATCAGAAAACAGATGAATCCACCATCCATGTTCGTCTTGCGTTTTTTTGTCAGTTTTATTTTAAGAAGTTTGTGAGAATGCGATTCATTTTTTTTCATTTCACAACTTCTTGTAAGATTCTTTTGTTTTTGATTTGAATACAGAAAGTCCTTCCTTAGAAGTAATATACCTATAATTAATTACCTATAACTTAATATAATTTGTCAATGAGTCGGATTAAAAAGTGATCTTAAAATAGTAAAAAATTAATAGGTATTACACAATCAGTTTTGCAATCATATTCTTTTACTGCGATTATTAAAATATGACGGCCACAAAAGAAGGTTTTGATCGCGTATTTAATTACGTAGGATCCAATGGCCCATTTCAAATTACACTTCTTTTTATTGTCTCGCTGCAGGTGACCAACTTAAAAATCAATGCGTATCATTTTACTTTATTTTTTTCATTCTATTTGTAAGAAGCAATTAGGTAAATACATTGAAAATTGGAATTTATTTTTCTCAGGGCGTCATTCTGTCGTGGCATCACTTGAGCTACGTATTTCTCGCCGCTGTACCAAATCATTGGTGCCATATTCCAGAACTGAATGGAGTGAATTGGAGTGAAAATGAAGTCCGCAACCTGTCAATACCTAAAAAAGTGTATGTTGAGATTTCCTTTTGCTAATTCAATTGAGTAAAAAATTATTAGTGCTACTAGGTATATGCAATACATTGTTAATTATGACCGTTTTTTATTTTGTAGAAATGAAAAAGGCTGGGAAAGTTGTCAATACTATGACCTAAATTACACACACTTTTCGAGTCTCGAATACAACGAAGCATTGGACCAACTGTCTGTCCTGAAGGAAGACGGGATTGAAACGAAGCCATGTAAAAATGGATGGAATTTTGACACCAGCATTTATGTAGCGACGCTGGTAACCGAGGTTTGTGACTCACGGGCCGTGAATAAAATAAGAGACTTTTATGGAGGATTAATAACCAGTTCAAGTCGCCTCGATGTAGTTTCAGATTGTGTGCGATGATCGTTATCTGGTGGCAACAATACAAGCGACATACATGTGCGGTGTTTTCTTGGGTTCTCTGATCTTGGGATCATTATCAGATCGGTTTGTCTTTGTCTGTTTTAAATACAATCCACAATTTAAATACATTGCAAAGTAATAGTTAGCAATTAAAAAGTGCATAACTATAAAGTGTTAACAATGGCCCATTTTCGTTATATTTTGCAGCATAATCGGTCGCAGAAAATCCGTATTGGTCAGTATTGTGTTGGTACAAACGGGTGCAATATTGGCCTCATTTGCCACAGCGTATTGGGAGTTAATCTTGTACCGTTTCTTTGTAGCATTTGGAGTTGCAGGAGCATACCAAAATTGCTACGTTTTACGTAAGGTGTAATATTCTAGAATTAAAAAATCAAACGGTAATAACGGTTTTGTCAAATTTTACTACAATATGAGTTTGGTCTCTTTCATGTTTTTAGTAATGGAGTATACGGGAACAAAGGCGCGCTCTACAATGGGAATGGTGCAGCAGCTTCCGTTTGCAATAGGCTACATGCTCATGGCTCTCTATGCGTACATGTTTCGTGATTGGCACAATTTGCAGTTGGCTTTCACCGTTACGGGAGTTATACTATTTTCATACTTTTGGTAATTAATTGATAGGCGGATGTATTACTGGAATTGATGATTTTTTATATGAAATAAGTCATGCGTCGAATTGTTATATTGACGCAGGATACTTCCAGAGTCTGCGCGTTGGCTAGCAGTCGCAGGAGAATCGGAAGAGTCGCTAAAATATCTAATGCAAATGGCTCGCCAGAATAAGAAAACTGTAAATTCTGACGAGCTTATGGACATTGTCAAGTCTTGCTCCGAGGTCAGCAAACGGAAGCCTCGAAAAAGGGTAGCCATCTTTACAATTGCGCCGCCAGAGATCCCGGAAACAAGAACCTCATGCAACACATCATCCATTGAGAAGGTGTGGAATCCAATAAAAAAGTCCCTTTCTATTTACTTGAGTCTTGTGGCCACTCCAGAAATGAGAAAGCGTACTCTTCTCATTTGGTTCCTCTTCATTTCCGTAGATCTTGTCTACTACGGTGTCGTTTTTGACTCTGCAACTTTGACCAATGATCCCTACCTTTTGGTTTTTCTCGGGTAAAACAAAGCAGCATTTAAAATTAACAATCATACGTCCACCCTTGTTTCATGCTAATTGTGTTGCACCATAGTGGATTGTCTGAAGTACCTGCATATACAGTTGTCGTGCCCTTCTTGGCAAAATGGGGACGGCGACCTACCATTGTGATAACATTTTTTGGCACCGCAATTGCAACTCTTACAGTTGCGTACATATCAGTTGGTAAAAATTCATACACAATAATTGCATATTTTATGCAGATGACAATTCAATTGACATACACTACAATTTATTAAATGTCATCAGTGTATGATTTGACTTACAGAACATGAACTACTTCGAATGATTGTCTCCATGACTGGTAAACTATTCATCACAACTTGCTTTGCTGTGATATATTTGCTTGGAACCGAACTGTATCCCACAGCCACTCGAACAACAGGTAGACAAAGGAAAACATACAAACAACCTATTCAAATTATAGGACGTGTTTAAATTAACATTTTTTTTCATTGAAAATGCCCCATTAATTTAGGATTAGCTGCTGCGGTATTCATGGGAAGAGTGGGATCGATCCTAGCGCCTTATGTAGTGGATGGAATGGTACAATTATTGAAATCTTTTGTATTCATATTCATGATCCATAATATTCATTTTTTTCTTTCCATTTCCGGTAGAAATCTGTTTATAGAGACATGCCAAATATTATATTTGGCGTCGTTTGCATTTGCTCTGGCATTGTTTCATTACTACTTCCGGAGACGAATGATGTGGACATGGCCGACCAACTGAGCGATGTCGAGAAGAAATACGCGTCCAGTCGGAGAAAGGCCAGCGTGCTGGAATTCTCTCGCCGCCAAAGCGGAGGAGAGATTAGTAAAGTTAATGCAAAGGAAATCGGAAGGAATAATACTGCGGTCCGTGAAATATGTACTAACTCTACTACTGTTTAATTATTGAGCTGCAATTATTATTGTTATCCATGAATGACATAAATACTTAAATCTATATGATATGCATGTAAAATACTCTAGTTGTACAGTTAGACAATAAAGACATTATAAGTTTCGAACTTATAATAACTCCATTTTATTTTGTTCATGCTAGTGATAAATAATTAACTAGCTATTAACATTTAACACAACAATAGTCGTAATTTTAGCTAAACGTCTTGAAATCACAATTAACATAATTGTTGTGAAAATGATAACTAAGCTAATATGATGATCGCACTGAAAGTAAAGCATGACAGGAGTTCACAATTAATTTAAGTTAAAAGCCAATTTGTAGCTTAATGAAATAATCAAATACATAACTGCGAGCAGCATAATTACTAGAGAATTTAATTATTTCAGCGCATCAATAACATAATTCGAAGATTGATTCCAAAAATGCATATTTGCAAGCGATAAGCGTTTTATATATAGATTTCTGAAAGATAGTCGATAGATGTGGCCTATTGTCCTATCGTACCAATTGAACTAAATTCATGAACCTTCTAACTGATAAACCAAGATGGTATACAAAGAAGAGATCAATTTCTTAATTGAATTAGCATACTACACCGGATGTAACTTTTCGCATTTTCACTTTTGACCGGAAGCTATTTAGTTTAAATGCTATTTTCAATAGATTCGAATTTTTTTGGAGGGTATAAAAGCGGAGTAAAATTGGAGATATAATCGTATTTCTAGTTGGTGGCTTTCTTTGGAAAGACATTTCACCACACAGCTCCTGGAACACTGAATCTGCTAACAGTAACGGTGACTCCATTATACCTTTTTGCAATTAAACTCGTGTGTCTGTGGAATTCCGAGTTGAACCTGCGAAAAGGCCGCCTTTTGTGAATTACGCTATTTCACATTCTTATTCTAACCATCGTTTGTGAATTTTGTGGTATTTCACATTTTTGCGGTATCTTGTTGTCTATCTGAACAAAGGTCAGAGTGACAATGGGGTGCAGTACATTGGTCAATATGCCTCCAGAGGTAAGTAAAATTTGTTTCCATCATTTTTAGTAGATCTAGAAAAATATATCATGATAGTAATTTTTATCTATTTTATCTCTAACATTTTTTGTATTAAATTGTTTCCATCAGGTCCTGGATATGATCTTCCAACCACTCAGCCTGTCCGACAAGAAGAGTGTCCGAGCGGTGTGTCACCAGCTTCGGGACGTGATCGACGAGCAACTTCGTTTCAAGGTGGTCCTCAACAACAACAGCGCAGCCGCAGTTGGGAGGATCTCACGGAGGAAGGGGATTGAGACGCTGGTCATCGAGTCATTTAGCCAGCGCATGAAAAGTGTGTCGTCCACCCGTTTTGTTCTGGCGAACAAGCGAGTGGCGGAGTTGGTCCTTGCAGGAAGATCCGGATACCTGGAGGAAAGAGTGAAGCCAGTGGCACAGCCGAGCCACTTTCCGTACGTGGGACAGGAAACCCATGTGCATAGAAGTTTCGATCACTGGATTTCCTTATCGAACCTAAATTGTGGAATGGGGGAGGTCAACTTACGATATTCCCTCAAGGCTATAAACGACACCGTTAGCACCCTGATTGTATCTTCGGATATCTTTACGGAGCTGAAAACGTTGCGGATATTTTCATCACCAACAGAGTTCTTGCCGAATCTAGAGTCACTGGAGGTACGTTAGCTCGTTACCCAAAAGGATTTTCTTTTAATTTTTTGTTTTTGCTTTGTTTAATTAAAATGATCACGGTTAATATAATTTTAATGGTTTTGTTTTCAGGTGACATTTGTTCACCATTTACCTTACATTAGGAAGCACGTGGGCGCAGGGGTTTCGAACATGTTTGATTGCCGGTTCCCCTGTTTGAAAAAGCTTCATTTTGTGTAAGTTTTATTCAAAAAATATCATGATATTGATTTAATTGTCTTGCAAGTATATGTATCATTTATTATGCTGAATTTTCCTGCAGGTCGTTGTGCGGGTGCACTGAAATAACGGATGAGCAATGGGTCAAATTTTACAAATTCGTGGTTGCGCATGGGCGAACCTTGGAAGAGCTGTACTTGAAGCATCATTTTCATTTCAACATCCTTGATTACAGTAAAAGCATTCAGGACCCGGACAGGGACATTCAGCCAACTTTGGACGGTCTTAGAAATCTTTCATTGAAACGTCTCACGTTGGTTATCTTGAACAATACTAACATCTACAGATATGAGAAGGAAATTTTCAAAAACTCGTTTGGTAAGATTTTATGGAACAGTTTTGCGTCTAACTAATCAAATTCTGTTTTATGTAGTAAAGAAATACTAATGCTGTTAAAACTCTCGTTTTATAATTTTAGAAATGGAACTGCTGGCCAGTCAAACGCAGTTGCAAGTTCTGAAGTTGGATTTCGGCTACCTTTTTGTGGACGAAGTTTTTGAAATGCTGCCAAAATGTGAAAACTTGGAAGCGTGCTCAATCCACGCGTACTGTACTCGTTTAGAGTCGCAGACGATCAACTTGGGCTTTGTCAAAGAATCGAAACAGTTACAATTTCTGCAGATTGTGTGCGAGCAGGATGTGACCTCGGCGGTGAGCCCTTGGAAATTAACTGGAGTGAGAAATTTGCCTTCGTCAATTGAACGCCTCAGCTTATCCGCAGACATAACCGTTGAAGATGCACACTGGATAGCAAATAACCTCATCAACCTGGTCGAAATTAGTTACTGCAGAGGAGTCCGGCGTTCAATGGGTTACACTCTGCTTTCGCCAGCCGCCATTCGGTACAGTACCTTTGCTCATTTCAGCGAGTGTGTCAAGCAGCTTCCAAAGTTAACAACCTTCCGCCTGGCAACCGACAACTTTCTCATCCAGTCTAGTTTGAACAAACTGCGAACCAATTGCAGTTTCTCCGTTTCCAGACCATTTTCAAATTATCAACTTCCTTACAATGAACAACATTAACGCTAATTAAGTTCTTGTTTGTTTACTGATCTCCTTGGCTGTGTTTTTTTAATTTCTCTGGTTGTTTCTGTAAATATAGTTAATTCTTTTGTAAATATTCATGTTTTTTTTTTGTAAAAATGCGCAACTTTTTTCCGTGAATTATATAAGTTTTTATATAATTTAAATATCATCTTTATTTTTATTCTTGTATTGTATTACATACTCTTCTGCAAATTTCATCAAGTATTTCGATCATCGTAGAAAACTAACTGACGCTTACAACATTATGTCGACTTACACGGTCTTACAACGATACGTAAAACAGTTTTCATTTTTTTCACACATTCGTTCAATACAGTTCACTCTGCATAACAAGACATTTTTTAAAAATAATTTTTTTATTCTTTTGAGTAATATAATATTTTATGCAACAAAATGGCAGTACCCAAACGATAGTATTGCAATTTTCCAATTAAAACAGAACAGCAAAATAATTACTAATGATAATACTTTGTCAGTTTTGTCGAGGCAGTTGTGTATGAACGTGCTTTGACATCTTTAGATTTTTCCGTACCTCCGTACGTCCGTGAGCTCTGTTCTTTTTGGGTCCACCTATTCATTGTGCCGAGTTGAACCCTTCGTATCATGAATGCGTATGAGCACAGATTTGGAAAATCATACATATTTACAGTACAAAAAAGTAAAACCTCAAACAATATAATAATCATAGAACCAGGCTAAGATAAATAAATCGCAGATCAATAAAAAACTTGTAGCGCTCTTTGTATCTCTCAAACGCTCTCATAGTTATAGTTATATACAGGGAATTTAAACCAGAACAGTGAGTAAAACATTGGTGATTTTCGTGGTAAAATTGTCAATTATATAATCATTTTCATGTAAACTAATAAAAGTACCCTTACATCCCATCAACGACTCAAATAATGGTTGTCTGTCACACGTAATATCTCTTTTTACAACAATTAGTAGTAATACAAATACAATATATAAAACAAGAGCAACCTAGGAACTGCTAAATGGCTACTTTAACGATTTTACTACTACTAATAATAATAATAACAACAAGTCAGATTCATGAGACACCAAAATGAGGTTACTAGTTCACACATGAAGCTTTTTTGAATTTTCTCTCGATAGTTGCTATGATGTATGATCGACTCTCCCCGTATAAAATAGTTGCTATTGGTCACGATAATTTCTAGCAGCATAGGTTGCTTGCTGACAGTTTTAATCTCAAGCTAATCTACCTTACTAACAAAACAACAGAGCAAACCAAACATTTTTTAAGAGTATTGCCATTAAAATAAAGTGTAGTAGTCAGCACCCTGTAATAACGTAAGTTATTTGTTAAAATTAAGCAGTTTCGCAAAACAGTTTCTAATAATTTCTAAGACTTGAACCGTAGCGTTTCGGCAAGTCTGACAGACTGAATCTCGAATAAACAATTAAAAATGTCCAATTTGAATTTCCTCCTCGTTAATGTCATATTATATGTACCATAACGAATTGACGTATATAAAACACATGAAAACTCTATTCATCACCGTAGGCGTAGGGTATTATTGCAACGGACCGAAATATCAGCTCCCAAAAATATTCAGGTTACTCGCAAATTGACAATAATAATATGTAGCAATAATAATACATTCAAAGTACAAATAGTGTACAGTTCGTAGAATAAAAATATCGAGTAAAAAGACAAATAATAAAATCGGCTATATTGATATTTAACCACCAAACATTTACTACTGTTGAGGTTCCTGATGATGACTCATGCATAGAACTTGATATTATCGAAGACTTGAGACAAAAAGCGTTTTTCCTACCACTAATTTCGATTTAAAAAAATTCCGTCACTAAAAAATGAATTGCACAAATTCGATTAAAAACCTTTCTACGATAATCTATATAAAATTGAACGTATTCAAAGGTTAAAAGGATATAGCTGCAGCATAGTGTTTAAAATTAAGCTAAACTCAAAGTACAGTCTGTAGTGTATAAACTTCCAATGAATAATCCTATACTCATGAATGTTTTACATATCACGATATCTCGCAAAAGACGGCCTAAGACAAGACTACGTTTTTTACACGAAAAAATGACTATTCACTTCAATCAGTTAACCAACTATCAGGTAATTGTCAAAACATTTCTTTTGTGTTAATAATGTATTTTTTTATGATTACTTGTTACATCCTACTAAATATTATTAATCCTTGTAAACATTGATTCCTATAGGAAATTTGTTGTACTTCAGTAGAAGCTGCAGTTAAAATTATAATACAAACTAACTCACACATAATCGCATCGACTTTCTCCCTCACATTCATTACCATTATTATTACAACATATTTTAAAAAGAAAGGTCAGTAATTTTAGTTACGATTGATATGAACAATGATGAGATGTGAAAGAGTTTATTTTCCTCATTACGTAGGGTATATAGGGTACACCCAAGGAATGTACACATGTGCGATAGAAAGCCGTTCTCTCCACACGCATTCTATTTAGTTGTAGTAGACGTTTTTACTTTTACGAAGCAGACGTTATAGGTCAAAAGTACTAATGTTAGGTGAGGTGGTGCACTTGGTACATTTAACCCTTAGCATCTGCAGAAATATTTCTGTTTAACACGAAAATATTTTTTACTATATAGAGTTGTTCATTTTTTTAGCCACTGTCACTGTAATATGATATATCGTTATACTCTAACTACGAGAATCTTCCGGTATCATTTAATTGATTTATTTTAAAGCTGATAATCCTTTTTCTTGTTTGCAAAGCAGACAGTTGTTGAAGGAGGTCATTAGCTACCCTGGATAACACTGTGTTTTCAGATTTCATTTCTGTGATATCTTGTTCAACCTGAATCCTTGCAGAATTATCTGGCTGTTTGCTAAAGGCCGGAGGAATGCTGTATGGCTCGTGAATGGTTTTCGGTGGTTGTGGCTTCCGATACACTGAAAAGGCGCCTCCTTGATGGGACGGGGAGAGGAAACTGCGATTTGGTACTTCTGGACAGCCGCCTATTGCCACAGGATTCCCTTGGGATGGATCATTGGATATGGCTAAAGATTACAAGTTAAATATTATTACTACCAGGCATTACTATTTGCAAAATTAAAGTTTTTATGTACACAAAATGCAAGTTTCATACTCAATCTATTGAGATCCAACGAAGAGCTCCGGACATGAGTTTTTCTTCGTGGAGGCTGAAATGAAAATAAAAATAGTCAGTTAACTGAATGTTGAATCATGTCCAATTCTGTTGTAAATATTGTCTGTTTTTTACATACCGGAGGTGGAGCAATGGTTCCACTGGAAATTTTGGGATGCTGACCAGAGAGTTTTGGCCTCTGTATAGCTTTAAGCTGTAGCTGTTGTGCTTTACTGGCACTAGCACTGCCACTATTATTACTCATTAGCAGCTTATCCTCGGGAGTGCTGAGTCGCACAGGCACTGGAGCTACGAGGCCGCTCGTATCACACGTTGAGGAAAAGTTGACGGGTTCATTTTCAAAAGTTGTCCATTCTAAGAAAACCATGCATTTTGGGATGAGGATTATACGAAACCAAGGGATGCAATACTTATTACATTATCACTACTTGCTATACTACTCTACCTTTACTCGGTCTCTTGGACTGATACGATTTCTCATGTGAAACGATTGCTGTCGACGACGAAGCCACACAAACCCCAGCGGAATTTTTAGGGGGAGTTTTGTTGGAAACTTTTTTAGTTGGTTGGTACACAGCATTTATGGAATTTCCTGCCGTTAAGGCAAAGTCAGGCGGTCGATTGTAAAAGTGCGAGGGAATTGGTAGGTTGTGTCGGCGCAAAACAACAAGATGCATTGCCATTTTAAACTCATTTAAATCCAAACAGCCATCTCTTGTGACGTCTGCCAACTGCCATATTTCGCGAAGTTCAGAATGAGGAAGTTTGCTTTTCTCAAAAAATCCTTTCGCTACAGCACCATTCACCTACACAACAAAACAACAGTTGCTAAATAAATAAAACACTAGCGGAAGTACAATTACAGCCACTAGAATTAAAATCAACAATTCTTACAAGTCCATGAGCGTCGGGCTGCAACAAGTGAAATTGCTCCGTGTAATATTTCTCCTGTTCAACGCTCATGTCCCAGTAGTTCTCCATTGAATTTTGTCTCATTCGAACTCCCAATTGATCGTCACCTCCCTCGCCTTCTGATATCGTGCCGCACGCTGATGAACTTGAATGGGACGCGGAAGAGTTTGATGAATTTTCGTCATGTTCGGATTCTGGCATACAAGTAATAAAATACATCACAGATAAGCAATATGAATGATTAGTGTTTTACTGGTACTACATAAATGTTTGCCGTATGTACCAGAATTCTCTGAATCATCTTCAGTCTGTAATAGATGACAGCTTTCTTCATCGTTACTAGTGACGTCATACACTCCAGCTAGTGCATCCTTGATATGTAAAGATTCTGGGCCATCACAGCAATCGTCCTCTGTTTCCACCTCTTCTTGGCTCGATGAATAATTTAAAGGTTCTACTAAATAGTTTCAACAGTAATTCATTGTTACTTGAAAGGCCTCATTAAAAACATCGATATTCTGATGATTAAAAAACTTTTTAATTCGTACCAGGTTTAGAATTCCTCTCGGAATCGGAGTTCAGTTCTATTAAATCAGGGCTTTTAAAGGCTGAGGTGGTATTAGGTTGATGCCAATAGGAATCTAGGCCAAATTAATTCACAAAATATGACAAATTAACAACAAAATTCGGAAAACATGATACTCAATCAACGTGATTGGTTAAAACACTGTATTTACCAGATTTTTGAACGTGCATAAATTTAGATATGGGGACCTCCATCTGAGTAACGGTAAGGCAACTTATTGTACTAGTAACAAATCAAAGCGTACAAGAACACATTATCGTCAATAATAATACAACAAACATTGTTATTACGAAAGCTTCAATTTTCACTCGCCACATACAAAAACTGGGTAGTTAGATACTTTCTTTATTAAGAAAGCCAAAAAATATAATATTTGATAATTGTCTTACCAGCTCTTCCAGTCACTTTTCTTTTGTGTAGTTTTTCCTATTTATTTACAATGAGTGAGAGGTAAGTATCAACTAATGCACAACGTATCTTTCTTGCAAAGATGGCGTCATCAGTAAAAAATACAGTATTTCACAGTCGGCTTAATTATGTAGTCAATCGGTGACATATAAGACAGGAGGCTGGGCTCTAAGGCGAAAACGACGAGGTGTCACGAACAAGTTCCTGATTATTGCGTCTAGTGCTGTGGTTCAACTGTCAAGAAAGCAAGAAAAGATTTATAAGCTTTAATTGATCAAGATGTTTGCCTTTTAAACGCTTAGGTCAAATCTACGTGTAATTTCAGATTTTCACTCGATTTTTTAAACACACAAGCAAGCTTTCAAACACCGAATTAGTGGAAATCAAACCTAAAAGTGTTACAACATATTCCCAAGACTGTTCTCAAATTAAGAATATTAGTAATTACAGAAAATAATCAAGAGAGTTGCCCGACACAATTATCTTCTATCTGTTCAATGTGTCTGCATTCTCTGTAGAAAAAAATCTATGAGGATTTAGTTGAGCTCTAAATATTTCACACAAAAACTCTACCCAATACTTAATGAGACGTCACAAAACTTTATAGTTGCCATTAATATTTTAATATATTTTTATACTGATAAAAGCTGCCTGTTCCCTATTGACAACAAAAATGTAATCATCTCTAGCACGCAAACCATTCATTATACTTTCATCACCACACTACTATCGTACCAGAAGATAAAATAAAATACGACTTTACTTCTATTGTTAACGTCTAATGATTGATTTGATTAAGTTAATAGCTACGCACACACACAGCTCCAAAAAAACTTAATTTTCCATAGTCTATTTTATCAGCCACCAAATAAATTCTTAAGACAACACGCTGACAACTTACTAAAACAATATCATTTTTTTAGAACAAACACCTTAAATAGTTATAAGCCCAAAGATTGATAATGATGTCTAGCATCAAAACTGAAAGTGCATAGACCCTAATTATATGTACCGATATGTCTGATTAATATCTTATGCAGTTTTTGCTTGTTAACCTAAACCACTTTTCAAGATTATTAATAAGACAAATTGCAAGAAGGAAAAGAAAAAAATACTTCATCTAACTAATCATATTAATACTAATAATAATATAACTGCAATAACATACCAAATTCCGTCCCGTTATCATATCCTTCATCACATCACAACTATTTACTATTATGTACTGTCTTCTTGTCTACTTAACAATCTTGTCTTTTGCCAAATTAACTGCTGCTGCTACTGCTGTTACACGTTACACAAGTATATAATATATTTTTTGCAACTTGATTAAAAAAAAAGAGTCGTTCACCACGTTACACATAATCCGCCAGCACACACATCACACAACAAACACCACCACCACCACTTGACTATATCGATAATTAAGAAACCATGTCTGTTGTTCTTTAATACGAGACAACGAGGATAATCGGAAGTTATTATACTTTTAATATCTTGTGCAAAAAAAATATACAATTCTCTCTCTCTCTCTCTCTCAATCAAGTAGACTGTCAGTCAGTGTGCTATACAGTCAGTAGCAGCGATCCTCACATCGTCATCATCATCATATCATATGCCTCTTCCACTAATAAATACTATTACTCATCACTAATATTGATTATTAGAGAAAATTATTATTTTTTGTATCAGAAAGAGGCAAATTCAGCAGATTCAGAAAAATTGCTACCACTTTTTTTTATTATTTGCTCTCCTGCTCCTGCTGCTACTGCTGTTGTTGTAGAGCAGTTCAATAAAATTAATAGCCAATATTACTGCTCGCCTGTGAGAAGTACACAAAAAATGATCAAGAAGACGAAAATATTATAAAAAAGTTGTATAAGAAGAAGACATACTATTTATGCATGTACTCACACAACACACACACGTAAATTGTAAATACGTAAAGAAAAATCTTATTATTCTCTCTCACTGGTTGGTTTGGTAGTGTCCTGCTTGTGTATATGCAATTTAAACACTATTTCTTGTATATTCTCTGATGCTACCAGAGTCAAAACTTTTTGCTTTGCTCCTCTTCACGATATAATTTTTTTTTGTCTTGTGTTGTTACTTGTGCGAATGGTGAATGGATGGTTGTGTGATGGTGTGTCTTTTTATCATCTTGTTTCTTTCCTATACACTTATTATCGTGTGTGCGATTTGGTGATGCGATTGGATGGAGAGTCCTCTCTGCTAAACTTACTTGTTAGATGATATAGGGAAGGAGTTGGAGTAGTAGTGCTCTCTGCTCTTATGATAGTAGTGAAACATATGATGAGTAAATGTGTGTAACTTGTAACGTGTAACCCTTCCTCTCTCACACTTTTTTTTCAACTCGTTCAGCAGTCCATTCGCATTTATTCAGAGTCCCATTCTGTTCGATTTCATTCACGAGAAGAGCAAAAAGCAGTTGAACAGTTTATACATGCATTTCTGTGGATTTGTATAACGCGGACAGTGTTACTTTACATTAGACTGGTATAGTTTTTTTAGTAATATAAAAAGCGTTACGTAGAGGTTGAGGTAAAAATACATGTATGTAGTAAGTAGTGTGGTGGTTTTTGCCTTTTTGGTTGAGTTGAGGAGTTCCCTACAGCAGCAGAGTCGGCAGCTTAGAAAAATTATTTCGTACCCGACAGGCGCACCATTTTGCCGACAAAAAGTTTTTTAAACATTTTTGTTAACATTTTTGCGTTTTAAAAAACATTTTTGTAAGTAAAGAAAGAGCCCATTCTTCGGTCGATCGGTGAGTAAGGTGTGAGGTAACATTTATACCAGTACGCTCTATTAATACTACCAAGTTGACTGGATAGTGAAGAAAATACAAGACAGATTTTTAGAAAGCTCAGAAGACGTATAGGGTGAGTGATACAAAAGGGCCTCTAATTGCTAAAATTATTATTAAAATTAAAAATTAGTTTTGCTCTAGCTTCGAAAACGCTAACTTCTAATTTTAGGGTTGGATGATACAAGTGGTGGCCCCAAACTTTTATTGCATAAATCGATAGGGCTTGGTCTGAAACGTCCACATCCAGAATATCTGGTTTCAATGTAGCTCCCAACCAAACTTATAGGAGGTCAAAGTTTCAAAAAACTTGGAAATATTTTGGTATGATGCATGTATATTATTCAGCATCATGTCTGAATGCAACTGAATTGAGACGGGTGACCCTTCTCAGTCCAGTTACAATCAGACATGATGCCTGAAATGATCACAATTATGCACAAAAAGGCTGAGTTTTACTTTCAGGTTGAGATCCAGCGAGGTTGAATGCAACCTCACCACACCTAACCTGACCAACCTAACCTAACTAATATTAATTGTATAATTAGTTACGTTAGGTTAGTCAGGCTAGGTTGGTCGTTTCTTGAAACTTTGACCTCCCATAACTTTTTATGTAGGCCACTTAGGAACCTGATGTCCTGGATGTGGACGTTTCAGACCAAGCCCTATCGATTTATGCAATAAAAGTTTGGGGCCACCACTTGTACCATCCAACCGTTACAATTTCAAATTTTTAAAGATCACACAGGGTGAGTCGCATATCATTCGGCTCCCTGAGAGTTCTGTGCACATGTATGAAGACATTTTGATCGTAACGGTTACCGTTTAACAACAATACCTGGTTTTGGTTTTTATGTTGTAATTTGCAAAAGGTTTTATTTTCATTGTTTTCGACAGACGATTTCTTAACAGTAGTAGTGGTCAGCGGACTGTTTTAAAAAGTCCATGTTAAGGGTGCCGCAGTTCCCCGATTTTGCTACATATTAGCTTGCTTGCTGAGTTTATTATTAGAAATTATTTTTGCTCTGATTTCTAAAACACTATATTCTAACTTCTAATCCCAGTTGTTTTTAGAGATTAGAATAGAACTTTTGGTCTGAAGTATTTCGATACTAGAAAATAGAATAGAGGTTTGTGTTGTTCACTTTTAGAAGTTAGAGCAAAGTTATAATTTCTACTTCATTTTTATGTCTATTTAGGGTAAATATTAAACAGACCTACAACTCTTACTTTTGTTTTAAGTTCCAGTAGAAGTGGGCAACTAAACTACAGTAAGAAGGATGGATACCGGTGCGGTAATGCCGACGACAGAACAGCGAGATCCTGAAACGGTTGGTGCCGACCACGTTAATTTAGCTAATCCGGGTAACCAAATCAACGATGGGGATCAGCAGGGGATCTTGGAAGCCTCTACTGAAAATGATGTGAAATTAAAGGATGGTGAGGCGACCCCACGTCGCTACTCATTACGGCCTCGCTCTTCGGTTGCTATCGATCCGGCTGAAGAACAGAATCAAGAGCGGCCTAGAACAGAGCACTCAGCAACGGGACACGAAGGAATAGTCAACAATTATTGTCCACGTCTTGACCCTGCGTCTACCCTAGACATGGTTTTTCTTCCTCCGGACGACCCTCGTTGTGTTCGGAACGCTAAGCTTCATCAGAGTGTGGGGATTTGGTCAGGTCATCCCACCAACTACTTTTTCAGGGTTAATGGTGAGATAACTATGCCAGTATTAGCCCCTCGACTACTAGTTATGTTGCATAGTGCCTCAAGATCTGAGCCTGTTAACCCGGAGTCTGAGGTTGACTCGGAATCGGAGGTCGATTCGGAGCTTGAGGTTGACTCGGAGCTTGAGGTTGACTCGGAGCTTGAGGTTGACTCGGAGCTTGAGGTTGACTCGGAGCTTGAGGTTGACTCGGAATCGGAGGTCGATTCGGAGCTTGAGGTTGACTCGGAGTCTGAGATCGATTCGGAGGATGGGGTCGTCTCGAAACCTGTGAAGAAACCGAACCGAAATCAGTGGAAGGCCAGGAAGCCTACAGGAAGCACTTCGAAGTTCATGAAGCCCACCGGAAACGCGTCGAAGTCCATGAAGCCCACCAGAAACGCGTCAAAGTCCATGAAGCCCACCGGAAACGCGTCAAAGTCCATGAAGCCCACCAGAAACACGTCGAAATCCATGAAGCTTACGCGAAGCATGTCGAAGTTCATGAAGCCCACCGGAAACGCGTCAAAGTCCATGAAGCCCACCAGAAACACGTCGAAATCCATGAAGCGTACGCGAAGCGCGTCGATGTCCATGGAGCCAACAGGAAACGCGTCGAAGTTCATGGAGCCTACAGGAAGCACTTCGATGTCCATGGAGCCCACCGGAAACGCGCCGAAGTCCATGAAGCCCACCGGAAACGCGTCGAAGTCCAGGAAGCCCACAGGAAACACTTCGACATCTAAAAATGGAAATGTGTGTCGGAAATGTGGCAATTCATTTAAGTATCGTAGTTGGCTTCAGACCCACATGGCTTCACACTCCAAGAAGAAACCTTTTTCTTGTGAGTTTTGTTCGTATCGAACATTGAGAGAGGTACAGTGATAAACGATTATGGAATTGAAAATTAATCCACACTATTCGGTTGCTATGACAAAGACAAAATTGTTGTGTTCAAATATTCATTTTCCTTTCTATTTCAGTGGATCTTAAAGAAGCACGTAACGACTATGCACAAAACAGTAGAAGAGACTGGAAAGGGACGGGGAACCCCGAAGAATTGAATCTCAATTAGCAGTTTTACTATTTTAATCTTTGGTGTATAAAATGTTAATGTAAAACCGGTGTTATGTAGAATGCTTATAATTAGTAATTAAGGTAAATATGCCGTTCATTCAAAAAATAACATGTAATAAAAAAGCTTTATAGTTAGTAGTAGTACAAAAAAATTTGTAAAAAATCGGTGATGTTCGAGATTACTTAGTTTCCATTATTCAGTGATGTTTTTATGGATTCTAAGTTAACGAATTGTTCGATTAAGTTATTCTGTATTCGATTAATCCTACTTTAGTATCATAATATTACATGCGGTCGAGTTGAATGTGTCAACTTGTGTACTGTAGTGTTGAATATCGACCTGTAGAGTATGTGTTCGTTGAAAATAGATTCTATTACATGTTATATGTGAAAATAAGTAAAAATGTATATGCATTTATACTGTGGTGCGATATGTTTGCATAAGATTTTAATACTGTTTCGATGTTGGTTATAAAAGGCAATAAAAAGTATATTATTTGAATTTCACATCTTTATTCACACAGTTTACTAGACAACAATGCATTATATTGCATGCATCACACTCTGTGACGCTCATAAGTTCACACATACGCATCACACAAACTTGGTATTGGAAAAGATAGTAAATTAACTATAAAGCATGTATGCATACATTCACGAACAAAAATCCATTCAACAAAACTTACGAGTCAGTATTACGCAGGCATAAATTTTGAACAGGCCGCCACGAAATTTCTCGCCTCCAGATGAATATTTTCAAAATCCCAAGCATGTAAATTTGCGGAACCCAATAACGCAAATTTACATGCTTGGGATTTTGAAAATATTCATCTGGAGGCGAGAAATTTCGTGGCGGCCTGTTCAAATTTTAAGCTTGGTTGAAATAGCACGTTACTGAATTGAATAACTGACTGGATAGTCGAAACCCCTGAAAGAGTAAAGTAGAAAGTATGGGAAATGGGAATGAGAAGCCACACAATGAACAAAGTTAGAACAATATGCATAATATGAAATTGTCACAAATAAATAACTTGCACTTGTGTAGCATTTATATAAGTCGGCGTATGTCAGAGACACGAACAAAAAAAATAGAATTTTGTTTGTTTCAGCAAAATTCATATTTGCAAGTTCTGCCAGACAATAGGTCACTATCGCATCGACACCGCAATTCGCAATCACGAGAGCAGCGTGTCTACCTATAATCTGCTGAAAATAGCTAAAACAAAAATTGCTGATGGGAAAATCCAGTTCCTCCCAGTCCAGCGGAATGGGCAGAGCTGCAACGCGACGTAATTTATCGGGAAAACACATGCATGCACAATTCTACCGGAGTTTCGAAAAAAGTTACTTCCTCGTCTTCATATATTTCATATTTATTATTTCGATGACACTACTACAATTGAATTAGTAGCTATTAATAAAAACTATATAATATAATACCATCAGCATAATTGGTTGTTTTACATTTACCCATAACCTTAAACCCTGCTAACGCTGTCCAGAAAAACGGTTGAAAAAAAGTGTTTCCCAAGAAGTAAAACATAATATTATTATATATTTTATGTTTGCATGCAACAATTTACTAGCTTATTTTCTCACATCATTCATCATCCCTCACACGCAAAATAAGCATTTTGGATGTGTCCAAGTCCACGCTACTCCACATGCAAGTGCAAGATCAAGGAGTAAATTGGCGTGACACACCACCGGGATTTCAACTAATGTGCATGGCATGCAATTATCTTTGTCCTCTGTCGCTTTTGCTAAATGGCCACATACATCATACATACATATTACATTACATACTAGACACATGCGCATTTACACACAATAATGCAATGCACGAGACAAGAACAACACTATGTATTTTTCGCTGCAATTTGGGCTGGAACTTGGATTTTTAATTAATACCTGTGTACAAACCTCATATGAAAATGTTATGTCAGCATTTCCACAGAATGGAAAATTTTTGCCACGCTGCTCTGAAGAAATGGGAAAGAAACCAGGAAAAATCTTCATGAAATTAGAATACAAGTATAGTTGAATTTTGAACAATGCTGGGAAGAAAATTAGCAGCGTGATGAACGAAATGGTTAATTAATTTTTTATATAAATTGGAGCTCTGCATTTTTAATCACCGCTTTAACTGAATTTCAGATTCATGGAAAAATGTAGGTACGTATGAAAAACTACTTGGATACTATTAAATGCCAAACTAGCCGGTATGCATATGCATTTATTAAAGCGTATTAGCGGAGCATCGGTGTCTTGGACGTAGCATTTATTTTGCAAAGCAGAATTTTCTACAACGCTTTGTTTGCGAACTTGACAGGAGCAGTTCTTTTCGCAATTCGCAATAATAATATTATGGTATGCATCTGTTGGGCAGGCTATTTTCGACTCCCTTATAATAATAATCCATAATCCCTGTGTTTGCTTATGAATATGAAAGCGATCTTGGTGGTTTCTTTATAGAAGCCGTTTTGCCACACAACCAAGCAGCCTCAACACATGAAAGCGTCGTCATCGCATCATCTGAAAATCTGAACTAGCGGAATGTCAGGGAAGACGAGAGTGTTGTGTTGTAGAACAACCAACAACACACTTCACCTTTCTTTCTCGTTTTTTCGGGTTGACGGTCGCTCCATCCATATTCCATTCCAATCCATCCAACAACCCATTTGCTGCAATGGTACCTGTTAACCTGTTGTGCTTTTTTCTCTAAAAACAGCTCAGTGATTTACAGTCTGCTCAATAGAACGCAATAATTACTGTTTAATTAACTTTTTTGCAGCATTTTCCTGGTGACAGGTGTGACAGTTGTTGTCGAGGTGCGTTTATCCGGTGAATTTTTAAGCTTTAAAATTGAAAGTAACAAATCTGGTGAAAAAGTAAGGAGTTCAGGTAGTTGGAGTGGACAGACAGCTGATGGTGTCAGATGTTAGCATTTGACGGTTAAAAGATTGCTGGAGTGGCTCTACTGGAGACTAAGGTGTTGTCAAGTTGATGACATTTCGAAACTTTGCTGTGATAAATGGTAGCTTAAAGGACTGTGAGTTGTAGTACGTCGTTAAACAATCAAATCTGATATATAGGTAGTCAGAATGTCGGCGCTTCGTCAGAATTGGGGCGTTATTCTCACCATATCCATCGGGGTGGCTATTTCAGTGGTGTTGGGCACAATATCTCCCGGTGATAAGAAGGCAAAGGATCCCAGTGCGTCGCCAAGTTTCAAGGTAATCATAAAATTATCCGTTTATTATGATTACATTATCATTCAAGTGATTTTGGTTTTTAATATTACAATTAACAGTAACGGTTATGATTACTTCCATTGCAGAAAGGACCTATCGCTGAAAATGTAGCTGAGAGAGGACTGATTGTGAAAAACCCGTCGCCGCTAGACATTATCTATGAAAGTAGTGCCTATTGCAAGAAAACATCGGGACGAAACGTGACAAATGACGTTTTAGGATACGTTACGCCGGTAATATATTAACAGATGATGCTAAGTTAATAATCATGACTAAAGTGTGCATTGTTAAGATCTTTTGTTTGTTTCTACCCACAGTGGAACAACCACGGATATGACGTTGCAAAAATCTTTGCCAACAAGTTCACAATGATCTCTCCAGTGTGGCTTCAAGTGAAGCGAAAACCTGCTGGAACTTATTACATGACTGGCACTCATGACATTGATCATGAATGGGTTCGTGAAGTGAGGAAGCGTGGAAAGAAATCTGGAGTCAAAAGTACTTTGATAACATTGTTAGATGAAGTGTGATTTTTGGAAGTTAAAAAATGGAATGTAATGTTAATTTATGCTTTCTCTAACTTTAGTTGTGCCAAGGGTACTGTTTGACGGTTGGAGCAGTGATGACTTCTACGCTCTTTTCACGTCAGGAACCGAGCCAAAAGAATTGACAAAAACATTGGTAACATCTCTCAAGGTAAATTTTAACGCATTTAAGTACAAAGCGTTAATTTGTAATTTCGGTTAAAGTTTTACTATAACTAATTGTGTTTTGTACTCAGGCCTACAAATTTGATGGCGTCACTTTGGAAGTTTGGAGCCAGCTAGGTGGTCAAGCGAGAAAAGCATTACAAGTGTTGGTGAAAGTACTTGGGGAAGCGCTCAACAAAGCCGGTCTTACATTTATTCTTGTGATCCCCCCGCCAATAACCAACCTTGGCAAGCCAGGAATGATTGAACATGAGGATTTGAAACACATTTATTCATATGTGGACTACCTTTCGATCATGACTTATGATTATTCCAGCCCAGAAAGACCAGGTATGTTTACTTCATGTACTGTCATTTACATATATTTCGAATTTCTGTACCATCAGAAGCCTTATTTAATTTCAGGAGCAAACAGCCCAATCAAATGGATTCAAAAGTGTATTGAAACCTTGGCCCCAACCAAATCAGACAGAAATAAGCTTCTCATTGGATTAAACTTTTACGGCTACCAATATACTTCAACCGGTGGACACCCAATCTTTGGAAATGAGTATCTGGAAACCCTAAGTAAGGCGAAAACACTCCAGTGGAGTGAGGACGTTGAGGAGCATTTCTTTGAAGTCAAGTAAGCAATCAACAACCAAAGCAATTGAAGAATGGGCTAAAAAGTTACATCATGTGCAAATTTTATTCATGTTATCGATTTTATAGGGATAAAGATGGAAAAAGAATGATCTTCTACCCGACCCTACAATCCATTCGACGAAGGATAAAACTGGCGGAAGAGCTTGGTTGCGGACTAGCCATCTGGGAACTCGGTCAAGGACTGGATTACTTTTACGATTTACTTTAAATAACATCCTTAAGCCGTCTCATTCATCGCACATGAAAAAATATCATTCAGTTACTTAATTTTTCCACGTTCAGAAATGTATTTGTACCTATTTATTTATTGAATGTTGTTGTTTTAGAGTGAGTTGTCAATAAAGCGCGGTGGATAAACCGCGACCTTTATCCATTATTTATTTTTTAATGTAGCTTCCACTACAAACGATCAATATTTCGATTATTTTACACCTTGCCTCAGCAACGGTTTGGTTATATGACATTCTAGTAGAAACCTTTTATGGTCATTGCTATCTTCTTTATATTCAATATTCATATTCACGTCATGTATGTACCTATGTAAGTATTACGTATAGATATCTCTGCCATATCTCCGGCTGGATTATCCTAATCCAAGCTATTCTACCAAAATATAATAATATTCATCCTCGTGATTGCAAAAGACGTGCTCACCTGTGTTTTTTTTAACATTTAAAGCATTATTGCTATTGTTGTTGTGCATAGATGGACTTTTTTAGGGGCAGCCACGTTACATTACATAGCGTTTTGCATGGAATAAACCGCAAATACAAGAAGCGTAGCAGCAAGTGCTCAGGTATGACCAAATCCTGTGCAATGAATGACAATGCTGCTGCTGCGCTGCCGCTCGGGCTGGTGGTGTGAAAGAAAAATGAGAATGGATAAAATATGCAGTGTTATTTTTATGACGCTTGTTGCATGTAACATTTTGGAGATGGTCTGTCTGTCTACTAGAGACGCTGCAGAATAGCTGAGGACGGTGGTTTTCTGTTCTCTTGACGAAATAGATTGTTAGCATTACCATTTACCATCATCATCATGAATGAGCATCTCATCATCTAAATAAAACAAAAACCTCTTTTAATACTTATTTCACCATTTGCGGTGGTTTGTTGAATGAGCAGTTGAAAGAGTGGTACTCTGAGAGTATTCATGAAACGCTATACTACGGCTTTTGGAGCGGCTCGCCTCGCCACACTATCTTTCTTGGTAGCTTTGCACAATTGCTTGTTTGGTAGTTTTTCTCATCTTCACACAATATCATATATTTATTTAAAGAGAGAGATAGTGTTAGTGTTGTTGATGTACCACTTTCAGAGAGAATGCAACAAGTAAAGTGGGCATGGTTATTTTTTTTGCTCTCCCATCAACATGTTAAACATAAACATGCTGTTTGTTGATGATTGCTGCGGCATTGATGATCATGATGATGATGAAGATTAAAGGAAAATGTGAAGTGGTTTATGTTTTCAGTCAGTCAGTATGGATGGGTTATGGGTTATGTTAGAAATACACATAAACTTTTGCTGGATTCATTTTCATGATATGAGTACTACCAGACAACTGGTTTAAGTTGACGAACTAAATATGCTCCTGACGCAAATCATCATCATGTGTGCTTGAGAATAATATAAATAATGAAAAAAATGCTACTTACTACTGACTTTGCACGCACGCATGCTACTTGCTACATCATCATCTGTTGTAGTAGTAGTAGCAGTAGTAGTAATATTAAATTTGTAACTATTTTTAATGAATGCGTTTATTTGTGTATCCGTTTTCCTTCTGGATTCTCTTATCCAGCACAATATTTTGTTTTGTGGCTTACGATAACGATATATATATATAATTTTTACACACCTCTTTTAAAAATCTTTTTTTGGAATCATTTCCAACTTGTCCGTTACCTATAAAATATGTAATTTTGCCAGAGAGTAGTTTCGAATGTCATTGAAATCAGTATAGATTTTAGAGAGCTCTCACACAACACATTTCACACCTTTATAGTCGGTTTTTTTGTTTCTTTTCTGTGCAAATCTGTTGTTGTTGGTTGGATGGTGTATGTGATTGACTGCGCTGCTTATTATAGCTTCCACGATCACCACCACCGCAACGGTCACGATACGATGTCGATATCGAAATTGCGATAAAAAATGGATATTCCCGAGTGCAACTCAAAGATCCTCCATTTGGGGGATGTTGTCAGTATTTACTGGGAGGGGAAGGGGAGCTCTGGATTTCTCAGTACTTTGGGGTACGTTGTCCACAATGTTTCCTGAAAAAACCTCTTGGAAACGGTTTTTATAAAAGATCACAGATCACCCGCATCTCTCACAATCTCCCTACTTGCTTATGCGTCCCTTTCCTGCTTTCTTGCACGCACACGAGAAAAAAGAACTGCTTTGTTGACTGAAGGGCATACAAGCTTCCACCCAGAAAAGCTGTATCTTTGTTCAATCTCTTGTTTCTAGGTCCGTGGATGACCGGTGTGTGGTGTGCCCGTCTATCGGGGACATTGAGAAACCACCCAAAAAATTCAGAGGTATTCCATTATTGCGTTTCCGTAATGTACTTGAGTTTTCTTGGAAACCATTAATCATGAATCACTGCTTTCTGTATATTAGACTGCCTCTTCAAACTATGTCCTCCCATGAGATACTCTGCGCAACAGCAGTACTGGCATGCGTCAAGGACCAACGTTTCCTCAAGGACACATGAGGAGGCTGTGCTAATCAAAAGTCTCCATGTAACCATGCAATTTTAATTAGCAATTTTTTGTAATGTTGTTAACGTTTCTAATGAAAAGTTAACCATGATGGTATTTATTATTGTCATATAGCATGCAGCCGAGTTGGAAAAAGCACAAAATGAAAAAGATTCCTTGAAAAAAATTGGGAGTTCTCTGTCGTATGGCAGTGGAGTGCAGGTAAATTACATAGTTAAGGAGGAGTTGCCGGGGATTTTAATACAAGATGGCTTTTACTTGCTTGATTTTGAATATCACAGTTACTGCACATGAAGTCAAACAAGTACCTCACTGTAAATCGAAGAATACCTGCCAAGTCTGATAAGCTTGCTATGAGAGTGTACCTGGATCGTAATGGGAACGAGTATTCCTGGTTTCAAATCACACCATATTTTAAACACAGGGCACAAGGTTAGCATCATGAATAAGTAAAGATTATTGTGTAATAGTAACTGATCAATTAGGTTTGATTATTGAACTTGAGCGGTTTTGTTTCTGTCTGGCTTCTGTCACAGGGGATCCTGTGGTTGCTTGCGACAAGGTGATCCTGACCGCTCCTGGAAGTACTGCTCAATGTCTACATGCTTCAAATGAATACCTCAGCAGTGATGATGACCAAATGTCATATGAAGTATGCACATACTACTTAACAGTTCAATGATTTCAATACCTTGAAATATGTACATTTAATATTTATTTAACGCTGTAAAAAATCCTGTAGGTCAACTTTTCATCCGACAAGAAGCCCTGGCGTTTGGTGTCATTTTTGAACTACACTGAAAATATATCCGGAATTCTCAAAGGAGGTGACGTGGTTCGCCTGTTCCACAAGAACGAAGAAAAGTTTCTGACACTTGACGTTTATGACAAAAAACAGTATGTATTTCTTCGTAAGACTCAACGTGCCACTGCAACCTCTGCAACGTCTTCCAAAGCGTTGTGGGAAGTTGAGGTAATTAGCAAATCACTTTCCGGTCAAATCAAGTTAATCCTTATACAAAGATGCAGATTAGATATTCTCATTATTTATGATTAACTTAAAGGTGCTTCATCAAGAGCCTTGCCGGTCAGGTGCTGGCTACTGGAGCTCCATGTATAGACTGAAGCATATGGCGACAGGACTTTATGTATCCTGCGTCATTGACGAATCTGGTAACAATGGCGATTTTTTGGATTTTTAAAATCATGACACCAGATCAAATCGAGATTGCAATTTTAATGATTCATCCTTTTTATAGAAAACACCAGAGAGGGATATATGATTGCTCCATCTGAACACCAGGACAGATCCACGACGCTATTTCTGTTCTGTCCCACGGCTGCAGAAACCGAAGAATCTGTTGTACCTGAATCTTCCTACATTAGACTAAGGCATTTTGGGACGGAAACATGGGTTAGGGCTACTGAAAAAGCGTTTGATGAAAAGAAAAGGCTTGAGGATGATCATCCTGTCATGATAAAGGTGCTTATCAATCTATAAGTAGATATCCTTATAGCAGCACCCTTTTGGAATTATGTTCACAAAAAATGATTTTGTCAATTGCAGTTGGGAAGCGTGGCTCATCGACGGGACGAAGATGTGTTTCAAGTTGTTCCCGTGTCACCGTTGGAAGTAAGAGATCTGGACTTTGTCAATGACGTCTGTGATGTTTTGAAGGATTTTCTAGAGAAAATGAGGAAACGGGTGCTGAAACTGGACGATAGACGGTTGGTCATAAATAAGCCATGTTTATCTTATGTAAATAGAAAAGGTGTACTATTTTTTACAAAAAAATGTTTCAAATTTTGTGCAGAAAAATATGCAACGTTTTGAAGGAAGTAATATTTTTCATAACCGATTCCGACGCTCACCACCACAATGTTGACCCATTGGACTTTCCAGTTGATACTGTTAACAGGGATCGTCAAAAATTACTTCGGGAACAGAAATTGCTGCAGCTGGTGTTTGATATACTTCAGGTGTGTGGCATGCATGCTGTTTCAATGTGGAATAATTATAATCAGTGATCGGCACAAGTATTTTCAACTCTTGTTTAATAATTTCAACAGACGCCACAGGATGAAACTACCGGGAGTTTACTGCCAGACTTTCAAGAGGAAGATGGAACAGTTCAGTCAAAATGGAAGTACATATTCCGGCTTTGCTATCGTGTGCTCTGCCTCAGTCAAGAAAAGTATCGGAAAAATCAGGTAGCCAAAACAACAATCAAATAAATCATAACGAAAGGAATGATGAGATGTGAGATGTGAACCGGTTTTAACCCAAATGTTTATTTTTTTGTTTGCTAGGAGTATATTGCCAAGCGGTTTGGGTTCATGCAGAAACAGATTGGCTTGGATATTCATGCCGAGGAAACAATCACGGCGTTAGTGCACAATAATAAAGCCCTTCTGGACGTGCATATTCAAGAAGTTGAGGTGCAGACATTTGTCCGATTACTGAGAACAAATATCAACAAGTGGGATTATCGCTTTTTAGACCACTTGTCGGACCTATGCGTTTCCAACAAATTGGGCATTCCAAGCAAGCAGGAAATTATATGCAAAGTCCTTCTAGAAAATGAAAATGATTCTGCACTTCTCGACATTAGGTAGGACTTTTATATGAAATACGCATTTCTATACTGAGCCAATGTTAATTGTATCGCTTTTGATGAAACCGAATGTGAATTTCAGAACTGAAAACAGTGTTCATGAATACAACGGCTTCCGACATTTCGACGATTGTAACCCAAAAACGTTGTCAGGAGAGTCGCTCTATAGAAATGGAATAAAGGTGGGGTCTCTTTTTTAGATAGTGAAAATAAATTAACTGTTTAAACTGTAAAATGAGTCGAACTTAATTCTGTGACTGAATTGTGTGATTAGCTCAAGAGCATACTAGAACTTGCCATGAAAGCGAGTCTGGGATTCTGGGAGGACGCTGCTATACTCAAGTACTTTTGCCATCAGTTGGATCTGTATTCCAATATGTGTCTCGGGAGACAGAGTCATGCTACCAATCAACTGAAGGAAAAACTGGACATGAAAATCCTCTTAAGGTAAAGCATAAATTATTATCTGTATTCTAACAATCAAAGATGATTGGAAGGATTTTTCATTGTTCATAAAACTAATGAAAAACGACGATTTTATAATTTTTACAGTTGTATGTCTTCAGAAGACTTGCCTTTTGAGCTACGGATATCCTGTTGTCGACTTGCGAGAAATCTTCACGTGGACGTTGAGCCCCAAAAGGAAGAAAAGAAAGTGACGTTGAGTCGATTGTGGTGGGAACCAACCCGTCAACGAATGCAGGAGTGCGTTTCTCCTTTCCTTTACATGAATAATATATTATGGTATCATGGACTTGCCAGTTACTGAAATTAACTGTCTTGTTATTCTTTTAGTTATGACCAGTATCACTCTGGAAAGAAACAAGAACAGTTTCGAACATTTGCTCCGACATTGAAGTTTATTGAAAAATATCTTGGGGCTGCAGCAAAGAAATCCCAGTTTAAAAATATACTCCAAAACAAACTCTCCGTTGAAATTTTAAAGCTAGCCAAGGAGTTTGCCCGGTTTGGCTTTTATGGGATAGAGGCATTTAACCGGATTAGGAAAATTTTGCTAACGATTCTGGCGTCCCTGTCCAAAGAGGCGTTAGAAAAACCAACGCCAAGTAAGTGGGCAAAGTTTTATATGTATAAGTAATTAAATTTCATAAATGATGAAGATAAGGTCTTAAGAACGTGTGGCGTTGTTTGGTTATTGAAAATAGTGGTCACTGCTACCAACGAATTGCAGCGGAAGGCTAGTTCCGCAGAAGAGGAAAATAAAGCTGTCATTTTGGATATGAAAGTGAACATTTTGGAGATTTATGAGCATATACATGAGGTCATTTTGGACTTTCGCTTGACCCACTTGCTCTCGTCATTCAAAGATCACGAAATGAAGGGCAACAAAATTTCAGAGATGGAACTGGACCTCTTCACTCATTATTTTGACAGCGCTGTAGAGATCTGGTTCGTATGATTTCTAGCTAAAAAGCAACCCTACCGTTATGCCAATCTCTGAAAGCTGTTTTAACATTATTTATTTATTATGTTATCCAGCGATGATGACTCGAAAAATTTCCTCAGACTGCTCCTGTACAATGTTACCAGCACGCACTACCCTCTCGTGAAAAGCGCAATCCATTTGCTAATGTCTTTATTTAATCAGAGACAACGATTATTTAAAGCTTTGGAAAAGGTTAGTTTGAAGAAATACTATTCTGGCGTAATTAATAAATTTACCTCTGCAGAAGAGTAATTTTCTTTAAAACATTTGCTTTTCTCCAGACTCAAATTCTAAGTAGCAGACACGATGCCACTGTTCTTGATACTATAAAGGCTGATTTGATAAATATTGCTAAAGCGGTGAAGGATGTCAAAGCGAAAAAAAGCAATGCAGCGAAGCGCAAGGATTTTAAAAATACAAAGACACAGGTACTAACAGTCGCAGTACAGAGGTGAAGATAAATTTCATCGATTTTTTTTACAATTTCTGAGAACAAATTTTCTATTGCGATTGTTAGGTTCAGTTCCGAAGTACGGATGACGGCATGGAAGATGGCGCAGAAAATTACCCCCAGGATGATGGATCGCCAAACTGTTCCCAAATTCGCGAAGAACAATCATCGCCGTCTCCTACCAAGCACCACAGCATTTCTCGCTCCCCCTCTCTAAAATATCCACTGCAAAAGCATTTAACAATGATATCGACGGTTAGTAAAATAACGATAAATTGCATATTATCATTTTATTCTGGGAACTTGGAATTTTCTAAGTGTCTATGTTGACTGCACCACAGGTCCTCCAGAAAATGATAAGGCTGTGCATCAATTTGTGCTCGGATGGGACTGAAACACCGAATCGTCAAAATCAGCATCTTTTGCGGGAGCACAGAGTACAGGAAGTTATCATGGACGTGTTTAAGCTTTTACGTGATTCAAAGGATGAATCTCATTACGGCCTAATGCAAGAAGTCAGCATGTTTTTCCAAACATACTGTATGCAAAACGGGGATAATCAAGCAATTATGGCGAATTACATAACCGGGGACTCTAAGAACGCCAACAACTTTTTAGGAGACGATGATGTTAGTTACGAAAATAAGAATAAAAAGTACCGCCATTTTACTCGACTTACCTGTCAAAATTAATTCAACGTTTAACTATTTTAGCCCTGGGTTGGTGAGGCCAGAGCAATCCGAGCCATTTATGAAGACAATATAAACTTGTGTGCTAGCGTATCAGACCGGCTTATCCAGCATTTAGTTCGGCGTGTTTTCCCCAAGCATTCAGAACCTCACCATGACTCTGTCTCAGACTACTTGGTAGCTCTACAAGCCATTGTTTGTCCTAAACAGTGCATCGTTAGAAGAAACCAGGAATCCGTTGTTTACCAGGTAGGAGTGGTCTGTTTGACATTGTCAATTTAAAATCATGACATGTTTGAAACATTCTTTCTACCATTTCCATTACAGTTGGCAATTTATCACGATGAGCTCCTCAATTATTTGGGTTTCACCAGCATGGAGAAAAGCAGAGAGTTTTCCCAAATATTTCGCTTTCCCAGCAAGATTGAGCGATTCCGGTAAAAAAAGCTTGATAGATAAATAGCAAATAATACTCACTTTAAGAAAATGCAACCACCTACAACAGGTATATATATATTTTTTGGCTCTGTTCTCAGGTTTCACATTGAACTGGTCAAGCTGCTTTCTTATTGCACCATTGGGAAAAATGTGTACACCGAGTCCATGTGTCAATCGCTGCTTCCTTTGGATCGTATAGTGACTGTACTCTGCAGCGTGGAATATCCAGTTGAAGTAAAGCAAAAGTTGAACAAAGAAAATTTCAACCTGTACTTATATGCTATATGGATATAAATGATTTCTTATATTATCGTGTTCTTTTTTATCCAGGTCAAAGAGGCATATGTCATGTTTTTGTTGCACGCATTCCTTGTAACTGAAGTGGATGTCAGAAGCGTTTACAGCTCCAACCGACTTTGGATGGTGTTTGATAAGCATTTTCTTCCAGAGATATTGAACATAATTAATGCTCCTGTGGCAGAAGCTGAGGATGACTACAGAAGCCAAAGTTACATCACGGAAGGAATCATTCCAATTTTGCAAATATTCTTTGAGAGGATTCTTTCGCATACGCCGACTTGCATTCTGGTGAGTATTACACCTTCTTTCTACATATATCATCATTTATTTTTGCTCATTGTCAGCGAATTCCATGTTTTCTATGTTCTCCAGGGTCACAAGGACTTGTTTATCAACCTTTTGAAAGCCATTTACCGACTGACACACACCAAATGGATCCATCCGACAAAACTGTACAGCGCGCAAAAGTGTCTTAATATTTTATACAAAGCTGGTATGTAAAAAAATGTTTACTTTTTTATTTGAAATTATGAAAAGTGCATGAAATTAATTTGCATCTCCATATCGTTTAGCATCCACACAACCAATCTATTTACCATCCTATTTGGCCAGGGAAGTAGAGATGAATTCCAAAAAGTTTATTTCTGAAGTGCACCGACGGGCTAGATGGATATCAATGATGAGCTTGGAGGAATCCAAACCGTTACGACGCGAGGTGAGTCGTAAATTGCATTGAAGAATGCATCCTCCAAGTATAAGTAGTGATAATGCATACATTTTTTCGCAGACACGCGTGGATTCCAATGAAGTAACTTTGGAAATTCAGCACTTGATAAGAAAAGTGAAGTTGGATGTGAACGACATGATCTGCGGAGAATGCACTGCCCTCACGGACGTTCTTTGTCGAGCGGAAGGTCTATGGCCGCAAAAAACAAACGGATATTCGTTGTGCCAGGATGGGAAACTAATTGAAAAGTAATCCGATTATCAAAAAGTTCCCACCAGTACTAGTACTATTTACATTATTTGCTAAAACTTTTTTCCTTCTTATTTTCTCTATAGATTCATTTCACATGCTGAAAAATTGGCAGACGAAGGCGCTAGTCAGCTATGTGTACAAATTTTGGGAGTCTTACAGGATCTTTTAGAGCGAAGAAAAGTCAGAACTGATAAGGTAAAGTAATATAACTAGTAATTTCAAATAATTACCTTGTCTAGGCTGTCTGCTAAATGGCAAACTGTTCTTACTCACAGGGTCGAGAAATCCATGAAGCACTTCTTGAGAAATATCTGGGAAAGAGTAAACCAACGTCATCCTTCTTTTCTCATTTGAGCACAAAAAATAAGGACAGCAGCTCAAACTCTTGTAAAAACAACATTTTTATAGATAGTTCCCGAGATTATATTTAGTTGAATTGTGGTGAAATTGACGTTTTTTATGAAACAGGGGAGGGAAAGTTATCTGGAGAGCCACACGATATTCTCGATCAATTGGGTGCCTCCAGGCTTGTCGTGATGCTGCTCACCAAAGTTGACAAAGTACCCGATGTCTTGCAGCAGTCTATTAATCTTGGAATTTCACTGCTCAGCGGCGAAACGGTGGAACTGCAAAAGAGCTTTTACAAAAATCTTTCATCCTGCTCCAAGAGTCATATTTTCATGAAGGTTTGTTGTGCAATAAATGATGATTTATTTTTGGAGTCAAAAATAAACACATTACACATTTCTGTTTAAAAAAATCTGAACTCACCAGGTACTGTACGACATTTTGCGAGAAGTTGGAGGGGATTTAAGAGCCGTTGCAAAGACAAAAATAAGTGATATGGCCCGTGGCGAATCAAAATCTCACGTTACCCAGAGTACACTGACAAAGATTAGCACCGTCGATGGTACGTAAACAGACAGAATGTTTATGGAAATGATTAAGTTTTTTTCAGTATTTTTGAACTTTTTGAAATATCTTATTGATCCGATTAATTTTTCTGCATAGATGGCTCAAAAATTCTTCGCGTGTCAAAAACAATGAACGAGGATATGAAAGATGCGACTAATGAAGTGTTCCAGGGATTTAAAAGGCTAGAAAATCTGAAAGGTAAACAAAAAATATTCTAATAGCAATATTATGTGCTTTCCCCCTTCACGTCATCCTCTTGTTTCTCTAATTACTCAATGGATGAAATTATAATTAGAAAAAGGAGTAGCTCAATTCAAAGACAAGAACACATTTTCGGAAGCTGACAACGAATGGACCAGCGTTGCCACAACGGTACTGCGAAAGGATGGATATGCCATTTCCAGCATGAAGCATCCCAAGGAAAAGCTTGTGGAGAGCTCTCTTCGATTTTTGCAACTGCTTTGTGAAAATCATAACCTGGAAATGCAGGTAGGCTTCAATGTTTGTTTGCAATATTAATCATGAACTTTGCTATGCTTGCAAAAAATAAAATCGTATTTCAAATGTATTTCCAGCGCTATCTTCGGCAACAAGGAAACAAATCTCCTTACGATCTAGTTTCCCAAACCCTTTTCTTCCTCGACTGCATTTTTGACTCGAATACAGGCAGTCCTGGTCTAATTGGACTTCTCGTAGATGAGCACAATATTTCTCTGATAAACCAGACGTTGCGAACACTCACAGAGTTTTGTCAAGGGCCGTGCTTGGAGAATCAGTTGATATTGATAACTCATGAATCTAACGCCATTGACATTGTCACGACGTTTGTTGCACACGACATTACTCCCCTCAGCAAAAGACGGATGGACTTGGTCATGGATCTGAAAAATCATGCCTGTAAACTTGTACTCTCTCTCATGGAAAGCAAGGATGGAATTGAGAAATTTGAAAAAATAAGCAAAATGAATATCAGGAATATGGTAAGACGCTACCGTATAATATAATAATATTATACAACTTTTGTGTATGCACTGCACTTTTCACAATTCTGCTCTGCTTTCTGCTAGATTGAAATGATTGGCAAGGCACACAGCTCGGATCGCGACGATTATGTGTATTTAATGAGAGGAAACACCGTTGCTGCTAAGCAGGTATATTGATTTGTAAAAGAAAATCCATCCGATTGCAAGTTCCATTTTTTGATATCACGCTCATGTAATTGTCAATTTCTCTGTCCAGGTGGGACACGCTCTGTATATCTTGTGCCATCAACTTGGGCAACACGACAAAGCAGTACAAATGGAACTTGATCGAGCTATAAGCAAAAAGAGTCTGTACGCGGATGCAATAAAGTATTATAGTGACAGAACAGCTCAAATTGAAGTGAGTATCAAGTATCATGTTTCATTGGACAGTATGGCTTAGTTTGGTGTAGAGCTCATTAACTAGACATTGTCTGTATGCATCTGTAGATTGTGAGAGAAGGGGACGAGAAGGAATACTTGGAAACGGTTGTGTTTCAAATACCTCCAGTCTGTGCGTACCTCACGAAAGACACAAAAGAGAAAGTTTTCAGGACAACCGAGGGAGACGAGAAGGGATCAAAAGTGACCAACTTTTTTGAGCAACGAGAGTCTCTCATGTACGAAATGGAATGGCAACAGAAATTAAGGAGTAAGTCATACCGGAACATGACTAAGTGTCTCTGTAAATAATTGATGCTTCCATTTGCCTCCAATTTCTCAATGGAACTAAACTCACTCGTTCAACTTTCCAGATAAACCAATGTTGTTTAGCTGTAGCCTGTACGAGTCTTTTCTTGGAAATTTGTTTTTCCACATGATACTGATGATCAATATTGTTGTGGCTCTTGGATATCCCTCTTTCGGTACGAATCAAAGGAAATGAAATTATATTCCACTTTAATATGATGAAACGGTTTTTACACGCACCACTGCGTATTAATTTTTATAGAGCATGTGGCGCATTGGGACACGATCATGGGCATCCTCATGTTTATATGCGGACGAATGCAACTTCAGAAACCCGACGTGGCTAGTTTGCAGGCGAACATTTCGTTAATTATATTAATAGTAGTTGCTTTGGCCGGACCAACAAGGACAATTCATATTTTAGGATTCCTCGCTGTAGGTTGCACAGATCCCCATCTCGCCTCTCCAAATTGATGTCGTTATAAGTACATATAATGATGCTAATGTTTTGCGTTTCTAGGTGATTTCAAAATTTCTGCATATAGTGTCGCATCAGTGTAAGAGTGGAATGTTTCTTAGACCAAAACGCGAGCTAATAATGGACGGAGAGTTCGTTTACCACATGCTATTCGGCCTTTTTTGTGTGCTAGGCCTTGTGATACATCCTTTTTTCTACTCTGTTCTGGTACAGATGAAAAAAAAAAGTTTTTTTTTTGCGAAAAGAAGAGGAAGCATTCACTTGATATTTTTTAAGAGTCGCTTTCTGCAATATAGTTTTTTGTTTCTTGATTTAGCTGTTTGACGTGGCCTATCGGGAAGAAACGCTGCTCAATGTAATCCGCTCCGTTACTCGAAATGGACGATCAATTATCTTCACTGCTATCCTTGGAATCATTCTCGTCTACATATTTTCCATCTTTGGATACGTATTTTTTCAACAGGATTTCGTGGTGGATGTAAATCCTCTTCCTGCTCAAGGTAATGCTGTTGTTATTATTATGGGCAGCGACAATGCATTGCATTGCCGTATTGCATGTTGTTTGAAACGGTCTGTATTTGGGAAAGTCCCTAAACTCCCATTCTCATTCCCCCGAACAGGCATTTCAAATATATCAGACAGTGCACTGGCATTCGGAAATGACAAGGAAAGTGGACTGGCTATTCCGGAGTTGGAGGACCAGAAAGAACATGTCTGTGACACTTTATTAATGTGCATTGTTACAACACTTAATCAAGGGCTGAGGAACGGAGGTGGGATTGGAGATGTTCTTAGAGCACCCAGCCAGAATGTAAGAATGTCAATGCTATGTGAGCTTACTGTCATTCAATTTATTCCGTTTTCAGCTGGAGGTTTTCTCCGACTTCTCCATATACCTACTACTAACTACCAAATGGAGGAAAATTAGAGTGATCTATTTATTTATACTACACACTTTTTCATGCATACATAAAAAACACATGCCATACAGTAGTTGAGTAAATTAGTAAATTCCTTTACTTTTATGAAAACCTCTGCTGGGGTCTTTGAGTTCAACCCCCCGCATTCCACGAATCCCAACAACTGGGAAACTAGAGAGAAGCTTTCAAAAACTTTTTTTATAATGCTCCCAAGGAGTTTTTCTGGAAACTTGACTTTTTTACTTCCCTTTTTTATAGTACCTGATGATAAGTTTGCTAGTCTTGTTATTTTTCAAGTCATGAAAGAAAATTCAGGGAATTAGTAGCGAGTAAAAAGTTGTAGTCATGAATGAAGATATTATTGCACTCAAACTGGAGAGCTCATTACTATTTCGGTGTCACCGAATCTACTTGATGTAGTTTAGTCTATACTACTTGTCAAGTTGGTCGGACTTTTATTTTTTTTGTTCATGGTCATGATGATGACACTCACACACAGAGAGTTCGTTGTATTAAGTGATTCCTGCAATAGATAGGTAAATTGGCATACATTCATACACGTTTCCCATTGTTATGTTTGTACACTGGTGGATGGAGTGTTTTCTCTACTATTCCCTTGATGGCCCTTTATTTCCTGGACAGTGTGTGAAACTTGAAGTTTTTCTTTATCATAATTGGCAATGGTGCCATTGACAAAGAGAAAATTCCTATAAAATAAAGTCGAATGTGTCACTTGATGACACTTTTATCCTAAAGATGATGATAACGACAAATGATGATGATGATGTTTATAGAATTTTATTGCAATCAGTTTGATTCGGTTGCGTCGTTTTATTTCGTTTTTTCAACAGGAAAGCCGTTACACTGCTCGTGTCCTCTACGATCTTCTCTTTTACTTTGTTGTCATTGTTATCTTACTGAATCTCATTTTTGGTGTCATTATCGACACTTTTGCCGACTTGAGAACGGAGAAGCAGCACCAGGAAGAGGTTCTTCGCAATACATGTTTCATCTGCGGTTAGTACATTTCATTACTGTCAAAACGCAATCAATTATGTAGTTGTTCTCATTTAATTTTATCTTTCTTTTTGACCGTAATATGCACGATGATGACTGCAGGTCTCAATCGATCCGCATTTGACAACAAGTCTGTGACTTTTGAGCATCACACCAAACGGGAACACAACATGTGGAACTACATTTACTTTTTCGTTCTACTCAAACTGAAGGAACCTACTGAGTATACGGGTGCCGAATGCTACGTCAGTAAATGTCTAAAGGTGATTGTAAGCAATGAAGATCCTCCTGCTAATCCACTTAATTATTATCATCTTTATAGTAATAAGTAAAAAATGATGGCGTTGTTGTACAGGAAAGGAAACTAGATTGGTTCCCAAGGTTACGAACTGCTGCGTTGAACACTGATGATCAGGATTCCAGTGCATTCGAGATCAAAAAGTTGTCTTCCCTTCTGGAGGACACAAAGTACGACTTGAAGTCAGTCTGTGGAGATCTTAAGCATTTGGAACGTCAAGTAAAACAAAAGAACATGAAGAAACTTCGCGGAACACTGACATCAGGTCTATCGGCATCCAATACAATTATGTCGTCCAATTAATTTTTCTTAAAAGTTTGTTTTTTTGCGAAATATTACCTCTTCCTATAATATTCTATATTCATTCCAATTTATAGTTTCTGGCCTCTAATCGAATGCAGATGCTAACATATTACTATATATATTATTATGATTTTAATTGAATTTTGTGTATTGAGAAATGATGAATATTTTATTTATTATAAATGAGTGAATTACAATTACAACACTGTTTATCGCCAGAGTTTATTTTGTAAGATGAATAGTGTTACATTAAAATTGAAAAATAAACATTTACAAACATTATTATTATTTATACTTTTTTGCTATCACAAAATGAGAACATATTTGTTACATGACCAAGGGGCAAAATGAGATCATTTACTAATTTTTTATCTGTTTTTTTAACCATTCACGCGACAAACGTTACAATGCAACAACTACGTAGCAGCAGCAGCACAGCTCTATTGGAACTCACAATTAATCTACTGATATAACTTAAAGTATACCCCAGACAGAAATTAATAACGAATTCCCGTCTAATTAGGAGAGTACAGCGAAACGTGCAACCAAGTGCCAAGGAATATTATCGATATCTCTTTACAAGAGTGACCCTGGTATTCCGTGTAGAGATTTAATCAATCTGTACGCTTACTAGAAAATAAGCTAGAGCCAATACAGCACAGCATTTCAAGGTCAGAGTTCTCTAAGCCATCAAACATATACACTGGCAAATCCTGTACACTTTTTATATTAAAAAATACTGTCGACTCAGGTAATTCTTTGAAACACCACAGACAACTGTTTACTTGGATCTATGAAGCGTTGTTTACTTTCACTTTCAAGCATGCATTCTCAACAATTGATTATCATCTATAATATCCTTTGTGTTGTTGTAAATTTATAAACGTGACATGTAGGATAAGAGTAATAAAAATTATATAAATTATTGTTATTCTCTATATCGTATAATACACATATATTTTATGTTATATGCATTCAGGTTCCACGAACAATCTTAATATGCCTACCCACTATTCCGAATGTATCTCCGTTTTGATAAAAATATCGCCCCATTTTGTACAATTTATATCAATTTACATTTAACAGGGATTTGTGACAGGGACAAATACAAATAATAATAGTCAACATAAATTAACAATAATCCTTAATACTTTTCTCTTCTCTCCCGACAGTCTTTGTTCATCCACCATGACAATTTGACAATACGCGATAACAAAAAAGTGTGATAATCATTGCATTTTAAATTCTTGTTAAATTTAGAAATAGAGAGCATGAGAGTCGTTAGTTAGGATGACCTTCCTTGTTATCCAACCAATAAACTATGTAATGAAGTAGCGGAAGTGGTTGATGGTCGAAATTAATTAGAAATAAGATGAGTTTTGGAGGGCGAGAGAAAAAAAACATGGTAGATGGAAACAGACAGAGCCAAAGTAATGCCAACAAGTTGCTTTCCCCACTTGACAAAAACGCAAATGAAAAAAACTAGCCTATAATGAATGTACACACTTACCTAGATAATAGTATTATTAGAGCGCGTGGTAATGTAAGATAAACAGCGACGATCCGAGGCCAGCGACTGCAGCAGCGCGTATGTAGTTTTTTTTGGGATATTTGCGTTTTTTGCGTCGTCGTCACTCGTAGTACAGATATAGATTTTTTTGTTTCTCCCAGTTGGGTTTCCCAGTATCATATTTCGTAGCCATGTCGCATTGATGTGGTGATGATGATAAAGCAGCAGCATCGCATATCGCCAAGACATCCCTCCCCATTTTCTCCTTGGTCGGTCATCTTATGAAATGTAATTTTTACAGCAGTAATAACCATTCACATATCCACACACTTCAGCAGGCAATCACATTATTCGGCAGGTGTGACACAAATTGTCATGATATTGTTGGACGGAGAATGGGAATAATGGTGATTCAGTGTCGTGCTACACTTTGTATCAATAGATTCCTTCGAAGTGGTGGCTTGTAGCTTTCTAGCTCGCTTCCACTTTGATTCATCATCACAACCCATCAGCCAGAAAGTATTTGTCACACCTTTGCCCTTGAGTAATACCTAAAATAGAAATCAGGGAGACAAAAAGGCATTTCCCGTTATATCTTGGATTTAGGATGAGAGAGAACGAGTGCGATTTTATTACAAACATTACTTTTTTTCCCTTCTTTCTTTCTCTGTACAATTCTACATTCTATCCCGTCAAATCTGTCATTCTGCCAATGCACCCGAGAGAAATCCGGCCGTGCAGTCTACTATGAACAGTTTCTCAATTGCAAGAGATGCCCGCAAAACCACACAATTCCTTACGCGTTTTTATACAACAATCTATTAAACATTCCTTTTTGTGACAGGCAGAGGAAGGAAGGAAGGGGAAAAGGGAAATATGCACTCATTCATACAATAATGCATCTGAACAGCCATGATCCACAGACTTTCCGGTCGATCAATTTCACTCCAGAATTTCAACCGTACACCGATGCGGACGACTAAGGAGACAGAGAGATGAGGATGAATTTCTAGATAAATATATACAGCGATTCGAATGGAACGGCCCTTTTACTTTTTATTAAATGTAAACAATGCATTTTTAAACAGCAATTTTTGTAGTTAATAAATATTTACTCTTTAAAATGTAAGAGCACTCACAATCTAAATTTTTGATACTAAAAAGGATGGATTGTAAAATAATTTGGTTCATGAACGAGGTAGTTGGTGGGACAGTAGATTGGTAATTGATCAAGTAGACTTGAAAAGATGGGAAAGTAGTAGTAAATAAATGGATTTTACTAGAGATGCTTCCGCTACAAAGCTTTAAGCGACTGCATAAATAATGGAGATTCCCATGAATAAGCTGGATTTTTTCTTGTTTTATTTTTGTCAGAATAATACATCATTTTTGAAGTATTAAGTGCCCCGTTGCATATTACGTGATGGAAAAAGCCACCAATCCACAGGTGTGTGTAGTGTACGTAATCTGTGTGGGTGGCGGTGGGTAGGCATTATTTTTGTATTAATGCCTGCATATAAGATTCAAAAGTAAAAATGAGCGAGGCCGATAGCGTACGATGGTGTAGGTGTTAATATTTCCTTTGTTTTTAAAAAGTGGCTTATCTCTTTTCACAAAAACTTGCATCACTGCCACCCACAGAGATGGTTTATGGCATTTCTGCTGCTTTTATCTAATGAAATGACTTTTACAAGTGTATTATGGAAACGTCTTGTTGTCTTTATTGCCATTTACGGCGACCATGGCACTAATATAAGGATCACCAGCAGTATAAAAGAGAGCGCAGCGCTAGATTGGGTACTTGTGTGGTTTTAAGTTATAGTCTCTGGTGACATAACGCTATTCTTGCACGTATGACATACTTTTCACTTTTGTGGTGTTACATTTTTTATATGGCTTATTTTTGTACTCTCATTTAAAAAACATTCATAACGTCATATCATTCTGACTAATGCGGCAGAACTAAATATTATGAATGAATGAATGAACAATGATAATAATACTCTCATGTTGGAGTAAACCCAGGCACGCACACAAAACGCGTCATTTTTTAGGATGGCGTGAGTAACTCTTTAAATATCAAAGCTGCCCCTCTCTTGCCAGCGATAATAAGAAGTGTTCCTATAAGTTCCTATCGCAAAATCTGAGTAAAAAAAGACATATCATGACTGACACATTTGTCTGCTTTCTCTTGCTTGGAGACGAATCCTCATTGCACACTAACTAACAAGCATTGCCGATGATGAGAATGCATTTATTGCATGATGGCCTATTCAGTGGAACGGGATATTACGACAGAGTGATGAAAGCACATTGTTCATTATTGTTGCCAATTTTCCTCTGTAATAAGCACGAACAATGCAATTTGCAGCATACACGATACTAAAGGAAGACGACGACGAGAGTTTCGCTGTTCTCCCATAATAATAGTATTTATTAGTAATACTTATGTGCTTCATCATTATCACGGTACTCACCTCGCCTCTTGGAACCAAGTGAAAGCCACCAACAGCTTCCAGTCCTTCTGCCGTCTTCTCTGTTATGTGAATTCGGAGTGCTGTGGAAGAATAATAAAATTAGTTGACTGTTACTGACTTTGAAATAAAATGTTAAGGGAAAAGGAGCTTACGAGGGAAGGGACACTTGTAATAAGCTTAGCGAACAAGGAAACGAGAAAGCTTGATAAGTAGGACGCAAGTAGTTCATTCATCGTCTTGCTATTACAATCTGCATTTCTATACTTGTGCATAATAGGAAATAATAATAACCAGTGCATGTAAGCTCTCAAACAAGTGCTGTTCTGCGTAATGGCAGACGGTCTTTGTCAGAGAGTCAGACATTATGCCAACTGGACGATTTCCAATGAACATAAAAGCATAGCTAGTATACACAGACCCAAAGGGGGAAACGAATAAGCAGTTCCATTTGCTACGCAGCACTTTCTCATTTCCCCGCAACCAAAATCAGACATCCATTTCCAGTGAGGTGAAATGAATTTTCATAGTGGTCGCAGGAGAAGCAGCACAGCATACTATTTTATAAGCTCATTGAACAAAACTGGCATACTCCATTTAACTTTTGGCGAAAGGAAAGCTTACAGAGAGCAGAGATATCTGAAATGTTTCCCTAAAAGGATCTGATATATTTCTTGACTAGCGACGAAAACATTTAAATGCCTCTCACTCTTCATAATTTATGTGGGAATTGCACAATTTCAACAATTTATTCCCTTTTGCGCACTTGTTGAATCCAGTAAGTGCAGGAAGTGCTCCAGATTCTATTCGCTTGACTTAACAATGACAGGACAGTTTTTTTCTATCTCTCTCTCTGGTCTTTGTAATTGATAAAGGAAATTAGATAATGTTATGCCAGAAACGTCTGTTGGTGGTTGTTGTCAGGTCGGAATTACATACGTTATATAACGAGGCAGATACTACCGACAACCTACACAGTAGGTTAGGATTAGGATACTTTGATAAAATATCACCTTGAACATAAATATTTGCATGCCCCAACTAGAATCAAGTTATGGAAACGCTGCGAGAAAACGATTTGATTTGAAAATTGTATGGTTTTTCACATTTGTAATTATAATCCGTCATTGTTCATACATTGATTGTGTGTCGCACATCAAAGAGCGACTCGGAGTAGGAGCCCTCATTTGTCATTGTTTCTCACAGCTTTATGCTATTAAATACTCTTGAAACTCTAACCGACTTTAAATGAGTAATGGGCATATACGAAGGCGACACAGTTTCTAGAGCAGAAACTTTCTGGTTATGTTACGCGTTCAAGTATTGTCATTTCGCAACGGATTGAAAACGCGGTTTTCCCGAAAACTGCACCATATAAAATCACATATGCGAAAAGGACGACGGAGATTGTCAAGAGATTAAGAATGCGTGCTAGTGGCAAGTTCTTTCACTTTCTTTATTCTTTTTTTTGTCAAAAGACATGGTCTATTGTATCAAGTTAAATGGAAAGATGAAAAGGAAATGAGTCGAGATAAAGTCTATTTCAACAGGACGATGACGTATGCACACATTATGTATTTACATTTGTATTGAATTCTTGTACGTATTATGTCTCTTTTTAACTCGAGTCCCAATGCAGCACGAATGATATCCTTTTGAATGGATGCCGCACGCAACAATGACAAAATGGAGACATTGCCATAAAGACTGCAGGAAGGCCTAAAAGTGGTTTAGAACAGGGTTTCGTGATCATGTTCCCACATCTTTACTCTGCTGCCTTTGTCGAAAAATACGTAATATGCCATGTCTTCCTCCTTTCCTGGTAGTAATGTGCCATATTTTCGTACGTAGGATAATATGGATATTATCACGGGAAGCCTTTCCGCCTATGGCACTTGGTAGTTCTCTGGTAAATACACTTTTTTCGTAGAAAATTTTTTCTTCTCTTTCTCTCTCTCTTTCTCTCATTCAAAAGAAAAGAACAGGACCAGCGGAGAGAAAGCTTCTTCACTTTCCCCAGAAAAGCTTTCTACTATTGTGTAAGCCTAGGATGGCAAACTTTACTACTTTAGTGCATACTTTTTTTTAAAAAGAATATAGGTACATATTATTCCGCATTTCTATTTAACTATCATTACTTTCTCCCAAATTCATGGCTTTTCGTTTTTGTAATCATAGGAAAATGTGAATTAGAATGATATTATTGTACTTCTAGTGGTTCGATGGAGTACCTAGACGGAGAGAGAGCAAAAGAGAAAGATGAATTCCCTGAAAAATGAGTAGGCACTGACTATAGACAAGAGTGAGTGCGAATGAGAGAAGAAGAAAAAACTACTACTACTACTACTTCTCAAGTGGAGGCAGAAGAGTATGATGGAATGGAAACGGAGGAAATGGAATGATAACGAACAGTCAGGGATTTCTGATCTTGTTCATCTTGTTGCATATTTTTTTCTGTCTTTTGGCCGACGACTTTTAGCAGCAGAGAGGCGGTGGTGATACTGCCACTGCACGTTGACTGTTGGAGATGTTCTGTGTACTGGCGGTACATAAGTACGAGTACTCAAATAAGCAAGCACACGAATTTCTTTCACATTCATGAATAATGTAGGAGTGAAAAGAATTGAAGAAAATTTACAGGCGGATAAAGATGAAAAAGTGAAGGTAAAAGTACAGAGAGGTAGGTAGATGGGTCCAAAGACGAAGAAGAAGAAGAAAAAAAACTTGTGTGTGTCTGTTTCTTTTTTTACATTGCTTCATTGCTTGCAATGAATGTACTCATATAACTCCTTGTGAAGTGATGAGCCCGACATGATGGTCGCCGTGATCTTCAATCTGTCACGGGCTGAGCTTTTAGCCAGGATGAGCGTGTGCACGTACTTTCTCTGCGTTACCAACTAAATTACTGGACTTTGTCATAGCCGAATGGGAGATTAAATTGGTGAAAAGGGAAAGCAAAAGGCGCATTGTAGTAATCAGTCATGTAGAACGTGTATAAATAGTTTGTTAGGAAACGACAAGTTCATTCTATTTTTGACTTGCGGTAATGACTCTTCGTCTGCGCTCAGCTAATACAAACATGTATGCGCGTGGGAGGAGACGGAGCATATTATTCATAATATGTCATGTGGGGAATGTGGGAACAACTACACAAAAGTTTCCACAGCAACACACTGAAAAGCTTCATAATGATGATGATGTTGAGGGAGTAAGCATGAAAGAACATTAGTGCTTTGTTTGTAATTGTGGCACTTTAAGATGAATCAAATGATGTGCACGTGTTGTTTCTTGTTTCTTGCAAAATTCAAAACTTTATCAAGAAGGTCAAAGGGGTTACAGGAAAGGAGGAGAAAGAGGGAGCGAGTGGCCTACAGTACAGACTGCTTAAAGCGACACAAATTGGAAAGTCATCTTGGATACATTATTTATTTATATGGAAAAAAGTGGCCAAGAAGTGAATAATGACAAACTTGAGTAAATATTAAAAGGCACTTACGGAGTCCAGACGACTCCATTCTCGACGCGGTGTTCACAGTGTCTCCGAACAAACAGTAGTGTGGCATCCGGTGGCCGACAACACCAGCACATATTGGACCTATATAATAAAGTTGAATTTTTTATTACAGCATTACGCTTAAATAAGCAGCTCACGCATTTTATCTTTAAAAAAAACTCTAGGCTTTCAATTGTAATAAGTCTTAGAAAGTAGCGAAAATGCATAAAATAATAACAATGGTGTATTATACGACTTTGCTGACTTGTCAACAGAAAGGAGAATGAAACCGAAACCACGCCCATGTTGCTCTATTTATATATTTGCTTATGATTGAAATGCATGATAAGGGCTTCATCCAGATGCGAATTTCTCTCCCGAAAAGATGATGGATGTGACAAACGGTTGGTATGTATATCAACCGTTACATAAAAGCTATTCATTGAAAGTAGGAAAATTAAGTTTCAGCTTAGGTATTACTGTGTTGTGTGTGCGGTGATAAGTTGGAGTGACTTTTCACCAACATCCACTCTTATATAGAGAGATATTTAACCGCAAAGAGTTAATACTTGTTCATATTAAGTGGCAAAGTAAATAACATGTAGGAGGATATACGTCGCTCTTATTATTCGAATCTCACGTTCCTCAGTTTTGTATGTATAGTAGTGCGTCTTTTTATGTATGTAATAAAAATAATAATAACAAACTATACTCAAAGCTATATAGTCTGCCGCTTCTGCGGTTTATTAATGCCTATATGCCTCTAACGCTTCCTGACATTATGTACTCACTCTCTAGCCATTTTTATCTCGTTTTACCAAGCAGAATGAAGAAGTGTGCTCCCGTTTTAATAAAAATATTGACTACAGTCAAGTAGAGGTGGTGGTGGTGGGAGAAGACAAAAATCTTTGTCGTGCTTGTCTCATTCATTAAAGAAACACATAAATACAATATTACACACAAGACATTACGTATAGTAATTCGTCTTTTCCGGTTGACCAAGAAAAAGACGTAGAGCCTAACAGAGTCAAAGAAAAAGGGTTTTTTTCTCTCTCTTTCTCTCTCTTGGCTCTTGCATTACTACTAAAAGAAGAAGAAGTGAGCAACGCGTCACTGTACTCCAGAAACGCCCATGTAAGCAAAAAAGTCATTTTATTCTGAAAAAGCGTGCCCAACACTTGAAGCAACTGGTGAAATGTAGTATGGAACTTACAACACAGAGTATATTTTTATATGGAAACTCTGGCCCTGGAGAAGAGGGAGAGGGAGACAAGTACTGCGACATCCATGACACATTATGGTATGCTACAATATGTTTTGTGAATGTACTTAATGAATGAGAAAATAAATCTTTGTCATCATTTGCTCTCTGTACGTACATACCACGGTCGTATATGTATGTATGCTTGTATGAAAACCAAATACGATGTGCACTACATTAATATTTGTTCTCGGAGAAAGTTGAAGCAAGTCAATTTTGAGAGGATGTTACATGATATACATGCACTTGTATATCCCTAGACTCGACTGACACCCGCGAAATGTGTGTGTATGTGTGCATACATACATACATTCCATTTCACTCTTTTCGTTCTACTTTCACCGAGAGTACACAAACAATGGGAATAATTTATATAATGCGGAGCTTTACGGGCTTCTATTCTCTATAGGTATTAGCAATATAATGTGTGTTTTGACCTTTTATCTACTTCACTAACCGAGAAGCTATATAGAAGCTGAAGACGATGAAGAAGAAGAAGAAGCAAAGTAGCCAACTCATTTGCCCATTACTGTTTACTCTTTCTCTGGTAGTTATTATGGGCTTCTTCTGAGCATATGTCCTTGTTACGCTCATTTGTTATAATCTCTTGGAATGAGACGGAACAAAACGTAGAAAATGCGCCCTGTATATACTTAAATGTGGTCATTATGTTGACAAGAAACGTGTAACTTTCCATATGTCTAGGATTTCTGTTTGAGAAGATGTGCTTTTGGATGATGCACAGAGTGTCGTCGTCGAAATCAAAAGTTACCTACAACGCCAAGTTATACTATTACTACTCTTTGCCGTTATACGTAACACATTTATTTGCATGAGTGACGTACTGGCAGATTGAAGATAAACTGGTTTTATCCGCGTACTGCTGCCGACGACGACTATAACGCTGATGATAAGCAAGAGTGAATAATATTATAATGGATAACATTGCTCTCAAAAGTTTGTACAAAGATGATAAAAAAAGGTGTTGGAAATTGGAAACAAACATGTTTATAGGCGGAGTTGCAATTCTTATTTAACCGTTTGATTCACCTAACAAACGCTCCGTTTTTTCTGCACAAATGAGAGCAGTGTACAGTGCTGTTGTAAAATATTTTATTGCGTACCTGTATGTATCCCAATCCGAATTTTAAGCTGCTCCTCGGGCAAATGTCCTATTTCGTATTTTGTGACTGCATCCACAACGGCAAGAGCCAAATACGCTATTTCGGTTACGTGAAGATCCCCATTTCTCTGTGGAGCTCCAGATACGCAAAGATAAGCATCCCCTATGGTTTCAACCTGAATCGAAAACGGAAAATATTTTTTTTTGCAAGAAATCAGTGGATGAAAAAAATACTATCCATCTTGTACTATTGTTGAAATGCTGAGTAAATCGTTGTGCAACTATAGAGCCTGAGGTATAGACAATAAAAAAAGCAGACAACTTCAAATTGCAATCACCTTGTAAGCATCAAAGCTATCTAGAATGCCATCAAATGTCCCATATAAGTTGTTGAGGAAATCGACAACCTGGAACCAAACAACCAAATCATATTATTATTATGCATTTTATCTGGGGAAAAGAGGGAAAATGAAGAGAAACGATCGTACAGTTGGAATAACGAGATAAAACAAAGCAAAAATATCTGTTGTTGTTCGATCAAGACAACAAAAAACTATTGCATTGTTGACTTTTGTAATTTTTCATCATATAAATAGGATGGAATTTTGAAAGGATAGTTGAAGGATCAGGAAAAAGTAACTTGGTTGATTTATTCTTGACAACGATGGATGGGTATTTGGTATTTTTTTCAAAGAAACTTACTTGGATAGGTGATGACCTCGCACAAATTGACGTGAACCCCACGATATCGGAAAAGTAAACAGTCACAGCGTCAAATGATTCGGGAGAAACAGTTTCCCCTCGTAAAAGTTGCTCCGCAACTTGTCTGTAATGTCACACGTATATGTTATCAGTCAGCGCATTTACCAGAAACTTTCAAAAAATGCATAAGAGGATACAGGAAGGTTTTATGGAAATTTTGTATATATATTTTTTTGAATACCCTTGAACTTTTGGATGGAAGAGAAGAGATGAGCACAAAACGAGTAATTTTAAGAACTGTTTTCTCATTTGGCAACAATAAACGAAGCATTCCGGCTTTATTAAATAAACAAGACGAATTCTATCAAGAAAATGACAGAAGCAGAAGGCGCATTTTTGTACCTTTGTATTATGGTTAGCGGTACATGATACTGTAAAACAAGCTTTGATGACACGGGATTCAGCGGTTCCCCTAGTTAAACATAAATATTTCAAAATGTGTGATTTGGCTTGATGCTATGTAGCTTTCCCCATACCAAGCCTTTGACTTTGATCTATGACGAACCACAATCCAGAAGAATGAAAAAGTTGCATAATGCAATGCTACGGAAACCTACATGGTGAATGAAAAAACTACATACTTTTCCCGGTAATAACGGTTACTGCACAATGGAGAGGATCATAAAATTAAATAAATGCTAACGTTCGGAGAATTCAAAGAATAAAGAAAACTTTCCTTTTCACGAGAGTAAAAAAATCACTTTTTTCTCTCCTACATGATCTTTCAGCTGGTCCGACAGAAAAAAAAGAGAAAATGGTTGTCATTCCAATCTTTATACTTTCTCTTCATTTTGGAGTGAGACGGAAGTAGGAGAAATGAAAGATCCCAAAAGTCCCTTAAACATAAATTGTTCATTCACTTCACATATATACATGTAGTAAACAATCTTTAGTAAATTGCTTGACCTGGATTTTGACCCGGACCAGCGACATTGAGCTACTACTTAACAATCACCACTGGGATCCTTTGTAAACAGAAAAGTGAGCAACTACTTTTACTCTTCCACTGCCCCCATCCCCATCTAATTATATAGAAATAAATGGAAAAAAGGTACTGCAGATTTACGACAAGAAGAGCAAGAGGACTTTCTAACTTTCCCCATACTACAAGCTCGTTAAAAAGAGCTGTGTGCATTGTGCATAAATATACAGAGTCGATTCTCAAAGTTTAATTATTTTTGTACACCCATTTCTTTGTTGTTCATAATTTCATTAGCTGTCCGTCCATCTCAAATAAGTCCTTTTTTACAATTTGTAATGAGCACAGAAAACACGTTGTTGACGCCGTGTTTACTTTAACGAGAACGCAATAACAAATCTTGGATCCGGTACTACTGGTACCGTCGTGTTCCCTGTGGAGTTTGTATTACAAAACGCGGTACGTTCCATGAATACTCAAGTTGTATGAACGCGTTCTCCAGAGTCTCTCGTCTACCACTGGCTATACGCGTAGGTAGCTACGTTCTTTTTCTCTCTCTCTTTTTGTAAAACACTCATAAGAAAATAATTACATTCTCATGTCACAAAGGGTCTCCTTAACCATCTGCTATGACTCTATATGACATACAGCATAAAGGTACTTTCACTCAGCCTCCTTGTTTTCCTATTTACCCTTTCATCCGACTTTTGTCTGTCGGTGCCGGACGCACAGCCAAAAAGCGGGCGCGTATGGCAAAGCCAACAGGAGAAAGCAGAAAGACTTGCAGATAGAATATTCTGTACTTTTGGTATGTAAATTGAAATGCATGCACGAGTGAGCAGAGCGAGAAGAGACTCAGAGACACGTTTTTAAAAGCAGGAGCAAATTTAAACTTTTTTAGCCTCTTTTTGGGCGGACAAAGTAGAATAAAGATCCGACTTGCTTTACGATCGTCATCATTTTTATTACTGTAAATTATCTCTCCACAGTCCACACACATATTAGCATCTGGTCCACGTTAAATGTCCGCAGATTATGTTTGCGTGAGTAAAAGAAGCACCCATACACATACACAGAGAGAGAAGATGCCCGATAATGATCGATTCTCTACAAAACGACGTTGCAATAATATATACTTTGATTAGGGCTCAAGAAGCGAATCCACATTTTCTTCCTTTCCCAGTAGTAGTTCTACATATTTATTGAAAAGTCAAAAGAAGCATTTAAGCCAGAGAGAAAGCGTCTAGAAAGAGTGACGAAACTTTTCCTTATCTTGTTTTCATACTAAAACTTGCTGAAACACTCGTTTTTATCAATACTCGAGCAGATGAGCACTTTATACTATAAGCGCTTCTGGATAAATTGCTTTGGTGTGTACGCATAACCGGGTCGGATGCCGCTATTCAGAATTTTTCACTTTTTTCTTCTTGATATTAGCAAGTCATCCACTCTCGGAAAAAAAGTAGCACATAAAAAATGGAAGAAATGTTAGAGAGCAAAATGTTGGGAACTCTCTCCCTCGCTTTCTCTTTTCCCCATTCATTGCAGCAGCAAAAGCTCTAAACTTTTTTTTTGCTCGCATGCATGAACGCACACACTACTATTAGCAATCGGCAGTGCCCACATAATACGATTCTGATTACTACAAGTGTATATGCTTATGATGATTGTCATCAATATTTTTTGAGTGCTCATATAATTCTTTCAAAAAATATTTTTACATTTGTATAGCTGCACTATTATAGCAGCATATATTTATTTTTGCAGCCTACATAAAACATTTTTAATGCGAATTATGTAAAAGTGCTCATATTTATCATCCCGATACACAAAACAGAAGTATGTGTGTATATGTTTGTATGATGATGTAGAGAGATTCCGTTCCTGTATTGTTCGAGGAGACAAAAAAAGGAGAGGAGGAGGGATAATGAACATTTACCTTGGTAAAACTTGGTACAGCAAGTCTTCTGAGCGTCGTTTCTCTTGTTCCAACTCTCGGGTTTTGTCCTCCACCAGTGCTTCCAAGTGTAAGGCGTGCTGTTCCAGTCTTCTCAGTAAATCATCAACTAGGCTTACGGTGCCTGCCCCTCTGTCAAATAAAAGGAATACGAGAATGAGAAGTGTGTCAGACACCACCACTATTACTACTACTCCTACTACCACCACCACAGCATCAGCAGCAGTAGTAAAAAGTAAACGGGAAAAAAATTATTCGCTAAATGGTTATACCGGAACACATTTCTACGAGAGTAAGTAACGCACACGATTGTAAAGGATCCTTTGTGGTGTGAAAGCTGTCATGTTGTGGTTAAAGCAGAGAGAGAGAGAGAGAGTGAGAGAAGCAAGCTATTGAGATATGGTGAATGAAGTGAAAGTATTTACGTTTGTGCAGCTCGGTCCACTCGTAGTAGAAAGCTATGCACGTCTACGAATAAATGTCTCCTGCTTATTGGTGCGTCGCTTTATTTTTAGACGATGAACAAGAGCCAAAAACTGTGCGAGCTGAACACAGGGTGATAGTGTCGCATATATAAACAACAATGTACTTTTGTCCGGAACAGCTTTTAATTGATTAAAAATTTACAATGTACTTATGCAACTAACCTTTGGGAACAAAGTGTATATGATAGGCTGCACTTTTTTAGTTGCGTATTTTTTTTACCAATGAGCATGAAGGAAGATGAAACATTGGAAATGCTTGTTTTTGGTTGAGTGGGCATGGATTTACTTTGAAGTTTTGTGTTTCTTTTTTTTAAGTACTGCTACGTGGTACTTGTGTAATCAAAAAATAATTACCTACATCGTTACTAAAAAGGTCTTTTGAAAACGATGAGCATGTTCAATCATTTCATTTGATACACATAAAAGAACGGGTTATTGAGACATCTATTTTTTTCACCTGGGTCGGGACTTGCTTCGGAGAATTCAGATAGAGAATGCAGGTAAGCATCTCTCTCTCTCTCTCTTCCCGTTTAATGCATGACAGAAAATGTCGCTCCGAGTTTTGTTGACGTCTGCGAAATGTGTTGAAATTGAAACGGACCTCACTACGTGGAAAATACCAGCACTCATTTCTCCTCTCATTGAACGCAAATGTGTCTAAAAATTACCCAGGCGGAGTTGCTGGCAGGAAATGTATTGTAGTAATAGTAGTACTATAGTAATCAAGAGAAAAGCTACTTGCTCAGCACATAAATCTTTCACACATGGAGAAATTTTCCATGTTTATGTCAGAGTCGGAGCGTATGTAACATCTTGCAAACGTACGCGTTAGACTCTGCTTGAGAAAAACTCTGTTTTGTACTTTTCTATAATCAAGTCTTGCTGCACCATCAGCCCTAAAATTATACATACTTTTATGAGTGTACCTTTCCACACTCTTCACACTTTTTTTATACTAAAGACCCGAGTTTCATAAAGTTTTTAAATGAATGATGGGTGATGTGGGCTAGCCTATTCAAAGAAATCCAACCAAGATTAACTGCTTAACTCACCTCATCATCTTTTTCAGAATGGTCCGTATAAGTCCAAAGTCTGGTCTATCATCCGCACAGTCAAGCCAACAGTTTTGCATCAACTGTCGGATTTCTAGTGGACCGCAGTCTTCCATAATCTCTGGTCTGCATGACGGAACGGAGAGGGAGGCAATCTTTGCTATAATTTCTGTAAAAATTGGTGAGGGAGAAGGAGCCCCAAACAACAGGTGAGTCAAAAAGATTATAATATGCGGCAGTAATTATCATTATCACTATCAGTAGTACCATCATATCAGTAATGCAGAAACTAAAGATAATTATATAAAAGAAACTGTGTGAGAAAACAAGAAAGTGTATAAAAAAGTCGCTTGATGGTTATCACACACATTATTATGCTAGGTTGTTGTTAGAGTACCTTCAGGAGTGAGAGTGGTGTTAATGGAGTAAGGTAGAGCGCGGTAGGCCACCTCGTATAAGATTATACCAAAGCTATAAATGTCTCCCTTGAGGGAATATCTCTCCAAATTTCCAGGCCTTGGTAAATGCTCTGGTGCAACCCACAAAAGTTCTGAAAATACGAGCCGTGGAAAGTATATTACTCTTCCTGATGCATGTTTTTTTATTATTACGTTTGCCTGCTGTAATTGTAATATACTCAAATGTTTTTGCAACTATCGTAAACCACAAGTAAATGTTTGAGAGCGTAGTACACACAGTCAAAATTTCTCTGTAGTTCTACAATCATCATCATCATCATGATCGTACAAGACTTTGAACTTACTAATAAAGTAATCCACATCTTTGGAGGTTTCCTTCTGCTGGAAACCACGCAAAGTATGTAGCCCAAAATCACTGATTTTCACCACAAAACGAGCGTCAACCAGGCACTTTGAGGAGCTCAGACGACCGTGTGGCCCAACGTTGGAGTGTAGAAAAGACATGCCCTGTTTAACAAGGAGAAAATACATTTTTTGATTATTATGAGAGCAGTCAGCCCGGACAAGATTATATGATCTTATTTCTTGTCCAACCAAGTGAAACGGACATTAAATACAGAGAGAGCTATATAATATATATCGTGAAATGACACCCGAGTTTTTAGCATGAAAACTACACGGACTGTAAATAATGGCGTGTAGTTTCATTCTGCGAATGATTTGCTGATAATAAGCGACAAGATACTATTACGCCCTATCAACCGTAATAAACACGACATGTCTAAAGAGACCACAGCCGCATCATCATGACGATGAAAGATTAAATGATTTATAGAATTTCTGCGGCGAGTAGATATAAAATCTCTCAATTTTCGAGGATGAAACAAAGTAAGAAATGTGCACACATACGCTGGCAATATCCGAGATGAGGGAAAGTCGAAATGGCCAGTCCAAATGAATGTGGGCATTTAGGAGCACGTCACGAAGTGAACCCCGAGAACAGTATTCGTTCAGTATGAGTATCTGATCCCATTTCTCAGACGTACTCTTTGGATCCGATGAGCTCAAGCATAGTCCAACAAGTCTTGCGATGTTCTCATGCTGTAAATCACGAACCTGTGAATGATATATGAACATTCAACCGTTTTAACGGCAGCACAGCAGCAGCAGCAAAAGACTGGTAATTTCAGCCTACACCATATCAGCATTTGATCAATAAAATGATTTGAAGCTATCGCTTCTCTCTCTACTTTTCCACCTACCTGTCGAATCTCCGAGACGATTTGTTTGGTAAACTCGATTCTCTTCACAAGTGATATCTTTCGAAGCCCCACTTGAACTCCCTGGTTGTGCAAGAGAGAGAAAAAAAATATCGAGTGTATAGGTAGCAACACAAAACACAATATAAAGTGTACAATGTCTTATTGCATTCAACTAATTGGATTGTAAAACAACGAAGCATCATCATCATCATGTTGCCTGTTGCCGTACTTTTTGGAAACTACAACTACACTTGAGCAAATAAGGCTATGAGAGCAGACGAGCTACTACATGGTTGCTCTCCTGCTACAAACATGTAAATAACATTTAGCTCAACTTTACGATGAGAGCAGCGAGCAAAGTATCGGTAAAATTTATTTCCACGAGGATATCTAGAGTGAAACTTACCCTGTACGTTGCCGTTTGCACAAACGTTGTCTGACCAACTGTTCCAAGAGAAAGGGAACCACGGGAACTTTCCTTTTCCTCCACAGGGCCTTTAGGCTGTATGGATATGAAAAGGGGTCGATAATATTTCACTAAACTAATCATATAAATAACAATTTGCTGTGTATTCTGGTTTATTGGATGGAGGGCATCGTCGTGATGGGCATAACATGATATCTAAATTTTACACGAGTTATTTTGGGCGCGGCAGGTAACCAATGTGGACAGAGTGATTCATTCATGCGTACATTCTATATAGTTTTGCTTTTAATTAACCAAATTTTGTGCAAAATGATAAATTACAGTCCACCCAATACACACAACAACAATAAGGAATGCCAATATAATATGAATGTATATGTTGAAAGAAAAACGAGTCAGCTTTCCGCTTACTTTGGGTTCATTTGATTCAAAGGAAATTTCCTCCGGTAGAATTCGCCATTTTGTGCTGGAAGCCGCCTCAACCTCGCGTAAATGCCTATAAAGCAAAGTTGAAACAAACACACATGAAATACAATAAAACCAATACTAAAATAATCTTGACATGCGAAAACCAGCCAATTTACGGCCGCTTCCACTTGAAATGTTTCCGCATATAAACTGATGAACACACGAAACCACCACCGCGAAGCAGAGCCGCAGGCATATTATGACTACTACTATAATTCTGGTGAAATTTCATTTCCTTAAAGGATTTCCCTTATATAGAGAATGCTTAACCTTCAAGTTTCTCACCATAACCATAAAGGAGAAAGAAACATGTTGCTGACGGAGCGTTTTACATCTGTGGTGACTCACACGATACCATAAATTCGCGTACACCTTCTCCACTTTCTCCATTCACTACAACGAACCTACTACTACCATTCAAGCAAACACAAGTGAACAATAGTAGAGTTTTAACAACAATAAAGCGAGAGAGCGGAGCTTTCTACTTTTTTTCTTCTTTTTTTACTCATCATGATACCGACCGATGATCCACTTGATCTACTTTAGGGTTAGCTAAACTATATAACGTGAAGGTGCACAACCTTACACAATTCCTACACCTTCAGCAGAAAAAAAAAGTTTTTTTTTTATTCTGGCGTGTGAAGTATGGAAATCAACTAACCAAAATAATATGAGAGCACATAGACATGCAGAGGCAGATTGATAAAATGCAAATGCTTTTGCCTGAGCCTGTGAATACAAAAAAAGACTATAGGCAATACAAAAAACATGTCGTATCGGAAACTGAAGTATCATCAATTTGCAAACTCTGTGAATAGAAGCACATACATTTTTTTGCAGCCATCACCCTACCTATTGTGATTCCGGTTTTGAGGAGAACGAATGTATTTGACATACTTTTCTGACACTCCGAAAAAAGGGATGCATTAAGAAAGGAGCAGCAGCGTGTGTAGTATAGCGTGGCGATGAAAAGCGTCACCTTTTATTCAAATGATAATTTTAATGAGTGCGAAATTGTAAATGAGACTTACCTATAGACGAAGATGATGACGGCGAGAATGGAAAGTGTGAAAACTAGAATGAGACCACCAACATAGGGAATTACGCCAACAGACTGATCTGTCTGACACTTGACATCGTTCCCCAAGAATCCGCATTCAGGGATATCGGCTGGAGGTCCCTTTCTACCCATCGGCCAACGGATTTCTCGTTTTGGTACAAACCTGAGCCCTTCTTGCGATAGATAATGGGCCACAACCTGTCATCCATTAAATTATTCCCAAACATTGTAAAACACCCGAGTCATTTCAAACTTGCAGCACATGAAACAAACCAAGTCATTAAACGGGCGAGGAGGTAATTGCTTTACATTTTAACGTTTTTTAATAGCATGATCCTATCGTTGCTCATTACGAGCACTTATGGTTTCACGTTTCTACAACCAAATTTTTTTTACAATCTACGCAATAAAAATGTTTTTATCGCTACTTTTTTTAACGAGCACTGTGCTGGAGCAAGTTGATGATGATATTGTTCAAATTATGAAAATTATGATGTACTTGGGTTAGGAGCTCGGAGCAATATTTTTAATATCCTATTTTGCATAAAAATAAACTGCTCCCCGCTAAACGATGACAGTGTGACAACCACTGCAGCCCTCTTGAATAATGTTCTTTTTCACATCAAGTCATTTTCATCATCAAACTGACTTTTTCTTCTTCGTGATGTTTTGGTGGTAAAAGGATCTTGAAGCATTCTCTCTCCGAGAGATACTCGCGTATTTCACGTATTATTAACGAGCAATGGGTCTATTTGTTTGAACGTATCATGATTTATGATACATACATTGTAGACTTGGAAAGAATCATCATCATCTCCCTAGATTTATGCATTACATGTAACGAACTGTAAAATTTTTACATTACAAGGAAACTCGGGAAGCAAGCTTTCTTTGTAGCTAGTTAAGTGGGTCGGGGAGTCGGGAGGTATTTTTTCTCTTCTTTGCTTTACTTTCTCTCTCCCTCCATCATTTTCTTGCATGCAAAATATTTAAAAACTACTACTACTCATGCAGAGTGCCTCTTTTTTTGTACTGGAGCTCACGTCTTTGCCATGTCAAATATTAACAAGGATTAGAATGAGGTCCATTACTAAAAGCAAAATGCAATTGTACTAGAGGAGGCTGGATTAGATTAGCATCTCAAATTACCTCAAATTTTCCAGTCTCCGGATTCATATCCAGAATTGAGTAGTCCGCGTCTCTATCCCCGTTTTCGTCAATGGTAACGTTTCCAGTCACTCCTGATGACAATATGGCAACATGGAGACATTGTTTCAATTGCAAGACATGCCATGCTATTACTATTATTATTGTTGCACAGAACCTGCAGTTTATACCTTCAAAAGTACGATTCCACATTCTCTGAGTAATCAGTTGTCCATCATGTACCGACTCTTTGGCAACGAGTGTTTCATTGAGTGCCATTCCCAGCAGGATAACGCCGTCGTAAAATGCCCCAATGAAAAAGTTTACCTGGAGAAAGGCACATAAAGCATGTTATTATGATGCCTTGAAAAGTTTTCCATTGTTTCACACAGTAGAGCTATTTGTATTGTTGACATTCGTCATTAAAATTTTCCTCGATTTCTTTGTCATTATTCATGGAAGACTTACACAAGTTGCTACTTTTTGATGGGTTTACAAATTAGCAGGAATTACAACAAGAGTTTGTCGTCTACCACTGCAATTACAGCGTAGGTAGTACGGGACTATATAGTTTGTTCAACAAAAGGAAAAACTTTCTCTCTCTCTCTCTTTCTCATGCTTTGCTTTTTTGGAAAGTGACGGCAGCAGAGTGTGGCGGATTAAGCAATAGCGGCTGGACTACTACAAACTACCACTGCTGCGTCCTTCAAGCATGGAATTAGCCATTTTTGTAGTACTGCTTTATACAAAAGTGTCGGTGGGATAAGTATACGCTCAAGAAATGGTGAAAGTATTTTATTGACGCGACTTGAGAGAGAGAGAGGAAGCGTTGTAGTATGTAGTAGAGGAATCATGAAAACTCTTATAATAATGTAATCTGGTTAGAGAAGAGAGTGAGAAGACAAGTACGAGTAAAACAAAACGTAAACAAAGTAGTTGGTTGGTTCCAGGACTGGAAAAGCCTTTTTGTCAAAGACTAAACCAAACTTACTTCTTCGTCATCAGGAAAAGTAAAATTGTAATCCCTAAGGGCTCTGGCTTTGACACTTCGAGAAAAGTTGCTCCAGGTAGATGACCGTGGCATAAGTAGAGAAATTGTCAAGAGTGCTTCGTATGCCTCTCTAGCAATCATATCCGTTTTGTCGCCTTTCAGCCACACGTTTGTTTCACTCGGTTTGCTCTGTCCAGGGGTTACGCGAAATTTGCAACAACATGAAAAATTAAAATCACAATAATGATTGCACAAATATATAAATCCTCTCATCCGAATCCTGATACGCACATTCCACTTGGTTTTGACATTGTTCTTACCTTGAAAAGCTCAACGTCTAAAAACGCCCAGTCACCCTTTGTCAGTCCGCGGGCATGAGCTTTTAGCATAAACTCCCGAACCAAACTTTCTTGAAGACTGAGTATCACAACTAAATATTTCATCAAAATCGCATCACATTATTATTTGCTGACAATAAATAGCAGCGACAGCAACAAGCGCAGACTTGTCGCAAAGATTATGATTCAAAGATTGCATTAAGGAGGAAGAGACGAATGAATTACTTCTGGCATGTGGGGAGATTTCAGTAAGCGCTTCGTCCATGTCTGGGAGATAAGTGCCGTCAATATCGTATCCGTACACTTCATAATCAGAATCTTTCAAGCCGTTGATCAAAATTCTTCCTGTAACAAGAGGGAAGAGACTCATTCAACTGACTCGTATGACACAAGACTTATGAGAACTTGTTTTTAGTATGCGCATACAGCCTCATGGATGTAGGATTAACTTTACAAATCCGATTCTAAAACCACTCATTGTCAATTTGATATTTAATGCAATGTACCCTGACATGATCATGCAGACAAGTGTTGCCGAAAAAAATCCTTACGCTGCAGAAATGGTGATAAATAATGATCATAATACTGACAGCTAACAGGAACTGGATTACTACAACTTTAACTTGTGTAAGGCAAAAAAGGGGTTAATAGGATTACGCTTGAATAAATGTAGGAGTAGGAATGAATGAATAAAAAATGGCGTTATGCAAGACTTTCGCATGGGGCGTATGTATTGTATTAATTGTAAATGTATGTGACATTCAGCTTGTTTGAGATTTGGACTGGATTATGAGATATTTTAGTGCTTGCAACTTTGTGATGTGTACAACAAGCTTTTTTATTACAAGGAAAAAAATAGAGAGAGAATATAAAAGTTCCATTTACCCACTGTGAAAGAGAAAAGATCTGTTTTGTCGTAGACAATGGCAAGATGCTCCCATTTAAAGCGCTTGCAGATTGCATCAAATACTAACTTTAGCCGACACTGGCAATAGGACAATCTTGTCAGCGTTGAGAACTCTGTCTTGTCCCCAAATACCCCCTGCAACAACACAGTAAACATTTGTTTGAGTGAGATTCGACATTTTTGCATGCATAAAGGCGAGTTTTTTGTATATACGGACAGTGCCAAAGTAAGAAACGAAATGGATAATTCTACTCTAATAAAGAACAATCTCAGAAACTAGGGATAACGAGACAGTATAAGGGTATATATTATGGTAAGTTGAAGAAACTACATTTAAAGGTCATGATTCCAAAGTCAAATGTGAGAGATCTGGAAATAAAAAATGAGTTAAAAAACAGGTTACATACATATATCATCACTACGCTCTGGCAACAAAAATTAAACGGGTACAAGTAACCAATCATTCCTTCATTATTATTATTATTCAGCCTGTATGAATATCTATATTGACGTGATTTCCCCCCCCAGTTCCTCTTCAACAATGATGATGATGACGCAGTTGATAATTTTTTTTGTGATGAGATTTCCTCTGGGAAAGGATTACAAAAGTTGTAAACACGCAAGGATGATGTTTTTGTTGTTCTTTGATCCGTATATAGAAACACGACATTTTATACCGTTTGCATCATCATCCTGACTGAAACTGAAATTATGGAGTTGTTTGCATGTGTGCCCCTTTTGGAACTTTGTAAATCTATTTTATTATTACACGCAAATCAAATGAAAGTGGAATGTAGACTCCTGCAATTAAGTTAATGGGTTATTTATGACTTTGTCCACGGATTTGTTCATTAATACCATCATAACACAATTTATGGGTTTCAATTGCGCTTCATGATTTAGCACAGATTTTGACGAAGGACAGCATAATAGTATCTACGAATAATAACAGGAGTAGCCCTGCGAAATTAGTGAAATTATTTTTTTACACGTTACACGTGCGACGCCTGCGTGTCCTGTTACAATTTCCGAGTGCAACAACACCACCACCGCCGCCGCCGCCACCAACACGACTGTTGACTGCTGCCATTAAATTCCTTTGCTTACGCAACCAAGTCGTCGTCTGTTCGAGATGATTTTATTACATTATATTATTATTACGCCTTTGGGACCAACACCACCACCAGCTTGAGTGAAAATCTTTTTTTTCCAAGCTAATGCTAATGGTAATGGTCAACTTTACTTTTTCGTTCTACTTTAAATGTCGTAAAATGTTGATTGGCATTTTTTGTGTTTTCTATATATAAGAGAAAGATAGAATTCTTTCTGAAATATTTCTGATCCATTGTCATCACTTTTTTTGTTTCTTCTTACCCTTAGTCTGAGATTGCTCCGTGTGCGAGTAAAATGTATATAGTTATATTCATGATGTATGTAATTTTTCGACACTTTAATGTTATATGTGTAACGTACCGTATGGTTAACTTTAAGCTTTTTATTCAATCCTCCGAGTAGTTTGTCACCAGAAACTTCGCTTTCCGTTGACGGTGGCTACAAAAGTTTGTAAAGAATCAGTTGAGTTGTTCAAGAGAAAGCAAGTAAGCAAAAAGTGTGATTTTTTTTGGAATGTGTCTGTTAACAACGCCAACAACACAAAGCAATGCTTATACTACCTTGCGTGGGCGGTCATTTAAATCAGTTCTGTTGCTGTTGTGCTTGTACCCTAAACGTGTCACTTTCAGAGTGCGAATATTATTGTACAAAATTATGTTGCCATGATCATTTTCTGGCAAAAGGGGACAATTTCTTTTAGTTTATATTTGGCTTGGCAATCTATATATCTTTTCCTTTCGTCATCTGCATCATTTTGTGAAATCTCTAAATTGATTTATAGGTGAGGCATTTTACGCTGTTTGGCAGCCAACCAACCAACTTTTAGCCATTTCACGCTTAATGAGGATCTCTCTCTCTAGCTCCAGCTTTTCGTGTCGCTGAGCATGGATTCCAGCATGGACACGCTGCCTATGTAATGGAAGAACAAGATTGATGCTTTCTCCAGAAATTAAGGATGATCTGACTCAGGAGGAACGATGATTATCTATGCTATTGTAATGGGTACGCTCGCCAACTAGTGCGCAATATTTCATGCAAGTTTGTCCGTCTGTCTGTTGTGTGCGAGCGTCACCCACACGCAAACTATAATAATAGGAAATAAGAGACATGACGCCATCCACGAGCCCTCCTCTTCAGCTACGCCCTTTTGTGGTCTCTCTCCGATTATCTAACTCCCTCTGCTGAATACTCTGTATTTTTGTGATGATGACGATTGCAATCAGTAATCAGCGATTTTTTTTGTATCTCTAATCATAATGTCAATTTCCTATTCTCCGTATAATGTGATTTTCTATTCACTTTAATTTGGAGTGACGGGTTGAGGACAATTTATTGTTAAATTTAATTTTGTATACCTGATTAAGGGAGCTCGTGAGGCTTTCTCTATACGCTTTCAATTTTCGTTGTCTTTGTCACTAAAGTGCTTGGATATTTATCAGAGACCACAAAGTGTATTCCTTCTTTCTAAGCCATCTTCCCGAAATCACTCTTCTCCCTCTCCTTCTCTCTCTACGCAATTTCATGAAATCCTTTTCCTTTTTGATAATATTTTCTTCAATCTGCTAAAACACATTCCTTTTCCTAGTAGTCCCACTCTATAGCTTTCTTTGAAAATTATTCGCCAAAATCAAACAATTTCACTGACACGAACAGAGAAATGGCAAGTCATACCCTGGAGAGCATGAAAAGAGTACCTACCCACACATATGTACGTAGGCTTTCTTTTAAAGAAAAAAAAACAGGGATCATAATAATAGTACACATAAAACCTTACATATTTTGTTTTGTCTAAAAAAGTAACAATCAAGAACATTCACAATTGATCCATCAAGAGGAAGCGTTCATTCGTAGTTTCTTTTGCTAAAAATAAATGCGACTCTATTTTTGAGTATTCACTTTTGAGCATATAAAACCGTTATTTTACGTACAAAATGAACGCTCCCATAATGTTCAAAAGAGTATTTTTTTACTTTCTTTTTGTTTTGTTAGGTAAAAGTGCACGGTAAAGGCGTTCTACTGAAAGGCAGGCAACAACAAAGGTGTGCTCATGGGAACATTGGTAGTATATGAAAACAGACAGGTATAAATATAATATAGAGAGTTGCAAGTTGCAACTCTTGCTGGTATACACAATCACAAGCGACTACATTTTTTTACCTGGTCCCCTAGTCCCGTTACGACTGGAACATTCCAATAAGCTGAAAGACGTGCTACTGGCTCCAACGCAAATCCACAGGCAGGTCCAATAAACGAGATAACATTTGAAAGAAATCTCATATCTGCGGCAAGGCCTGGAGTCAGACTGTTGTCACAGGTGGGATAGCTGAAATTAGATTGAAAATGTATAGAAGACAGAGACGAAGAAACTCATTTCAACTTGGAAGATAGTTGGGGCATTACGCGTGAATCTACTTAAACTACAAGATTATCGTTTGACGACGACGAAATCGTCGTCGTCATGAACAGCAGCACATACACATGGATTAAATTTATGTTAAATCTATTGTTACAACAAAAAGTTGTTATACTGCTCTATGTAATGCAAATTAAAATAAAACTTGTTTTTTTTTCGAATGAAATTATATACGGGGAATTATAATAAAAAAAACTCGAGGGATTTCTTTGTAAACAGCAGAATGATGACTGTGCACATGAAACATGGCATGGATTATTGGAGTTTGGAGACATGAGTACAAAAAAAGAAAGAAAAAAAAGACAAGTTTGCAGTTTTTTTAAAGAGCTGAAAGTAGCCTGGAGAATGGTTTTCTACTGGGAATTAGTCCATTGTATAATATTTACAAAAGCACAGAAAGAGAAAAGGAAAGAAAGTAGAAAAAATGTGTGTGCAGAACAAACCTTTTTTGAATTTTGTGTAGAAAAATTTTATGAGGACGGAGATAAACTTGATTGACAATGTCAAGTGCCATGTCTACAGCTGGGGAGCACTTTTCCAAGTCAAACGCGGATCCTGTGCCGGACACTAGAAGAACTCCTACGTTGTAATGGGTAAATCCTGTCGTATCGTATTCAATGAGTTTGAAGGAAGAAGAAACAACCATTTGAGACGTTGGCATATCGTGTAACATCACATTATAATCTTCACTCGAAGAAGTAGTGCTAGTACTCCCACTCCCACCACTTGCAAAAATATTATTATTTTTCCCCTTATCTTGCCCAAATTTCGTGTCCACCACTTGACTCTTACTTTTCCCCTGTGGATGATGCAAAAGAAACTGAAAATTCTTTTCAAATGACCCTTTTTTCCTACTGCCACCTCCATCGCCTACACCGCCGCCGCCACCACCACCACTTCCACCTCCTCCACTCCAATTACCATTTCCACCAATGACGCTACTACTACTACTGCTGCTACCAAAGAAATTAGCGTTTCTGGCCGTGTCTAATTTTGGTGTGCTGCTCTGTCGAGCGACACTAGTGACGTTGTTGTTGATGATGATGATATTCCTTCTAGAGCTGACATTCAAAGGCGACATGTTTTCCGTGGAATGTCGAGATCGTCTATTTCTGCGGTTACTGCCACCGCCGCCACCACCGCCGGCCGCGGCGGCCGCATTTCTACTCTTGCCGTTACTATTTTGGTAGTTTCCAATCACTGAATGAAAACGTGGATCGGGGAAAGCAGTGTGGAAACCGTCACTTGTATCACTTTCACTGCCACTCTTCCCATATCTTTTCACCCCAGTGGCACTGGCACTGGAGTGGTGTAAAGTGGGAGCACTGCTTGGCAACGGGAAAAATAGCTCTTGTGTAAATCCATAAACGTTGGTGCTGTAAATGTTTACAACTTGACTCCTTCTATAAGCGTCGTCATTGTCCTCCTCCCGCTCCACCACCACCTCTCCCTCCCCCTCCTCCTCCTCTTTATTTTTATGCGTCGTTTCCAACTTTTTCCCAATAATTTCTTTGGACGCATAAATGTCATCATGGACATACCTGTCTGTATTCGCCAAGTTTCTTTTGTTGGCCTGGTTGCTATTCAATAAACGAGCTGTGTCATCAACACCACCAGCACCACCAGAAGCACCGACGACGGAGGCTTTGTGAGAAGTTGCAGACACCAGGGTACCGGTGTTGATAACTGCCAACAGGACTAAAAGCAGAGCTGCTGCTCCTTTCAAGTATTCAAAACGTAATGGGGACAATGGAATGCAACAATTTTTGCCACGCAGTAGACGACGACGACGAGGACTTTGTCTATTAAACACACTTTGAGGGAGTAGCCGGTCGGGGAAATAAAACTTGAACAATTCCCCGTGAAATGGAGAGAAAGGACAACAAAGACAAGAAAAAGTGTTTAGGGAGAAGGAGAAGAATGAAGGGAAAGGAGGAATGACGTGAGAAGGAAAGAAATCCAGAATCCGTTTTCGCAAGAGTAAGCTCCTCATGTTGGTTGGAATGATGATGGGTCTCCGCATCCGACTGAGCTATCCTGCTCTTTGCCCACTTGATTATATACAGACTGAGAGAGAAAAAAATAGCAAGCCAAAATGCGAAAGAACAGAACACTACCATATCATCAGACAAGGCATGCAAGAAGACAAGTTTTTCTCTTCTCTCCCCATCACCCATGCTAAAATGTAGTCGCTGCTGCTCCTCTTGTTGAACAAGTATATATGATAATGTACTCTGAACAAAATACATACTAAATTAGGTGAAAGCAAAAAGATCATGTAGAAAGAAAGGTAGAGAGAAAGTAGAAACCATGCTCCATATATATGCGTTCTTTGGAGAAGCTGTGGAAAAGAAAGTCTGGGGAAAGTTGTGATAAAATCGAGCATCTTCCTTCTGCGTCCCTGTGAGAACATGATCAAGATGAATTTAGGAAATTATCCAAAATATTTTTTATTTTATTTTGAGCCACACACACAACCTTATGATACTTATTACCTATAATAAAGAAAAACAAATCTTCTCATCAGAGTTTTGTATATGCCTACATGTAAACATGTAGCTCTCATATGTAGCATCTCAACCTCCATTAAATTCATTTCTTTGCCTTGTGTGTTTGTCCAAATATAAGAACTAAATACACATGGTCGATTAATTTTGGCCTTTTGTTTACAAGCCCTCTTCCATTGTGCTCATCTTGGCGAATTTCCGTGAAACGGTGGCGGTGGTGGTGATGGCAGTGGTAGAGGTAGTGGTGAAGCGAAAAAGGAGCATTTTAAAAAGTTGGTAAATGCTGCCTCATTGCGTCAGTGTTGGAGTTGTAAGATTTTGTTTGGGAGTGTTCGCCGTGGTTGGTAAGTTCATTAATTAATGTTGATGAAACTGACGCAAGAAAGCAAGAGAAATGTAATTAATTATATAGCAAAGTATCTGGGAAAAGGATGCCTAACATCTCGCTGGGAAGTAAGCCAAACGAGCCCAATGACATTTTCGTGGTGCGCGACACTTTTTTTTCATTCATACTCATTTACATGGATGAACTATCAGGAGAGAAGAAAAAAAAAACTTTTTTCCCCGCTTGCATAAATACATTGGAAATCAATAAGCAGTAGTGTGAAGGGAAAGTAAGTAGTTTGGTACGTGAGTAGTGCCAAAAAAGATGAAATAGCGTAAACGGTAATAATAATGGAATTGTCATAGATTTTGTCATTTGTTGACGATGAACAAGTAAAAACTATGATATCCACCACATAGGTATTTAGGTAAAGTACAATGTAAATGTAAGTGAGAAATAAATTCAAAATGTGTAGGTGATGACCTTACTAAAAATTCGAAATACATGGACACCTAGTTATGTTCCGAACATTTGAAATGAGACGCTCGGAGACCATAAATATTAATGGAAACTGTGGAATCCCCTGTGAAAGAAAAAATGCATGTCGTTTTTATGGACATTTAATAATAATGATAGACAAAAACATATTATTATTATGAATATTTTATATATTTTCGATGTACCCGTCTGGGAATAATGTACCGCATGAGCTCTAGTTCAAAGTAAACGCATGAATCCGCATACATGAAAGTGTGTTTGTAGTTTTTTGACCCTTTTAACGGCAATAACGCCAGTGACAATTGAAGTGAAAGACATCCCTGTGGGATCCTTTATTTGACTTAACGTCAAGCCGTTACACAAGGACGCTTGAGCTGGGAGACGTTTATTGCATTTTTGTTAAGTGGGTGGGAAAAATGGACCTTTGCAATGCAGGAGGCGTATTCAAATTTTTGCTCCATTATAAAAGATTAAGTTTGATAAAGATTTAACGCTCAAATGTCGGTTAACATGTACTCTTATCTTAATGGCATCGGAAGGATCTATACCACCACAGAATTGCAGCACAGTACATACAGCCGTTTATCATAAAAAAAGAAAAGTTTCTTTTCCACACACGAATTTATGACATACGTGTCTGGTGGTTTCAATTATTGCAAAACCAAATTCAAGGCACGTAGCATCCATCTCTTAAATAAATACGTCATTTCAATTTCGGTTCGTAATAAAAATTATTTCTTCTAGGTTTGCCCATGAAACTTGTATGTAACGATCCCATCTTTGCATCCATTAAATATGACAAATATATGAATATATCGACAAAACCATAAAAACCTTTTTTTGCTAGTCTACCTAAAAGTGCTTAGCGATCTATAAACCATTATTATGCATTTTCTCATGGTGCAAGTATTTTTTTGCAGTCTTGTCACTTATCAGTTTCCCCAAGATTTGGCCATTTTATGAAATGGTAAACAAAAAAGTGACAGACAACTTGACAAGGGAGCTGCATCAATGTGCCCGCGGTGTCTCTTTTTTACTGAACAGGAAGTGGGATGAGTGTGTCGCCTGGATGATGATGCCGCTGCTGGAGGGAGTCTCCAGAGAAGAATGAATATGAGTAACTGTAAAAAGAGACCCATTAAGCTGAAACCATGGTGTGAATATGACTATGGCAATGACAAATGACAATTCTCCTTGCATACATTTTAAGTATTTATATGAGAGGGTGAATGAAGTGAACTAAAAAAAGGAGAATGCAAGACAGATCGATACATTTTAAAAGAGTGGAGAGCATCAAACATGAAAACTGTACAAGCATTTTTCTTGACAACATATTTACGTACACACTGATGAATTTTTTACTTGCTTGCTTATATTTGATTTCACAGTAATTACAAGGTCAAAGTTCAATCGATTTTCAGTGTTAATAGAGAAGCTGGCGATCTTTGTCAGCACATCAATGTCTTAAAAATATTTTAAGGCATGTATGCGGAAACTAAAATACTAAATACTTCAGGTAGACACGATGCAACTGGAGATGTGATAAAAACTAGTCCATTTAAGTAAAAGAATTCAGGATTTAATCTAATCTCTAATTTATTCAATTCTCAGTGGAGACATTCATATTAGACTAAAGCTTGATTTTTAACGATTGGGGAAATATAATAATATGCATATGAACCTCACCATATATTTTGGAACATGATGTCACAGGCAGAGATACAGTATGGATTGTCATTTTTACTATCATCTCTCCAAGTTGTCATTTGCATTTTGCATCACACCGAAATGATCTCATGAATACAAACTATTATGGTTATGATACTGATATGTGGGCAATTGGAAATTCAATATAATATACACAAAGGATATTAACCACAATATTCTATTAACAGTTTAGTTCAGATTCTCCTGCTAAATGTCCAACTAAACTGCCCTTTCCATATAAAGTTCTTGGATTTGCTACATTAGAGCTTGCATTGACGATTAATGCAACATGCAACGTAACATTACATTAGTACTTGACGCATTAGCCAAAAAAATATGTACAACTATCCAGTTTTTTTGCCATAACGGCTAGTGATTGTATTTAAACGTCTTTTTGAAGTACTCAGGGTTCATACTTTACCAAGTACGTACAGTTCATAGCACTATAATGTGCTTTATCATGACCTTTTTTTGGATGAGTGCCAAATGGTAAGTACTAAAAGTACATTAATACCAGCGCAGCACTAGATTATGTACAGCTTCCATATTGACGATTACGATTGCCATTTATTTAATCGAACGCTTCCAACGATAATCATAAATTAATAGCAAAAATCGTTAAGCAATGCCAACAAAGGTCTAGTTAAAAGAACGCTATATTTGCTGATGCAATGATAATTGTACGCTTCCCCATTTAAGTTAAAGCTCTCTCTAGTTGTAACACCTAACCAAGTCGATGAATATAAACCTTGTGTATTCGTTGCATTGCCATTAAATATGCTTTTGTGTAACGAGAGAGGGTCCTTGTTAGGATAGGTTATTTCTGCAGTCTTTGATGTGGCAGGGTCAATATTTCTTGTCCCTGTCGGATCGATATTCTCGGAGAAGGTACCTAGAGAATCTTTCTCTCTCTTCTCTGGAGAAAAATATCCCAAGTCACATTTTTAAATTTCAATGTCACTTTCCGCATAAAAGACATCTGAGGGGGAGGATATACATACGTACAATGAAAATATTAGACGCTTACTTTGCACTTTGAGAAAACGACCATTTTATTTTTATTGCTGGTGGGTGGGAACAAAAATATATCTAACTGGACAATGAACAATCAATGTAACGATAAATATGGCGTGACGCTGATAAACAGTTGTCATGCAAACATATCTGGTTAGTAGCTGCTTGTTTGTAGAAGTAGAAACGGTTGTGCATGAAACATGGGGCAAGGTAAGAACATCCTCTGATCTCCAAGCCAAGCTAAGGAATCATAAGCCCGTTCATTAATTACTAATAGCAAGACATACAGAAAATATTAGAAAAGCAAATATTAAAAAGGTCGTTGTGCTTTATTTACCCTCCTCATGAAATACCCACCCATTTTATGTAAATGATGTCTAATGACTTTGTCGAGACATCCAATTATCAAGACGGCATCGACATGAACTGGAGACAGTATAATGAAAATGGAAAGAACATGAACACGAATTCATGACATTCAATCAATTTATGAGCATTTTAACTTTAGGATTTACTACATTTGCTTGACTATTAAATTAGTAGTTTTGTCATTGTTGAAACTTGAAACAAACAAAAATTAAAAGAAACGGTGCGTTGTCAAAGATGAGTTGACTGTGAGACGCATGCAAAATGCAAGTTAACCGACCGCTTACACACACCACATGTTTCACACTTGACATCTCTGCAAGTACAGCTGTGTAGTAGTGTCCAAGGAGCTCTAGCACACATGATCTCTAATGCTATCTCCTGAAATCAGTTTGCATCTTTTATAAATCTTGTGCAGGAACAAAGATAACTGTCTAGTCTATTAAAAGTGTTTGCATACTGCAAGAATCCTTATAAAGGTGCTCCTATAATTTATAATAATGATAACTTATAGGTTCCTACACTTGGGTACGTGTCTCTGTTGCCACGTATGTAGCAACAAGGAAACTTTCACTACTAAACTACCTATCAGACATACACCCAACCCAAATTTTATACCAAATGTAAAGTGTCGATATCGAATGAATGGGAGTGGAGGAGAGGTAGCCCTTATATCTTTTTATGTTTCGTTTTGAAAGCCAAACAGTGTTCATTATTCAGAATAGTTCAATAATCTGTCTAGTCGAAAAATATAACGTGCACACGAATATCCACTTTAGGCTGACTATATGTTGTGCAGGTAACAAGGATCTAATCTAATCAATTCCCTAAATCCATTTGTCATTCATCTTGTTGTACAAACGTCAATGGATCTCTATTGAAAGTGATAATTGAAAATTGAGGTATTTATAACTTTGTACATTCTTTTTTCCTTTGCAGCAGTTTTCTAAAGGCATTTGCACGGTCACGTTGTCTGTATTCATTTCCCAAAGGACGTTATTTTGAGACTATTATTTTACCTGTTGCTGGAGTTAACTATTTTTCGGAGGTTAAAATTCTAACAATGAGTACTGCTGCAGAAATCGGTGCTAGGATTGCTGAGGCTGCGAAGGGGCACTCGAGGAAGGTGGATAAGCACATTGGTTATGGGACAGCTGGATTCCGAACCAAGTAACGGCAACTTTTTTTTTTAAATCTGTTTGATGCCGGTTTCAAAGTGGTACACATAAAATCATTTTATTGGTAATTATTTTGTATGAATTAAGAGCTGATCTGCTCGACCATGTGATGTTCCGAGTTGGCATTGTCTCCAGCCTCCGTTCGAAAGTAGTGAAAGGTATGTATTGGGGATATAAAACAAAATGAATTTAGGGTTTAATCGTGATTGGTTTTGTTTACTAGCGGCGATCGGCGTGATGATTACCGCTTCCCATAATCCCGAAGAAGACAACGGTGCAAAGTTGGTTGATCCTCACGGAGAAATGATAGAGCCAGCATGGGAGGTGTTTGCGACTGAAATCGCCAACGTGCCGTAAGTTAAAGCTGTTGAATTTGAAATTTAAATATGTTGTAAATAAAATATTTTTCCTTTTAACCACACAGTGATGAGAAGTTGGCCGATGCGGTTGCTAATCTGATCGAAAAATGCAAGGTTGACATGAGCGTTAAAAGTCATGTCGTTGTTGGACGGGATACCAGGTACGCACGTTATGATTTTGCATATTGACTGACTTGTCGCTGTTCCTCAATGATCGATAATAATGGATGCCTAAATATTTTTATTTTCAGGAAAACGAGTCCTTCGTTAACACAGGCTGTCATTGACGGTATTAACGCAATATCTGATGATACGGAAATTGCTGATTTTGGAATTATCAGTACCCCAATACTTCATTACTTGATCGTCTGTAAGAATGGCGGTGGAGTTTATGGAGAACCGAGTATTGATGGATATTGTAACAAGCTGGCCAGTGCCTACGAAAAACTGATTGGAAATGTAAGTACTCTATAGTCTCAACCTGTTAAATTACATTATTTTTTATACTGTTGGCTAATAAACAGTATTACGTTTCAGGAACCCAGCCGTGGAAGCTATGAGCCTTCTATCACTCTTGATGGAGCTAACGGAGTTGGAGCCGTAATATCAGAAGCCATTATGAAAAGAATTGAAGGGACGTTAAATATAAAGCTGGTCAATGTCGGGCCTCCGGGGGTGTTAAATTACGAGGTATTTAATGTTGATATATACAAATTGTTATGCATGCTTTCATTCTCACTTGAGATAATTTAACATAACATTCAGTGTGGCGCGGACCACGTCAAAGTCTATCAGCGAGAGCCTCTGAGCATCTCAGCCGATTGTGGCACCAGGTGTGCTTCTTTAGATGGGGATGCCGATCGCCTAATTTATTTCTACTTTGACCTGAATAGGCAATTTAAAATGCTTGACGGTGACAAAATTGCTTTGTTGTACCTCGAGCATTTTAACCATCTGGTGAAGGAGTCTGGATTAAACCTCAAGTTGGGCATGGTTCAAACAGCATATGCAAACGGGAGCTCCACCAACTACGCGACCCAAGTGCTGGTTCGTATTGCTAAATCAAAGTTGAAATAATAGTAATAATAATAATAAAAATCAATGTGCTTGCAATTTTTAAACTTATTTTTTATGTAGAATGTTCCAGTAGTATGCACTCCAACCGGAGTCAAGCATCTTCATCATGCTGCCCAAGAATTCGATATTGGTGTGTACTTTGAAGCCAACGGACACGGGACAACAGTGTTCAGCGATAATGCTGTGAAATTGATAAGAGAAGCTGCGTCGTAAGTGTTTGCCAACTTGGGTGTGAATGATGTACTAACAGGGCTTCTTTTCTGTAATGTCCGTTAAAATCTATTTGCTTTTTTAGGAACAAAAGCAACGCAGCTGCAGTTGAGCTGGAAGGGTTTATAAACGTGATAAATTCCACTGTTGGTGATGCGATATCGGACATGTTAGCCGTGGAGGCCATCCTTCATTCTAAGGGATGGAGTGTCAAAAACTGGGACGACATGTACAACGATCTTCCAAACCGTTTACTTAAAGTGTCTGTTGCTGATCGTAATCTTGTTAAAACAACTGACGCGGAGCGAAAATGTGTCACTCCAGAGGGGCTTCAGGATAGAATCGATGCTTTGGTTTCAAAGTATAAGAATGGCCGTAGCTTTGTGAGGTAAAAAAATAGGGCTCCTTCAATCAAATGTTTTCAGCATTTTCAAATGGTTATATCTGCAAACCCGTTTTATTTCAGACCGTCTGGAACGGAAGATGTGGTGCGAGTGTATGCTGAAGCCGATACTCAGGCAAATGCTGATGAGTTAGGTAAGGAAGTCGCGGCAGTCGTCTCCGAGCTGTGCTCCAATTAAGACAATGCCGAAAATGAATAATCAAATGAGTGCTATAGAAATTAATGGCAATATATACAATCCAGTTTGTATACAATAAAATTATATATTTTTTTTTTGTAAAAAGTAATTCAACAACAACAACAAGTACAAAATTCAAAAAGCACAACTGTCCTTCATTCACACTCACACGCACGCACCCCCTGGGAGGGAAGGTAGAGAGATTCGTTTTGGCATTTTAGGTGAAAATAAATGTGATGGAAACTTAAAGGGTGTAGAAATAATAAACACACTCGGTGGCACAAGTACATCACTGGGTGATAATGTGTTGTCTTGCCTCCTCATTTAACTATCCACCTATGAAATATAAACGTAAGGAAAGTACTAATCCACAGGAAAGAAAATGGGTAAGATAAAACTCGTACTGCTGAAGCGTGGCAGTCGACAAGAGCCCTGGCTTTTAAAAACTCCTTCCGCAAGTAATCTCGGTAATTTCTCTTCTCGGGCGGCACAACCTGAAGTCGTTGAGCAGCGTCTTGAAATATCAGATCACTGTAAGGAGCTGGCGAATAAAACATGGCGAAGCTGAAACAATACAACAATTTCATTAGTTGACCATCATGATCGTTAGTTATTCATGTAATGCTAGAGGAAATTTTCTTATACCTGAAGTCATCTTCATATTTTCGGCCATACAACTGTTGAGCATATAAAAATAGGTTTATAATCGCATTTGTCTTCTTTTCATTCTCCTCACTTCGGCTTCCCCTCACGACAAGAGCGTTCGCTTCGACTTTTCCCAAGTTGCAGCGTTCGTAATCTGTAGCAGGTGCCCTCGTTCCTACACAGACACATTATTTTGTTAATCTCGGTCTGCTGTCCATTTACAAGTACTTAAACTTTGGCTTGCATATAGCTTACCGTCGCGACAAAGAAGCTCATAATCTCCTGATAATGTATTCCTTGCCCATGTTTCTCGTCTCTTTCCATCTGTGGCTTCCATCACTGTGGTGTGCTTGACAAATGCTACTTGGCCGCCACCCTCAACAAGACATCTGAATGCACCTTTGAAATGATGAAACAAAATGAGATTATAGATATCTGCTAAACATATCCATTCACGTAAATAACATTTTAATCCGTTTTATAATTACCTGTAAATCCATAGAAATCTTCAGATGAATCACGGCTGCAGTAAGAATAGCTCTGTCCGCGACAAAGATCGCATAAGTTGTTGTGCTCTGTTCCATACGAGGACTCATTGCTTAGGGCTCCCGGTACACAGGATTTGGTGAAGTATTGGGAAGCAGCCATTACAGCATCACAACCATAATTTCTCATTCGACCACTTGAAATCAAGTAGGCCATTGGAATTATCCATCCGGCAGCATGATTCATTCCAGAGTGACACGAATATTTACCTGCCGTCAAAGGAAAAAGATTATCATTAGCCAAGTCGCAATAAGTAGTTAAATTGACATCATTAAACGTAAATTGGCTAGTGTAAATTACCTTTCAGGTATGTAAGCTCAGTGTCAGGGTCGCCCTGATATGCAACAGCAACTGCGTAATATTCTGGCTCTCCAATTTTTGAATCCCTTGTGTTGTAAACTTCTTGCAATACTGGCACTAGTCCAAAGTGTAGTCCAGCCGTATAAATGTCTCCGGCGTCAAATACTGAGGCGTCCGCGTCACTACATCACAGATTATACTGAGCAATGTGAAGAGTTTCATATTTTTTAAACGCATGTCTTGATTCAATAATCTTACCCATGTTTGATGAGCTGCATGCAGCTTAGATGACTGTGAGCCTTGTAACATGACATTTCTGGCTTTAGTAACTGGGCATTCAGAGCAGTCTATGAAAAATGAAATACTACAATGAAGATAGTTCAACTTAGGTAGTTCAATGAAGGTAGTTGCAAATGTAATTAACTGACTGGTCAGTAGTGGTCACATACCCTCATTTTAATGCATTTAGTCAATTCAGCTTCCGAGGTCACGCAAAGCATAACTCGATCCACAGGACAGGCTCGAATATCAAGAATGGGCTTGATATGATCCAATAAATATTTGACATACGTTTGATCGTGTTCCAATATTGGACGCAAACTTTGAGTAGCGTCCTGGAGAAGGAGATTTGTACGGTTCCCAAAGCGAGGAGCGGATTCGGTGGCTTTGAAGTTGGTGTTGAAACTCTGCCCTGATCCGGATTCCCCAAACTGCCTCACAATACCCTGAATGAATCTCTGATAGCGAAGACGTAGTCGTGGACTCTTCACGGATGATGTTACAATTGCATGAGCTGGAACCTGGTCCCAGTTACAAGATTTCCACTCTTCCAAATCGCGTCTACTTCCATCCAGACACAACAGCTCATAATGCTGGCGGAAATCGTTGTAACTGCGAATCACTCGTCCCCGTCTAACTGCTGAAGTGTATGGTTCATCACCAGATCTGTCATCCGATACAAATCCACGGTTGTTGTTGTTTCCAAAAGGAAAGGTATTGTTTTGCTGATTGTTGTCAAACGGAGATCCTTGTGACGGACGGTTTCCTGTGTAAAACGGAAACTCTGTCGATGATGTAAACCTACTGTTTGGATCATTGGGATCGATCGTAGGGGGTCGATAAGCGTTCATCGCGTTAAAGTACTCTTTTGCCGAGACGTGCTTCACAAAAGCAATTTCGCCCCTGTCAAGCAGACAGCCCACTGCCCCTTCATAACCAGCATAGGGATCTGTACTGGTACATCTAACACCGGGTAAATCACTGCCACAGATATCACAAAGCCTGTCGGAATTGTCGCCTAAGGGATTGTACTTGTCTGACAACGAATTGACGGCACAACCCGAACTAAAAAACTCCAATGCTGACTTTACATGATTGTTGCAGTCTGCAATTTCCATGGATCCCTCTTTCATCAGCTAGAAAGTATAAGTCATAACCAATCATTAAAAACATTTTCCCATTAAAATGCATTTATTTTTTTCAACATACCTTATCCATTGGTAAAACCCATCCAGCCATTGTTCCAACCCCAGCAAAGCAAGCTCGTTTTCCTCTAACATCCGATAGCCTAGTTATTGTAGAATTTTTAGGAATGATTGCCACAGCGTACATATAATCTTGTTCCCCGGTACCTTCCACATTGTACATTTCCTTCAGAATAGGCACCAAACTGTGGTAGCGCCCACCAATAAACACTTCGCCAGGATCCAGCGAGGTGATGTCTGCATAATTATTATCCAACAAGATCATACACTCATCCTTACTGAAGGTCTACGAAAGATACAAGTTGAGAATCATTAAAACTGGAACTTTTTAAAAACACTATTTGCATATATTAAATTGCCATTTTGTAATTTCTCCCAAACCTGGTTACAACTCAAACGAAACATTTCCACCGGTCTTCCATAATCATCAAATATCACGGAAGTTTTCAAAGCCTCGGCCAAAGCCTCACATTTACTTTGTTCCTCGCCATTTATTGTACACCAAATAAGCGAGTTTTCATCTCTGTCTACCGCTGGAAAGCTCTGACCAACTGCTAAACCTGTGCAAACGGTCGCAATTATTAGTACTGTCATGCAACAATTTAATTTTACAGTTGTTGCTCAACACAACACTTTATTAATTACCTGGAAAGCAGCTAGCCAGGATGAAGATGATGCATTTCCAAATCATTCTACGGAGTGCGAACACGCGCAGAATAAATTAACTTTTGAAACGAAAAAAAATATACTAAAAAAACAGGGCGAAATGATGCTGAATCAGAAAAATTTATAGGGCATTTTAATGGTAAAATTAAATCAGTCATGTGGACGCTCCTGCAAATTGCTCCAAGTTACATCCTAAATGGGAACCAATTGTAAATTCATGAGATGAGCAGAGAGGCACGACCGCGGCACGCCCTTTCAACTATTTCAATCGGCAGTTAATGAAACAAAAATGACCTGTCGTCGTCCGTTTTAACTCACTCCTCTTGTATGTGACTCATGAGCAAGGTGATATCAAGTAATAATGCGTACCTACTATACTTTTTTACATGACAGTGCAAGTAGACGTTGTTGGGCAATGCAATAAGCGAGTATTGTTATAATGATATGATTTTTTTACATTGTTTCGTTGGACTAATGCTACGACAACAGCAGCATCAACACTTGCGAGCTTGAGTACTGTCAATGAAAAGATGCTTATTATATAACATGTAATTTTTCTCCAGGGATAGCTACAGAGCAGCGTACCTGTGTGCATGCATGACAACATATTATGTAGTGCTATTGGTCATACTCATACTGATGCCATTGTTAATGAAGCAAGAACAGGTGCTATGTTGCAGGTAAAAAAGGTAAACGGGTAAACCCTTTTCTCTCGACTCTCGACATGACAGAAGCGTAGAAGATATAATAATAATAATATTGTGTATTTTCCCCGCTGCACCTTTAGTACACAACGCAACAACGGTAACATGAAATAAAATATTCTTTGTTCTCTAGAGAGAGAGAGAGTACCGGAAATATTGGTTTACTTTTACACTACACGCTATAGTAGAAGGAATCAAACGTTGGGGCAACTCGATAATTTTTTAGATAAAAATCACTTTTTACAATTTGTTTATTACCCGAAAATGAGCATTGATGTTAATTAGATCGAACATACAAATAGCTTTAGAAATGTACAAAAACTGGCTTATAGTGGCTCCTTTCCGCTTAAAACGTCCTCCAAGTTACCCATTTCCTTCATATCACGAATAACGTCGAGTCCGCCAGCTAGAGTACCATTAACGTAGAGCTGGGGATATGTCTGCCATTGCGAAAAGTCCTTTAGCCCTTGACGTACCTCTTCATCCTCCAGTATGTCGAATGTCTTGTAGCTCACACTATTTTAAGATAAGGAAGTGGAAGCGTGAGGCATTTGTGGACCACTGGTTTCAATAGCAATACGTAATTGTAATTTTATTCATCCTTACCCGGATCCATTCAAGATTTCAATGACTTGACGACTGAAACCACATCTCGGTTGCTCAGGATTTCCCTTCATGAAGAGCATTACACTAGATTGGTTGATCAGTTGTTTGAGGCGCTCCTCCAGAGGTTCTTTGGCGTTCCCGGAATTGCTGTTTGCATTTTGGGCCGAGCTTTTAGGAACAGTTTTGACTGGAACACCCTCCACTGACGGACCATCGTTTGCCTACGGAAAAGGAAATTGGCAAACATAAATAATTATCCAACCTGCCACTTTTTATTCTCATTAATAGTTGTTTTCAATTTCTTACAAGAGCGACGGCCCTTGCAGCATAATTGCGGACATCTGCTCCAAGTAAGCGGTCAACTACAGTTTGATTTCGAATGAAGATGATGGTAGGAACCGAGTTTACCGAATACTTTTTGCACACGCTCGGAAACTCTTCAGCGTCCAGCTCCACAAACAACACTTGCTGTAATCAAAAGGAAAAAAATGTTGAAACGAAAAGCGACTTAAAATTTTATCTATAAAGAGCATGTCATTTGAATATAAGTACTTACTTTTAGTTCTGGATCGCCCAAGAGTTCACGAGTCAATTCCTTGGTGGAAGTGCAGTTTTCGGACCATGGTGCAATGAAGGTCGCTACTGTCAGAAAGTTTTTGTTCGTCCTGCAGAGCAATAAAATCACAGCATAATTAATACTAATTTTTAGCAGAAAGAAACAAGAATGAATTTAAAAAACAGTGTGAATAACTTACTCAACCAGACGACTAAATTCTGCTTCATCCTTCAAAATGACAGGGGATGCTTTATCGGAAGCCATTCTTTAAAGATGAAAAAACGTTTTGAACCGGCAAATTCAGCGATGGTGGTTTAAAACGCTGTAATAAAAAATATTTCAAAAAACAATTATTATCTGCCTTGATGCTAGGCTCATAGATTAAGTGGATGAAAGCAAATGGCTATTTTCATTATATTTAAACTGGGTAGATAGGAAAATAAAGTTAACTATGCACTATGCTCGATGGAAATGTTTGCGAACAAAATGAAAGCTTGCGTTGTGTCTTAATTTTTGTATTTGGGTCTTGGGTAGGTTACTAAATGGACAATAGTTAAAGATAATCCTGTTCTCTGCTACGCGAACGCTTTGTATTGTAAATACCGACTTTTACTAACGACAATGGATGATGACAATACCCACAACTAAGGGCACCCTGCTGCTTTTAACATTTACCCCACTTACATTCCAAATTAATCACAACCTCCTCGATTTAGACTAATTAATGTTCACTATTCAAGTTCTCGCATTCAACAACGCTTTCTAAACATTCTTTTATCTATTTTTCGGTCGTCCTTTTCATTTACCTCAAAAACTACACTTTAATATCCCAACCCCAACATTAAAATCCATCCAATCCATGTGCTTTTTAAAGACCTACCTCTAGTCAACCAAAACTAATAATGATGCAATATAAAACTAACATACTTTCCACAAACAAAAAAACAATTAAACTAAGTGTACCTTCAATCCTCAGCAGAGCAGCGCAGCGGTTTAACTTTAATTACTACAGTAATCTAATATTTTAGCTAGCTGCAATAAAATCCCTTATTACATTTAGCTTATACGGTTCACCTTCACGATTCGCGACGACGACGACTACAATTACTGGCTGAATGAATGACTAAGGTCGACGACAGACTGACGAGACGGAGGACACAAAACAGATCAGCAGCAGTCGAGATTTTTGAGATCCAATTTCTCCGTCTGATGTAATGTGGTTTGGCAAAGTCATAGACGGAACCAGAAGACTCAAGATTTTCCCACTTGATGGAACTGGGGCACTCTGACACCTACACCTCCTACTATACAATCTCGCCGCATACTATACTAATATTTTCTTGTATTTATAGCTTGTATAGCTAGCTTTGCAACTTGGTATCACTATATATATAAAATTCCAAGGAGTTACGTAATCCACCCGTTCATTTAACTTCCGGTCCCTTTTTCGTCTAAACGACCAACTTCTTTTGAAAAATTTTTCGTTTCTATCGTAAAGCAGGTGTGACAGATTCTATTCTATTCTCAAGATTAGTGAATGAGTGCTGATCTATCTATATATTTTGATAATATGCAAATTAGCTGGGTGTCTATGCATATGCATGGCATTCTACACCTTTGCGGAAACTCCCTCTCACTCTCACAATAAACCTTATCAAGACTTCTAATTTTTTCTGCAAGCAAGTATAAAGGTTGTAGATTGCCCAAACGGTTTTCGCATTCAAATTGACACTGTCCTTCATATTTTAAAAAGTGTTTGAAGTTGACAGATTTTTTTCTGAAGAAGTCGCCATACCTCTCCACGTTATTGGGCATACCCTTCCATACTTTGACGTTTGACCACCCTGTCCGCTTCGCGTACCATGCCATATTAATATATCGTTACGTAATTACGATTGAAATGAATGGTTTTTGTGGATATATCAAAGACTTTTAATTCCTTCAGAATTACAAATTATGCAAAACATTTAAAATTTCGTAACAAAGGATTCAAAGCAAGCGATTTTGAATGTTAATATGAAAAATCAGTTATTTGAGTCAGAAATGAACCATGTAATTAAAATTGGTTATATACGGGGCTGTTAAGTTAAAAATCAGTAATTTTTGCCAACAATGTACGGGGAATGAAGTCTCATCATCATCACTATATATAAAATTCCAAGGAGTTACGTAATCCACACGTTCGTTAGCTTCCGGTCCCTTTTTCGTCTAAGCGACCAATTTCTTTTGAAAAATTGTTCGTTTTTATTGTAAAGTTAGGTGTCACAGATGGCCTTAAACGTATGTTGACAATTTGACAAAAATATACTTCACCGTTATTTTTTTCCTTAAAGTTGAGGTGATTTCGTCATAATTTGCCTAAAGTGCATAGAATAGCATGGAAGGAAATAAAAAAGCATAAAAAAGTTAGGTATGCATATTTTCATCACACTAACTTCATAATTGCATATATATTGTTGTGACTGATTATTGTCGTGCCCCAGGGGGGAAAGTCGGGACCCAGGTGGGGAGTCGTGTCCCAGGGGTGCCCCAGAGGGGAAAGTCGTGCCCCAGAGAGGAAAGTCGTGCCCCAGAGGGGAAAGTCGTGCCCCAGAGAGGAAAGTCGTGCCCCAGAGGGGAAAGTCGTGCCCCAGAGAGGAAAGTCGTGCCCCAGAGGGGAAAGTCGTGCCCCAGAGGGGAAAGTCGTGCCCCAGAGGGGAAAGTCGTGCCCCAGAGGGGAAAGTCGTGCCCCAGAGGGGAAAGTCGTGCCCCAGAGGGGAAAGTCGTGCCCCAGAGGGGAAAGTCGTGCCCCAGAGGGGAAAGTCGTGCCCCAGAGGGGAAAGTCGTGCCCCAGAGGGGAAAGTCGTGCCCCAGAGGGGAAAGTCGTACCCCAAGGGGGAAGTCACTTTAAAATGTGGTTCCAAGTTTTCAACCAGTTTTCCAAGTTGCTACAGCCCGTTGATTTCAACGGGCCTTCTACTTCTAGTGTTAAAATAAAGATAGTAAATAATATGCTCTGAAGAGCAGGGAAAAATTGCCGGACAGCAACGATTTATATACCCTAAACACAGTCTACCCGGTACCGTACTGAAATATTCATTGGATTATTTTATAGTGTGGTTTTCCAAGTTTTATACCAGGACATAAGTTGCTAGAGCCCGTTGATGTCAACGGGCCTCCTACGTCCTAGTAAAGTAGAAACAGTGAGGAAGGAACACCGCACCGGCCGCTTCGCGTTTCTAGCTCTTCTGGTAACTCACTCGTACTCGATATTAGTATGGATAGGTATGCTGGTTCTCTGTCTGTCTGTGTCGTTGCTTGCATGAGATGAGTTGATGAGTAACTCAAATTGAGTTCGAACTTTTTCCGTGCTCGCCATTGGCCAGTCGTCTCGCATATTTGGTGCGAACTGTGCAGTTGAGTGAGTGAAGTGTGCTTCTGTTGATGCTGTTATGTTGCTCTTCTGCTGCTCAAGTTGAAGCTAAAATTGCGTTTTGCTGCTTGTTGTTGGTTTTTCGGTTTGTGGAATCTCGTTGCCGCAGTTTGCGTTCAGTAGTCGAGCAAGACGGAACGGAGAAGAAGAAAAGGTTGTGCTCTACAAACCTGCGTTCCGATCTGCACGTGTGTTGTGTGCTGGTGGCTCTTGATAGAGAAAAAAAGTGGCGGATTTTTGTTGTGCTGTTCGGAGGAGATAATTATTTTATTTGCAAATTTTAATTAGTAATTTTTGTTGATTACTGCTGCGTTTTTTAGATTTTGACTAATTGACACGTTTGGATTAGGTTGTGGGGGAGAGGAGTCGTGATTTTCTAAAAGCTGTCGGCTTTGAACGGGTAACGATAAGTTGGTTTTCTGCTATACGACCACGACGACAGGTGACAGGGTGGTGGATTGACGGTAAGGGAAAAAATTATTTGTTTTTTTTATTCATTTATTATATTTTATTTCATTTATTTATTATTATTGTCATTTATGTTGAAATCTGGGATAATATTTTTTAGGTAGGATTATACCTATCGGGGTTGGCTCATTTTGTGTTAACATTGGGTGTTAACACATAAAAACGCGTTTTACATGTTAACACGCCTGTTAATGCAAAACGACTTACGTGTTAACAGGCCTGTTAACACCTAAGAAGTTAGGTGTTAACACGCTTGTTAACCCCTAAGGAGTTATGTGTTAACACGGCTGTTAGCACGTAAGAATTGTGTTAACATTTTAGCAACGCAGAAAACGGAATGTTAAGTGTTTTGGGTTACAAATTGCATGCCACAAGGAGCCTTATATATCAGTCAGTGTTAAATTTGTTAACACTGTTAACAAATTTAACACTTCACATTCCGTTTTCTGCGTTGCTAAAATGTTAACGCAATTCTTACGTGCTAACAGCCATGTTAACACATAACTCCTTAGGGATTAACAAGCGTGTTAACACGTAAAACGCGTTTTATATCTTAACACCTAATGTTAACAAGTAAAATGAGCCAGACCCGATAGGTATAATCCTACCTATTTTTATTACATGCTTGACAAGTGATATTAATTAATTTTGTTATTATTTAGTTTCAGGGGAAGAGGAAAGGTGACTACTTTCAACATGCCGAAATTGCCGAAGCCGGATAGTGTGAAAGTGGTTCCGTGCGAGTGCCCAACCTGTGCAGTGGCCAAGGCTGTGAAGCCTGAAGACAAGGGAAAGTTTGGATTCAAGAGCCCTACTCTGGACTTTAAGTTCCCGCAAATCGTTTGCAAGGATGAGAACTTTCGGCCAGACTATCTGATCGTTGCGACGATTCTTGAGGATGAGGGTCAGCCAATGTCGGATCTTAAAAAGATGGACAATGCATTCGAGATTATTTGGTTCCTCACTTACATTGATAATCAGGAGGAGAGTATGACTTTGGAGGAATACATTCGAATTTGTGGTAAGTTGAGAAGTTATCGGTGGACATTGTGTGGTTTGACAGTGTTACTTTACTGCAAGTTATTCATTTGTTTTGATTTTTTTACAGAGCATCTGATGGAGTATGATTTGGAGCCGGCCTTTCCGGACAAGAGAGTCGCTCGTGATTTATTGTTGAAGATATCTCGCTTGTTTGTGGCTTCCTGGCATGCGTTCTTGCTCCAGCGTAATGATAGTGCTGCTTGGTCTGCTCGACATCTTCGTCGTTTGCTGATCCACATTTTGACATTCCCAACGGTCACTCGGCAGGTGCCCTTTGCGTACTTCACGCCACAAAAATGGCCTGTCATGGGACCAATTCAAATCCTCGAGCGGCTTTGTAAGGAAAATTTGTTTTGCATGGAAACCATGTCCCTCCTGGTTAATCTGACGCGAGTTCCCAAGGTTCTCCAGCTTTTGGGTGAGAGAACAAACTGCATCAAGCTTATTCAAGACAAGGTTGCGTCATCTATCCAGCTCATGGAAACTCCTGGCGAGGAATTGGGCTCATTACTTTTGCTCCTGTACACAAATCTTACGAGTGACGACGAATTTCTAAAGTAAGTTCATTTAAAGGAATGGACAAATAACTTTAGCTTATGACTGAGTAATATTTAATGAATCTTTACTTTTTGAAAACTTTTTATAGATTCATCATCGATTACAATAACTCGTACTTCATAAAAGTTGTGCTGCCTGATATTATGCAGGATCCTGATAGCTGCGAGCATCCAAAGAAGGTTGTCTGGAAATGTTTTCGGAACATATCTTTGAACGAAAGTAATGTCAACAAATTAGGAATATAGTACACTTTTATTAATATTATCATGGTAATGAAATTAACTAACGTTTTTGTGCCATTCTTTCATTCCAGCTGGACGGCGCCTGATTAATAACCACCTCGAGATTTTCCTTGGGCCCTTGCTGTATCCAATCGCTGGAACTGAAAAGATGGATCCCGAAGAAGAACTGGAAGTGCCTATCGATCTTGTTAATCTGCATGCGTCAAAAACTCGAGTGAATGATAAAATCGTCAAGAGGTCCATTTTGGAAACTTTGTACTCGGTAAGATGTCATGAATAATTGACTACTTGTCTCTAGTGTATTTCATTTCCTTATGCTTATTATATTTATACGTTTTTATATTTGCAATATAGCTCTGCCGTTATAAAGATGACCGGATTCGTTTACGCTCTGCTGGTGTCTACCCGATACTCAAGTACTATCATTTGGCTGAAGAGGACCCGGATTTGCAGGAAAGACTTGAAGACCTTGTCAACATTCTTATCCTGTATGATTATTTTGTTATAACTATTATTATTTTAAAATCTTCTTTTATATATTTAGACCTGCTATTTATGTAAATGTACTTACTTTTGTATGTTCGCAATTTTAGCAAGGAAGGCTCTGAGATCGAAGTTGATGACCTTTTGGCGGGCTTGGCTCTTGGTGCTGGGGATTCGGATTCACAGGAGGAACCGGAACCGGATTCCGACGACTTGGATGATCATACTCATGACGTTCCATGCAGCTCTAAAAGTACGATTACGTGTGATTCTAAAGCCACTTCAACTCGTGACCGTGACAAAAAATGATAATGAAAAATAATGAAATGATAAATAATGATTCTTATTGTTTTTCATCTCACATTAAAATAACTTTGGCAAAATGATCGGCATTTGTTTGCTCATTTTGATGCATGCCTCGAATTCATTACAAAAATCTCATAATAATTAATTATTAAGTAGTGTAATTTATAATAATAAAAATCCCCTTAATCTTATTTCCTTCAAGTGTGTACGGAGAAGCTGCTTCTAGAAGACCCCAAAACCCGAATTCGCAAACAATTGAAATTGGCAGACGAAGATAATCATCCATTTTCATGCAATCCATGCACTCTTGAAATGCATTCACCTGGCCATAAAACATTCAGCTACCATAGATTCGCTGAATTTTATCGGCTACGGTCATTACACTTTCAAGCTCAGCGACAGAAGCAACAGTTTCTAAATGACCGGCGAGGGATAAACACGGATGTATTTCGAACAAAGCCACGCACTAGAGCAGCGCCATCTAGAGATTTCTTGATGCAGAAATTTACAGAGATGTACGGTCCCGTCAACTTTGACGATCCACTAATGCAAAAGCGCCTGGAAGCGATGAAAGAAACTATCATGGAAATGAATGGTACGCATCCGCTAAGTCAGGAATGTCAGCTAAAGTTCATGGACGAAGACGTGGAGACCGAAGATCCACTGCTATGCCTTAACCAAATCCAGAAGAAAATCAACGAAAAGTTCTCAGCCAAAGACCAAAAAATGTACGGGAAGTTGGATCCGTGTGAATCGGACGGGGCTTGGTTTGTCCTACCGCGACAGCCATTAAATGAAATTCGCAAACAGTATTTTCCTTATATGGACGAAAGAGACCAATGGGCTAAAAATGGGGAAAGGCTGAGCATGGCGTCGGATCGCCCTACCGATGATATTCCGTTGAAAAACTTGCATTTGTATGACCCGAAAATGGACTATGCTTTCAATATGCCTTACCGTATCTTCCGTACCGTACCTGAGGACACGACACAGGATAAGGACGAGGATGAGGATCTGGAATATGCTATCTCACGCAGGCTCTCTGCTAAAATTCTGGAGCATCTCAATCTCTTTCCTTGTGGAATAACCGCCATCACATTTTGGGAAACATTTCGCAAGCAGTATGGATATAGACCTCACATTTCACAGAATACAAACCTGTTCAAGCTTCTGGATCAGCACTTGACTGAGCTTTGCCTGTTTCGTGGTAAAAGATGTAATCTGTACTTTCCTGGGATGCTAGACGAAGCCATCCATCCTGATACGATTCTCAAGCGACTTTGGCATTGGGTAAAATGCCTACTTGGAAAAGAGTATTGTATTCCGATTGACATGATCTTCAAAGAACTAAAATTACGCTACGGATTTGACTTTGATCCATACCACTGGGAGTTTACAAGCGTGAACTCGTTTTTAACCTTCCTGGTGGATAAGTTTGGTTACACAAAGTCCATTGTAATTCACCGGGTCCACTACACCGAAAGCAATGTTTCAAAGGCTCGGGACTACCTTACTATAAATTGTGCGCCATTAAAGCGAAAGCTGGCCGAGCGGCATGGAGTTAGAGTAAAAGTAAATGTAATGAAAGGAATGGACGGAAAGATGCCCCGACGAGGCATACCTAAAGGCTCTTTGAAGGAGAATAGCACCATTACGTATTTGTCAGATAATTTAAAGAAGGGAAATGTTATTGTTGCCGATCTTCGCGCAATTCACGAGCCAGAATTTTTGAGTCTTTTGCCACTGGATGGTTTTTACAGCATGTGGGAGTTTTATGATAAACTGCAGTAAGTAGAAAAATGGCAGCAATACAATGAAAAAGTGCTTGTAAAAATAGTAATTTAATTTTGATACCGCTAACGTCCTCTTAAAAATGCTAATGTTGTATTCTATTTTTGAAGGAATCCACTGTATGTGAATAGGTTTGAGTGGCAACACGTCGATCCGAAACGAATAAAGCCTGGAATGTACCTGATGGCAAATTTGAAATGGGGCAAAGTTCGTCCTAAATGGTATCGAGTCCGAGTAATGTGGTTGAATCATGCTAAAGACCAGTACCTCGTATGTACCTTAACCATCATCATCATAATAATATTATGTGCATAAAATGTTTAATATTATATATATACAAACAATATGATGAATGATGATAATTTTATTCTTGTTCAGGTCTATGGCGTAGACGTGGGCTGTAGAGAGATTGCTAAGTTGAAGGATTTGAGATACATGCCACGAGCAGATATTGGCGAAGAACCGGCTCATTCTGTACCTGCACAGTTGTATGGCGTTGTTAACGGCTATAAAAAACCGAAAACATGGGATAGGGCATGTGTCCGAAGAGCTTTTAGCAAAGTCATGAAGAAGGATACCGTTTTGAGACTGACATTGATGAAATCCCGTCATAGCGAATTGCTGGTAAATACGAGTTACTAATATCCCAATTTTGGAATGACTACATATTACCTACGTAGGCGATACGCTAAAATGTTGTTTTTTCTCCTTCTGCAGGGATGTAGAATTTGGGCAATTAAATGTGATGTGATAATGGTAGAAGAAGACGAATTTAGGATTTTATACACTGACCTAGAACGAAATTTCTTAAAACTATATTTTAAAGCGGTTCAAAGAAAGCGAAAGGCCGAGCGGGAGAAAAATAAGGCCTTAAAAAACAAAAAAACAAACAAAAAATCAAACAAAAAGAAGAAAGGGAAAGTCGCTGTTGCTTTATTACCTATATTAGAGGAACCTGAACGGGAACCGGAACCAGAACCTGAGCCGGAACCTGAACCAGAACCTGAGCCGGAACCTGAACCAGAACCTGAGCCGGAACCTGAACCAGAACCTGAGCCGGAACCTGAACCAGAACCTGAGCCGGAACCTGAACCAGAACCTGAGCCGGAACCTGAACCAGAACCTGAGCCGGAACCTGAACCAGAACCTGAGCCGGAACCTGAACCAGAACCTGAGCCGGAACCTGAACCAGAACCTGAGCCGGAACCTGAACCAGAACCTGAGCCAGAACCAGAACCTGAGCCTGAACCGGAACCTGAACAGGAACCTGTTCCAACGAACTCAAACGAAGAGAAGACTGAATAGTATGATGTATTTTTACTTTATATATAGGTACGTACAATAGCCACAATATTTTACAATATTGACATTCTACTTGAGCTTTTTAATTTTAGTGGATTGGGGGCGTTTGGTAGACCATTCCGCCCCAGATCCGCAGAGCATGGCACTAAAAATCATGGCAGCGACGAAACAAATGGTTCCAATAACTTGAATATATTCTGCACGATTTTCAAAGGGCATCCCGCAAATTGTATACCATTCGGAATATTGTTTTGGCACTTTCCCATTCATGCATGAAAAATCAAAGTACTGCTCATCGTAATCGGTGGCGCAAAGGTACTTTCTCCTTTTGGAAACCTAGCGAACACAAAATGAAGAGGGATTACTTCTATGCATTGCATGTACTTTACTATATCATTTAGTTACTATGCAGAACTTACTCGACCAGTCACCAGGGTGAATATTGTATGTTGGTCAATCCATTCGTTACAAGGGCCGATTGGCTCGTGCAGCCCGACAGATATCTCATGCTCAGGGTTTCCATAAATGGCCATTCCGAGATAGACAGCATAGTGGATAATTAGTCCGATAACAATTTCATTTACCTTTGGGCCTGATTTTTCTGCTCCGGTTTTGCTTGGACGAGCTGCTGGATCAGAGTTGCTTCTGTCGCTTCTCCACGCAATCAGAAAGTAAATGGCGACCAGGGTGGCCACGCAATTTTCGGTATGAATGCCAAAGTAGTCGTGCAGGGGATGGTAAATGGGAAGAAACTGGAGTACGCCACCGGGCATTCCACTGAAGGCGGTGATAACGGTGCATAGCAGTTCTCTAGTCCACCGCTTATCTGACACCCATTGGTTGTTGGGTTCGTTGTTGCATATCTTGCTTCTTGAAAAGTGAAACATGAGTGTAAAGCTAGCGGCAAAGGTTGCATGAAAGTAGTAAGAAGTGAATGGGACCCAGTAGTGGCGGTCATATATGTTCACATCAGTGTCGTGCCAAGTCCAGTGAAGAAATTTCACTGCCATGATATCATACGGAATGTCAATCAGAACGACAGCCAAGCCAACGGCCAAAGCGTTGGCAAGCCTTCCGAGTCGCAATCGGGAAACGCATACCGAGGCAGTGTAGATGAACGTTGGGTCTATGACAATTAGGAAATTATGAAGATATTAGGGATAATAGTTGACTTCCCTACATCCTAACCAAATAAGCATAAAAACATTCTTACATAAGGTGAGGATGTGCAGCGGCAGACGACGCCCAAAGAGAACAATGGTAGTTTGTGAGTGCCAAAAGTTGTTGATCTCTGGAGTCCAGAAGGTGACATTCTCTATAAACAGGCCATGCAACACTGTTGTCAGCCAGAGCCATTTGAATCGGCCCCCGACTCGCTGAGCTATTTCATCAAATGCAAACATCATTGAACAATAATATGGCGGAAAACTGCAGTTATCTATCAATTATGCATGCACCTACAGTGAATAAATGTTAGCACTCCAACTGTTATGAACGCCCACTCAGAAATTAGATAGGTAGGCTGTGCTTTCCATGCTTCTCGTGGGTCTCGTATGTGGATTAGCCAGTCTAAAATCTATGAAATTAAATTTATTATGAAGAAAATAAATATTTTTTTATGAAAAAGTTTTTTGGGAAATATAAAAAATTATAAACTCACTCCTGTAAACTTGTAATTGGTGAATTCTTCACCAAAGCCTTTGATTTTCGTGTCCATGATGGCAACACAGCTGCAACTGAGCTTGTCACTGCACGACACTTGCAACCTAACCCCGAGTTCAAGTAGAAACACCTGCTATAAACGTGTGGTTATCTTTGACTACTTTTTTATGAGATAAGATTAATTGATGATGTTTGTGACATTATGATTTTTTTTGTTTCAGCTTCCAAAAAATGGATCTCATCGAGACTACAGATTTTTAATGAAATGACAATCTTGTACATTCGATCAAATGTAATTTTACTATGTATTTTATTGTAGTAATAGTTTTTTATTTAGGTACAACGAACATATAAAGCTATCATGGTTCCTAATTATTAAGTAGAATGTAGTACAATAGTAATTAGTAATGAATAATGCTGCTGCATGTTTATAAACTACTATATTTTATATCATTGAATAAATTACTGTTTTTGTTGCAAATCAGATTATTTTTTATTTACAAAAATAATTTAGTGAAGAAAGTACATCATGTCACGTCACGCGTACACTTTTCCCTCAGTATCTACCACTTTGATTTGGGCGACCACCATACTGGACGCTTTGCGGGGCTGCCCCACGACCATTGCCTTGATAGCTACCCCGACCGCCGCCACCGCCCCCGCCTCTGCCGTCAGGTTTGGACCGTGTAAAGACCAACGACTGGGCTGGATTGTAGCCTTCGTACCCGTATTGGTAATGCGTAAACTCTCCAGGAGGGTGCTGTTGTTGGCTGGAAGGATGGTTTCCGCTGGAGTGGTTTGAATAATGGGAATGAGGTGGTCTTTGATCACCGCCGCCGCCACCACGACCCCCTCGGTGTCCCATAGGCTCATGATTTTGACTGCTTTGATTTACATATTGACGTTGCTGATAAGAATGTTGTTGCTGTTGGTAGGTCTGAGAAGGCACTGGGTAATCATTAGATTTTGAGTACTGTTGTGGCTGCTGCTGCTGGTGATATTCTGAGGAGTAGGAACGATCCTTCCCGCTTGGAGGACGTTGTTGATGAGATTGATAATTTCCGCCAGAAGAGTACTCTTGCCTACTTGAAGACGTATCATGATAAGAGGATCGAGGAGAGTCATAGCTGTCTTTGTTTTGACCTCGATCTTTGTAATTGTCATAACCACTGTTGCCGTCACCACGACCACGAGAACTTTGATAATCAGTTTGCCTACCACTGTCAGGCCCTCCCCTGTTCTGAAAACGAGGTGGTCTCTGAGTAGCTTCACTTTTCACCTGACTGCTCGGGCCTTTACTTTCATAGCGTTGTGGACCGCTATTGTCGTAACGCTGGCTGTTGCTATTGTCATAGCGTTGGCTGCTGTTGTCATATCGTTGGTTACCGCTATCGTAGCGTTGGCTTCCACTATCGTAGCGCTGGCTGCCACTGTCGTAACGTTGACTGCTACTGTTGCCATCATAGCGTTGACCGCCACTGTTGCCATCGTAGCGTTGAGAGATTTGAAAAGAGTCGCCTCCGCCACCTCTTCCTCCTCCCCTATACCCACGACCTCTGCCTCGATCACTTCCTCGGCCACCGTAGGTGTCACTTTTTGAATCCCTGAAGTTTAATTTGATCATCCCCTGCTCTAAATCTCTGTCTCGGCCCCTACCTCCATGGTTTTGTGCTGGACCGTTGGTTTGTGTCGTTGACTTGCTCTCTGTTTTAATTTGACCCTCAATGAATCCAAATAGAGAGATACTCCTAGTTGGTCGTTGATACTCTGCCGGTACTTCTTGCTCCTCGTCGTCATCCTTGCCCTTTCCTTTTCTGCGACGATCCTTTCGTTCCACGGGGGGTTTTGGAGGCTCCCTTGGAGCGCCTTCCTGATGCTTTTTAGAGTCCTTTAAGAACTTGAGGGCCTTTTGAGTATTCTTGAATCGGTTCATTGCATATTCTGCTTCACTTTGTGAAAAACCTTCCTCCATAATGTCAGTAATTTCCTTGTCCAGCAGCTGCAGAAGTAAATACAAAATAATTATTAGTTTTTGCCAATAAAAAAATGACTAATTGTCTTGTTATTTATTAACAACTTACGTGCTTGTTTGGCTTTTGAAATTTTTGTTTGTTGGCCGTGGTTTGAAGCTCTGAGATTGCCTCGTCTCGCTGCATATCGAATTGTGACTTTGCACCTCCCGTCTGGCCATCCTTTTTGTCATTGACGACGTCAATTGTCTGTAATAGTAAATAAAAATAATGACGATTAATATATTTTAAAGCTTCAGTGGTTTTTGCGTTTGCTTTAAATATTACTAACATTTTTAGGCTCACCTTCATTTTGCGAAGAGCAGCAACATCAATTGACGGTTTGTAACCAAAAGGTTTCCAGGGCGGCGGGCCTTCACCCTCAACAGAAGTTCCAGTGTAGCCCCACTCGTGTTTAATTGCGTGTTTCCTTTGAGCCTCCCACTTCTCGTACAACTTTACCACCCTCCCTCCCAACACCTCGCAGTTGTTTCTTGTCAACACAAACAAGCTTCCTTGAACCGGAATGGACTGAGTTGTTCTTATCTTGGTACCAGGTGCAGTATTTAAACTAGATTAAAATAAAGTAAAGCAGAGATTTTGTTAAAAATTCTCAAGCTTATAAAAACGATAACTTTCAGTTTTAAAGTATTTACACATCATTAAAGTTTTTACTCACCCAAGTCCAGGACAGCTATCGGGCACAATCGCGTATCCCTGACTCTGTCCATCAGTGACGGTGAGTTTAAGTACGTGCTTCTCACTATCGTAGTTGGGCTTGTCGTACGTCGGGAATGATACGTTGGTTATCTGCTGAACCTGCAGAATGTTCCCTGGCGGAATTTCCTTCCCCTTCCCCACACACTGCTTTAGGAATGGCGAGATGCTTTCAAGCGTTGTCAGATCTTCCTACAATATTAAATTAACAACAAATTAACTTAACAACACAAAAGCGCATCAACAAACAAAATAACCGTACATAATACAATTCCCAGCCCACAACTCATCAAACTTACGTTAAGACTCCCCTCCATTTTGCAATCAATGGACAGAGGATGATAAATGTCAAGTTTACCAGCACAACAATTAGAGAAAAAAACGGATAGTTAGTGTAAACGACGACCACACGACGGTTAGTATAGGACGAGCTCCATCCACAACAACAGATCTGAATGAAGTGCAGGCAGCAGGCAGGCAGGCAAACAACCAGCGAGATTTTTTTTATGTGGGTACACTACGACAACTACACTGTGTGCTCTCTAGTCCGCTGTTGTAGTGCATTTCTGTAGCATAGCTTGCGATAATGATTTCTTGATGTATGACTTGGACGAGTGCAATGCATGGTTTCTTTCGTAGATACACTTCTTTCGCACTTACACGGCACTATAATAGCATGTTGTATTTTCAATACACACCGCAACAATGGGAAGGGAATGTATCTTATCAATCTCTGAGTCTCTGGTTTTTTATTATAAAAATATGCCTAGAATAATCATACAATTTGGCTTATCATTTAATATAGGTACACATTACATTTACAAGTAATTTTATTAAAATTTAAATATTATTATGCATCATATTTTCTTTCTGCTTAATAAGTGGGCCCGTCATCCTCGTCTCGGTCGTCGTCATCGGCCTCGCCGTTGTCGAAATACGACAACGCGTAGTCTGTGCCAACGTCCATTTCTTCATCCATCTCATCCTCCAGCTAAATTAAACAAATAATTATATCAATTCATGAGTACAATGGTAAAACTATATGGTAGAACAATTAGAAATTGAAATAAAGAATAAGGGAAGCATACGTCTTCATTGTCATCCACTACATTTTCCTCCTTCTCCTCGTCCTCCTCGTCTTCGGCATTGTCCTGAGACTTTCTCGGCGACGTATCCCTGCTGTCCGCATCCTCATCGAAAATGTCTTCCAGTCTCCGCCGCTTTCTCCGGGAGAAGATGGGCTTGCGTATCACAACCGCCTTCTTCGTCAGCTCTTCAGGGTACTTTGAGTCCGGGAGCTTTTGGAGGAGATGAGGCTTGAGGGCCAACGGAGACTTGTATTGATCAGTATATCTGTCAACATAGAAGCCTTCTACGCCGCCCTTACTCTCCTGCGGTACTGAAAAATTGCTTCTAAAGTACTGCGAGAGCTTGTTGTAGATCTTAACTATGGAGAAGACCTGGGGATGGAGCTGGATGGATTTCGGAGCGGTGGGGTACAGAGGAGGTAGAACGGGATTCAGACTTTCATTTATAGTTGTTCCACCCGGACCAGGAGGGCCTTTAGAACCAGGCTTTGGAGCTACGGCGGAGGATCGGGACTGCTGGCGTTGCTTCAGGATCATCGACACCGACTTCGGCTCATTCGGGTTCGCAGCCATTATGGAGACTTGAACCCCAGGCATCTAATAATTATTAGTCCTCCGCGGCCGTAGCAGTCGTCAGCTTGGCCGGAGCAGTCGTTACAATTATCTGCTCTTCTTCTCCCTCCTCCTGGAACTGGTCCGGGTCGTAAATTACTTTTAAAATTAGGGAACAACTGGGACACGTGGCTACCTCCTCACCGCTTATCAGCTCCTCCTAAATGAACAAAATGATCATTCCAATTAATAATTATGTAACAATAGACATCACTAATAGAAAAAAAACTGATGCAATTTCCACAGTACCTTGGTAATCTGAAAGCGGTCCCCACAGGGACACGGATAATAATATGTCTCTGTCTCTTCGTCCCACTCGAAATCTTCAATTTCCACCTCGTCGTAGTATGACGTCATGTTCACTCGTACATTACATGCCAATTAGGCAGTTAATTAAACTTTAAAAAAAATAAATATTTAATTAAAAAACGACTATTTAAAATGAAAATATATTTAAAAATTGATCACTCTCGTGAGCGATGAAGCTGTGACTGTGACGACAATTGAACTACTTGGAATTGCAATGATAAAAAACGTGGCTTTCGTAAAGCGCTCCGCCGAGAGTCATGTGCGGAGCATGAGTAAGCCATACGACAACATGCATCATCTGTTGTCCGGATCAAGTTCACGTCGCTCCTCATGTGTTCTCCTTGTTGTTTGTTGTTGTTGTGGTTGTGCTTCAACACAACCACAATTTACTAATTAATTCATCTTCAGTTACCTAACTGTGCAAACAGTTTTGTGCAAAATAGGATGGCTGAATCAACAACTCAGGTAAAGTTTATTCTTTATTGTTATTATCATCATTTTTTATTAAACATTTTTTTAACAGTATTACAATGTTTCATGTTGGTTTCTGTACATGTTTAAAAATATGTATTGAATTTTAGAATTATAGCTTTTAAATATCATTTATTGTTTATTGCTATTTTTTGATGTGTTTCCTCAAAAAAAAACACAGGCACCTGACCATCGTCGAAAGTGGGACAAGGAGGAGTATGAGCGCATTGCGGCGCGGAGGATCGCGGAGGAGGAGGGCGTGTTCAAGGATGACGAGGAGAAGAGGGGAAAGAAGCGAGAGCTGCTCAAGCAGCGCGACTACAAGGTCGACTTGGACTCCAGATTGGGGAAGAGTATCGTGATTACGAAAAACACGCCGGCGTCAGCTTCCGGTGGATATTACTGTAATGTTTGCGACTGCGTCGTTAAGGACTCAATCAACTTTTTAGATCATATCAATGGAAAGAAGCGTAAGTTGAGAAAGAAATGTCAGGATTTTTTTACGGCTCATGACATTTTTGATCTTATCAGTGACTGATAACCTCCCTCTTCTTCGTTTTCCTTAGATCAAAGGAATCTCGGAATGTCCATGAGAATAGAGCGTTCATCTCTGGATCAAGTGAAACAAAGATTTGAAGTAAACAAGCAAAAACTTAACGAGCAAAAGAAGAAATATGATCTGGATAAGCGATTGCAGGAGCTCCAGGAGGAAGAGGAACGCATGAAGGAGTACAGGAGGGAGAATCGATTGAAACGGAAACGAAAGGCCGAGACTGAAAGCACAACGGAAGAAGCTGACGACAGCGCAGACGTGGCCGCCCTGATGGGATTCTCTGGATTCGGCTCATCGAAAAAATAAATTAAAGAATATCTGTTGTGAACGTGGACTCTAGTTATTTTTTTCATTTTTAATACGCAAGAGTTTTAATACAGGTTTTGGCGTTGTTGCATTATTAAAACTAAAATAACAAACCATTATTTTGTAGGTTCTATAATATTTATTGTTTCTCTTCCTAAAAAATACTACACTAAAGAGTTTTCAGGTTTGTAAAGTATTTACTTTTCAGGTGACATGTTCTTGTATTATATTGTCTTTTTGATATTTATGCCTCTAGTTAAAGAGCTGTACATGTACTTAATTACTATACTTACAAAATAAAATAAAAGTTAGCACTTGATTCTGGTAACATGTGTGTGTAGGAATGTGTATAATTAAATATTCATCGTCGTACATTATTATTATTAGTTGTAAAAGAAAATTGTTTTGCGAGTTTAGCGAACTCTAGTATATAGCGTTTATATATTCCTGCGCGACATTATCACTTAATCACTTGGTGGTAAGAAAATACATAATACAATATGTATGAACTTACTTAATTAATAAAACTGATGCACAGACAAAAAGAAAATCATTCGGTTTGTATCCATATTATTATTATTATTGCTTTGCTTTCAATTAGTTTACCCTAATTTCCCCAAGTGATTGGAGTTCAGTTACACTATTGTAGCCATCAATTAAATCGTCTACTTCGTTAATCTCAGTGATAATCGTGCTTGGCGTCGTCATATGGTCAATCTCATCCACTTGGTACACTTGCGTTGTGATCTCAACGTTATTGTCACAGTGGTCCATATAGTAGCATGCCATGAGGGCGTCCTGATGCGATGTCACGGTGAGAACTCGCTCAAACGTGTCATCATCATGGTCACCGAGATCTACTAGGGAATGCCGACGGTTGTCGCACACGGGAAGATGAACTACCTCACTGGAGTTGTCAATGTTCAGTGTAAACCCAAAGTTCATTTTGTTTAAAATTGAGGGCTTCCGTTGAAGACGATAGGATTCATTGGGTGACTCGATATCTGCAAAAAGATAAAGGGAGTGCATTTTGAGAAGGTTGTTACTTTAATGAATAAAAGTTATTATCATCGTCATTGTAAACATTTGTAATCTCTCACCTTCATATTCTGTAATGGCAACTTGACAGGTTAGTTTTGCCGAGTATGTCGCAGGTGACAGGCTAATGTTTGCTAATGTTGTTGCTATCAGTTGTATCACGGCCTCGCTGAGTACCTTCAAATTGTACGTTAGCTTGGGAGCAGACTCGAATATTTTTAGTGCGGTGGCATACGCCATGTCGGCGGGAAGCAGACAGGGAATTGTCATCAGCGAGAGTATCCTAACACTTTGGTGAGAAAACAGCCAGTTAAATAACCCTTTGTTTCCAGACTCTATTGCATCTTGTAAAATAGTGACTACTGTTTCAGGCAAACTGTCCAGTAAGGCAGCCTAAAAAATGATAACAAATAATAAAAATAAAATGTCATGCACAAACTAAAAAAACAATAGAAAAAATACTCGGATTAGTAGTAATAGTAAGACAAAAGGCATATGAAAAAGCAACTATAATTAGTAGTAGTCTTTTCGTAATTAATCATAATACCCACCTGCTTTTGAGCCTTGCAATGATGACAGGATTCTTCAGACATAATTTTTTCATAGTTTTTCGTCGCCATTTCGTCCAACTCTTCGCCTAGACTCATGGGAGGATCCATCGTCATGCAGCTTACGCAGCCGATTAGATCATTACGAGCTAAAAATCTCAAGGTATCGTCGAATCCTTGTTGGCACATTTTGGACAAAATTTCAGCCTTTGGAGGGAAGAGCGTTCTGGAGAAGCGGTACAGGTTTTGTCGGGAGAGCTCAATCGACGTATTTGACAAGTTTACCTAAAGGACATACGGGATCATTTTATTAAATGGGCGTTCTTTTACTCGCATTATTGATGTAATCATTCTTGAAATACCGTCGGACATACAAACTTGAGGGGAGACGAGAGTATTTAAATAAATAAATTAAATAAATAATATAAAAAACAGTAGATCAAGCAAATCACATCAACGAGCATCAAAAATGCAGGCACATAAAAAGTAGGAGGCAAACCTGCATGAGATTAACTGTTTTGTCCCGCGGACAAATATCCGACTCCCCACAAAATGGGGAGACAGTGATGGTGTTCTCATCGAGAATAGGCAAGTTATCACTGTAGCAACCATCCATATAACGCACACCTTGGAACTTTGGCGGAAGCCATCCAGAAAAGATGGGAACGAAACCCGAGCTTAGAATCGCCTGCGTAATTTAAAGTAGAAGAAGAGAATAGTCGTTTTACATGCTGGAAAAACCCATTACACTTCATTACACTAGCACTTTTCCAAAATTCCTGTCTACATACAAATCTCTATTGTTATCCCGTCACCACCGATGACCAATTTTCCCGATGCAGAGGAAGATGCATTATGTTTCCATGACCACAAGCAGTGCATGCACAAGCAGATAAGCTTTAGACTAGATAACAAGACAAGACAATACAAGAGTTACAAGACAACAAGAAGAGGATAAAATTAATTATTTTTGGTTTAGTTTGTTTGTCCAACATTTCTAAATCATTAATCATCATCCTCATAAACTAACATGAAAGAGGCGTGAGGTATCATCTACAGGACAGATATCCGATTCGCCAGAGAATGGGTTAATGGAAATAGTATACTGGTCAATTGTAGGTAAATTGTTAGTGAATCCTCCGTCCATGTATCGACATCCTTGATAAGTCGGCGGGACAAATCCGGAGAAGAAAGGGATGAACGCAGAACAAAGTAAAGCCTTTATGTAGAGAGAATTTACATTTATTTAGAAAGGTGATTAATTTTGTTATTGCTATATCAAAATTAGGTGTAAATACATGTAAAAGTTGTTGTGTTAGTGTTGAAAAAACGAAATACAAGAACATAGATCGCCTACTGTATTAGTCTCTGTAATAATGTTAATTAGAACTATATGGTTTAAACATGAATTAATCAGCATTTATTTTTCGAATTGGTGATCGGTGCTGCTGCGCTTGCTTTATTGTGCTTGGTGCAAAAAGTTATCTTTCATCTAGAGTGTGTTTGTGTTGGAATAGTTAAAAAAGTGCATCATATAACCAGTTAGCCAGTGATTCTTACCTGAATCAACTCGTCACGAGAATTAAACTGGGAAACTATCACATTTTGACGATCATATACTCTCGTTAATGATATATGGAGCTTTCCATTAACGCGAAGATGAGCATCCTCTGGAAGAATCTGAAACGAAACAAAAAAGTGCGTAAATACACGATGATAAAAAAATGTGACGCAGTTGTTGTTAATAAAAATGATTGTTTGCGCAGTCGTCATCGGAAGTGTCAAAAAGAAGAAGAAGAAAAAATGTATGTCAACAAGTGAGATAACATATTATAAGAAAAGTAAGTAACGTTTACAGCATGGCAACAAGTGTAAACGACCCACAATCTCATTTCCTTGACCAAACAAAACCAATTCTCTCCGCCGTTCCACGTGCAAGTTCAGCAAATAAATTCATATATCCAAGGGCATCCATAACTATACATATTTTTACCCTCTCTTTGTTTAAAAAATTTACCTTTTCTAGCCCGTCCCGGAGGATCTTTTGGATGTTAAATGATGGACTAAAGGGACCCAGCGTCTTTGCACGGGCAAGAGTTGCAATGCGCAGTACATCTCGCGTGATTTGGCCTGGAACATAGACAAAAAAATCATAAAAGTCAAAACAACGTGTATCGACATGATATATTATATTGATGACGCAGTCTGGTGGTGATGGAGCAGCGGTGTTACAGTTTTGTTTGCGATGCATAAATTAACAAAGGCAGGGGGTGTGTGTCTGAGAAATGGCCTGTGCTAGAACCTGATAGGTCCGTCAGAGAGGTTGACTTGCTCCTGCATTTTGTACACACATGCCTATATAACATTATCCATGACCCATGCTTATTCACAGTTTGGACAAGGATATTTATTATTACAGATAGGTATTTAAGTGCAGGAATGTGCCCCATATCATATCACATCACACCACCACCATCCCATACATCATACAGGCCAGAGATAATGATTTTGTTTGCCTGCATCTGTGTATAGGTATAGGTATATGTAGTGTATATAGTGGAGATGATAAAATGCGCAGTTATTTTGCCTCCAGCTCATTTCGTCTCAAGGCCTTTTGACCCTAACCAGCAAATGGCAAACAGCAACAATTAACAGCACACACGAACGAGCCAACACACGAAATCTCTCTCTCTCTCCCTCTCTCATGGCATACATTAAATGTGATGAGGTAAGCCATTAGAAAAAAAATGTCCAGCGAACAACAAGAAAATATATTATGGTTCCATGAAAGACGATAACGCAGGTAATGGTGGCGAATGATGAATGAACGGTGTAGGTACTATTGTTACTTTACTGCATATATATGGATACCTGCGCAAGTTTTTTTTACTACCACACATGAAACAAAAAAAACTTCCACAAGCCCATTACATATTTATAAATTTTATGATATCAGTAAAAATTTATTTGTTTGTGTGGCAAATAATTTTACACCATATGCCTCGCCTTCATTTTACAGATAACCTCTGCACTGTAAAAATCCTCGATTTTTCTCTCTCTTTCAAAAGTCACCGATGCTTCATGATTGGTTATTTTTGCTGGATTGAAAATGGGGCATGGATATAATTAAAAATTGTCGAAAAAAAATTTGCACTTTTTCATGGCTCATTTTTCTTCTTAAGCTTGTTTATCATATATCGTCCTTATAATGATGAGTATGTAGAAAATTGACAAGAATCTAGGATTTACTTATCATCATCAATAATATGCCTTAAAGTCAATATACGATAATGCCTTCACATTCTCTCGTATGGCCATGAAGATGGCAAGCGTGAAAGAAAGCTGTGTTATCTTCTCTTAATTCGATGAACTTTTCCAATCTGACATTTTGAACTTTCTTTGAGAAAAATATTATTTTTGTAGAAGCTTGAGATTAGGTTTACGAAAAGTGTTTATCGATCGATTGATAAGTACTTGTATATAAAAAATTGTTTCATTCTCAACGAAAATCCAGCAAAATAACAATTTATTGACCAGTAATCAATATTTTACAGATATTTTTGCAGTGGCCACCGGACGTGAACTTTGTTCATATAAGAAGAAAAAATCATATTCATCCGTAGTAAAACAATCAGATATAATAAAATATCTGTGTACTTAATTGTAGTAGGACTTCCGTAGAGAGAGGGAGAGAGAGATAGGCGAGTCGTTATTTTTTGTGAACGTATTAAACCTTGTAAAAAAGCAAGAGATCGCGTAGGTCGACAAGGTTCTCATAAAAAAATGTGCAACAGGCTGCTCAATTGATCTTTCAAGGAATTCTGGTAGCATGATATGATGAAGGTGGTGACGTGGACGCCATGACAATGCAGTCACTATACTGCAGTCGCAATGCGTAGAAATGAAAAAAAAATCTCTTTTTTTTATTTGTTTCTGCTAAAACAAGCGTAACGAAAATATATCTGCTGTGCTTTGTGCCACATTATATCTGATTTGGCACATTACATCTTTACATCTACTATATAACTATTGTACTTTGTGCTAGATTTACAAGAATCTAGCTGATTAATTAATTAATTTATCAGATACTACCACCATGATACATAATATGCACTACTCTGTGTGCTACTACACCTGTTGTCACGTTCGTTTCACCTGTAATGATGGGGGCATTGGCTTTGCATGAATTGCTCTTATCATCGAAAATTAAAACAATAGGCGTATGTGTGTGTGTGTAGAATGTACAACAAACACAAACAATTATCTGATTTGTATTCTCAGCAAAAGATGATGATGCGTCATGCGTCAGAAGCTGCAGCAGCTCATATAGGACTTTTGAAATCTGCAATAATATTCTCACGGTCAAGTAAAAAAAAACATGACATTGAACTTTGTAATTCGCAATAATCAACACTCTTATTATTTTAAACAAACATCAAGTGCATTATACAATAAATAATTGTAACAAAAAAAATGCAAAAAAAGATGAGTCTGGCGGTGACTGCATGCTGCACAAGGTGACTTTGACAGAAACTGGGAATGAGCTGGATGAGAGGTGATTAACTCATTCTCTCTCTTTTTTCCAAGGGCAATCTCTCCCAGTCTGCTAGAGAGCTAAGTTAAAAAGAGATGACGATATGTTCATCATCATCACTACCCATCATTATACTCAATTGTGAATTTGTTGTATGCAACCATCTCCAGAAGGAGAAGGAGGAATGAAATGCTATGAAAAAAAAACAAAGAACTCTGGACTAGAAGAATAATCATAATCATAACGCAATCGCTATTATTAAGTAAATTGCACAATCCAAAAAAACCACACACAAAAACCAAAAAAGTTTCCTGCTCTTTTTCTTTGCATCTCGGATGGATAATATGTGCAAGAGGACAAAGGACTTTTGATGATTGCGGCATTTTATGCTTTATACAGAAATTTTGGCAACAAGTAAGAATTCGAAACAGTTGCATTAATTAATTAAAAAACATGATAACTTTTCTTAATTCTGCTGACTCTACAGCACGTGCAGAAAAAAATTTCATATGACTTTGTCGGAACATACTACACTTAATACTGCATACTTGATACTTTCATCAGCCTTTTTTATGACATGATAGATTAGAGAACAATTTTTTACAAGTGCTGCTTGCTGCCGTTGCTACTGATAAATGCTTTATCGCTAAACACGACCAGCCATTCAGCCATCAGCGATTAAATTGCGATAAATGAAATGAGTTAAATTGTGCCACGTTGATTATCAATATTATATTTTTGCTGAAAAACACACACATACAGAGATCTCATAACAAAAAAACTGCTCAAAATCTTTCAAGGAAAATATTAAGGAAGCAGAGATTATGAACTACCACAAAAATAGGAGTATATAGAGATGTTTGTAGGATGGTCTAATGGCTAATGGTCATCACAATCACATCAACCATCATCATCATCAATGAACCAAGTCGTGTGTATATATGATTGGATGCGTTTAGTAATAATAATAAATAGGTACTTTTTTAACTGGCGTCATCCGACGTCTCATCCACTGTCATGCTATCAGTCCAACAAATCTCGCCATACATACCAAAACAGCGACAAAAAAAACATCGTACGATCCAACTTTTCTACGTTCCATTCATTGACTCATGTCATGATAATGATGGCTTGAGTTGAGTTGTTGATTCATCATACGCACCCCTAACCAAACCAAACAACTCTGATCTGACTCTCTGTCACTTTTATGCTCTCTGTCTACATGTTTTTAAGCCACTTCCCATTTTTTCCCTTTTGTTTGTCATTTTTGTCGGTCAACAATGGGAAAATGAAACTTTGTATGGATTTTATGTATGTATGCATTCCTTCCTATGCACCACCACCACCACCACTATGCGACCTTGTCATTTTTACAAAAATCATGAAAAAATCTAGACAATTCTGGAAAAAGTCGGGAGGGACTCGACTCACCTAAGGGAGCATCACAGAGAAGGCAACAGGCTGCAATGGCCCCTGCGGAGGCTCCAGAGGCTTTGTTCACGACAAGATGTGGGGCATATTTCTTGAGGCAGGCTGCAACACCGACATGGTAAATTCCCAGGAATCCGCATCCAGCAAACGACAGATTAAACTTGGTTTTGTTCGTCATTCCGATCCGTTGGGGAATTTTACGGACACCGCTTTAAGTTAACAATTTTTATTTGAAAAAATGTTTTATTCTAAAAACACAGTCTATTTTATTTTGCTTTTCACACAAAAGAAAAAAAAACACACAAAAACACAAGGACACTTGGTTTTTGGCCAGTTTTTGGCAAAAATCTCAGTATGTAGTAGAAGTAGTCAGTTCCAGCAACAAACAAGAAGAAATGAACACTCTCTTGAGACTTACTTTATAAACTTGAAAATCATTAAGAAGGAGATTGAAGATGATGAATGAATAGACTTTTGTGGTAGACTTTCCTTGTTTCTCAATCTCAAAATCTGAACTACACAGCTTCTTAGCTTCTGCTTCTGCAAAATATATAGTAAAGTAAAATATGAGTAATTATACGCTAACGCTTGAGCGAGTTGGTTTATTATATCGTTTTTAGTTGTGTGCTTGGCAAAGCGTTCTCAACGACTGAGCGCACTGCCCGCTGGGAATCGCTAATTAATAGGCTGATGGAATGGAACTCACATCACAGTTGCCACAGCTGAGATGACGACGAGAACGACGACGATGATTATTGCGAGTCAAGTGGATTGCTTAAATGGCTAAATTATCTAACTTTTATGGAACATTATTTATATGTACAAACCTAACATAAAACTTATAAGTACATACTTATATATAGCTTATTCGCTTATACTACGTTGATTTAACGGGGAATTAAAAAATGATTATCTTCATATATTATGTCTTTAAAATTATTAGGCCGTCTGCTATTGGACTATTTACAAGTGGTAATAATGTTATCAATCATTTATTGATGCGACAAAGTAAGTAGTTGAACCCTATCTTTTTTTTTGTCTAGAGAGCTCTGGGGATTTTTTTGCTGCTGTGATTCTGTCAAATCACTTGAAACTTTGGAAAACCATCTCTATTGAGAGATAATTCTTAAAACAACTATTTTAACTATCAAACTATGTTGCATAATAACTCATTCCAAAAAAAACCTTCTCTCGCTTACGTCATCATTAAAAATAAATAATAAATGAAAAGGAAAACTCTTAAACTGGACATACCTACCTGTTGTTCGAGAAGCTTGATGAATGATGATGAGTATAAAATAAAAATTATAATATATCAAATGATTATCTCAATTGTTTACTGTTTACACTTTTTCTTCCGTCGTGGGAAACTACATAAAAAATCATCATCACACTTAAAACACACACACGCACTCACCAATACAGTCAATAATGAATGATGCTCTCAGTCAGTCAGTAAACAAATTAAGATTTCCTTTTAAAAAAATTGACAATTATGAATTAAAACACCAAAAAAAAAACTGCACACACTTTTTATACATACATTTAACATGTTATATACATTTTACAAGTTACACTTTTGTGAGAGTTTTTGTGAGTCTATCTATGTGTGTGTGTGTCTATGAGGCACTGTTGAAAAATGTACTGTTGACCATCAGTATCTCTCTAACTTTACATTATTATCTTTACGTGCAACAATACGTGTGCAGACGGAAAGACAGAGAATTCAACTGACCACTCTAGAATTCAATATACCGCATCATATTCATTATTGCCTATATCATCATCATCCTACCTTGCTTATTGTTGCTCTTTTAGTTTACTGATCCTGTTCTCTTTCATTATAGTAGTAAATGTATTTATTATTTTTTCGAGGGTTTAGTTTACAGCTTTCAGGTAAAGGAATGTGTTCTCTGCTAGCAGCAAATCCCTTATAACATGCAGTGATATCGGTAAGGCAAAGGCAAGGTAAATAAATAGTAACCCATATTTTTCAACTGACTTGATGCTCTGCAGAAGTGAGAAGTGCACAAACACATACACAAATTATGCACCTACCTGAGTGAGAGAACCTTCTTATTACTTCTCTTGCAACTTACTTGTCTGTTGTTTTGCCTCTCTACGCATTCATTTTGATCGTTTGGTGTTCAGTTAGGGATTAGAGAGCGATGGGACGACGGGATTGGCTGAAATTGGTGGTGTGTTGTCGCGTTCTTCGACACACGATGATCATGATGAAAATTGAAGAGCTCTTCTCTTTTGCTGCAGAGATGTGGTTTCACTTACTTTGTAGCACTTTTAACTATTTCTAATATATTATGCGTATATATGACTTATTATCTGTCTGCTTTTCTGTCTGAGTAATTTTCCTATAATAATATCATATCATCGTAAAGAACGACGCACAAAAAATAGTAGGGATGAATATGCACGCATATAATTATAAAGCTTCCCAATAATGTACGTGGTACACGTAAAATACTATAGTAATAATGTTGTATATGCTGCCGTTTGTCTGGTTAATTATCATTTAAACTGTGTAACTGCATTGCATCCGTTTTGCCTTGAGGAAAGAAGGAAAATGATATGTAATTTTGGCTGTTCCTCGTTAGTCGTTAGGTAGGTTAATAATGAGTAATAATAATGTATCATTGCTACTTGCCACGTTAAACGACGTGCGTGTATGATTGTCCCTGAAAAAATTGAAAAATGCAGTTTAGTTTCTGGAACTGCTTTGTTTTCGTTTTAAGGAAAGTAAATGGGAAAACAGTAAATTGTAAATATAATTTTTTTTTTGATAATTGTCATAATAGTTGTAATTGAAGTAGTATCGTTTTTGTTTGTATGAATTGCACCATTCACGATTTATTTTAGCTTGCGCAAGCCAAGTCATAAGGTCAAGCTTGCTGATTTGATTGCTGCTGAATTGTATACAGAGCGTCTATACTAGAGACGAATAATTCATAATTCTTCCTTCATTCATGATTTTTGCTGGAGAAAAAGAGTTTCTTTTTTTTTGATTACCTCATCACTTATCAAGTCTTCTTCATCTTATCAGATTCAGATAATGCCATATTATTATGCTATGTCAAGGACATCATAACTGATACATACTCGATTTCAATAATTATATTTTCTGTGTGTATGGAACAAAAGTTGTCAAGAAAAGTCTACTTTTCACACTTCATTTATTTCCTCAACTTTTGTGGGAACCTCTCTACCAACTAAACTTACTACTTGTTGTGGTGGTATTCCCGACGTCATAATAATATGTTATGCATGTACACAATAATGCGACTTTTTTCTTCATGTTTTGTTTTCTTAACCCATTACTTAATCCTTTTAGCGATAATAAAATTAACAAAAATGTTCTTTCTTTACTACTGCTACTGTAACATGGGAATTTCCAAAGATAGTCTCCCACCAAACATGCTCTTCATTCCTAATTGTTGCATTTTTAACGATTATGAGTTTTTCTTATGTTGCCGACATGGGATAATAAACAATAAGTTGTGCATGGAGTTGATGCTCGTTTCTTATTAAGATTCCTGTAATGCCCGTGGTCAAAATCTCACCATTGTTTCACCTCATTCCCGATTCCCGACACTTTTCTACTGCCTTATGGAAATGATAAAGACGTGAGCGTCATCATATTATGTACAAATATCAACGCGTTTGGCTCTGGACAAAGATGTCTTTCATTGATTGCTTCATTTCCCAATCTGATATGACAAGTCACAAAAGTGGGTGTGAGATTGCAAAAATAATAAGGAGTCTGTTTTTTGACAGTATCATCAGATGAAAAGATTTAGTGTGGAAAAGCCTATCTCTGACATTCAATAAAAAACTCTGTTATCTGATGATAGATTGCCAAAACTGTGTCATCGCGTGATGTGGGATGTTGTTGAGTTTAACTCGGTAAATAAATAAATGCTTTAATAATATTTTGCCAATCTCCGTATTATACAACGTAGGTAATACATTCATGTTGTGTTAACCAGCATAGCTCATATTAATATATTATCTAGTTTGCTTAATTAAAGTATCTAATAAATAACACTTCCCTTTGCTGGAATTTCTTTCCCCTCACCCTGTTTCCTACTCGTCGCACATCGACGCGACGGAGATTTGCGTGAGCAGGATTAAGCGCTTATCGTCGCATCATTTACTTCACCGGTCTCATCCCGTTCGTATGTAATTGCACATGAAATGATTAGCGCGTTCATATTGTAAAGAAGGCAACCATGGATCTCTGATTCTGAGTCTCAAAATCTGAGGCAATGCATGAAAAGTTTAGCTTTCCATCTCTTTCATGAAGACAATTAATCGTAGTAGTTTTCCAGAAGATTCACTCCCCAGTGGTTGAGAATGAGGAGCAGAAGGCCAAGTGAACAAAGGATCAAGCTTGCAAATTGCAATCGATCAATGGTCGCAAGCATTATTGCCGTTCGAATTGACCCCGGGTTTGATTGGGTAGCATTATCGGGAATTGTACTGGAGACAGCACTCAAATATGAGTTAGTGAAAATTGATATTAAAAGTAATGATATTTTTTTTTGCAAAGACCAAAGCCAAAGGTTAATTTCAATTAATCAACAGATAATTACACTAGGAAAGTTGATGTGGGAAAATATTAGTGTGCATACCTATGTAGGTTCAATTTCCTGTTCGTTTTCCAAATAAATTGCTGAAAAATGATGATTGCTTTTTGTCACTTTAGCGAAACATTAAAATCCTTTCATTTTACTTTACATGCCAGGCAGGCATTGATTGTTTATTATACATTTTAGTTTTTGTGTTGCACAATACATTCATCGTAAAATTTATTGCATGCATACATACTGGACTTATAAGCCCTTGCAAGAAAATAAAATATTAATATTTTAACTTAGCGTATTTCGTCAACATTAATGGACAGAAAGTGTTGACATTTTTAGCACATGTGTAAAAACAAATCTGTAAACGTACTGGTAAACAGGTAGTTGTTTTTTGAGCTAACGTTTAAGTAAGATTGCGAACAATGTTACTGGTTTATGTCCTCAAAAATAATTTATCACAAAAACTTTCGCTGCAATTAAATATTGTTTTTGTAACGAGAAACATCTCCCGTATCATCACTGACTTACTTGTAAGAAGTAAAAAATGTCGATATATATGGCTCCTTCACATTTTCTTCTTGGAAAATGTAAAGTATTCGGAATGGAGTGGAAAAAAGAAGCTGAGACGAAAAATGAAATGGAATAATATAAAATACTTACAGTTAGTGTGTATGACTTTCAAAGGGAAGCCTTCAAAGATTGTGATGAGAACATAGATACTGCATTTAACAATTTAACAGATGCAGTTAAAATGAAACTGACTTTTTGCAACAGGTATGTTGAAGTGAAAGTAATTAGAAGCTGAGTCGATTTTAAAGGATAGCCGGGGAGAAGGCCAGCGAAACTAAAAAGCAAGAAGTTGATTCGATCCTGAAATATCAGTACCTTGGTTAGAATAAAGCATGAGAACAAGACTATGGAAGAGAGATATATATTTGTACAAAAGTTACGTACATTAACCGGAATATCCACCAGCATTCCCTCCTCTTCTATATCCCCCTGAACCACCACCTCCGCCGCCGCTATAACCTCCAGACCCACCGGAATTTCCACCGCCACCCCCGCTGTAACCCCCTGAGCCTCCTCCACCACCGCCGCTATAACCTCCAGACCCACCGGAACCACCGCCCCCGCTGTATCCTCCGGACCCACCTGAATTTCCACCACCCCCGCTATATCCTCCTGAACCACCTCCTCCTCCACCGCTATAACCTCCAGACCCACCGGAATTTCCACCACCCCCGCCGCTATAACCTCCGGAACCTCCTCCGGAATTTCCACCACCACCGCTGTATCCACCTGACCCTCCGGAACCACCACCGCCGCCACTGTATCCTCCTGATCCGCCTCCGGAACTTCCACCGCCGCCGCTGTAACCTCCTGAACCTCCTCCGGAACTTCCACCGCCACCGCTGTATCCACCTGATCCTCCTCCAGAACCCCCACCGCCGCCGCTATATCCTCCTGATCCACCTCCAGAACTTCCACCTCCGCCGCTATATCCACCGGACCCTCCTCCAGAATTTCCACCCCCACCGCTGTATCCACCTGACCCTCCGGAACCACCACCCCCGCTATACCCACCGGACCCTCCTCCAGAATTTCCACCACCACCGCTGTATCCACCTGATCCTCCGGAACCTCCACCACCACCGCCGCTGTAACCTCCTGAACCTCCTCCGGAACTTCCACCCCCACCGCTGTATCCCCCTGACCCTCCGGAACCTCCACCTCCGCCGCTGTATCCACCTGATCCTCCTCCAGAACTTCCACCGCCACCGCTATATCCACCTGATCCTCCGGAACCGCCGCCGCCGCTGTAGCCTCCTGAACCTCCTCCGCCTCCACCGCTATACCCACCGCCGCCAGATGGCCCTTGACCTGGCGCTCCGTATCCAGAAGAAGGTTTAGCTGGGGATCCGTAGTTAGAAGACGGTTGTTTTCCCGAAGGGGAGCCGTATGAGGAGGAAGGTTGTTGTGGCGAACCATAGCTTGAAGATGGTTGTCTTGGTGGAGGTGAACCATATGAAGAAGATGGTTGTTGAGGTGAGCCATAACTCGAAGATGGTGATGGTGGCTTTTGTGGTGAGGTGTAGCTAGGTTGTTGCTGAGGAGATCCTGAAATGCCGAGAAAGTATAAGACGAATGTTCCTATTTAAGGTCACTTGTCACATTTTAATTGTCATCTCACCATAGGAAGAGCTTGGGGCAGATGGAGCACCGTATTGTTGGGATCCACCACCTACGCGGATATAAAAAGAAACTGTATTTGATTCTGAACAAGCATCTCACTATGCCCCAAAATATATTAGTTAACAGACTTACTTGAGCCAAATCCACCACCGGAGCTACCGAATCCTAAAATGACAAAAATGCATACGTTTGAAACTTCGTGTATACATTTGAGTACTGTTTAAGTAATAAATAAGCGTTTTTGCAAGCTTGCTGGTGTCGTAAATCCAACAATTTTGTGCGCATTTAAAGTATTTTGCTGGGTGCATTTTGTTATTGGTATTAATTCGCAAATCGTGCCATTAGTGCAAAACGTGACTGGAGTTCTTATAAAATTTTTAAACTTTAACCTTTCGCAGTTTTTTGTTTTGTGGCACCCTTGGATCCTATATAAAAGAGGTTTTATCAGCGTTTGGAAGAAATTGGGAGCGTTTGCGCTTGTAACGAAAACGACACTGCACATCATTTTCATGGCTATGCATAATACATACGATTCAATTTACCTCCTGAGGATGGGGCTCCATAACTTGAGGAAGGTTGACTTGGAGCACCGTACATTTGGGATCCACCGGAGCCTCCAAAACTTCCACTTCCCCCGGAGGACGGAGCCCCGTAACTTGAGCTGGGTTGACTAGGAGGGGAGTACGATGGAGAACCACCGAACGAAGGAGCTGGTGCAGATGGCGTGCCGTAATTTTGTGACGGAGGACTGGGAGCACCGTACGATGACTGGGGAGCTGGTGCGGAAATGCCTTGACTTGGAGATCCGTACTGCTGAGATGGTGGACTGGGAGCCCCATAAGATGACTGAGGAGCTGGAGCGCTTGGAGGGGAATAACTTCCGCCTGATGGAGAACCATATTGACTCGATGGGGAAGATGGAGATCCGTATTGACTGGAAGGAGGAGAGGAGGGAGCTCCGTAGCCTGATTGAGGAGTGGGGCTAGGTGCTCCATATCCAGGTTGGGGAGCTGGACCAGGGGCTCCATATCCTGGCTGAGGTGCTGGACCTGGGGCTGGACCAGGGGCTCCATAACCTGGTTGAGGTGCTGGGCCGGGGGCTCCGTATCCTGGTTGAGGGGCTGGACCTGGGGCTCCGTATCCTGGCTGAGGTGCTGGACCAGGGGCTCCATATCCTGGTTGAGGTGCTGGACCTGGGGCTGGACCAGGGGCTCCATAACCTGGTTGAGGTGCTGGGCCGGGGGCTCCGTATCCTGGTTGAGGGGCTGGACCTGGGGCTCCGTATCCTGGCTGAGGTGCTGGACCAGGGGCTCCATATCCTGGCTGAGGTGCAGGTCCTGGGGCTCCGTACCCTGGCTGAGGTGCAGGTCCTGGGGCTCCGTACCCTGGCTGAGGTGCAGGTCCTGGGGCTCCGTACCCTGGTTGAGGTACTGGACCCGGGGCTCCGTATCCTGGCTGAGGTGCTGGACCCGGGGCTCCGTATCCTGGTTGAGGAGCTGGACCTGGAGCACCATATCCTGGCTGAGGTGCTGGACCAGGAGCTCCATAATTTTGTGATGGAGGAGCGCTATATCCGGTGGCACCGCCTCCGCCAAATCCCCCTTTCGATCCACCTCCTCCTCCAGATGGAGCACCTAAAGTTCAATGTAATTTGTCATGATGCTCAACAATTAAATCAACAGAAACATAATTGGTATCCTTCAAGCCTGCTTTCAGTATTTGTAGATGCATTCAAAAACAATCGTTTAAGTGCAAAGAGTGCAAAAGCTTGTTAAGGACTGCTTGCCAAACAATCACTACCATTGACCACATGAAATGGCGCAGTCAGCAAAGCAAATAGAATTGTCGAGAAAGGAAAATGCGTCAAACAATTGCTGACGGTGAAACTGAAAGGCTTCAAAAGTGAATGATCGTTGTTCATTTTGTTGTGTTCGTAAATGTACCGTATTGTCCTGACGGAGGAGCTCCATATGAGGAAGATGGAGGACTCAAACCTATAATGATTTGTAAAACAATCATTAAAGACATAATAATGAATATCAATTGTTGCCTATTTTTAATCCTGCAAACAGTTTATGTTGACATTGCGATTGAATGCATAATTTATTCCTCTAAGGGTCCATTATAAAGCGTAAAGTGTTTGCTTGAACGAGAGGTTTGACTGCTTTGCGGCAATCATTTGTTCCACTCTGCTTCTATAAACAACCTACCTGAACCACCTCCACCACTGTAACCGCCACTTTGTCCACCACCGCCACCTCCTAAAAGAGGAATTATTTGTTTAAAGAAAATATAATGCGAAACAAAAGATAATTGAAAACATAAACGCTATGAAAACTCACCACTATAACCGCCTCCTCCTGATCCGCCGCCGCCTCCATAGCCTCCCCCTCCTATAATCATTATTTAATATTAGTTCGCTTGACATTGATTGTCCATGAAAATAAATATTTAAATAAATATTTTAAATAAAAAAATGAAGAATAGAAAAAAAGTATTTTTTAAACCAATGTAAAAAGTATGTACATGATCACCAGTAGATTGGTCAGTCAACTGCCTACTACGTTTTTCTCTTGTTATATTACTTAGAGAAAATGAAATGAAAAGTATAAAAATAAATATTTCAGTCTGATGAAACAAATAAATAAATATTTTCGAAAAATCGAGTTGGTTAGTATTTTGTGAGATAACACAAGTTTTACATAAGAGTCGCCAAGTCAAAAGTCTGATGAGGTCCTAACCTGAAGACACTGGAGTGATCACAATAATTCCAGAGGAACCTTGTTGCTGTTGACCTCCGCCGCCACCACCACTTCCCCACCCCGACCCCGATGTACTCCCACTTGATGCATACCCACCAGAACTACCCCCACCTCCTCCTCCTCCCCAGCCACCTCCACCACCACCCCCTCCACCTTTTCCTCCTCCGCCACCTCCACCTCCCCAACCACCTCCACCCCCTCCCCCCTTTCCTCCTCCTCCCTTACCTCCAAATAAACTCTTGAGCATGTCTAGTCCAAAGCCGCCGCCGCCTTTGCCTTTGTTGTTCGCGTTGACCAAGGTAGTTTCAATTGTTCGAAATTGTCATTGTTGTTGAGTCACCATTTCAATTTCAGTTCAGTTATATTTTAACAAGAAAAATCTAGATTTAAAATTCCTCCCTCTTTTCTTATCGTAGCCTACATTGCAACTTGTCCGTCCCACGCAATTTTTTTTCATATTCACTCGTCATGATAACATTTAGACCATTTATGAATGTGTCTCAAAGAAAAATGTGTTAAAAATCTTACCTCCTCCACCGCCTCCACTACCTCCACCTCGTCTCGTTCTGGCGTCAACACCCCAACAACAGGAGTGAGCGACGAGGACAAACACTGTTATCTGCAATATCACAATTTCAATTTGAATCAGAGATTTGAATCGTTTCCTGATTTTTTTTCTCTTCTCCTGAGGCACGTTACTCACTGTACATACCTGAATTAACTTTGCCATGATGGCAAAGACTGGAAATGGAAATGTCAAAGGTTACTGCCACTCTTTATTCCACACAACGATTATATAAATGTACACACTGTTCCAGTTCCAAAAAAAAGCAACTTTATGCAGAACGCTCTTGTTGTTTCCGAACAAGTTCCTGGCGAATATGAATCTTGATTACTTTTTTTGGTTTCTTCGTTTGAAAATGAATCCCGACAATATTTCCCGTCTCTCTAGAAGACGACGATGAGGAGACAAGAGAGGAGAATCGTGTCTGAAGTGAACTTTGAGGCTCCCATCCTATTTATACGAAACACCAGCGCATGGGGACTAAAGAGGAGGAGACGAAGAGGACACGAGCAGCGATTTTTCATGTAAAAATTTTTCATACAAAACACACACATGCATGCATAATATATGTATATGCACACATATATATATATTGTTATTAGGCACCATTATTATTATGTAAGTGCCATATTTATTTCTCGTTAGTTTACCTGACAGTATTATCAGCAATGAAATCATCCTCATGCTCATGTTCAGCTTGTCTTTAAGCCTGTACCTTTTTTTAGACCCTGCTTGACGTAATACAAGAAGCGTTCAAGACTCAAGACCACGTGGTGGTGGTGGTGGTCTCTGCGACGCTGCAGATTTGCGCTTGTGACGCTGCTGCTGCGCCGCGATATACATACCTTTTGTAAAAATGAAAGGGAAACGATGAGGAGACTCATCTCAAATCATCGTCATCATCCTCCTCAGTATAGAGCCTCCTGCTCTTTTCATGTTCATTTACCGTTCCATCATTGACATATGAACATTGGCATGCCATGCCGACGACGACGAAGACAACAACGACCACTGCGACTCTGCAACTGTTCAAGTGAAGGATCGCGCGAGAAAGTAGCGGTGTAAAAACATTCATCATGATTTATGAGAAAATTTTTATTATTATGAAAAATGTGACATCTCTCATGATCCTAATCACAAACACCTTGTATTTCTTTGTTGAGTATGAATGGATACAAAATTTATATAAATATGTTTTTAAAGTATTTTGAATTTGAATATGTCGAGGAGGAGGAGTAGTACTTGTGGTCGTGGTGAGTGTTAGATAACAAGATTTTTGCGGTTTTTGAACAGAAATAAGAGTAAAGAGCAATCAAGTAATCATCCTTTTCGATATGGTATTATGCGCACAAAGGGATACAAAAAGCATGTCAGCTAAAAAAATAGCAGCAGCAGTTATATTAAATATATTAAATATATATGCCAAAACGAGAACAAGGTGTCAGTCCACAAAAAAATACATTGTGTATCATCACGGCAGTTTTTTAGAGATAGATTTACTTTTTTTTTGAAATACAAAAATAAACCCTTAAAGCCTTGATGGCACTTTTTAACAATTTTTTTTGCGTATTCGATTCTTGCAATTTATATAAAAAGGCCTCAACCTTAAAGGTTTCCCCCAAAAAAAGATGACATTTTATTATTATAACTTGCATTAAACTTTTTTTTGTGCATGTGTGCGCGTGTCCTTTTCTTGTGGTCAGCCCTAGGCAAACTTTTCATTATGTAACCTTTGGTCGGAAGTTGTAATCACTTTTGCATCATTGCATATTTGCATCCCTGTCACTCGCCGCTGTCATTAATCATGTTGGCTTGAATTGGTCCAATTTGTAGGTATTGTACGTAACAATCTGACCGTTTTCACTCACAGGTGAACTCTTGCGTGGCAGAGTGGATTTCGATTTTTTGAGAGGAGATCCAAAGAAAAGGGGATCTCCTCCGACAACGACTATATAGTAGCATAAGCGGCTATGAGGATGATGATGATCATCATCATCGTCTTCGTCGTCGTCAATGAAAAGAAGAACAAGAAAGGATGAGTAATGTGTTTTTCCCACTTGCCTTTTTCTTTCTCGCCTCTTGTCTCTGATTGATGAATGAATAGTGGTGCTGGTGGTAAGTGTGTCTTATCTTGAGTATTATTCAACAAGAAGAGAGAGAGAGACAGGGAGAGAGAAAAAAAAGGACGGAAGGAAGAGGAATATGTATGTCTTTTAAAAGTGATTATTAAAAAAATTTGATTATACAATACGAAAACTAATGTCATTTCAATGGAGGTGGTGCGGTGATTATTTGATAATGTGACTTGTGTGTGATGTGAAGTGTCCGAATAAAAATGTCATTTTCTAACTATGATGGATACAAACACATTGGTAACGGTGGGTGACGAACGACGACGACTCTACGACAACGACGACAGTGACGGTGATGCATAATATGCCATTATGTAGCTGTTTTATGATGAGGAATTAAATGAAAGCAAAAAAATTTGTTTCTGAATGATTGGAGATGAAATCCGCTTTTGATTCAAGAATAATAATAATGATAATACTCATACACACACAACTTTTACTTTTCTTCCCTTTTATGACTTATTATTTCCACTTCCAAATACGCTCATTCAATAAATACTTACATTTTACATACTACAACGCACACAGTCTGGTGCAACAATGAAAGGAACAACAACAGCAGCAAGGAGATCCGATAAAATGTAATTTTAATTTCTACGCTCATCGTCTAAAAATAGTAATACCAATATCAAACATCATCTCACACCAGATCTCAGAGGGAGGAAGGAAGAATGAGAAAGAAAAAAAATATATATAAAATTACCATTAATATGGCAAGACAACAATGTGGAGTATTAGTTGTTATGACACTACCGCTTTTCGTCGTCTTATGACTAAACGAAATCTGCAGGGAAACATCATGGATTCATTGTTGCGCGAGAGATAATTACCGAAAGTACATGTTGTATGCTTTAGAAACTCGGCGGTGGTGATGGCGGTGTGGTGGTTTTTTTTCTTTCAGTTTCTTTCTTGTTATTAGAAATGAGATGAAATGATACACCTATTTTGTGGTAACAATGAAAATAATAAAAAAATGTTTTTTGGGACTTTATTGGAACCTTGCTTTGTTTTGGTCACGACGACAAGAAAGGTATGCGTATGAGTCGTCGTCGACAATGTAGTACGTTTACTTTTACATAATTTGCATCATTGACGCATATTATCTGGGACTGGGACGCTCTTGGGTAAGTAGGAGTAAAAATCCTAATTAAGTTCTTATACGGGATTGATTTTTAATTTTAATTCAATTGGAATCGATAATTGGCAAGATCCTCTTCTTCTTCTCCGTAGAGATTGTAATCATCTTCTTAAGGAATTTCAAGTTAATTAGCACTACATGACAAGACATGCAACACTTGACATGACACACAACACGACTTCAAATAAAGTATAATAATAATATTGTGAGATTTTTTTTTCAAGATGATGCACAAGATGAGCAAAAAAGGAATATGAGCAACAACAATGATAATGATAATATGTGATCATCATTTTACTATCGCTTGTTGCGGCGGAGGTGGTATTGGCATTACGTCTCGGGATGCCCCGTTGTCGCTGTTGGCGACACTTCGGCATCTCTTGTTACGCAATACTGATAACCTACAAAACTGTCATTGATCACCGTTAAGAAAGTAAGAGGATGGCTCAATAAATGAAGAAGAAGAAGAAATACGCCGAAATTGTGTCAATACTCGTCCTTGGTGAATTAGTATTAGGTAAATGAGGAAATATTAAAAAATTCTTTTTGTTACACATTTTTAGCTAAAAATGGAGAAAGGCTTATAGCTCATGAGACTGAGTTTCATGTCACCACACACTGCAAAAATCCAATCCCCATACAAGTGTCAATAAGGTACGTGTGTTTGTGTGGAGGGACTTTGCTCAAACATAAATTAATTGGCCGTGCAAAAGTACGCACATGCCAAGTCGATTCTTTATGAATGACCCATTGTCCATCTCTTCAGGGGTTCAAAACTGTTTGTAAGTGTGTATGATTCACCGGGTTTCATTTTTCGGAATGGACAAAACAACAGAACAGAGAGCGAGAAACAATGAAAAAAAATATGTTTGCCATTTTTATTATATGCCATTGTGGTTTGCCGTGTGTGTGTGTCTAGTCCTCCTGCGGTTATAATTAGCTACTTACTTACTTTTACACAGATACATACAAAATATCATACTATTATTATTAGTAAAGAGAGGGACCCTTTGCCGCCGATGCTTATTCACATTACATAAGCATACTGATGATAACCATCATCGTCATCATCATCATCATCATAATATTATGATTGTGTTTTCTTTTTTTACAAATATGTAGATTTTCATTATTATTACATCATTCAGCGGTATATATCTTCATCATCGACATATCAATGCCATTTTAGAAATTTTTTTATTAACGCAAAGAAAATCTTTTTTTTGGCACTGCAGGAGGTTCACACCAAAGCAGACGAGGATGGTGATCATGATGATGATGATGGGTACGCTAAAAACTTGAAGGCAGCAGAAGTTACTGTAAGAATAGCATTGTTTAACACTCTTGTTGACAGCAAGCAGGAGATTCTTTAGAGATACTCAACTTCATGTCATTGAATCATGCATAGGTGATAAAGCTAATAATAAAACGCGTGAACTATTACTACAAGTACAGCCTTGATCATTGGGACACGTTAGAATGTAGACTAGACCATAGTAATAAAATAATTTCCACAAAATTACCTATGCTTATTTTCCTCCTCTCAAGGGAACGGAGAGCGGACAGAGCGAGAGAGAGAGCCTAAATAAATTCCACCAATTAATCTCAGACTGACATCTGTAGTTAATTGTGAAGAGTACAGAGTACATAAAAAAGGAGAACTTCCTTAGCTGGTGGTCCAACTAGGAAATGAAAAAACAACAACCGCAGATTCACTTTTAGTGTTATTATTATTATTATTATTTGCTTAGCACAGAAACGGGACTCGTTCAGTGCAGTAATGCAGTAGCAGTAAAAATGATGAAATGCAACACTTGCTGTTATATTGCATTTCTAAAAAAGATGAGTTGCCATTTTTTTTCTCTCTATCTCTATCTATATTTGAAACATCTATTTCATCGGTTGCGTAATACAGTTTGTTGCATACCGTATCGAAACTCGAAATGCACAAGACACGAAGATGGACGACAAAAGGAGCGGATATGCAATAATGCAGAAATGTTGCACCATCGGCATATATCACAACAAAAGCGCATAAAATGGTAATATTCCTCCGAGAGAGTGCAAACTGCAGTCGGATTGCACAATTCAAAAGAATTCAATAAAGAAGCGTCTCAAAACGGGAATGCGAATAGGTATGACATACATGAACATGATGATATTATTTTAGGTATTTTAATTTTCTCACGATGCCCCGACATTAAAAAAAATGTTTAAAAGAGTCCCTGAAATTATACCATTATAACAATCAATTGGCATGACTAGGAAGAAGAGGAAACGAAGAAGATGTCATGATTTAATAAAAGTCCAATTCACAATTGCTGGCGATATTCAAGGCTTTGCGGAAGAACGAAATTTGATTAAACGGGAGCTAATTATTTGAGTCGACTAAAAATTATTTTTGAATGCGCACAAGGACTCTAGAGCTCTCTAGAGAGAGAGAGGGAACGAGCGTTTTATTGCCCGCAATTTGCATCAGTAGTAAAATCGTCCGTGTCGTCGTCGTCCACCAAATGAGCTGTGACTTGTGACAAATTCACCGTGCAATAAAAGAAACCACAAAAATTCTTCGTTTTTTGCAAATGTCCTTGTCCTGCTTGCTGGCGGCGGTGGTGGTGTGTGGAATATCTTCATCATTACCTATTATATACCACCACCGCAATTGTCCCAGTGGTATAAAAACGTAAGGCCGAGTGAGTACTCAAGTGCTCATGAATGTTCATCACATGCTCATGCGTTTATATAAAAAAATAAATCCGGAATTGAGTTTTTTTTCTTCTTATTACGTTCTTACGTTCATCTCTCGTGTTTTATGCACACCAAAATCTTACATTATCTCGTATGTATAATTTAATAATAATAATAATATAATAATATTATATATATATTTATATTCATAAAATTAAATAATAATATATATTATGTTTCAGTGTGTTTTTTAAGCAGTTATAACAACACAACTGAAAAAGTCGTCCTCAAATTAATAATCAAAAATTTTGTCACCACAATAATACAAAAAAAGTAAATGTAATCAAGAATACAAGTAATTACAGTTGCAAATATTATTATTATTACCCAAAAATGTGTATTACCTACCGTTTATAATAATAATAATAATATGCATGTTTGGTACATATTCGATATATGTATGTATATTGTGTATATTTATATAATTTATTATGATGATATGGTTATATAATACAATTTATTTAACAAGTACTACTTATTCATTACCATTGAGAAAAATGTTCAATTCACAAAAACATCAATTAATTATCACTGTAGCAAAATAGGAATCAACTTAAAAAAGTGGTTGTCAAGATGAAAAAATTAAATAGCCCTTATCATAATAGTAATAATAATTCCTTACCAATTATTATTAAGTATTGAGGAGGAGTACAAGTACAAGTCATAATTATTCTTAATATCTATTATTAAGTAGTAATGATAATGTGATATTATTAACAACAATTTACGTTTTTTTGAGAAGACAAACATATGTACACTATTATTATTAATATTATGTTTAGTCTATTTACAATTCACTATTTAAAAAACAAAAAAGTTGTTGAAACCAATTATACTACATAATTAAAAATATCGATATTCATCAGTACAACATAATAAATGTAATAACAATAATAAATGTTTTGATGGATTGTTTATTTTTTTCTCTAGGAAGAGATACGAATCGAGGAAGTAAAAAACACTACAATCTATCAAATAGCAGCTCACACAAACTAAAATGATTGTATTTCATTAACGCGGAATTCCTGACGCAGTCTTTTGTTTCCACACAAAAAAAAATCTGTTTACGTAATGGGAAAACATCAAGTGATTATAATAATAATAGTAATAATAATAATACCTATCATCAATGCATCATGCAGTTGAGTAATCTTGATCATATTTTTTTCTTTAACCTATTGAGTAAAAAGTACTTAATGATTAATGGCGTTTTTTTAAATTTTATTTTAAAAAACTGACAAGCATTGTTTACTCCAATAGATAACAATTTCATAGTATTATTATTATTATGTACACACAAATATTTTTTACGACGCGCACACGTTCAACATTCTCCTGTGGTGGAATGAAGTAGAGACGAAGGGAGCAAAAAAAGTTGCAAAACAATTGATGTTCTTCTCTTCACACTGATATGAAAATATAAATTGTATCGTAATAGGTTCACATCACATATTATAATAATGAAAGAATCACTTTAAAAAATTATAAATGATGAATATTGAACAAGTGGAAAACAGAGAATATATTATTATTATTATTATTGTTATTATTATGTATATCTTTGTAACAATAATTTCTTTGCCCACTATCAAACCCACGAGTCGCCGCCAGGTGCGTTGTTGGCTAGATGTTCCACTGAAATAGAGTTACTAGCGGCATGTTCTTGCCAGTGATGGTGATGAGGTCCGTCTCCTCCCGACGGATAACCACTTCCACCACTGCCAGGACCACTAACCATCCCCGGGTGGTGATGGTTACCTTCGTAGTGCCGATTCTTTTTCTTCTCCCTGTTTACTTGTGCGTACAACGGTTCGCCTGGTTTTATCTGTATGGAAATACAATAGGACCACGATTAAAAAATAGTCCGACAGATGAAAGTTATATATTAGCTACGTCTCAAAAAAGTCATGCATAATTATTATGATGTTGGTGCTACAAATCGACATGCGATCTATATTCATATATGACAACAACACGACACATAATAATAAGCGGACAATTATATACTAAGGTAGGTTTAAAATTCTACAAATATATTTTTTTGGACAAATGAACAAGTGACAAACCGTGGTGACTGAGAAACTTGACTTGATAATCAACTTGACTCCGTCTCCCCTCTACAACTACCCCTCTCGCTTGAATGTGAACGTGTGTGTTTAATTTTTTTTGTCTTGCCTACTGTCCCGGCTGTTGTATCGTCAAGCATGTCAGTAGTAGTAGTAGTTGATAAACAATGATAAACAAATGACATACACTCACGTTGTCTCTAGTAAAACATTTTGTTAGTTACAATTCACTTACAGGTTGGGCGGGGTACATACGAAATGCCCCCGGGGGTATCGGCGCATGGGATCCACCGTCCGGGTACGGCATGTCTGCCATGGGGACTTGCTCCCCACCTTGAGTATAGGAGGGAGGAGGACTTTTGGGAACTGCGTTACTGTTTGGAGCGTTGCGTTGCATGGTCTTGTCCTCGTATCTCGTTCCGCTCTGACTGGCCATTGGTCTGTTCAGGGTAGAGTTTGCGTTGACAGGAGAGCCAGCGGACGAGGCTTCATTTCCCGAGCCCCCTATGGAAACAGAGAAAAAAAATATTAAGATTATCTATCTGCTATGGAGGTAGTTAAACAAGTTATTCGTGGTTGCTACACTTTTCTTACCAGGTCCACTTGGACTCCCACTTCGCCCTGTCATTCCTTTACTGACAAAGTCTGTTTCGCTCCAGCCCGCCTTTTTGTACACTTCTCTGAGCTCCTGATGCTGCCACATGGAGTAAAGTACTTGCGATGCGAACTTTACCACACGGCTTGAGTAGCGTCGCTTTTGCTGCGACAATTGCACTAATCTTTCCACACCTTCTGCTTCCATTAGCGATCTGGAAAACTCGGCGTTCTTTTTGATTACTTCGTTGAGAGTGGCAAGCACAGCTGCAATGGTGTCATCTGACGTGCCCTGATCCAGCGGTCTGCCACTCGGTAGCTTTTGAACTAAATCTCTCATGGCATACTTCCCGATGAGCTCTTTATTTCTCTGGTCAAGTGCTAGGTTCCTCAGCGCAGTAGCAACCGCACACACGACTCTGTCCACCTCCATTCTTAATAGCTCAACAAGAACAGGGAGACCCTTTTCCTTGCGAACTGCGGCCCTGATCTCAATACTGGGTTGCCAGTAGCACGCCGCCAGATTTTGTATTGCACCAGCAGCCGCTTCCAGCGTTTCGGGATTCGAGCAATTGGACAGGAGAGCTAGGTAAGCTTGTACAACTTCGGGTTGCCAAAGGAGTTCCATGCCGCGAACTGGCTCTGATGAGGACTTGGCTCCTGGACCTTGACCACCTCCACCTCTGCCGGATGGTCCCGTCCCGTGACTGACTACATTGTTGGATTCTTTGGGAGAAGCGGTTGCCATGGCCCCACTGTCTTTCTTCTTCTTGTTTGCACCGAAACATCCAGCATTTTCCCCCTTGGCGTGAGGCGTAGCAGAAGCTCTGCTCTGGGCAGGAGGTGGATGCTTGTCGTAGTTGGGGTCCTCCACCTCTTGACAGCGGTAGCTCAGGTTTCGAAGGATGCAAACGCAATTCTCAACGCTCTTGTCGTCAATGTCCGCTCTGGAGAGGGCGCACCTCACCACGTGGAGAAGGGCCTCGACCAGACCCTCGCACTCCCTCAGCTTTTTCCTCGCATACTCGCCTGCAGAGCTGACGTTCCGCAAGACTCCAGACGCATTTTTGAACACTGTCGACCAGCAAGCATCTGGAATGTGCTGACTTGAGGGATTGTTTTGCCCTCCAGAACCAGAGCTACGATCCCAACCGCTGTGCGGAATAATTACAATGTTGACCAGAGCTACCATGGCATCATCAATAATCGCCTTCTTCAGCTCTTCGCACGACGACAAATTCCAGAGAACGCCAGTGACGAGCTCCTTTACTTCATTGTCGGCGGTCCGTTTGAGCAGACGAATTAGAGCAGGGATTCCTCCTGCGCTTTTGATTGCTTTCTTGTTCTCGTCGTTTTGGCGGCCATAAGAGAGGTTCCTCAGAGCACCGCACGAATTCCGGTGAACTTCAGGTTGGTCATTATTGAGCAGCGCTACCAACGGCGGAATGCCTCCTACAGCGAACATCACAACATTAGAGTAAATCACAAACAAGAATGGGAAACTATTATGGGTTTGGACGCTACGCCCGACAACTTTAGTCCGAACGAGCAGTTGTTTTATGACGAGGTAAGTCAGACTGTTTGCTTTCAGTTGAATAAGGAGTAAATACAATATTTCATGTGATAAGCTTTTTAGCAAAAAGGTGTTGCTTTGTTTTATTTTGCAGTTTGCGAAATTGGGGATCCCCAGTGGGATGACCATGATGGGTCGCGAATATTTTCTACTGGACGTGTACGACGAATCAACATTCTCTCCCAATCATTGCTTCGAGATACTGGACATTTCAGTACTGCGCGGACCGGTTCTGACCAAAAGACAAAGAGACAGCGGAACAAAAATTCACACCGACCCCAAGCTACCTACCAATCTGCAATTGCCCGTTCTCGTGGCCTACAAGACCAAAGGTCTTCCTACAGGTATGGAACTTGGACATTTGCCTGCCAGGGGAAACTACACGCATACAATGGAAACATTCAAAGTGACTAAGTTGCGGAACTGAAGAAACCTAATTAGGAACTGAAAGAAGAACTTGATTTTTACCAACCTTTCAAACTTTGATTAATATTACATACTACTAAATAATAAATGATGAACTGTTATAACAGTTGCATATGTATGTTGTTTGTATACCCGTTAACTGCAGTTTAAAATAAATTATAATCAACCCTTGAATGACTGTTCGCTGTCTTGCTTACCCAGAGCTCGAGTTTTTGCCTTCACCGGGTCGTCCATATAACACAGGTGCTGCAAGTAGGCCGCTGCATTCGCTTTTACAACGGGATTCGGGTTACCCAGGAATTGGATTACTTCATGCAGATCAGGATCACGCCATCTCACACCTGTGCAATAAGTATGAAAATTATTATTAGTCATTAGTTTTAAATCAATTAATACTAAATGTATTCCACACGTAAAAAAACCAAACGCCATAATAAAGCATATATTTCAAACAAAAAAATCCCTAAGCACAACCTGGCGATGACGTTCCTGCACTGATTGGAATTAAATGTTGATTCGAGTTTGAGGGGGATGATGCCTCCTGCTCGTCATTTAGGAGGGAATTGGAGGAAAGTGCTTCCTGGTGATGAAAGTGCTTGTTATTTGGGTTCATTGGCAAATAAGCACTACTGTTATTACTGAGCGGTGCAGGGGGGAGGCCTTCAATCCCGCCGTTATTGCTGGATGACTGGTGATGATTGTGCAAGTGGGAGGATGAGGATTGTAACTGAGGAGAAGGACGTCCCACTGAGGAGTCCCCTCCATAATCTGGCCCGAGCACCCCATTATTAAGCCCGTCGTTCTGGTGCTCAGGCGAGTAGAGGAAAGAACGAACTGGCAGATTGCCATAATGTGAAGTGTTCCCTATTCCAGCTTAATTAGTAAGCGACAAACAAAACAAAAATGAACAAAAAATACAACACAAAAGCAAAACGGAAACACACACATGCAGAAAAAAGAACAACTCATTAGTACACTCACCATAATTACCGGCGTGGGAATTAGTTGGGGCAGTTGACAAATAGTCAGGTCTGGGGGCCACTCCGGCGGATTCGAGCTCTTCATATCCAGGTGCTGGTACGTAACCTCCTGCTTGCCTCAGGTATTCTGCAATAGAAAACATGATAAGTATATGCATTCCAACATTTCGTCTCCCAATTTCATGCTCAAACAAAAGACAAAAACAAGCAAGCCAGAAGTTTTGCTCCCGTCAAGTTCATCTTCGTGCGTCCCTCTTTTGTCTACCTGAATTTTTGGCCGATCGAGGAGTGACAGGAGGAAGACTAGGTGAGTTGGATCTATCAGAATGCGACTGTGGACTGGGCGCACCATGCTCCACAAAACTGGCGTGATGATGAAAATTGGGGTGATAGCTGCCGCCAACCCCTCGATCCTGGATCATCTGATCGCCGTACTCTGGATAATCGCCGTATGCAGCGTAATCACCGCCTCCATGAGTTAATCCATACTGACGTTCTACTCGTATTAAATGTGTATGCGCGTATATATGTGCAAAATAAAATAAAACAATAATGACAAAAGCCACACAAAAAAAACAAAATCAAACAGAAAAAAATATTAAAGTCCTTCTTCTCATCATACCTGCAGGATCAGGAGGAACTCCTCTCGTTGCATAGACGTACGGGTCCTGTACCATGGAGGGGTCGTATTGGGCATGGGGATCGGTGGGTTGGTTCGAGGGAGGAGGAGGGAAATGAGTTCGTGGGTTGGTCCCTGCAATTTCATGACAATATCCAAGATGTAAATTAATCTTGAATCATATGTCACAGCGTATGAATTTTATACGCAGCAAATACTTTAGTGACGACACATACGACAAATTTACTTCTTTTCATCGTTACCATTTTAAGATGAATTTTTATGATTCAATCGGAAAATTTTGAGTAAAACTTTCCATTACTGATTACAGCCAGGTTCCAACACGCATCTAGTACTTTAAAGTTTTGCTAACCTTGTGAGAGCTCCATATACGACGCCCCAGCAGGGACATAGTCGGGACCAGGTACAGTCACTTGATTTGGTCGAGGTACTCCGCTGTAGCCTGGTGAAACAAAAAATGTATTAACTGCATGTTGATATGATGCACTTGCCAGAGCTATGATCCAGCGACATTGAACTTTTTTTTCGTAACGTTGTGATAAGTACAGGTGTTGTGTAAGATTATTTGCTATTAAAAAGCTGCTATGAATGCTAAAAAGAATGTCAAATTTGCATCTAGTAGTTTAAGATTTGTCTCACCTTTCTCGTACTCCATTGGCTGACCATCAGGGCCCATCTGTAACAAATGATGATGATGTGGGTGGTGTTCCGTGGTGGCTCCGCTACCGGATCCACCTCCAGAAGACGGGTCAACAACAAGTGGGGATGAAGGGGAGGATGATACCAAAGTTACTCCAGCAGTTGCTGATGAGGCTGGTGGTGGCCGTTTTTGAATTGTAGTTGTAGTAGAAGTCCTGGACGAGGATGTGATTGTCGTTGTCGTCGTCAATTGTTGCTTGGAGATTCGTCCCAAACTAGCAGTGTTTGACAGCCCGAGACTGCGAATATCTTCAAACGGCAGTAGTGAAGAGGCGGATGATGGCGATGGAAGAACAACACCTCCGTCCCCTGTCGCCTGGTTCTGGTTCCCAACCAGCGAATTGGATCGTGCGTGCTGGTGATGTAGTGTTAACGAGCCGTTTGAGCCCACTATCCCAAGACCGCGTGATAATCCAGATCTGCCCGTCGTGTGGAAGCCATTCACTAGTCCTTTTCCTCTGTAATAATTACATTCAACCATTGAAATGAGATGACACAAAAAATGCATTTTATGTACTACTTATATAATATAAATTACCATACCAGTATATTATTTTATGCTACTATATTATATTTAATTACTCAGTGTCACGACAAGACCACAAGACAAGTAGTGGAGAATAGGAAAAATAGAAGACGAGAAAAACAAGACAATTTTTTTTGCTGATGAATACTCAAGAAAAGTGACCTGTGTGATGTGACCTCGGTCCTTGTGACAACCCGCTCATGTCTCTGCTCTGAAACCTGTCTACTTACGACACTGATGATGAAGAGTTGTTGTAGTAGTGTCAGTGTCAATGTCAAAGCGTGTGTTTTGTGTGTGTTGTGAAGCAAAAAAGACATAAAACATTTTTTCATTCAGTTTTGCAGATCCTTTTTTTCAACTCTCAAAAGTATGTATTTCGGTAAAAAACGATGAACGAAAAGGAAACTAAAAAGTGGAAAAAATAGCATCGAGAGATGTTGGCCATGGTCACGAACGAGCTCCCATGAAATTTTACACTTACACACAGTTGTCCAAAAGTGTGCCCGGCCCAGTTGCCGTTCCGTTAAGTGAAGCGCAGGATGAGGGCGCAGGACTTTCACTTCGCGATGCACTGTTCATCTTGACTGTGGTATAATTGCTAATTCTTTATAATAAATTTTGTTTTTACCCTGAAAACATTCATTCCTTTAAACCATGCTAATCTACACTTACAAGCTACTTACAACTACAATTACAAATTAAATTACAATCCATTCTTTTATAAACTATTCAACTTACCAGTAGTGGAATGCAGTTGCAACAATTTCTCGTGTGTGTGCTCGTGTGAAAGAGAGCGAGAGTTCCAAAATCCAATGTTTAAACAAAATGCTTACTCAGCCAGATTCTTCATGACTCACCACATAGTTAACTTTAACTTTGTTATCAGTTCAGCATTCTTTTTATTATTAAGAAAAAATCCCAAAAACTTTTAATCCTCCTCTTGAATGTACACATTCAGTCAGAGTCAGTCAAAAATAACCTTCACAACTGCCTTTTGCTGCAAGTTTAATGTGCATTATCATCACTCTTGACTCTCTCGTCACCGATCATGCATCCGACGACAGATGACTAATAACATTGTATCAACCTCTCTTATCATGCTGTCCCAACACTGATAACAATCTCCTGTTTACTTTCCCATCACCATCATCCTCATCATCACCACATCCATTACTTTTGTCCACCGCCTCCTCATCAATTTCCTCCTTCTTCTTATTACGGTCAAAGTCCATTAAAAATAAGATTTTCTTTTCTTTCGTAGATCCAATACACACACACAAGAACAAAATGATTACAACACTTTCACCGTCACACTTATTATTAGTATCAAAACAATTATCAAAATGCTTCCACCACACTAACCACACAACTAAGATATATATTTTTACTCTTCAATTATTATTCCAATCCCTCCACACAAAACTTTTTTTATCTTCTTCCAAATTTAACATTTAATTCTTTTGACAAGTGAACGTAGTAAAAAATAATAAAAAGTACAACAAATTTTTTTTTCTTCTTCTTCTGCCACTACAACACAACACTCTACTAGAGGAATATATTATTATTATTATTTATTATTATTATTACCATCATCATGATCAGTAGTAAAGTAAGTAGTAGAAGTAGTAGCAGTAGTAGTATCAGGAATAGCAATACAAGTAGAACGAAAAGAGAGGAGAGTTGTTGTTGGTAGTAAAAAAAACTAGTTGAGTATATATCCCACACTACTACCAACACCAACACCACCTATTACAATGAAATACAATAATAGAGAGAGAGAGAGAGCTTGAGATATATTTTTTATAGTAGTCTTGTTCTACCCTTTAAAACAAGTATAGTGAGAGAATAGAGTATAGAAAATTTTTTTTATAGGCTAGGCACTAAAAAAGGCCGACCGACCGACAACAACGAAGCAGCAAAGAAGACGAGAAAGAAGAGATTCAATAGCCGAGATTACTAAAAAGAGGTATAATAGATAGAAAATATATATATACATACATTTTTATACTCACACACAAGCAATATAACTGACTGACTGTCTGTCTCTGTGTTGTTTTGTGGTGTTCGTGTTGTTACCTACCACCACCTATCTATCTATCTCTATAAAGCTATAATATAAGTGTAAGTAAGGGTGTTCAACTATTCAACTTGCTTGCATTTCAGATGAGGACAGAGAAAAAAAAATTGTATGTTCAAGTGAGAAGTCAGTCAAAGCTCTAGCTAGCGTGTTATGTTGTAGATAGAGTAGTAGTGAGTTGGGTTGATATTATGCACTTGTTATTAACTACCGAATACTTTGTAAAAGTATATATAGGTAGTTAATGATTCGATCTCCCTGTCTGTGTGTGTGTGTGTGTGTGTGTTAGTCTGTGTACACGATAACTCAAAAAATACTCAACCGATTTGGATGAAACTTGGCATACCTATTCTATGGCAAAAAAGTAAGGTCAAGTTCGTTAATCAGCCGAATCGGTCAAGGTTTACCGTTAGAAACCGTTATAACTTCAAAATTTTCAAATGACAGCATATGCACATGTCGCATGATTTAGGTTCCATTTCTGACAAGGAACACTAATCTGGTGCCAGATTTTCAAAATTCGAAATCGTTACCGTTTGAACGGCCGTTATATTCGGACGGTCCGTGTCAGGTCAATTGTGTTCAGAAGGGTGATATCGGGCTGAAACTTGGTATACAGGGGTTTTCAATGACGGAGAATTCAATGAAGATCATCTCATGATACAGTGACTTATGACTTCCGTGTCAAAGGTCAACTGTTCTAAGAAGAGTGCTATCGGGCTGAAACTTGGTATACAGGGGTTTTCGATGACGGAGAATTTAATGAACGTCGTCGCATGATACAGTGACTTATTACAATGCATCTCATCACCATCATCACACAACACACCTCAATAGTTGACAATTAAAAAAATATTTATTCGTCATTAACAATATTTGAAAAATAGTTCTTCGTTTGATACAACGTGTATTCGGTAGTTGTTTCTAAAGGTTTTACACCTTTCTCGTTTCTCTCGACATCGTCGTCGTCGTATATATTTTTTTTGAGGTGTAGCACGGCATCATCGGCATCTCCTCTCACGTTACAACAATGCTTCCATTTTTTCCCCTTTTCTGTGCTATCCCGTCCGTCTTTTCAAACAAGTTTTCACGCAACGCAAAACTAAAATTTTCTATCTCGGCTGCTATGCTGCTGCTTGAAAACTGCTCCTCTCTCACTCTTTCTGCCTGTGTGTCTGTATTCTGTATACGAGTATACTATTATGCCGCGGCGAACATGGGAAAATTATTATATATTTTTTTTCTCGATAACAACAGCAGCAAGAAAAGGAGCAGTAGAAGTTGAAGAGAGAGAGAGAAAATCTCAACAACCCTCATATACAATGATAGGTGTATGTGAGTGTGCGAGAGAAGTGTGAGAGGAGAGGACGGGAAAAAAGGTAAAGTAGGTGGATAGATGGATTGGATGGATGAAGGAAGAAGAACAAGGCGCAGCACCGCTGCACCAGCAAGTGACGGTCGGCGAGGGTTTTAGCCGAAATGAAAAAAAGAGATTTTAAAAAGGGGAAATCATATAAAATGGTGAGAGATGTGTGAAGAGGAGAAGATGATGATGATGAGAATGAGATGATGTTTGTGTAGGGTTGTTATTCTTTTTTTTCTTTTCGCCTTCTTTCTTGTTGTTGTGCTAGCTAAGTGTCGCTTGCTGCTGCTGCTGCTGTTGTAGAGAAAAAAATACCTGTCCTCTTCTCTCTCGCTTTTTTTTTGTAGGACGCTTTGTAAAAAAGGAGCAAGTAGAGATGAATGAATGAATTTGAGAGCTTGGTTTTTATTTTGGATGGGAGCTGCTGAACAGGAAGGTTGAAGGTGGGGACAGTTTGATGACATGCTTGTTGTGTGGATGTTCCCCGCATTTTTATAGTTACTGCAGTAGTGGGGCTGGTTGTGTGGTGATGAGAATGAGTCGAATGAGATCATGTTTTTTAAAGCAGAGCCGGAGACATAGGGCGGGGGAGCACACAAGGAAGCTCGTAAAGCATAAAGCTGTAAAATGCAAAAAAAAATTATTGGCAAAACCGTAAAAACCACACTAATGAATGAGTAATGAGTATGACCACTAAAAAATGACAAGATGAATCATGAATGATGACGGAATCTGCTAAAGCGCTGGATAAAGTTGGTATGAGTGCAAGAGAAACCGTATGGAGGCCCAAAAAAATGAACAAAGGAAAGAGAAATTGAACGCGTTGTTATATATGTCTTTGTTATGCTGCAAACATGGCTACCACTACGAGTTTATTTCATCAATTGATAGAGTTGAACAAGTTGGAATAAATAAATTTGACAATTATGTTTTTTTTGATGCACTACTGGAATGACTACAGGGTTTCTACAAAAAGATTACTACGTGTTGACTACGACTACAAGAAAATATCACAGACACTTTTGACAAGTTGCTGCTGTAGAGGCAGCGGACTTGTGGACTGGTGACGAAGATTATAAGAGTATTTGTATTACTGCTTAAAATTCGTCAGAGTAGTCTTGTTGCTGTTGTTGTTGTTGGTTTTGGCGTTGGGAGTGGGAGAGGGTCTCTCCAGTCTCGGCGTCCTCAATTTGCCAGTGTTGCTTCTGGTTTTGTTGTTGGGGTTGCTCAAGACGAACTTGGTACTCCTTTTGACCCTCAATCTTGTTCATGGCGAGGGCTTGGCCGGTGGCGGTGCTGATGATTTGGAAGGTGTTCTTTTGTCCTTGGACTGGGGTGAACTGCCATTGTTGTTGTTGGTTGTGGGAGTTGCTGTACATCTGCAATTAACGAGACATCAAAATATTTGTTTAATATGTATAATGATTCATGGCATGGGCAAGAATCTAGTCAATCACCAGCATCGCTTTTTAAAAGTAATGTTAGACTTACCTTGGCGACGACCTTGCCGTTTCCGTTGTCGGTGACGACCTTGACTTGGTTTCCTTCCTTCTTGTCGAAGGCAAGACTGTAGTAGTCATCGTCTCCGCGTTGCTTGGCAACAAGGACTTGGTTCCAGGCTTGTTGTGGGTGCTTGTCGTATCCAATCACTTGGGATTGTTCTTGCCAGTTGTTGGATTGTTGGCATCCACGGCAGTCATCGAGGACCTTTTGGTAGTAGGCGTTTTGGATTTGGATCCTGGCGCGGTTTCCAAAGACGGCTGGTCCGCAGGTGGCTTGTTGTGGGTTGGAGACGCACCTCTTGTTGACGTTGTTCCAGTATTGGTTTTGTGGGCACTGTTGTTGGCGCCACTTGCAGTCATTGGGGTTGCATTGCAAGTACTTTTGGCAGTTGTCTGGAGCGGAGGTCTTGTAGTTGACGTCTTGTTGGTAGCACTGGGAGTTGGGGTTGGGGTAGTCGTTTTGACCGTTTTGGTGTCCTTGTTGGGACTTGCATTGGCCGCGGGCGGATCCCCTCAAGACTATAAAAAGACAAATGCAATGTATTCATAAAAATGATCCAAAAATGAATTTACTGTTCACATTTTTTACAATTATTATTAACACTTACATCCAGCGTTGCTGGTTTCCTCAGATGAGGAAGAGGAGGAAGAGCTGGAGGAAGAAGAGTCAGAGTCGGAGGAAGAAGAGGAGGAAGAAGAAGATGAGGAGGAGGAGGAGCTGCTGGAAGAGCTGGATGAGGATGAATCACTGCTGTCGGAAGAGTCGCTGCTGCTGTCGCTGTCGTCAATTTGGGCAGACTTGAAGGACCACAATTGAGCTTGGTTGTTTTGGTTGGGTTGTTGAAGCTCGGTCTCGTAGGCGTTGGTTCCGTGGGTGTTCTTGACCATGGTCAAGGCTTGTCCGTTTTGAACGTTGATGATTTGGAATTTCTTGTTTTGGTTGGTGGGAACAATCCTCCATTGGGTGGTTTGCTCATCTTGTTGTTGGTTTTGTTGGTTCTGTTGGTACATTTGGGAGACTGGGCCATCTTGTTGTTGGTTGGCAGTCAAAGCCTTGGTTTGTCCGTTCTCAACACGGTCGAAGGCCAAGCTGTAGTATTGGGAGGATTGGTCACGTTGCTTGGCAACGAGGACTTGGTTCCATGGTCCACCGTGTTGTTGGTTGTTTCCGATGATTTGGGTGGTTCTCTTCCAGTTGTTGTTGTTGGGGCAACGACGGCAGTCTTCAATGACCTTTCCGAATTGCTGGTTGGTGGCGACGACCTTGGCTTGACGGCCGAACATGGCTGGGGCACAATCGGCTTGTTGGCGTTGGACGCACTCTTCTTGTTGTTGGTTCCAGTATTGTCCGGTGGGGCATTGTTTCTCGGTCCAGCGGCACTTATCTGGGTTGCATTGGAGGTAGCTGTTGCAAGATCGTGGGGAAGCGCGCTTTTGGTTCTCATCTTGAGCGTGGCATGGTTGGTTCTTGCCGGGGAAGTTTTGGCTTGGGCCAGACTTACAGACGTAGGTTCCTCCCATTTGGAGTTGACGGGTCTCGCCAGACTCGGAAGAAGAGGAGGAGGAAGAAGATGAGGAGCTAGAAGAGCTGGAGGAGGAAGAGGAAGAAGAGGATGAGCTGGAAGAGCTGGAGGAGCTGCTGGAGGAGTCATCATCGTCGTGACGTTGGTATTGTTCCTTCATCCAGGAGAAGGTCTTTTGACCGTTGGGGGTCTGACCTTGGACTTCCCATTGGGCTTGTCCTTGTTGTCCGTGTTGGGAGCGGGCCTTGAGGGTGTATTGGGAGGAGAAATACTGAGAGTCAATTTGGTTTCTGCCGAGTTGCTTTTGGAGGGACTTGATGGCTTGGCTGATGGCGCTGCTTTGGTCCCTGATGCTGGGTTGCATCTTGAAGGAAGCTTGGTGTTGTTGTTGAGTGTTGGTGTACTTGGCTTGGGAGTTGACTTGGTTCTTCATTTGTCCTTGTTGGCACCTGGGTCCGTATTGGAGTTGTTGTTGGACTTGGACTTGCATGGGCTGTTGTTGTTGGTGTTGTTGTTGGCGGTATTGGCTTTGTTGAGCTTGGACCTGGATTTGGTGGTCGGCTTCAATGCAAAGGTCGGTTTGTTGTTGTGGGGTGCTTCCCTCGAGGACGGCTTGTTGGACGGGCTTGAATTGGGGTTTGTTGTTGTCCAATTGCTTGGCGGCATCGTTGGCAGCGTGTCCACTGGCAACACGGACGAAAGCCTGAGCTTGCTGTTGTTGTTGTTGTTGTTGCCTGCGTTGTGGTTGGGGGGTGAAGCTGGCTTGAGCCAAGTATTGGAAGGTGTTTTGTTGACCTTCACGGACTTGTTGCATCTTGGCTTGTTGTTGGACGGGTGGAACGACAGTCTTCTTTCCAACGATGGCAACGGCAATGGTGGATTGCTCGCCATCTTGGTTGTTTTGTTGTTGTTGCTGTTGTTGTTGTTGGTCGGTGCTGGTGTTGCTGTCATCGTTTTGGGCGGCGGCGGCGGCAATGTAGATGGTGTTGGTTTGGGATTTGTCGAGGTTGAGGTTGAGCTCAGCAGAAACGTATCCGGTCATCTTTCCGTATCCGCTCTTTTGTGGTCTGTCTTGCTCCCTGGTGTATTGGAAGGAGAGACCGACCTCTTGTCCGAAACGTTGTTGTTCTTGTTGTGGGTTGCGGCTGGTGCGGATGGCGGTGATTTGAACATTGGGGCTTTCTGGGTTGAGGGCCTTGTGGAGGGTGCTTGGGATTTGAGCAGTGTATGGCACACGCTTGACCTTGGCGAGACGGATTTGTCCTTGGGGTTGGGCTCCTCCTTGGATGTAGGCAGGGGTGAGGGCAAGTTCGATGGCTCCATTGTTTCCAACCTTGGCCAAAGCGCGGACTGGGAACTCAACGGTGGCACGGGAGTCAACTCCAGCTTGGAACTTTTGTCCGAGGAAGGGAACCTTGACGGCGATCCAGGCGTGGTGGCGGACGACTCCGACAACACGAACACTGGCTTGAGCTTGGACGGATTGTCCTTGGTTTTGGAGTTGGGCAGTTCCGAGCTTGGCGTGGCTGGAAATGAGGAGTGGAGCACGGAGCTTCTTGGTGATTGGGAGACCGAGAGCATTGGGCATTTCCTTGGTGAACTCAGAGAGCATGATCATCTTTTGGGCGGTGGCGGTGTTTTGGGTGAAGGCTTCAGCAAGTTGCTCTTGGACGGTTTGGGCAACATCCTCGAGGATTTCTCGGTTGAGAAGGACAATGTCTTGGATTCCGTTGAAGACACGGAAGTTGAGGACAGCATAAAACGCATCCCTGTTACCGTCGATCAAGGCTTGGAGATTTCCAAGAGTGAGGGACACTTCGTAGGGGATGAGTGGGAGACCGTGCTTTCCAAGGTTGATTTGGCTCTTGGCGTAGAAGTGGTGTGGGTAGTCGCTGGAGTTGGTGCGGAAGTGAGCATAACGTTGGAAGTATTCAATGTCCAAGTCTTGGATCTCACGTGCTTGGTAGTAGTTGGTGGAGCTCAAGAGGCTGACCTCAGAGCGGCTGACCTTGGTGAGGACTTGACGGGCGTTCTTGCGCATTGCAATGTGTTGGCTGGTGACTGGGCTCTTCATGGCGGCAATGTAGACGATGGTGGAGGCGGCATAGGCACGGACTTGCACATCTGGGTCAGTTTGGCTCAAAGCAGCAACAATTTCATATTGACGTGGGGTGGCGAACTCGCTATTGACCAAGAGGGTAATGGCTGCCATACGGACACTGGGTTTCCGTTGTGTGTTTTGCGCGACTTGGGTAAGGAAGGGCAAGACGGAGTTTTTGATGAAACTTTCAGAAACGGCTTCGTGGTCTCCATTGTGGTTGTTGACCAACTTGTAGAGGGCAAAGATGGCGTAAATCTTGACAACCTTGGGTTGGTCAGATTCGCGGATAATCTTTTGGACCTTCTCGAGAATGGCTGGATGTCCAATGTTTCCGTAGGCTTGGAGGAGCACAACCTTGCGTAAAACGTCTTCAGCTTGGAGGGCTTGCTTAAGGTCCTTATCGAGGGTTGGGAGGAAGACTTGCTCAACAATTTGGGGGCTACAGAAGCGGCCGTAGACCTCAACTGGGTACTTGACCTTTTGGGTTTGTTTGTTCATACAAGCATAGCCGAGCAAGTTGGAGAGGGCAAGGACGGCAGGGGTGTAACGGCCATCGTCGTTTTGCTTCACATTTTGGACACAGTTTTGGATTTCCTTGAGGAGTTCCTTGGTTGGGTATTTGACGTACTTGGGGAGGGTAGCCAAGAATTGGACTTTTTGAGCCTTGGTCAAGTAGTTGTTTCCGTTGCTGCTGCAAGCCAATTGGGCGGCTTGTGTGACGGCAGGGTTGGAACCAGCCATGTACAAGCATTGGATGTACAAGTTCTTGACGATTTTACGGTTGACTGGATCTTGGACTTGGTCAACTTGTTGTTGGATTTGTTGGATGTCCTCACGCTTGCAGAGACGGATGAGCTTGGTGGCGGCGGCGATTTGGTCCATGAGTTGGGGGGTGCCCAAGGGGGAGCCGGGGTTCTGGACTCCACGGAGTTGCTTGGCAGCCTCACGGAGGAGTTGAACGGTCATTTCTGGGATCTCTTGGCGGGTGATTGGGGCAAGCAAAAGTTCGTGAAGACCAGGCTCGTTCAATTGAGGTTGTGGGAGCATGGCTTGGGCTCCGGCTAAAAGGAGTGGAAAAATAAATATATGAAATATTAAGTCAAATTTAAATTAATTTAAGCATGGGGCATTATGATCATAGAACAGTTAATAGTACACTTACGCATGTATTGTGCAGAGCCTTGTTGTTGTTGGAATTGGTGTTGGTTTTGTTGGTCACGGTTAGCTTGTTGTTGTTGGGGTTGTTGAGCTTGTTGGCGAGCTTGACGGTTGTTCAGGGGTTGGCCAAGTTGGATTTGTCCCTTCAATTGAGACCGTTGTTGCTCCATGCTGAATTGGTAGCTGGTTTGTTGAACGGTGTGGGGGTTTTGGAGGTGGGAGCTTTGTTGTTGAGCATCCTTGACATCGACCAAGGTGAGGGTTTGTTGGGTAACGGCTTGGATCTTGGCATAACCATCAACTCCCAATTGAACCTTCTCCTTAACTTCAGTGCGGAGGATCATGACGTTGTCGGCATTGTTTCCACACACGAGGTGACGGATTTGGACAGAGCGCTGAAGAAAAAAGGAGACAAATTAATAAATTTTCAAATGCTTTTAGTGAACCAATAAAGATTTTTACCATGTCAATTGTTTCACTGATTGTTAAACTTACTTGGTGGAATGGGCTTTGGTTGTTGAGTCTGTGGGCAGGTTGAACAGTGGAGAGCTTGTTGAGGGTGGCGTTCTTGGTGAATTGCACTTCCTTAACGATCTCGGCAAGGGGCTTTCCGTTACAGAATTGCTGTTGAGCTTGTTGGGCAGCGCTGTCGGACATGGTGAGGGCACGGAAAGAGTTGTTGCTGCTACCTTCCTCAGAAGAAGATGAGGAAGAAGAGCTGGAGGAAGAGGAGGAGGAAGAGCTGGAGCTGGAGGAGCTGCTGCTGGATGAGGAGGAAGAAGAGGATGAAGAGCTGGAGGAGGAGGAAGAGCTGTCATCCTGGTTGTTGTGGCCGCTCTTTTGTTGGTTCTTCTTGTGTTGTTGTTGCTGTTCCTCGGAGGAGCTGGAGCTGCTGGAGGAAGAAGAGCTGGAGGAGGAGGAGCTAGAGCTGGATGAGCTGTCGCTGCTGTCACTGGAGGAGCTGCTGTCTTGGTTGTTCTTTTGTTGGTGTTGTTGTTGTTGGCCGCTGCGACTGCTGCGGGAGTTTTGTGGGTAGACAGCGTATTGGACAGGTCCCTCTCCGTAGATGGTTTCCTCTTGGACGGTAAACTTGGACTTTTGGTTCAAGTCACCAGCCTTTTGGATCTTGAAGCTGAAACGTTGAGCCAAGGCACGTTGCATGTTGATGGCCCATTCGGGAGCATTTTGCTCGGTGCGGATGCTCTGGAGGGCGCCATGCTTGTACTTGGCCTCGAAGGGAGCCTCAAGCCATTGCTGTTGTTGCTGGGGAATCTGCACTTCCTGTTCCTCGGAGGAGGAGCTGGAATCACCAGAGGAGTTCTGCTGGTTGCTCTCGCTGCTCTCGGAAGAGTCGGAGGCATCATCATTAGCTTGCTCGTTCACTTGGATAGCGGTTTGGACTTTGGGCTAAAATGAGACAAAAAACAAGAAAAATTCCACAATTAATTAATTGCATAATAATTAACTCTGAATTCTTGTCATATTGCTTCTCACAAAGAGCTTATTCATTTTCAATGGATACTTACAATAATGATCAGGGTGTCGTCATCCTTGGCAATAACTTTGATGGTACGTCTCAAGCGGAATCCAGCATCCTGATCCGCCAACTTGGGAATTCCAACAATAGACTCTGACTTAGACTGGAAGGTGTATTGCTTGCCAACACGGAAATTGTGCTCTGCAGCAAATACACTCCCGGCTAGACAGAAACGAGCAAACAAACAATTTACTAATTAGTATTCAAAATAATTATTTCATACTTTTGAAGTAGCCCTTTGTTCATTAGAGACATATGACTTCACTTACCCAAGATGCAGAGAGCGATCGCAGTGATTGCCCTCATGATGGGAGCTTATAAACTAAAAACGTAGAAAAGGAAAACTTTTTGTTGTCACTGTTTTTGGAAACACTGGAATTGTTTTGTTGGAAATCCGAGAAAAAATAATCCAATTGGAAGATTCCAATTAAAAAAAGAAGAAGAGAAAAGGTAGAGAAGACCTAGGATGCTGATGGAACATCCAACTGTGATGCTAAACCCTACGTTTGCCTCCCCTTTTATACTTATTTTTTAGTCAATCTTCCATTAATGACTATTCACTGCAGTTTGCATTGCAAACTTTGTATTCCCAGTTTTGCAGTGAACAAATGGCATAGTAATGGATACAAATTACAAATTAATGTAACATGAACAACGAACAGGCTAACTGATGAATATCATAATCGTCATATAGTATGCATGTAAATTGGGGGAAATGTCGACTTGTGTGACCTGCAAATAACATGATAATCAGTATGAAATGTCACAAACTGTATGAGTGGGCGATGCATAACTTATTATTATTAAAGAAGTTGAATTGAATCATCATCATCATCATGGTAATCTCGTTGAAACAAAAACTGCACCGTTTGCAAATCGTCAACATCAATATGCATGGAAAATCTGGAAGCTCGGCTTGGATTACTGAATGAATGCTGGTTTTGGCAAGAGAGGTGAAGAAATGATTATGATACTTTGTATCAAATTTGCAGAAATATTATCGACGAGTTATCTGCAACGTGCAAGCGATTTGCGTGGGGGGTGGTGGTGTGTGCTGCTTGACTTCCTTGCTCAGCTAAATGACTTTGGCTTTAATTAATCATTTTTTTCTTCAACAAGGAGAAAAAGAATTGATGAATTAAATTGAAACGTTTGTGCAGCAGTGAAAAGGGCAAATTAGGCGAGAATGATACGCAGCAGAGTGCACTAGTTACTAAACTTTTTCCGAACAGATATAGCGTAATAGCGGAGGTTCTGACAATGATACATCTATAACTAACGGTAAATATCCTTACAAAATGTACAAATGTAATCGAAAATGTAAAATAATAATATGCTTTCACCGAAATTTTAGGAAAAAAAAATCATTGCATCGGATATATTTCGTCGAGTTACTGATTTCTGACGGTTTAAAGACAGACAGACACAAATAGTTGCTTTCATTTAAAATTGTTCCAATCTCGTTTTGCTCATGGCTTCAAATGAATAAAAATACTTTGTTGCAGTTTATTATCAACGATAAGAAGGAGCAGAGTAAGAAGGTTATAATACGTGCTTAAATTAGATTACACTTAAAACGATGATGAAAACATGGTTGAAGCAAGGCAACATTTTATGTTTCAGTTGAAGCTTTTTGTCTGTTTGTCTGACCAATTTGTGATGTTCCTCCGTCATTAATACTTCCAGAACACACTTTTCATGCAATGCAATGTAGGTATGCAATTTGTAAGAGAAGTGAAATGCCTTTTTGCTCTGTTACTGGATTCGTCATTTCGACAATGAATTGTCTTAATTTAAAAAATCTCTTCTGGGGAAAATTCAGCGATAGGTTTATAATCGCTTTACTAACTTTTCTAGAGTTTACATGAATGGGTTACGGGGTATCGCCATTATCTAAACACGCTTCCTCTGCAAGTAGTTAATCCTTCCAATGATTACTTATTGAGAACAAAGTTGTATGTCTGAAACTCTTAACCACTATCGGACAGTAAGTAACCGTCCAATTAGTTGTCATCCCTAAAATTCATAAATGGTTAGTATTTCGAATTATGTTAAATTTTTCACTGCTTTGTTGCAAAAGTTGGTTGGATGGCAGAAGCGCATAATTAAAAAATGGCATATTTTATGTTTCATCACCCGTTGACATCAATTCAAATCGATTTTGTTTTTGCAGTTCTTCTTGGTTCAATCATTACTGCTAACATTTTTAACAAACTGCTTGTTCGTTGTGCAGCAATCATTAAGAGGAGACCGAACCTACGTTAAGATAATTGTCAGCTGAAGATTGCTATTATGATGACAACGCGAGGAATTTGTGCTTCACCATCAGTGCACTCCAGGATTATCTGACCCTGATAACTTTGTCGTGAATATCAATCAACAGCAGCTGAGTAATGAACGTGGTGGGTGCATGTTCTCCTTTTTATGAAATTAGTGACCAATGTCCACGGCAATTTGACTTGGTGACAATAACGAACAACATTGTTTTACTTTGTTCAGCCTAGGCCTAGCCCAACAAACTCGAATATAATATGTGTGTATGTAACGGAAGTTTGGAGTCATAAAGTCCAACCTAATTTCTTTTTGAATGAATCAAAAGTTTCATTTCAGAAATCATGCCTGCTTTGATAGCGATTATGAATGATGAGCTTTTATTAAGTCTAGTTACGCATTATTGTAGTAGCTGACTGGTCAAAGGTAGTCGCTGTAAAACTACCGCAATTAGTCTTGAGCGTAATATCAAGTTTTAATGAATGAAATTGCTGAAACTACTTTGTATTTTTTATCGTATCGTTTCCTGGCCACGATGATGAGTAATCACGTCGAGGTTGGCAACAAAAATGAAGGACGAACTATGAATGAATTATTTTTGAAGTGATATATGCACCGGTAAATGAATGCATTGAATGAATGCTTTTTAAATTTAAAAGATTGTCATTTTATGCTTGCAACAGGAGAACCATGTGCGGAAATTTACCGATTACAAGGTAAGCACAAGATAAATTCTTGCAATTCATTATTAAGCTATATTTGAGGCGTTTCTCAAGTTGCCCCAAGATAATGATTTCCCATTTTCCGACCCGAAAAAGTTTAATGCAAAGACGAACAATGGAAGCGAATCCTCTAACTAAATAGGCGATGAATGAATAGTCACTTAATCACTAATTATACTGTAGTAACATACATTAATTTCCAAGTAGCCGTTCCAGATATAAAACGTGAAATTACAACATACATATATGTACATACATAGCAATTATAGTACCTATATATGTAATATTATTTTATTTTGCTCGTTTCATGGACAATAACCCTTCATTCAGGCCTTGAGAATGTAAATGTACATATAATTTCAGTGTCGATAAAGGTGCCTGCCGACCAGGCCCAAGTCCATGCAAATAACAATGCCGCATATTTAAGTATTTAGTCTATCTGTATGACAAATATGAAATTTGCAATTGTTTTAGACAACAATAAGTTCGGGTAAAAACGCAAAGTTACTTGCATAACTGCCCTATGCCCATCATTGCCATTAACCATGTCATCCCTGCAAGCCAAAAGTTAAAACAAGCAGCAGCTCTTTTCTTCGTGCAAATTATTTTAATTAACCATTCCTTTACCCTACTACTAAACAATTTACTAATATGGAGTTTCAATTTGAACAACCCCCTCAGCTTCCCCTCGCTGCAGCACTGCATAATAATCTTTGCATGATGAAAAAAATAACTTTCGCTGGTTTGAACTCACAACTCCATTCATTCGTTCGATATGATAACCTTTTCATCATGTCACCTTGTGCTTATCTTACTGCATAAAATGCAACTCTCAGCTGGTTTTTATGAAGAAAATCGATAACACTTTGTATGCCTTGTACTTTTACAATATATTTTTGTAATTTTATTATTTCTCTCATCTTTTGATCATCAGTTTGTGTCTAAAAATTATTATTATTATAATTATTATTGTATATTGTATCAATATCATTCAACATCATTGTGATAATTATAATTATTACAGCATAATCATAATATGTATTCTTTACTAAATTACTGCATACATTATTATTATTATAATTAAAATTACTATAACATATTTACAGCAATGATCGTATTCAGTTACACTAACTAGCTATAATTCTGTACATGTACGCTTTAAAGAAAGATGGCTTAAACAATTAATCGAATTGTATACTAAAATTTTGTCTGCATATTTTTACTTTATATTTTAGACATCTCACTTTACAGATTCTTTTCTTTTGCAAGCCATTCTAATAATTGACAATAATAATAATAATAGTGAATATAGAGTTGCCTCATATGGACACAAAAATTACAAGATTTTTTTTATTTCCTGGTTTAAGTACGGCCTATAGACAGTTTTAGACAGAAGAGGACACCACGCCACACTACACCAACTCCATATTATTTCTTTCTACCAATACATTAATTTAATTACCATTTAATATAATATCTGCTATATGAATTACATGTTTTGCATTTCTTTAGTCGGCGGCAATTTACTTTTTACATCAAAAAATGTTTCTTAGTTTTTCTCGTTTTTTAAAAGTATTTTGTAAGTTTTGTTTCTTTGTAAATAATTGACTAGTCACAAAAAATTAGAACAACTCACTGACACTGACTCGGTTTCTTTTAAATATATATATTTTTAGCATAATAAATAGCCAAGGCTACTGTCGTCGTCAACTGTACTGTTTTCGCATTTTTAAAAAGTGCAACTATCATGTTACTCGGACTTTGATCATCATCACCATCATCATTAGTTGGCACACGCAATAATATAGAGAGAGATGTAGATTTAATAATAATAATATTTTTGTTTGTTCTGATGATGTCATGTTGTAAATAAACTATAATTATAAATTGCAGTTTTATTTTGTTTGTTTGCTTAGGTTAGATAAGAGGTTTAAATTTTTTTATTGCTGAACTATAATATGATATACCGGTTGATTTTGCTCAAGGCAATTAGCAGCAGGACCAGCATAGTGACTAAAAAAATTCATCAACTTCTTTTGTTTTTTTGCATACAAAAATAAAACAACCAAAAAATAATAATAATTAGCAAAAAAAGATGCAGCGGAAACTGACAAAGTCGACGATATTGACAATAACAAGTTATATGTTTTTTAGAAGTCTCTATGAAAAAACCTCTAATCTCTTTTTGTTCCTGCCAGTCTCTAGTAGTTCATATGAATAACGTGTGTAGTTTTTTTAGTGGGTTCACCAAGCTTGTGTGAGATATAATAATAATATGTAATCGTCCTTAAAATTGTACAACTAAATCTAGTTTTTAAATTGTATTCTTTGGATTGACTGTGTGACAGAGACAAAGGTTAAATGTATATGCATGTATGTATGTATATATATAGTTTTTTCCTCAAGTCTCTGAATTTTACATTGAACAACAAAGTAAGTACTAAAAAAGCACAAAAGTACCATGGTTTTACATGCTATATAATGTATATATAGTTGTATATATAATATAATTGCATAGTCAATAGTGATTGTTGTAAAAAATCATAATTATTAATTATTATTATTATTCTAAAAATAGATACTGTAGTTTATAAAATACCATGTCCGTAATAATCTTTTACTTTTTTCTCATCCATTCGTCATCAACATTTTTTTGTTGTTGATCACTCTGCATACTTTTGTTGCGTAAATACTTTTGCATTATAAAATAATATAATGATGATAATAATAGCAATAAATATAAATGACACGTTAATAATATATTTAGTTAAATAAATTGTAAATAGCAATCGCACCTTCCGTAACTTGTGACTGTGTGGGTATAGCAACTCATATAATACTATATTTTTTCGCACGTGAAAAGATTCAAAAAACATTCAACGAAATCGTCATTTTTTTCTTGATTGCACAACAACAATATATATATAAATAATGAATCATAATATGAAAGACGATACAACGATCATTTTCATCCAATCATCCTTGCAGATCATACATTTGAAAATATCGAATTGCCTGCGACGGTTCACCATATTTTTTTGGCATATATAATTTTTTTTGTAGTGTCAAATGTGCTGATTCCTAGTAAATAAACGTACGTTGACCATTATTATTTTTTTATTACAGATGCTGGGTTGCTATTAAAGTTTCGTTGATTTTCATTTGCACCGTGCCGCAATCCAAGACGTGTAGAAAGGACCCCTCCTCAAGTCCTTTTCTGCCGACACACACTATATAACATACTGTTACACTTACACATTTTTACAAATTGTCCGAAAATACTACTCTTTCCATTGTAGGTTTATGTAAAAAATTGAAATTGTAATAAAAAACCGAGAGAGAGTAACAGATTGGTAGTAGTAGTAAGTAGTAGTACAAGTAGAACAGAGATGGATAGTTTCCTTTTTTTCTTTTTATGGTAGCTAATTAGCGAATGTTCACGTGAGGGGTGGAGCTCCAGGTTCCTGTTTGATTTCCGCTGGGCCTACTAGTTCGCCAGGCCGTCGATCTTGGTATATAATCTGTGAGAATTAAAAATTAATCTGCAGGGCCTAATTATATAATTAATTAAAATTTGACTTGACAATATGAATGCTTTAATGATATTATATTGTGTGACTATAGTAATGTTCATGTTTTGTCATTTTACCTTGGCGGTAGTTGCCTGAGCAGCTTGTAGTTGCTTAAATGTTTCAGGATCCAGCACCTCGATGGAATACGTTTGAATTCGATTGGAATCAAAAATGCGGAGAATTTGCGGCGATTCAATGATATTCCTGGCGATTCCTCCAACAGTGATTTGATGCTGTTGTTGTTGTTGTTGCTGCTGCTGCTGTTGTTGTTGCTGTTGCTGCTGTTGTTGAGTTTGCAGGTTTTGTAGATTTTGCAGTTCCTGTTGCTCCTGCAGTTGAGATCGTAGGGATTCCGTTTCCTGTTGGGTGCGCTCCTTCAACTCCTGCAGCATTGTTTTCATCATCCCTGCAGCCGTTACCAGCTTCTCCACCATCTACACAAAATGAAGAGAAAAGGAATATTGAGTATTAGAATTGCAATTGAAGAGTTTGAGTTTTTGTTGAGCACACACTACAGGTCTGGAACTCTACACACAAAGCACACCTTTCCAAAATCTGAACTGGAATTGAGATTTGACATGGGAGATGCTGGAGAAGTAGTAGTAATAGGGTCGATTACCTCCTCCAGGTTCTTCCACAAATCGTCCGTGGTCACGGCCTGATTCATCTTGAGGAATGCCAGGGGATTGAGAGAGTTTACACCGCCGAGGGGAGTGCCTGGAGTGCCCATCTCTGAGGATTCGTCCGTCGTCGAGTCTTTTGATGTAAGTCGTTCTAATTTGGCCTTGTTGTGGTCATTTGACTGTTGATTCTTCCGTTTTCTTTGGTATGGGGTGAAAGGTCTGATGGGTCCCGTCTACAAATCAAGCAAAAAATGATATCATAATTTCAGCAACTAGGCATTTAAATGACTATACAGTTCAATTCGTTTAGTGTGCCTACCGCTGCGGCGTCATCCACACAATTGGAACAGATACAACTGGAGGCATGCGGAACGAGAAACCCTTTGTCGATGAGCGTCTGAAGAGTTCTTCCTCCGAAACGAATACTCCGTTTCCAGTCCTTACTATTACCTCGACCACAAAGTGCCTCAAACTCGGTGGGCGTGAACCAGTCAGTCCCAGCCTTGATGCACTTTCCCTTATTGCCCGAGCCAAACTTTGCCTTGTGCAACTCGGCATTGGTGTCTTTGCAACGAACTGGAAGCACTGGAGCCGACACAGCCTCCTCCCAAGTAAGCTGCGAAATGGATTGTTGCCCATGGCCCACCTTGTTGGACACTGGTGGTGGGGGTTGCTGATTTTGCTGCTGCTGTTGGACTTGAACCTCTTGAACGTGTTGTACATGCTCCTGCTGCAACTGCTGAGATTGGAGTTGCTGTTGGGATTGGAGTTGGTGTTGTTGTTGAAGTTGATGTTGGTGGTGGGCTGCCAGCGTTTCCGGCTGAGCAAGGGATACTGAAATGGCTGTTGCGGTAGTTCCACTCTGAAATTTAGACAAAGAGAAAAATATGAACTTTGTTATCAAAAATTCAATCAATACTATGAAAATCTCAAGTTGATAAGTTATAGTGCTACAACTTACACCGTCCGCGTCTCCAATGACAGTATAGGGAACAACAGGAATGGTAATAATGCTCGCCGTCGTCACGTTGGCTCCATGCTGCCCGTGGTGATGGTGAGCAAGTTGTGCGAGAGGATCATCTGCCGACACAACCGTCCCATCCTCAACGTCCACCTTGATCTGGATTTCTCCCGGAGTGTCGCCAGTACAGCTAAGATTAGGATCCTGGAGCACAGGAACGTTCACATTAACCGGGAGTGAGACAACAGGCTGAACCGGGATCGACACGGGGACGGTTCCATCGACTAGAGTGTGAGTGGCTGAATCCACTTCCGAGGCTCCTTGGTGATCCACAACACTGACCAACGTCGCATTCCCGCTGGATGTAACCACAGGTCCGCCGTTGCAAGTGTGCCCGGGTCCCCCAGTGGAAGCTCCAGTTAAGCAGTGGTGGGAATGGAGACACTGGCCATGGTGAGGATGATGGGAAAGGTGAACTTCTTCCTGATGATGAACAATGGTGGGTGCCTGGTGAAGAGCGCCTGTCGTCCCGTCCACTTGCACTGTCCCGTTCGTCGCCGTGCCATGAACCGTCCCATTCGTCCCAGAGGTCGTCACGCAAATGACATTGTCAATCTGTTGAACTGACACATGTTCCTCTTGCGTCTCAGATGTCTCATCGGGGATTTCCGTGTCTTCACCTTGATCAGTGATTCCGCGACCCTCGTTCTGTTCCGACATGGTTCGGTGACCGTCGCTCAGAAATTCTCTCTCAACTTATTGCCCCCACTATTGCCAAACTGTCTTTTCGAACAAAAACACAACAATCAACTCAACAACAACAACGACTCGAACCCGAAAGCCGCCACCAAACTACTCCGCTCTGCCTCTACTAATCACATTCATACCCACATTTCATCCCCCTCACAAAACGGAAACATAAAAAATGGGGAACGAAAAAAAAGTGTAAAACTTTTCATAAGTCAATCTCTCGCAGTCAACTAGTGACCAGTTTCACCCTAGCATGTGGTCATGTTATTGTCACTATTTCAGCGGAAACTGAGTGTCATCGAGGAGCAACGTGTTTCCAACGGTTATGATCGTTACTACTCCCGTGCACACACACACAGACACGTTGAGAGGGACAACGACGACGACAAATGACGACGACCACGACGGGACGGTGATGATGATGAAATTCTAACAGTGTTGTTAAAAATCGGCGGTTTGCGATTTTGGATGGATGGATATTTGTCTCACTCGACGAAAAAGAGGGAGAGCGAGAAAGAGCTTTGCTTTTCTTTATTATATTTTTTTTCTCTCGCTCTCTCTATCTCACTTGTCTATTTACCAGAGAAAGAGAGCCAGAGAAAATTTTCCCTTTTCGTCGTCGTGTCGGAGGGTTGTCCAACAATTCGTGGCCCAGTTGTCGTCGTTCGGAACACCACTTTAGTAATTCAATAATAAGCTTCAGAGTTTGCCGAACACTTTTTTCCCCTTGCCTTTCACTCGCGACGACTTGGAATCTAGATGTGGCGGTGGACTTTCTCGGTGGTGGCCTGCCTAGTTCGGTGGCACCGTTTGGTGGTGTGGTGCTGGTGGTGGCAATAGAGCCAGATCACTTATTATATCCTACTACAAGGTATACTACTCAATACTCTTAATACTCTTGTTCGTCTTTGGAAAATGTAGGCAATCTACAACGGCAGCAGGAGTAGAAGCAGCAGCGGTGGAGACGGAATCCAACTTTTCCTCCTACTACGACACAAGCCGTTTTTTTCTCTTTCTTTCTATACACATATATTTATATGTACCTATAATATTACCCGTTTCTCATCAAGAAAACTCTCTCTCGGTAGTCTCGGTGTGGTTTTGTATTTGTGGTGTAGTGGTGGTGGTGGTGGAGGTGGATAGCAAGCAAAACCCAACAAAATCCAAATTGACTTGTACTTGTGTGCGTATTTATCTTTTAACAAACATATACATATATAAAATATATGTATGCTGTTTTTAAATAAAAAGTTATATATATATATATAATTATGTATGTATGTAGTTTTTTTTATATAGGAGCACATCTACTCAAGCATATCAAACTGTTGTGTGTTGTTGTGACTTTCTTATTTTCTCTCCCTTTGTCACACAATGCCCATTATATTAATTTTTTTTCTTTTCCCATTTACATTTATAGAATGATGGATACATACATACTTACGACAACAACACACATTTATTTTACACAACAGCTCTCCCCTTTTTTTCCTTTCCTCTCTTCCTCCCTCACGTTACACACTCAAGAGAGCAGCATGCATGTATGTATATTATATGTGCATGTATTATTCTTTTTTTCATGGAGGAATCAAAACTCCAAGTTATATGGGAGGAAATGGAGAGAGAATGAGAGCCCCAAGCAGAGGGCAGGCAAAAAAAAATGTTCAGACCAGGAAAGCAACAAAGTGCACACAAACACATACACACACACAACAGCTCAGAAAGAACGGAGAAGGAGCAAACGGGGAAATGCTCGCATGAGAAAATGTTCCTTTCCCCGAGCTTTACAGAGAGAGATATGCCTCTATAAAATAAAAAGTCAACACACACATACAACTTATATATCACTATAGATTATATACTTCACTTTATATCCGATTCGGGTATTATGTTGTATAGTTTTTTTGTGAGAAGGAAAGAAAAAAAACTTTTCCCCTTCTGAGTTGAGTTTGAGGGAGACTTAAGTTCTTATAATATGTATGTATGTAATCTATATGGAGTTTTGTAGAGATGTATGTAGTGTGGTGTGTGTTTTTTGGTGATCGCTTCTCTCCGCTCCTCCGTTTTTCGTGTCCTGGGCTCGCTCGACAACAACAACCGACTGTCGGGAGTTTCGGGAGAAGCGACGAATCTAGTCGACCGAGAACACCGAAGGAAAAGGGGAAAACCAAAAATGCCAGGATGGAATGGCAAGTGTGGCGGAGTATGGAGGGGAATGGATGCAGGATGGATGGGGATGCAAAAAGAGAATATGATTATTATTATGAGATACTACTACTACTACTACTACGTAACTTTCAACTTTACCAAACAAAACTAAAAAACTCTAAAACGTGTGGGCTTTCCTTTCCCGTAAATGTCTTGTTATGTGTGTGTGTGTGTGTTAGTGTCTGTCGTTTTCAAACATTCAACATTACTCGTTGTTGGAAAGAATTGCTCTCATTGCGTCTATGGAGCTACTCAGGAGCAGCAAAAGCAGTGATGATGGTTATCCTGCTTTTGCTGGAGGAAAACTTGCATAAGAGAGATGTTGATAAGCATTAATAAGAAGTTTTAGAGAGAGAAGAAGACGAATAATAATAATAAGATGTTTTAGAGCAGCAGCATCAGTTCAGTACTCTGAGGAGTGTTTCGTTTTTACATTCTGTTGGAAACATTATGGAATATGGAATGGGTTTTAATGCTGCGTCTATGCTGTCCTGTACAAACAGAGGAAGGGTTTTCTCACTCTCTTTCAGGCTGCTCTACTAATTTCCGCTGCGCTGATGCAGCTCACCCACACCACGACACACAGAATACCACCAACATTTCATGCTGCTAAATATTATGAAGGCAATATAATATTGTAATAAAAAAAGCAGAAGAAGAAAAAAAAGGAAAAATCATATTGTCCTCTTCCATGTTTCAGTTTATAATTATTATTATTACTGGGAAGAAGAGCGTATCGCGGTAGTAGTAGTGGTGCTATTTAACGTGGAACGTATTGTAAATAAATGAGATCATGGAACGGAGACGAATAGAAGAAGAAGAGAGTCAGTGAGTCGCGTAGTTAGTTGTAGTGAGTAAGGAACGCAATAATAACGGGAATGGTTGGACAATGAGCGAAACAAGAAGTAGGAAACATTTTCATGGCAAAAGAGTTCTGAGGAATGCTGCTCATGTGTGTGTGTGTGTGTCGAGTGTGTGGAGTGTGGTGGAAGGAAAGAAAGCTAATAATAAAAATACTAGTGGGCATATAAAAAGCATATTATAAATATCTAATATACATTCGGAAAGGCAGAAATTGAAACTTCATAGAATGAGGAAATGAATAGAAACGATATTTTTTCTTGGGAAATATGGTCCAAAATATCCAATAATATGTGATGTGTGTGGGGATAAATATACCTATATGATCACAAAAAAAATAATAAATATAAATATTGTGATGGAATGCATCAAAGTCAGGTCAATTAAAGTAAATAGGCACATAAAAACTCTATTTAGCCACCACACATGCCTTGCAAAATGGTCCTTCTACAAAATATTTTATACTCCACATATTATAGTAGTAGCATTTATGATGATGACGACGACGATGAAGAAGGAAGTACACATCAATTTAATGTCCTCTATAGTCATATTTCTGGCCTTTAATATTATTACACACCCATCGCGTCGCGACACACACGCTTCTCTATTGCCCTAACTAACCATCACAATCCAATTGCTGCTGCATGGTAACAAGGTTTTTATTGGACTCAATTAATGTGCGCTTCCTGTTCTCGATTAGTGAATAGGATGGCACATGTCTTTCATTGCCTCATGCTCCTCATCAAAAGATACAGAGATGATGTTGATGATAAGACAGAAAGAAATGCATTTTGCATTTCTGTCAATTTTGAAGTGATAAGCATACACAGCAAAAGCATAATTGTAAGATAAGCACATTATACATACTCAATTCATTCCTTTCCTTCTTACCGGAGGATATAATCATTTTATTTTTAACAGCACAAGTGTGCCCACACAGCAACAAGGTATGCGTGTGCATTATTTATACCACGACGACGACGATGATGACTAGTACTTCTGTGGCTGTGCCACTGTTTCGGCCTCTCTCAAAGTCGACCATCATCATATCGCGTCGCGTCGTCATTCTCTCATGAGTACATAATATTATAAGAAGGAAGAAGGAAAAAAACTCTTCTCTCTTTAAGCTCACCAGTGTGCTGTTGAGAGGAGAAGAGGGCAGAGGACATGAAATGGAGACATAGGAGGACGGGAACACCCCGAAAAACCCGTCCAGTGTACTCAACTCTCTCCCGTTCATACTTTTTTAAATACGCAAACCAAAAATGTACATGAGTACATGTGTAGTAATAATAATAATAATATGCAACTAAAAAATGAAAATGAAACCCTTTTTTCCACCACCACCTCCGCCGCAGCAAACTGCACAAGCATTTGGGTATGAATAAAGTGTGGTGTGTGTGCTTACTCATAATAATATCTGTCCTGACTCTTTAAAAAAAGTAAAGTTGAGCATAACAATATTATATACATTTCTTCTGTTTTTTACTACTTTTTTCTTCTTCATTCAATTCCAACTTTAAAAAAGACTTTTTTGATGCTATTATAAGCTACGGATATGATACACAAGACACACGACGACATGACGAACAAAAAAATCATGATTGTAATGAACGGCATGTCGTGTGTATAGAAAGAGCACATGTACAACAATGAAGGAGTAGGGAGAAAAAAATTAATTTTTACGAGTACTTCCAGTGCAGCAGAAGCAGTAACAGCGGCTGGCTGGCTGGCTTGCTTCTCCTGCTGGTTTTTTTTTCTTCTATTTTGGACCCTACTAACTACTAAAAAACGAGGAACAGTTGTAAAAAAAAGTTGTTTAAAAAAATTTTCAATGCAGAAAGAGTCGCAAACATGATGCCTGTTCTTATATAATTTGTTATGCTCTTCTTGTGCATATGCACTTGCGTACAATATGTGCTGAGCACCATGGAGCGAGCACGCTTTCAATCTTCTTCCCGATACACGTTTTTATCTTTTTGCTTGGTTTTTTGGTTGGATTATGATGATCATTATATTTTGAGGATATTCAATATTATTATTATTTGTTAGACCTGTACTCTGCACTGCACAAGAAAGCGCCACTTTTTTACTATTACTCATTGTGCGAGATGGAGAGAGAAACCAAAACAGTAAATAAATCATGAAAGGCGTGACATACTATAAACTCGCAGAATTATGATGTATGCACATATATTTAAACTAGTAAGGTGTAACCTTTAATATAAAACTACCGGAAGAGTGAAGCATGCCTAAATCACAAATTAGGAATGTATTCGACCGTTATACTACGTTAGTGAATCTCAAATTTAACATCTCCACCGATTTGTGGAATAAAAAATTTTGCCACCTGGTGACCCTTCTACTTCGATCCCCCAGCCAGTCACCATTCTACCGATTTGACCAATGGTCGCTTGACCAAAAATGATCCTAATGAACTCCTCTATCCATTTATAGAATAAAAATTTTCACGCCTGGGTCAACCCCACCACCCCCCACATCGACCACCGTACCTCCGGTCAATGACGAGATACATGGCTGAAAATCAATAGGGAAGGTCCTCATGGGCCAACGTATTTGTGTTCCAAATTTGAGCCAAATCGGTCAACTTGAACGGAAGTTAGAGTGGATACGGACACACAGACAGACAGACAGACAGACAGACAGACAGACAAACAGATCAATCGCTATAACTACCTTTCAAGCATTTCATGCTTCCGGTAGTTAATAATGGTAATAGTAATGGATGTGTGCACGCACATTTGCTAAAAAAAAGGCGAGCAAATATTTATTTGGAGAGCTGAAGTAGATTTTGCAATGAGAGCGAGAAGAGGAGGCATGCTAATGTGCTGAGCAGGTGTACGGAAATACGGACACGAGGATTTTACTTTTTACAGACCAACGAAATATTTATTAGTAACGGAAAAGTGTATGATAAATGTATGCATGATGTCTGTTAGCTCGGAGCTCTGAGGAGAAGTTTGGGAGAATGAAAACATGAAATCCGAATCCGAAAAGGCTACTGTTATAATATAGTTCTCTCCTGCAAAAACTTTTGCTTGTTTCGATTCTTTATTCTTTCCACAACTCTGTACTTTTTCCTCGCCTTATGAAAATATGATAAATGATGATAGCGCTATGAAACAACTTTTATATCTGCACATCTTGCTATTAGTTTGTATGAAAGCACTTAAAAATTGACAGACGGGCAAGAAATTTGAAACAGCAGCAGCGGCAGAGCATATATTTTCTCATCCCATTGTTTATGACATTGTAACGCGTGTCATTATTTTCAGTTCCTTGAACTCCGCAATCGCCAACATCGCCAAAGCCTCCTCCAAAAACACTCCATACCATCATCATCAAGATGAGAGAAAAGCAATATGTGAATATTTTCTATTTAATATGCTATTATTATATGCATGTTTTTGAAATGATAAACAGTCTGTACAACACACCTCCATCTCTTCATCAGTATTATCCATTTTTATTATTATGATTATTCTTATTATTATTTTCAGTATTTAAGTATTTAATAATCACAAAATTTTTTTGACAAAGAAATAAATCCGTTTTCTTTCTCTCTCTCTCAGAATTATGTTGGCTTACACATTAGTTACAGTATAGTAGTATAATACACAGAGTACAATAATAATATTTAGTTACTATGTACACATGTATGTAGCTTTGTATAGTGTTACATTTTTCGCTGTACACAAGTACATTTTTTTTCTCGTCATGTAAGTTTAATTTTCTCAAAAGGTTCTAATTAATTATGGTAGTTACTAGGTGTAAGTGGTAGTAGTAGTAGTAGTAGTACAATTACATATTGTTATTATTATTATTACGGGACGCTTCATTTATAGTAACATGTTTGAGGAAAAGCAAAAAAGTAGATAGTAATTTTTGTTTTTAGTAGTCGATAAATTCTCTTACTCATGTAGTAGCAATAACAATATCTGAAACCAAACAATGTGGTCTGTACAATGTTCGATTTGTTTAAAAAGTGTGGCGATAATGATGATAGTAGCATGCGTATGTATGTATATATAGATGTTGTCCTGTGGGCTCATTGACTCAATTACAATGACAAACCTATATATTATGATGATTATTATTATTATTTTTTGTTAATTTCTATTTCAAATATATATAATATATATATGTATTTAATATATCACTCCACATTCAACACAATATAACATTTTTTTATTAAATATTTCTCATCATCATCATCACCATTATAGTACTTGTTGCTCTCCAAAGTTACTTTCTTCCGTTCACTCCACTTGACACACTTAAAAAAGTACATTTTTCTTACAACTAGAGAAATATATTAAGTTTTAAACTCTAACATGTATATATTCGTTTCTGTCTCCAGCTTGAAAATGGCGTCTCCATGCTTGTTAGGTTATTATTAATGGATTGTTGTCACGGCAACGTGGAATGGTATATAATGGCTAGTATTCTATTCTTACTAAACTTATCATTTTATTAGCTTGATCATGCGTAAAACATCATTTCAGAAACAAGTGCCCTTAGAGAATGTCTCTCCATCATCGGCATTGCATTATCATATATATATATATATACTGTATATATATATATATGCTTGAAAAGTTAAGATTAGTAACAATCAGTAGTAGTTTTTTTAGTCTATAGCCATCAGCATGTCTGTTACAAGTACAGAGACAAGTACAATTAAAGTACTTACATTTTTCGTATATGTATATACTGCAGAATATACATACAAGGAACCGTCTTCGTGGAATCGTCAACCATCGCAACGCAAACAATGCGTTTCATTTTCTTTTATTATTTTATTTTTTTCATTTTCCAATAAATTGCGTATTAGAGTAGAAAACGGTAAATTACATGATAAGTAAATGAGAGACTTTTAAATAATTTCCCTCTGTATGTGTGTTGTTTTGTATCATCATCTATCGTCGATTTTAAAACTGCTGCTTCATTACGTATACGTCCAATGACAAGTGTGTCATTAAAAATCAACGACTACAAAAATCTGCCAGGTGTTCTGTTGATGGCTAATAAAAACTTGTTTTAAGCATTGTCAAAAATCTTGGAAAAGAAATAATGGACCACCGACAAAAGTGTAATAAAAACAGACAGATGTACGCATGGTTTTTTCTTTCTGCTTGTAGTTAAATACCTTGTAGTAACCTACACATTTATAAATTATCAAGTAGACAGGTAATTTGATCATCGTTTCATCATGGATGTACCAATCATCATATAGAAGTAGTAGTAGTAGTATTTTTTTACGTACGTAATATTTTTTTAAATAATTTTTATAGAGAATAGGCAACATTTTTCCTAAAAAGGCCGAGATACTCATGTCATTTTCCTTCATTTTTTCTTGTTCAAAAGACAATTAATGATATTATACGTACAATAATAATCATAGCAATTATAAATTCTTCTTTGTTTTTTTACTTATTTTTTCATTCACTCTTTTCTTTCTCTGTTTCTTTAGAAAATAATAATAATAATATATAATTTTTTTATCCAGAGTCCGACCGATCAATAATCATAGTATAAGAATTTTTTATTTTTCTGCCAATAATATCGCACTGTGTGTGTGTCACACACGACACACGTAGATTGTTTTTTATTATTTTCTTCAGTTTTTAAAATATAAGAGGCGTTTTATATTTCTTTTTTTTTATTTTGGAAGTGGTTTCAACTTTCTGTACTTTCGCTTTCGTAAAAATAATAATATATTTTTTTAATGATGTTCTTGCTAAAGACTACTTAAAATACTATGCTTTTGACAAACAACATTCATAGCTTCATTATTAACTCAAAAATCAAATAAAAAACACGGACACAAAAGCTGCATTCTTATTTCCATACAACAAACAGTGTAGCAGCAGCAGCACTCAGCAGTACAAAAATGAAATGAAAAGTTGGGTACGCTTTTTTCTGTTACTACCACTACATATTATTATATTATGTGACACCGCAACTGCCAGTTCTACTAATTATGCGTCGTGATTAATCTATATGTTTAGTAGTATGTAGGACGGTAAACTGGTTAAACATTCTTTGTATCATCAGATCATCATCATCATCATAATTAATTATTATATTTTCCCTACATATTACACACTAGTTCCGTCAATAGTGTTACAATATGGTAGTAGTATAAGTAGTAATCATAAATAGAAACAGGATTTACGTTTAGAAATAGACGTCTATTATACAAACGTTATATACCAGTTAAAATTAATAGTTATATGATGTGCAATGTCCAAAAATTGCTTATCGAAAAAATCGTTGTACTCGCTACGACTATATTTGTAATTTACTTAACATGACTATTAGTACGCTATATGCTACTATACTAGTATTTTTTTATTTTTCTCGCTTCCAAAACTGTACTTTAAAATTTTATTTGTTAACGTACCACCGAGTACCGACCATTGACATACCCAAACCCACCCAAACGGATTAATGATAATTTAATAATAATAATAGTAACAATAATTTAATTAAATGTTAGATTAACCAGTCTTGGCCCGTCTAAAACGGTACTCCTTCGACGAATCAAAAATTATATAGAGGTTAAACAGTTTTGTTGTTGGCAAGTAAGTTTTTTAGTAGTAGTAACTAATTCAAGGAAAAAATTTACTTTTTTAGTACCGATAACATCCCAACCACGTCAAGTTGGAGATGGATAATTATAATAATATTCAATATTGAACACGACGACGAGTAAAATAGTTTAGTACTTGATTAAATGTATTTATTTTGGAAGAGTACGGTTGCGACATCATTGACGACATCTTTTTTTCTTTGTAAATTATATATAATATGTAATATGTATATACTCCATGTAACAATAAATTGTAAATGATTCAAAATGTATACTAGCTAGAGCGAGAGAGAGAGAGAGAAAAGAAACATGGGCATGACCGAAACGGAAACGAGATTCTTCTTGACGTTAAAAGGCTCCGAGCGACACGGCGATATTATAACGATATATATTTTTTAAATGACTACAAGTTAAAATAGTTAATACCACAGAACACAAAAAAATGTATGTATGTACTTTTATAGACACTGAGAGAAAGTCAAAAGAAAAGACTAGTCAAGTGGTAGTAGTAGTAGTGGTTGGTGGAGGTGGTGGTGGGATCTGGTGGGATGATGATGGAGGAGGTGAATTTTTTGAAGAAAGAAAGAAGAAATTCATAGGTTCAGTCACTGTTCACTACTACTAGCGTTGCTATAGTCATTATTATTATTAGTAATATTATGATTCTGACTACTAGTGTTGTTATTAGCCTGTCGCTGCTCCTCCAACTGCTGTAACTGCTCCTCAAAAGCAGACTTGATGGATTTGACAAAGCTTGTAATGAACGTAGTGAAAGGGGAAGAGGCAAGGTGACATCAGACAATTTGCTCCTTCTTAATTGGTATGGGTGGAGGGGACGATCCATTATTTTGCAAATTGGTCGTTACAACGTTACTATTGGACGATGATGATGAGGTTGCTTGTTGCTGCTGCGAAGTGATCATGACTCCACTGGTATTATGACTACCCGATGAGCTGCTACTACTACTTGCTGACGAGCTGCTCACCGTTGACGGAGAAACGGCCGTGTTGATGGAGCTACCGTGAGACTTTGCGGATCCGTTTGATGTCGGCTTGCAGTTGGACGAAGGGGCGGAGGAGGAACAGGTTGACGTTGTGGTCATTGCCGTTACCGAGGATGGCACGTTATTACAAATGATTACACCTCCGCCTCCACCTCCGTTATTTGGCGAGGATGACAACATGCTGCCGGTAGTTGTGCCACCACAACCGCCTGTGACAACAATACTAATTCCACTACTACCACCACCAACGCCTCCGCCGACGCCGCCGCTACTATTACAATTATTCATCATGGCGAGCTCTTTGCTATTGTTGCTACTTGGACTGTTGCTTCCGCTCCCGTTGTTGCTCCCTCCACCTCCAATGCTTCCTCCGCTCGAGTGCGTTTTGTTGTTTGTCGAGGGCGAGCTGGGAGGAGGGGTTGTGCTTCCTCCCCCGTTTTGTTGCTTGATACTATTACTCCGCTGGTGATGGTGGTGGTGGTGATGATGATGGTGGTGATGGTGATGATGATGTCCATGTCCGTGGTGAGGGCTCCCTACCGGGGTGTGGACAATCACCTGAGGTGATGATGTTGAGGAGGACGAGCCGTTTCCTCCCCCACCACCCCCATTGTTACTACTACAGCCACTACTTGCGCTTCCTCCTATTATTACCGTTGGAGGGGACTGAGGCTGGATTGTTGGCGGCTGGTGAATTGATTTGATTGGACTACTGCTCATCTCGGAGAGAAGGAGTGAGGTGGATGAGTTCTCGCTCACGCTCCCACGAATGTCTTTCTGCTGAATTGTGCGCGCCTCACTGAAATCGCCCTCTTTGTCCGATTCGGTCTGTGGAAAACAAAACAAGACAAAAAAATACGAAATAAGATATGAGAATTTTTTTATAAATTTTTTACAGCATTCTATATTATTATTATAGCGGTTTTGCAATGAGGAATATTATAGCACAACACGTCTTTGAATTTTAAACCCAGCAGGCCAAAACAGCAGCAAAAGCAGATTCCGTTTTATTATTCAAAAAAGCTAGAAAATAGGATATTATGCATACAACGGTGGCGGTGGTGGATGGATCTCTCTCTGGATATTTTTTTTATTAAGCTGGAGAAGCTCATGGAATATTACGCTTGTCATCTTCATATACGAGGGCAAATAAAAATGGAAATGAGTAGAAGAAGACGAGGAGAAAGGAACACTTCATATTTATTATTAAAATCAGCATCATCATCATCATCATCATCCTGACATTATATTCCCAGGCTGGGTCCTTGTTTCGTTTCTCTTCTTGCATACATAGCTCCTCTGCGACTACTACTCCGCCACTCATTACTCACACAACACCTAACAAAGCTCAAGCCATATATCAATAATTGTCAATAAAAGTAACTGGTTTTCTTCCACGTGACGAGCATAATGGAAGAGAGTGTGAGTAGTGAGGAGAGCGAGTAGTAGTAGTCTCCCACTCATTTTAACTGATATTTTCATCAAAAGTAATGTTAAATATGTACATTGACAATGACGTACACATAATAATAATAATAATGTATCTACCTACTACTGCACAGTAGCCTTTCTCCACACACAGCTTTCATTTCCCCTTTTCCATCTTTTTTTTGCTGCTGCTGCTGATTAAAACCAGCTAGCACCAGTATAAATGACGATGGCAACCAACCTTGGCTTCCCTTTTTCTTGTTTCCTTTTTCCGACTACTCCACATAATAATATACCATCCCAGAGCCCAATACAATAAAATACTTTTTTTCTCCTGGAACTCTCTTTCTCTCTCTCTCGTTCATATTATTTCCTCCTCTCTCATTCTCCTCATCCATAATTTTCTACAGTTGTCACTGTCACACCACTACCATCATCGCAACACCATCCTTATCAACACCAGAGAAGAGTGAACAAGCTTTCCAGTAAAAATAAGGTGGCAGGATAGTAGTCGTCCTCCTCGTCGTTGTCGTCGCCGTGGCAGAATTTCTCTAGCCTCTCCTTTTTTCGATTTATGTCATGATTCATATGATATGTCTGCCAATATCCCCTTCCATTTTCACATTTCCATCTCATTTGCATAATATACAAAAGCATTAAGGAAAGTTGCCGTGTGTGTGTGTGTAAAAAAATTATGTATTTTATGCTTACATACAATTTTTTTACTCTTTTTTTTGTTCTATACGCGCAGGTGGTGGCTTGTGACATGTGACGGTCCACTCGGAAGAAAATTCCATGTCGTGTCATTCTCCTTGCTCCTTTATTTTTAGAACAATCAAATCATCTCTCTCACTCGCTTTAATGAAGTGTAAACATGATAAAGACGAAATTGACGAAAATGAACCCTGCTACTACTACTAGAAGAGTCTATATAGGTGATTGTTTTTGCAACCTTTCTCCAAATCAAATTAGCAAAGTTTTGTGTGCTAAAAAGTGAACTCTACCATTTTTCATGCTATCAATATTCCAATCACAAGCAGAGGCATGAGAGCAGGCATGAGCTGCATGCATGATCAACCATCATCATTTTGAGCTGAACGCATATACATTTTTGTTTCTCAAGCATTTTGACATTCTGACATTTTATAATGAGCGACAACAACTAACAGTCATGTCAACAGTTTTCTTGAAGGAAAAAATAAGAAACTGTAGAAAAAAAGTATATTCTCTTATTATTTCACAATCTTCGTATTTTACTAAGAAAAAAAAGTTTATTTTTTAAGCGAAAAACATCTGTTGAAAGTGTCTATTGGAGCAAAGACTTTGCGTAGGAGGACAGCAAGCGTATCTGTAATCTGTACGCCTTCCAAGAAAGTTCAACCTGCCATGATCTTGTATTTTTATATACGCTTCCATGAACAACCCCTGCCATTAAAGCCGTCATCATCAGAGTTGAGCAAGTGGTCGAAATTTTCTGCCAGCCTCCTCCCACATTGAGATTTTCAATAACTTTTCTCGTTTGTGGTGAAAGTGACTAAAGTAAGACTCGTGATGATGATGATCATGATAAAAGATTGGAGAGGAAATCACGGAAAAAAAACAGGTGTAAACCCAGAAAAAAAGAAGAGAAACTAACTATAAGAAGGCTTAATGTTGTATTAAACAGGTAGCAGAAGTACGAGAGAGAGAGAAAAAAAAGTTTGCTGTTGATGATACTTCATGACGATATTGATGTTGCTTACATGAAACAAGTTGTAAAGATAGCCCAGAGAAAGGGAAAGACTCTCTTTAGCTCTCTGTAGCTTTACAGAGTTATGCATGCATAATAATACCACCTTATATAAAGTCAGTCAACAACACGACACCATCAAGATGTAAAGAAAGGGAATGACAAGAGTCAAGTGTTCCACTTTTTTCTCTCTTTCTCTCTATATCGTATCGTGAAAGTGTACTTTCACTCTGGGAAAGCGTAAGAAAAAGTGAACCGTCATAAAAAGATGAGCTTTATATCTATCGTGCCACCACACATCCCATCTCTCTCTCACCTTCTTTCCATTTTCCCACAAGTATTACGTTACGTGGTGGATTCGGTTCGGTGGTGTGTTCATGTGTTTCTATACACACTTATTATTACTACATATTGTCGTAGAAGGACGAATGTCATCATCATCGTCCTCTCATATCATCCTCCATCCCGTTCTCACACGACAAGTGTGACACGACAAAGATGAAGGACACAAAACCTTTTACTATCGTGGTTAGTAGGTGTAATAGGGTACTAAAATATCCCCTGGTTTGTTTGCCATGGTCCGTCATCCCTACCAAACTCATCTCCTCCAATTGATGGTCCTCTCCTATCTGTACACTTCTCTCTGTTTTTTGTATACACTACTGCTAAGCATAAAACCCAAGTAAGCCCTGTATTTTTTATGCATGCAGGAAGAAAGGCGACAGAGAAAACTCTCTGCCTGCTTCTGTTTGGTGATCCCCAATGCGACACCCGTCAAAATCGTCAAAAAGGAAAAAAATATATATGTAATGGTGGTGGTGGTGGTAGTAGCTCCATCTCCACTTGGCTCATGATGGTTTCGCTCCCATAACATGCCACTGCACATCTGTGTTCAATTACCTTGTCCTCCCATTTCACAGGAGAATGCATAAGAAATGACTGCATAATAATATGAGATCCGTGGTGATGGTGATCGAGCTAGCTGACTGAATGAGAGAGAGAGAGAGTGGGAGAGAGAGAGAGAGTGGGAGAGAGAGAGGTGAGCAGTACATATTATATAAAATGTCATGCATTTTTTATCCACCACTGAAAAGGTACATGGGCAAAAAAATATTACGGGGGACGTTGATTGAAACGCGCTGCTCTTGTTTCGTCCTCCTTCCTGTCACTTGTCACTATAACTTTGGAGGTGGAAGGTGGAATCCATCATCGCATCGTCAATAGGGTCAATTTAAATATATCCCGTCTTCTCATGGGAAGACTGACATCTGAACAACATATCGCAAAGGAAAATGAAGCCATCAAACTGCGCGAGTGCTTATATACTAAAAAGTACAGTACAACAAACAAATATATATATGAAAAACAGTAGGATGGAATTATAGTTAGCACAGCAGAGACCGATAACCGTAACCAAATTGGAAGACAAAAAATGGTAAAAATGCAAAGAACACACGCCATTCAACGTTATTAATTTTTCAATGAACAGTAGCAAATTCCGCCCTACTTTGTTACAGAGCTGCAGACAGAAAAAAAATGAAACGAGAAAGTAAAAGTATAAATGTACACTTGCGTTAACCATAACACTGCAAAATTTGTAAAGATTATAATAGGTATATATATTATAGCCAAAAATTGCTTTGTTTCGTTGCTTTTTTTGTCATGTTGATGCATGTAGTCTATGTATATGCATGTTGTCATTTGTCATTTTGTGATGTGATATGATGGCTGATGAATGATGAAATGACATACCAACAGTTTCTAATGAAGAGGGCTCAAGAATTTGCAATGCTCCCGTCCATCCATCCCCAATTTTGTCTGGGCAGACAGGAAGTGACGAACGTGTGTCCTGATCATCATCATCATCATCATCAATACAAAATTAGTAAATTCCTGAGAATGACTGAAATGTGAAAAATGATTACACGTTTTCTTTCGTTCCGTTTTCGTTTCTCTTTAACAAATAAAAAAAGACAACCAAATAAAACAACCAAAAATAATATCACTGTTCCAAGAAGCCACAGCTTTTGACGATACAAAAATAAATTACAGTGTTTTTTTCCTACAGTATATTTTGCTGCTGCTGCTGCTTTGTATTGTTTCCAACAATATTTAAATGCATCAAAGAAATAATTCTATCATGCCACTGACGACTGATCTCTATAGCAAATAATTGTACATTTTGACTCGTTCCAAGTTTCATTTATATGCACACAATACGAACAACAACAACAAGAATAACAACGAAAAGGTGGAGGGATGTTGGTATTTCGTTTGTACATCATATTATATATATATACATGTTTGTGAATGAGGTATATTTTTTTGTAGTGAAAGCTCAAGTACGTAACGCCCAAGTGTTGTTTTGTATGTACCAATAATATAAAGCGCAAAAGAAGTGGAAGGGAAACCAAAGGTGTTGAAAAAATTCAAGTGAATAGTTAAGCAGAAATTATTGCATTGATTTGATACTTGCATGCGTCATCATCATCATCATTGGAAGTATTGACCAACTAGGAATTCACCAGTGAACAGACGACGTGAATGCTAATTACATACAATTTTTTGTTGTTATCAAAACTGTCATAAAAAGTAAAATTCACACTCCACTTACTTGTCTAGTGGCGGCATTAGAAAATGGTGACAATCTTTCCGAAGTGTCCGAGCCACACGATGAGCTTTCACTCAACTGCTCAGAGTTTCCAAATTTCCGTGCTGCTCGAGGGGATGGTGGAGGGGGTCTGCGACTACAAACCTGCGACTGAATATGTTCACAGATTCTACGAAAACGACGAATATTTCCTGACAGCAGGATGAAGGTGATGGCATAGAGAAACTCTCGTTCCGACGTTGTCTGGGCATGATGACCTGGAGGTTTCGGGACGGGTGAGATGTCAACTTGAAAGCGAACTTGACGCTGGAACATGGCAGGGCCGGATGAGCCTCGCTTGTACTCCACTTTGAACGACATCGGGCTTGCGACACTATGACTCAGTTCTGCTATCTGGAAGTTTTTAAAAAATAAAATGGAACCACGGTTGCAAATATAATTATCCTCTAAAAAAACAAGCTCATGATATTACAAACGTCAGCTTACCGACAAGAAAGCGTGAATAAGATCAGCCTTAACAGTAGCTAATGGTTTTCCTCGGACAAGGATTGTGTACGCCTCGTCTCTCTCCGATCCCATGAGACTTCCAAACCAAGACCGTTTCGTCAGTTCGGGTGAGCTCTCGGGTGTCAGGTGAACTTCCTCATTTGATGCTGTTATTGTTAACCATAAAACAAAAATATATATATACATACTGTTATAACCACATTTTCAATCTAAACGGCTTTCATATTTTTTTGTGTTATGTTCTTGTTGAAAATTCGAGCTCAACAATAATCAAGTTGAATATCAGAGACATTCATAGTGCTCACTCAACTTGATTAAATTGTCATCTAGTGTATTTTTTTGTGAAGGAAAGTAGCAAAGTAGAAAAGCGGCACATCATACGTAATACCCTTATATACTTTCCTTCCGTTCTTCTTTCTCCACTTTAACCTACTTTTTTTTTCTCTCTCTCTTTCTCTATGTCTCCCTTTCTCGGATTTCACCGGAAAAGAATGGCAGCAGTAAAAATTATATACTTGAAGAAAATAAAATGCGTGTAGGAAGGTAATACCTACAAAATAAGATGACACATAATCCTCTCAGTTCAGTCAGATGTAGGTTCCATTTTTTTTATAAATTTTTCAATAATGCTCCACATTTCTTCTGCTACAAAAGCTATATAATAATGAGCAGAGAGGACTGAAAAGGAGGTACAATTTGGATGGAAATTGCATTTAAATATTTGGATTATCTGTAGCACCCCGGAAGAGCAAATAATGTAAAAGCGATATGCGGAAAATTGCAAGGACACATAGTACACATGTGTATGCATACACCTTTATCTGTCCTCGCATGTTTGCTTCATTTTTTGGTTAAGGTCATTCTACTGTATTAAATACAGTGTATTTACTTTTACCAGGGCGAAACAAAAATCGTTTGAAATCATCAAAGCAGCATTGGTAGTAGCAGTGGTACGTACAATCTTTTGTCGTCGCCACCGTTATCTTTCGCCACACCGATTCAGGAACTTTCCCTGAAACGGTGACGATGTTTCGTAAAGAGAAATGACATCGGGGCGGATGCTAGCGGCACATTTCAAGTTAGTAAAAGCAGACAAAAGTGAAACTTTGTTCCGGTAGTGATGATGAGAATGAGTACATATTATATACAGAGCGATCATCATTATTTGTTTGTGTGTATGTACCGAGTAAATTATTGCTTCTATTTTCGCTCCGCAAATAAAACAAAAGTGCTCCCATTCAGATACGTGATGATGAACATGGCTGGGTTTAATATATTTTCACATTTCACAAATGACAACGCTTGTGGAAGGGGAAAGAAGTAGCCACACAGTCATTGGCAAAAACACGAAATTATGAGCATTTTCATTTGTTTCATAATATCTCGTCTGTTTTCCGACATGCCTGACGTGATAAATAGTCAGCAGCAACGCACCACCACTACAACATTACTCACAACAGAGCCACAAGCTCTCTACTTCATAGGACCAAGAATAGCCTTGTCACTTGTCAGACGATGATTCTCTCTGACGTCTTTGTCCAGAAGGAAAGTGGAAAGGAAACAAGATGGAAATGAACAAGTTGGGTTGACTTTTTTTTCTCCCGTCTTGACTTGAGTCTTTAATTCTTTCCCACACCTCTTCTCTGCGGCCTCTCTCCTCATCATCAGCATAAAATTCTTGTTCCCCGAGAATATAAATGAATACATTTTTTTTCGCAGCCCCTTTTTATTTCTCTTTCTCAACTTGTCACAGTCATCAGGTTGTGCTCGGATGTGAGTAGGCATACGATCTGGATGATAACACAAAGTTCACAGTTCACCAACGCACCGTACAAATAAAAGCGTACAGTGTACATGTCTCATGAAACATGTTGATCCTCACGATCAAATGACTGAATAACTGCCGAGACAATAAAAATGAGATATCCTTTCTCTCTCTCTGTCCCACTCTGCTTGTCCATGTTGACGACGCCAGTGCAATGACTCGAGTGAAATCAGAAACTTTTTTTACTACTTTCCCGGACATTTTTTATTTCAAGACCCCATACCGTCGTGGATTCTCCTAGTAGCCTATGATAAAAGCTTGTCGCATTTGTTATCAACGCATCTTTTTTATATAGCGAAAAAATGTAGTAGTTTGTAGTAGTTAAGTAGTCTTGTCATGAAAAAACAATAAATAAAAAGTAGAGAGAGAGAGAGCTTCCACTTTACAGCATGAATATTCCTTGGACCATGTCATGTCAACAGCAGCTTTGGATCTGGTGATGCGGTATGACGCCGCCATCATGATGGCTGTTTTTTGGGTCTTGTGAATTTGCTCAAGGCAATGAGCAATGCATGCAAATTTTGGAAGGATAAAATAGAACGCACGAGTGACTTTCTCGGCTTTCTCTAAAATATAGACATATTTATTTTTCCACACAAAAATTATACAGATAATACGAGAATAATATGCATAAGGCTGAGAGTGACAGTGAGAGAGTGAGTGGTGCTACGCTAACTGCTGCTGTATACATCCAATAAAATTATTTTTATCTGTATGCGTGAATAAACAACATAATTTTGCATAGCTGCTTATTAGCGATCACCATGACTTTCACCCAAAGCATAAATGAAATGATGATGACATTGTCAGGAAGAAAAGGAAAGATCAACAAACAGAGTGTGTAGTAGTGGCAGCGGCGGCGGTGAGAAGAAAGGAAAAAGACGACGAACAAGAGAATCATATTATGACGCTCCACTTCACACTACTTAATTACACATCTCTCATCCTCCTTTTTTCTCTCTCTGTGCTCCTCCAGGAAATCTTTCTTAGGACACGTATAATCTTAAACTATTTCTCCAGGACCTACTTGCACCACATATAAAAGTGCTCAGTAAATCCCTTTACTTTCCCTCAGCGTACATATTATAAGTATGACGACGCGTAGTGAGGACTTGACTTGAGCTTATCATCATTGCCACCACCATCCTCAGACACACATCACCAGAACAAGCTGCTTGTTTGCATGAATGCATGCATGTTTTTCTTCCACACAGCTCATCCGCTGTTCATATGGAAATTACTTTTGGGAGACCTTTAATTAGTTTTTCCACTCACTTTCACTTGCAAAAGACGAAAATCGTGTCCTCGTCATCATCATCCACTACTGTAGTATTTACTAGATGAAAAAAAAATCTTTAGCAGATTGAGCCGCTGCTGTGTACAACTATTGTGCTCGTGTCACCAGCAACAGTCTACAGAGCAAACTACTACAAGTGTTTCTTCCACTTAATCAAAACCTATTGTCATCATCATGACCATCTTTTCAAAAACCTCCACCACCACCACCATCACATCAACTTTTAACCAAGTTTCCTCGCTAGTTCACTATGCCAGATTGAGTGCTTAAAAAAGTCAGCGCTAATTAAAATACATGCAATGTACATGATTAAAAAAAAGTTGGTTCCATGTTCATAATATTTATGTAATATCCCTTCTTCACCTGAAGTATCTCTTCTCTCCCTCGGGTTTATTACGTTATGTCATTGGAGAGGAAAAGGTGGGCTCCTCTCTACTTATTGAGTATTATCTACAAGAGAATCCTACTTGTTTGGCTTCCTCCAAAAAGTTATGCATTATTATGAGCGTATTTATTATTGTTATAGAGCTGCTTCCTTTCTAATTACGACTAATGGATGGTGGGCTGCACAGACACATAACAGGACACGTAATCACGCTGGAATGGATGATGAGGATTGCAAATAAGAAAAGTGGTGGAAATGGAAATGCTTATTATAATGCTTCGATACGTTCAAGTTTCCATGACAACAATCATGAAAGGGATATAATGTCAAAGGCGTACAAAATATCAAAAGTCAATACAGCGAGAAATGCCCCGCCGCCAGATCTAATCTTTCTTTACATTTTTTAACGGTTACGCAACGCCATTATGGGGATGCGTGTGGGTTTAGAGATGAAAAATTGAATGGGTGTGGTCGTTTATGATGTAGAAAACAGCCAACTGTTTACAATATTGCTGATCTAATATTAGAGTCTGCTTTGGCTTCTCCGAAAATCCTTTCACAGAACAAAAAAAAAATGCTTCTGATGCGTAGGCGATAATTGACGGTGTAGCGGATGCAGATATTGCAAAGGAATATATGAATCCGCGGCTCCTGTCAAAATTAATTTAAACAATACGTTCAAGGGAAAATTGGATGAGCCAACGCAACAATAGCACAGAAAAATTGTTCTCGCTTCCAATAAGATAGAAAATGAAAAATATGAGTGTTTTTCCAAATACTTTTAGATTGGCCGTCACTACCATTGTTTCCAGTTTTCCATGACTGGCAGTAATCATGATGACAAGTATACGACCATCACCACAACTACTTTATCGTAAACAAGCTCCCTTTTTCAGACATTTCATCAAATGGCGTATTACGTTGCTATTAATAATGGCAAGGAAAATATTTAATAAAAGTCCAAGCACATCCGCACACACAAACTTGGTCAATCTTCTCCTTTTAGCTGTATATATAAGAAAACTTTCATCATCATCGTCATTTTTTTAGCCAATGTAATTCCATAGTACACAGATTTCCATTCATTCTCGGTTGCTCACTCTGCTCGGGTGTTCCTCCCCTTTCTTCGCGTCCTTGTCACTTTTTCTCTCGCTTTCTCTTGTCGTAGCGGCGGCGGTGGCAGAGACGGCAGTGGTGCTGAAATTAGCGAGGAAATGGATATTTTCCTGAGTGCACTGCACACAATTGAGAAAGGCTGCGAGAAGAAATAAGCATTCTTCCATGAGAAATAGAGACACGTACCCACACACAAAAACGAGAGAGGAGAGAGAGACTTTCGGCATGGTTTCCATATGAACCGTATCGTCGTACAAGGAGTTGTATACACTGGAATCAAAGTGAGCACACAAGCAATTGCCAGCTTTTCCCAGTGGCTTTCCAGCTTTTTTCTCCTTCTTTCTCTCTCTCTCTCTCTCCTGTCCTTCTTCTCACTTTTTCCGACTTTCTACCAAACTGCTGCTGCTACTGCTGCTCAGCCACAATACATACATTGAATACAAACACCATAAAAATGAAAGGTGGTAATCATGACAACATCACCTACACTACGAGTGCAACTATAACCACCATCAATGCTACTTGCATTCCTCCTCCGGGTTGACGGTGGTGGTGTGGTAATAATCGGTACGCTGGTATTAATAGTTCTCTCTATATACTTATATACTCACAATTTCTGCAATTATCTGTCAATTTCAGTTTCCCTTTCACTCAAGATGTGAGGAAGGAAAAAATTTCGTTTCCTTAGTAGCCCATTATAGCCAAAGCGGTCGATGGTATCGACTATCGAATGACGTCATTCATGACTTGTCTTTCAATTCAAACAGTGGTTGCTGCCATAAGAGAAGAAAAATGTGACAGGCTTGATATTTGATACACTTTATATGATATATATATATATAGTAATTGAGTAATGGAATCCGTGTAGCATTACATTTTTTTTGTAATTGCTATAACAATTTGTAATTTGTTTCTCCTTGTACAATGTTTTTTTATCAAATCTTAATCGCAAAAAGTCATTAAAAATGAAAAAGGACAGGGACTTGTGCGACACAATGGGCCTTAGTACTCTGGGCAAAGTGCTCTGTTCTCTGTACACATCATGTACAGCATGAAAAATTCCAAGGTCATCTGATAATGATGATCATGATCATCCGTGCTCTGCGATATTCTCTGGGTGGTCGTCTTGTCCTCCTCATAATACTGATTGTCATTATAATACCCTGGTAATTTCCATAAAGTGGCCTATCTGCCAACTTGAGCACTCCTGAGCAGTCAGTGGAGACGCACAAAGCGCAAGTGACTCGGCCGAGTAGCTGCTCGTTTTTTCCAGCATTCTTCATGCAAACTGGAAAGTATGTCGTGTCGGGTATAAAATATGCTTGTGTACTTATGTGAAATAGAAACATCACCGCCACTAACCGCCATGATCACCGTCGTTGTCGTCGTTTCTCATAAAAAATGCTAACCAACTCTTTTGAGATGATTATGGCTAGGCGAAGGGGCACAAAAAAATGGCTGCAAAACTATGTACTGCTACAGCCGCTCTTTTCACTCTCTGCTGTTATTTTTTTTGTTATTGTTCACTGGTTGGTGGTTATATTGTGTACGGTATGCTGCGGACCGTGGAAGTTGTGGATTTATTGTATAAAAGTAGGAGTAAAAGTATGAATATGATGATGATGTGTCGCTGTGGAATTCAACTGATCGATATTAACTAGCTTGCCATTGCCGTTTCACTATCACATTATTATTATGGAAAAGAAGAAAACCACCAGTAACCATTATGCATCACCATACATAATGGTAATAATATGATGAAGCTCTGGAAAAGAGTTTCGTAGTAGGGGAGAATAAAAAATGCTGAGCAGGGAGAAGCGGTCCACAAACTCGAGAGAGGAGAAAAATGGTAAAGTAGGAAGCGAAATATGTAACACTTGAAAAAAGAAACTTTTTTTCTCCTTTGCTTGAGGCCATCATCATTATCATCATGGGCAAGAAATAAAAATAATAAACCCGTTGACGACGGAGCTGACAAGGTGGATCATAATATATAAAGATGACGAAAACTTGAATGGACAGACAGACAAACTTGGACATGATGTGCACAATTTAGTTTAGAGAAAGAGAGAAACACACAAATGGTATCGTATCAGTTTTGTATTAAAAGTATCACAATTTTATAATAGGGTCTCATTACTATCGTTAAACTGACCTTGTAGTTTTCTGCGATGAAACCGTGGTGAGCCGAGGAAGCTATTTTTCAGTGTATTGAGCCTAGACCTCCAATGAGCGAGATGAGGTGATCCTGGCGGCGTGGGACTAGGAAGTACAGTACTGGGCAGTCCCCCGCTTCCTACGACGCCGCCACCTTGATGTTCTTGGTTGTGGGTGTGCTCATTATTGAGGCCGCCGGAAGAGCTCTGGTTTGCCACTCGATGCGGCATCTTTGGCGATGGGACGGGTGACGAAGGTATGGAGCTGGACAGTGGTGAGTGGTTTGTCAGATGAAGACTAGGTCGGCGGTGTCGACTGAACATGAAAAACACACAGAGAAAGAAAAAAAATCCCAACATCATTATCATCATCAATTCCCATCAATCTGACTTGCTTTCTTTTTTTTACTCTCTCTTCTTCTTCGTCTTCCTTTCCGCTTTGGTATTTTAACAAAGCTTTTTTTATTTCTACCTGATGTTGTCCTTGTAGAGGAAAGTACAACATTTCCACATCTACTACTACCACGCTATTACCAGTACACAGTACATGAACGCTGGCAGGAGGTAAAGTCATGACAAATTACTTGAGCCCTTCCTTTCTTTCTCTTTCTTCCTCCGCTAACTTACTTAAACCTTCTCTTTCTTGTAACTCACTCAACTCAACCTTTTCTCTTTTTTTACAACCATTATTATTTACCAGGCCAGACCAAAAAAGACTCGACTTCACAGAGAATAAAAAATATATATAGCAGTATGAGAACATAAGCCATAATATTATCATCCACCAGAGTCTTTTTCCTCCTTGTCTTCTTCTTTTCTTCTCTTCCTACTCACTCAACTCTGCTGACTCCCTAGAAAAACTCGTTGTCGACCTCTGCCATATTGTGTACGTACGTACGTACCATACCATCACATTCCTTTCTTCTCCTCTTTTCTTCTTGCTCAAAAAAGCTAATGATATTTTCCCTTCTCTTCTCCCTTCTTTCAACACTACTCACTCCTCCCTTTCAGGAGAAAAAATACTGAAAAAAAGAATCAAGAAACATTTTACGAGTTTACTTGTATGTATGTGTGTGTATGTGTGCGTACACGGGATTCACACAGTTGCCGTTACTCAGGTCAAACAGAGCAAAAAAATGCCAAGTTGTAATGCTACTTCTACTACTACGTTTACTATTTTTACTCTTTTTCCCATACAAAATAAAATCAAATGCACTCAACTACTCAAATGAAATGATCTTTCATCATGCAAGATTTTTCACCCTCTCTGGCAGCCAGTACGGCTTCGAAAATGTGATGATAATTGAAACAAAATAATAATAATAGTAATACAGGGTCGTTTTCTATTTTTTTTCCTCTGCTTGGACAGGTTGAGGAAAGCAGAGGGGATGTGAAGGTCTCTGAACAGGGCATTCAATTGAATATTATGCCCGTTTGTTCGTGCTAGAGCAGAATAACAATGCAGGTAACACCTGCTACCAATACTTTCTTTTGGTAACTGTGGGAGTCAAAATCAAAAGAAGAATAAGAAGAAAAAAAGGAAATGTTTTCGATAAGTATTTTTGTTTTCTTTTAAAAAGCTACAAACAAGTATTAGTGGTCCGGTCACAACCACACCCTATATCAGGACAAACAAACAGATTACGAGAACATAGAAAAGTCGCCTCAAAGAACAAAGGATTCAAAGGAACGCCACCACACCAACATTTCAAAAGAAGTTTACATAACATAATTACATATTATACTACTTGGACAACCACCGCATGCATTACGAAACGGTATGTCATTTTGTCAAAAACATCATCTGCTACTTTTTGAAATCGGGTCAATATTTTTTTATGTAACAAGAATTGCAAATCAACTGAAAATGAGCTCAAAAAGAAGGTATACACATTAGACTCTGATCTAATTTATGTCTGAACATCGCCACAGGAGCAGTCAAACAGAGGAAAATGAAAATGTAGATGCTGGAATCAAACAACACAACAAGCATGTTTGAAAATGGAGTTAAAACACGAAATAAACTGAGGAAAATGGCTATTACTGCTGCCCCCGCTGCTCATACATGTTTACCTACTTTAGAGAAAACATGGAAAAAAAGCCAGAGAAAGGGATATGTATAATAGAGGAGAGTAGTGGAAAATGTGGAGATCCTGCTGATCACTTTGACCGTTCTCTGTATATGTACTTCTTGTTGTTCGAGCAGAAATAGACCATTAATGATTTATGATCAACTTGTTTTTCCCCTTTAGCTTTGCTTTTTCCTCCTTTTCCCTTGTTTCCTTCTTGATGCATGTAAGCAATGTGACTGACTGATTTTTCAGAGTGGCAGAGGGAACGACCAAGTACTTTCTCCAGTGCTCGTGCTCAATAAAAAATAATGTTTTTTTTCTCTCTCTCTCTTTCTCTCTTTCTCGGCTGTGTATGGATAGGCATCTACCAACAAACCACATATTACATTCTATCTAGACTCCGACAAGGTAGAAAAAGGTATAAAAAGCTGTTTTCATTACTGGGAGACGACTAGCTATTACCATTATTATTATTATTATTCGCATGATGTGATACGATGATATTATGACGATGATCGGGGCATCATCCTCGTCATCATCATGAGCAGCGGAGCATTATATCAAAAATCCTCATCGTTTTACTATCCCTAAATATCCCTTCTTACAAGCAATAATAGTAAAATAGTAAAGTCAAAGTCATATATAGGTAATCATCATCATCGTCGTCGTCGTCATGTTTTCCGTTATGGCATTGCTACTGCCACGACTTTTGGTTGTTGAAAACCCCCCTCCAGGTAACGAGGTAGACATTCTTTTGATCTGACTTAACTTTTGTACTTGGATCAACACGAAATTTACATTCCTGATAAGTATTTAAAAGTATTGCACAAGAGTTGATAGGGTGCGACACGTAACATATTTTCGTCCTTTTTATGTAAGCGATAATAAATCTGATGGTGAGTGAAAACGACAAAATATCCCGTGCTGAGCGAGATTATTAGATCAAAACTAAGATAATGGCAAAAAACAAGGTCTATAAGGAGCACAAGGTTGACTTGGCGAGCATAAAACCGGAGCCAAGAAAGGAAAACAAGCAAAGGTGTAAGGCGATCCAAGAATACAGTTATTTGATCTCCTGTTGGATGTCAATAGTCGTAAAATATATCTGCTAGGTACATCTATATGAAGCTATCATTTTTTCTTTGAAACTAATAATAACTAGTCCTTAATTGCCGTAAAAGAAGGCAGATACATATTCGCGATGCTATTGTCGTCCCTCTTGTTTGTTATTTGCAAAATTGTCATTATTTTCCTTTGACGTCAGCCTTATAATATCAGTAACATGATCTTGATCATTATCTTACATCGTACGGTTAAAAAAACAATTAAACTTTGTACTCTGACTTCAATTATTATTATTATATTTTTGATATGCCTTCGTCACCATCATCATCATCATCATCACACTTACTTGTACAAGTGTCGTCTGGGAGTAATGGGCGATCCTTCACTGATCCTGTCAAACTGATATGCAGTCGGGTTTCCGTTCACCTTGTCAATTCGCTTTCTCGGTGGATCCAGACAATTATTTGGAGAGGATGAAGAGCTCGAGTCCCAGCGTGCGATTAGCTCTGTTTCATCCTCCCTTGACGGTTTTCTCCGTTTCCGGTCCAGCAGCAGGAAATAGATGACTTTCTCAGTATTATGACTGGAAATAGAGAAAGATATGGATAAATACGATTAGGAAAACAACACATAATAATCATCACAATTTCCATCATCACTTTCAGAGCCAAAATTGAACATGACTTGATGATGAAAAGTGCCCGTCATTACCATCCTCTTCGCCTTTGATATACGCGTATAACAACATTCATTGAAAAGCCTGCCCATATGGAATTCTTTTTTTCATTTCTCAAAAAGCTATGTAGGTATATTCATAAGCTTTGTGTAAGCCTTACTCTGAACTTTGTAACAAGAGAAGTGCACAGACACACACTGAAAGCAGCTTAAACTTCACCCGACACTCACATCATCTCATCTATCTCTTCCTTTGATATTCCTTTTTGCGTAGGCTTCGTTCGTACATACAAAATATTTTTGAGAGAGAGAGAGAAAGCAGGGAGAAAGTAGGCTAAGAAGATCAGACACCTCTTGTTCTACCATCCTCCTACTTTCTCTCAATTTGCAGGGGAAGACGAGCTAGGCTCAAGCTCAACCACCACCAGGCCATGCCTTTTAAAAAAAGGATGAAAACACACTAGTCAAATAGGCTGCCATCATGGACAGGGTCTCGGTATTACTATTATTAGTGGCGTGAGATAACCAAATATTACACCACTATAAAGGGGATCGTGTTGCTAATAGTAATATTTTTATACCCGTCTATATATCACATAAAACTTTTGGTAAAATATCTCTCCTTTTGTTCTTTCCAAAAACTGGAGAGAGAAAAAAAACTTGCATACTCCCTTTGTTCTATATAGTAGTACGCTATAATATTTTTCATTCCCTTTTGTATACCATGTGTCCATACATCTTCTTTTAGATCTTTTAGACATCGTCTTTTGTTCAAGTGAGACAGTTCAGGATGTAGAGCTGCTACACTGGATATTATTACAGGCAATAATATATGACTTGTCGACAATTCTGGCTCCGACGGCGGCGGCATGCATGTGTGCCTAGACACAAAGTGCCGAAATGCCAAGAAAATTTAGACGTTACTCTTTAAAATATTTTCCCTGATAGACTCACAACACATAGTGTAAGGAAGTGGAAAAAAAATATTATTATTTTTAAATACTGTCGAAACATTTACATTTACAGTTATCGTATTCTTATTGTATTTCCTTTCACAACAAAATGGCAAAAAAGAAATGGTAGAAAAAAAAATCGTATGAATCCTTTCATATTTTTTTATCTATAATATGTGCTCACATATATTTACAGACAAAAAAATGTAAAGAAAAAACCTTTTTTTTATTCCGTTTCCTTTCCACCACCAGCAGCATTAAGCTTGGGGCAATTTTTTTTGTATTCATTTGCAAGGAATGCAGTAGTGAGTGTGGACATTTTTTACTCTGTGCTCCACATAAATATTATGCTATGTATTTCATCCTCTTTTGCATAATATTTTTTTTGTGAGTGTGTGGATACGAATCTTAACGTACTTTTTGGCCAACCAGAATTGGTCTAAATGGAAAACGCATTAAATTGTGCTATATGTTGCATGGAATATTTCTTTCTACTTTCTGCGCTACCACACACTACTATTATCACATCATCATCATGATCATCTGCTATTTTCATGGGGGAAATTTAACGGTCAATTGAATTTTTTGCCCCTTTTAAAACTATTTCTCCCATCATTTCTCCGCATGCATAAATTTTCTCTCTCTCCTCCACTCCAACTTTCTCATGTTCATGAAAAATGAGATGTATTACTCGTCCAACTTTTTTTTTCTCGTGCACGAATCTTTTTTTAAAAAGATTTTTATACCACTTTACGCTTCTCTAAAACTTTTTCCATGAAATTAAGTAATTTTGCAAATGGCGAGGCCGCATAATATCTTCCTCTATTACTCTACACACACATACAGAGTACTTTATTCCAATCATTTTTTTGTGTGCACTTACTTGGGACTAAGGAGCTCTTGAATAAGTTTATCTCTGTCTTTAAAACAACCAAGGCTGGCAATAGCTTGGAGGACATCGGGATCCACAGCCTCAGCACAAGGGATCACATGAGTTTGGACAACGTCCATCATAGGCAGCTCCAACTCCAGCTCTCCCTTACCACCCGCCGTTACCCAAGAATGACGATTGATTTCTGCCAACTGGAAAATAAAACACACACACACATTATGTACAAAAATTGAGATTAACAAACAATATAATTAACAGCTTTACATGAAAAAAAGTACGGAAACAGGTTGTTGCAAAGCAACCATTCACACAGTAGGTGGATTGCCGGTGGTAATCGAGTCTCTCTAGTCTATGTCAATATTTACTTGTTTGTCCATTGACTAACCCTTTTTTCTCCTAAAAATAAGAGAGTAAACTTGTTGAGATAAAGCTAAAGTGGAATGGACACAAATAAAAATTGCCCGTTTTTGTGCTTGTCCATTGTTCACTATGATCATGCTGATGTTGTCGTGTTGCCATTTTCCTTTTCTCTTTCTCTCTCTTTCTACTTGTATCAAAATGAATGAAACAAGTAGATCCTACAACAAGTCCCTAGAGAACTGAATTTTCCCAAAACTCCCATCACACATGATACTTTTGACAGAGGGAAAATAGTATGAAAATACTACTACTATTGCTGCTGCTCGTTTTTGCTTTCCCTGGAACTTCCAGCTTACCCATTTGAATCATTATCAAGTATTGGAAGCGCCTACAACTACGTTATGTGAATTCCAACGTTTGTCCATCCGTAAAAAAGCAAGTGTTCAAATCATTTTTCTTTTTTTTCCTTTTACATTTCCCTTCGCTGCTTTTCTATCTCGGCTACGGGCTTGGTTTATTATCCCTGGGAACAGCAACAACAGCAGGAACCAGGAAATGAAGAGAGATTGAGAGTAAAGGAACAATATACTACTTTGTACCATTGTACCGCGTCTACCTTGTCTTTCATGTATAATATCAGTTTTTTTATGTAGCAGGAGCTGTAGTAGTAGTAGTAGTTGTAGCAGCAGTAATCATATTTTTATTGCGATACTTTTCCCGTCATCATCGCCATCAGCTAAAGTGCATGCAAATGGATATTCTCTCCTTCTCCTCCAGCCTGGACTCTGGACAACAACAAACAACTGCACCAAAAACTGGAATGGACAGAGAATGTTGAACGAGTTTGAATTGAAACTACGCAGCAGTAGCGGTACTCACAGTCGGCTGCCATTATTATGCAATGAATGAATGAGAAGGCTCGGCTGCTCCTGCTCCTTCAAAATAGATAGAGCAGATCAAAACTGATAAATTGCATCTTTGCATAGTTTGAGCGCTCGTGTTGCGTTGCCTGGAAAAGAAGCTTGCCTTTCCTTATCCATCTTCTAGACAGGAGAGAGAGAGAGAGAAAAAAAGTGACTAGGTGGAACATATACATGCCATATACGTATATAAACTGGTGCATTGCATATAATTATGTTTTAGATGCATTGGTTTAGTGGTCTGGAACTAGACTGAGAAAAATACAAAGTTGTAAATGCATAGCCCAGCGGAAGGGTTATTTTAGGGTTTCTACATTAAATAGACTACCACCGACGAGTTTAACTTGTTTATTGTAAGTTCAGCTGGGGATTGCTACACAGAGAGGCCAAAGAGGAAGGTGGACCAAGTCATATAAACAGCAGGGAAACTGCTATTTGTACTCTTCTTCTTCCCGTCTTCCTCCTTCACCTTTTTAGCCTCTCTCTCTAGTAGAAACATAAAACGGGAATGTGAAACTGATGGTGAATTGAGCTGAATGAATAAGGTGGTGGTAGTGGTCGTAGTAGTAGTGTAGTTGCAAGTTGTAACTATTGTAGTGAATGACTGCTGTAAAATGCACACACACATAATACGACGTACATAAGCATGCAGCAGAGAGAAAGACCAAGTGAGTGAGAGAGAGAGAGCAGCTTTTACATAATAAAATGTAACATTCAAAGAAAACCAGAGTAAATTAATCCTTGAGGGCTAATGGGATTTGGAATTCAGAGCACACCAACCAACCAAACCCGTCAGAGAGTCAGAGGCAGAGCGCAGCACACATACACACAGCAGCAAAGCCAACGGATAAAAAAGCCAACAAGCCAGATAGCAAACTCTGGAGTGAGTGAGAGAGAGAGAGAAAGAAAGAAAAAAACAAGTTAACTGACTTGCTGCTATATTTACAACTAACACTGGTACTGCCACTACTACTACCAGTCCCAATACCACTGTTGCTTTTTCCTCCACTGTGCATTTCATATAAACGCAGACACCCTGCGTGTGTGTGTATCACACAATAATAAAATATCAACTTGTACGACCACACGACCAAGCGCCACCAATAATATATATCCGTGCATGCTTTCTCCCTACCTAAAAACTTGCTGCTGCACACAAAGCAATAAATCAATAAGAAAAGCATACATATCAAGGCCTCACTCCGCCACACTACTGCTGCTCACTTTAACTTTCTCTCCTTCCACCACCACCACCACCATCGCTTCTCCTTCTTTTCCTGTCCAATTTTTATTTATAAAGTCTGCTTGCAAAGTCACTAAATACAAATCTAGGATTTATCATGCTGCCGATGCCGATGATGATGATGATCATGACGATGATTACCTTAGAGGCCTCAGACGCGGGAGGAATGCACTATGGACTTTATTCTGTGCCGAACGAATATATTATTATAACCTGTCAAAATCTCATTTAGCTTATGGCTTAGCTCCACCACAAAAAAAAATGAGTAGCCGATAATATGGTTGCACAATGTCCAATAGAATGTCCATTTCTATAGATAATGTCATTCTCTGTCCTTGCCACAGCAGCAGCATCATCATTTTTTTCTGTGCGTTTTATGATTCTATCACAAAACTCTGTTGACATGTGACATTTTCATTTAATACTGCATCTCTCTCTCAATTTTTCAAACCTTTTGTCACTTGCAAACTTTATTATTCCTTTTAATCTCCGTGTGCGAGAAACTAACTCTAGCATATTTAGTCACTCATTTGTGCATACACATTTTTTTAACCTTTCCATCATCACCATCAGCAACAGCGTATAGTCGTCGTATTCTCCACCGTATCATCTTTTCCATCAAAAATAATCATCCGCTCTTACTTTCACTTGCTTGTCTCTTTGAAATATTATGTACGCTTGTTGTTTGTCGCTGCTGCTGTTGCCGCCGCCCGCTCACAGCAACACAAGGAGCCATTTAATTTTCCGTGAAATATTACTCTGCATTTTCTCTGTTAAAACAGCAGTGCCACCATCATCATCATCGTCATCGTCGCAACGGTATATCGTACATGCACAAAACACACACGCATAAAACGCGTCATAATAATTTAAAAACAAAAGTGAAATGCTCCCTCTCAGTTTGTTCACTTTCTCTCTCTCTCTCTCGTTCCAGCAGCAGCAGCAGGAAACTAGGTAGTTGGAAAACTAACCAGTTTTGTTCGAGTTGTTGGAAAGAGGATGAGATTACAAGTAGGATATATACAACAACACACACACATGTGGTGCAACACAAAATATTTGGCTAGTTTATTCCTGCAAAACCCGAGCTGAGGTTTTCCTTCCTGCCTTTCTTGCTATCTCATCTTCTCTCCACTTTACTTTCATCTGCTATTGCTGCCGCTCTCACTCTCTCTCTCTCTGCCTCCTTTCTCTCTTGTCCCAGTGTTTTTTGTGTGAGGAAATAAATAAAGTGGGGAGACGTGTGTTTAAGTATATTGTACAAGCTCTGGATTTCCGTCTCCTCCTCATCCACCTTCACAAAAAAAAGTCGCCTCCACAAAACGTTATGCTCCACATACACAAAATAAATACACTCCCAACCCGAGAGCAGAGTAGCGAGAAACAAACAAAATTTTGTCACCAGACCGGCAAACGACGAGATCAGCGTGATATATAGGACAAGCATGACGATTACGACGAGTGGTAAAATCATGTAGTCTTATTCAAAAGGAATAAAAATAACAGGAAAGCGAAGAAAAAAACAATGGAAGATGAGGTGGATCATCAACATCATCATCATCAGTAGTAGCAGTAGTTGCATGAGAACTGGGAACGTTTACAACCTATTATTTTACGAGTCCATATACATCCGAACCTATGACAGCTTCTTTTTTTCCTGTTGTTGTTGTCTTGTCCCTTCTCATCAACAGTTTTTATCAGCGACATAAAAAACTACTACTTTCTCTGTGATGCTGGCTCAGCTGTAAAATGATGAGGACGACGACAACCGGGATGATGAAAAAAGCAAGTCAGCAAAAAAATGTAATTGTGCCACCAGTAGTAGTCGTAAGTCGACATAGTAGAACTCTTTTATTTACATACCATTCTCAATTCTCTCAATTTCTCTCCCTTTTCATCGGGGATGATGGTCATAGAGGATGAATTAATATGCGCATACACAAAAATAGACGAGCACAATATACCTCCAGCAACGCAGCAGCAGCTTTCTCCATACAAACCAAAAATTCATCATGCAACCAGAAAGGAACCAAAAAGCCATATTATGATGTTATCAGAAAGAGAGAAAAAAAGTTCTTGAACAGCTTTGCCATTATTCTCCGTGAGAGTAATAATAGCTAGTAGAGCTACTACAAATTATGCATACAATATTACTATACCTTGTATAACCTACACTACTACTACCATTACTACTAGTAGTCTCACTGAACTTTTCCGTATAATTTCTGTAATAGTTGTTATTTTATTATCTCCACTTTCATCTCTATTTACTCTCGTAAACTCACTGGCTCAATTTTCTACGAGCAAGTGTATTTGTTTATTATTGCCGTGTATAGTTTATAAAAAAGTATTTACCTATAATATGCTATGTAGGTATATATATATATATAGTTCCAGTCAATTACAACACACTACCAATTTTCGTATTCCATACATTCACCCTTCTGTTAAAAATAAATTATTTCTCCATTCAAAGAGGAAAGTTTTTAGCGCAAGCCCAAGTAGAGCAACTGAGAGAAAGAGACGTGGAATCATCCTCTTTCTCTCTCTTCTTCGATGAACGTGTAATATTAAGTAGCTCTTGAAGAAAGTTGAATCATAGTTTGTCGCAAATATTATTATTATGACTACTATTATTACTATTGTTGCGATAAAGTAGTACAACGACTGTAGTAGTACATAGTACAGAGAAGAAGAAGAGGAGGAAGTTTGATCCGCTCACAAGGAAACGCGCTACCACAACACTCCTACGACTACTACGAGTGTGGCACAAGTACAATAACGAGTTGGCAGTAGGAGTAGTGATGATGATGGGGCCACTTTTCCATTTTTCTCTCACTGCCTGCTGCTACAAATGCATAATATTTCACTTGACGGTGGTGGTGGTGTCCCCAAGGACTCTCGCTCAAAACATGTCTCTTTGGCGAAATTTGAGACACAAAGGAGGAGAAAGTAGAATAAATATGAGAATGGCAGAGAGAGAGAGAACAAGAACATCTTTTCTCTAAAGCGGCGACGACGCGTTGCTTTACACAAGTAAAACTAAAAACTTGCAATTCAAATTTTTAAATACCTTCATAGCATCGTCATCATCATAATAATAACAATAGTAGCATATCTTGGTTTCAGCATGGGCACATCATATATTGAGTTGGCTTTTGTTGGAACACTCCTTCCCATGTATATTCCTTTTGTTGTTACGCAAGCACATTTTCCAAGAAATGTATTTACGTCGATGTTTCAACAACAAAATATTGCACAATAATTTACATGGACGGAGAGAAAATAAAGGATGCCTAGGTACTTTTAGTGGTGTGTCAAGCTATCTACTTATTGCACTTTATTACGGCACGAAATCATAAAGGCCCCTCTTAAACAAAAACTTTTTCCACGTCTGCTTGTCCGTCTCACGTCTCCAAACTTTCCCTGGCGGCTCAAATTAAAGCTGTGGTACAAGAGTTTGTGCATTACAACCTAGTTGACCGAAGAGGAACTGGATCAAAGGTTCGGATCAATTCGAGTTCATCATTGCTATAATATTATGGTCATCAACAACAACATGATCATCGTCGTGCTCTTTTGCTCTCATTCCTTTCGTACACCTGATTCAAACGAGTTTATTACGTGATGACGATAATGATTGCTATATACGTATAACGTCAAGTTGAGAGTACCTTAACAACCCTAACAAGCCATTTCATAACGTTCAACACACAACTTTTTCATCTCATCTCCTTCATCCAATGCACAATGATCCCGTAATCATAATCGTCGTTATATCATCATAACAACAACGCCGCCGCCGCTGCTGTTGCTGAATGAAAATATATAGGCAAGCATGCATGAATGCATCATCATCATCGTCACGATCGTCATCACCAACAGCCAGGGAAAAGTAATAATAGCACTTGTCACGACAATAATGTTGGAACTCGGCGCATACTATTGCGAAAGAGAGGGAGAGAAAAAGAGAGAAGTTTAGACGGGAGACTAAGCACGTTGGCTGCTGGCTGTGTACCGAGTGAGGACAGTAGAGCATGCTGATAATGCAGAAAATGGAGTGATTTGCATGCATGAAGCTTGCGGTTGTTCATTGAATTCAGTATAGCGTACACAAGCCATATTTGAATAAGATTATTATCCACAAATAAGATTATCATGGGATATGGTAGACTGTAGACTACCGCCGCCTCCACCACCACCACCACCACACGACTACAAAGACATGTTCATGGATAAGCGAAAAAAAACGTGAAATATCACATCAATAATAAAAAATCACTCGTCGTCATCCTCCATGGAGGAGGCTGCATGTGTGCATATTACATACTGCTGCTGATGCTACGGAGGAAATAATCCGCTGGTCATATTGGGTCAAATTAATATAGAGAGGGTCGGATGGCGATGGTGGTCATATGCTGGAAATATGTGACCACCATGACCATATTGCAAACACAGTTCGTTTAATCCGATCCAAATATATACGGTATTGTGATAGCTCAAGCATGCACTCATTGCCTGATTTTGCGATTTCCCACACACAGCCCAAAAACTCGGGCTATATACGGGCTTGTGGAATGAAAGACAAGAAAGTTCTGGTGGATCTCTGCAGATGTGAGTGTCTGTGGTAGCATCCCATTGTTGGCACCGCCAGCAACATTTCTCTCTAGCGATAATGATGATAAAAACCTACTCCTCAAACCAGATCTACGCAAGGGGCAAAACACACAAAAACCCTAAAAAAAAGTTTTCATGGTGCACTGATGTACAGACAAACGGACAGAGTATGAAACTCCTCCTCCAGCACTACTCCTCACTCGCTAATAATAATAATAGTAAAGTGGAGTGAAAAGGAGAAAAGTCAGTTTCATTTCCATGGAGAGACCCCATTAAAAATTAATGCCCTTTTAATAATAATGGTTTTAAAGAAAGGACAAGTAATCCGGAATAAAAACGGATTAATTACGCCATTACTATTCTCCTACTTTTCGCCGCGGAGCTCTTTAATGCCGTCATTCCCTCCCTCTCACCCTCCGTTATTATGGAATTAGTAAAATCGCTAGTAATTTCATGGCACTGTAGTAGCATAGCGTTCACATTCCCCGACATGATTATGTAGCGATAATTATTGCCAACAAGCATTTCATTATCATAAATAATATTTTCTAAAGCGAGCTCTTACCAACTATACAAAGGATCGACACTCTTGGATTTATTCATCTCGTAATTTAGCCATATCCAAACTCAATTTGAAATGTAAATGAAAGGTCAAAGAAAAAGCGTACATTCATAATAAGCATTAGCATATAGAGATTATAAACGCTAGTTTTTGTTTAAAGACTAATAGATACATATAGATTGAAGATGCAGAACATTAGTATCGGCGCCATGTCGAAGTAGGAAAAAAACTTTCTTGTTATGCTCCATCTGATCCTTCTTTACTTCCTACTTATTTCTTCCTCATTGCTTCTTTTACAACAAAGTGAGTAAAGTTTATTTTTTGTTCTAAAATAAAATAACAGAGTGAGTGGAATGATAAAGCCGCTGCTGAGGCAGTGAGGCAGACATAAGTATTCTTGATTCCTCTCTTCCACTTCTTCTTCTCCTACTTCCGTCCGACCATTCTTCTTTTTCAGTTTTTATGTGTATTTAATAGACAAGGAAGGAGAGAGGGAGAGAGAGAGAGAAAAAAATCAATCTGATTGGAGGAACGAGAGAAATAGATACAATAATATAAAAAATCACTAAAGAGGGAAGGAAGGGAAAGTTTAAATTGGATGAGTTTTAATTAAAAGCAGAAGATGAGGAAATACACTTGCTTATTCACAGACAATCACTCAGAAAACGTGTGGCTGTGTGCACGCGCGTTGTCATGTGCTTTTGCATGCAGTAGTGGTGGTGGTGGTAGCAGTGTCTTGTTGACGGCTACACGCTGCTTGTCCCCTCTAATTACTTTTCCTACTTTTGCCTTTTTTCTCTCTCTCTCTCTCCTTCCACTTGCGCGCTTAGTTTTATATTCCCTGCAGTGGGAATTGAATGACGACGCGTTAAGATGATGCATAAAATCGCTACTTTCTTCTTGTAAAAGTACATGGAAATGATAAAAAGCGGAAATTGTAAAAAAAAGATGGAAAAAATTCTTATGCCTCCTGTTTGTCGAGTGCTGCTGGTGTTGTCGGCACTAATTTACTAATTATTTGCAAAGGAAAGCAGAGAGACAGACAAAGGGAAAGAGAGAGGGAGAGCAAGATACGTAGTGTGAGATTTATTTTTGGCAAGGACGAAGCAAACACATTAAGTTGAGCAGTTGAGACTTTAGAAAAGAGTTTAAGAAAGGAAAATTTTTGCACAAGGGTAAGAACAAGTAAAGTGGGCAGCAGAAGCAGCAGTAGTAGCAGCAGTAGTGGATGAGTTTCAGAGATTTTGAATATAATGGGAAGGGCTTTTTTCATTCAGTGATTACAAACTACTGCGACTACGACTGCTCCCACTCCCACTCCTACTACTGTAGTGGGTAATGGAAATATGAAAAAGACCAAGGCAGAAGCAGCAGCTTACATACAAGTTAGCTCGTTGGGGAAATAAAAAGTTTCATATCTTCCGTTTCATTCCTACGCATACTGCTCCTACCACTACAGGAGAGACAAGACCACTTTACTTTCTCAAAGCTTTTTACAAGCGAGCGAGAGAGAGAGAGAGATGCTTTGGAGAGATGGGAAGAGGACGAGTCACGACTCCGTCTTGGTTGCCTCATCACTTGTTCCACCATTTTTTCTCCCTTTCCTCCTCTCTCTCTCTCTGTCCGTGATGCGATGGAACTCCAACAGCGGTATAAAACTGGTCTCGTTTTAACTACCCTATTTTTCCACGCAATGTATTTTCAAAGCTGAAATGGTGCTATGATGCCATGCATGCTGTGATGACGGCGACTAGGAAGACGACGACGATCACGATGATGATGACTCTGCTCCTACTGCTGTATGTACTTTCTTTTTCTTTCTAGGAAGGAAGACGAAGCAGAGCAAGTCAAGTCACTTGACTTGATTTGGTTTATGCTTTCCCTAGCGCAAAGTGAAAGTTTTTTTAGCGAGAAGGAAAAGAAAGGAAGAAAAACGTCACCCAGAGCCGCAATTTGTGTATCGTATGGATTCTCTCCAACTACCAACTCCTGGTACAACAACGCACTCTGGCTCTCTGCTGAGAGGAACAAGATGGAAAAATCGTCATGTGACGTGCTCCTCGTCTCTTTTGAGAAATCACTACCGCCATGATATATAATATATATTTTATATATACGGAGCGAGAGAGAGAGTATGTACTTTAGTATGAGGATAGCAGAATTTCATTTAGCAGCATAAAGAAATGATGACGAGAATGCCCATCTGAAATCAATAACTTGCCGGTAGACAGAGAATATGGGCATTTTACAGTTGATGGGAACAAGAAAAAAAATACCATGACTATTCAGTGTTCAGTGCATATACTCACACACGCGACACATTTTGTAGATTCCATGTCACTAGCTGGGTCATTGCTCGTTTACTAGACTGTGAGAACGGTAGAGACTGGAGAGTTGTAGCACGGCCATTCTCATCATCCTCACAAAATTGCCGTAACGCTATTATGATTATTACTTGGGAGGACATGTACTACTACACTGTAGAGGAGTGCATACAATATTACACAATCCAACACCTACCAGTTGGACTCTCACTTTCATTTAATATTCCGTATTAGTTTGTTCGTATTATCGTTATTAACTTTAATGTATGCATGCGCTGCTGCTGCTACCAGTAGGTACGCTACAAGAAAGTTTGTACTATTGTGCAAAGTCCGGAGAAGAAGCCTCCTTTCTGAAGATTGGACAGAACTGGACTCGAATGGATTTTCACTTCATTACTATTTACATTACGTGCCTACTTTATTTATAATCATACGCAGATCAAAAATTGATGACTTTAAGCTGCTCACACAGCGGAGGAGTTGTCTGTACTCACGCAACGTTAAAAAAATATGTCGACAAATGCTAAAAGGAAGAAGGCGGAAGAAAATAAATAAATAATCTTGTAGATATGGTAGTAGTGAATGAATGAAAGAGTCTACTTTTTCCTTCCCTTTGATCTCCTTACATGCTCATCATCTTGCTCGTCGTCGTCATCATCATGATCATCGTCGTCATCCCACCGTAATATGCGAGTCAGATCACAGAAAATAAATTCCTTCACGAAGACAGACGGCGAGAGAGAGAGAGTGAGTGAGCATTCCTACTTTCCTATTCCTACATCCAAAAAGCCAAGTCAAGTGAAATGGGAAGTAGATCTATTTGGGAGTAGAAAACGTATGTACACAAATTCTGAGAGTAGTACACGTTCAAGAGGAAAAATGAAAAGTCACTCCCTTTCCGCTTAGTTCTTACCTCCTCCTCCAGGAAAAAAAAGATCCTCTCACTACTACTCACTCCAAACCATATATATAGTACATGAACTTGTATTGAATGGTAACGATGATAATGGCAAGGCCGCATTAATTTTTTTTCTTCTTCTTTTCTTTTCTTCCCAACGACAAACTCATCGTTTTTAATATTCCCTTTCATTGCCGTATTTTGTCAAGAGCAAGTGTCCGCTACTGCTGCTGCTGCCTTTCACAGCGTTTTTTTCTCTTCCGTCTTGAAATTCTCTGCTCCTTCTCGGGAGAGAATAAAAATGCAATGAAGCAGAAATAAGTAAACCAAGTTGGATTGGAAGTAGTATGAAAAGGTATTAAATATTATAGGTGGAGAGAGACTTGATGATGATGATGATACTTTACGAGCAGGCGAGTTCACAGAGTTAGTGAACTATGTACATAAGCACCATCACTATCACCACCAATATTCCACATCGCTACACCACCACCACTTTGGTGGAAAAAAAATTTAGCGATGAAGGTGGCGGTGGTGCTGGTGGTGGAGCTGGAAATGAGAGACGACTGAAGACGGTTTTCTGCTGCTGCTGTTATGTTCGAGATAGCTGTAGTGAGTGACTACAGGAATATCCTCTCGCTGAGAGAAAATGGTGTCTGTGTGTGTGTATGAGTGAGAGAGAGGAGTAAAGTAGATAATCAAAAAGACATGTGTTTGCAGAAGGAGGAAAAAATAGGAGCAAGCCGAAACCGAGCTCTCCATAATATAACATCACTTTTGTTGAAATCCTCCATTATTACGGTATTATCATCGTCGTGATGTTGACGATGATGATGATGGTGATCGTCAGTCTAGCGTCGACTTCCAATTTCCTACATGAATACTGCCATGCTGCATTTTGCATGATTGTAGTCTGTTGTAGTAGTCGTAGGAGCAGCAGCACTCTCTCTCATTCAATCCTTTTCTCTTTCATTGTGTACATTACATCATGTAGTCATTATTATTATTATTACTCTACTACTACAACTCACTACTATACTCTACTTTCATTTTTCCCATATCACAATGTGTGCATGCACAAAGTTAAACTCTCATTCTGTTTCAATCATCGTTAGCAGAGGAAGAAGAAGGAGGAAAAAAATAATGAAATATATAGAGCAATTTTTTACTGCTCTTGAATAATCTATTTTTGATTTTTGATTCTACTAATGACATTGTAAATTAAATCATTGACTGCGAAAAAGAAAAGGAGAGTGAGCGTAAGAGAGGATTGGAAATCATATTATGCAATCTGCACTGATACTCTTTGTAAATATGTATACGGTGGCGTCGTGGTAACAATAATAATTCCACTCTTGTTTTCTATTCACAGCATTCACTTGAGTTTCATAGACCATAATATTTTTTTTCCAACTGCAGTAGTGATCGTGTCTATACTACTACTACCCATTTTTATGCATGTTTTTAAGGAAGGCCATTCCAATTCTACTTTCTTACTATTACTTCTTCGTCTTCTTCTTCAAGTTCTTGAGGAGAACTGACTTGTTAGCAATGTAACTATAGTGGTAGTGGCGGTATCGTTGAACTTGGCGTTTTTACAGCTTTTTTTCTTTTCATATCATGTTGGAGCCACATCTACCACCACCACTGCCACTGCTACAGAAGCCATGTTACAATCATACTCTTACAACCACCGCCACCACCTCGAACAGACAACACTTGCAAGGTTTTTTTTTTGCTTTTGCTTTTTCGTGCGGTGTGGTATGGCATGATATGACTTGGGTTTGGTTCTTGATAAAAAATATAACATTTCTCTGCTGCTTTTTGCTGGTAGTAGTAAGTAGTGCTTCTATACTATACTGGAGCTGGAGGAAAGCCAAGGATAATGATATCATCACATCATTCCATATTACTGCTGTTACTACTTATATATAATATACTACTTGTTTTTTTTCTGCACAGTAAGGAAGAAAATTGTCTAGCAGTGAGACTGTGAAAGTAGCAGAGGAGAGAAACAAACACAAAAGACTCCTTGTTCTGGTTCCTGTGACTCCACCATAAAAAAAAACTTGCAGTAACAGCAGCAGATGAAGAACCACCATAACCACATGACGATACTAGTCACTTGAAAGGCTAAAAAAGAAAAGAATAGGAAAATAAGAAGAGAATAGAGAGACGGGATGATGATGATGGTGATGATGAGTAGATTTTTTTCTTCTTCTTCGTACTCGTTCCTCCTTAAAGCCTTTTGCTTGTACTAGTACAACATCATGCTCATATGTTGTTGGTTGATGGTATTTCTTATAATATAACAGACAACTTTCCCCATTTCCCTTTATAGGAGAATCTATATATTTTTCAGTTACTTCTTTTATGGCTGTACATTACATTCCTCGCTTGCTCCTTGTCGATTCACTGTATATGTATTTATTTACTTTCTTTGCAAAAAAATGGTCGCATTGGCAGTCTATCTAATATAATGATCATGGTGTTTCCTCCGTATACAAAGGAAGAAGAAAGCGGAAAAGCCTTCCTTTAAAATAAATGTGTATTTTTTGGTTTATATGTAGTAGTGGATTGGTGGCATGAATGAAGGAAATAACAAGGAGGAAGCGTGCAATGGGGGTATCCTTTTTTCTAGTGCTTTCTCCATCAGCAGCAGAAGCAGCAGCATCAGCCTCCTCCTCGTCGTCGTCAACATGATGTTATGTTCATGTTCATCTTGTGTAATTGTATCTTACATAAGATGCTATACTGCTGCAGAGAAGAGAAACGTACAAAAATTGTCTGGATGGTGGTGGTGGTGGAATGGCATGGTGGCGGCGAATAGTAGACACACATGCTTTAGTAGTAGTCGTCGTCGTCCTGAAACTCTCCCGCTCTACCAACTCTCGAAGGATTTATTGTTTGATCCATTTAGCCAAAAAAATACAGTTTTTTGCACAAGCAAACAAACAAGCTAGCAAAAAAGACGAGTAAAAAAAGTAAAGCAGAGAAACAGGGAGAAAGAGAGAGATAGATAGAGATATTTAGCCTTAAGAGAAAAAATGGTACATTCAGTGGAAAAGCAAACCAAGCAGAGAGTGGGAATGTACACACAAAATTGGAAATGGCGAGAGAGAAACGGAGAGAGAAATAAAAAGAGAGGAGGAGAAGGAAGAAATGCCTTGAATGGAGTAGTAGTAACAAACGGTGCAGTGGTGAGTGGTAAGTACATAATATAACTTGTCCTTCTTTGTATTTCTTTGCAAACAAACAAGAGTAACAACCACGTCATCATCGCCATCATCATGACCATGTTGTCGACTTGAAATTATTGCGTACATCAATTGAATCCTTTTTGTGAAATAAATCTACATTTTTGCGCAATAAAGGGAAATTTGAAACGTTGCAAAAATTCGTTTGCTCGACATGTTTTCAATAAATCGGATCAACTAGAGATGGGGAGAGAAACGGAATAATGAGCATACATTCGGAGAGAGAAAGAGAGAATGCTACAAAGTTTACAATTGAAAGTATTACAAGCTGCCACATCAAACACTGGAATTGCGTTGCCATTTTGTAGACAGATGGAGAGAAAGAGCAGACAGGGATGATGTGGGTGTTCAATAACAACATACAATTTGCTCAAATTTGAAGCTTATGAGGTTATAACCCAATGATTTTTTTCAGATGAAAGGAAAGAGATGAAAAAATAACCTCAAATTGAAATTGCGGTTTGAATTGGGAAATAATGAGAATAGAACGACGAGAAACAGCCTTGAACTAAAATGACAAGGTAGTGGTATGATCTCTGACAAAAGGATTTTTCATTATTTTCATTATTTAATTGGGCGAGATGGAAAGTAAAACAGAAAATGATGAGAAATTAGTAGACGACGAGCTTGTTTGCCAGCCATGAGGTGTACCGCTGCTGAAATTATGTGTTTGCATAGCATCCCACGGTGGTGGTGGAAACCCATCCCTGTACAATATTATCAGCCTCTTATCTCCTTTTCTTTTGCGAAAGAAAGACGGAAAGAAAGACACGGGAAGCAACCAGCCTGTCGTTCTGACGTTCTGTTTAATTAAATTACAGAAGAAAGAGAGAAGCGGATAAAAAGAGATGCGGATAAAAAAGGAGAAACCACGTTTCTCATTCTCTTGATTTTCTATTGAGACACCAAAAGAAACAAAAACATGAGCTGGCAGAAAAGATATCATCTTGATCGTGCATACATATATTATACACTGATACATTTACGTATATATAAAAAAACAGCAACAATTCTCTCTCCAAAAAGCAAACGGCTCAACTGGCACGAACTTTCCTCCTCAATCTGTTTGTTTTGTTATTCTGCTGCTACTACTACTGCTCCTGCTACACCACTTGAAATGAGAAAATCGGTTTGTAAACATTGACAAGACGAATGAATAAAGTAGAAAAAAATCCTTTTTTAAGAAAACGATGAAGCTACATTTTGGGTTGTGATCTACCACGACAAACTCTCCCAACCACCACAACCAACACCGACACATAAAATTCGTTGGAAAAAAAAGAAATACTACTGAAATTCATGAAACAGAAGACGAAGAGGGAAAAAAGTAACGAGATGAACTTTTATACACTTTTCCTGTCTCCTTCAAAAGAGAGAGAGAGAGAGAGAAGCAAACGGAGAAAAATAGCTTGAGTGAGATGATGGACAAAGATAATGTGTCCTTCCGTTTTTAGGTTAGCACGTACCCCATGAATGAGGAGCACGCACGCACCACCACTAACAACAACATCAACAAAAAACCATGAAAATCTTATTTTAAAAAGAGGAGAAAAAAAGAAGAAGAAATACTCCTTTTCCCTATTTTTTGCTATTTGCTTTCCTCCTTCTTCCCTCTGGTTCGATGGAAAGCTGAATGAGAAAAATACCTCCTTGTAATTCGGAAGGAAATGAACGCACACTCACCACTAGCAATTTAACTTGCACAATAAAAATAGGTACACGCACGAGCGATGAAGAAAAAAAGAGAGATTTTTTTGAAAAGACGAAAGACTTTTTTTGGGAGTTTACACAATCTAAACAAAAAATCAGATTGTTACTCTCTTTCATTCCACTCTCTGATAGCTTTAAAAGCTGGTACAATTATGAATTCAAAATGTACACAAGAGCTCTAAAGTTCCTTTTTGCACCATTATCTCGTCTACTACCACCATTTCTTTAATATTATTCATTCTCATAACTTTGCAGATTATGTCACTTTCAGGAGCAAACTAACAAAAAAAAGTTTGGCTTCGGGTATAGCATAACTGTAGCGTATTGGACTGTGAAACACGGATGGGAGATGATAGGAATATATATCGGACTGCTATATCATTTTATCCTTGCTTCAGTGACATTCAAAATCACTGCACTGGCGTCATTTTAATGGGTACGCAAACACTGCACTGGACAATATGCTATGGCTATATATAACCAGCCTGTGCCTCAGTAGCTCTATTGTTTTTGCTGAGCACTCCTTTTCCATTTGGCCGTATTTTGTCAGAATGCAACATAAATTCAATAAAAAATAACGTCAGAGCAAAAATAATGAATCGCAACAAAGGACAAACAAATACACAGGGATGAAACCGTTTCAGAAAGTAGCGAACATGCGAAAATACTATTTTACCATGTACTACGTAGATATACAGACGGACAAACATGTAGCTGTCAATAATACATTGTATACAGTCGGTAGTAGCTCTCAGCTACACAAAGTTTTGCCAAACCAGACTGTATCCGTTAAAAAGGAAACAATAAATGGGAGGAAATATTATTATGGAGGTTAATTTTTGAAAGGGAAAAAAAGTTTTTCCTATTTCTGCCATAAAATATTTTCCCCATCGTGTGAGTTAAATTATTGAATTTTATTTTACAACTCTGACTCGACATTTTTTTGGTTATTAACAGAGCTCTTTTTTGGTGGAATGCCAACAATCAACAAATAATCAAACAATACAATGTGAATGTTGCTGCCGTTTCTGCTACTACTGCCGTTTTGTAGTTGAGACGTTACTTTCGCTTAAAGAGTGGGAAAAAGTATAAAATTCATTTTATTTTACTCTTTCTCCTTTCGGAAAATAAGTGGGCGCAACGGAAATTGAAAGTTCTCTTCTCGGAAAGATTCACAAATTTGTGCATGCACACATTTGAGTGAAAAGTACAAAGAGAATCTTCCAGGAAATAAACTGCCTCCTGCTTTCTTTTCATCTTGAAAAAATGATCTTGAATTTAATCCAAAACCTCATCATTATCATCTCCACTACATATACACACTACATCTCTGGAAAAAGCAAAGCTTTCAAGTAATGAAATTGAAAGTTTCCAAGATACGCTATAACACAACTCGTTTCATTCCAACTATACCGTTATTATCCTGTGGTCAGACATTAAGGACATTTCCCAGAAGAACAGACAGACATAATAATAGCGAGGAAATGCATTGTCACTACAACTACTACAATCTCGCTCTGATGTTGATTGCCAGACGTGGATCCATCTCGCTGATGATTTTCTGACAGCACACACTCTCACTCTCTCACTATATCCCTCTGGATCCTTTTGACTCTTTACGTTTTCAAGTGACACTCGATGATGACCAGACCGTTTTGAAAGTTATCATGAATGTAGCCATCGACGTTCTATCTACTCCCATCATCATCGTCGTCGTCCAAGTACAATTAACTGGAAGGTATGAGGATAAAAAACAATTTCTCTCATACTTTCATCCGAGTATGGCGTAGAAGAAGAAGGATTAAACAAAAGGAATTCTGAGAGTGAGGCGGGTGAAGTGAAGTTGAACAAGTCGAACAGAATGGAATGCTATATACATTCTCGTCGTCGTCATCATCATCATCCTTCTGCTAGTGAAACTCAAACAAACACTGGGAATACTCATTTCACTTTTCTTTTCGCTTTCACTCTAATCACGAGGAAATAATGGAGAGAGATAGATAGAGAAAGCGAGCGCGGGCGCTTGCTTGCTTTTTGTAACGGTTGACTGAAACAAGTAAAGTACAAGTTTGTACAACTAAGCAGCAAAAGTATGTACGTTAATGTTTCACCTTTTTTTCGCTCAAGTGTATTTGTATTGTTGCTTTCACACACCATGCACACCACCCACCCGGCTCATCACTGTGATAAATGGAACGAAATTTTCAAAAGAAAAAGATGATAAAAATGATTCAAAGAAGAACAAGAAGAAAAGTACCACTTTTATTGAACCATCTTTCACTGATAATGGTTCGCTCTACTCGTCAACGCAACGTACAGCGTACCAATATCTTTCCGGTTCGGGACAGAATAAACTGGAAATTGAAAATCGATCCTTTCTTCAAGAAAAACAATGATGCCCTTTCACTATTTGTGCCACCAATCTTTAGAAGCTGCTCAAGAAAATAATCTTTGGATTAAAGTACGAATCTTTTTTTTTCATCACATCCCCGCGCGTACATCTGCATTGTTCTCTGCAAAGTGGATATCTCTCTACATATTATATATAGACTTGAAAGGTCAAAGCCCTTTCTTTTTTTCTTTATCCCGATCCCTGATTAAAATCTATTTTTACATTTTTCTTATTCTTGTACATGTACACATGTCAATAACAACAATATGTTACCACCGTACCCACTCGTGAAGATTAGGCTGGAGGATGAAAAAGTGAAAGAGTATGTAAACTTACCGTAAGTCGCTTCTCTGGACAGACTTCAATCATTCCCCTGAGCAAATTTTGACAGTCTGGCGGAACAAAGTGTGGAATGTGAAACACGCCTCGTTTTACTTTCTCCAGGAGTTGTCTCAGATTGTCATCATCAAACGGGAGAGCGCCAACTAGTAGTGCGTACAGAATCACGCCGCATGACCACACATCCGCCTTCTTCCCATCATACTTTTCTCCCTGCGTTTCCAAAAAAAGTTCACAAAAACACAAATGCCACATTATTATTATTACATGTTATTATTATGCATTATCAATTTATTCTGATTTTTTATACGACAAGCTCAAGATAAAGCAAAAAAGGCAGTGCAAAAAAATAATGAAAAAGTTAAAGCCAGCACAGAGAGGCAAATGCATGTATGTTACGTAAACCTAGCCATTTCCAGAAAAGAGTGGAAACACACATAACACACCTTTCTGCCTTTTCATGGCTTCTCTTGTGAAAAGAGTGTTTGACGTTTAATAATAAAAATTATAGACAGACAGGCAAGTTGGCAGGCAGACGTTACCTGTCTTTTCCCCCACTCAACGTTGATCTCACCAGCACAAGTAGGCATATGCAAGGATCAACATGAATACATTCATGTTGTTGACGCACGCAAGAAAATATATAATCTATTTTTTTTTCACTTGTACCACTGCACTACACACTTCTTGTCTGAATGAAAGGATAACTCTACAAGGCATAGGCAGTTCTAATGGGAAGCTGTAAAAAAGTCCAGATGTTTTTAATTGGCCCACTTGTCAGGAGGAATGTTAAAAGTCTTCCATGAAAGGGGAAATGTTTTCCCCGAGAAAATATGTACAAAAGCAATGCATTTAAAACAATATTTACACAAAGTGTTAAAAAATACGTACTAGTGGTCACACGGTGTGTGGCATGCTAGTAGAAGAGCAGTTGGGTAAGCAAGGTGGGCTCATATGGCATGTCTAATCTAATTATTATGCCAAGGCGTTATTTACATGCCTAATTAATAAAGTTGCACAGGGAAGCTCGTCAGTATCGTCACCAACAGGCATATTTTGCATGCATATTTTACTGATGGAACGCGTAAGCGAAAAGCAGTAGCAGATGATTAAGCAGCCCGAAAAAGTGCTTTCCCTTCAAATTTTCTAATTAAATCAGAGAAAGTCATCAGAGACGGTAAAGTGACATAATAAGCGGACATTGGCGGACTGAGAGTGTTGTGTGTGCACAGCTGCTATATGCTAATCTTATATATACTCTACTCTACATTTTATCTATCGTAGTAGAAGTAGTATGAAAACATGGATTTTTTTTCTTGCTTACCCGGATCACCTCAGGACAAGCATAATGCGGACTGCCACAGCTTGTCTCCAGCATACTCCCTTCTGGCTGGAGAGAAGCCATTCCAAAATCTGCTACCTTGATGTTGTTCTTTTCATCAAGAAGCAGGTTTTCCGGCTTTAGATCTCGATGGCTGCAAAATAAATAGAACACATACAGATAAAATATTATCTATTTTCAGCACGATAAAATAAATATTTTTTTTTGTACAGCAACGTAGTTTACAGCCCATGCGAAAAACTGGTTCAACAAGAATGATACCACTTTTGTTTAGAGCAAGCAACTTTTTCCCACTTTCTCCTGTGTGTGCGCTTTTTTTGCAAAAAAGTTGTATTTCAATTACTAATTTATTATGTTTCAGCATGGACTCCAATGTATACTTTGTTTACTACAAAAATGTTTTTCTCCTGTCCGCCCTGAATAATTCACCGGAAAAAGGGAAAATGTAAAATGCACGGGACAAGGTGCACCCTTGGGGTACTCGCCATTGGTCAGACAGGGTTTGGTTCAAATGTTACCATTAATCTTGGGCACTCTGGGCGCATACCTTGTCCATGACTTCATGAATGCTCTCTCCTCATGCCTTCCATTTCACATGCATGAAAAAAAATTGTACTCATACTCTCACTTACCAAATGGAATGACTATGGCAAAAGTCTAGGGCAGAGATGATTTGGCGAAAGAATCTACGAGCTTCTTTGGGTGTCAGTCGTCCCTTTTTAACTAGGTAGTCAAAGAGCTCGCCACCAGAGACATGCTCCAGAATGAGGTACCTGGAGAGTGGGAACAAGGAACACAAAACAAAATGTAAAAATTCTCCTCATTCAATTTCTCTTACTCATATATATAAAAACTTGTATTCTCAAATTTATTTTAACTTTCAAACTGCCTAAATTTTTCTTTTGTCTTTTCTCGTAATGATTGTATTTACGTAATGATATTATTACAAGAGTAGCACAAAAACATTTGTTGTTTTCGCACAAAGAGAACAAAAAAAATTTACTTACAGGTATTTTTTGTTTTCATACACGTCATATAGGCCAAGGACATGGGGATGCTCAATCAATTTCATGATGGCAATCTCCCTCTCCACCTGTAACAAAATAGAATACTTGCATAATACATACAACGTACTTGCAATAAATAGACTTGCAATATATGGACGTGTTTTTCCCATCTACATTTTTCTCCTCCACCGCCGCCATCAGTTTCCAAGACAACACGCATCATTAAGTATTGCTTATACATATTTTTATATATTCAATATCCACATGTTCGTTTTATTCCGGAAAGCGTGTACTTTATTTTCATTGCTGCTCATCCATCACTTGAATCATTTATTGCTCCATTCTTCCCTCTTCGTCTTCATTCATTCTTCTCAGCAACATATCCGTACGTATTTTTTTATTTACTCAACAAAAGTTTTGATTATAGCATCGCCAAATATTGTAGTCTGCAGAAAAGCTGGAGGCATTATTTCTCTTTGGAATCAGCATCAGCATCATCATCGTCGCCGTCGTCGTCAGCCGCCTTCTCATCTTATCCTTCATTTTTTGCACAACATAATTTATCACATTGGAGCAGACGGTCGTGGTTATGGTGCAGCCCTTTGGAAAAAGCTTCAGGCTTCTTTTCTGACGAATGACAGCAGCAACATAAAATTCCATCTTTCTCTTTCTTATTGCTTTCCTAGACCACCAAAGAAGACGAATGGCTTGATGTGATGTGCTGTCCGTTGACGACCAAGGCAGTAGTTCTGGTGGCCAGTTGAAGTGGGAGTCGCCGTTAAAGGAAAAAAAGTGGCACAGTGTACAGCAGTAGTGTTTTGTTATTTGGAAATATTCTTATGATGACGACGATGATGCTGATCATTATAAAACTTTTTTTTTGTTTTTTATCTGTTTCTTGGTTTGATTGTTGTGAGCTGAAAGTTGACGTGTGTGCGGGACAAGTTGGAGAAAAAGAAACACTTGATGCTTGATCCCTGTTTTCCTCGTCCTACGCAGCTTCATGCTGCTTTTCTGGGTGATGTGGTGTTTGTGAGTAAGATGGATATTATATGGATGGAGAATCTTCTTGGAAATGGAGAACCAAGTGCAAGTAGACAGATAGGGATTACAAGATCAACTTTTCTTTTGAACAATTCCTCCACTACTTTTACTTTATTTCCTGTCACTTTTGTTGTGACGGTGGGACATTAAGACCCTCTGATATTATCGCATAACGACAATGCTTTACAATAAATGTCTTGCGCAACATGAAACATGAAAATCTTATTCCTAGAAGAAAAAAATGAATACAATGTTGCTTACCTTCATAAGAACGGACTCGCTTAGCTTCTCTCGGTTAATAATTTTAATGGCAACTTTCTTGCCGGTGACACAGTGAACGCCGAGTTTTACCAGTCCTACAGGGAATACATAAACAACAACAGCAATTAAAGAATGCAATATTTACCACAAGAGTATATTTTTTACCCTTTTTTATCTCGTCGCGACTAAAAATGCCTGCATTATTTCTGCGGGAAAAAAGGTCATATTATCTTTTTCTCTATTTATATTACTTTCTACTACACACTTATATCCGTCTCTCCAAATAATCAAAATTGGTTACTTTTCCCAGCACCACCAACCCTGGGTTCGTTTTTTGCAACTTTTACTCATCGCACTCATCATCCAGAGAGAGAAAGAGAGCCACTCTCAAGTGGTCTGTATCGTGTTTGGGTGGTGGTGGTGGATATGAGCGGAATGAAAGAAAGAGGCAGCAGCAGCAATAATAATGCGAGCATAAAGACGATGGAGCAGAACAAGTTACGTGGAATGTTGCCGGAGGGAGAAGAACAGCTGCAACATCAAAAACTCTTTTTCCACTTTCTCCCTCGCTCGTCCCAATCCTAAACTAAACTAACTACCTTAACAGGCTAAAAGCTGAGGTCAGCTAATAAGATCACTGTACACACACGACTACTATTACTACTAGAAGAGCTGGAGAAAGAGAGAGAGAGAGAAGGAAAGGGAAGAAAACTTTTTCTCCTTTCTATTCTCCTTTTTTCTCTCTCTCTCTCTCTCCCTCTCTTTCCCCCCAAAAAAGTTAAACTTTCTTCTTGTTCCTATGATCCTCCTCCCCGATTTCGTTTCTTTTTTCTTTTCATCGTCATCCTCATCATCTTTTCCTGTTTCTGTATCACTTTTTTTCTCTTCTCTCTTCAAATTTCTATTCTTACCTTCATATTCCCACAATGCAAACGTGTACACATTTTTAATATTATAGGTACAATGTATAATTTTTTTTGCTGGGGATTCTAAAGAAAATATATGTATATATTTTTTTTTGTATTTGTTATTATTCCGCACTCCAAAAATCCCAGGTCCTCACAGTTTACTCCATTTTTCACATCTCTCGCGCGTCGTCGTCCTATTATTATGTACTCTAAAAACTTGTACGGTTTTGTCAAGATTTTTTTCTACTTATTCCCAAGGTTCATCTTTTTTTTCCTTTTTCAAGAAGCGCAGCGACAAGAAAGATAAAGAACAGAGGAGTGCAATCACAATCTTTCCTCGAGAAGAGAAACCTTCAAGTGTTTGTCCTTTCTAATAAACTTTTTTCATTCATCTTTTTTTTCATTTCTACCACCACCTACCAAAGTTACCTTAAAACATAAATATAAGCATATTACACCGCATCGCCTATTACCTATGATTCATTTCAAAGAGGAAAGAGTTTATTTGCAGAGAGTTGCAGTATCAGCAATCTCCTTCTTTCCTGATACTAAGTTTCCTTTAAAAAAAACTTTGAATGATGATGATGACGGGTTCTCACTACTACTTGATACTTTATACTAGTTTAGTAAGTTCTTTACTGTCGACTTTCTTTTCAATTTCAAAGAGGAAAAGGAAGTTTCAATTTCTTTTTTCCTTCTACCTTTTCATTGGAAAAGGAATTAAAGGAACATTTTATCCGCAGTAGTCGCTGCTCATCTATTTTTGTCAACTTAATTGGTATAATTGCAATTCATGCTCAAAAGCTAGCAAACTTACCGGTTTGACCCTTTCCCAGGGTCTTTTCGAGCCTGTACGGCCCGACGTACTGAAGATGATCCACGTGATTTTCCTTCTGCATCTTGGGCACAAGAGTACTAATTACCTTTCAGGATATACAAAGATATTTTAAGCACACACAGACACACAACTGGGAATCTCTCAAAAAGAGTCGTTGCTATCCATTGTTGCCATTAGCATAGTCGTTATAAAAAGCGGCACATAAATGTCATGACACCCACAGGTCAGAATTCAGGTAATCATTAAAAATCTCATTCTTTTCAAAACGAAACATTGCATCATGTTATCCGACTGTCAAAAAACGCTAAGCACTACAACAACCTACATTATTATTATTATACTTATATACTTATTAATCTACACATACACGTACACGAACACTGTTATCGCATAATTAAATATTAGAGTCAAACGAAAGGTTGATCGGCCATCAATATCTATTATATATGTAATACGCACGCGCACACACAGTTATCTTTATTACACTTGCCTTACAATGAACCGTCAAATGCTCTCTAAATAGCTGTTACTATAATCGCGGCGCAAATCGGACTTTTTCGCATAATAATTTCCTTCTTTCAGTTGACAATGTTCATCTTCTCGCCATGTCGCTGCAGACGATGACGACAATGATGGTGACAGTTGGAACGCTGATTCTTGTCGTGTGGTTGTCTGTTGTGTGTGTGGTGTCGCACTGCTGCTATCGATAATGTCTACCACACCACCAGCACCGCCACCATGCTCATTAATGAAAGTAGCAACATTATTATCTTGATCATCACTACCACTGATCCTCATCATTACCAATTTTCTGTCAATTTGTTCCAGCCTCTTGGTCGCACATTCCTCACTGTCAACAGCAACATTAAGGAAACGTACCCCGTTTGCAGTAATCTTGGCATTGAAATTGTTAATTGTACCAAGCGTGGTGGTGATGGTGTCACTAACACTACTATTGCTCCTGATGCTACTACAGCAGTAACAACCGCAATTTTCACTACTGATGCTCTTACATCGACGACGACGACAACAACGGCAGCAGCACGGGATCATTATCAACATTCTGACATTCTCCTCAATGTACTCATTTTTACAGTTGACATATTCTCTTGCCTTTTCGTCAGTTAAACTTTCAATTTCACTTTCTTTACCACCATCCTCCTCAGACAAGACAGGGCAATAAACTTATGAGTTGATAAACGACATGCCCCACAACTAAACCGTTATCAAGGAAATGTAAATCAGCGATTTGGGGATAATCCTTATCCTGCTGCAGCGGATGCAGTAATATGCATATAGATCAATCGATAAACTGCAATCACACTCGCTCGCTCTTTGTATGTACTTATATATGTATGTGCCTATCAGGAGATTTCTGTTTCTCTGCAGCCAACTCGTTTTATCTCTTAATTGTCGTCGATGGGCTGTAAGCACTGTATGCAATGCGCCACGACATTTATCATCATGATGAACAGAAAATTATATCCTGCCACTTTTGTACTTTTAGTTCACGGATGCGGTTATGTGTGTGTATGCAGCAGTTTAAAGTGTTTCATACAGTTACACTGTAACAATGGAATTTTTATACTTATTCCTGCTTTTTAATGTAGTACATGCCGTCCGGACGACGGACAAGGTCCGCAGGGTTGGATATGACAACAATAGGTTCTTGATAGAGACGAATCCACCACAAAATAAATACGATAATGGCCACTAGCATGCCCACCGTGCAGTATATATCTGTTTTCGTTACACTTGAACTCTGTACAGTCATTATTACTAGTTGGTGATATTGTTATTCACTGTGTGGTAAGATTTCATGGGGAATAAATAATATATGATTATGACTATGATGACGAGAGAAGGACGACGATGAGGAACAGAGATGATGTTGATGATGACGACAAAGACGACGACGGAGAAAGGGGAGAAAATTGTGAATCTGCTTTACTTTTTATACGGTAAACAGAAACAAAATCTACGTGCGTACCCCAAAAGAACAAGAAGTCTTTCTCCTTTTCTTTTGACTTGACTTCACTTTACTCATCTTTGTACGACTTGACTCTCTCCTGGAAAGAAAATATTTTTTTCCAGAGAAACAAGGAAACTGAGAGCTGGCTTGATAAACACGGTATTTTTATTTCTCAGTGTGAGTGTGTGTGTGTGTGTCTAGTGAGTAGTGTAGCACTGCCACTATATTACTATACCGCTTGCACCACCATCACTTTACTTTTTATTACTGCTGCTGCTGCTGCTTTTCTGGAGATCCTGATGATGATGACGATGATGACGAGGACGACTCTGGTGGTGTTGTTGGTTATATGGGAAGGTCCACTCCATATTCCATACACTCACTCCAAGTCTCTATATCCTCCGTAACATCACAATCGTTCCTTTTCCCGATATACTCCTGTTCCCAGACTTGTACATTTACTGCATTGCATTTCAAATTTCAATCCAGCCGTGCATGTATTGCATACATTGGGCCTACTATGGAATGGAATTATTATGGAATACTCTGTGAAAATCAGCTCCGGGTTTTTTTCTCTTCTTCTTCCTTCTCTGCATGCATCATCCTCATCATCATCATCGCCACCGCACCGTCATTGTATGCATTTCACTCTCTTCTCTCTCCCTGTTCTCTCTCTCTCTCTCTCTCTCTCTCTCTCTCTCTCTCTCTTGCTCTCTCTCCCTATTTTCCATTTCATTTTTTTTACAATGGCGTGAATCGTCAGTAGTTGTTGGAATACTAGCCCAAAAGCACTACTTTCCCGTAGTGTGCTGCTGAATGCTGAACAAAAGGAAATAAATGGAAGTGATATGATGGAAACACTGGGCCCATGTATGCATAAGCAGCACCAGTAGTTCCATATTATTCCATTCTCTCCGAAAATAACACATTATTTTCTCCTTGCTCCACTCTTTTCTGTGATGTTTAATGCCCTTCTACACAACAACAGAACAGACAGCAGACGTATACGTACGTTCTACATGTTCGTACAAACACACACTCACATTGCCTTTGTTGGACCTGGCCTGGCGCTGCAGTGGTTTCACTTCTTCTCTAGCTAGTTGCCAATTCTCTCCACAGGATATAGAAAGGAGTAATATGAGGACTCTGAGAGAGAAAAGGCACCAGGGTAAAAAAAAGTATACTTTATATTATTATACCATCATGGCATTATGTACTACTAGCAACCATTATTGTTTTCCTGGCTGCTGCTGCCTGGAGAGAAGTGATATGTGTGTAGGAGGAAAAAGTTGATGATGATGATGATGATGGGACAGGGACATTGCTGGGTATGGCTTCCATATGCATGCATTGTATTATACGGCTCTCGCGTATACAACTTTTTTTGGAATTGAAGTGTAATGGACTGGATAGATGCATTTTCTCCCCTTGTGTAATTCTGATGTGTGGCGGTGGTGGTGTTCTGTGCTTTCTCGGTGGAGTCTACAAACACAAGGATGTTTACGTGTGTGTGATATAGCAGAGGCAGCAGAGGCAGAGGCAATGGTGATGGTCTGTGCATATGCCATCATTATCCCATCACCCCTTTCCACTCTTCAAATGTTTATAAAATGTAAGATTGTTTGTGTACATAATGCTTCCACTCTTTATGCATTGCATGCTCCGATTCCAGGCAGGCGAGGTCCGTTCCAGCAGCATAAGCACAAGTTATAATAATGCTAAAAAGTACGGCAACAGCAGCAGCAGCAGCGCAATCTCTTCCACCAGAGCTCTCTCCTCAATGCCGTCAATGTCTTTTCCCAGAGTGTATTCCCTTTCACATATTATCTCTTTTTACAGTGTGCTTTCCCCTACTTTATTGCCTCCGGTAGTAGTAGTAGTAGTAGTAGAGGCACTGGAGTTTGTTCCATGATGTTAGCTGGAAATTGGAATATGAGCCAGGATAGGATTGCATTCTGCATTGCTTTTTGGTACGGGAGATGGATAAAAAGGAGAATTTTCTCAAGTAAAATGCATGTAGTAGTAGTGTGTGTATGGCTGTTGTGTGAAACTATACGATACACAATGTGTTTTGAATTTTTTCTTCTTTGGAAACGGGAAAGGAAAGGAGAAATGGATAATATCTAACTAACTAAAAAGAGCTATGCTTGTGTATTATATCCATCAATATATGCTCTGTTCTGGAGCTGTGACGTTTGAGGAGTTTCATTTGGTTGAACGAGTGAAACGCGATATTTGTCATATAGGCACTCAACCTCCACCACCACCACCACCATCATCTTGATGAACATTTCAAATTCATGCTAGAAGCAAGAAAAGTAGGGTTGAGCTGGAGAAAGAAAACATTGTCCGTAGTCTTAATGCAATTGGGAATGTACTCCGGATGGTTGTACGGTCATGCCGTGTCAATTTTGTTGGTGGGGTTGATTCTTGGTATAAGGGAGTATAATGTGCAGACTTGCTCTTCGTAGGAGCAATGCTAAGAATGCTATGCTGGAAATTCGGAGAATGGAGAAAGGGAAGCGAAACGGATGATAGGTACCTAAAATAAGGTAGTTTTAGTGTATAGTAGGTAAGCTTGGTGATATTTATAGGAACAGCCGACATTTTTCATTGGAAAAGTAATACTGCATCGTGATGATGGTCCTGTCCTGCTGCTGTCCGCTTTGGGTTTCGTGTTGTTCCTGCAGGTTGTATTGATGATGCCATCCATCGTTAGGGAGTACAAGGAAACGATACCCAGAACAACTTTCCAGGTTGCTTCCAGTACAGCATTTCAACCGGAGAGGGAGACCACGTCAAAGTTGGGCTTGTGCTAAGTGCTAAGGCTAAACACATCATACTATAATGCTATGTATGAAAATGAATATGAATGGCTTGCTTAATAAAGCTACTAATCGTTGATATGAAAATTCATTTTACAGCAATTTAATATGCACTTCCTTACTTATAAGTTACCATGAAAAGTGAATAAATTACAAAATAATTATGCGCATTGATTTGGCATTGCTATCAGTTTCATTTTACTCCGTGCTGTTGTAAATTGTAGTTGTTGTATTGTGTTGGCGATAAATCTAGAGTCACAAATTACATTAAATCAGGATATTATAAAGTAGTCATTTTAGTAGTAAAACACTGAAAAAATATTAAAACTGACGGATTAAATTTAACGGATTTAAAGATTTAGGTGTTTGTTAACTGTTTTTGGTGGGTCAGTTATTTTTCGAAGAGTTATTTTTTTAAATCATCAACATGAGTCTGTACTTGATATATAAATTTCCACTCGAGGATTTGGAGCTTTTTCAAGATTTAATTTCATCCCCATCGTCAACAACGGTTACGGCTGAAGCGACTCCCTGGGTTCCGGGCAGGGTTTGGAAGCATGCGAACAAGTTGGATCATTTAAAAAATGCTTTGCATACCATGAAGAAATCAGCAGACGACTGGTAAGCGTGTGTCATAGAAATATATAGTTACGTCATCCACCAATGGTTAACAATGAACTAGTTCTGCATAGTCAATTTCAATTTTGACAATTTTAATTTTATTTAGGACACTGGTAATTGATTTGGCATGGAAGGACAGCTTTGCACCCAAACTGGACATTGCCGTTCGCGGGGATGGAATACTAAATCTTGTTCATAATCTTGTGCACGGCGGAAGTGATGACAAAATGCTTCAAATCAGAGTCTCACTTGAGCTAACTTATCAGAATCTTTTTCAGCAAACCAGGCTTCAAATGGTTGAAATCGAACAGGGTACAATATAATGCAAATGTCGTCGTATTTACATCATAATTTTTTGTAATTTATTTATAAATTTTAATTACTACTTTGGCTTGTTCTAGGTTTAGACATGATGACCAATCTGGAACAACAAACCAGGTACTATGGGAAGGAGAACGTTTCGTTTCCCAGAGAGTTACTAGGCTTTGACAATGGCTGGGACCGAGGCAATGAAATATTGTCCTATTCCTTATCAGTTTGGATCAACGCCGAAGAGTACGCCCCTCTCAAGGATCTTCATCATCAGGCCACTAACATGAATCGGAAATTGCTCAATGACGCCAGCTTCTCGGATTTTGAAATTATGGCAATGGATGGAACTCTCTTTCGCTGTCACAAAATGTTTTTAAGTGGTAATACGAATATTTAAGCCTTCAAATTACTTTCCACTATCCTGTGGCTAATTATGTAAATGACACCATTTCAGCTCAGTCCAATGCCTTTTCTGCCATGTTTCAAGGAAAATTTCAGGAATACCAAACGAATCGGATGCACATGAAAGATATGCCCGCAGAGGCCGTCAAGACTCTTTTGGAATTCATGTACTGTGGTGACGCCAGTGGAGCAGTAAAAAACTGCCGAGTTGCTCTCGATCTCTTAGTCGCAGCGGACAAGTACATCATTCCCAGTTTGGAGCAGGCCATGACCGATCTATTCTGTGGTAAAGGACCTCTCTGGTGCGATATCGATACCGCATTGAAACTTTACACGTTTCTAATGCTTTATCATGGACAGGGAAAGAATAAATTAGTTAACAAAGCTCTCGAGATTATGGCATGGTGAGTAAAACATTTACATTATATAATGCAATTCACTATTTACTTTTTCATAGGTACTTATTTATTTTGACAGATATTTTTATGTAATATAAATGCAGGAAATCCGACGAGCTTGAGATTAAATTGGTCAATGCCCATGACGAGATGTTTAGCAAAACTATTCTTAAGGAAATGCTTTTTCAATCGGTGAAGAATTTTAGGAATATGTTAATGGCTCATCAAGATTTCAATTAAAATTGCAACCAATAGTTTTGTTGTATGTATGCTACTGAACTGCTATTTTACGGTGGTAGAATAGAATGTAATGCTTACATTGTAAGATGTTATGGTTATGATTTCATTATGTACTGAAATGCCCCCTGAACAAAGATGAAACAAGAATATTTTAGTGTGTGTATGAACTTGGACAGGGATCTTACGGAGAATCGGTATACCTTGGTAGGGATTGTTATAATACCGAGTAGTAGTTTTCATGAATTTTGTTAGATGGTAGTTGGAGTTGTACCAAGGAAAATCAACTTTAAAGTGGCTGCCGATCCAACTCTCAACTTTAACTCATCAATGTCCATCCCATCAGCATCTAGAAGTGATAATATGTTTATGACTCTATTGGATATTGGATTAGTATCTACTCGTTTCTTGGTAAAAAAATGCAGTGTGTAGTGTTAAAATGTAGAAAGGGGCAAAGTAAGAATCAAATATTATTTCGTATCGTTGTTCTTGTACTTATAAAATTTTATATTGTTATCAAATGTACTGGCTAAAAAATACGTCTGTTTGTTTAATAAACTTAATAAAATTAAATGAAAAAAGTGTAAAGAGGCGAAAGAAAAAACCATTTTCATGACACTTTTACTCCGGCAGTACCAGTAACAGTCGTTTCAGCTAGACTCACATTGAAAGCGTCCTAAATTGTGAATGAGGCACGTTTACGACATTTCACTTTGTGGTTTGCGTCAATGCAATTTTAATGAACGACCACCGTTTTCAGAACAGGACAAAAATAAAACATTGTCTCCTCCTCCTCCACCTACTTTTATGGGTATTTACAGTATCTAGATGAAATCTCTGCCATCATCACCTTCCAAAGAAACGAGCAACAACGGAAGGTTGTGCGTTGTGGGTGCAAATGGTCAGTGTATTCCGGTTTACCATTTTATTTCTGCTCAATTTTCAATTACAACCTGAAAGGAACAGGATTGACGACACCAACACCCACCCTCCGACTAAACATAGCAAGACTGCTTTCAACCAGATAAAAAAATGTTATGATGATACCTTCCATAATGTAACCACCTTGTAACATCATCATCATACCCTTCCTGACGCATTTCCCTGCTCTCCCGTATCTTTCCGTTGATGTAACGGTTTGTTAGTTAAGGGAAAAGAGCAGAATGCCAGGTGCAAATGACCGTGTTCCAGGTTTCATAATAAAAGCCATTGTTTTAGCAAAGTGACCAGCCAGTGCAGAAATTTTTCTCGCTGTATTAAATCCTTTGCAAAATCTCTCTCAGTTTCCAGTTGTTTAGTTGACCCTCAAGTGGTAAGTTGTACCCTTGGTCTAGAGATACAAAGCTAGTCTCTCTCTCTCTCAAACCGTTTCATTTTAGTTAATATAGGTAATTCTTTTCTTTTTTTCGTTGAGAGTTGAAAGGAGCAAGCTACATTTGGTACAGAATATCTAAATAGCATTTTTAGATAGTCGTACTAGTTGTTTGTAGCGAGGCACTTGCACATTATTTTCCTTTATCCAAAGTGAAATATTCAAAGAAATTTAGAAATACATTTTAGCATCAGCTAAATTATCATTACAGTTACTATGTTAGCATAAAAAATAAATTTGTAGAGAAAGAATTCTCCAACTGCATATCTGCTGATTTATCACATCTTGTGTGAGCATTGTGTCAACCCTCTCATCTTCAAGCTGAGTTCCCACTCGTCTTTTTGGATTTCCATTCTGTCTGTCAAAAACTGGTACGTTGTAACTGTTTCTAATAAATCCTGATAGCAACTATTATCATTATTACTTACGCTTGTTGTATGTAGATAATATTTAGTCATTTAGACTGTAAACGAAATTACATTATAATCTTTTGTTTGTTTTCTGCTCAAAGCCATAAACATTTAATCATTCCCCGTGAATTAATTAGTGTCTATATGCATTTCATTAAAACGCCCCAATCCAGAGAAATCAATGCATAAATAGTCATAATATAATCGATCAGCTCGGTAATGAACTTTTAATTCGATTTTTTTAATAAAGAAAAATATACTGCGTCCTCCTGACTTGATCTGCATTTAAAATTAGAGTTAACATTAGAACACAGTGCTGCTGCTTTGTATGCCCACAAGCTGGACCACTTTTTTTGTGCATGCATCTTTTTTATTAAACCCTTTTCTCGGATAAAATTTATGACCCGGTTTAATTCACTATTACCTGCATTATCAACATGATCCACCATCTATTTATTACTCCACCACTACCACCACCAGAGAGATAACGTAAAAAATGGAAAGTTTTGCATGCAGGTAGAGCAGCTCCCTCTCCAATAAGCAAATTGCAATAACCCTTTCGTAATTAGAATTAATCAACAAAAAATGCATACATAAATAAAGGATATTACCTCAAACCTGCGGCACTACTGCTGTTGCAGTTTAATAAAAAACAAAATAATAAATATGTATCAGCGAATCTAGTCCACTCTGGTGGAGGTACCCACCCTAAAAAACCACCGTTCCTTTCATCTTGCTAGATGCAATGCGGCAAACTACACACACGGCCATCTTAAAAGCTACAAAGTAGTCCGGTAAAATATGTGCGTTTTCTACATGAAGAAGCATTTAATCAGATTACAACGGTGTAGTAATTGGTTTTTAGTAATAAACCAACACATTCACAACAACACACACAGTAACAATATGTATTCGAATTCGTATTCTAGTTGTCCTATATTCCAGTTTGTACTCCTTGTTTCATCAACGATAGTGAATTTCTTTCTTTTTTTACGCCGCCGAAATAAAAAGTAAGGTCCTTTAATGTCTTTAAAAGTAAGGCGACGTTGTTGTAGGTACAAACATTTTCTCGTGTAATTAGGGTCATTTAACAACAACGAAGAACGACCAGCAGAGCATCATCATCACAAAAAGAGTTTAAATAGAAATAACCACTTTTGTTGTTGTTAGAGTTTTAAAAAAGAGGATGAACAAGGTGGGTATATGGATTTAATGGCATTTGCATTACTTTTACTTTATATGGTATTATCATCATTATTATTAGACAATCTTAAAATAAAATGCACCCAGGGAAGAAGAAAAAAAGAAGTTGCTTTACTGATGTTATGTTGTCATGTCGTTCACCGTTCATTCCTCCTTATATGCTCTCATGTCCTATGGTCGTCATGCCCCGTCATCATCATCGTCGTCGTTGTATACATTATAATTGACGTTGTCGCCTTTCCCTTTTTGTCCAGACGCACAAAAAGAGGAAAGGAAGCCGACACACTTTTTTTCCAACAAACATTTAAACATACACAGACAGACACTGACTCAGGAGGCGAGAGAAAAAAGTGCACTGTCCTTCTTACTTCATTCATTCGTAAGTGTACCAAGGAGGATTTCTTGAGACGACTCTCTAGCCAGGAAAATGTAAAAATGGGTGAAAAAATAAGTACAGTAATGATAATTCACAAGTAATCTGGTGTACTGTGCCGACATGAATATTTAAAAGGTATCATCATCATCCTATTGGTACATATTATTATCCTTTTTTGGGAAAAAATAGGGAGGGGGTAGTTTTTCGGGTATGATGATGATAAAGAAGAATGTTTTGCATTGGGATTTTTGGGAGGGTGACAAGTTGTACATTTGAAAAAAAAAGTTTTACATGAAAAAAATTTGATAGAATAGGAAGCAAATCACTTGAGGGTTCTCTTTGTCTTTTTCTTCCCATGTCAATTAGTACAAAACTCTTTTTATTCTTACCTGCATAGCCACTACCCTTTTAATCTTGCTCTTTATGGGATTAGTCACGATCTTTACGCATTTGTGATACAGGTACAGTAAGCACAGCCATGAAATAGAAAACTACCGGAAGAATAATGTTGCTATATGCACTGGCAAATCCCTGCATATTGCATATCATGATAATAAGTAATAGTGTTCATTAGACAGACAGACACATACATATGTACTCTAAAAACTGCCTTTGAAATGTTTCTACTTGTGCTTGGAGTTTAATAATGTGACATTGTCGGAACAGCATGGCCTACTATTATCCTCTGATAATAATTATCATTATGTAGGGTTAATCCATGTGGAACTAAAAGTCACATGCATCATCGTCTTCATTATTTCCTTAATAAAATGCTGTGTATACTTTCTTCACTCTTTTGGTCCATTAGAATACAAAATGATAATATTATAAGTAATAATAATATAGTGTGTGGGTTGTCGGCAGAATGCATTTTGATTATTTCTTTAAAGCAGACTTTTAATACGGAAAAAGTCCGAGTAATGCACCATATCATCTTGATCATCGTCATCATCATCATGATCATGGTAATCTTGAGTCATTCTAATAATCTCCAGTAAATCCACCGCCGCCACAACAGCCAAAGAGCCACCAACATTGTATAAACTTGTGTCTTGCGTTCCATTCTGCTCTTCCTTTTCAGTTTGGTCGTCTCTCGTCGTCGTTCGTAGCAGAAAAAAAGTCGGCATGCTTTTTCCTCGTAAAATAACGCGTTCGGCTTCCTTTAAAAGTTAAAAAGATGTTAATAAAAAGGTACGGATGAATGCATACATGTCGTCTTTACTAAAAATGCAAGTAGAAATGAGTGAGGTAAACAGTAGACCGCCGAAGAGAGAGATGTTGGTGCGCGGTGCGGTGTTATTGTGTAATCTCCCAAGGATTAAATCCAATGACTCAGGTGAACCGTGAGCGAACCCTTACAAAAGGAAGAAGATAATAATATGAAAATATTACACATATATTCTGTTGTTATGCATAAAAAATAGTATTACAGGTCGGTACTTCTTTTTCCTCCTCTGACATAAAACGTGTCCATGCAAAATCTTTCTAAAAATATATCTATATATATTTTATTCAGGAATGTTGATGGAAGCGCTACGGAGAATCTGTTACTCTTTCCTCCCACCATCCTCATTGTCGTGGCCACCATCATCATTATCATTTTTATCGTCGTCGTTGTTCCCATTCTCACAGTCAACAGTAAAAGGAGCATCATCACCCGGATCATCAGTTTCCTCCGCACAACCGTCATCGTTCTCCCCGAACACGACCGCAGCAACTCTCTACAAAATCATAGCTTTCCTGGCTCTACTTTCTCTGCTACCCTCGAGTCCACCCTTTACCGCAACAGCAAGTATGACCAAAGAGGCTGATCTGCAGAAAATGTTCAAACTCAGGTAAATAAAATTAAATGGCAGCATCGTTCGTACGAATACATACATCGCTGTCACGTTGACGTGTCACGCCATTATTACTCTCCTGATCTTTTGTAGACCAACGGCTAAAATAGCGTATTATAAGCTCTACGTGAGAATCTCCAGTGCCTCTTTAGTCTCGCATCTTACACAAAATCTTCAATTCCCTCACCCCTGTGTAAATAATCCAAGCTGTACGGAAAGAATCACAACTTCCTGTGATGTTGTAATAATGACAAGGAAAAAAACAAGTCGACACGTTTTTTTGTTGGACGATTATTGTGTTTGCTTGGGCCCAGGTTTTTATGAGCTTTTGCAAGTTTATCCCCACCACCTTTTGTTTTATTCTCTCCTTGGGGGATCCTTTTGTCTTAAAAACACACACACGATAAACAATACATACCTTAATAATAATTTCCGCTTAGTCCCTTCCAGCATCTTCCATCTCTCCTGTTTTTTTTATCCGTGACGCGCGGTATCATCATCATCATTAGCCATCATTTTTATTATTGTGCCATGTAACCCTTTGGCATTTATGTCATGTTCGCTTCGGTTTAGAATTTCTCTGATTTTACCTGTTTTTCAACTAGCTACTGGTTTACCTCCGCCCACATACGTGAACGGAAGAAAAACGGAGTATTATCATTTTACTTTTGCTAAAACGTGATAACCTTTTGAAAGATTAAAAACGAGACTTTTCTTTTGTCACATGGAAATGTCGTGTTGTATGTAGTATGATTTTACCTGGAATCATACTAATGACAATTAATAAGTTGAAAAAGTTTCTGACATTTGACATGAGTCTCTTGTATTGTTTGGCGTGTGAAGGAACGAAAATGAATGGAAATCCCTTTGGCATCAGGAAAAGCACGTACGATGTCGCGATCAACTGCTAGCTCACATGGACTGGGCGTGTCAGAAGGATATTTATCGGCTGGAGAAGAGATTTAAAGGGGCTTCTCCTTCCGCAGGACCAGCAAGAGATCCCCTAGGAGACATTTTCGTTGGCAAGGATCTAGCTAATATGGTGATTAAACCATGGAGTGGTTACGCAAGGTAACGGACAAAAATAACTCCAAATTGCTGTAAATGTCAGCAGTAAATCTTATTTTGCGTATAATTATTATTGCATCTTTTTTTAAATAAAGACGCAAACGAGAGGAAAAGTCCATCACGGACGAGTGTTGTTCTGCGGCTGGATGCACCTGGGAAGAATACGCTGAATATTGTCCAGCCCATCGTCGACTTCAAACTCGGCGTTTTGCCACCAACAAGAAGAGAAAATAAGCGTAAAAATAACAACTGCTAAAGCTGGAATGGATTGAACACGCTAACCAGGACGAGGAAAAAAAATATCATGAAATAATGAAATAAATGTAAAGAATATAAATAGGAAAGTAATATCTGTAGTAATGGCACGAGTAACAGTAACGAATCTACATAGTGAGGTCATGTGGTCATCATCGTCGTCGTCGTCAAGTCATCATCAGTACGATCAAATTTTTTTGAAACCGTTTTATCCGAAAACCCACCATCACCACCACCAACCACCATGCAAGAGAACATACACATAAATTTATTCAGCATTGCATCCATCATCATCAGTCAGTCTCTCTAGATCATCATATCATATATTAAAAATTATTATTATTACACAGTCAGTCAACAACTAATCTGTATTTCAGGATATATTATAGTAGACTTGCAAGTAGAAAAGTAAATCAAGTTTAGTTTCTAGTAAAGTTTAGTTCAGGTTGCAGGTTCAATGCAACAATCCCAAATTTCCTGTACTAATCACAGTCACACTAGTTAATTTGTAGCTATAGTAACTACTACATACACACACCTTATGCAGTAAATATATAGCTCTATATATATGTCGCTCTATAGAATAATAATAATAAATTAGGCTGTAGCAATCTATTTGTCAGTTATTTACATACATATTATTATTGTACTTACATCACATTTAAATAACATTATTTATTTATCATATATACAATCATTTCACTTTTCATTTTCCGCATATAATATATATAAAAAATGATATGTTACATGTGTCGTCAGAGTGTTGGAAAATTTTTAAATTATTAAATTATTCTTATCATTAATAAAATCACAATTTGAATTAGATGAACGAGGAGAACGCACGGCCTTTTGCACAAATGAATTCGCTCAATTAGCATGGCATTCTGCTGTTGGCAACTCTCTTGCGAAAGGCGGAATTTAGCAAAAGGCACGCTGACATACATACTTGCTTACAAACTCATTAGTACTGTGCAACCGACCGCTTAATAAAAATCCTGTTGTTTTCCTTTCCACATGCGAACACCGTTGCAACAGCACCATGAAAGATTTGATTCAACTGTTTCAACTCCCACGTTATTTCTAAAAATAAATTTGACTTGCAAACATATGCAATCCCACTCGTATTGTTCCCACCAGCTTGACCTTTTAATCAGTTTTAAAAGACAAATGAACGCAAAATTTGTTTAAAAAATACATTACAAAACAAAAACATTGCATATACCCGATCTTGTCCACTGATAAAACTGACCTAGTAACAACAGAGGAACAGTGTTTCATGGGAAAGCATAAAATATGCACAAAAGCAACACTATTTCATTCCCGCTGTCCCTTATATTTCGCCAGCCAGCTATCATTATCATCATCAAGATCTCATGTATGTTACCACCACCACACAGCAAAAAAAAGAGTTAAATGCACCACTGCTTCTCTCCAATAACAGTAGTTATTATGGAAACTCCATTCATTCTTCCCCGTTCATCTAATATCCATTCATTAAACCATCTAACAAAAAAGCAACTCATTCGCAGTTGCTGCATAATATTATTCCTTGTCGCTCTCGCCCTCACACTCCACTACTGTTACAACAAGTAAGCTGATTCATTCATTCATTCATTATTCCGTCTTTTGAAAAATGCAGTCTTATGCCGCATGTGGCTGGTTTACTGGAGCTTGGAGCTATGCAGGCATGTATATATATTTTACGGTGCGGTGCAAATGACGACAAGGACCGCTTCAGGATCATCAACATGATAATATAATACGGTGGTTGTTCTGCTTTTGATTTTTGTTAACTGATGATGAGGGTGGAAAAAGATGGCATCTATTTATATCGCTCGTTCCCTTCTCTTCTGTATACCGAATAGAATAGGAGCAGGCCTGGGAACAAGGAACCAACAGAGTGCCCAGCATTTGTGGCAGCAAACACCACCACCACCACATCTCAAATGCATAATAATCATGATGATGGGGATGATGATGATGATAATGATGAAAAAGCCGCTGTCTGTCCTTGTCCTCCCACGTCATAGTCATTCCCTTTGTAAAAAATGCATACCTATGCAACGCACTAGTGATGCAGAACAACCGAATATATAAATACATTTTATAGTTAAGCAACAGATGAATGAGAAGAACGGTCCTGTTTCTGTTTGCTGCTGATGAGGACGATAAAGTGTGATGATAATACACATCTGTTCCATGCAGTTGCTCTTTTCGGGGGGAGAAAGCGGAAGTGCAACTGGTTATTCATTTTTTATACGTCTGAAAAATGAATCCCTTTTTTTGTTTAGCTTTTTGTGAAGTTGCTCAGGCTTCAGGCGGAATACTTTGGGATAGGCCGAAAAAAAGCCGGTCCGCGTTTTTCTTGACTTGTTCAGATTCGCATCTGCTTATATTCAAGTCAAGTTATTATTACGCATAAAATTGAGTTTTGTGCATAAGGAAAAATGCGTGGGAACATGACATCATATTATATATAAAGCTTGGAACTAGCAGCAAGTGTAAGCGATTTCTAATAATAATGTTGAGAGTTTGAGGAGGACTACCAATTATGATTTTTGGAAACTGGTTGAACGCAATAAAAATACAGTTTTCTGTAAAGGTGCTATTACCACTTGTTGTGTAATATCTTTGCTTTTACGAGAATTCAATTTACACGCCGTTTTCAAGGAGATTTTTTAAGGAGATAATGATGAAGGTTATTCTGGTATTATGAATGAATGAGACAAGTAAAACAAGGACCGGAAATCATATGGATTCCCAGGAGATCGCGTATTCTGATCCCTCCATTTTCCCCATTCATTCGTTCATTCATTCAAGCTCTACGTAGTCAATCAAGACAGTGTAGAGCAGAACTAACCATCCTCATCATCAATATCATTATTACCAGCGTCGTCATCATCATCGTTTCATCTTCCTGTCCGATTTTTTTCTTCACACTTGAACAGGTTTCGTCTCATGAAGATGGTTTAGTAGAGTGCGGGTTCACCTTGCACAAAAACCTATACGATATACCTTCTTCTTTTTTAACTTTCATTGTCTTCAATAAAAATCTTGAAAGGATCATCTTAGTCACGTATTTTTAGGCCAAAAAATAAATATTAGATTATATATCCACATAAAATGCAGCATTAAATTTACTTTTGAGGAAGAGCATGCGAGACAATAAAATAAAGTATCAATTTCAACGGGCATGTTCTCCACATTTTATTTACTTGATTGGTGAAACCAAAGTAAGAACATTATCCATCCATATACATACGTATGCATTTTAAGGAAATGGGTGAAAACTGATCTGTTCTAACCAATACTACTACAACTTCTACTACTCATATTGATACATGATACATTAGGGTCTCTCCAAAACAAAAATCCTCCATATCCTTAGCAGAATGTAAGAAGACACACATCTTCATCCCATTTCCCCTTCCGGTCATACAAGCTGGAAATGTTTACCCAGTGTGTTCAGTACTGACTGACAGAGGAGAGAGCGGATCAGTGCCATATGACGAATTCTATCATCATGAGGACTTGTTCATGGACCACTGTACTGACACAGATGGCTGAGCAGAGTCTGGGGTAAAAAGGAAGAAGATGCACATCTTCTTACAGACATCTTTTTTCCCGAGTATATATGTCTTCGTCTGGTCTGTGGTTTAATTTTAGGGTTGGCAATCGGTTTCCTTCTCTAGCACGACATCATCTTCTCTTCCTTTCAAGCTGGCGTTTGTCTTTTTCATTCTGTGTCCTAGTCCCAGCCATTGCCACTGCCTTACTGGCTTGATTATTAAGACGATGGCCATTACCGATCATGTCTTGAAGAAAAGGAAAGGGGTCCCTTTTTCTTAGCTTTTTTTTATCGATGACGACGATCATGATGATGATGATGCTGTGGTTGTGGTGGTGATTTTTCCCGCCGTCCTTGGTGAGCGTAGGTGAGTTCAAGGCACAGACAGACCCTTTGTCTCCTTCATTCAGCTACTTGGTTTCGTTTTCAGTCCATCTGCTTCTCTCCCTGCCTGGATGATACTCCCTGGAAAAAAAATTAGTTTGATTTTGATTACTTCTTCCTCCTTTTCCTTTTTTTTCTCTCGGACTGCAACTGGCAACAAATGCGAGAAGATAAGCAGACGAAGAAGAAAAAAGTCAATACTACAATAAAAAAAGTTAATACAGGGATAACATGTTGGAGATGAGGTGATGATGATGATGATGATGACTCGACTACAAGTCAGGTTGACTTCCTTATCCTGAAGAAGGGAGAATATTGTCTTATAAGTCAAAAAAAAAGGTAAAAGAAAGACATGGTTTTCGTGTAATACGAGTTTTTTTCTTTCCATATACGTACCACCTTCATCAATGTCGTTAGTAGATTTCTTACAAGGTTTCTTTTCTTTGGTTTAGAAATTATTAGATTGAGAGAAGATTGGCTTAATTGTTTTAGTTTTCCTTTTTTCATTCAGTTTTCAAAAATAGCTTACCAATACTGCAATACGCTCTCTTTGTGTTCTGTTTTAAGAACAACAAAAAAAACATGAAAGGAAAGGGCAAACTCATAGATTGACTGGGTACACAAACGACTGGATCGGATGCAAGAAGGAGATCCTTCTCTGATTCCAAAATGCGGTGGCAGTAGTAATGCCAACGGACTGGACACGACATGAAAGACTGTTGCTCCAGCTCAGGTGGTGGTGGTGGCATGGTGCTGTTTTCGAAAAGAGAGCAGCTGCCAGTTTTGCTACTGGATATTACCCACTTTGCGATATGATCCATCTGCACCTTCAAGAAGAGAAAAAGGTCTCATCATCCTCTTCAAATTTTGGTGAATCTTACACACTACTCGGGTGATGGTGTGTTATGATAATGTCTTAACATGGTCCAAGTCCAATTTTCTCGGCAAAATTAGCAGGGGTTGAAAATGTTATGGTTTTGATTTTTAGCATTTCCACAGTATAGCTATCCTTGTGCATTCTGCATGCAACTTTGTCTTGTAATTTGTAATTGCTATAAACTACACTATATAATTGATAAAAACCTATGATTGATTTTGGAAAAAAGCAACATCTGCTAGTAGGACTTCATCCCCTACCCATAATAACGCCTTGCATCGATATTTATTTTGTGCTTGTTATTTAAGTGCATCTAAGAGGCCATAAAAATCAAGGAAAAGTATATAATTTAAGATAAGCCCAAAACTATAAAAAGAAGAGTAGTCAGTCATTAAGGACCGCCACGGCACGCGAAATGGAAACTCAAGAGGGTTTTTAAGAGGTCGGTTAGTTAATGAGAAAAACAGGAGTGAATACTAGAATACTGCTTGCGTTAAGGCTGAGATTAGATTTCAAAATAGTACCCATGTTATATATGCTAATTATTCACTTTCTTAATCACTGACAACTTATAAATATTGTATGACCTTACCCAAAAAAGGAATCAAGGAAACTTGTCCACCCACTCGAGTGTAGACTTGAGAAAGTCCCCCGCAAAAAAATAAACTGGAAATTTCAACAATAAATCGTGAATAAGCGCGGGCTAGCCCGACCACAAAATCCAAAGACAATAGGTAGAAAAGAAAAAAGGAAGAGCAATCTAATAATTTCCCCTCGGTTCCACACAACCCTTTCCTCTAAAACAAAAGAAATGGAAACCTGAACCTTACCCAATAATATTACTTCATTATAATAAATCTTTTTTCCAAGTTAAAAAAGAGCGTCATCAGCACAAGTGATGATGATATTCTTCGTGATGGTAATGGTAAGATGATTTCCAAACTCATTAGAAGCCTTTATTATTTTTAAGATGCGAGAAGCGTAGGTATATTATGTAGTGATACTCCGAGAGTACATCAAAAATGATTATGATTACATTTCACAGTAAGTAGCCAAAAAGCTACAAAAGGTACATTTTCTCGTAAGCCTGGTAGCTATTGTTGAGTTGAAAGAAAATGATTTTTTACCCGTTTAACAATCGGCATTATCATCATCATTATTGTACATACGTGCCTACTCCCACTGTATATATGAAATGAATCCTGTGTGCTGCTGGATGCTATTTTTGGTAGTTGTAATTTATGAGCGCAGCAGTATCACCGGAATAGCCAGTTGGAGATCTGGAGTTGAATGAGCTTTTCTTTTTTTTTTTTGTTAAAAAAGAGTCAGTTTTTATTTTACGTATGAAAAAAAGGAAAATTGGAACTTGATGATCCATTTTTTTCCTCTGGATGCTGCGTCTACATGCTGGATAATAATTTAAAATAGATTAGAGAAAAGGAGAACACGGTGAGACATTGGGGCTACTGCATTTCGCTTCTGGAATATAATACATTTTCAGAGAATGGTTGACGATGATGAGATTTAATGGTTGTTTCCTACTGCATAAGTGCATACTAAGGATAATCTCTTGGATAAGATGAAAAAGAAGGTGGAGTCATCAATGTCAACGATGCTGCTGTAACCACAATAGAGAAGATCACAATTTATGAATTCTGTTGTTAGTGAGGGCCTTGTCCAGCTAAACTGCATAATGCATTCTATAGATGGAAATTCTCATCATAAATTACACTACCAATTAAAACGGTATAAGAGGCTGGACCTTTGAATGGGAGCTGAAGGGCTTACTTACGGTAGCTCAGTCAGCTCATTGTGGACTTTGGTCAGTAATTGTGTAGGAAGAATGTTGAAACAGGTGGGGCTGAGGCTCCTCCATTATTCCAGTGTCTGTCATGTCTCCTCCACAATGAATTATTGTCATATTATGCATACATTGGATCACAGTAGGCGGTCATTAAATTATTACATCATTTCAAGTGACTTGTGAGAATTTGACTGCAGGCAGGGGCAGCTGAATAGTGAATGTATGATAATATGCAGCGGTCATATTTCCCATCGTAACGGTAGAATAGAGAGAAAATGAACGCTAGCTGATTTATTACCTGCATGAGTGCGTTATAAAAACGGACAACACACGGACAGATTTGAATTTGGTTAAATATTTATAACGTAAACTGTGACCGTTGGGAATGGGAATGAGTGATTGTGTAATTCAGTCAGTAGCATTAATCAACAGCCAGCAGCAGTAGTGGTACAAATAAGTATGAGAGGAGCTTGATGGTGGTAGTAGCTCAAGTCAATTAACGTTCCCAATAGCCCCTTAAGGTTCGCTTCAAGTGTGGCAGTAACTTATCACATCATATCATTTAAGATTATCTCGGAATTGACCTGCTACCTCACCCAACGAAATGTGGATTGAGTATAGAACCTTTGAAATATACAGCATTTTTACCACACTCTCCATCAATGTACCCTTTTTTATAGAAAAAGAGATAACAATTTTTTGAGATCATCCAAGCTATTTTAAGACTTGAACTAAATATTATGATTACTTTGGGCTACTGGTGATGCTCGTGATGGTTGGTGGTCTAGCCTTTAATTCAATTCGGCTCTACAAGATTTCTCCCAAAAAAGAAATCTTTTGAGAAAAAAAGTAGGATTTTCTAAAAACGAAAATCGCCAGCATCATTCTCAAATTACTGCTACGGAATCAAAATGCTAACAATAATAATAATAACAAGAGAAATAATAATGTTTTGCTTTGCGTGCAAGTAGCCTTCACTCACGTCACGTCTCTCCATATGTCATACAAATACAAGAAAATAACGCTTACGCGTTCTACTCAAAGATGCTCCAGGGAAGAGACTCGTATAATAAGAAATGGAATACAAAAAAACAAGTAACGAATTAAACTAGGAAGAAGAAGCTGAAATGATGATGATCATGAAGAAGGGGCAGTTTTGCTGTTTGCTTGATTCATTTTTTACGCTTTGTATTCTACTTTGCACTTTGGTATATACCCACGCTATTATACTGCCCATCTTATAGTAGCATCTCTGTCGTACCATTTAGCTATTGCTCTTTCTCATTTTTTCAGGTAGTTAATTGTTTGTTGTTGTCGTGTAACAGGGGTAGCACAGTAGCTCCATTAGATTATGTAATAATAATGAGAAATGAGATGAGCTGTGTACCAACCACCACAGCAACACAAAGATGCGATGCAAGCTAACGAACAAAAAAATATGAATCCTGATGAGTCAGTTTTTGTTGCAAGTGTACCTATAAGGAAGACGCCTAGTTTGCTCTGCTCATTTCTCCGCCTTTCTAAAATCTCATCTAGGTAATCTCTTTGCAACTGTTCATGTAACTTTCATAAGTATACATATATACATTCATATGTACATACATGCATATATGTTACCTAGAAATCTAGACACCAGAAGCACAAGAACAAGTGAAACGAAAACCGAGCGAATGGACATGGTCCTTTTTTCTCGTCGTCATCATCATCGCTTCGTTTTCCTCTTCTTCGTCTTCTGAAATGCTGCGTATCACGGTAGCTACCCGAGGAATAACAATTTTTTCCTGCATGTTCAACAGAAACGACAAGGGGCAAAAAGTGATTAAATGGAGAAGAGAGAGAGAAACAGGAGAGGAGAAGGAGACGAGGACGGTGGAAAAGAGTAAATTACATGGATGAAGTTGAGGTATATTACATTTACATCTTCTTGAACAACAACAGCATCATCATCATCTTCAGCGTCTTCAAAGACATCTGCATAAATACTACACACTATTATCCATCCAGCAAAGTATTTATTTTTATAACGTCTTGACTGAGAATCTAAAAAGTTAAACCACTGCTACTGTTCTGTACTATTACTACTTATACGGACACGGAGAGAGATGAAGAGAGTCAAAGAAAAACACAAGACGTGAACAAAGAAGGGTCCTTTGTAAACGCGGAGAGGAACGAAGATGATGAGTAAAAAACCCTTTGAATAATATATTTTTTAAAGTAGGCAGCACACTACACGGTAGCAGGTATGGATGATGGAGAGTATTTTGTAAAGGATATTATATATTTTTATGCATGCAAGGCAAAAAGGTACCTGATCGTCTACTCCATTTCTCTACTCATCTATCTATCTATATCTATCTATAAGCTTTTTTCCTTTTCATATCTTCTTGACGAAGAAGAAGAAGAAACAACAAGAGAATTCTATTGTTATTTTTTACAAGACAAGATGGACAGAATAATAAGAAGTGTAAGAAGTAAAAAAATATTAATGTACACTTGGACTGCTACCGGGCTACCCAATCATCGTGATCATCATGATCGTCAGAGAGTATCACGCATCTCATCTTCTTCTGGTGCAGTAGTGGCAACAACAACAACAGCAAAAATAAATAAAATAAAATAAAAATCTTGAAAGCGAAGATGAGAAAACCATTTCGTCCGTCGTACCCCGTCCTCCTCTCTTGTCCGTGTTGATGTCCATCGGTGAGTGAAATGAGCTTTAAAGAGGGAATAAAAATTCAACAGTGGTCGTACGTTCTTGAATTCATGACATGATAACAATATTAGTCAACCCGAAAAGACGCACAAAGCTCAGGCTTCAACCACCGCATCATCAATATCATCATCAGTAACAGCAGCAGATAAAATAAAATAAATAAAATATTGAAATGACTTTAGACGTTCTCCTTCCTTGTGGTCTAACGGACTACTACGAAATAAACGTAACTCTTGCAAGGGTAATTGTTCAGGTCTGGAGATGAGAGAATATTTTATGCATGCATATGAAATTTTCACAGAAGACAAGTACTTATGACGGGAGATAGGTATAACCAATTTAATTTCAGCGTGGTAACGTGGGATCACATTAAACCTTTACATTTTATAATCCCGTGAATAAAAATTGACACAATTTCAATTGAATTAATTTGTCGTAGTAAACTTTCAAAGAACTGGCTGGCTGGCAAGAAATGGACCTTCATTATAGTATGTTATTATACGAACATCATCACAGTTAATCGTGATGTCTTGCTGTGCAATTTGATTAACTTAAGTAATGAAGAGGCTACAAAACATGTATTGTAGGTACCTACATTTCTAAGAATTATTTAGTCCATGCACGGCTGCAACATTTTGTATCTTCATTTATTGAGTGCTTTAAAATTATTACTTCATCAGGATAAAGACTAAAATGATAAAATAATGATTATTACAGAAGAGGAAAATGACGAGAGACGACGATAATTTTAATGCGAGCGTTGCATTTTGTAGCAATTAGCATCGTTGTTTGATGACCAGCTCGAAATATTATGCCATCCAAGTACGCTTTGTTCATGGCATTTTTTAAATTCAAAACTTAAGTTTATTACTCCTGATTATTCTGTCGTCATCGTTATTTTGCATTCGCCATTAAGGTTACAACTGTTCCGTTGTGTTACATTTATGAGAGGGGTGTTAATTTCCAAGTAAGTATGCCTAAGCTGTTAGTATTTCATACGAAGCAACGAATAATTGCGTGAGGTAGTAAAAATTGTAAATTTTATAAGCTCAGCAAGTGGAAGGATTAAATGACAATAAAAGGATAATAATTTGCTATCGTTCAACGTATTGTTCATTGCTAAAATAAATCCGATTAAACCATGGCTATGCGGGGACAATGTAAAAAACATAAAGTTGTTTATCTTCAGATGGCAAAGTTAATGCTCCGGAGAGATGAATGACATGCCATATCAAAAGTTAAGTTGGTCAAATATGTAGTGTTGTGATTGCCATGAGCAATGTTTACGATGGCCTTACAAAAATTATGTCTTGGATTAATAAACTAAATGTGATTTAATTTAATGACCTGATCTGGGACATACATAAACTACGTCGCAGTCATAACTATCTGTAAAATAGCCGTTTCTGTTGTTCAGATGAATGCAGTTAACTTTTCTATTCAGAGATTAAGAAAATGTTTATTATGAATTTTATAGCACACAGCTTGTTAAATTTTAACCGTTTTACTGCACCTGCCATGAATTACGTCAAGAATCACGATCGTCGTGATCTCAACTTGAAACTGTACTGATTAAGGCGGACTCTGAACAAAGGTGTTGTTCATTACTGGACATGAAGCAATTTAGGTAGGCTCCAGACACAAAGCCATGTAGTTCACCATTGTACAATAATTCAAATCGTGCTTTGAAAAAAATACTAAACAAATAACGGGCATTTTTCGTCGTCGTCGTGGTGTACGTGAAAGTTGAAGAAAAGGGGAAAATGGAGAAGATGACGACCGTCTCTCTTACTCTCCAACAGCATCATCTTCATTAGTCCAGTTCAGCTCACAATTATGACACAATGGAGAGTAATAACGTCTTCCCCCAAGAAAAAAAACACTTTGTCGTTATGTTCCCATTCCCTGGCGTGGTGGTGGTGGTTGTACAGGACGCTCGATATGCGTTTACGTGACTATTGTGATGATGGTAATGGGGAAACTGTGTGTCTCTCTCTCTGAGGATTAATATTCTTTTCGCCTTATTGGGATGAACGTACCACATAACAGAGCATTACCAAAACCCATCTTGCCAGAAATGAAGCTTGTAATGACGACATGACTCAAAATGAGAGCCAGCTAATGTATCCGAGGAAAGAAATGGCTATAATTATGGTAGTTTAATAACATACTTTGAAAAATTAATGAAGGTTTCATACAATTGCACAAACGTTGCTTACAGAGTACATCATCATAATATGTATATTGTATATGTAATATGTATCCAGGAATTCTTCAGTGTTTTGGGATATAAAAAGGTATAACGTTTGGTGGTAGCGGTGCATATTACATTTCTTCTAGCACAGAATTAAGCTCGTGTTCCAAATCATGATACGTAATCCTGGACTCTTCCAAATCATCTTTAAGTCTATCAATGTTTGCTCGCAACAAGTAGTTGCCTTTTCTCAGCGCGTTTAGCACATTTTCTCGTCGTTTAACTCGCTTTCCGAAAACGGCAAGGCGTTCGTCATAACCTGCGTTCTCGTCATCCTCCTCTGATGACTCGTCATCTTCCTCCTCATCCGAATCGGATTCTTCCTCTTCTGATTCCTCCTCCTCAGTCTCTTCGTCCTCCTCTGCTTCCTTTTCCTCCTCCTCCTCTTCTTCCTCGTCCTCATCCTCCTCTTCTGCCGATTTCAACATTTTTGCCATTTTATCCACCTCCTTTTGCAATTTCCTGTGCCTCTTGTTCGCGTCCTTCAATTCTGACTCTAGTTTCTTTTGAAGATTTTTCAAGTTTCGCCGTTCCAGTCGACTCGTGTTCTGCTTGTCCTTTACACTTTTCACCTTGTTCTCCCAAAGTTTCAGCTCGCGCTCCTGCTTCCTTTTCTGAAGGGCATCATCATCCACCTCAACGTCAGATTCCTCCTCTTCCGAATCGGATGCTCCATAATCTCCAGCGTTTGACGCGGTGCTTTGCTGCCTCGAAAACCCTCCAGTTTTCTCCAAAATTTGTTCTTCCGTTTGGGTGGTGCGTTCTGCCGTTTGGATAAGCGGGGGTACCGGTAGACTTCCGTCTTGCTGTGCCTGCAACGTTTCCACTTTCTTCTCCAAACCTGTCCTTTTCTGTTCCGCCTCTTCAAAATTGTTTTGCACACTTTGCAGCTTTTCCATAGCCTCCTTGTACTTGGCTTCCATTTCATCTGCCTGTTGTTTGGCATGCTGGACAGCTTCTTTCAAAGACACAATTTCCTCTTCATATTCATTCATTTCAATGAGCTCTTGTTCGTTTTGCTGGTCTAATTTATTAACATTGGCATCGGAGGGACTCTGTTTGGTCAGTCCGGATCGGGATTTCTTTAGCCCCACGCCGGAAGGAGACTTCCAGAGAGACGAGCCTGACTTTTTTAAATGCTTAAACGTTTTAGAGTCACTCTTCTCCAGACTCTTTGCCAATGCGGATACTTCATCTTCAGGAATTATGCCGAGCTTAGCTTTCAGCGTTTCTATTTCTGCTTCCATTGCAATAATGTGACATTTCTGGTCTCGTGCTTTCTTTTCCAGGTTGTGTTTGGCGTCCACCTCTGCCTGGAGCAACTGTTTTGCGGACTGAAGCTCATCACGCAAGTCATCAATGTCCATGAAGGCTAATTGATTGACGGGATCTGAAGGAGCTGCATCGCCGTCAACACCTTCCCCTTCCAGAACACTACCTTGCCGTCCAACGCGGAGGCCAGTTAGAATTGGCTTACTTCTGTCATTGCAATGTACTTTCTTTAACTTCACTCCTTGCTGAATTTCATTTAGAATGCGATTGTGAATAGCTTCATTTTTGTTTGCTGGTTTGGCTTCAGATTCATACACGAACTAGGGTAAAAAAATAAAACATTAGTCAAAATATCAGTCATTTGGGGTAACATAATAATATTTTAGTGAAAATAGGTTTACCCTTCCACGAGACTTGAGCCTGGACAACATCGGTTTGGACCTGTCGTTACATTGCACTTTGTTCAATACTCGGCCCTTTTCAATCTCTTTCATCATTCCAGCCCAATCAGGTCTCTTTTTGGGAGCTTTTCTCAGCATCTCAATCTTTACATTTTTATCTATAAAAATATTAATATAAAATATATAAAAATATTATCTAATTATTTTAAAACATTTCATTATTTCATTAGGAATAAAATTATTTCACTCACCAGGTGGTGGTGGCGGGGGTGGCGCATTTGGAGGCGGTGGGGGTGGTGCTGGTGGAGGAGGAGGTCCTCCGGCGGCTGGAACCTTGGGCATTTTGGCGTCCGATTCCTTTTCAGGGGCTGCAATGGGCTGCACTTGTTGATGTGAAAATTGAATCGGTATTGTTTTCGCCAACACCGGTGGCTGAGGCTCACTGTCTCTCTGAACTACGATTGGGATTGGGATGACTTTGCCAACTGGAGGAGTTTGCACAGGTTTAACTGTGTTTAACTGTTGATTCTGTTCCGGCTTTTTGACAGGTTTCAAGTTAATCTTAAATGTGCTTGTTTTCGTCTGTGGATCCACAGGCGTTGGCTGTGGAGGTTGTTGATGCACAACTGGCGGTGGATATAGCGTCAATTCTGGACTATCGCTTGCTGTATTACTGCCGGCAGGTTCTCCTCCAGTATTTCTTCTGAGATTTTTCCTCCATGGCGGAACAAAAGCAACTCCATTATTTCCTTGCTGGAATTTTCAATGAAACGTTGTCAAAATGCAATTAAATCAGTTTCAAATGTTAATAAAAATCAATTTGTAATATCAATTTCCACATGCATAGTAATCATATAGTAGTAAATAGTGTACATATTTAAGTGGGAAACGAAAGAAAAAAAGCACGAAAAATTGTAGTAATTAATCGAGTTACAATTAAGTTACGCTATAAGAAGCTCAAAGCACTAAACGCTACTACTTGTTCATCATTGTTGTTTGGAAAAGGTCCTCTGACCCAAGGTGGTCTATTAATTGGCACTGGAGCTCGTTGCACAGGTGAGTTATTGGATAGAAATCTAGGCGCAATAAATGGCATTATCTTTGTTTCCTCACTTCTTGTTACGGTTCGAGTTAAAATCAGACTAAAAGTTTAAATAATCCACTATACTCTGCGGTGTTATTGACCCACTATTGATTTCATGAGCTTTTGGAAGCCCAAGAAACTATCGGTTAATTGCTTTATACGAAGAAGAGTTAATTTGTGTTAACAATTGTGGAAACTTGATAAATTAAAACACAATCAAACTAAACAAATAATAAATTTGTTTTAACTTTAAGAAAGTGCTGATGAATATGTTGCTCAAGGTTCTTGTACTTTATTTTACGCAGACAATCGACTAACAAACTATAATACTAACTATGAACTATTCAACTATAGTTAAAAGCGCATTGATCTATTTAAATATTGTATGCATTTTTCTATGAAGTATTTAAGAAATTGACAAACAGCTAAATAGTCCCTGCGAACATGACGCAAAAATCACTGCAAAATCTCTTCATCGATGAAATATATTGCCCTGTAACACCTTTGTCACGAGTTACAATTCAAAAAAATGAAAGAATATTCGCGAAAGGAAATTACTGGTCAAGTCTTGCAAAAATGTATTACTACATATCTCGCGAAAACTGAAGAAAAAACCGTAACAAAGTGCAAAATGCAGGAAAAAGGCACTGACGGTTTGATAATGACGTACTACCACTGACTCTCTGTGATGAGTGTGAGAGGATGTTTTTGGGTGAAAGACAATTGCCCTAGTTTACGAAGGACGCCGATTATAAACCGTACTATGCCCGACATAAAAAACCATGCTATTTTTTATCGGTGAAATACTTCGTCTTATGGTTATCAGATTTAAGCCTTCCGTGTGAGATGTGATGCGAGATGCTATGCTTCTTTTTGTGTGTGATGCTGAACGAATACAACCGGACCGGAAGCTAGAAAGAAGAAAGAAAGGAGGATGAATGGATCATGGCATGGCACAAGCATCATCACCAAGCGTACTACTTTACTCAAACAAACACATACACGTCATCTCGTGAATTCTCTTTGTTCGAGAAAAAACAACGCTTAGACGAGTTGTGTGTAGAAAATAATTAGTAGTCGGTAAGTCACTGAAAGGATCATGTACACAAATATAAATAAACTGTATAAAAAGAAACAGCACATGTTCTAGTATCATCATCAGTGCTCGACATACCGTAATGTTGTGCTTCGTTTAATTTTTATTAGTAAGAGCAGCTATTTTCGGTGCTAAATTTTTTTGCACATTTGCTTTCACGTTTTCATTTCAATTTGTGTTTACGGCGACATAAACTGTTGTGGAGCGGTGTTTTTATAAAGTAATGCGACTCTGTATATACAGATTCAGATAAGATAATGGACTACATCATGCTTAGCAAAAAAAACTGTCTTAAGCTCAAGTAGGATTGTTTCAAGATTTTAAAGAAACCAAACTCTTTGCTAATTTTTTCTCTGTCAGTTGTCAGTATCACTATGCACCTATCAACAAGACCTCTGACGTTTGTACACAAATATATACATACATGTACACTAAACGATTTACTCGTAATAATTAAAGTTAAATCCTTCGTTTCTTAAGCCAAAGTATAGATCGCTGATTGAAGGAGATGCTGCTTCCGTCATTTGAAATTGGGAATTGTAAGAACTCGGGATAAAGTGGAAACATATACGCCAAAAACAAGTAAATGTGTATCAAATTGAAAGATGAAAAATGTCATGACGAGTGTGTGCGGCAAATGATAAGGACGATATATTTGTGAAGGTTATTGGAACGGTTTTCGAACGCAGTAGTATAGTGACTCATTGCTTACAAAGATTGATTACCGGAATGCATGCTCAATTTTTTGCTTTGAATTCATGCGAAATTTTATACCAGAGCTATGACGATAAACATCATCGTAATTTATTTACTTTTTTACATGAAACATTCCCAGCGTGATTATTTACTCAGCAATATTACCACAATAGAAATTAGCCAACTCTAAAAAATTGTTGATTCTTTTACTCTCAGAGTTATACATCTTAAGAAAAGGCTCTCTGTGTGTGGTGTAATTGCAGTTTTCCACTTATATTACTGAAGCAGTCCATGAAATCACTTGTTCATCATGATTCCCATCGTTTTCACTTTTTATTTCCTTGAGAAAAGGGTGGGGTGCAGCCAAGAATGCACAGGAATAAACTTTGATCTCTAGTCTTGATTCATCCCTCTGCTTAGCAGAGTCTGCTATACTTATACCCAAGCAAAACTGAATAAATTGGCGTTCAACAGCCAAAATTAAATACATTTATTATTATAGAGATACAAACTTAAATGTTCATACTTAAATATACTGGTTCATACTTATATACCATTTATTTTCCCATCGACTAAACTCTCCTTCCACCAAACCCAGTGTTACAGGCATGACCTCTCGTGATAAAGTTGGACCTAAAAAAGGCACCTCACACAAAGAAAAGGGTAAAAGGGTGAGCATCAAGATTTTGTGACGGTCGTGGTGGTGGTTGTGGTGGCAAGTGAGCATTCACGGGACGAGGGAGAATACGGAGGGTGAGAAAAAAAATCCCAGTAAAATGTGTACAAAAAAAGGGTTGCTCCCATGCTTCCTTCTTCCTTGTCAGGTTCATGTCTATTTTGGGTGATATATACGATTTGATATAAACCGAGACAGTGTATCCATGTAGCCAACCAACTTCTACCTGGCTGCCTTACTACTTAAAAATATATATACATATATATATATATTAAGTGGCCACTTGAAAAACGTACTACGTGTACGTGTAAAAATTAAATCAGATGAAAATTCATGAACAACACCAAAGTTTCCAGCCAGGCAGGCATGAGGGATATCCAGGAGAAAATAAAAATAAGGAAATGATGGCAAGTGGGTTTTTAAGGTCATGATGCCCTCTTCTCTCTCCTGTCCTCTACATCTTCTCAGACAATAAAAAGTACATGACTCTGATGATCATTCTGATTCCGTCACGATGATCATCATCCTCCTTAGTATATATAGTGGATATAGGCCCATTCTTCTCGAGAATATTTTTTACAGGTAGTTTAAAATAAAAAAGATGTGTGTGTACACTCATAAATATTGTGTGAACAAACTGGGGGCCTTAAGGTACAGTTTAAATTCCTGCTTAGCCACGAACCATGTCCAATCATGTTCTCGTAAAGGACAAGTTTTTTTTCGAAACAGCAATGCAATGATCATAATGATTTGGTGATGATGTTTTTGGTGATCATGAAGAATTGAAGAGGATAATAAAAAATGGGAGTTTTTTATCTTATATGTACATATTCTTACGTTTTCTATCATCATCTCTTCGCTTTTTTCAGAGCTGTTACTAAAGCCGTTGTCACTTTCTGGAATTGTGGAATGGAGGAACAAGTGGTGGAAAGGTATGCACCGTCCGATTCTTCTTGTCTTGTCAGCAGCAGCAGCAGGGAGCTCTGGCATGATTCGAAAAATGGAGTGCCATGGATTTTGAGGCCTTTTGCTTGTCCTGTTAACTTGCCTCATGTTCATGGGCTGTTAAAAAAAACTAACTAGATATCATCAGTGCCGTATTCCCTACTTAATTAGCGTTATATTGTGTGCGCATAGTGTGCACAGCATTAGAGATTATTATGGAGGATCCAAATCCAGAGGGCTTTGAGTGATGTACAATAAAATATAACATGACATCAGATAATTCACGTGACGATGATGAAAACACAGTTCTTGTGTTCTCCTATTTTGTCATTGTACTTGGATGCGTTTTTCTTCAGTCCCTTTTAATTTAAGGTTTTTTCGAGGGTTCCTCCGATTTTTTTTGTTTAATCAAATGAGTGATCTGACTGTTTAAGTTAATTTCGGGTACAACTAGTAACCATTTTATTGATACTTAAATACAAAAACATTACTATATTGAACCTGACTCTCGTTTATATAACATGTTTGATTTACTTGGCTGATTTGAAGATACACATTTACCTCTTTTACTTTGGTCGTAATTAATTAACAGAACAATAAGGAAGAACAATATATACATACATTTGCAGCAATATCGCTAACATAACAAAAAGAAAATTACATGAACCTTAACCCTAACCAAAACATATTGAAACTTAAATTTTTATAAATGATAATTAAAGAGACAATTAAAAAGTCAAATAAAAGTACATATATTAATTACTATATATATACATTATTTCTTTTACTGTAATTAGTGTCTGTCTATCTTAATGAGACTCGATTGTCGATGGCTTAATATTATGATTAGAAGAATGGAATTTCCGAAACTGGAGGAGGCCAAGTTAAGGTAATTGGCATGGATGGAGAATTAGTACATCATGAGGGGACTAGCCATACCCAAAAACTCGTTACTCATCAGCCCATACAAATTGAAAGGTCATGAACTCATATCCCATGACATTCCATGCATTGTTATGCATAACAAACAACAAAAGCATCATCCACCCTCAGCTGGATAAAACAAGAGGTTAGTGCACCCAGCATTTTTTAACAATTGCCAGGATCCAAGATGAACAACAAGTTTCATAGATTGACTTTTTAGAAGGATGGATTTAGGCTCTTGCTGATTGCGGTATGTTTGCAGAACAATGTACGGAGCAGGTAGAAAGAATGAGAATATCTGGCAGCTGGCCTGAATGGAGCGTCACTCTGGCTTTTTTTGTTAACTCTTTTGTCTTTGTTTCCTACGCTTCCCTTCTTTTTTCTCTATCCAATGGGATACATCAAAATCACAGCAGCGTTGCAAAAAACCAGTTTTTTTACGTTTTAATTGTCGTCATTTGACCGTATCGTGCAATAAAAACAATACATTACCGCTCCTATCGTGTCCAGAGAATCCAGATAATCTCATATCTTTTTGACCGTCAACAGTACATAATTATAATTGTAATAATGAGTGCTCATTATGTGCTCATAAGAAACTTTGACAAAAACATCAGCCACATCGATTTTAACTTAAATTTAACATTATTGGAAATTAGTTAATATTTTAAGGCAAATAAGGAAATCCATAAAACAAAAATCAAAATATAAATTAATGCATATCTCCAATTAACTGTAAGTAAAAGAGAAGTAAGGAGCGGGTGTGATCTGCACCTTAAGTAGGTACTTGATCTTAACTCGGCTCGGGTCGTAAACGATGAACTCATTGAAATTGACGGTGAATGTTGGGAACTCATCGTTCCTTATCGTTGAGCCGACCGGCCAGATCACATCGCCTGTGGGATTTCACACAAACATTCACGGTTTAGGGACTTGACAATTTTAACTGTTTATAAATGATAAAATAACTTTGAGTACAGTTGTAGCTACCAAATTCAATTTGTTCGGCCCTGTTCGGAATGAATGCTCCTGTACACTTGACGCTGTCACAGGGAACAACTAAACAACGCGACAGAAAAGAAAGGCAAAAATTAACATTAAATATCTATCATAATTTTAATTAACAAATGAGCACTAACCTTGCCCATTCCTCCTGACGATGGACGGCGGGCTAGTATAGGAGTGATTGGGAAGCCTCGCGTTATACACCCTTCCCAGCCGGACCTCGCACACGAATATATAACCTATGTTCCAGGGGAGAACAGCCGTAGGTCCACTAGGTCCCGATTTGTCCAGGTACTGAGCTGACTTACTGACTCTATCAGCAAAGTAGATCCCCGTTCCAAACATCTGGCGTCCGCCAGTTGCGGGAGTGCGGAATCCGTGCTCTAGTATGGACGCCACGACGTTGGACGTGGTGCCGTGGAAGAGCATCATCGTCAGGTCGCCCCCAGCCGAAACGGACGGTTGAGGAGTGGTTTCGTCTAGAGCTCTGGAGACCTTCATGGCGGAGAGGACATGTACCCCAAAACTGGTATGAGCCTGACTGTTCATGACATAATTGACGATGCGCCTAAACTCTTCGCTGGTCTTGGGGAGGACCTCCGCAGTGAACTTTCCAGAGTTGAGCAATCTCCAGGAGAAGGCAGAATCGCTTATCTCGTGGAGGAGCTGCGCTGCTTCTTTGCTTACGTACACCGGAGGTGGGATAACACGATACTGTTGGAATGGTGGTGCCAAGTTATGAAGTTAACATGTGCAATTAATTATGAACTTACATTTTTGCTATTTATTATTCTTATCGACTTACGTTGGATAAGTTCTGCGTTGCAGAAACCGGGGTGAGCGCGGGGCTGGGGAAGCTTGTGACACTGGTGGACACCGACCCTGTTATTCCATTTGAAGATGACGACGACATTGGTGGTTGAGTCACCTACAGCACAAAAGCTTATATCATTTTAATTTCTATCGTAAATTATCCTTCTATCAACTCATTTGAAATACATTATTCCGCTATTACATTTCCTGGTGATGCTGTGGCCGGAAGCGACTTTGATTTCTGTGATGTGCGCTGCTTTTTTGGGCGAGGAATGGCGTTATCATCATCATCACTGTCGTCAAGGGTTACGACAGACACCATTTTCTTACTTGTCGTAGCCATTTGTACTGGGACAGTCTATTTTTCAGAATTAGCAAAACAATATTACCGATACTCAATATGGATAACAACAACTGAAATATTTGGAGTTTGAAATATCTGACCTTTTCCTGTTTCGCTATGACCTTAACAGCCCGTACCTTCACACCTTTTGGAGGGGGAACTGGGCTGCCCAGCTTAGTACCACTTCGAAGGGACATACGGTTATCTGTTTTCGAAAGAAGTTTAAAAACTTTATCATCGTCCTTATCCACAAATTGTTTAAAAAAATGTGAATTTGTCAAATAAATTAATTAAACGTAAAGTCTGTGCCAGTTTCAGTACCATATGGATTACAATAATTAATAAATATTTTTAAAACTGTCTCTACACCGCATTACCTGCTGCTCCTGACATTTTTTTTCCAAAGATTTACTGATCCAACTTTAAAGTGACTTTTAATAAGTTATAAATAGTAGGTTAAAAAAAACTTTGGGCTTGGTCATTGATTTTAATAACAACTGTTATTTTTGCGAGTTTGCCACATCACCAACCATTTTCATTTCTTGGGCCACGGCCATCTCCTCTCTTGCAACATGTGACGTAAATTACCTGTAAGTCAGCAAAACAATAGTAAAGTCAATTACCAATAAGGTCCAACCTTGCAAAGAACAAAGAATTTAGAACAAAGTCCCATTAAGCGTCGTATCGTGCTAATTAGTTCATATGAAAAACGTACCTATGTTTTTAGCTAGAATTATAAAAATGACTGCTCTTGCATTCTTCAATTGTTTTTACTGATGATGATGATGATAAGATAATCAAAGCCCTGATTGCCAGTCGTCGATACAATGATTTATGATTTTAATTTGTCCCACAATTTTCTTGCTGCTCAGATGTAGCAATAATAATATTTCATTGTCAAGATAGGAAAAAATGTAAAGGCTCGTATGCGATTTTCTTTATTCTGCTGGAATCTCATATCTTTCGTTTTTTATTGTTCCTCAAAGACTAGGAAACAGGTTATCATGATGATGATGATGAGGATGATGATAAGCCCATTTCAACGTGTTCGGAACTTATGTACAAGCAAGTGTTAAACTGTGATTGGTTTCTAAGCATTTTAAACAATTTATCGTGATTTTGAGTTGGGAAGAGATTGCGTTGGCTACGCATTGTTCGGGTCATTACAACATGTAATTGCTTTGCGTTGCCAGTTAAAGGGGTGCGGCTCTGCTGGCAACATATTATAATGAAAAGTGATAATGCAAAAAAAGGAGAGTGCAGTTGTTGTGCATTCTTCCCAAACGAAAGAGAATAATCCCTGGGAAAGGAGATTAAAATTCGAGATACGTCAAACGAAATGAGATTTTTTACACGGAAAAATCGATTCAGGATTAGGTTTGATTGGGCCAATTACATAATTCTGTTTGCGTTAAATGCAAGTAGACTTGATTCATTATAATGGCAGGTGAAGGATTAGATGGGCAGAGTAACATTTTTAAATAATTCATCAGATCAGAGTGGAGTTTGTGGGATAAGTGGATTCCGGATTAGTTCGGAAGTTGTTGCTCTTTCCTCCTTTTAGGCCCGGCCAAAAGATTGCTTTGTTAACAGAAGGAAGGAAGGAAACTGGGTGTTGCGTTAAACAATGAAAAGGTCAAGCGAAAAAAATCATCATTCTAGAAATTAGGAAGATTAGAGGAATCCTTTCTTTTATATGTAAATGCCATGCATGTTGTTTTGCCAACCATGCCACCTGATTATGACAAAGCCAGAGCATTATAATTATGACGTGATGATTGCATGTGTACACACATAAATACCTATAATATGCAAATGACGAGAAAAGCCGGCATGTTGGACTGACAGGTTAGAGTTTTTTTTTGTAAAGCCTGTGAACAATGAGCAACAATAAAACAAAAAAGAAAATAATCTCTTGTCCGAAGAGAAGTTGTAATAAAGTTGAGTTTTATAGAGGTACACCTAAAAGCTATCAACTTGTTCCTCGCTCGCTTGACCACTGACCACCACCAGAAGCATTCCATAAAAACCGATCCAAGATTCGCCGTAGAAATCAATCAGTGCTGGCTCAACAACAGTTTGACCATCCCATTCCATAATATGTAAATCATGCGTCTTATACTACTAGATAATACGCTTAATTTGCTTGCCCTGACTGGATGGATGGGGCCAAAAACTCTAGAAAACAACATTCAACATACCTAAATCGACAAAATCCGTAGAAAAAGACGCACCTACTACCTTGATACTACCTGTAATAATATTTTGGTGAAAAATGATATTACGGTTGTTATACGAGTAGTGTATATACCTCTCCTTTCTTTTCTGGGATCATTTACCTGTAGAAAATTTGCTCTTTACATGCGATTTCGATATATGTTATGTAAGTTGCGAATGGATGTTCTTATGGATGTGGTTTCATTTTTTTACAAATACGCATTTAGAATTAGAGATCAAGTCTCTTTGTTTCAGTATCGCCAAATCTGATTTGAATTGTTTTCGTTTTTCGCTAAACTTCCAAGAAAAGTAATTTTATCTAGAAAAAAACAATGTTCAAAGATAGACTCGGTTAGTGAGCTTATAAGCTTTCAGTATACTATGGTTTATCATCCGACAAGATTATCTACAATATAGTATACCACGCCATAAGAAGGATGAGGAGTAAAAAGGGGTTTATGTTGTAAAATGCTTAATTGTACGACCATCGACGACGTTCCGAACCGGTCGTCATTATAAAAAAATGCTTTCTTAACTGATACTTGTCACTCAAATGCGTAGAAAAGATGATGCCATTATCCTCTTGTTATTGTTGATATCTCGTATTTACATAGCTGTATTTTTTTTGCTATGGGTGTATACGCTTTTGTATCCAGTGTCATTCGAAAACCAAATCGACAGCGTCATTAGTCATTTAGCGAATCATAAAAATAATGTAACTGGTGAACGTAAGCGTTATTTTTATGATGCGTCTCTCTCAATTCAAATCCCAATTCCTTTGTTTTTACTTATTATTTAGCTGGAAGCAGAGTGTCCGCTGGAGGCATGGACAGGTGGCGTGGTTTGTAATATGGCGTGAGGCCAAGTAACGAAAAACGCAGTTCATTCTTGGAAGTGGTACGTATTTACGTACATACCTTCTTTTCCAGCGACTAGGAGGAAAGCAGGTATGAATTAAACATAATAATATGTAGGTACACAGTGTTGTTGTGATATGGACGGTGATGATGCCATCGCTGCTGCACTGAACAAACAAAGGAGCCACATTTTCATAGTAAAAATGAGTTTGTAGTGATGAGAATGAGAATAGCTGCTATCGTGCTGGGTATTGTATGAATATTAACGATGATGATGCATGCATGTAATTTTTGTATGGAGAACGGTCGACTGCAAAGGAAAATATTTTGTTTTCTGCATCAGCGTACTCTCACAATCAGCAGATTGTCCATGCAAATATTATGCCTTTTCCATCCATTCTCCATTCATATTAGACAAAAAGGCAGGTACCTGGGTAATGTAGCATGAAAGGCAGAAGTAAAGAGAACGCCAACATCATCATCATCAACATCGCCATTTTCAGTTCACTTACCTTTTTTGTTTCAAAGCAGAAGCGTTGATGATGATGATAATGATTGTTGTGCGGTGGTATGATATGCTCTCTTCTCTTCTGTTGTTCTTTTCAGTGCAAAACGTAACCGCGAGCGTACGACGACGACGACGACGTTAAAACTACAACAACAGCAAACGCTGACTTGCTGTTCGGTCCTGCCTGCTGTTGTTTAATTCTCTGATTAAAGCCATGGAGAAGCATGATTCTTTCGCGTTTCCCATCTTGTACTTCACCGTCGTCGTCGTCATTTGTTTCTTTTTTACTTTTTTGACGAACTTACTATAAGAATGCTGATGATGATGATGAGAGTAAGTTGGTGTTGTTGGAGGAGAGAGAGTGAGAAGGAAGGAGCAATGTCCCATCAGCCTTGATCTTTTGCAAGATGAAAGAATGAACCCTGTATCAGCAATTCAAGATAATATTGTGGTGTGTGTATGGAGTTGTAAAAAAAAGACAAAAAAAACTCCTGGAGCTTTTTTTGTGCATTGTATTAAACACGGACATTGTACATACCTTATATATGCTTTCATGTATGTTTAAATGACCATAAGTTATTGTCCACAAAGTCCATATGGACTCAAGTTATGTATGTAAACCTGAACGGGAGGTGTTGTGTAGTGAGCACAGTATGCGTTTACTACAATTGATACAATAAGTAAAAATGCACAATACGATATAAATGATATTGCCGATGCTTAAATTGCATGTCACTGTACACCGTCGTAGCAATATGCTCATCGTCATAGCCTCCAGGCGCTTGTGAATGATTGGTTTGAGAAAATATTTTAATTTCTCTTTTATCGAATACGTCATGAAAGTTGGAAAGTATTGTGTGCAAATGTAATAGTTAGACATGTTGATGTTATTTTATGTATCTATTATTTCTCTCAACACAAAATATAGCTTGGATAGTTTGAAGCAGATGGAAACGATAAAATAAACATTCAGAATTTTATCAAATGGAAAAAGTGCATCATATTGAATTCTGAATGCAGTTCAAACTATAAGCTTCTGTCACCAAAATAATAAAAAAGTAGAATTATGATGAACATAATTTAATTCACAAATGCCAAATAGATGCATACTGTTTGCATAGGTACATATGTGGCATGTGACACTGATCTCTGCGATTCCACGGACCAGCGGTACAGGTATACATACGAAAATATTATTTTACTACACAAGCCAATATACCGACGACGAAGCCAATATGCGTTGGAAGTTGTTGGAACCCAAAGTTTGATTTTATTTTGCTGTATAGTTTACAAAGTATACCTGTTCGCTGTTGCACTGGATCGTTGTTTTGCGATAACATCATTATACTTTGCATAATATCCACTGTGAAACTGAGATTTTCTGCTGTAGCTCTTGCTTTGGGACAGCTTTCAATTTCAAGCATGGCACAAGTCATTAGTGCAGTGGCAAGAAGAGTCTATTCAAAAGGAGATGGATACATGAGTATAATTGTATATTCTGGCGTTTGCGGTGTAAGTGTACTCTCTTCTTCTCTGCCAAAAGGAGTATAATAATATGAATAGGATGATGATGGTGGATTAAATCCAGACTGAGAAAGGTTTTATCAAGGTTATTCACAACTTGAATGGCAGTAGTAGGTTTATAGAAGCACTGACACTCTAAGTAGCGTTGAATTTTTATCGTGGTATACGTATGCATCCATGGTGTGAACAAGACAATAACATGCTTACCACTTGCTTTTGCCAACAAACTTTGTAGCAAGTCATTGCATTGCTGAACAGCTCAAGTGATTTTTATGCTTTTGTTTTTTATCGGCTTCCAAAAAAGCAAGCATGCATAATATCGCGTAGCATACTACAAAAGTTAAAAGCAAGTCACATTGGAGAATGTGGTGGTGGTATACCAGCATTTTTTTAAACCAGAAAATGTATCTATAGGTATTATTTCTTTCGGGAGCAGACTAGCTCGATTTACTTTGTTAATTACTTTGTAAAAATAGAAAACGACGTAATACAGAGAGATGCTATTTAAAAATAACATTCCGCAAAATTTAATAAGATCACATTCCAAGACACATGAAGAAGCTTCTGCGTTTTGCAAGTTGAAATTCCTGCACTCATCCAATTTGACAAGAAATGGACAAAGTGTTGTAAATTTTTGAACATGCTTAATAACTTCTTTACTAGGAATTTTAAACTCAACTGCCAAAAATACGAAAGTGAATCTAGTTCTGCAAGTTAAATAATTATCATATCGGACTTTCATAAGATGAACAGGAAAAGGTTTGTAGGGAATCATGTAAACGTAGCAGTAACAAGCAACATTTTATATTATCATCAAATCAGTCTTCATCATATCAGTTATAGATATTTCTTCAAGTATATTTTGATAAGCGTGGTGTACAGCACAACTCCTTCTTGTACACATCCAGGTTACATTAACGATGGATTTGTCTGCATTCATACTTACATTTGCAAACGTCAATCACATTTGACAAAGAGAAGATTTCAGCAGATAGCCAGAAGGTAGGACAGGAGCAGCAGGGCAACGCTGAGCTTAAAACAAAAAACGCTTTGCTTTTGGAAAGAAGCTACTGGGCAGAGTGAGAGTGAAGAAGGAATGAAATTATAAAAAAACTTGCTCTTGGCACTACTCGCAATAATACAATGGACTATTTGAATATGTAAGCAGGTGACCAGCTGCAGAAGAGGAGGTTGTCCATGGTTGTAGTAGGTAATATTAGTGCAAGTTGTGAGTAATATATTCGTCCAAGTTAAAGGTGACTAGGCAACCTATATCATTTTTTGATCTGCTGCTGGTTTATCCTCCTATCCACTTCTTGTTGACCAAACCACAGATAATCATGGGAAAAACTTTTCTCAGTGCACCCAACTCGATCTTGCTTATTACTTGATCCATCCTCATCTTCATCATCGTGGATCATGGTGAAATGAAAATTGATCTTTTGCTTACGCAAAAAATACTGTAATCATCATCACGATCATTTCAATGATGATAATGATGATAGAATTTGAGTTACTATCAGGTAGAACAAAACGTACAGGTGTACATCCAATGGAGAAAATAATGTGTAACCATCTATCTGTAATAATATGATTAATTACATTTTAAAAGAGGTTTACTATTTACTACCCTCTACTCGTACATCTTTTTTTCGATAGGTACAAGTAGGTAGGTAGGTACCTAAATGCCGAGTCCGTCGTCGGTAGTCGGTAGATATCCCAGCCCACAGGACCCAACCCGACAACTGGAAAATAGTATATATAATCGGATCAATTGGGACTCTGATATTTTTCTACCGATCATGATAATAGATGTGATAGCATACTTATCCATACCATTTAATTTATGATGATTTTTTTGGGGCACAACAAAGTGATATCATGCATCATCATCATAAGATTCTGATAGAAAAGCACTAGAAAACGCGCGATAACGATTTTTTATGTAAATACATTTTCTCGAAAATTTTTTTCATGTTAGCGTATCCTCGTCCTCTACTTATTAGCCCTTCCAAAGACTTTATTTGCCGGTGTTGATTATGATGATGATAATAATAATGGTGATCTGGTCATGCCACAATTATGCTGATGATGATGATTGCCTTCTTCACTTAGCCAGCAGTACATCAAAGAGAGGTACAGACAGAGAGTCCAACACGGTACTGTAATATATTATCACTACTGATCTGTTCATTTGGACTCAATCAAATTTACATTAAGAGTAAGTGATCAGAAAAAAAGAGAGAAAAAGTGGAGTCAATATTGAATATTATTATCTAATAACCACAGGTTTAGTACAAGTAGAGCAGCAGCAGGAGCACTATTATCTGTGAGAGCGAAGGTTCCTATAAGGTATGCATGTAGATATGTATGCACTCGGATGGATGTATGTTGTAGTGTTTATTTCTCGATAATTTTTATTACCTACCCTCTGCCCCTAATCATCATCTTGATCGTGGTCGTGTCAATAAGTCGGTATCATTAAACTTGAAGTACGGGAACGAATTTCATATTTTCTAGAGAAAATCTAGTGAGCAGAGAGAGTAATCGAAAAACGATTATAGTAAAATAGCTTGTTGGTCGGTAATCGACAATGGATGCTAGTGCTAGTAGTAACATAGGTACAGGTAGAGAGGTACACAGATTCATTGTGCTGCGCGCAGGTGTTATTTTCCCTGTAAATTAACTTTGTGTAAAATTTTCCAAAATAAGGGAGTATCACAGTAGTCGACATAAAACTTGCTACGTCATGTATGAACACAAGGCTGCTACCTGGTTGAGTAAATTGCAAAACGTACACTTTGGCTACTCTTTTGTGCGCCTCTGTGTTTATAGGAAAATTGCAGTTATTTCTTGTGTAAATTGGACAAAATTATCGAAAATGCTAGTCCTGTAAATACAATCACATATAAATTTTCCTCCCGTCGTCCGTAGTGGAATTGAGCACGTGAGAAAGTCAAATATACACTCTCTCCGATAAAAATATCGTAGGCCATGGCAGCAGTTGTTGTTGGAAGCATGACGTGAGTAGAGCGATACGTAAACACAAAGGAATCTCCTTTGTGTCTATTTTTCTCACAAATATTTTTTCATTCTGATAAGCAGTGCCAATATTTTATGAGCACCCATGTGCCATGTCCTCATTTTCTTGCTGTGCTTTGCTAAATATTTATTAGCAGCTAAATGATAAAAAAAATGATTGTGTCCAATGTACAAATAATGTGAGCTCATGTCTAAATTGGGTTAATATTTGAGAGTGCTTTGAACTGATTAGAAGACAGTACAGTTGCACTCAACTAAAACGTTCGTTTTAGGAGCAGACTTTAATCCACCAGACTCATGAACCATGGACTTTAGTATATATGTATGTCGATGAATCATGAAATGTTTTCCCCATCACATCACACTCTGAGGAGATCTGAGCAGACAAAGTGGAATTAAGGTGAGTCGAGTCAGAGAATGTTTTTGTGCTGTTGTGACTGTCATCCTTTCTAAGAGTCTCATCGTATCATGTATTGTAAGCAGAGCAGTCAAATGGAATAAAAAAAGAAGATCATGGTTATGATAATCATGTGTAAAATAAAGCTAGAGAGTTTGCTTGAAATCTTATGAGCTAGACAGCATGGCAATCGCCCATTTTATCCATCATCAAACAAGACAGACCCCACCATATACACATACCTACACACCCGATTTTTAACAAACGAAACACTAAAATAAATTTGTAACAAGTGAAGAGAGTGCTCGTAGGTATGTATGTATGTGTACAATTTTTTAACAAAAAAAAGTAAACTTGTCCTTCGATCCCTCAAGTGAGCGAACCCGCCCCAACAGAAAAAGGGTAATATTTCAAATTCTCTCTTCCTAGAAGTAAATAAAATCCAGCCAAGCTGCTTAAAAATAGAGAGACTGTGAGACGTGATGAACCCACTGCCTACTTGTCTAGCATTTCTCAAGACGATCTGGAATCACCTTCCACAATGAGACAGGCTTGTCATTTTCATGTCCTCCTCTATCTGAAATATTGTTCAAGTTGGACCATTTCACATCTGAACGCGGATATTAGGTAACAGGAACAAGAAAAAAAATATATCTCCGAGTCGTCGTTTCCAGTTTCATTTTATTATTTTTTTTCGTCTATGCACTGAATACAAAAGGACGCAGACGCTCCTGAGGAATAGGTGAATGTAATGGTCACACAATAATTTTTTTATAAAAAAGTACACAAAAATAGCGTTGTTCCATCATCTTGTACATTAGTGCATTCAGCATTTTTGTGTATGCAGTAGTGAATGAATGACGATGACGACTATCCATAACTGAAATTCTTGGGAGGTTTGACCCATTGTTCCTTCTTGTTATCCATTCAAGATCCCTTGCAACCCTTGCACAATAGCCTTCTCCGTAAAAATAACACGATATTGTGCATACAAAGCCTGTGATGTAATAATAATATCAATGCAGTTCCACAATAAAGGACTCCCTTCTCTTCATTCATGTTATTGCAATGCCATTGCATCCTCAGGTCGTTGCGGAATGCACAAAAAGGCTTTTTGTATAAAGCGAAGAAGAGGAGAAAAAAAACTAGTCAAGATAGCGTACCTACTCTCCATTCAATTATTATTGGGCAACCACTGACTGTGAGTTTCGCTGCAATAATGGTGCATAATAATGAAAAGATGTAGACGGCGCATTCGAAAAATTCAAATGATATACATACACAAGGATAATAAAGAGTGAAACGGTGAAATGCATCCAGCAAAATGCACAAAAAAACACCAACTTTTCTGAAGAATACGAAAGAACGAAAGGAAAGATCATAATATCTACTGGCAAGTTTTATTATCACATTAAGTAAAGTAAATAAAATTGTAAGAAAGGAAAATGACAACTGTGCTGCTGTAAAGATGCATAATGCACAATAAAAAAGAATGTCATTTTGTGTGTGGTACGGTGATTATGAAGCTCGGTAGGTTTTCTTGTCCGCAGTAGTTTCCATTTACGACGGTATTTCATCATCAACCAGACCGTTGTATTGCAATGCAGACTGTCGTCAAAGTAAAAAATGTATAAAAAAACATCAATTTCGAAACTTGGAAAATTGAACGAACATAAACGTGCATATTATTATTATCACTACCTACTACTACGCAGCAAGCAGCAGTACTTTTAGTTTTTTACAAAGAATAATAATAAGTATAAGAGTAATAAAACGACGAGTGAAATATGCTTGTTTACGTCTTCCTTTCTTCATAAAAAATCCTTGCTTTTTCGCTGCTTCTTTGTCTCATTTTTCAACTTGTAATTGTTTTACGTTCCATCATCATCTCCGTTTCATATGCCTCTCCTCCTCATGCATGCCCAAGTTTACGTTTTTAAAAAGTAACGAAAATGAGACGAGGAGTGGAATGATGTTGGAGATGAGGAGGAGGAGTGGTGGTGGTGAACTACGACGAAGAGGTAAATAAATTATTTGAAATTCCATACGGAAAAAAGAAAGAGAGTTATGTGTGTCAGTCAACTCATGTCCAGTAAGTACCAAGTATGTATCTACATTCCCAACAAGTCATTATCATTTTTACAAATCAGTGGAACGCATACTAGTATTCAACAGCACTCATTATTATGTATTTCTTCTCGTTGTATGCTTTCATGGAAACTACATAAGAAACAAAATATTTTTCAAGTGCTGCAAGTTAGATTAGCTGTAGCGTAATGAAATGTAATACAAGCTCATTTTACATTTTAAAAAAATAAAGAAATGAGCTCTGGAAAAACTATAGTACACGCACACACGTGCACTTTATTTTTGTAAAATATGTTTATAGTTTATGCCCAGACAAGTGTCAGTAGTAGTCAAGTCGAAAGTGATAAGAAAGAAGTGAAAAAAGATAAGTACTGAAGTAGGTATGCAGCAGTCAGCTCTTCAGCCACCACCACCACAACTGCACCAGTGGAGGTCATCACAGGAGTCAAGCGAACAGAAAGAGAATAGGAGTACGCAGCGACCAGACTGCTCGTCGCCTCCATTCCATTCCACCAAACCATTTCTCTAAACTAAACTCATTTTACACACATAACATCATACACCGTACGGACGTACAGCATGCATGCGCTGAGCACATTTTTATTGTTGCTATTATTGTTACACAACAAGAAGTAATATAAAATATTATACAAGTTTCCGTTCGTTCAGTTGTCCTTTCTTTCTTCCAGCTCTCCTATTTCAAACCCCACGGTAACTGTACAACAATTGTGCATGCCCTTTTCCCAAAATAAGAAAAAGAGTTTCACCTCTTGTCCCAAAGTAGCGAAAGTTGGCACCACCAACTAATGTGCCTGTTTAATTGCTAAATGTTAAGGAATAGTCGATGAGAACGATCAAAGTTGGAGCTCTAGAATAAAATTTTATAGGGATAGAATTAATGCGGTCAAAGGACGAGCCCACATTGTCCAACCTATTTCGTTAGCCAAATCATTGGAGTGGTTTTGGTGACAGTGCTCATCAGACGGACGGACGCGATGCGATACGCACAAATACAACCTTAGTTAGGTAGTCATGAGTCTTTACGCATAAACTTGAGAGAAAAAAAGCATTTTATTTCTGTTTTTCAGCTCAGTCCGTATTCCGTAGTAGTAGTAATTCATGCTATGATAGTTTTTGGCTGTATACATAGCTATAAAGTATTTATATATTTGTATGTCGTATGTTTATGGGGGAACATTTCCTGAAAATAAATAGGTAACTAAGGTAGTATAATATATTGTGTGTTATTGTAAAGAAAAGAATGAGTAACAAGGAAAAGTCGCACCCTGCTGGTTATGGTGTGGTGGTATGGTTGTGATGCCGTTCCGTCTGGCAAGTCTGTTTCTCTGACGATGATCATGATGATGATGATGAAGCTTGTTAGAGAAGGTAGGTACATGGTACATTACGTATGCATGGAGTTGCCGCATCAGAAGAAGATTTGAGGCAAAGATGCCAACTGAGAGAGATGCCGTACATCATTCTATCGGCAATCTTATTCTGAGAAAACGATTACGTTTTTGTGGATACTTCAAATGAGCGTTTTATATATTTCTCCTTGGCCGTCTTGTAATTTAAGGAGATGGTGCTGGTACAGGTACAGCAATAGAAAGAAGCGGAGATACACAACTTAAAAGTAGAGTCTCTGATCATCATAGTCATCATCATCTTCATCGAATAACAATTGGTCGAGGTGTCCTACAAAACAACAATTCAAAAACCTTTTACCTATTTAAATGAATAATACTTTTTTTATTTGGAGAGTAGAGCGAGCAGAGGAATGCATTTTTTATATTGGATGCGTGGTGGTGATGAGGATGATAAGAGAGAGTTGCAGGTACCAGAATGTCTGGCGTGTTTTCTTGCTGGCTTGCTCGATTGGACGAAGAAGATGCAACTTGGTGATAAATAATTTCAATTGCCCTTTTACACCTCTCGCGTCATTCCATTCCACTCCAACTCGAAAATCCATTGAGTCTTCTTGACATATTGAATTATTATTATTATTTTTTCCTTCCTATTACTTATACATGCTGATGGGACACTGACACTCTCCTACTATGCAGGAATGTTCGGTAAAAGAATGCGTACGTTTATATGCTGGAGAGCGTGTGTTGCATGTAAGTATGTACCTATATAGCCAATAGGCATGCACAAAACTTTACAGTTGTAAGTAGTAGGACCTTTGTCATGATCATCGAAAAGAAATCAATGGAAATCAGCAGGAATCAAAGAGAGATTTTTTCCTCCTCTTCTTCTGTGCTTTAAAGCGTAAGAAATTCATTCCATTCCAGTACGCATTATCCACCATAAGAACAGGTATCCAATCCAATCCAGGACAACGCTTGTTAAGAGCATTTTCCACACCATCACCTTGCCCATTTTTCGTAACCTGACGAGGAGTGAGTATACAAGCATTTTATGGAACTGATTGTGAGTAGGGCATACAAGTTCACCGGGGCAGCATTGTCATTTAACTGCATTCTTAAATAGCTTATATGTCCATATTCCCAAATTGCATCGTACATTCGAATTCTTTTCTTGAGTCCTCTCTCCTCATTGTCGCTTTGAATCTTCAATAACCTCACATAAAATGACAATACCCACGCTATTTTCTCGCTTCTTCCTGCACACATTTAACGTAATGTACATTTGTAATGTAGTTACTGCAGCGCGGCAGCAATTCGTTGTTATCTAATCTATGCTGCGAATCTCTTTTCTCCACAAAAAATAATATCAAGTGAACAGTGTTCCTCTTTTGTTTGATAAATACATGTATGCAACATAATGTAAACGTTCACCTTCCCTTAAACAGGTCAAATTAATGGTAAAAATAATGTTGCAGTATCGCATACACTTGAACATATATATTACCGCAGTAACAGTGTCTACCTTGCTTCACTGGAAATGGAAGAATGATGATGCTGCTGAAAACGGCAGCAGAATTTGTAATGGTAGGTAGTACATGTAGTAGTTAGTGGCAGTGACACGGATTTCGTCGACCTTTTCTTTTTCGACAATGATGGTACCTTGCTGTCTGGCAGTGATGCATTTTTATTCGATTCCTTTCATTCTTTACATTTATTTCGTTCCGCTATTTTCTTTTTTTTTCCAGTGATCCACCATTCACAATAACTATATGTATTTCAATACAATGGTGGTGAATAGAAGAGCAAGCATCCTTTCCATAAAACTGCTGCTATTATTTTCAATGCAAAAAAGGAAAGGACAATAATTTTCGAATTTTTACAAATATTGATGTTGAGCAAGGTAGCAGAAGGCCATGCTCAATGACGTGAATTATGGCATTGTTTGCATTGTTGTTTGAGGGACGTTGCAGTAGTAGTAAGGTTGTTTTCATTCAAAGAATAGTTTCTTCTGTGAAATGCATTTTGGTCGCTTCCTCTGAAAAAAATAAAGATTGTAAAGGTTATTATTATTAATCTGGTGGATTGCATACGTGCATATTGCATTATTTGTGAATTGGTCCCACTTTTTTTTCCACACAAAAAAAGAGCATCAATATTTTCATTCTTGCCTTTTGGCTTGGTTTAAAACTTTATAGCAAGTAGATTAGCTGGCTTACTTAAAAAAGGTCGACAGTCGGAGGTCCTGCCTCTTCCTTTACCTGAAAAATATTCCTTTTTACAGTTTGCTTTAAAAAACCAAGGAAACAATTGACGAGTACCTGGTACCAGCATAACAAAGGCTAAAAGAGAAGATGAGTTTTTACCAGCATATTATTTTTTACTCTGCATTCTATTTACCAGAGTATAATATATTGACGGATGAAGAAAATGCAGAAAATGTTTAGTTTTTACGTTGAATTGTTGTAAATCCGCTTTCTTCAATGAAAGAGGATTAGAGGGATTGAAATGAAGGTTTTTTGAATGAAAAGAAATGAATGAAAACGAAACCTGAGGGGACCATCATGATCATCATCGTCATCATCCAACAAGGTGATATGATATCACTGATATCTACTGACTGAGGAGTGATTCATGCAAAAGCATTCAGATAAACTCCTGTTTTTTATTATCACTTACAAGTTTATAACGTGTACGTTTTGTGAAATGGATTTTTTTTTGTTAAAAAATTACGGTTGATATTATATTGCATAATATTTTTATTGATCTTTTATGCTCATAACGAGATTTATTATGTCAGTCTTCTTATGAACTCTCGGGATGATAACAATTACATGCTACATGTTAAAAACAGTGATTTTTTGTTGTTGTTTCCCTGAATCATGTACTGTCGATTGATGGATACCTTTCTAATAGTTAAATATATTCACAATTTAAAAATATGTCCCATGGAAGAATATTATTTTAATTCTTGATGTTATTCGAAAAAAAACAGTATCTTCTTAATAGACATATCAGAGATGCATCTCAAATTTATCATCACCAGCACTTGATTGACAAGCATGGAAAGATGTACGGAGCAAAAACTTTGTCATGGTTTAGTTTAGTACGTACTAAAGCATAGTTATAGCGGTTATCTTGACGACAACGATGGTGGTTATGAGAATGTGAAGAGGTGAGGCCCTCGAAATTCTTCCAGGAGAAAAGATGATAATAGTAGTAGTGATAATAATAAGGATAACAAAGCCCTGAAATGCGTTGTCTGTGATGTTATGATGATTATGATTTTATTAAAATATGCCTCACAAGACGGTGTGGTGGAATGATGAGCACAGTCCGTTCAGTGAGAGAGCGTGAAGTTTGATGGCATTTTTGAGTAAAAGAAAGAAAGAATTCATCTGATATTGTTAGATGCGGTTCACAATCAACAATGCAGAGCAACAATGCATAACAATGTGTGTCTGTATGTGTGTGTGTGTTATGGAAAGCAACACATCCCATTACAAAAAAACATGATTGTTGTTCATCTGCTTTTGAAAATATAGGAGAGCCTGGTCTGGTTCAAGAAGAAGAATAATATACTTATAAAGTGAAATGAAATGTGGGTGGCCATCAAAGCCAAAAACCAAACCACACTTTGAATGAAGACTTTACATTTTCTTCTTTTTCGAGTTCGTCAAATTTTGTGAAGACTCCAGCAAAGATGATGAAGAAGAAGATGCATGCTATTATGGAACTGATTAGCATAAAATATGTAGCACAATATGAGTCTCATTTTTTCTCCCATCCTCCACATTCAGCATTTGGCCACATCATCGCAACTTCACACAGGCCATTATATTTGATCACGACAATTCATGCAAACATGAGGAACGTTTCTGAAATACTGCAATTCTTCTGACGACATCGTTGTCATTATGTATTATTATGCAGATGACTGACAATTGTGAGATGGTGTTTATTTTGTCACTGTGTCTCTACTCCTAATTGTAACATCATTGTTGGAGTCCTCCTTTAGCCAACAAATTTTCTCACAAAATATACACACACGGATATGCCTATATATATCAGTACCTATGCTTGAAATTCCTTCCTGTGGTGGTACTTTGTTTGCCTTTCTTATTTTATTCAAACTGATGATAATACGCAATGATAATTGTGGTGATGCTGTATATATTATTAATACGACACTACAACCCGTCTCATTTAAAACAAACAAGAAAATCTTTTATACAATGTTTCGAGTTAAAAAAAAATTTCGAGTAAGCAACTCTGCTGACTTTTTGTTTCTATTTTCCTCTTCTCTAAAAAAATGATTATTATTACGAACGGACCACCCTTTATTTATTCATCATCATGAGCCGTCATGAGGATTTTTTAACATTGTTATTAGATACCTACCAACCTACATCAGAAAAAAATACTGCACTTCACAACGAAAATGTTGTACATAATAATAAAATGTTGCTTAACATAAACAATGGCCAGGCTCGGGTAGCAAGCTCGAATTTTGTGTGCTCAACAACGACGACATTGACATTTAAAATAAAAGTTAAACTTATCTTTAACAGTTTTTATGGTTTTTGTTAGTGTGTGTCAAAAATAAAAAAGGCTTTTGCCTTATTGCATTTCTCCAAGAATGTAATAATATTTCTGTACATGTTACAACGGTTACAAGAAACAACTACTACAAGAATGTATATGTTAAAAATGTTATCTCTCTCCTCCAGTTTTTATCTCATTGTGAAAATCTTACACTCAACTTGAAATTATGATACGACCATTCTTTTTACATTTTTAGGCAGGAGCAGCAACAAAATCTACAAATAGGTAAATACGGAGGCAAGGAGTTGTCATACATGAAAATTGTACCTAGTCACAGATTTACTTTTGCTATTTGATAAAACAATGCGCACCCGTAAAGAAAATACGAAATGGAAAATAAAGAGTTGACTTGACAGAGGGCAAGGGACAATAACGTCTTGTGAAATATGTAATGGGACAATTGTAAATTTGTTTATATTCACAATCCCAGTCATCATAATGGTGGTAGTGTAACGCGTAATGATAATATTATTGTCCCTTGTTGTAATAATAACAAAAATTATGTGAGAGTTCACGCTGGGCAGTGTAAAAAATATGACTATAACAGAAACAACTGCTCTGGCGACTAAACAAACAGAGACAAAAAAGGGATAACACTTTGTTTAATCTTATTTTTTGTGGGTATAAAATGATGTATATGTGTAACCAGACATTTTTCTATTATTATTATTATTATGCTCTGCGATAATACGGAATAAGATGCTGGTTCATGAAAATAAGGACCAAGCGGAAGATAATATGTAAGTAGCCAGTGTCCAGGAGTGTCAAAGATTAATGAGGGTCAAGTAAGTTTTATGAAATATGCTCAAAGGCGGATGCAATAATTTGTCATGTATATTGAAGTGGCCATTCTTCATTGATAAAAATAAATGAAAAGAAGTCAATCATCACTCGCATTAGTTTAAATAATATCAATCGCAAAAATTTATTTATCAATAAATTCATTCATAATCATCATCTTGCAGTAGGAGTACATGCATTTCCTGTGATAACATTAAGTAATATAGAATTATCAACAATCCAACTATAATAAAATTACTACAACTAATACCTATTACAATTTTCACAATAATTTTTTATATAATTGTAACTATTAGTTTAACTTATCTACATACAACATCATTTAATTTACTTTACATTATATTTCCATTGTTTCTTAATTTATAAATTTCCCGTCGATTTTCAAAATCTTGCTCTTTTTTTAAACTTACATCTTACAGCGTACAAAAAATAAAACCAAACAGTTAATGTCGATCTACGATAATTTTTTAAGGAAAAGATGAAAATGAAAAAAAAGTGTACAATAGGCTCTCGTGTTGCTCTCTCTCTCTCACCATTACCAAACACACAGATTAGCTGTAATAATGTCATGTGTAGAAACATGCATTCTGTATACTGAAAAATGTTTTAGCCATTACTATCATTTACCAAGTTAAAAGTAGACTACCTCTATAAATAATAATTAATCACGTTATGCACAAATGTTTTTGGTTTAAAGCCATCGCACAGCGTTAAGTCGTGTATGCATTCTTTTAATATTATCATAATATATGTATATATATATAAATATATTTATGTATAATGTGACAATCATGTACATTTACCTTAAATACTCATTAAATTCACAATTCATTCAAAGTTTCTTCTCTCATACCTTCTGCTGCTCTTCAAAATAAACATGTTCGTTACTACCGTAAGAATTAATAGCAGACAACCCGTAAACCTGTCCTTCCGAGAAAAAAACCTAAATCTCAATCAACCAAGCCTCAAGCTACTCACAATTCAATCCTGAATTTCTCATCCTATTATATATACAGATGCAAAAAAAAAAGTATTTGTTACTATAATCTATATATTGCTGTTTAATAAGTTATATAGCAAAAAAAAGTTCAGGAGATCTACGTTTTCATGTGTTAAATATGAAATTTGTTTCGCTTTAAAAAAAACTGGCAAAAAATGGGGGGATTGATTACGAAAATAATATAAATGAGAGATTGAGAATGTGAGACCCAATAATTGTGTACAACTTGTGTTTCTTCTTACCGTTATCATCATCATTACTTGTAACAAAATTAGTTGCATATAACATGTTTCTTGTAACAACAACAATAACGTAGTATGTCTATTATTTACGTATCTATATGAATAAATAGGATAGAATAATAATTAATAATATTTAAATCAATAAAAATTGAAGATCACATCAACCAAATCAATCAGCTGAATCCTCCCTTTTCTAATCCAATCACTTATAAGAGTTTAAATCCTGCATGTTACTAATAAAAACCCAAAAAAGCAAAAACGAAACGAAATACCATTTCCCATTAATATATTTTTTATGATAAACCGTACCACTTTTGAGAACGACATCATCCTTCTTAAAGCAAACTTGATTATATTGTACAAACGTTAAATAAAAACTTTTTCTCTCGGGTACACGCACAAAAAAAAACTATAAAAAACCATTTACTTTACTATTTAAACTTGAACTTTATTTTCACATTTTTCAGGAGATCCTTATGACGACGTTTTAGATTACTTTTATGTTTCATTAATAGTAATGAACGGAGAAAACAAAAAAATGCATAAAAATCGTCGATTTCATGAGTTGAGACAGTAATAATAGGTAATTATGATAAGCATGAGACAAAGACGAGTGAGTGAGGAAAAGTATTATATGCAAGATAACTGACCAATCAACCATTTATCATCCAGCGAAACAGGACGACAATGCATAATACAAATAAATTATTGTGTGTTCAAGGAAAGTAAATAGGCAGCAGAGTGCGCGAGCAACTTTCAATAATATTTTATGAGGAGGGATTGAATTATGTACTAACTAATGAGACAAGCGTTAATAATTATAAATATTTATTATTGAATGTTCTGTTTAAACATACCATTTTTACATTTCAAATTAGCTATCCAACTGTAACTAGCAAAGTAGAAACTTACAAATGTTTTTACTACTACTACCTACATTACGTGTTATTATATGCACCTACAACCTAGGTTAACACTATGTACTTAATTAATTTCTGATAATAATGAAGCGTGAAAGCTAAGCGTATTTTTTATGATCGAAGCGATGACTAAAAATCTCGTCTCTGGTGTTGAATGATGAATGAAATGTTGATATAACACTTTACATTCCCGTGTAACAATAATATACTCTCCCTTAAAAAATAAGAATAATAGGTTTTTTTGGTACTTAAAAATTGCTGAATTATGTTCTCTGATTGTATACATTTTTCTCTTTTTTTATAAATAAAAATGATTTTTTTTCTTTCTTTCCTCTTCAAATAAGGAGCAACGGATTTGTATCGATCGGATCTGTTGTTGAAATTTTGTATACCTATTTTTTAATAATATTTAAATTACTATTCATGCAAAAAGATCAAGGGACATTAAACTATCTACTCCTTTGCCTACACTGTCGTTTTCTTTGCATATTTACGACATTTGTATATGCTATAAAGACATGCATGTTATAATATTTTTCCATTCCCATCATTACTAAAAACACTAAAGTGTGCTGCTAACGCGTATATATTTTTTATTCTCATTTGATGAATAAATTATGTTACTTGCCTTAGTTTTAGTAGAACCCTTAAACGTTAATCAACTAATAATATTATATATGCTTACCTATACTCTATTAAATGTATTCAATAAATAGAGATATTATTTATTTAGTTGTAGAAAAAATCCTTATTTTCTTTGTTGTTTCTTGTTTGTTTGTTTGTGTATGAGGATCATTGAATCTTGCCGTTTAACCTTTCTCTTCCGAATGAATGCATAATTTACGCTTATGCATCCCGACACAATCAATACAATAGCCAATAAATGTAAATATTTTCATGCGAAAGTCAAAACACCGAAAAAAAAACAATCCTACCCAACCCAACATCGTATCCGCATCAACATCAACGATGTGATTTCTCACAGTTGTGTATACTGCATTGTTCATAAATTTTCATCCAGGCATGCATAGAATTTTTTTGTCCTTCTAAAAAACCCAGCCAACGTTTTTAACCGTTCTCATTTGCATTTAAAAATTATCTTTCCTTTAAAAATAAAACTAGCGTTGGAATAAACAATAGCCCATACCGCATCACCATGTTGTAATTGCATTCATTCCTTAACCTACGATAACCTTAACCTCCCTAATAATGAATTATGATAATAATAATAAAACAACAATAAGTTTTGATTAACTTAGCAAAAAACGATTTAAATATGTTAATTTTTAAACACTAATTTATGTATTATTGCAACATAAAGATTATCTCGAAAGTAGTGATACATGATAATAATAAATGTTCCCGTTGTTAATGCTACTAACGACAAATAATAAGTTAAATACCGTCACCAACCAGCATTCATCAGGTATTTTTTCCCCGTCCAACTTGTTGGCATCGTCAACTAAACCAAAAACTCTTTCGTTTTTTTTTCGTCTTCTTTCCTTCTCAAACTTTGTCTCCCCATTGCATATATAGTTTACCATTTGTTTTTGAATAGTTATTACTCTAAAGCCATACAGCCTTGTCTACAATGCAGCTCGTTTAGTTTCCGTGGAAGCAGCTGAAGAAGCTGGAGCACTCTCTGAGGCGGCTTTGGACGTCGACGTGCACGCAGGTCGCTTTCTCGCTTTCATATATCCTGGAAAAACAAAAAGAAAGAAAAAATTCATTTAGCATTGCTTATTTGTACAGGGCAATTAAGATTACTGTAAAAGTCCATTAAGAGAATAAGAGAAGCTAAAAGCAAATAGAATACGTAGAACCGTTGCAAAAGGATTTAAAGTAAACTGCTCTCATGCTGCCACTTATCCATTTCAATTTTTTGCATGGCAGTTTCCCTCCTTGTTTATGTCAATCTTTTTGAGAAAATACCACACTAATCATTATTGTTATGATTGCTGTCGTCGTCATTAAAAGCAAACATAAAACAGAGGCAATAAACAATCAATTTTTTGATTGTTTTAATGAACTCTTTCCCTCTCACTCTGGCCCTCCTCTCATTTTTCATCTACCGTTCTTAAAAACTTTCGTTCGTTGCATTGCAGCAGTAGTGCCAACATTCTGCTCCAATATAATAATGCAGTGTGCAATCATGCATCATCTCCATCATCATCAGCAAAATCCCTGCTAACTGGCTGACTGGGCAAAAACAAAAGATGCAAAGCCACATCACTCCAGAGTACTAATCCACTTCATCAAGTTAAATTACCCTGTCATATCGTAAAAAATGATGATGATACTACTCTCCTGCGTACCAAACATTACATCTCTGAAGATATGTGCATAAGCCATAATAATACTACGCGCAGCATTGTTTTCATTCTCCTTTCTCTGCTGTTGATAGATTGACTTGGACTCGACTCCACTCTCACACAACAGCATAAAGCAATCAGAGTTTCCTATGCACACAACATTCAATAAATCAGCCTGACAATTATATCATATAATTTTTTATCGAGAAATTGGCCATTCCCTGATTTTCCCATTACCAGCTAAACCACCAAGCTCAAACTTTTGGACCAACAACACTGAAAAGTCTAGTCCAGTCCTCATAAATTACACACACACAGCTTTTTAGAATGCTTCCTGACTGGTTTTTCATATTTTTTTAGCTTCTTTGATTAAAATATTAAAAAATATTGTTATATTGGATATGATGAAAGCACTAGTTGCATTATTATTAAGGAACAATAAACAGCTCTGATGTTGATAAAAGACGAAAAAAAACTGTACATTTATGAGAAAATCATTTGCTCATGTAAAGTCATGTAGTACATACATCATTAGTGCGTGTTACTCATGTAGTACAAGAAACGCATGTAAAACAAAAACGAGAGATTTCATAGGATCATGATAATGACGTCGGCAACTCAAGTAATAGAGAGGAATCGTGAAAGCATACTACAGCGAGAAATATCGAGACCGAGACCGTGTGAAAAAAACTGGAGATCTATCCACTCCAGAACTCAACTGAGGAATTTCAAACTTTTTTTCAAGTTTACTTTTCCAAGCCAAGAGAAAAAATGCTGTTTCTCCAGAAAATCTAAATAAATGTATGAAGGAGAACGTGTCTGGCCGACTATTATTGTGTATACTTCACACGCATAGACAGAACTCCCAAAAACCACAACACAGCCCAGTAAAAAAAGCACATCACCGTACAGTAATGAATTTTTATGGGAAAACCTTACTGCCTTTTTTAAAGCAATGCTTTCTGCTTAATCATCATCATCGTCATCCTTCTCATGATCACCTTCACCAGTAAAAGTAGGTGATGTCCCAGTCAAATTTTTGAACTTGCTCTCTCTCTAGAGATAAATGCTCAATCAATAAGAGTAATGAAATCAAGGCTCTCTTGCTTCTCTTTACTCGATCAATCGACTCTCAGAGAGAAATAAAAAATGTTGGAATTTAAATCTCAACTCTGCCAAGCAACTTGAGAAAGAGCGAGAGAGCAAATCAAGATAAAAAATCATATGGCAGCATAGTCATCGTCATCATCATCTTCCTCGCCTTTTTTCTTGGAAGGCAGACAAAATATCTTTCTACAACTCTCTACGCACTTAGTACTACGCACCATCATTCCATCACCATTTCTATCGGTATCTCTAACACCAAAATACATGAACGCACGCTCTTCTGTTTGGTCTGGCCTGTCTGGGCATTTTTTTGTTTTTGGTTTCTGGTATGATGCCCTGTCTAAAAGAATCCCAGGAGAAATAAAAACAAAAGAATTGACTTCTTCACAGTTCATACCGACGACGACCGAGACTGACTGTTTTTGTGCGTGGCCTGGTTTGGCCTCTGCTATCATTTAATGTATACAGAATTAGTAGGTAATGTTCAAAAGGAAGACAAGAGAGCGAGAGAGAAGAACAATACTATCAGTTGCCAGACATCATCATGATGGTGATGATGACGATGATAATGATGATCACATAAAATATCAGGTATGCGCGATGCACGTTCACGGCTTATTGTTTATGCATGTATCCAGTTCATTTCGAGAGAGAGATCACCACAGGTTAGAAAAGTTGTGCTTTTATATGCACTTATCATGATAATGCATTCCAAGAAGGTATTTTCTCTATTTTGTCTGTGTGTGAGTTGCTTGCATTTATGGCACGGCACGACGATCAACAAGACCCGGCACCCATAATAGGTAATAACAATACGGCATTTGTAATGATGATGATACTGCTACGGATTATATTATGACGATGATCCAAGGCATGGCAGAGCCATTACGGTATGTTCCATATATTATTCAACAGAAATCACCGTTGTTGTTGTCCGCTTCTCTCTTTTTTATTATCATCATGATCATCGTCATCATCGACGTCGTCATTCCTTTTGGTTGTTTTGTGTGATCATCGAGAAAAGAAAATTCCAATGGAATGAGATGGATGGATGGATGCCTGCATGCATTGCCGGCGGAGATTAAAAAGTCAAGTGAGGATCGGATATAAAAAATGTTATAAAGAAACAAAATCGTGTATAATGTGTGCATGCATAGATGATCAGTTCCTCATCCTTTTAAGCCGCATGGCCCTGTTCGCTTTGAACAATAAGAAATTTAAGACCTTTACAAAAAATGCATATATGTGCATGGCCCTGGCCTGGCCTTCCATCTTTCTCTCTCTCTCTCTCTCGCATGACTTATCTGTATCTTTAAGTCTGCTGCGCTGAAGGGAATAATAATAAAAGTCAAAGGGCATGCATCATCGTCGAATGGAATGATGGAAAGTGGAGGAATGCATAATCATCATACGCAAAGTAATTTGGCTTTGACTCTTTTAAATATCGGTTGATTATTTACACCCAGAGGAGAATTTTCACTTTTTTCATCCATCCTCCTTAGCGAGAGTATTGCCGGAGAGGAGAACAAAGAAGGGAAAAGGGGAACTAATGATAATGGTGGCTCGCTTGACACTTGGAACACACCTTTAAATGTGTATGCGCAGTCATAAGTCTTTTCATGTGGTAGCAGTGGTAATATTGCATGCTTCAAGGAATCCATTCAAAGGATTTTGGAGCTTATGGAGAGAAGGGAAACGAGATGGAGAAAAATTAAATTTGTAATAATAAATAATAATAATGCAAGTTTTTTTTGCAACCTGTTTCGTTTCATGCATTACATTTCAAAGGAAGACGCAACAAGTGTCCGTTGGGTATATATCACCAACTCTCACCACACCTCGTTTGGAGTGGAGGAATGTGGTAGTACCTGTTGTTGTGTACTATGTACTACCCGAAACTGACACTCGCCAGAAATAACGGATCTTCTTTCTCTCCATTTATTGCGCCAGTGAAAAAAGAGCATCACGATCGCATACATGCATTTCTCACCGTCACTTTTGACAATCGATCATTTTTCACAAGAGAGGTAACTTGACTTTGACTTGACACGATTGCCTTACAACCTGTTCCTCCATGCGAGTGGTTTCGTGTAATGATGACTATCGGCGCAATAACGCGTAGTAGAAAAGTCCTCCTCTCGTCTCCAGTGAAGAAAAAATGTGCATTTTAATAGGATTAACGTATAAAGCACAAGAATGAATGCATAATTATATGAATATTATAATAAGCATTGCGTAATGCCTTTTGACTATTTATCATATCACAAAAAATATTCATTTTCTTTAGCGTTGATTGTATTTGTTACCAAGGGCCAGTTAGTGAGTGCAGTGCACATTGCATTTTCAGAACGACTCAACATAACAGCCACGACGACGTCAAGAGTCACTGACTGACTGTTCAGCCACACAAATAATAGTATAGTAACAGGATACAAAAAGCTGCTGAGAACGCCTTTTAATATTTTTTAAAGATATTAAAAAATGCTGACGGTGATCAATCCCTGAAAAAATGAAATGATGAAGATGATGCGGGATTAGCAGCATCGAAAAACAACAAGGCAAGCATTATTTTCTCAAGAGAGAGAGCGTCATGAGCTTTGGCTCGGTGTTCATTCAAATCTGATTAGAGTGAACACAAAGTGAATAGAGAATGGCTGGATTAATTTTCAGTGTGTGAGTATGCATGCCTATGTCCGCTTTTATCAAATTACAAATCACATTCGCTCTCTCTCTCTCGAATCTCTCTCCTTATTTTCCAGTCATGTTCAAATTACCGGTCACTACTGTTGTTGTTACTGACGAGAATCAGCATCCTCCTATTCGCCACACCCTTTCAATTCAGGACAGGCAAAACATTACCAATGCACCATTGATTCAAATTACTTGCCTTGCTACCTGTGCCTATGTGATAACGAGAAACGTGAGATTTACAGGGATACGCCATCTTTAATTGTACACAACAAAAAATATTCTCACGATGGGGTATATATGTAATTAGTAGACTTTTTTTTTTAAATCAGTAGTCTCTTTGTCATCATCCGCATCATCATCATGGTCCAAATCCATTTGATAACCTTTTAATTTATTAGTATAATATCCCATGCTTAATTAATTCAATATTTGTGTCATTCGCGAAAAATATAATACTATATCATATAATCCGCACACATGCCAAATGCCAAACTAGAAATGGACTTTGAATTGAAATTCCAGCTGAGTCTTAATTTCAAAGCAGCTGCTACACCACTCCTGCAGTTGCCACTACTACTCTGAATAGACCCAATAATTCCAGTTGGCTTTCTTACGTAACACGTTGAATGAGTAAATGCGTCGTAACTAAAGAAAATTGGGATATATCACCCCCACCAGCAGAGCAGTAGGATAAGGACATTATTTTCATGCAAAAGGTGATCTTTGACATTATGACGATGAGCTTAAATGTTGAATGTAGTTCCAACAGATGCTGATTTGATGATGTTTCATGTTTTTTTTTACTTTGCAAACGAATGAGACTCTGATTAAGGCTGCTATAAGTTACATCTGTTCTGGACTTGCACAATAAGCCATAATAAGGCTTTTTTATTCATCTCCTTTTATATCTTTATTTTATATGCTCTTAGAAAATAAAAATTCCTTCAATTGTACTTGTTTGTGTTGTTGAGTGGTGCTCCTGCTGATTGCAGGAATTCATCAAAAAGGGGTTAAAACAGAAGAAGTAGAAACATACAAAGTATTTTTATGTAAAAACAATACGAGGAATTTGTGGTATGCCACAACACAACTGCGTGCATGCATAACAAGCTTGTTGAATAGATTTACATGGTATAATTCCATTTATTTATAGCCTTTCACAATAAAATTCAACCACTTGAGGAGCTCCTGTTGTACTTTGAATGGAAGATTGGGAAGGAAGATTCGGAATATAAAAAATTGAATAGAATGTTAAGTGTACGTGTATACGCATATATGCGCTGCTGCATGCTGTACATATTTTGATTATATTTATAGAAAATAAAAGGAATGATGACTTGACAAAAAGGTTAAAGTTAAGGAACAAGTGCTCCTCTCTTGTTGCTCCACCACTCGACAAGTCTCCACCTTTACATTTTTATTCAGCCTCCGTGCTTCTTGTTGTGGCTACAGTGACTATTATTAATTCCCTGATGTGGCGAATGTCTATTAATTTTAAACAGAGGCGAGCTTCTCTTCTACAAACAGCAAGACGACCGACTTGCTGCCGCATGATGAACAAGAAAAAAAAATCTCTTTCGTTGCAGCTTTTTGATATGTAATCCAGAACAAAGAGAAAATAGAGTGAACAAGATGGATTGTTATGTGATCTGAAAATGGAAAGTAGGCTAACTGCTGCTGCTGCTGATGTTCGCTTTTTTTAAACAACAACTTGTTCATTGCTAGCCTAGTTTTTTTAGAGATATTGCAGGCTTGGCTCAATTTTTTTTACTACTGAACATCAACACTACAGAAGAAATATCTTTGCCGAGTGGTCAACAAGTCAGCAGACCAGGGCAGAGACGACGAGCAGTATTTATTTTTAAGTGTTTCTGTACTAGCCAGGCTTTGATTTTATTCCATGATTGACTGGGACCACTAGAGTAAAGAAGTCTGATGTATTATGCATGTACGTTGGTGCAAATGGAAAGAGAACAGATGCAAAGCAAAGACGACCGAGGACGACCACCACCAACTCTCTGATTTGATATCAGTGATAATAAAAGAGAGGAAAAGAATAAAAATACCATCCTGAAATTTATTCATGCAAGCAAACCAGAAGTGGAAATAATATGCAGGTCAGAAAAAAAAATTGGGAATGATGATGATGGTATGGCCAGACGAAAATAAAAATCGGAATTCAAGATTCCAGACTAGCCTCCCCGACAGACATCATCATGGTCACGGCTCCAGCATTCGTTCGTGTTGTTGTATATTTAGAACTGGGCCAAAATGCGGAGACTTAAAAAACTGATCTGGACTTTAGCATGGCTACTTTTTTGTCCATACTTCCTTTTTTCCTCCGCCAGCAAAATTCTAAGGAATTCTTCTAACTCTGACTGGACACGATCATTGGAAATGCTCGCTGACTGACTACCTAACTCTTTTTTTGACGTTTGAGACTGGTGGCGAGTGTGAGTCCAGTCCTAGTCAGTCAGTCAGTCGTGATTCGTGATGCTGCTTTCATTTCTGATAATAAAAGAATATATATAACAGCACCGCACACAACATCACCACAAATTCATGACGGTGAGATCAGATCATCATCAAAAATAATGATGATGATGATGATTACTTTGAATTTTCTTCATGACGGCTCAAGTTGACTGACTTGCTCCCTGGAACAGCTTATAAATGTATGCTGCTGGATAGATTTTCAAGAAAAATATTATTCACCAAAAATCTAAAAACACTTATTCAATTTTTTTTATTTCTTATCATTGCCGCCCCATTATAATACGCCATGTCTATCTAAATCCCGTTTCATAAGGCACCATAAAAAATACTGGACTCGACTTTCGTTTGAGGCACAAGCAACAAGTCACTCTCAGTCTGTCAGTGCGCCGACTCAAAGAATCAAGAAAAAACCACACAACTAATATCAACTAGCCGCCGGTCAACTTGGCACCAATGTTGAAATCCTAGCGTTTTATAGAATAAAAATCAACTCTCTCTCTCGTTTTTCCTCCACGTTTTTATCGGAGTAATAAAAAATAATAATAAGGAACAATCAAATATTCCTTTTTTGTTTGTCCATCAAATTAAAAGGCACGGAAGAAAATGCAAACATTTTTTAGGAAGTATTACTGCTACTACCGCTTTTATGCATTTTTGAAAATATTAAGGTAAACAAAAAAGTTAATGACTGTTATTGCAAGAAAGTTTGTTGCATGCGGCATTGTTTGTCGGTAGATTGAAGAATGCAACAACAAGTCTTCTCTCTACTACTGACACGCTGCACCATTACCTCCGTCCGCCTCCAAATTTCCACTGACAGGTTACACAAACCCATATTACCAATTGACGATGTGTCCTCTTTTTGACATGATATCATGAAAATGACATGACAGGAATCAGCCAATCTGATTTTGATTATTTGATTGCCTATGCATCCATTATAATATGTATGGAAAGATGATACATTGGAATTTTGGCATTTTGCATGCAAGCAGCCAGTCAGTCGGCAATGGTTTAAAAAAATATTCAGACAGTGACCAACCGACCGACTGAACACCAGTTCATGTACTTGAAAGATAACAAAGAATTTTCATGAATGTCCAGTTTATCATCATTTGAAACACCTCAAACACTTCCTTGTGGCGCGAATACCTTTGAAGAATTTCAAGCAGACGAACAAAATCCATATCGAATCCCAATTCTCATTGAGATTGCTTTTTCGACCAATTTACAAAATGGGAAAAAGGTGGAGAAAATATCAAGAAACGAGTACGATTTACGACGACATTTACCACAAAAGAATGGTGCTATGGAGCAGAAACGAACAAGAAGGAAAAAAAGTTGCTCCTGACAAGTTAAAAAACCAAAAAAGACGCTTGCCTACTAACGTTTAGAATGAGGGCCAAGATTACGTAATTGTAAAATACTGCCCATTCACATTAGGTACATGTATGCATGCATACACGCATTTCATTCCAATATACCACTTTACACATTTTTTTCTCTCCCTCTCGGCAAAAAATTCCTTCTTTCTGCTCAGCCAGTCGAGTCAATGTCCATGTTTTTTTTCCTGCAGACATCAACAATTGCATTGGTACTACTTCTTCCCGAAAGAAAAATCTGTGATTCAAAAAGGATGAGCAGAAAGCGCAGCTTGCATACAGTTCACACTCACTGACTAACTCGTCGTTTTTCCTGGTTTTCGCTGCACCACATCCCTACCTACATACCCAGAAAAACTTTTTTACCTCCACGTCATTCATAATAGGAACGCATTGCTGCGTACAATTCTTGATGGCGTACCTTGCAGTGATCAATGGATTTGAAATGCATTTGAACAATAATGAGCACGGTTTTTTCTTGTCCCTTTTGACAAGCCAACCACCAAAGTACAATAATCGTGAAAACGAAGAATGGGATTGACCAGTGATGTTCCGTTCTCGTATGCATTGGTAGTAGTACAAGTAGTAAGTTTGAAGTGGACCAACCACCGAGACAAAAACGAAGAATAAATGACCGGTCATCATCATACATTCTCATTTCTCTGCTTATTTATGAAACGGCTTGTCCATCCAAGTCTTTTTTACAATTATCCCTCAATGAACTTTATTCACTTTAACTTCATTATTGTTATTGTTAATGGGCAGAATAGGTGATGTGAATACAAAACCACCGTTGGCTATAATATGTATAGGTATCTACGTGCGTAATAATATCCATCATATTTTTTTTCTTGAGAGGCTACTGACTGGTCAGCACAGGAAATTGGAGTGTGATTGGATTGGAATTCAATCAAGATGGTCATCGTGATCATCGTTGTTGTGTGCAGCTTATTTCTCATGTCAAGTCATCTTCCTCCTTCAATAGTTTTATCTTTTTTAGTGAAAAATATTCAAGGAAAGCCGGATTCCCAAGTGGAATGCTCATCATGATCATGATGATGACCATCGTAAAAAGTAAAAGTGGATACAGATTGCAGATGACCAGGGGTAATCGTTCGGACAATTTTACCGGTAAAAATAACATCTGATCAATACAAAATATCTACGAGAAAAGGAAATATGCATCGCCACTGGTGGCGGTTATCTATTTTTTTATTTTCCGCTTCCAGGAATTTTTCTTCAGGACGTTCGCTCAACAATTTACGCATACCGATAAAAATAATGAGCTGGATTTTACTGTACTTCTTGTTCCATTAGCATATTACAATTATGCATGCCCAAGAGCAAAATTTTCATTTTTTTTTAAATTTTCAAAACAAAGAGCAGCAAGAGTTTTTCATAAACAGCATATTTTCCGGGATATTTTCGTTTCTTATCACTACGTTATCACAATAAATATATTTCCTCTTTGGAGATGGTCGTCATAGTCATTATCATAAAGTATTCAGAAAGCCTTTCAGCAATTTTTTTCAAGGCTTCTACAACCTAACATTCAACCATCCAAAATCTGAAAACACTTGTAGGAATGTTTCCTCCCCTAAAACTCTTTGCCTTGCGGTAAAAATCAACTTTCAGTTTCCATTTATATCCACACATACATATGTACACATGCGCAGAGTGGGCAGTCGTTTCTTTGTTTCTTGCTGATACTGTGATTAAATTTTTTGTTTTAAAAATGAAAGCGAGATGGTTGACTTTGAAAATATACACAAGCATATTTTGAAACATTTCTGGTTCTTTTAAATGTTCAAGTTCACCTTGTACTCAAGACGAACATGATTTCCATACGATTTCCACTTGTTATTTTTATCCCTACACAAATATTTTTAGTAACCTTTAAATAAAAATGCATCATTGTCCTTCTGGCGAAATGTCCAGAGGGAACAATGGGAATGGGGAACAACGGATTTTTCTGTAAAACAAATTTTCTTCTTTGGATTTCCTTTGATGATTTCGTTGCTCGAGGACAAGAAAAAAAGTGAATTATGCATTATGCAACGAACGGTAAAAGCAGAGAGATGTATAATATTCCTAAAGAAAGGGAGAGATAACATCTTTTAAATGGCTCACTCCAATTCATACTTCCGTCTCCACCTACTTATTATTATATAATAATCGCAACTCTCTTAAAACTGTTAAACTCTCAAGAAATCCATACCCTTACCCCAACACCGCCACCCCCTTTTGTTCATCTTTTTCTCTTGGTATGTTCAACACACTTGGAAACAATGGTAATCCACAAAGTACATTCCAAATAACAAATTTATTATACCCCTGTAAAATCTTCAAGTCCCAATTTTCAATGAATAAATATTATCAATATTTCCCGAGCAATAACAAACAACAATAAAATATGCTACATTATTATGATGAGATGGCATGTATATGTAATATAATATTTATTTATTCAGTGAGTCTTTTCCTGAGCGTGAAGGACAAAAACTAGTCACACTGTTACCGGTCAAGAAAACTTGCAAAGGGAAGAGGGTACGTTAACCAATAAATACATATGCATATATGATAATAGGTGCATACAACTACAACTAATACACCTATAACTACATAAAATAAAGTCGACAACAATTGTCGGTTTTCCTTTAAACCTGCAATCGCCACTGCTCACAAGATTTCATCGTTCATTCACCATTTTTATCAGACTCCATCTATCTATATTGTTGATGATGATGATGACGACGATTGCAATCATTGCATACAAGCAAAATGGACATACCAACAATAATAAAGGTAAACTTGTAAAGGTCGATTATTGTTAAGCAGGAAGGTTTTATACGTGTACCTAGCTATATGCATTTGCTATCAATATCATTGACCGACAGACCGATTGGTTATTTTCTCTTTTTCTTTCCTCAACCTGAACAAAGAGCAATCACCTTCATGACGACATGCATGGATGGTTATAGAGCACAGTCTAAGGAGTCAGCACGGCTCCCTTTTGGGTTTTTTCTTATTCTTTTGCTTCGAGCAAAACTTGAACTTCTAAAAGGCAAAATCCAGAAGGAGATGATGAAGAGCGTAGCTTACTTTAATAGCTGAAAGCAATGTATCCGAGAAGACGGAGTAAGTAGTGGAGAGAGGGAGAGAGCCGCTGGCAATTTTTTTCGTTTTTCATTTTTTTCTACCTCGTGTATTCTTATAAACGGACCTCAGGATTTGGTCCTCTTTGAGAAATAATAATAATAAATAATAATAATAATAAAAGCGTTTGTATTCTCTCTGCTCTTCTTCTCTTCATCTTCTTCTGCCTGAGTAAGCTTTCTATTTCGAATAGTAATAATATTAATAAACAAGAAGATGCATACATATGTATGTATAATGCGTGTATTTGGAGCAGTGGAGGAGGTAAAGGGCAACAACATTCTTTTCTGCACACCTGCACCGTGTATGCATCCATATAACCTTTATTTGTGGATGGTAGGAATATTCTAATGGTTTGGATGTGCCCCTTTTATTCACGCTTGAATTATTATTGCTTAAATAAAAAACTCAACGACCAAATACATACCCTCGATACCCTTCGAAATTCACCACCAACACCACCACCACCACTCTTTTGATGCGACAAAATAATAACAATAATATGGGGATCAGTTAAGAAAGAAACCTTCACAATACAAACAAAAAGTATACCTTCGCCATTTTCCCCCATTGTCCAAAAGAAACATTTCTTTCTAAAAAGACACAAGACTCGAGAGAGAGAAAACTACCCTAAATGCATGACTATGCTTACAAACATGCAAAATGCTCGAGAAAATCTATTATCATCGTTTTTTCTTCTTTTCAACTTTTTCTGATAATGTGCAGCTGCTCTTAAAGCTGGAGAACAACAACAGTAGTGGCAGATGCTATCAAACTAAAAAAATCCTAACCTTTCATCTTCTTCTTTTGCTTCGTTTTCTTATTGATGTATTACGTGTACATGTCTTATTTTCAGCACAGTAGTGGACCTTTTTCCTTTAGTGGAGTTTTAAAGAAAACCCAAGAAATAGTGGAGTGCGTGCGTGCCCGCTCGGTTCTTTGTAAAAAATATAGGTATTGATCAAATTACATAATTTTTTTCTCCGTGAAACTCTGCTCAGCATCACGAGTTTCATCATCGATGATAACGATAAACTACCGCCATTCAACAATAACAACAAAGTAGTTTACAGGTTTTGACTGTCATCAATTACATCAATATTACAAGAATAAGTGCACAAAGAACAAGACTGATGACTATATGCCATAATCAGCATTAAAAATCAGTTACCTCTGTCAAAGGTATGCGTTTTTACCGTTGAATTTGAGAATGCTCTCCTTCCACTACATATTTACATTTTAAAGAAAATGCAAAGAAATACTCCAACTTTTCTGACCGTTAATCTTTTTTTAAAGGGAGGCTTTGTACAGAAGCGTGAAAAAGAAGAAAAGATGACATGAAAGTGACTCTTATCGTTATGAAGGATCACCTCAGTATTTCATTTCTCTACACAAGTTTGCAAAATTATCATGAGAAACTGTGAGAGGACTCAGCACGAGAAGATTTAAGATAATATTTGTCTGTGGAGGAGAATTAAAATGACAAGTGTACTGACATGACATGTTCCTCAGATTTCCAACAAGACGAGATAATTTACCTTCTTGGAAAAAAACGACAAGAAGAATTCAGACAGGCAGTTAAGGAGAGGGAGAGAGAGAGAAATAAACACGACAAGCTGCAATAAAATTTACTGACTGCTGCTGCTGCGAATATATTAAAAAGTACAACCGCCAATTCACGCAGTCCACATCATTGAATCACGCATCACGCATATAAAAATGTAAACAGTCGGTCGTCCTCGCATTTTCCCACACAACAGCACGCACTTGTCGTACTTTTTTTCTTCCTCCAACCTTCTAGCCATCCTTCCAGTGTTGTTTTTTCCCTGACAGCACTCATTGTTAATTCGAAACTACCGATGAAGATTTAAATTAAAGACCTTGCTCCAGCCAAGACAAACGCAATTAAATAAATAAAATGCAAAAAAGAACGCGTTCAACGGCCAACAAATCCTTGACGAAGAAAAGACAAAAAAAATTGTCTAGCAATTTTAAAGAAAAACAAAACCAAGCCAAGCCACATCGTCTGGTCTTATCGTTTTTTACGTTTACGATCTCCATAATCATCGTCATCTCATCTTCTCCTTTTTCTCGGCAGTCTACTCTTGTTGCTATGCATACATCTCGTTCGTTTTGTCCGTTGTTTTACGAAAAAATAATAATAAGACCTAATACTACCCACTTACTAGAGAAGCCTACAAGAAACATGAGGATTGATGAAGAAACAAGGAAGACGATGAAAAAGAAGCCCTTCGTAACTACTGCAACAACGGCAGCAGAAACGTGTATTTTAGTTTTCTCCCCTGTTTTACTACTTACTACACTTTACTACACAATTTTACTACAACTACTCATATGATACTACTCCACTCTTTTTACTTTTTTTACTACGTTCAGTTCAGTGGGTTTAAGGTAACATCGGTACAAGGGGCCCTTTTGGTCTTATATAAACCAGACAAAGATTATAACAGACAATTGAAGGGATGAAGAACAGGGCAAGCAGGAACACAATACTTGGTCCACTGGATTTTCCATGATGATTACGATGATGATGATGAAGAAACGAAAAAAAGATGTACTACCTTCCTTTTCCATCTTCTCTCTTTAAATATATTTTCAAGACCAAGACTCGAGATAAAACGTAACATGTACCGGCTGGCAAGCCAAAAAGTACCAGTTGTTTCCACACACACACAAACTACCAAAGCAATCTTCTTCATCATCATCATCCCTTCAACAACTCGCATCTTGGTTTCTTTTCTAATGTTCTACCTCATCTTCATAATCTTCAAGAAATATATATGTGTGTTTGGGGTTTAGAAAAAGGGTCTTTTAAAAAGGTGCCCTTGGTTTCTTTACATCTTTCCTCGTCTTTAATTTTTTTCTCTCTTTCTTCAGGCATTAAAAGCCCATGGGTTGTTATATAGCTGATCGAGTATAACGTTCATTCGACACAAAACAAAAAAAAAGTACATAAAACTTAAAACACATAAATCGTAAAGAAAAAAAATCGTCCCGTTTACATCATCATCCTCATCGTCATCATCATGTACGCTGATGATCCTTACAATTTCACTATTTACTACTCCTCCACTGAACTGAAGCAGGGGAGTAATCAAGGGTACGCCCTTAAGACTGCTTATACTCTTTTACCTTACTGGTTGTGTAACCCCTTATGATCGCGATCTCTTTCGCTCTGGTCACCAGTTTTTATATATTATTTTTTGTAGTTGGTAAAATTACTTGTGGTAGTATACGTATGTGTGTTTATTTATTACGCAACATTACTTTAACGCTCAAGGGGACCAGGGAGAAATGAGAAAAACGTCATATTTCTTCCAGCAGCAAAAAATGGAGAATCAGGATTATTGTTTGGTTACTTTATGTTCCTGTTATGGAATTATAGCTCCAAGTTTGTTACTTTTGACGATGAGAGCTGATGATAATGATGAAAATGATAAAATATCAGAATGTGTAATCTCGCATGTACCAACGACAAAGACCAGTTTCACTAGGAAATCCAGTCGAGTTCAGTATACTTTGCTGCTGTAATGGGAATAGTAGTATGTAGTAGTAGCGTTTTTATTTCTTCCTACTACTACCTCTGATAACAACAACACAAGGCATTGACCCAAACGTCAAAAAAAGTAACTTTGAACCCAAGCCAAAAGCCAACAAGCACTTGGGACAATGGGAATATACCGTACAGAAAAGGGGTAAAAATGCTAATAATAACTGCTGCGGTTACAATATAGCGTCGTTGTCGTCGCCATCATCGTCGTCATTTTCCATCCTTGAACTGAACAAAAATGGTACATAATATTCAAGTAGTATTTTTGTCAAAAAATGCTCCTCTTCTTGTGGGCCATGTACAACAAAAGGAGTTCAGCTGGAGAAAGGAGAAAATGATGATGATGGTACACTACTATTATCATAATGTTATAACCCTACGTGACCTACCATGCACCATCATCTCATCAACATTGCATATGATTACTATTTAAAAGTTATGTTTGTAAGTAAACAGGCACACAGGCACAAGGTTGGATAATAACCAAGGAGAGAGTTTCAACATAATATTATGATGATGACGATGATGATAATGATACACACACACACACCAATACAGCCTACTAAACCAAGTTTGGAAAGGGTCACTGGAAACTACAGACACTTCTAAACTGGACTATTTATTGCGTCACTACATGAGATGGAAGCCCTAGATACTTTTCAAATTGTTGAGGAAGGTTCCATTATCATTAACAGTGGAAAGCAATAATAATGACGATGACGATTAGCCTTTCTTAAACGTCAAAAACACCTTGGTTGCTGAAATATCCAGAGAGTGTGGTAATCTGTTTACCATTTTCACCATTACCATTTATCTACTGTTTGAACATCCCAAAGAACTGTTATTAGTAAAAATGGATACGGAGCAAAACGGCGCATCATCAACATCATCGTCGACAGCAAAAACATTTAGCGTGATTATTACCTGTCGTAAAAAATAAATGTGCAATTAGTGATTGCACACCACAACAACTACTCTAGGTTTTAAACGTATTTATTTTTGGGTAGTTATAATTATTGAGTACTGAAGTTAAACTAGCATTTTAAAAGTCCTGTGCTAATATGAGGAGGATGAGAGGACACGGAGGAGGAAGAGGAACAAATGCTCTTGTTGATAGTGTTTGCCTTTTGGAAAGAGGACAAATACCATATCGGCAAATGTTTGAGTACAACAAATAAACATACATTTAAAATGTTTACAATTCCAGCAGCGCAGTGAAAAAGGCTATCAAAAGAATCGGCAAAGTAAAAATAAAATGCTAAAATTGTCGGCAGATTGTGTGCAAATGAACTCTTCGCTTTGTACAATTTACGATGGTGATGTAATGGCATGATAGTTTTAAACTACAAACAGCATACATTCTACTACTACTATACATACAACTTGCACACTGCATCCTGTATTTTAAACGAAAAGTTGAAGATAGGGATAATGATAAAAAATTGGGATCATGGCATGATGACCTCATCCGTCGATTCCTCATCGCATCATCCTCATCCACTGGTCATTTCCAGATGGTTGACGACGATTGTTAAAGTGAACAAGAAGGAAACTTTTTGCAACAGCATACATACCAATGGATTTAAACATGTTGCAAAAAAGTTTGCTTTAAAATGAGAAAATAATAATAATATATAGGGGACTTTATATAAATAGAACTTATAATACCGGTCGAGTTTGACGTACCCACGTACCCTTCTTGTTTAAAGGTTGACAATCTATTTTTGACAAGGGAAAGGGAAGGAAAGAGCAAGAAGCAGGGTTTTCTTGGCGCGTTAAATTTCCTTCTTCTTGAAGAGAATAAAGAAAAGGGACAGATGTACAAACTTTTAAGAGAGACAGAGCGAGAGAGCATTTTAAATAAAAGACGTTTTAAAAGTACTCCGTCCCTATAAACTCGGAATAATATGCCATGTCTACCCCTCTGCGCAGTAGTTCTTATAAGAAAAGTTCATCTTACTGATTGCGTGTACGAGTGTAAAAGGTTTACTTACTTTACTACACACACTATACGTTTACTACTCACGTTTTCCTTTCGTTTACGATTTCATGCTACTTTACTACTACAGCTTGTTTGTGTGGTTTCACGATGATAATGATGAAGATGACGATGATGATGATGATGGAGAAGAAGGAACAATGGTCGTGGAAGTAAACTGGATGGGTGGAGAGAATAAGGAAAATGAACCTTTTTCCTTATTTACACGTCTTGTTTGAGCCAAGAAAAACCCAAGCCGTTGCAATCATCATCATCACCCCACCACCACCACCAAGCAAAGGTTTTATCGGTGTTGTGCAGCTGTATAGCATAAAGCGTTATAATAAAAACCAGTGTTTAAGAACGATGATGATGGTGACGATGATATGAGCAAAAGAAAACTTTTATACCCATCGAGTTATACTTTAGTAAGTAGTAGGAGTATATTCAATATTACGATATTTTTAAAGTGTAGTACAATATTTGGACAAAGTACGTTATATTTTTTGAGGGTATATAATATGCATATATAGTATGAAGCTGTGTAAATATTATTATGTGTGATGATGCTGGTGTATACTGTTGTGTAGCAGGAGAGTTTATAGAGTTGTGCCCAAAAAGAGTTCAAACAAAACGACCAGCAACGCTCGCTCTGCTTCGAACTGAAAGCTTGTCATATCTTTCCTTACGCTCTACCAAAGGCAAAAAATCCTCTCTCTCTCTCTCTCTCTCTCTCTGAAAAAGAGAACACCTTTCCCGCCAAAACTTACACAACCAAGCTTCTTGCTACGTATATACGAACAATAAAAGTTGTCTTGCAAGCTCTGTGTGCATGGAATAAGATCTTTGAAAACAACTTCTCTGTGTGCGTCTCTAGAAAAATAAGACGTATTCCTTTTTCTTATGGAGAGTCATGACGGCTCTACTGACTAATCTTTCCTCTCTCTCTACAGCTCTGCGGAGAATGAGCAATCGCATGTTATATACTTTTTTTGTACGTCTTACTTTTATCATCTCTCTCGCTTGTGTTTTTTTCAGTCAGTAATACTGGCTCAGTATACACAACAGTACACTCTCGTCTGCATGTATGCATCACTGGCTATTATCAATTACACGTTATACTCGTTTTCCCTGTACTCTTCTGTATTTTTTTCAGTTCTCGTTAAAATTGCGTCCTTATTTTTCTCGCAATCTAAAAATCCACAAAGCCATGTTACTTACTACTATATGGCTTGTTGCATCATGCATGCTTGTTAAACAGTTTATTCATATGTTGCGTTGCTGCTGCTGCTGCTACACATAATAATAGTAGTAGTAATATGGCTTTCAGTATTTATTTATTTTTCTTATCGATGCTGATGAGGATGCTACAAAACCATGTCATATAGGCTTGGTCATGTTGTGATTGTAATGTTGTCCATAAGACCAATATTGTTTGTTATGCGCCTGTTGATCAACATCACATCATCATCGTCATCATAATTTTTTTATTACCACTTTACAACTGCACATGTTGTTTGTAGAATAGTAAGAAGAGTTGTAGTGTAGTACGCCAGCAACAACACGCAGTTGTATAATTTTAACTTTGGCTTGGTTTAAAAAAATATGTATCATCTTCCTTTTTTATATATTTTACTCTCATCATCATTGCATCCTGTTCAATCCTGTCTTTTCCGTTTATCTTACTTTTTCTCTCTAATTTGCTGCTGAAATTGATTTTTTTTTCCTTGAGAGGGATGGATGGATGCAACAAGTGTGCATCATTCCATATTATTATTGATGACGCTTATTCTTGGTTAGATAAGAACAAAGAGCATAATGGAAATATTGTGTGTGCAGTATCAAGTAACAAACAAGCATCTAAAACCTTGTGGTGGTGGCTTGTTTAAGGTTTTCCACCGAAAAACAATTATTCATCCCGTCATCTCGTGTCAAGCCCATGTATGCATGTCAGCCTGCCAATAAGTGTAAGGCAATCAGTTACACACTTAACGAGTGAGTATAAGGGAGAGAGAGAAAAAGTCCAGACCAGAAAAGAGTGACTCCAGAGAGTCCCTTTAGCACAAGTCAAAAGACACGCATCTTTTTTTTACGTATTATGCAATGCAAGCACTCCTCCTTGCTCGCTAATGTTTTATTCCTGTTGTAATTGAGACGACGAAGGAAAGAAAGATCAAGATGATGATGAAAACGATAATGATGATGAGACTATTCTACAAAGGAACATGCTGAAAATGGTCCGTTGGGGTAACGATGATGACGATCAAGTAGAAGTAGAGACCATTACGAAATGTACAGTGGCACCATCATCATCATAATATTATTATAATGCAATAGATTAGCTTTTTGCTTCCAGCAGCAAGTCAAGCCAGGTGCCTCATCGCAATCCATCGCATTTTCTTATCTCTATCTTTGCATTCGACACTGCAAAATGCAATGAAATGATAAACCAGGTGTATTTATATGTAGTTGTTATATCATCATGAGATGAAGATGCCCATGTACCTGCTCTCATGTAAAATCCCAAACAAGAATAAAAGACGTCGTTACATGTTGCCGTCGTCGTCGTCGTCAAGTAGATGGTGGTGTTTGGTTGTTGGAAGTCTTGGAAACATAACAACAAAAAGCAATCTCACTCTCATCATCTCTCGTTTCTTCTTCATCAACGTTCTTGTTGTTGAGTGTGTATGCATAGTGATGGTGCAAAAAAAAAGAATCGTTTTAACGTACAAACAATAACGCATTGAACGCTTCTCTGGAGTTGGGAGGCCAACTGGTGCACATTTGGCTTTTTCTTCCACACAACCCGTTTATTTACTCACATACTACTATTTGCATTCTGATTATTATTACATGCTCATTTACTATTCAGCAATAAGGAATGAGGAACGACCGAGAGCGCAAATGACATTTTCATCAGGCGCATAAAGCCATAAATGTAACTGCGCTGCTATACAATATGCTGTAAGATCATAGACCTGTTGTGTGTGTCGTTGGCAATGTGGAAGTATATCTACCTATATGGTAATTTGGTATTAATGAGATAATTCTGATGATGATAAGCTAATTAATTTATAAAGATTCAGATTTTCTAATTGAAAATCTCTTCACAACTTATTCCCTCGAACATAATTATTATCATTTATACAGAAGATCATGTTTTGCCATGTTGCCACTGGCAAGTAGGTATTAGAAAGAAACGCCATATGCACAACGGACAAAACAAAAGACCGACATAAGCGATACTATTATTATTGGTTTACTTTGATATTGGCACGGCACTTGGCAGCTAAATAAAAATTGCTAGTTGTGGTAGTGGTGGTAATGTGCCAGGTGGATTTGAATGGATCACTGGAAAGTATTATAAAAAGTACTACATAGTACAAACATTGAATCATGAGCTCCTCCGTGTACCATATGACACGCGTAAATGCGTAAATTTCTTTTTTGGAACTGAAACCCGTTTTGTAAAATTTCAACCAGCAACCAACAAAATTCGCTTTAATTTAATTCTTTCGTTGATGATAATAAATGTCGAATGTACACTCCAATTTCTACAATGTGGCGGCGTCATTCATTCTTAAAGCAGGATGCAAAAAAATAATATACACATACACAAGTAGCTTCTTATCAGTAAGCATCCGTATAATATTGATTCTGATTACCACAGCAGAAAAGAAAGCATTATCAATGTATGTACTCTATACTTGACGTACATCAAACTAGGCCAAAAGCCATACTATTATGTAAATGGATGAATATTAAAGCCGATAAACAAACTCAAAAAGAAGTAAATCATTATGTTTTATTTTTTGCACCACTATTGACTATATCTACTGCATACACTCATCGCCAGTCAGAGTATGAATTTGCACTTTATTTGAAAGCATTTATTATTCTGTATTTTGTATTATCGCCAAAAATGTGGAGCACATTTAACCAACAGTTGGACTGTAAAAAATAAATTATTTTTTTACACACAGCGGTGCAATACAAAAATAAATAGGTACGAACAAGGTACACTGGTACACACACAAAGAGAGATAACATTAATAACAGATTTGTATTTTTTATTATGGCATGATGACAGCTGCTTTGACAATTAAACACAGATTTGATAATGTTTTGCGGCTGAACAGTTTTGGTATTTTATCTATTAGCTCGAGAACAACGGCAATATAAATAGAACTGACAGTAGTACTGGATAGCATAATCGTTTCAAACAAACCATTAGCGAAATTCTCAATCCCAGCGTCCCAATTTAATATTTGCGCATGCAAAAGATTATACTTTTCTTTTTTTGTATTAGGTATATGGCATTTTCGCTTAAATAAAAGAGCAATCTATTTTTATGACATCGTCTCATATTCCCACAGAAATTGCATTATGAACCGAAAGTAAAGGATGGTCTTAAACGAGATCCCACACAGCGAGCGTAACAAGAGCCGCACACACAAAAAGACACTTCATGTTCATATCTCATAAAGAATGCCAAAATAATAGTTTACTACTGATAATTCCAAAGTATAACGAGCAAAGAAATTAATTTTTATACTTCAGATCGCATTCAAACGATAAATTTAAGTGTGGCTTTATATTGTTTACAGTTTAAGAATGACCCCAGCGTTCCTCATTATCCATGCAGCCGACAAATGAACAGAGTGATTCGAGAGAAGTAAAAGTCATTAGCTCGTCCAATTTCTGTCATAATATTTTTTTTCAAACGATGATGACGACGACGGACGGATGAGAGCATGCTCTCTGTTTTAAGCCGTACTAGTATCATGTTTTTTGAGTGTCGTCTCGTCGTAAAAGTGACAGTGACACCATAACACAACACACCATCGCATTGCACCGTCAAAAATGAAATCATTAGACGCTCTTTCGTCCGGTCTTGTTGGGTCTTCCATTAAAACCATAACATTATCGTTTAAGTCGGCAGTCTTCATCAGAGTCATCAGCATCACCAAGCATACCTCCTCGATAATGCCTTAATATATGCATCACCACGCATTCGAGCATTTTTAAGCTGGTTAAAAAAGTACGTAAATGAACTTTTTCTTTTTCTCCTTCTTCGGTTCTTGTCTTAAAACGAGAGAATGAACAACATGTGTTTGTCATTGTTGATGATGCGACCGTCTACCATTACTATTTTAAGTACTACTGCTGACACTACTAGATGTTCTCGGGCCCTTTGACCATGCACCGATTGGTTTTGAAAATAAGATAAACGGGAAGACTAAAGTCAGACAAAAGGGTAGGGCGATATAAGTTCGTAGGAGTAATCTACATAACACCACACGGCTAACCAGGTATTGCACTTAGGCCGTATCGCACAAAACCAAAAAAAAACTTTCATGCACCTTTGTTGAAAGAAGTGGCATGGGTCATGGGATGGGATGGGTTTTGTCGTCGTATTGCACTATGTCTACTTTGTGTACCTACGCAACCTAGTAATCTCAAGTATTTACGGTTTTTCTGATAAAACTGCAATGCACACTGAAAAGTGCAATCGAATGAATTCCACACTGTCTGTCTGGCTGTCTGGACTTGGAGTAATCATAAAGAGTCATAGTTATACACATAATGCAAGAAAAATATGTACAAAGTACAAGGATTATTTATCCACTACTACTCACTCCCATTTTTCCTACTAAAAAAGTCCAGACGTTGTTGTTACCATAAAAGATAGTCGTGGTATGCATTACATACACCAGTTCATACTTCATACCAACTTTTTTTTAAATGATAGTGATATGATGGCAATGACTATGATCTCAAGTGAACCAGTGGTGACAATTGAAATTCTGAAGATGATAATGCAGGAATTCCAATTTTCACCCTTACCATCAATAAGATCCTGTGACATGAACACATTATGGATCATGCATCATTCTCGACTCATTGACCTTGGTTAAAGAGCAACCAGTGTGCTCAATCATTTCACACTTTAGCTGAAAGGTTATTGTGCAACATTATGGAGACAGTAACGCATCAACAAAAGAGACACGAGCCTGGTCTTATCTATTCAAAAACGTCTACCTCCACCACCACCACCACCTTCTCATCTCATCAATCTTCCCATCTAGCACTGTTGCTAAGGATGCAGGGCCATGGCCATTATTATGAGACGACGCCTAACTGTATACTACATACTGTCTGCTGTATTCTCGTCTCATTTTATTTATAATTTAGTTTGATAGGTAAAACCACAAGAGGAGTTTCCAATGCATTCAAGTGCACTGCTCTCACCAGTGCTCCAGTGTTTCAAATTGATTTCTCTCAACCACAACAATAGCGTCTCGTACCAAAACTGATTTTCCCATGGAAAAAGGGTTTAACCTTTCCCAGAACCTTAAAAGCCATTTTTTATAGAAAAAAGAAAACTACTCATCATCATTATTATCATCATCATCGTGAAAAAGTACAGCTACTACTTCCACTACTACCACGACAGAAAAAAACTAGTATTAATAATAATAACAACAACAATAAAAAGTCACGCATTGAAAAAACGGTTAGTTTTTTTGGTGGTAGGGTGTAGAATACTGTTTATTATGTAATCAAGTAGAAGCGTACATAGCCAGTAACCTTTCCACCTCTGTTGGTCAACTAGTTACTGTAGTGGTGATGGTGGTGAGAAGGCCACTTGTAGTATAAATATCATCATCATCAACTCCATGGGAATCATCCTAATCTAATATAACTAAAATTTAAAACAATAAGCTGTTCAAGTGTCCAGAGGAGGAAAAAGGATCATCATTGTCGCTGTTGCGTACACGATGTATTTTTTCATGTTTCTTGCCAGCAATTACTCGAGGTTTAGAGTTTTTAACCCTTTTTGCTTTGTCTCGTAATTTTAAGGTGGATGTGAGATGCGAGTGAGCATTTAATGTATTTTATTATGATGAGAAATAAATAAAAAAGGAAGGAAGCCAGAAAAGAGAAAAGAACCCTGCCAAGTGACTCAACATGGGTCGTCATTATGGTGAGTCATGATTATATTTTTTGAGGAAAAAATGAGCTTGAGAAAAAAGAGCATTGTAGCTGAAGGACTCTCTACAGATCAAACGGTTGTAAACTAAAGTAATGGAGTCTGAGCTTACTTGTGATAGGCGGTTGCGAACTGGTTGGCGATGACGGTGAGGCCGATGGAGAAGAGGAGGATGAGGAAACTGACTTGGTTCTTCTGCTGGAAGTTATGCTGCTATTACTACTACTACTTCGACTGCTGCTGCTGTATATCCTACTGCTTAATCCGGAACTAGTTGAGGAGTTGTGAAGTTGGTGTTGGGGAATGGTAGCGACGGCTGCGGACGGAGACGAGGAAGCCGATGTTGTAGACTGAGTGTTGGAAGACTCATGAAGCACGTTTGTTGTTGAAATGTTGAGATCATCCTCCGTGGAAGATGAGTCTACACTGGTGGTGGCGACCTCCTCATCTTCGTCAACCTCCTCAAGTTCCATGACGATGTCGCCAACATTGGCAGAGTCCTCAGAGGAGATTGATGAAGCCTCCGGGGAAGGTAGTAGCATTGTTGGATCCACGGGAGGAACACGTGCGGAGGAAACTTGCGTGGACGGTGCTGAGGATGACTGAGTAAATGAGGTGACTGAGGATGACGATCTGCTTACACTACTAATAGGTCGAGCGGTGGTCGTGGTAAATGTGGAAGAGGGTGACACTACAGGTCTGACAATGAGCAGTGCATCTCTCTCTTCCTGTTGAAGATCAGGTTGGAAGTAGAGCTGTCTAGTGGGTGGAAGTTGATTGTTGTTTATCGTGGTGCGTGGTGGAGATACGTTTCCACGATCTATATGAACCATCGAGCCAGACAGGTAGGGAAAGCGAGATAAGGCATACGCCTTGGGTGCGTAGCTACTTCCTGTGCTACTTGTTGTCGTAGTTGGTGGAGCTACACGAACTGCTTCCCATTTGTATCTGAAAACAGTCAAAAGTTACATTTTAAAAATCCATTCCCATATCAAAATTACGTCACGCTCTTGAACTTGAAATGTCGTTGTCCAGCAGTTGTTTTTATCTAGGATGCTCGTAATGACACTGCACGCACTATGTTCGCATGAAACATTTTAAATTGCCAAGTGCTTTCTCATTTGCTATTACCACTACTTTGCTTCCCCTCTGCTAATTTTCTTTCACACAAGATATGTAATTTTTTGTCCAGGTTAAAGCACTCGCTTCTATCATTTTCATCGCATGCATGACGACAAGGTACCTATATGCAGGCACAAAACATCAATTTGTCTTCAACAACAAAAATGCCATTTCCTTTGAACGCAATATTAAAGTCAAATTGGTAGGATAAAACATCATGCTGGCCCTCATCATCACCGTTGCATCATATATGTATCATGATAAATCCATATAGGTATGAAAGAAACAGGGCATATAGAAATGACGTTGTCATTCTACACGATCATTATTATTATTGTTGTTACGAAACAGGCTTTAGGTAAACTGGAAGAACCGAAAATCTTTAGCAAAATCTTTTGGAGCAACAAACTTTTTCGTTTTCGCTAACCACCACCATCACCCAATCACACCACCACCTCCAACACAATCTTGTGAACAAAAAGGGTAAAAACTTGACATACAACAAAGGGAAGGGGAAAGGATATTACAAAATACAAATCCCCTGGCAAAAGATGAAGATGATCTGCACAAACAAGTTTCAACCCGCTTTGCTTGCCGAAAAAATACATACCTACCTACCTATAACATGCATATATGTATATACTAGGCATATATGTATATATTTCTTTTTCATTTGCCTGTTTTAATTTACTGAAATGTGTATGTATGTATAGAGCAAACTCTTTTGAGGTATGAACGGAGAAAAGCGAATCGAGAATTCATTAAAATTACTACATTTTTTTATCATCTCTCTTTCTTCTCCAACGATCGTAGGGTGAACACTCCCAACAAAAAAAGTAATACCTGGCCATCATGATCATGATATGATGATAAACTGGCTGGCAGGATATTCTTATAGGGAATTAAAAGGAGAGAACAAGAAGAGTCAAGAAGATCCACATTAAAACTCCTCATGATGATAAATTGTAAGAAAGGAAAATACACAAAAAAATGAAATTGCATGAAAGTAGTCAGCACTAGCATTAAAAGTTGAAGAAGAAGAGCAACAGAGTACATAGCCCCAACCAACAACACGCCTTTTCTCTCTGTCAACAGGCAAAAAAGAGAATAGGAAGGAGGATTGAAGGAGAATAAAAAAGCAGGGTTTGCTTGCAATGCATAATAAACTGACATGCAAACTCTCTGCGATGATAAGTCATACCTACATACATGCACGAAGACGCAACACACTCACTCACGTAATAATACTATTACATGCGATGCGATTCACTTGCAATTGCAAACTTTTTTTTGTGTTTTTCTGTATAATAACGTGCATGTATATAATATGTACCTGAATTATCCCACTTGACCATCATCTTTCAAGAGAGATGAAGAGATGAGCAAAAGACGCTTGGCTTCTTTTCTCGACGATGATGATGATACAATGTACATAGGTATATCCAGCAGAAGTAGTATGCTGCTTATATGTATATGTACAACTATAGGATATAAGGATAAAGTAATACATTGTTCACTTTTTTAACAGAATTAGCAGCGTCATCATCATGATCGCCACCACGACGACCAGCAGTAGCAGTAGCACCATCATCATCAGCCTGCCTAGGTTTATCATAAACCGTTTATGAAAGCTTGGGAAAAATGGAATTCAATCTGTACATGTAGCTGAAAAGATTGCAGTGGTTTTGGTGATGGTTTGTAGAATGATGATGAGGATGATGATAGTGGAACTACCTCTATCTTCTGTGTATTCACAATAAAAAAGCATGCCTACTAAGCCTACCATTGTGGTGTATGTAGTGAGTACACTGATATGATACTTTTTTTTATTATGATTACTTTGTATTGTTGGTGGAATCACCAACACCACCACCTCGAATATGTGTGTGTACCTAACTGAAAATGCCAATCTTTACATTGTAATCATCTGTGAACTTGGTTGTTTTCTCTGGAACTAACAATGATTAGAGCTTTTAGAACAAGCGTACATACGCCACACACTACTACCCAGTTGTATAAATCATGGTAGCTACATCATCATTTCGTGCAGTTGTGAACCGAACTAAAAGCGCAGATTTCTTGGGATTGGGTAGGTAGGCAGGTATGTGAGCAGCGTGTATGTATGCCTATTGTGTGCAAAAAAAATATTCATTTGCGGTCATACAGTCATACTGCCATTATTTTCGCTATCATCATCATCAGAATCATTAACACCAGCACAACCACCACCATGCCAGCACCGGCATTTTAGTGCTGGAAGCAGGACAAGATGTTTGAATTATTTGGTGAATGACATGACAGGTATTTACCATCATCATCATCATCATAAACAAAGTGATTGCCACTACTATCAACTTTAACTGAAGATTGACTGGAATTTTATGCAAGAAAAGGGAGAGAGAGGGATTCCATGATTCGAACCATAATCAAAATCATTCGTGTGTATGTCAACTAAATGGAGAATATGTAAAGTTGGAGAAAACAACAAGAAGGGTACTATTTTACTAATGATTGGATTTGAATTTATTCCGTGCACCACCACTTGCAATTAAACTACGTGCGTAAATTGTATATCCCATTTTTATCTGAGAAATCAAAGACACCTGTCCCTATTTAGGTCCTCCGATATGTTTTGTTTTTCTGACTTTTTATCAGGAAATTACATATGCATGAACAACAGAAATTGCGTACAGGAGGAATGATAATAAAGCTGGACGTGTGATGAATACCATTTTCTATTCGTGAATTGAAATAATGCCACTGCCACCATCATCGATAAATCCAAAATCGATCCACTTTAATTCTCGAGGAATATATTTTCTTTTGATTATCATTCAATCATGGTGATTTTTCTTTGCATGATTCTGATCACCTATGTTACACAGGAAAAAATGTGGAAACTCTAGCATTGGATGTCCTTTTCCTCATTCCGTTCACATCCTATCAGCTTATCAACAAGATTATTTTCTTGTTTCTTTTTGCACCTTGGAATTCCAATGAGATTTGAGAGAGAACATTATGCAAAAGAATGCTAAAAGCTCATCATCATTTTCATCGTAATCATAATCATTTAAGGAAATTCTTAATGGTCCATTAATACCGGTCGTGGTGGTATGATGAGGCTGCGACTGTCCAGCATTTCAATCGAAAATTCCTCAATGACGACATTATTACAGATTAAAGAGAGGCTAATGGCCCATTATTACACTCCGGTCCAGCAGACAAGTTCATTTCAATCTCGGTTTCAACCTTGTCCATGTCAAATTCCAACAATGATACCCGAACGTACCTACCTATCCACCTACCTACCCAACCGATCAGAAAACAATGAGAGGAATAAATGGAATAAATTGTGCCGACCGGAGCAACACTGCTTATTTGGCAAATGAAAGGTAACATTTCTTGTATTTCCATTGAATGACTTTTGATGGATTTACAAAGAATACCTATTAAAATCGAAATGAATAAAATGTGTTTTTGGGAGCGATTAAGTCGGAGAAATCCGAGATTTTTTTTTCTTCAACGGGACGACAAGACCTTTGTTTTTTGCTACTAACTGTGAACTGATGAGCTTGCTGATAAATGAATAAATTTTCTAGATGATACTTTGATTTATAGCAAAAATACAAATTAAGTGTATCAAAAAAGAGAAACAATGAGATTGTTGACGATCAACCACTGGAATTCGTGACGATGATCACCAATCAGGTTTATTGAAACAAAATATTATTCAATGTCTGCATATGTATTACATAGGCATTTATTTCTACTTCTTAAAGCTCTTCGGATTCACCAGGAGGGCATTAAAATGATCAGAATGATGATGATGGAGAAGAAGACAGTGGTGATGTGATGATAATGATTGCTAAAAGAAGTGGTTTAGCAAAAACAAAAAAGTAAGCGGACCGTGAGGACAGGTACCTACGTACGCAGTATTTATGTACCTATCTAAATACACGCAGATAACTAGATAACCACTCTTTCTCCTTGCGCTGGCATGTAGGTACATACCACTAGATATACAGTTTTTATCAGGTGTTTACTATTTTGCATTTTGCCAGTAGGGGTATAATAAATAGAAATCCTACATGACGAGTTTTGCATAAATGATTTATCTAAAATAAAAAGTTGATTGGTATTCATAGCGGTGGTGGAGATAGTGATAGGATGATCGCCGAGTTTTTTTTTCAGGTGCTAAAATAAGTTTTCGTTCCCACATCAAAACCACACCACCACACACATTCACATTCTTCAACATTGTATTGTCGAGAGAGAGGTGAAGATGAGTGTGATTATGGGATCACGAAAAAATAAGACAATGAAATTAAGTATTTTACTTCATAATGACCATCAGGACAATGAAAGCCAGCCGGCGACTGCTGCCGGCAAACTTGCAAATTTGGGAACATCAACTAGACTGGAGTTTTTGGATTGATTAAAAATTAAATTTTACTTTTTACAGCTAAATGAAAGGGAAAAATGCTTCTAGAAAATATTGCAGTGTAGTATAGTATAGGATGCCTTTAAACCTATTACAAGGAAAATGACACACTAAATACATGTATTATATGATTATGGCGTTTATGCATTTAAAAACCACAGGTTTTTGTTTTCTAGAACGACAAAAAAAAGTAACGAAATATTGGAAAAAGGTAACCACAAAATCGTAGTAATAATAACGACAATTTGTGTGTATGACAAGAATTTGCTTGATGCAAGCCCAACTTGACTTTAAATGTAAATGTAAACATTTACTCGGAATCTGGATAACGTCACCTCCTCACATAAGTATACCACACAACCAACAACTGTCAAAATGTAAGTCATCGTTTTTTTAAATGTCCAGTAGAGCTACATAATATGAGAGGAAATTAAAAAATAACATTTAAAACTTACGGTCCTTCCAGTGGCTCAACCGCGTCAAAATCAAAATTGTATCTGGCCGTATCCTGTTCCCTCATTTCCCTCACCTTCTCCCTTACAAATTCTGCAGTATGTGGGTCTGGAGGTCCAAATAGGCAACGTGAGGCAGAGTTGCCTTCAGACGATTTGTTATTTCCCTGAAGAACACGTCTGGCTAAGCTCAGACCAAGTTTCTGGCGGAACATGGAGTTTTCCATGGTGACTGAACTCGGAGTTATGGCAACAGAACCTTGCATGGTCGTGGTGGTGGTGTGATGATGAGGTAGAATCACACCCAATAATTCTAAAAAGTATATACAACAATAATGATATGCATTATAATATTTGAATGATCATGGCCCATGATTCGTGGCAGAGTCTATTTTTTAAAGCACTCCAAATCATCAGCTCTTAACCATTCTGCTATGCCATTTTTTGATATTTCTTTAAACATCTTTAATGCTTTTAATGGAGTTGCTAGGATTCTATCCATTTGGATTTCATTTTCATTTGGGTCTCTCTAGTCTTTTCTTTTTAGTCAGTCGTCAGCTCGACTAGGTTCAGGGACACTGACACTTTAGTAGCACACACATAGCTATATAGGTACTATTATTCCCGTTTTTAAACACTCAAGTTAAATTCTTTCCCCGTTTTTTTTTTCTACTAAAGCTACAATATGCAAAATATCATTCTCGTTCTGGTGTCTTGGGAGAACCAAAGTGCCAGAATCAGAGACATTACTTCACACCACACAGTGCAGTGCAGTGGCTCCACAAGTCTGGCTTCTCTCCACTTGCTCGTCTCTACTCCTCCTCCGCACTCACAACTCACAACAATCCAGGTTGACAGTTTACAAAAATAATTTCAATAAACTATAAAAACTTCCTCGTCACTCTCGCTAGCTCGCAGCTGCACACAAAAAAGTGAACATTATTATCATAATATTTTTTCATGCAAGCCTCTAATAATATTATTATCCCCGTCTTTTTTAACAAATCCAACTTAGGTACTTAAAAAAGTCAAGTGAATGAATAACTAAACGAAAATCCTAAACTTGTGTGCGCTACCGTTACATGCGATAAAAAAATCTTAATACTGTAACGAAGAAGGAGACGAAGACGATGTCAAATCTTTTACGATAGGAAGATGAGATTATAATTTGTTCCCATCTTGAAATGAAATGATAACCAATCTCTCTCAAGTATGCGTACATGGAGATAAGTAAATCATCAAGAAAGTAATTTACCTACACAGCACAAATGCCAAACAAAAATTATGACTAGCGCCACGCTAAAAAAATAGTAAAAACCGAAGCTAAGCCAAACGAAACCACGCGATAATGATAATTTGACACTTTTTACTATCAGTTTTACTACAACCACAGAGTCGTAGAAGTAGCAACACAAATGGCAAAACACCAATAACAGATAATGAAAGTAACTCGCCTTTAAATCGACAACTGAGAGGACAAATCTTTATTGCTTCCAATATCCAATTTGATCCCAAATACAAATTCGGCAACAGACAAAAAACACGCACACAGAAAGGTCAACAAATTGAGAATGTCAAGAAGGTGCAACAAGTAGAATGCCAGCAATTATCCATGCCTTTCGTCCAACAAATTACGATTCAAACTCCACGTCCACCACATACAATCAAATAACTATAAAAAATACTAACCACCGCGCAGGCGCACCTTTTGCAAAAAAATCCAACCAACAAAATCCTTTCCACTTGGTTGACTGTTTTGCTCTTGTAACTTGATACACACACACACAAACAACTTAAAAGGAACTTAACACAAAGCACCGTTTAATTATAATTATGAATTAAATTTAGTTTTAAAGATCGCTCTGTCCTTCACAGCTTAAATATTTTTTTGGTAATATTCCAACTTTCAAAAAACTTTTTTCATACTTAGCCCAAAAAGCAAAAAAAACTTCGTTCCAAAGCAAATCGCGCAGTAACACAACGAACCAAACAACTGGAAGCAAGGTGCAATATCAAACCCAACTTGATGAACAAACCGAGAGCTCTTCGAGAACACACAAAACACACTTAAAAATCTCTCTTTTAATCTGATCTGATCTGACTCACAAAAATAGTACAATAAAAGGTTATGCTGATGTCGCAGAAGATGTTGTACATATATAGCAGCGTGTCCGTGTGTGCGGCTTGTCTCCACTTTTCTCTGCTCGCCTCTTTTCAATTTCTCCCAGAGAGCTTGCTGTTGTGCCTGCTTCAGCTGCAGGATTAGAAATGAGGGTTGACCGTCCCAAAGTTTACCAGCATTGCCAGATTAGCAGAGAGTTTGTGGAGATCTATGTGCGGTTATACTAAAACGTCTACCCCCATCATCCCACACTTTTGGTCATACAAGAAGTACAGGATACACACGATACGCAGGGGTTTCAGTTTCCACGGCTACAGAGCTTCCCAGTGGATTATGCATCTACATGTATGCATGAAATCCTCCGTTCCGTGCATTATGTAGTATATCCTGCAATGAAGAAGTCTTGTCAGTTTCATTATAACGTGTTATAACGTAAACCTATACGCTCCAGTCGACTCGAACACCAAAAAACTCACTCTGCTCGCATCATCATCATCATAATCTCACCAACAAGCGTTCTTCGTACAATCCACCACCATCACTATTGCTTATTCTATCCCTAGTATCCTACTCTATGATCTTCACGTTCACATCCATAATCCATATACATATATATATCTCTTTCACATATACATCTACGTACATATATATCTGACTTCACTCACTGTTTTTTATACGTGTAAACACATACATTTGTAGTTTAATACCTAAGGTGTGCACTAATATGCATAAATGGAGAGGTCCAACTCTGCAGTAACTCCAATACTTCAATCCAATACAGTATGCAATGTCGATGATTCCTACATACATCCATCCGTACCTACCAAACCTAATCCATGCTTTTCAGTTCAACCTTTTTTGATGGGAGTAAACATGTAGAGAGAAGAGGGGAGAAGAGAGGCATCCATTCGTCGAGTTACTCGTTGCTCATAATACGAATCCATCTAAATGTTGAATGTATCCTTTTTAGTAAAGGTTTTTACTGACTTGATCAAGTAGACACACGGTAAGTATGGGATTGAGATGATGAACGTTCGTTGTTGTGTTTGTTGGTTATTTGCCAGCATCCTCTTGTGGAGTTTCTCCGAGTTTGTTGGAACATCAACGCAACAACTGGTGAAACCCCTTCAGGTCGTAGGTTTAACCCCTCAGGTCGTACTAGTAATTGGACCCTCCAGACCCTAGGTCGTATACTGTCGCAATTTACTTGATGCATATAGAAGTCGTGGCATCTGCTTAGTGTATGTATATGCTTTATATAGCTATGTACATAGATTACATTTTAAAATCCAATTTGAATTAAATTGATGCAAAACTGAAGAAAATATATATACCATCATTATTTTAAAAATGCAATATTTTAACTTGTAGTATATACCTAGTTGATAAATGTGAGTGAATATATTTTCGTATGATTACCTACACTAACATTGTTATTAAGGAGCGTAAACTGCTTGATGCGAGTTTGACTGTCAGTCGGTCTGCATATGTGATATCTCTGGAACGGCTTCACCGATATCAGCTCTATCTTCACTGTAAAATAACTGAGGATCTAAGATTATGCAACATCATTGTAAGCCCTTTGAGGTCTAATTTTCGTGGCATGTTAATTCGCCCGGAAATTCAATAATGTATATTATGCTCTTGAAACTGGAGCATGCTAAAAAGGGAAGAATTTTCCTCTTGTGTAAAAAAAGTACCCATCTTCGTTCACGACTATGGAAGAATTCTACAACTACATTCCTTTGTCCAGTAAATTCGATGCTCCATATATAAGAGCCGAAGCGGACAAAGAGCATTCAGTTTGTACTTTGTTCTTGCAGTTCAAGCTTATGCACAACCTGAGATATTTCAGGAAGCACGTAGTTTTTACGTTTCCGAAGCTGATATTCCACTAACGCGGCGCTCCCAGCTTCACCTCTGACTGAAGTATTACTTACTTCACCTCACTATCTTTCTACCTTCACGGTGAACCCTACATTTTGCAACTTAATTGCTCTTGTAGTTCGTGCAAGTTTACCTTATCCTGCACTTTTCATATTGCACACAAAACTATCCGAACCTGCATCCAGAATTGCCACACGCATCTCTGAAGTTTATGTAAGGCAGGCATATTTGGACAAAAGTGAGCATTTCATTCCCTCCACCGCAAATAACCTCACAGCCGGATCACAAAATTAATGGGACAAAAATATGCCTGATCAGTGATGGTGGCTTTCGGTCACTGCTACAGGTCTTAATTGTGGCTGGGAAAATTAAATAAAGTTAGCTGTAATCAACCACCTAATGACGAAAATTAATTTTCAGTAGCAATGATACCACCTTTGCTTTGGCAACACGTTCTTTATTTACATTTCTATTTAAATAAATAGCGATGTGAGAATTTAGTCTCCTAGGGTGGCTAGAGGGGGAATTCAAGTGTCAGTTTAAATTTCCAATGTTTTTTAAATTTATATATACGGAATGTGATATGCAGTACTGTCCAATTTGAACTGAAACTGTTGTCTCTGTACATGAAACCTGACAGGTATTTTTTTACTTTTCTTCGATTGTTCGGAATATGGATTTAATTAAAAAGTACGGACTGCTACTACATTGCAAAATGCGTTTACTAACAATATGATACATATATGCATATATAAATCTAGACACCAAGCAGCAATTTATATACATACTATGGAGTCTAATGTCAAGCATCAATAAATCACGACCCTGAGGATGTGACCTGCAATCTGGATAACCTGGACCTGAATTTGCCATCTGGCCCTGGAGGGTTAAAATAACAGATGTGAACTGGAGGGTTAGACGTACGGCCTGTAGGGGTCCCACCGTAACCAACAACCAAGTAATCAGGCTCAGGATGAGCAAGAGCATCCGATTCTGAACACCATCGTCGATGGTGATATGCAATGCATATTATGCATGGTGGTAGAGGGATGATATGATGACATGAACTTAGGACCGAGCTGGTATATGAACCTATGTCATGTCACTGACTACTCACATACATCCGAAACGAACCCCGAACCCTCTTCACAAGTCTCTCTCTCCCCTGAGCCTCTAAAATATGCTCGGCTTTGAAAAAGGGAAATTGGTTTGGTTTTTAGAGCGTTTGTCTTTCGTCGTGTAAGGCAACAGTACTCAAACTTGAGGTTTTTTCGACAGTCTGGAAAAAAATCTCGTTTTTGGTCGGTACTATAGGTATAATATGATCATCCAGAATGATTGAAATCCTTACAGCAGCAGCAGTTGATTAGTTTATGCCTATTATGGAAGCGATGAGGACGATGCCATATGTTCAATTTTTTAAGCTTATAATATATGAGGGTTTGGATGATAATGATAAAAAAGGACTCATGAGCAACAGTAGTAACCACATATGTGACCTGCCTGGAGGAGAAGGAGCAGCAACACACCACTGACACCACACGGCTACCATATTCACCCAGAGTCCTGAAAACGGGGACAGGGACCGACCCGAGGTTCGGTGTATGTATATGGTGTTGTGATGATGGTGGCGAATGGAACTTGGTTTGCTTATCGTATTGATTGAAAAATCAGCCACATCTGTTTCATCTTCAAGTTAGTAGCACAGGTTTTACAGTAAATTGTTTTTTTACTTAAAGAAAAGGGTCTCTCTGAAAGAACAGTTTATTAAGTGGCGGAGCCACTTTATAACTTCAGTCTGTCCGTCTGTCTGTCTGTCCGTCTGTCCGTCCGTCTGTCTGTCCGTCTGTGCACGCGATATCTCGAAAACGGTTAGACCTTTTCAAGTTCCGTTTTCGATAAACGATTGCTCATCATTCGACGTCGTGCACGCATGTGTTTTGAAACTCATATGTCAACGGCAACCGTTACAAACCGTTACACTTTCGAAAATTTTAAATGACAACACATGCACATGACATGATTTATATCCCGCTTTCAACGAGAAGCAATAATCCAGTGTTGGTTTTTGAAAATTCCTAACCGTTTCCGAGAAAATGGCCGATTTCAAATTCTAATGGGGCAATGTGAGACGCGCGAGAAACGATTTCTGGGCTTTCAATGCATCACTGAAAAAGGTTGTCACTACTTTCACTTCTACCATTAGTGACCGTTAGGATTTCAAAACGGGGCAATGTGAGACATACGCGGGAAATGTGTTGCTCCGCCACTTTCATACATCTTGGCTTGACGGGTTTATTATATATTGGGATAAGAATAGATATGATATTGGTGGTGTTCATTTTCAAGTTTGGAAGAGCTCGCCTCTTCTTTCATGACTGATTGACTAGAAAGGAAATCTTATCGCAATAATATGTAATCTACATCCAGTGCCGAGCCAAAGCCAAGTCTGCTTTGTTGACTTGACTTTGAGGATGATGACTTGACAGAAAATTCCAAGAAAAAACAGTCCAAGTGACGGCTGGCTCGAGCTAAAAAATCCAGAATGAAAAAAGAAACCTTTCTGTTCCTTAAATCATTCTGCTCAGCTATCTCTGCATCGAAGAAAAGGCAACGGCTTTTTGCACCTGTGGACTACTTGGCATGTTTTTTTGGGATTCTTCTTCAGCAGTAAGATTCAATAGTTTGAAGGAAAAAGGAAGGACAATACGCTAAAACAGCGTTTTGTAGTACGTGCCTGTTTTTGATAATGACCACTCAACTTATCATTGCATCAGGAGCAAAATTGTTTCTGTCTGTGGCGTCGGGAATATTAGGGATCATGCCATTGCATTTCCATAAAACACTTTGTCGAGTTTCCAAATTATCATCTATTATGAGATTATATATTTCAACAAAATGCCTATAAGAATAGAGGTCGAGGAATAAAGAAAATTGTTAATTTGTCATTGAATTGCCTCAAATGTTTTTAGTTACCATCTCAAGGAGCAGTATGAGATAAAAATAATAATTTGTTTAAAACCAGTGTTTACGGTTAATTTTGGGTCATTTGAAACGAAAAATGATAATGCCCAAAAATAAAGGTTTGGATATTTTTCTTTGTAATTTTATTTACTGTAACCTTATAAGGATCATGTAGAAAGGCGCGCACGCACCAACACAGAAAAACTAAACCATGCTCCACTTCTGCAACTTCAAGTTGGAGTCTCCAACCCCTTACACCCGAAAAAACTCAGAAAAATAATGGAAAATCTGTTTAAAAAATTGAAGGGTTTTCAGTGAAGAGCTTGCTCTGTAGTGTTTCCTTTTTTGCTGTATCTCTGCATTCACAACACAGCCTTCCAGAAAAACCAGAAAAAAACCACAAAACTGCCATTTTCTTACGATAATCATGATGATGACCACTTAGCATTTTTTCTTCCTTTTTACCACCATTACACAAATCTAGCTATACTTTTTGAAGGACTTTGACTCTTTTCTACGTTCCATGAACAGCAAACATTACATTTACTTTCTGAATTCCACGTTGTATGTAGTGTTCAAATTCACTGGCCCAGCAGGGCCACTTTTTACTTTCTCTCTCTCAAGCTGACTGGGGTTAGGGTTTGGGGAAGGTTGAGATAAAAGATATTACCTAGCCTGTAAGATAATCTTGTGATTTCGGGCAAGTCTGGTCATCTCCAGTCAACAAAATCGCTTTTTGGGGTGTTTATAGTAAATGGGCCATAACGCATATGCATGTGTGTGCGATTACAAACTGTGTTATGATGTAATATTGCACCATGATTATAACACCAAGTAGTAATTTACAACCTCTCTCCATGAATGTGTAACACAGTCCGATAGATATGAAATGCATTGGAAAACTACCATTTTACTGTACCTTCATTTTGTGGCGTTGTGACAGTCCAGTTCAGACCAAGAGTCCAGAACAAAGCGTAAACCAATTCTCGTAGTATATATGCCGTGTTTTGCTTGAATTGAAATCGCAGAAAAATAGAGTCAACATGAAATGCTATTAGACTATTGTGGATGACTTTTCCCTTTTGTCCCTGATTGTTGACAAAGTCATCCAAACAAGATCCCAAAAGTCATTAGTATTGTTTGTGTATACAAACCAGAGGAAGCCTCTGAAAATGGCACAGCAGAAGGGAAGAGATTTTATCAGAGTAAAGATGAGTCTACAAACTACTCACACAATCAAAGACAAGCAAAATACATGTATATGCATACCCATAAGAATTACTACATCATCTAATATATGTGTGTAGCATCTCTTTTCTCCTTCTCAGGAGACCAAAAGAGATGGAAAAGACAAGGCAAAGTAGGTGGACGTGAGAGGAAGACAACATTATCATTATCGAATGAAGCATGTGACACCTTGATCTTTTACCTTTCCAAACATCATCGCATTCAACATCATCTTTCCTTCTCATTCCAGAGGAGAGGCAGGGAACACATCGCAGGAAGCTTCCAGCAGCACAACACCTGCGTTTTCTTTTTTTACATCTCCCATACATGCATATTACCTGCCTGCGTCTTCCTCCATCCCTCTCTTGTGCCTCTTCTTTATTCCGCCTCTTTATCTCACTTTTTGTCAAGTAGTCAAAGAGCAACATATCACCTTTACAATTATCTATATTGTAGTAAATTATCTATTAAAAGCGTTCTCTTTCTCCCTGTACTTTGCTGGTACGTTGTATCACAGAGAACACATTTATTTTCGATGTATATAAAATGAATGCAAGACAAGAAAAATCCCTCCACTATAAATAAGTAGTAGTCACAGTCGCCACAATACGAAGGAAGAAACAAGCTGTGTGTGTACAGAAAAGGTGTGATGTTTCGATGGTGATCATGATCACTCCACATAATGAATTACAACTAATCGTAAGTACAATATATCACACAATGAGAAAGAAACCTTCATGAAGGAGAATGAAGCTTTTTGTGCCAAGTAGTTAAATTGTAATTTCATCAGTTAAAAAATTTGTAAAGGACTAACAAGGACTCGTGCTCTGTGGACTTACTAACTTACTTAGCAGTAAATCCAAGATATCGAAGTCAGTTATAAGTACGAATACGAATGCAGCGACCGTTTCTTTTTTTATTTTGGTATTATGCATGCTGCCAGAGTAAGTGAAGCATTTTATGAGGTGATGACTATATTCTACATTGCCTAGCATATCTCTAATTTCAGACGAATAGAAGCAGTATTACTAAAAGGCACAAAAATCTCAATTATTTTAAGACCACTCTTGTTAGCACGCGGTGTTTTAATTCATTATCGTTTCATTAATAGCACGACAATTGAGAGAACTTATTTCATTCATATTTGTGTGTAACTTGACGGTCTAAACTCTACTCAACTAAATATAAGATCTAGCTCCTCTCAACAAATTGATGTATGTCAATGTGAACTATTTGGAATTTATCCACAAACGTCCTTCGGTCTGTCATATTCGATGTTTTATATTTTTATGTAAGGGAAACAATAATCACTGTTCTCGTGTAAATATTAAGCGGCATTATAAGGCAAGTACATACCTAATCCGCTGTCTTGTTGTGTCCTCTGATCGGCTTGTAAACTTTGTCATCTCAATACCTAATCAAATCATACAGCACACGGCCTATCCACCTGTCCATTCCTGTTTCCTTTGGTAAAAGTAAATATTACAAGAACGGCTTTTGTGTATATGCGATGACCACACCGTAATAGCAGCGTTTATACAGATACATACTTCAGAGCAAATATTAAATATGATATTGATTACCTATGTGTACATATATTATACATGAACGCATCCAGCATCATGATTAGCGTCATATTCATCATCGTCATGATAGCTTATCAACGCCAAGGAGAATGTGCACATCATCAGAGATGTTTATTTGCACTTTCATCTACTAACAATGTTCAATATACTTAATAATATGTTCGTATTCGTGGAATGGTGTGGCGGGAAAAAGTTATCGTCAGCAAATTATTCCACTCATAATATCAAGTCAGTCACTCTGTCACATTCCTTCTGTTCATCTGTCTGAGATCATGAATATTGAATTAGGTACACACAAGACACGCAATTGATCTTGGGTGGGAGTTAGTGACCAGATTAGAGACAGACTCACGTGCTGAGAGAGTATTAATCGTGTTCACTGTTGACAAAGTTTTTTTTTCTTGTAACTTTTACGACGTCGTTGTCGTATTCTTTCCAGACTCAGACAAGTTGAAATTACTGTTTATGAAGCAGTCATTCATATATAACATTTTGAGAGCAGTGCAGTACATACGACCAGCAGAGTAGTAAAATGAGTCAATAACAATCGTTACTTTTGACGTATTCCTGGCTGACATTGAATTTTGCTTAAACCCAAAAATAATCCCAGACAGTAGACCCTTAACAACGAGAATGGATTTCATGGAACTTGACATTGCAATTATGTAGAATGAATGGGAGATGTGAAGAACTCAAAACACAATTAATCCAATAAAAATATTAACTTTTTATATTATCACCATCATAAGCAGTAAAATTTTCTCCTTGTTAATGAATAAGCTACATTCATTCCACCTTCCATCATCTCAATTTTTTTTAAACGAGATTGATGATTATTTATGTATAAATCCTATTTACCTTGTTATGCATCCGTTTCACCATATACCCTATGGAATTCTCACTTATTATTATCCTCATGCACCTTGCCATGCTTATCATCATTACAGAGCCACTGTGGTCATTATATTTATTTGCATACGTAAATTACATTTGATACATGCATACACCAAATACTGCATGCATGTTGAATTATCCTTCAATAAACCGAGCAAGCTGGCGCATAGCAAAGTGGCGAAGCGATTACTTTTCACAGTGATTACTGATAAATAAGTTTGTCCAGTAATAAACCGATTTGTGACCTCTGGTGATCATGTGGTCCGGCATAACTAGCATTCCAAATGTAAAAACCATTATTACTGTAAAATCGAGTTTCAAAATTTGGGGGCATTGTGATATTCAGATTTATCTCGAAGAGTACTACCATTTTGATACCCCACATCATACGTAGCTTAAAGAAAAGTTTTGAAACTCAAAAAACGGGTATAACGGCGACGTCGTATTTCGAATTTTGTTGAGAGTATTGTATTCGGATTTTGCTCAACGAGTAATACCTTTTTGATACCCCACATCAAATGTAGTAGTTTAAAGAAAAGCTCCGAAAGTAAAAAACCGTTATAACGGCGACGTAGTATTTCGAATTTTAACGCCAGTATCATAATCGTCTTTAGCTCGAAGACTAGATGCATTTTGACACCCCACTCACATTTTTAGCCAAAATTCGAAATTTTAAAATCGTCCTGCCATTAAAACCGTTACAAATTACTTCAAATTATAACTGCCAAATTGATTTTCTCGAAGAGACGAATCGAGTGATACCCTACATGGCATAGGTTGTTATTATAAATTTTCAAAATTGTAACGGTTTCTAACGGTTACCGTTGACCGATAGTTTTCAAAATCACTAGCAAGGGAGCTTGGGTGACCAGTAATCGACTGCCGAAAACAGAATTAAAAAATTCGAAACCGTTTTTGAGATATCGTCTGGACGGACAGACGGACAGACAGACGGACAGACAGACGGACATCGTGAAATCAATAAGTAGCTTCGCCACTTAATAATTCAGTCATTCGCCGGTCTGAAACTGAACTGAACTTGTTGGCTGTGTACTCAATCATTTTTTTCTCGCTGTGTTTACTCTATTTACATTCATAATTACTCAGAAATAGTGAATAGCATTTACTCATTGGTCAATATTCATAATATAGGTTGTTGGTTTGCTTAACCTTCAAAAAATGGCAATGTGGCAGTGGCAATGACAATGATGAGATGACCAAGAGACACTAAAAATCCCTCGTTTTTTACTTTTATCAACTCTGGTGACACCAGCACTGCTTCAATTGATTTACCAACACGCACAAATCATGTTTTACTGACACTTGTTGTTCATTGCATTCATTCAACCTTAAATTGACTTGCTGTTTGTTGTCCAGTATACCATGCATAAGGACCGAGATTAGGTGAATGGTGCCGATAATAAAGGTGATGGAACTGACTGGTGATGATGGCAATTTGGGTTTTGGAGGGAAAATGACCATTTTCCCTTTTTTATTGCCACTTTAGTAAAAAAAAGAGTATATTATCCTTTTGCAGCAGGTACGGTACAATATATTTCTCTACTGATGTATTGCATTGCTGACGTCGTCTCGTCACTTACCCAGTTTATGAACTACATTGTATATTGGCTATTGGTTTGGCTGTCAAATTGGTGCCGAATTTTATATGAACTGGACTAAAATGGACTGGGCTCCTCTGTACGTCCTCAAACAAACTTATACCAAAATCCAACATTTCTTTTCCTTTTTTGTTTCGTTTCCAGTGAAACAAAACCTTGTTAAAAAAGGGAGGAATTCTTGGAATGTATTAGTAATGCGAAAGTACAACATGAATTACTCGTGGACCTGAGATGCTATGACAAAGTGTAGACTCACGCGTACCAAAAGATGTTTGAATTACTAATAATTATTAATAAACTAAATTTAATCATCAACTTGATTTGGAATGATTGGAATGGGAGTCACCAGGCAAGTTAAGTAGGCTTTATCAAACAACCTTAACCTCTTCATGAGAGACAGAAAGCAAGACGATGAAAAGGAGGTAAAGCACACATTAATTAAAAATATGCAGAAAGATGTTTCATGAAAGTAAATATTCTTTCATACAAGTACTTTGTACAACCTTTGCGAACGCTAACTGTGAATGCATATAGGCGTATTTACCTTTGCCAGTGATTCTGGCAAATACATACATACCACAAAACGATAATGAACACTGCAATTCCGATAATAAACCTAATTTGGAAGGTCACCTTGATGAATATTGAAGCAATTGTGTCTAAACTGGATTGGTTCGACGGTGGTGGTGACGGTAGTGCAAGTGGAGGGAAAGAGACCAACAAATTGATAAGCGTTCTCATTCGGCATTCCATAATAAGAGATGCCGAAAACATATTTATTTTTATGATCATCCATTAAACCGTGGTTTTTGTACCGTGCTCGGGACAGTAGGTAATACATAACCTATCATCAAAATGAATAAAAGGCATTTATATAAAAGAGAGTAATTCTTGAAACAAAGGCTAATTGTGAGTCTTGTTGAAAACCGCTACATGTCCATCATCATCACAAATGAAACCTGTAAAAAAGTTTTACATTTTTCACAAATCTCAGCATGACGACCGTAACCTTACCTCAACTGTTTTTGAGTTAGACATTTCGGAGGACGAACGAAACGGACAGACGATTCACTTGACATGATGACCTTTCAAGAATCTTTTTATCTACGTAGGCTAGAAAATAAAACTTTTCAACGGATATTATCTACTTACTTTTTTATGTTAAACATGATGATGATGTAACGATAGCTCCTAACGAACGCCTCTGGTAATTCGTTGGGTTGCCCATGGCCATGGTACTGCTGAGTACTGAGTGTTGACGACTGATGTTCTGGAATAAAATTGTCAAGGGTCAGTTATATGCTCGTTTAGGAATTTTGAATCTGAATTGTATGGAAATATTTTCAGGTCATTGTCAGTAGTTAGAAGGAAGAAGAAACGGAATGTGAATAAACCCGAATGAATGGATAGATAAGTATGTGGATGCTTTTCCATAAATTCCCTTGTGGGCATTTTAAGATTCCTAAATAAACTCATTTATGAACTTCTTTGTTTATTTCACCGTAGCCTTATCTGTTACTTGCATTGTTTTCTCTTTTCTGTTAAGAACTGTCATAATAATATTAAAAGATTCCATTTACAGTCTTCCCTCGCCGTAGTGTTATCTCTACCCTAATTTTTCCTACAAAATGTCCTCGAGGTTCATTTGCTCCTTCACTCTGTATAATATCGTCGTTTTCATGAATCTCTCGTTCGGATTTACCAGCCATAAGTGCATGATGTATGTAACTAATCGGCACCCTTGGTTGTCTGCTGCTGATGAAATGACTCGAACAGTTTCATGACACCCCCTCAAGTGCTCACAGCGACAAGAAGAAATTCCTTGAATACATTAACTTAAATGAAACGGAACAAGACGAAAAATTCTCAAGGGTCATGTATAAAGTTCATGGTCCATGTCAAAAACCATGGAGAAAAGCTCCATTTTAAAACATTTTAGTAAGCTTATCTTAATGCTCTTATGCACTAGCACGTATCATTGTAGTGACGGTGCATTGTAGAGACGACTACTTGTATATTTCTTCAGTTTTCATAACACTATGAACCATTTAGTTTTGGTACTAGTCGAAAAATAAACACCCAGTGCAAAGGAGGGATTTGTGACTTTTTAGAGAAATGATCTTTCGTCAGAACCACAGTCAACAAAATGGGCATGTGTGACAGAATCTAAAAACAAAGGGAGAATAATTACGAGTGTGTATCATTGCATTTATTTTTGCCATTACGCTGTGGAGCCAGACGCCCAACAGTTTTATCTTGCCAACACTTATGGGGCAAAATGACTACCTTCAAAACATGACACGTTTTAAGTGTGCTCTTTGTATTTGATCACTTGATCCATTTATAATGTATTAATGTGTATATGTAAAGCATTTTAGAGAGGGAAAATGTCCTTTTTGTTCTCGTTAAGATTTGAGGGGATCTAGAGTTCATGTTCAGGTTATCACCGTTTATTATTGCACCATAGAAGCATTGCCACTTGCCACCTAAAACCCCAGCTATAATTTTTAATTATGCTAAGTAGCAAAACGGAGGGAAAACATTCTACAGCATTAAAACGCTCAGTTGTTGGGTAGGTAATCATCATCTTAAGATTTGGGCTTGCGGAGGATTGCAGGGCTAGAATTTCTTGAACTGTATTAACTCAGCGTAACGTTTGCGAAGGAACTATATACGAACAGTAGAAACATTATTACATAAATGCTTCCCCGGCTCCAGAACTAGTTAAATATGCAAGTTGGTTGACTTATACTTGTACTGACTGCACTGTTATTGTCATGCATGTGCTTTTCACAACTGGAAACTGCTTAGACTGTGATGATCATAATGTTAAAAATAATAATAACTGTTTTTATTTTTCATGTCGAGCAACCATACTTGGTATTTCGTAGTTGGAGTTGGCCAGTATCAACAAAATAATGAGACAAGTCATAAATATGAAATGCATACGGTAATGTTGATAACGGTTCAACAATAATAACCTGCGCAGTTTGTCCTACCGAGTCGGTCAAATACGGAGTATTATGGTAAGGTTAGTTATCAGTAGCAGTATTTAGATTTGCATTTTTGAAGTTCTTGGTCTGTAAATGTAGCGATTCATGATTCATTCCTACAAGAAAGAACAACCACAGTCATTTGCTCTTGTTTGTTCTCATGTTCGTCCAAGATTTTGAGTTTTACATAAAAATATTGTATGAAGATCATCATGATTAGGCTTACATAAAGTTTTGTTACTACACAAACACATGCCAGCACATTAATATATGTATATGCCAGCATAGCTACAGACGCCTAGTACTCGCACCAAAGTAAAAGTTGAGACCTGAATTGTGTATCAAAAAATGCATAGCCGCTAACGACTGCTTTTGAGTAAATAGAAGTAAAGAGATATCATTGTGAAATTTTAATGGCCATCATGGTCGCAATTTCTAGAAACTCGCATGGTATCACCATTGAATTTGATTTGAAGAAAGCAACGATACATGGAAAAGTACAGTCATAAATGAAAGCAAATAGAGATACAATTGTTTCGCATCTGATGCCCAGTGTGATAATTATTATCGTTGTCTGCCTCTGCATGATTTATAGAGGAAAAGCTCTGACTTGAAAAATATCCGTTGTCACCATAATAAGATAAAATATTTAGCTCCAATTTCCAATACCGATACATATAGTACCTATGTTTATTGGTAGCCGATATCATGTACATTATCTGGTGGTCAGCTTATGATTTCCCTCCAGTTTCAACAAATAATGCTTTAAAAGTAAGTATAAGCCTTTTACAGCCCCTTTCCTGTTCTGCGAACCTAAATAGTTTCTCTAGTAAATAGTTTCGGAAGTGGCCTTCTGTACCCCTAGTTCAACCTTGTGAAAAACAAACATTTTGGCATACCTCCCTCGCAAAGATTTTATATCTGCTTTTAATGTGATTTTTATCAGGAGCTTCCGCTGCCTTTGCTGCTCTCACGGCGGCGCGGTCAATGCATATGCACACGCCTTGTTTTGAATGGGGACTGCATTTCCAACCTACAATTATAAAGAGGGCAGGAAGCTAGAAATGTGTGAGAAAACATGAATTAAACTGAATGAATGAATCACACTAGCAGTTTTCGCGGTTTTCTTGTAGAAAGCTCTGATTTCTAGTGAAAATTGAATTTTATGAATGAACCTAGGCAGTTTACTCATCATCTGCATCCTTTCTCCTCATTCATTTTCTCATTGTTCCTCCTCGTTAACCAGAGTCGAGTGTGACCGAGTAAATAAATAAACAAAAATTCCGAGTTGATGGCATCACCCTATCAAGGAGTATGATTATCACCTTCACCCACCCACGAAAAGTACACGCATTTATAACCAGCAGCCGAAACTCCGTCTCCGGTGTTTGTGTCCTGTCATGCTATCCCAGTCAAAACAGAAAATGATCACTGCAAAACGTTCCTTTAAATTTTAGCCATTTCCTTCTTCTGAAACACTCACTCCTCCATACTCGTTGAAGGTTTGCATGCAAAGAAATAATAAAAAAGATGCACGGTGAGCGGGACGGCCACAGAGACGACAACGAGTTGAGCGGAATGAAATGATGCAATGGGCGATGCAGGGCCACGCAATAACACATCATCAGCACTCGAGCATGACACGAGCTACCAAATCAACTCGGCTTCCTTTTCCATTCATTCATTTCGTTCCTTTTTTAAAGAACCACTTGTTTATGTACCTACTTGCGAAACATCCGCATCCTGTTTCAGCTTTAAAGACAAAAAGCGCACATTTTGTTACCCCTTTACCTATTAATTTATTCACAGTGCATACGTATGAATAGCACATGGACATCTTTTGAATAATTTGAATACATTATATCCAAATGCTTGCCAATAGTATACATTTTTTAAATTTTCTTCTGCTTCATTACTAGTCACTTGAAAGGCAGCAAACCCAGTGATAATAATACACACTTGAAATTCGATAAAAATGGTAAGTGGGCTTTCTCCTTGCTACCGACTCATTTTTTAAAAGCGATATTTAAAAATCTAATCAATTTTTCTACAACAGTAGATGTTCACCAGTTCAGTAAAAAACTTGAAACACGTATACAAATACCTTTTTTATTGTTGCAGAATGAATTTCACATTGCCCATGTGGCACTGGTAGGGCATGTGCCGTCATGGCTACTACAATTTACAACAATGCATTGCTCTTAAAAAAGCACCCAGATGTTATGAAGGACAATGAACAATGGTAATGTAATATAGTAATAGAATTAATGATACATAATTATATTCAGACTTTTACATGGCTTCCAAGTGTGGTGTAATGTCAATATGGAGTCGCATTCATTTTACCATCACCATCGCCATAATCATTAATACAAATTGCTAACATAAAATGTGCTCCGCCGCGACAATGTGTTCGTATACACACGTTTTTAAAGTATCAAGTAACTTTTTCCGCTACTATCATTGCCTTAACCCCTCCACTACACCGTTTTCATAATAATGGTTTCAATGTATGCATGTATCTTTACACGAGTCGTTCTTGTGCGCACAATGTGGCGACAATAATATTAAGAATGCAAATGAGTAGAAGAGTGAGTTGTTCATGTCGTGTGTGCACAAGGAAAATGACAAGAGAGTTGACAGCAACGATGATGACTGAGTGATGGAAAAGGGAATAAAATGCCGACGGAATGAATAAAATGAATATGAAATGGAGGTAGGATCTCATCTCATGTAGGACTACTGTATTGTATGGATTGTTGTAATGTTGAATATTTACAGATCACAATTTGATACTTTTTCACCTGGTCAAATGTAATAACCATTCTTTTAGTTGGTTAATAACGCATAATAAAAATGATAATAGTTGGCATGCATACACGATAGATTACACTTTTTTTTAAATGCATTCGTTTTGCCTATAATATTAGATTTAGATGACGGAACGAATGGGAGACGAACAATAAGAATTTTTTTTCTTCCTCTCCCCTTTTGATTGTTGATGAAGTTGTTGGTTGTCAATGGCTAAAAATAAATACAATTTTGTGTGAATGAGTGATGGCACACATTGTGCACATTGACCATGTATGTTTTAGTAACTAATATGGAGTAGTTGAGGAGAATTACGAAGGAATAATTGTAGAACAACAATCGGGTAAAATGAATGGAAAATGGAGAGGGGACTTGTCCATTGCGTTGTTGCCTTAGATGATGATGAAGGTATGTTTGAAATGCTGATGTAGGTATGGCACGGGACAAGAAAAAAAAGATCAGTCAAAAGCCAAAGGCGAGCAAGGAATCGAATACAAAGAATGCGAGCATACATAATGATAAAGAAACAAAAGAGGGAGATTGTGGCTACTTTAGTGAATAGAATAGCGATACAGAAAAGAGAGGGAGAAAGAGAGGAAATTCCATACTGTATTGCGGCGACACGACACTACTGTCGTCATGTCCATGGACTTCATTCTACTTCATTCCCTGACAAACCGAAAACACTGACTTGTCTGTGACACGTACCAAAGAACACCAGTGGTGCTGGCCATGGTGTTATCAGTATTGTGCCTTACTATCATATCGAAATATCTAACACCGACATCAACTTTTAAAAAATCATTATCGAAATATGTATGTAGCCGTTGATACAGTATGACCATAGTTATTTTCGATGCGTTACCCATTTGGAAAATTATAGAACCGAGCGCAATGAGAAGTCAATGTCCTGGAATGGACCAATGCAACAATTTTCTCAGAATGCCACAGTTAAAATTGAAGTGCTGGATAAAGTAAAGGAAAGGAAAAAGGCAATTAGAAAATATGTGCACCGGGGATTTTTTTGGTAAATACCGATAAAAATACCGCTTCATACATGTATCACTGTTGTTGTTGTACAACAATCTTGCGTCCTGTCGCCAGACAAAAAAAATCAAACTAATATTTATATGAAATGAATTCGTTCAAGAAACGTAGTGGTTTGAGCAACACTTTAATTTGATGCATTCATATTTTATATCTACATCCAATATATGCATTTTGCCAGTAGGTATTCATTATCGCTTCTTTTCACATCTGCAATACTGTAGATGCAGTATAGATGATTAGGTGCACTGCGTAACAAAAAATCGTTCATTGCATTGAAAACTAAAGCAGCAAACATACAACATGCACATGCCTCCGAAAATTTCAGTCTGTAATGAAAGCAAAATGTCTGATAATAATAATATTGATGACGGTATTTATATGTGCTTGTATGGTTTACATTTCCTTCCAGAGTGCAGCTTATTAGAGAAAAAAATATTGTAATCATGTGGCCACTGGCAATCGCAAAAATAACAACCAAATGTGTACCTATATACATATGTATGCATACATGTGCACGAGTAATAAGCATCCAATACGGATGTGGAAAAGCAATAATAAAAAATGTCAGAAAAAATCTTCGGACTTTTTAATAGCAAACTAAAAAATAAAGTTGTTTATAAAATTTAAAGTGATGACGATATACAATTACCTACCTACTTTTACATTTGGAGGCAAAAGGGAGTAGGTTAATAAAAGTGAAGGCAAAAGGTGCATAATCAATTAGAATGAGGAGGAATGAAGGAAAAGATGAGGAGGATCACCTTTCAACACTGAATTTTTTATGTGGTTGGGCAATTCATTTTTCCCAAGGGAGCCCCATAAATATGATGATGAGAGCCTTCATGTCTGTCTGTTCTTCTGCAATCTATCGTGTCGATGCAGTTTGTTGTGGTTAAATTTTGTTTTTTTGGGCTCTTTTTCACATTTAAAATGCAACTGCTCCGGTAATTTTTGTAAGAAAAAACGAGATGAGCGGATGTGTGGTTACCGCAATAAGGTTTTCAGTCCATGCCACGAATGAACTGTCTGACTAGCACATGAACAGTTTTATTAACAGAAATGCAGATGTAGTACGATCCGCAAATTAATTCCTAATTACCTCATTGCCCGACTTTTCCTTTGTGAGGAGAATTTTAAATTTTACAAGCAGTTTCCTGTGTGCACTTCACATATCCCCGTGTCTCAAAGGGGCAGTCCAACAACAGTATGACCAACAATAAAGATACATTTTGCTGACAAGAGAGCAGATGGAAATGGTTTTCAAGCTCATCCAAGACTCGATGAGAGAATAAACTAGCTGTTTATGTTTTGATTAATTAAAATGATCTAAAAAATGCAAATAAACACAGTTATCTTCTTACACAAACAAAACGGGAACAAGGAAATGGTAGCAAAACATATGTAACCCAACACATTAAATTATGATATCGATGCAGATTCTAAATCATGATACAGTTCATTATCAACAAATTAGCTTCATATCTTCATTAGTAGTTTTATCTTTTCTCAAGGATCGTGTTACAATTTACATGATTTTTTAAAAGCTTCATCTCGTCATGGTCTTCCTGTTTAATAATCTTCTGAACAACCACGTACGAGTGAGCAAACAAAGTAGTGCGTGCCAAGCGTACCTATTTGCTTGTTAACAGTTACCATGTGCAGACAGGACAGATGTTTACGGACTGATGGGCAATTCAATCCAATCATGATTTTTTCGTAATCAACGGGGAATCTCTCTATCTGCATTTAGAATTACAATTAATAATGCTATTGTACATCATCCTGATAATAATGCTTGCTCTCTTTTCGGATCCGAACCCAACTCCATTTGTGGAACGCCCACCCTGGCGCTTCAGTGAGCCATCCTGGATCTCTTGTCCGGTTTTCCGTACAGCTGGAAAATCATTTTTACATAAATCAATAATGGATACAGTACCGCGGAAGGAAGGAAATAGGAATAGGATATACCGCGGATATAGGATATATTTAAAGTTGTGAACATGAAAATATTGCAACAATAGCTTATTTACCAGTTCTCCAGCTAAGAGGGCGTTGGATTGGCTGGACTTTTGAAGGGGAAATTAGAGAGGAACATTCATCTGCTCATACTTCATCAATTACCACGAATGAAACAAAGAGCATTGATAATTCCTTATTGGAATTGTTAACATATCTTATGTTACTTACATGATATACATGTAACAGTTTTAAAAATTAGACGAGGACATATAAATACTCTAAAACATTTTACATTCTTTTCCGGTTCCGGTGTCATCATGGATACGGCTCAACATAATGCAAATTTCACAAGGTACACCGAGACTTGAGGAAGAATTGGTGGGAGGGAGTGTGAAAAATCCGTTTCAAATCTGTAAACCTATAATCCCATCATCATCACTAAAACCTCTTGTCTTGTACAAACCAATTTTATCCGTTTCATCCTTTCACACAAAGGACGAAATGATCCGTTAAATGCTAGCTCACAACATTATGGATGGCTCATATCATTGCCATCATCCGCATCAGCATTTATCGAAAGCATCATTTATTTTCCCCTAAAAATACCAATCCCTTTCATAACACTCACCACACACAACGCAACGGGAAAAGGGCACACACAATCAAATATGCAATAATAGCGATATAGCAAACCTTTCAACTTTCTGTATCAGCTTTCAAATTTTCACTTCAATCCTCCCCATACATCATGCAGCAATCCTACATAGTGGATGAAGCGTTGCATAAAATTTGTTGAGATGAAGCTCAACAATAACAACAACACCAACAGACACAATAATTAACAGGAATACACGATATTATGTAAAAGGACTCACTCCTTTTTTCCCATAACGATAAAATTGCGGTGGTAGGCAAACTAACCCCTTTATCATCATTTTGCCATTGGTTTGGTGTGCTATGGCTGCTGAATGGAACGGTGAAATGAATAATGGGCTTATATGCGTGAGCGGGCATTTATCAATGCAAACTTCCCTACAGTTCACTTGCTACCTTTTGCCCTTTTCCTGGGAAATGGATTATATGGAGGATTGTATTTTTCCCTGGTGCAACGAATAATCAAACCCGTTCGTCCGTTACTACTTTCCACCCCATCATCATCGCCATCATTTTACAAAATGCCAGGTAAGCAAGGTGCACAAATTCTCATGATGATATTATGGCATACTCCTATAACAAATTGGTTTTTTACAGGTTCTCACGACAAAAACTCCTCCACTTTTACAACAACATAAACTGGACTGCCAGAATAATATCTGCCATGACTGGCCAAATGGAACAAAATGAAATGGAATGACAAATGAACCTGGGATTATTGGCTGCTTGAATAATTCATTATTTCCTTCATTGTAATATGTACATTTTAAATTGAGCAAGCCAATTTTACTTGTAGTATCACTGAGATGATGAGAATGATAATTTTTGTCGTATCTTTATTGTTCTGCCGTTGTGGTGTGGCCTGGAGAGTTGTAAATGATCCTTTTTATTGTCGTCCAGCATCCTAAATGGTTATAATGCATGTGCACATGGTTATATGACATGTGTAGGCATGATCTCGCACTTTTTTACAAACATTTTCAGAAAATCATCAGTAAAATAAGGGGTAAAAATCATGGATACTGAAATGCTGTTACATAACGGAATACAAATTGCTAGCTGACATGCTTGCATGTAAGATTTAACGATGACATCTCTCCGGAAGTCTGGATAATTGTAGGAAGTAAAGGATACGTATCATTGCTCAACGTTACCTCTGATTATACCACATTCGATGATTAAATATTTGCACGAAATTCGAAATATTGCACGAAATATTAGCAATTTTGTGCTTCTCTCTGTCAAGTTACATATTGCTATGTACTTTCGGAGGGGTGACTTGAGAAACTTGTGAATCACAAGTTCTGATTGTCCATCTAGATAAGCAGTTTGTGAAGAACCCTGTTTTCAAGTGAAAAGTAATTTTTTATCCGTTTGAATTCACTTTTTAGTTTAATTAGTCATATTGTACCCCTTCGTCCCACGCATAATTTTTTTACTTGTCATCGTGACATGACGAAAACACAATAGTTTACATAAATACGTAACGGTTACAAGTTTTTTAGAATATTTTCCTGTATTGTAGTACTACAATTTATACAATATGTAGCATCAAACATTCACTCTAATTTACCCAAGAGAATGTTCACCAGGAGAGAAAAAAGGCGCACAATCCCATATTGTGTTCATTGTAAACATTTCCCCATTGTTATTGCCACATATTGCACCATTTCCCATTATAACGATGAATCATACGTCATATTCATAACTGCATTATTTATCGGATAATCCAATAATAAAAGTTTCATATTTCACAAACAATAAAAACACTGCCACTGTGTGCGCGCCTACCTTCTCTACTCGGATAACTAATACATTTTTGATGAGCGGATGTGGATGAATTGTTTTAAAAAGTTTTATGGGTGCAGTTGCAGACCTCTAAATACCATAATCATCAATACATACTTTCATCTGCTCATCCACCACTTTTTTCCTCCTCTACAGCATCACGGAATTGTACATACATCAACCGGCCCTTGCATTTTGTCATCCCCATCGATCGATACTATGATCAACTGACTTTGTTATTTTACTGCCAAAGTATGCTTGCATGTATCATTTTTCAATAAACACACTTTTATCCTTTAAACCACTTATTATGCTTCTCTGTCGGTGAAAACGTTAGTTTTTAGGAGCGTAGTGAAATGTCACACATTTGGTAATATGAGTCATCATTGTAATCGTCATTAGGAATGCTTAGGTGTATGGCTTTTAAAGGACCAACGAAAAACATACAAATTCATGAGCACGATGACAACGCGAGCTGGAATGTGCACACACTTAACTTGAGTAGTATACTATATTTACAGATAACTTGAAAAGTGGGCAATAAACTGCTACACATTGTATTACGATCATCATCATCCCTAAAGTAGCAAGAGGTTAGTTCTCTCTGTTGACATTATTATAACATATCGCATGACATGTTGTGATGGCATTTTGTTTTTATGCTCTCCCTTCTTTTCCCTCCGTTTCATCCATTTACGTTTTGACTTCTTTTATGGCTTTTGTCTCTCCATAAAAATGTTTTTGTTTCTATTTTTTTCAAAAATTTATGACCCCAATATTAGGAATAATGGAAGGTACATCGCATTGTATTCGATTTTTTAATTGTACAAAACTGTGAATGCGTCATCACTACAAAATAGACGATGACCCTGACAACTTGTTTAAAAAACGTCGTTTTTAAAACGATCACAATCATAAGATTAAAATGGGTTATTATTTCGTTCGCAAATGGCATTATTGACTCCACGTTCTTTACTCTATTACTACAGTTTTGGAATGTGAGTAAAGGCAATCGCAATAGATACTATTGTGAGGTGATAATCTCGGAGATGGTATGAAAAAATTCTTTAGAGCTGGGATGGGATGATGTGACAATCACTTTGTATCGATTCGAAAGGATGGACCGGCATATTTTACGCATGAGGGGAAAATATAATGCACTGTACTTGACAAGCAACATTTATTTCTAATCCCACTTTAACATCTCATCATCAGTTTTCATGGACACAATATGGGTACATGGTTTTAATGCATTTTTATTTACTTGATGATAATAATGAATAAATATTATGTGTGGTGACTGTGAGGATGACTTTGTGCAGCTTGCCTGGAGAGCGGCCGGCCGGTTTCATCAAAGTCATAGGAAGGCAATATATAGGCCATCTTGTCATAATTCATTCCAATACTAAATCCCGTTTGGTATTTTTTCATAAGGATTAATGCAAGTTATATTAATATTAATAATAACTTGCAGCTGAAGAACAAGAGGAGGGTGCGAAGTGAAAGATGGCTATATGATATGATGATGATGACGAGAGCGACTGTTGCTGTCCAGAAGAGTTCAGAGTCAAACAAAAGCATTCGAAAAAATTACATGGTTTTGTTAAGAGCTCGCCAGCTGCAAAGGTATTGGGCAAAAAATGTTAATTGATGATACGCATACCGTGATGATGATGATGAAAAAAATGAAAATGAATGGGTAATGGCGAAGGGTGTTCTTAGGTGGTATGACCGGTTGCTGCAATGAGTGTGCAGGCAGTCAAGGCACGAGTCAATATTTGATATTTTGAACAATACGCTTTAATAATGCCAAATGGTTGAATGAATGTATGCAGGGACAACAAAGGGATGTATCCTTGTCACTTGCGGTGTGAATGAAATGAATGTTGGATGTTGGACTCAACAACTGCTCATTGCATAAAAGCAATACAAGTAATCTACTTAAGACTATGATGATTTTATTTTACAATGCCCATTATTATAACCTTGGAATAAATATAGAGTAAATAGTGCTTGGATGAGTTTTTCGAAAGTGACGAAGAAATTAACTGTAATTCATTTTTAAATGTAGTAATATAAGGAAAAAACGAAATATTCATTGGCACTGCTAATAATGATGATTGTTATTTCTAGTGAAAGTAAGTGTAATTTACTTATGACGTTCTGTTATTGAATTTGAATCAAAGTCGTCCAATGAGTATACATGTATATGTACTTGAATTGCGTTGATGCTGTGCAGCTTTAGAGTATCAAATGAGGAATGAAGGGATAAACAGCAACGTGTGAAGTGAGATTAAAAATTGGTGGATTAGCTACTGACTAATAGCTTTCTCAAGTCATTGGAAACAGTAATCAGAGTGAAAATAAGTACATTTTGCTTTAAACGACTGACCTCATGGATATTGAATCCAAGGTCGTTTGACAACAAATAATCTTGAAACAGGCAAGAAAGAAAACAAAGTCACCGCAAATAAGCAAGAAACTGTTGTACTTTCAGTATGCTGATAAATACTTGTTTGCTTTGTTTAATTAATTAAATTTAAATTTGAAAATGTCATAAAACCATTCATTAAGAAGGTAATTTAATTTTAGCTATTCCTTAATTAGAAATGATTTTTTTATACTTGAAGCATTCTGGTATCACTGTAGAACGTTCTAAAGTTGATACAGGAAAAGACAGAAATTAGATATCTTAACAGAACCAAATTCCTGAAAATCGCCATCTTTGCAAGGATGCGGACAAAAAGAATACTAACAATTAAGTTGGGACAAATCTTGATATTTGAAATCCATTTTATTCTTCAAGTATTTTGAGGTTCGTTACCGTAAAGAGAACACAACAGTATGTAATGGATATATCTGTAATTTGTAGATGATAGGTATGAAGGTATAATGACAATGCCTGGCATTATGATAAATTACATTATTTGCCTTTCGATATGCTTCCTTGTTTTAAAAAAATTGCACAAATTGAATCACGGTTCCTGAAACAAAATCTTACACTTTATTATGAATTCATTAAAGTCTAGGGTAGTAGATGGCATAGAGCATCATCTGTAATTTACATGTATATTTCTACGATTACTAACTGATAGCTGAACGATTACAACGAAACGAACATCACTAGCCTAACATTTTAAGACGTCCGTTGAATATTATATTATATTTTAAAAGTATCATGGTCGTAAAGCCATTCAAAGTTCTACATTTTGGTTCCTTAGTAATTAGCAATAATAGTAATTTCCGAATTTCAAAGACATCTACAACTCTTATTTTTCCATAAGTGAAAATTTCAACTACCATCAACTTTTAACTGCTCCGAATGTCCACCAAAGACAATTATCATTTTTCATAAATATACATAAGTAAATAAAGTAATAATAATAATTATTGGAAGAATACTTAAATACGGAACATTTGATATTATCTTAAATATTATCATTCAACTTTACAACGGGTGTATATTGGCCAGATTTACCATAGTGGAAAAGGAGCAGTACACGTTCTAATCATATAATATACACAGAGAATACATTTTCAATCATTCTCTACCTTTTTCTACCATGAAATATCTTTGCACAAAAAAAGACCATAAAATTATAATAAGCAAGAACATTATTTATAATAATAATCATTATAGCAATAATTGTTGGTAATATAATATACTTTTTCCAACATCTGTCTGACTTGATTGTTTCATTTTTTGCGTACCCACTCCCACTGCATTGTAACAGCAGCAGTGCAAATATATGTCCTGTAAATTATTCACTTTTCTTAACTAAAGTCTTTATCAAATTCAAACCAGCACGAAAACCTGGGCTTACCGTAGTTTCAATTAAGTTATTAATTGTGTGTAATAAACTTTGTGTAAAGTGCTGACTCGTGTTTGTAAATGGCTTTGCAGTACAATAGAAGTATATTGTACCTTATATTTCTTATACTGTGTTTATCTTTGGATATTAGACCTGAATTAATTAAACTATGTATTTTTAACAAAGATAATAATCATAAATATGTACAAATTCATATAATTTTTAAAGAGATTTCTAGCGTCTGTATATACATGAGAATAATATAATAATGATGATAATCATGATCATAATGGCTAACTAAATCTATCTACGGATTTACACGTTTTAATACAAAACAACAACCGGGAAACAATATACAACTAATTTACCAAATTTACAGTATTTACTTTATTTTCTTTTAAACTTTTACTTAATCTAACTCTAGAGCTACAATTTTACTAGATTCACAAGAAGGACGTTTGTATTGCTGACATTAAATCATTATTGTTATTTCATAATTATTTACATTTGATTATTATTATTATTACTATTAACAAAATTGCCTATTAATGTGCAAAACTAAAGACAAGAAACCAAACTGTTCTGGTAAAACTTTATACATAGTATTTCGTATGAGATGACGAAGTGAATGAGCAACAAAATAGTTTTGTTCGTATGTTTGGTTTTCAAAAACCTGTCAGTACTCTATACTTTTTGAAAACTTTTTCTTTTTACAATTATTTGAAATGGTATGTACAAAAAACATTGGATTCAAAGATTCTAAAACTCTTCTTCCTTGTAAATATTACCATTGTACAATTGTGCATCATAATAATAATATCATTTATGTAATATCAACATAATGTTGTAGAGTTCATTAATACAGCTAAATATATTATTTTACAGAGTTGATAGCAAATACATACATGATGTACTAAAAAATTCATATTTTTTTACAATACAATGTTGGTTGCATATTTTAAAGCTTCGCATTTAACACTGACAAAAAATGAAAATTAAGGGAACGAGGAGCAATATATATCTATCTTAAAGATGTGTAAATACCCAACACTAGCTTGCTGTATTTACCATTATTATTACAAAGAATCAAGATTGTGAATTCATGATGACCCTGCTCGCGAGTCATGAGCATCCATGTCAGCCATGTGTAAGGAGTCATTGAAAAGACTTCCATCCGCGCTGCTGGTTTCACTAGTCGTGTCATCCCTAGAAACAAACAAAAACATGATTGCCTTTTAAGTACGCTGTTTGTGGGACTGATGATATTTTTTTGAATTTAGTTTTCAAAAAAGAAATTTAAAAATGTATATTTTTCTGACATGCTCATGTACCTGAGGCCCGGTGGGATGTCACCTGCCCCCTGGAGAAATTGTCCAAAGTCCATATCGCCGAGACCTGGTGGGCCCCCTGTGGGCGGATTGAGACCACCTTCACCTATACGTGAAAAGAAACAGAACGTTTTTGTTACTTATGTGTTTGTTACTTTTAACTATTTTGTTACGAAACAAAATAGTTAAAATAAATTAAGGTACTGTGTTTTTAAATTCTTCACTCACGACACCAGATTTGTCTCATTTCTTGACGTCGTTGTCTCATCAGCGCTTTGTACTCGGAAATGCGCATTTTCTTCCCGTCTACAATGCATGTTCTCTTTGGCCGGGGTCTGTACCGGTAGTCTGGATGCTTCTCCATGTGCAGTTTGGAAAGTCTAGACTGTTCTTCGTAGTAGGGTTGCTTCTCACTGTTGCTCATGGCCTTCCAGCGAGCACCTAAACATATTATGATTTCAAGTTAATTGCAAAAAATCCAGGTAATGATACATTATTTTATGAAGTAGGTACGTGTGTTATATTTACCTAATATTTTAGAAATATTGGAATTGTGCATGTCAGGGCATGCTTTCAAAATTTTGCGACGTTCATCCTTTGCCCAAACCATGAATGCATTCATTGGTCGTTTGATATGCGGCTTGTTATCACTGTCCCGTTTTTGCTGGCGTATAATTTTCGCACCTGAGTAGAAAAAACACTTATTACATTTTTTACCCATATTAAAAATCCCATATATATACCTTTTTACGTCTCAAAAGTAGACAAATTCATCTTCATTCATTTCTTACTCTGTTGACACGCCGTGATAAAATCTCCATCATCTTTGGATCTACCATGCGGTCCATCATCTTCCGGGCTGCTGCCATTTGCATCGAACATGGATGAGTGAGGATGAAAGACACCCCGTCCTGATTTACCTGGGGTCAGTGACGTTGGTGGCAAAGTAGGAGAAAATGGGAAAGATTGATCCTTATTTGCACCACCTGCTTAGGCAGACATAATAAAAAAGGGAAAGATTTAGAGAAATAAGAAACAACTCAAGCAGGTAGGTATATATTTATTACGTCCACATGCCACATTATTTTGACTCGTACGAATTACTGTATTCGTTTTTCTTTTGCTGGGCAAGGAGCGTGACAGAAAACAAAAAAAGGATCAAAAACAGTTAAAAAATAACAATGCAATCCGTTCTTACCAGACGAGAGTGGAAATGTTGCAAAGGGCATAAATGTTGGTGGTAATACCAGTCCAGGCGGGACATTTCTTGAGGTATCCATAGAAGCCTGGCCAGGACATGGTGGAGATCTCGTACCATTACCATTCAGACTTGTCATGACTGGGCTTCTTCCCGATGAGCTACCTGAGCTAGCGCTACCCTGGCTACCTTTCGGTTTAGAAAGATTTAGAGGACCATCTCCTTCAGCGGGAGCAGGTGGAGATGCCTGCTGCTGGGCTTGTGGTGCCCTTGGAGCCGAAGTTGGCATCAGTGGAAGTCCGTGCCACGATTGTAATGGAGACAGCATCTACGGCAATTATGAAAATATGTTTCAATTACATGTTCCCGTTTCAAACTATTCATTATTACCCAAAATCACACAAAATGTTGCGAAAATGGAAAAACTTTGAAACAGGTTATACAACAGAATAGTATTGAAGTGGGTCAGTAAGGCTATGAAATCTAGAGGAAAAAAATCAGACAAGGATTAAACTAATTATTATCATAATCGCAAGCACGACTTACATTATTTTTCTGCATAAAGGGTTGCATTGACTGAAGTGGGTTATGAAATGCACCGGCAGCCGCCGCAGCGGCAGATGCGTGATGAAGTTGATCCAAGAACGGGAACAGCACAAAGTTAGGTCCCATTGCGGCCGCAGCAGCTGCCGCTGCCGCTGCTGCTTGTTGAGGAGCCATAAAGGATTGAATTGGAGACGGAATCGAAGGTCTGCACCCGTTTTGCTAAGAAGAAAAAGAAAAAAAATTGCATAAAAATTAAATCATGCTTAAAGAAAATATACACGCAGCAACAACTGTACATTGAAAACTGGAGTTAACTTAATTCCAGGAAACGGGAAGAGGAATTCATATATTTTGCTCCAGAGAGAAGCATTTTTTCATACCATCTGCTATATAAGTAAATTGCAGATGACCCAGTCCAGTATTAAAATTTGGGTCATTTTCATGAAATAATGATAATACATTGGATTTTTTACCTTTCCAAAAAGTTCCGAGTTTCGTTGATTGGCTGCCACAGCAGCTGCTACTGCTGCCTGATTGTTTGTTGGTGAGGATAACGACGGTGATTGTTGTCCTGGTTGACCTAGAAGCGAGGACTGAAGTGGACTTGAGGCTCCCAAAGCGCCTAGCTGCTGTTGGTGGAGCAAGTTTTGTGATTGTTGCTGTTGGTGAAGGATGTTCAACTGGGAATGATGGAGAGCCAAAGACTCTAGTGGTATCTCAGCCTCCTTTCGGTTAATCTGCAAAAAGAAATGATTGCATAATCAGGCATAAAATTAATTGTTTAAGCAAACGGAGAGTCATGTCATATCATATCAATTAGCAGAACGATAAAACCGCTGTCCATCTTAACATTAAATGAATGCTGACAATATCAATTAACCATTTTTATTCCTTAAAAAGTCACAAATTGACCCATTAGTCACACGTACATGAAAAATTAACGCAAAGATTATAATTGCTGAATGCTCAATACTAATGCTTTGACAGTGGCTTTGACAGACTGTTACATATGAGGACTGTCATAAAATGTCATGATTTTATTGCAATATTGTCATCGGCTAAGCACTAAACGTCTTTATGCGAAAATCGAGAAGCAAACAAAAGAAACAAGGACATGATTAATTGCAGTGTTAAATTGCATTTTTGCTGAAGATGCATTAACAAATAGAATAAAATATCACCAAATAACATGTAAGAGTAAGCGTAATGGCAAACAATTGTTGATGTGGCCGAAATTACGCCTACAAACAATGTCATCATGCCGCATACAGGCATTATTTAACATTTTATGAAGTTATGTCGTTCAATGCAATGAAAAATCCGGTCATCGATCTAAACTAAAAAAAAATTCATGAGCGTTTAATGTATCATTTATTCAAGACTTATATAATCAAAAGGCTAAGCTATTACGCAAGAAAATGGTATGGGGAGTTTGTGCAAAATTGTTTATGCGTATTGTTCCAGTGCCTAGCAGCAAGAATAATATGCTTCATGTTTTTAAATGCACAATAAATTTAAATGTAGTGAAATGTATGTTTGTAGCAGGAAGGCGTTTTCCGCGGCGTCAACCATCACATTCGTCACCAATCGTTACGACGAAAAGAACAAAAACTAATATTGTTTTGGTGCGAAGCTGATGGAATGTGATGACAGGTATATGACGCAGAATCGCTTCGCCAGAAAAGAACAACAGACATTATTTATTCAGCCAGCCAGCGACTAGATGGTAAAACCAAGAACAAAAAAGCACCCTCAAAAACGAGAAAAACGAATGAAAACAACAATTGACTATAGAGAGATTTTGAAACACATTTTCTTGGTAACTGTAAAATGCATGATATTTGAATGTGCCCTCATAACCACTTGAAACATATATTTTTGCCTTGCGTAGCAGAATGAGCGTGTTCTCAAACATTGTGAATAGACGACCGTTATATAATAACCATAATAGACTATTTGTTTTATCATTATAATATCCCTGTTGTTTATCTTCTTTTATTTCCCTTTCCTTTTTCCACAAAATCCCCATATCAGCCAGATTTCAACAGACACATATTACATACTATGTAAATACACAAATGGAGGGACGATTCTATTAATTTTTACAGGGAAAAATATCTATATATCTGTGTAGAAATTTTTTGGTCCTGAGCCAATGAAAATCCGTTACATCTGTCAGGATCATATCATCATCAGAAAAGAAAGAAAGGAAGAAAGAGAGAGAGAGAATCTGACAAAACTATTTTTTCAACGAACCGTGGCTCATGTAGTAAAACTTAAGGTTTATTACAAGCAAAGTTTTGCATGTAGCACAAAGTTGCATGTTCATGATTCTTCCCGTTATAACAGCTCATATCGAGTTTGTGGTGGAAACATGGTCGTGGTAAAAGGTAAGGTGTCTTTCATAAAACCCGACACAAAAAACACGACACTTCATTCATGCACGCAAGAAGTGCAACAAACTAAAAACCAGAAGAAGCAAATAAAAATGTGTATACCTTGTGAAATGTGTACATACTTGTTTCTTTCAAAATTTCGTGTCTTTATAATTTTTTATTCATAACCAAGTTATGTGTGTGTGGAGATAAAGAATATGTATGTACCTATATAAAGTTTCCACCTTGTCGTAAAAGTCGACTGTTCAAGTAGTTGTGTTGCATTTCCATATTGCATGTTACATTTTGGTTGAAACAGAAGAAGGAAAAATAAGAGAAGAAGAAGAATCCTTTCTCTCTCTCTCTCTCTCTCTTTCTGTCTCTTCCGCTTCTATTCTGTGTTTTTGTCAGCAAAAAGTAAAAAAAGAAGAAGAGAAAATGAAACAAGATCTCTTCTTTTTCTGCCCTTTTAAAACACACAACAGAACACAACCGTTTTTGAACACTTCATAGCATTTGAAATGAATTGTACAGCTGCACAACACTATATTCACGACGAAGCTTCATAATCTCGTCATATCATATTCATCCTCATCATCATCATCATACATACAACGTAACACCATCACCTCGAAAAAAAGAGTAAAAAAGACAATCTACGTGTTTTCTTGAGATTTTCTTCTTATCACTTTGTAAGTCTCAGTTAGTTTTGGCTATAGAGTGTGTGAGCTACGGAAATAGTAGACCTCAGCGAGCGACAGTGTCATCATCATCATCTCTCGTTTTGATTTACGGAGAGATGTGCCGTACAAATTTTACATGAAAAAATTCAAAAGCATTTTTCGCACAACTGAATATTATCTTCCTTTTTTTAGAAAACAAGAATTTCGAGATCACTTGAAAAACAAGCAACTCGAAAAACCGTTGTAGAAATTTTACAAATGAAAAGGAATTGCTGGTGGTGGTGCTGTTGCTGCTGGGAGTACATTTAGTACGAATGGAGACAAGGAAGCGCCGACGAATACAAAATACAAATAGAACTTAACTCATCATAAAATATCCCACAAAAATATTCATAGTCACATTCATCGTCACTTTCATAAATAAACAGAAAATGATGATAATAATAATAATAAAACATGGAGGGAAGGGTAAAACACCGCACAGCTCTTGGTTATAACAACGTCCTTAACCACAACTGGTTTTTCAAAATAATAAGATGGCAAAAATACAAAACTATTACATCTTTTGCCTTGTCATCGTTTTCACTCTGAAGATAAAATATAAATAACTAAAAATGCCTACTCGTACAATACAATCATTCGAATCAAGCAAAAATAGGGAATTGTCCCAAAACTATATACCTATACAATTTTAGCGTCCCACAAATAATGAGAGAGTGATCATTATGGACTACACGTTTACGCGTTTGCAAAGCTTGGTTTTCATAACGCATTGTCAATAGTCAATGCCACCGAAGACGAGGTTTCTATAATCATTTGAATGACACCATAAATAGAATCTACTCGTGTACGTGTATGTGTTGTAGTATGAAATGCCTCAGTGTGTGTGTGGTAAGCTCATTTATCAATTCCATTAATCAGAAAAACTCAAAATCCATAAATAACCATGTGCTGACTTGGTAACATTGACTTGATTTATTGTTTTGCAGAGAATCACGAAAAAAGTGTGAAAATAAATAATATGCTGAGCAGAGCTCATTTTCATATACTGACTGCACATTTAACTTTCAACGTTATCTTCAAGTGTTGAAATAGCTGACTCAACTCATATTATTATTATGCTTTTAGATTTTTTTAAGAAAATGTGACTTGTCCCTTCACATAATTCAATGAGGGATCAGACAGGTGCGTGTAGATCAATAATTTAGCTGAACCTCCGTCAAGACAAACAAATGGATTGTTGTTGCGAAAGAATCATCTCCATCATCATTAGACATTAGCCAAAAAATAAATCTTTCTTTTGTTTTCTTTCCCCGTTTCCTACTTTGCTGTCATACCCTCACTTCCATGCATGCATCCCTTACAGAAAACATATTATACCGCGCAACCATCGAATCATCATCATCGGCAACGCGTAACATGCATTTTTTCTCCGCCTCACTTCCATCGTACTTCACACTTTGCTCTCTGTTATCTCCAACAACACATTTATCACCAGCTCTAAACTTTGATCTGTGCTTGTGCCATCAAATCAACGACACACAAGATGGATGAGACAAGGCCTTGACTAAATAGAGTTTTGTCACCTTTTCAACATGCCCAAGACAAAGAACATTCGTTTTCTCTTTCTTTCTGCCTAATTTTTTACACAAAGTCTATTTTCCGACAAAAATTTGTCAAGCGAACAAGCAGAGTCGAAAGAGAGCGAGAGAAAAAAGGGAAGCAGAAGCACTTTGTATCTATTCTTCAACAACGGGTTGATCTATCTCTCAAGTCAAACTGTATAGTAGTCTTTGTTTTTGTTATCTCTTGAGTGACAAGTTAATCTGACAAGATGTGACAAAAACTCTAAAAAAATCTACGGCTTTTATTTTTTTGTTCCTTTCCACAAGACACATTTTCCCTCAAAATGCAGAAATGATAAAGTGTAAGCGAATGGCTGCTTACGTAGCCCCTGACCATGTGTCTGATCTGATCATCCAACAAGATTTATCGTCATTGTTCCTTGCACTTGAGTCACCTCGTTTAACAGTCACACAGTCAACGAAGCGTATGCACAATGGCAAAGTATACTACCTACACGCTTTAAACAAAAACACATAAGTGTATATGTGTACTTTTAGTACTTGTATCGGACATATTGCCGGTTTTAGTTACTTTTCCGGAGTTACACAACATACAAAAAGGTCATTCCATTAAACGCCTCTCTGGAGAAATAGATTAGCTGTTTGGTTTGGAAGGAAAAGAAAGAAATGGGAAACAACAACAGATTGACAATATAAAGGAACTGAAGGAGCAACATGGTATAGTATGCTGAGCGTACGATATAGTACCACGTAACAATCTCCAATGCCCCAGTATGCTAGTGATATAAGTGGAAAGTAAGCAAAGCAGAAGAAAACAAGTAAATTTAACAAGACAGAACACAGAAGAAAAGAAGGATTGGACCGTCCTTTCTCATTTTGTGTTGCTCGTGCCGTCCTCTACAATCTATCTCTCAAGAGAAATAAACAGAATAAGAGGGAAAATAATCAGAGAATACCGTCAAAGAGTTTGGATTGGTCACGATAAAGTGTATACATTGAAGAAGGAAGAAGAAAGCTCATAGCAAGATGAAAGCTGAATGCTGCTCAGTAGACCAAAAACGAAAAGTAAATCGGAACAATGTAAACGGAGGGTGCAATTCCACTGTGCTCTACAGAATTAAGTAAGCAATGCAAGAACAAGAATAACCAAAATCTTAGTTTACTCTACAAGAGGAAATAAAAAAATCATATTTTGGGGATGTTGCAGCAAGAGGAACATATAACAGTAAACTATCATCTGCCTTATCATCACTTCTACACATGTGCTGACAATGAGTCGAGGCAAAGAATGAAAGAAGATCTTGTGGAAATTACATCATCATCTCTTATTATTCGGAATGCACAATGTGTTTCTTTCCTTAAAAGTGAATGGCATGCGATATATGTCAACGTGGCATTATCACTCAGTCATGTCGGCATTTTGGAGGAATTTACACTTGCATATATGTAAGGGATGCTTTGCTTGCAGATAAAGGTTGTATTGTATGATGGCATGTTTGTGTGTGTGTGGTAGGTAAATGTCGGCAGTTTGTTTGAGAGAACAACCAAGAATTCCAAACATGGACTGTTCCACTGACACGCGACGACTTTTTGAAATCTTGACAATCATCCAACCAAACCATTCTCTCCTCTACTTCCTTTTCCCCATCCATTATTTTCCACAAGAGATAGAAAGACAGGAAACAAAGAGAGGAAAGTCATAGTTTTAAATGATCTGACGCAACCTTTCACACCTTTACATGTCAACACAAGTGTACTGGAATGGAACACTGTAGACACATCTTTCAACAAGTACAACACTCAAAAGAAGAATAGAATCGAGAATGAAGAAGCCAGTACAAGCTCATCTGTACACTTTATTTCCGTACACTCTGCTTTTTCGGTGTTCTTTTCTCAGCAATTCTCCCGATGCTATCTATTCACTGCCAGTCCACATTTCACACTTTTCTCCTTTTGACACAAACGTGCTCCTGGGTCGTCACGGGTTTCTGGGGCGAAACCAACTCTGCTACACGAGTACTCTCACAATGCCCCAAAGTCGTGCATTCCACCACATGCAATCATGTTGTTACACAATAGAATGTTACAATTGCTGCATAAAATACCTGCACATAAAATTATTACATAAATGAATCTAAATGAGTGTATAGGTACTCCAATATTTAGTAGTACAAGTCCTTAGTGATTGCCGACTTCATCTAGGGGCAGTTTTCGGAACACATTGGATTAATGATGACTTGGGGTTCCTAGTACAATTTCTCCTGCCAGTAAATAGAGTGTACATAATGCGGTGATGATTGTTGTTCTTTGTTGTACACAAGGGTAGTTTTTCATTGCATGCCCAACTGTTGTTTCAGCATTCTCGTCTGCCATCCTTCTACCCATCACATAACAATAATGTTGCCTTGGTAATGTTTTCTCATGGGATCAGTTGATGTCCCTAGTGTTCCCTTTGTTGCCTCTTCGCTTCTATCTCATTTCACTTGGCAGACTCATAGTGAAAAATAACCGACTGACTGACAAACTAGCAAGCGTAACTTTTTCTGACAACTGTAAACCAACTTTTGTTTAAATTTTTCATTCAACCGATGCGAAACTGATCGTTTTTGAATGACAATAACAGCAGACGTTTTACACCTACAAATACCTAATCTACATATTATTATTACCAATATACTTTCACAAAAGCGAAAATGGTACACGTTGTTATGCAATACATACACCAAACTTGCGATTGTCACTGATGCTGTAGGAAATGTGACAGAGAACAGACAAGTTATTCTTTCTCGTTTCATTTATTCCACACACTCCTCAACTTTGCTTTAACTACAATGCAATATGCAGTGACAACGATGACAATGACAGGCAAGAAAGAGGAAACAAAATGTGATGACGATGTGATGGCAACAATTTTTTCATTTTTCCTATTCTACAACACTACTTCCATTCGTATAGCAAGTAGAAACCGTAGTCAGCACTTTGAGTTTCGGTAGGATTCGCCGAGTTGCTCCCTTGATAATTCCATATATTTCTTGTGAGTTGTCTTCTGATGGAAATAGATTCCCTCAAAACTGACATTCAATTCTTTATCCCGTTACTATTATCATTATTACTGCTATGTGGACCCTCGCTAGCTGATCATGGCACTTACTGCCACCACATACAAGTCATAAAAACCCAACGCTTGCTGTTTTATAAATATGATACAAATGTATTCCGCTAATAATATATACATACACACATAAAAGTAAGTACGCTATTCTCCCTTTTTTTGCGGTACTCTTGTTACTATTTTTTCTTCATAAGAAGATTACAACGGCATCGGCGGTGGCGGTGATGATGATGGTACTTTGCTGATGCGCTTGTTTCAACTTTCAAGAAGAAACAAAAGACATGCTCCCTATTTTTTCCTGTCCCTCATGCGAGTCTTGTGTGCGGTATGTGTGTGTGCCGACTGAGATTCATCTTTTCAGAGAGTCTGTCAGCTCATATTACTAACATATTGCTTACACACCTCCATCGCTCACCCACCACACCACCACCACATTGAATACCACAAAAAGAAGAAGAAAATGTAGAGAAGGGGAAATTATACTGCATTAATATACAAGATCATATTCCAGCAGGATAACGGGAATATAACTGCAAAAAGTATGTGCCCACCTATGCACATTTTGCTTACATTCATTCATGCAATATCCATCTCCCAAGTATACTTGCAGTATGAGAAACGGCATCGCAAAAAATTATCAACAACGCTTGACTGTCTATATCCAACGTAGGAACTTGGGTACTCTGAATGCGATAAAGAACTATTAGGTTCTAGATGATGATGAAGGATGAGAGTGGTGATTAGACAAGCACAAGATGGATAATCATAATGGAAATAAAATGTGGAAGCAAGTCGGGGAAATAATACAAGGCCGGTTTCTTTTTACGCTCTCGTGCTTTTTGCTTCCGTCCACCACAGAAAAGTGGTCATTTATTTGGACACTAATTCTCTAACAAGTTTAAGTACACATGTACTTACAAATAATTACGTTTGTATCCATCATCCTATCATTTCATGCATCATAGAATGCCAAAAAAGGCAAGTGTACTACAGTATGTGGGATATTGCAAAAAAACGAACATGTACGGAATTACTTATGTGCGCTCAAATTCATCTCTGGTACAAACAGCGAAATTGATTGATGAAGACATGAGCCTGGGAACCAGCAACGTGCTTAGCAGACATGGAAAAATAGTTTACTTATACTACAAGTAAACTACTAACCAGTGCATTCAAATAAACAAAAAAATATTCATGGTGTGTCGGTATGGTTGCAATGCAAAATGTGCAAGGTTTGAAAATGAAACATGACCAAACAATGAAAATATTCCAAAAATATATAACCTTATACCTACATTCACAGAACATATCGACGAATCTCAAAGTTTTTGTGTCAACTTACATACCTAGTTATCATGACCATTGTAGCAAGTTGTACGACTTGTCCATAGGGAGCATTGTCATATAAAGCCACTAGAGGGATTCATTCCTCACTCTCGAATTGTGATCGTCTTAAATTGGATTCCAGTTGCTCCCCTCGTCTCTCGCATTATGACATTCATGAGTAAATAATGCAATAATAATAATTGTATCAAATGGAATGTGTATGTGTGTATGTAATAATAATAAAATGGTGTAGTGATTGAATTGTCTGCTGCTGTTGTGAATTGTGAATAATGAGAAGCAAAGAGAAAACTCGACGAGTGAAAATGCGATGGTTCGTGGAGAAAATGAAGTACAGTAGGACAATTGGTTTTATATTGAATTACCCATCACCGTTACGATAATCATGTGTTCAACTTTGCAGGTTCTGTGCGTACAAGCAGTTTGTTTGCTCCTGTTCAGTAACTCAAGACAAATGGGGAGCAAAGTGGGAAAGGAAGAAAAAAAGGGAAAATTCCATTGTAGAATTTTCCAGTTAATAATAATTTAAAAATAATGGTGTGGAGGTGTAAAATCGTGAATTACATCCGAATTGCCATAAAATATGGTTAGGAAGTGCGAGAAAATGGGAACAATGGATAAAAGGCTATGAAAGTGATGATGGGATTACATACTCCCTACATTCCCCCAACACCAGTCTGGCTTTCCATTCAAAACAATTTCAAGTTTTATTTGAAAATTTAATAATCTACACACAGACTATTGAAACAGTATGGATGAGCGAATAAAGCAAAGAATCAAGGAAAGCATGTATAGACAGATAGGGTGGCAGACTGTTTTGCTGGCTGCTACACGAGGATTACTGCATCATTGCAAACGCTTTAACCATATCACATAATATTCTCACGTCTCGCTCGCATTCACTCAAACCATTCATCCAAAAAAATATGTAACAGCCGCCTCAAAAAAATTCCTCGGCAGAAATTGTGCGCGTTCTTCCTTCATCATATCTGACCATTTTCTCTTCACCCATCCAATCATCCAACTCTTACCCAAAAAAACCAAACCACTCTCTCTCTATTCGTTTCTTATTTTTCAAATAATGATGATCTCTATCTTGTCGTTTGACACCAGTGCAGAGTACATGCTACATGAGCAAGAAACACCTATACAAGAATGCAAAAAAGGAACAAAACAGACACAGTTGCCATTTTCGATCAACCTGCCTTCTTGCCGTTACAAGGAATACAAGAGAGGATCTTTTTCCCCTTCGGAAAATCCTTTCCGCCATAAACAAAAAAACACATACATACATACCTAGTAACACGCATTGCAACAATTTCATGTAAAACATTCATCATTTTCACTTTATTACTCAATTGCCATAATGTAGCCCACCAAAAGTGATGTGCATAATGCTACCGCGATACTAATAATGAGGTAGTAGTGTGTGTGGTGGTGGTGTGATAGCGTGGGTGATCTTTTTAAACATTACCAAAAGGTTTTCGTAAAATGGTAAAGGTTGTTAAAGGCAGTGAGCATGACCGGAACAAGAAAAGGAAAAGAGTTGCTTATCTTTTCTCATCGGCTCCCTGCACATTACACATAGCCCACACCCGTAATAATAATCGTTATTATGATGATGATTATACACACATATACACAATCATCATGGACCACAAAACGCCATAAAAACACTTCCTTTCAGATTTCTAGTGTTTTTACTGCATGATAAAAATGTAAAAAATCAAAAAAATTCCAAACGCATTCTAGAAGAGCACAACCGTTTTTGTTATTCATCAATAGTATTATTTATATCCGTTGTGCCAGTTAACTAGACACAACAAGAAAGAAAAAAAATCACAGTCAAAGGAGGAGGCAAGTCGTGAAAATAAAGAAAGAGGAAAATTGTAGTAAAAAATAGTGCAATGAAATGAATGAATGAGCGAATGAATGATGACGATGATGTATGTACAGCTGCCTTGTTTTTTCCAGAGGAAACAGCAAGCAGGCAGGCAAGTAGAAAAAGAAAGAGAGCGTTAAAGAAATTGTTTTAAAATAAAGACGAAGAAGAGAGTCAAGGAATATTACTACATACTCCCACCATTATTATTATTATCACTGCACATAATACATAATATTCTCCTTTTTGCATGCTACATTTACAACGAGGAACGATGTATGGATGATGGAAAATCGACAACAAGGAGAATGGCTACATGTACAAAACATGTATGTAAAAAAAATCTTTCTGGCTGTTTTTCTTCCTCTCTCTCTCTCTCTGTTCACCACCACCTCCGCCACCAAAGATACCAGAATAAGAGGAAGAGTGAAATTATTATTATTATTATAACTGCTACCACACTACAGTCGACAGTAGTATTAAGGAGATAAGATGGAACGAAGAAGAGTGAGACTTTTTCTCTGGTGGCAAAGTTGTAAAAACCTCCTCCACATCACCAACACAGCCAATAACGGTGTGCTAATAATAATAACAACAACAATAATATAATCATGATGGATGGATGAATAGGGAAAAAAGGAGAGAGGGAGGAAGAGAAAGGAAGAGACAGCCAGACAGACAGTAAAGGAGATGGCGTAGTTATTTTCTTATTCTGTTACTATATACGTAGGTTGTGTGAATGTTGTGTTTGATTTAAAACAGTAGATTTTTTTGAGACATGGGCTAGGCATATGTGCACACAAATAGTTCACCAAGTCATTATGATCACCGCCGCCACCATCCACGCTTACAGTTAATACTGGGAAGCAGATAAAGCAGATTTACATCTGTCATGAATGAAATGGACGTTAAAAAAGAGGTAAAAAAAGAAACAGAAAAAAGGGACTGTTTTATATTTCCAAGCAAAACGTCTTGTACTCTTCTTTGCAAATCTTTGTTTGTTAATATCAATCTCTGGTTCGTAGAAATTGGTTCAACATTTGGAAAAATTTTCATTTTCAAGGTTAATCATGGTGAAAAGTAGAAAAAGATATGATATTCAGGTGTTCACACAAGCGGAAAGTAAAGTGTGATTAAAGAAAGTTTATGATGATGAGAGTCGAAATGAAAAAAATGTAAAGAAATGGAAATGTGAGTGTATTTCTAATTTTAAGTGCGTTAAACTTTTCACTCAAAAATATAAATAAGCACAATATTCATTATGATGAAACTTGCCACCGGCGTAGAGAAGGGCTTCCGGTGACTGCTGTGGTGATGATGATGAGTGCAGCAAGGTGAAATTCATGTAAATTGACTTATCTGCTCGTGCTCCAAGACAACATTACACACAGACACACAGACGTATCTACTTACTTGATGATATGATAATGATGAGGAAATTGTTAACACCCAGCCCACTGACAATTACTCGGCTCTCTCAGTCATAAAAAAGTATCTTTGATTCTATTAGCATACATTACCATTTATTACATTGGAGCTAAGAAATCGCAACTACAGAGTGTAAAATGCTTTAAACCAGCCTAAAAAATATTATGCTAACCAATTTTTTCCCACTTTTCGAGTAGCAGCCACTTGATCAAAATGCGTAAATAAACGTAAACAGTTGGCAGGGAAAGTAAACGCAAGAGTAAATGGGATTCATGTCTTTACTCTGTGCTCTCAGATTTTTTTTAACCCTTTCCCTTCTCTCCGAATCTCTCCTGCTTCCACACAGAAAGTAAATTGAAATTATTCTTGCTGATATTTTGTTGTTGTCGTTGCAGAGAGACTCCCCTAAATTCGATGATGGTGATGATGTGCTGCGTGTGGTGACCCATAAATCAAACTCAAAATTTACATGCTGATGATGACGATGATGATGATGAACAAATTCATGAATAAACGCCGTATTATCATTTTTATTACAACATAATCAAATCACATCCAGTTCCCAGAAACAATAAGGAAAATGAGGATTATCAGCCACCCTATCCCGATGAAATCACAAGTGAGCATTTTGGAGGCCCTCATTTCTTTACAATCACCCGCTGTGAGCCTGTCAGCTCATAAAAATAAAAGTTTCATCAGCTCATGCCAGAAAGATGCAGTTTAAACTGGGGAAAAGATAACAATAGTGTAATGGACTATATCGGGGGTAAATTAGGTTAATGAACTGACTTGCGTGAAAGGCAGTGCAATGAATAAGCAAAACACAAGGGTTAAATGAGGTTAATATTAAATCACAAATGCAAATCATTTGTAGGGCTTTTCGTAAAGTTCATTGAGAATAGAATCCTTGCTTATACATTACCAGTTTCACATTCTCAGGTTTCCCCTGTTCCAAATTCCCAAGAATCGGTATATTACTAACAAAGTAAGTAGAAAGTATCATAAACATAATAGGGAAAAGAAGACTTAAAAAGTCAATAAAACAGCAAGAGTTGGTGGGTGTTGGATTTTGGATAATTCTTTTTTCTAATTACAAAAAAGATTAGAGTAAACAGCAAGGTGATTCGCAGAGAGTGCTAATGAAGAAAATCATGCCCTGTTGCCGAGTTTCTTGCCAGAACACTGAATCGTGTAGAGAATGGAATTTTCCATGGAGCTATTTCTACTTTACAAAGAAGTCTGTAAACAAATAGCAGCAACAGGGAATAAAAAATAAATATTAAGTGGAGGTGGCGGAGGAGTAGTTTACCAGTAGTGGTAAGCAAGCTAATGAATGCAAATAATAATCAACAAGATCAAGAGAACAACTCATCTCATCAGCAACACCACGATAAACTTTCCTGTTACTTTTGCAATTTATTAAAACTTGTTGTTTAACTTGGAAGATTGGGAGATAAAGACAAGGTATTAATGAAAGGTATGATTAGGTATATCCATGGCGTTTCACCCTTTTCTCTCAGGGACTATGCAACTTATCTCGGTATTATCATTCTGAGAAAGAAGAAAATATTCCTCTCCAAATAGCACTTTTCATATTCCAGCTACTCAAACTTTTTTCTCCTGTTTTTCTAATTCCAAAGAAAATCATTAGCAGAAAAACAAACAAGAAGGAGGAGGAGGAGGAAGAGAAAGGGCATTGATTACTTTTACAAAAACAAGTGGAAACAAAGATGAAAGTGAGTGTAGAGTGAGAGTGATAAACAAGTAGTTATGGAAAAGTAGTGTGTTGTGTAGATTGTAACAAGTCTACTACAAGTGCAAGTCCGCTAATAAAGAAGGAGACCTTGTTGTTTGTGAACGTAACAATCTTGTTGAATGTGGAATAAAAGTAAAAGTAGTAAAAGTAGAGTTGAAGCTGTTAGGCTTCTTCTCCGTCTTCATCAAAAGAAGATGTTACAAGAATTGGTTGCATAAGAGAAAGCGAGCGAAAATTTTCTGATACACGAAGAGGAAATGAGTTTGTGTTTGCCTAGTTGTTACGGCACAACATGACATTATATCACAGACTACTAGACACAACAACTCGACTCAAGTTTTGTGTAGTGCGAGAGAGTAATTAGCAAAAAGGACCACGATGATGATGATTCTAACCAAATCAAATTCACAAATTCGATGATAACGAAGTAGAAGAAGAAACAACAAAATAAATGTAAGGTATGGATAGCATTGTGCATGATACTTGCTGTAGATGAGACTGTCATCGAGACACTCGTACAATTCTACAAGAATTCCAAAAAGAGGATCTCTGTTTGATTTTCATTTTGCTACCCTTCGTTTCTTATTTCCAAGAGTGGTAATAACTGAAACAAACATGTTAGTTTTATTAACACTGAAAAAACACTGCCCTTGTTCTGAACTCATTCTGACTCTAAAGAGACAGGAAGGAATTTTATAGTTAACAACAACAAGGATGATGTTAATAAATCCGTGCATATAAACGCTAAATGTTCCATAGCAAAACAGAGCCCACTTTTCCCGTTAAAATGGAAAATAAACAGGGAAAGAATGAATATTATTTAAGTATTACGACAACTAAAAATGGAAGAAATAATACAAGTACTGGTATTGTTCTTAACTACTCACCACAGTAACCACAAATTCTTCACACCGTTTTCATTATGCCCTTTTTTAAGAAAAAAATCTTCATTTACAACTTCCTAAAGCATTTTAGTGGAAAATGACGATGTTACTATTATGATGCAAAACATAACCGGGTTATTGGGCAATTAACCACAGGAAAGCATGTCTTCAGAAAACCATCAATATTCAAACCAACTTGACAGTTTTTTTAAAAGACAAACCAACTGCAAGTCATTTTTACGGGAAAGGATGTAAAAAAGCTTAAAGTAATATGTAATTACAGTGTTTGTCTTTTCTTCCTCTTCTTTTTCATAGAAACGGCTTGCCTCTTTCTACTTCATTGTCTTTAATGGAATGGTCAAAGGTTTACCAACAAGCCAGATAAATCTCCTTTAAACGGCTCATTTTTTTCAGCAGTTGTTGCTGTTAAAAAGTGGAGCGTGTGCATATTGAAAAGTCTGGCTTTGTGCACATTGCATTCCTGGCCTTTTCATGATGATGATACGATCATATTTCATCCTCTTTATCATAAAAGATGCACAGATAAATCCCTCTACACCGTTATTGTTTGTATTATTGCTGAATGTTGAGTAATACGCTCAAACAACAAGATTCATAAGCAAGACACAGCACAGGATGCGCTAAAGAAGAATTCTTTCGTCAAGACAAAAAGGAATCATCCTCATTAAATATAATAATAATAATAATGAAGTGGGCGCAGGAGGTACGCTGTTGTTGTAGGGAATGTCGTTGTCACGTTCACTCCGTCTTTTTTATTTATTCTCCGGGAACAAGATATCCCGTTCTCCACTGCTCCAGCCTCCGACTCGGGGTGTTTTTTTCGTGAGGAATGCAAACGAGTCGGGATTTTCACAAAAGACATATCAACATCATATCCATTACATTTTTTTCATTCCAATTGAAAGTCGTAGCCAGTCAACATTTAAAAATATACACAAACCAAACCGTCTGTGCATTTACATACCACAAACAAGCATAAAAATGTGCGCTCGTTTTTTACGCAACAGAAGGGTCACATTATTTACTACCGTCACCATCCCAACCACGCAAGAATCGTCATCGTGAGCATTATTTCTCTTTATGGAAGTAACTTATTTCATTGTCCAAAGAAGTGTTTTGTGCAAGTCTACAGCAGACAGAGAGAGAACGCAGTAGTGCAGCGTACGAGTCATTTAAACTTGATCCCTCTAAAAAATAATAATATATACTTGCGAGCATGTATGTATGTATATGTCGTCGTTCCCTTTCTCTTACTTACTTACTTTTTTTTAAATGTCATAGTCAATAGCATCATCATCACTATCACTGTCTTTTTGGTCGTCTTCAATGCTTGAGACGAGACAAAAAACGTGTAACTTACACACATTGCACACACACACGGTTGCAATATTATTCATATTCTCTTTTCTCCTAATCTGAGCAACATATAAACAACGACAGGACCAAGTGCAGCAGCAGCGGAAGTGTGCCTTGTAACTTGCCTTGCTCTCATTTTTTTCTCCTCTAAAAATAATTGCATAGGCAGTCGTCATCATTATCATTATTATTGCTACTATTTTACCATTATTATTAGTATCACTATCATTCTGATGCACGATGCATACATAGTTAGCGTTATGAGCATATGCGGGTTGAAACTTTCAGTCTTGCAAGCGATTCTCGTTCTCATTCCACTCATTCATCCATTTTCTCTAGTTACTTATTCGAACCCCAGCAACAACAAGCCAACCAAAGTCAAGTCAATCAATTTACAAATAAATTGTTTTCTAAAGAGGGGCGTCTCGTGAATTGGAAGTGAGTTGGGAAGAAACACCACGGTAGTAAAAAAAGAAAGAAAAATGATGAAAATGAATAGCCATTCTTATTGCTAGCACTATTTACTACTCGTTGGTGTGTTGCGCAGCAGCCTTTTTCCTTATTATTTTTCTTGCCTTTTTACGCCAATCCATTCTTGTCGTAAATTGTTGCCACTTTCTCTTCACAGGTCACAAAAAATGCATACAAATGTTTTTATGAACACACAAAACGAAGCAATAAGATAAATTTCCACAGCTTTCCTACTACTACTATATCTACATATTAACTATGTGTATATAGCCTCTAGCAGAAGGTCTGTCTGTCGTCAATGCACATATTTCGGTCTACGACACACCACCTTTCCATCCAATAACTTATATTCTATTCATATCTGTCTTCAACGAGAGCGATTAAAATGATAAAATCAACATCAATCCAAGTTAAGATGACAAATATGAGACAGAAGGCGAAAAATCTGATGATGATGATGCTGAAGATATGGGATATCCCGAAACAAAATAGTCTTCTTTGTTTTCAGCATGGGAGCATAATAATCAGCAAACGAAAATATGAACCATTTTTTTTATGAAAATCAGATTCATAACTTGACGCTGCTGTCTTCATAAACTCTATTCAATCCGCATCTCTACATTGTAAACACAACAACTTTGTTCGTGTGTTCATCATATTTATTTTTTATGTACGTGTGTTCTCTCTCTCTCCTCCTTCCATCCCGTAAAGCTGTAGTAATACTTGTTGTAATATTATTACCCCAGTCATTGAAGCATATTTGCCAAGAAAATTATCTCGTTTCTTCCCATTTTTATTTTTGGAATAGAAAGGCACCTTCTTCTTCTTCTTCAATAATAATAATATTTCCCTTTTTTCCCGACGACGTAATACACACACGCCCGACAATATTAGATACATGTTTTTTATCATAAAAAAGGATTGTAGCGTTTTATGCATCATCGTAAGTGCCGCACCGCCGCACACTATGTTCCATCTTTTTTCATAATCATAAAAGAAGAACAAGAGGCAGAAAAAACACGACAAAATAGCTTGTGACAATTTTTACTCGGAAATGTTTTTATGTCTCTCCTCTCTCCTCGTACACGGTTACAGGCTCTATATTATTCCGCAAGAATATCAAAAAGTAAAAAAAATTCTTGTAGAAAAGTGTAGAAAAAGTGGAAATCTTTAGGGTTGCATTTTTTTATAATGTCTTTTGCTCGACAGAATATGGGACGACGACAACGGAACGGAACACTGATCCTAGTTATTCCTTTGCACTGATTTCTATTTTCTCTCTCTCTTAAACAACAGGAGCAGCTGTTGCACGCGTCTCACCATCACCAACCATCAGAGAGACGGAGAAAGAGGGAGAGAGAAAAACGATAAAAATATTAATATGCAGACACACACGACACATTATGAATATGATATGATTTTTATGCACTACTAGAGTCAGAAAATGTCTTCTCCTTCTTCAAAAAATATATTATGTGGAAAGGACAAGACAAAACACAAAACAACTCTCTAGATATTTTTTTTATATAAAAACAAGTCAAACAGAACAGAAAGGAGGAGGGAGGGGAAAAAATAGAGAAGAGATGACGTACAAGGATTAATTTTCGTCTATTTTTATGACATATCAACAAGGGTTTGAATTTTGTATGAATATGTGAAAATGTAACAGCGATAGACACACAATGTACATGGGAAAAAACATGCCATCATGCAATGAAATAAAAAAAAGTATTTTGACGAATAATGACATTTTTTTCAATCCCTCGTATGAAATTTCCTGATACCCTTTTTTCTCTGATATTATTGCATTTTTTAAGATGGAAAATGGAAAGAAAATTATTGGATGTGAAATATGGAGAAAATATATAAAAAAAATGATGATGGAAATTTTTTTCTTGAGGTCCTTACCTTGTTTGTAGACTGATACTGTTGTTGTGACTGGTTCTGTGATGATAACGAGGAAGATGAGGAGGGTGTGCTGGATGTAGTACCATTATTATTATGATTATTACTATTACTACTGCTACTAGTATTGTTGATGGTGGGTATGTTGTTGATGCTGGAGGCGGTGGTGGCTCCACTTCCCAGTGTGCTCGTGGAACTCGCTTGCGCTCCAGATGAGGAGTTAGTTGACTGATTATCTTGAGAATGATGATGATGATGTTGCGAAGATGGAGACGAATGTTGTGGCTGATGAGAATGAAGACTGTGCTGAGGAAGCTGGTGATGATTCTGCTGAGGATTATTAGATTTTGTTGTGAGAATCTGTTCCCGTAACTTTTGTAACTGACTGATCATTGCCGAGAGCTTCTGCTCGTTTTCCAGAAGGGACTCCTCGTCTCCAATGCCAACTAGTGGGGCAATGTTGGACATGCTGCTATAGGAATAAAACATTTTTTTACACAGTGCTATTTTTTAAGCATCTACATCATCAAAATTATGATGATGATAATGATGATGGTTAGGCACCAACGGTTGGCCGCAACGGCCTAGATTTCACACTCTTTACAAAAAATCCATTCTTTTCAAAGAAGCTACAGTTTATTTTGCGTTTTACTCTGCCGCTTTTGCTTACTCAACTTGTTCTGGTTCTCTATTTTCTCTGTTTGCAAAAAAAATGAATGTCCATTCTATTTCCGAACAAGAGATTTTTGACAGGAATATACAAGTCTATACATGCCTACATATACATATTATACTCTCTTTCTCTGTCTGTTTATTCTTTTCGGCCAACTTCAAAAGAAAAAAAACTACATTTCTGCGCTTCTTTCAATACTGTTGGTGCTCACCATATATATTAATATTATGTACATAATCATATTCAGCATAACTCATACCTTTGTTCCATGGGAAAAGATGGTGGGGGATTGGGCGAGTTTCCTGTACTTTGGCCGGAACCACCAGTCCCATTATTACTGACAGTACCTGGGCTACCACCAAACTTTGATGTAAGTTTCCTCAGTACGTCATCCATGCTCCGTTTATGATTTTTCGAATCAATGTTGTTGTTATTGTTGTTGTTATTGTTATTAAGAATAGGGCCATTGCCACTGGTTGCGTTGTACATGTTAAATGAAGAGGGGCTTTTACGTGATCGTGTGGACTTGGGAGCGATATTGCTTCCGCCACTCATGAGATTTTGCTGATGTTTCAAAGAGCCAAGGATATCCTCAGTGTCTGAATTTTGCGGAGTACAGTAAGAACCCAAATCAGACATGTCATTCTCGTCGTCATCCCCACTCTGACCCCCTCCTCCACCCCCACTATCCCCACCAATATGTTGAAGTTGATGATGATGATGGGAACGTCGACCACGACGGGTTTGTCGGGAAAGCTGCTGAAGAAGCTGTTGTTGCGGGGGAGTTCGTAGTAGACTGGATGGTAAACTGTCCATCATCATGTCATCATCTTCATCGCCACCGCCGCCACCAACGACGTGATCATCATCCTCCAAGTAGCTGTCCCCAGCGCCTGTGGCAATGTCCTCATCCTCCTCATCGAGATGCTTGTTGTTGAGATTACTACTGCTATTATTACTGCTACTAGATCTGAGATTCCTAGTGCTGGCGTTGTTGGTGTGTTGACTACGACGGGACTTGCTCCCGCTGCTATTACTATTCTTTGAATAGTGGTGATAGGGATGATTATTTGGAAAGACTGAGCTTGTCGTTGTACTGATTTGGTTACTACTGGGCTGGTCACGAAAGTCCATTCTCGTTTTTAACAGATTCACCATCACCTGAGATTCTTCGTCAGACGAGGATGACGTCGGGGATAAGTGTGCAGCTCCACCTTCCTCATCTACTGCCATTCTATTACTCCTGCTATTCCCATTGTTACTGGTATTGTTCGCTGAGGATGAGCCGAGTTGAAAGTCCATTGGGACCAGAGACTCTTCGTCATCCTCATCATCGTCGCCCACCAAGTCACGATGAAAATTCTCCTCTTCCTCACGAATCCCGTCTGCGGAACGCTCAGTCTGGCTTTGTTGTTCCTCGTCTTGCTGCTCCGAAGCAGACACACAGGGAGTTGCTCTTTTGTTATTTCCTACTGCAACTGCTGCCATTTGATTCGAATGCGCTCGCCCTTGTTCTTCGGCTCCGCCTCCCTTTTGTGTTCGCTCTGCACGTTGGCAAGTCACGAACAAGCAGCAGAACACACAAAACAACGGAAAAGAATAGAAATAAAAAAATATATGAGCTCGAGCCAACATCAACAACATCAGAGAGTGCACTCCTACTTCTTATAAAAGTTGCATCTTTTTTTATATATTCTGCTCTACTCCTTCATGTACTTACCTCCTGCCTCTTCGAATTTATTTGGTGGAGATTTCCTTTTAGAACTCATTTTGATACTGAGGATATTCCAACGTAGATTCTTATGCACTAATTCCCTGTTGTGTTTCCACTTTCCACCCCAAAAAGACAATCGAGATGCGCTACTAATGGCATCAGAGGTGGATTTGTTTCCTTGATCTCGACTCTCGGGGGAATGCGAGACTGTTACAAATCCTTTCTCCTGAAAAAACAAAGAATACAAAGATTGTAAGACGTTTATTCACGTTTGCATTATAATCTAAATTAGCATTCTTTTACATTATTTTTCCACTTTGTAATTTAGGCATCTTATAATTTTCCAAGTAGAATAGTTAGGCAAAACAAATACTTTTGCTCAATGCGCAAAAAGGCAACCTCAGAAGATGAAATGCTCAGATAAATCATCAACGAAACAGAATGAGAAAACATTTGTTGTTAATGACAACACAAGCAAATTTAAGAAGATTCATGAAAACAAGAGCATTCAACAACTTTTAATGAGAAATAAAGAAAAAATACATTTTTTATGGGAGTCGAGCATAATGTGCAAAATAAATGTATTATTCCTTTCCACTTGACATGCTCTCTTGTCGTGTTGTGATTTGGCATGACCGTTGGGGTCATTCTGTCGTTGTACCCATCTATTCAACTCATCATCATTCTTCTTTGAGTCGTTTTCTTCTTCGCAGAATCAGTTGTATTATCAAAGAATAATTATTATTATTGTCCATTAAATCGAAATTAATGAATAACAAATAAAAATATTAAAATACATAAAAAATAATAATAATAATTCTTAATTAAAAGACAACTCTGTCTGGAAAATAATGAGGGAGTATTTATACATATTTATATGTATATACATAATTTTGTTGCTGCGAGCCGACAACAAATTATTGAGCATTTTCGAGAAACGAAACGAAACGAACATTTCACATCCCTACAGACTGAAACAATAAAGTCATTAATCATCAGCCTTGTAATCATTCCCAGTGCATTTCCAGCAGCAGTGCTGATGCTGACTGTTGACTGCATTCCGTTACCTTGTGGTTACGAGTCAGTCAGGAGTAACGTTCGCAAAAGCGCAAGGACAAATAGGGTTTAGAACCGAGACCGAGCGCAGGTCAAGCGAAAGAGTGGAGAACCTTGTAATTGTGTAATCGCTCTCTATAAATGATTTTTTTACATACATTTTCATTTATCATAACACCATTTCGAATCGCGTAGTAGTAGAAGAGCCTGTGCGGGGCATTATTATTACACTAACTTATATTTTATTATCAGGAAATCAAAGATCATTCTACTTTTTTAGTACTCAGTATGTACATATGTACTACTCTTCTGACGATGATAAAGAGAGGAGCAGAAAAGCAAGCAACGAAAAGAAAAAAAATATGCCGTGTCTACACTTTTCTTTCGCCTTTTTCTTCATTATCAATTATCAGCTCACTTCTGTTTTTCAGCGTAGAGAACAGTCTTTTAGCTAGTAGTTGTGTGTGTGTGTGTGTGTTAAACTGTTATAGTCTTTTATATTTTTTTGTATAAACGGGCTTGATTCTGATAAAATGCAGCTTCGCGATGATGATGATGATGCTGATCAATAGCGAGACAACTCATCATCATCATCATCATCGTGTTTCTGATATCATGTCGTTTATTTTACTGGGTTGGGTACGTACGTTGGATAATATTAACACTGTTACTACTACTACTATTACTTACACTGACTGCTATTTTACCCTGAAAACTTTTTTTTTGTAATAACCCTTCTTATATAAAGAAAAAATAATAATAATAAGAGTCAAAGAGTGATGAAGTGGACATATTTTTTAGTGTGCTCAACTGCTACGTGGAACAGAATCCTGGCGCCGTGTCGCAATTCAGAATGCCGCGGAGATCACAAAAACGATTTCATGTCATAGTCCACAGTGCAATATAATTAATAATAACATTATCATTATGATTTACAATAATAGTATAGTAGTAGAGCATGTTGTAATAAGAGACGTACATTTTTTTTTATTTGAAAGTGATTGACCAACGGAGTAAGAAGTACAACTATTATTATTATTTACTTGATTTTTATTGCATTATGCCCAGTGATCATTATTGCTGATCCACACTGGTGGCAGTGGTGGTGGTGGGATGTTTTTGTAAGATAATCCAGTTTAATTTTTTTGTGATAATTTTATCCAGTTACTTACTTAGTCAGTCACTCCACCTTTGCAGATACTAATCTTATTTTTTCTATTCACAAATTAAATAATCATATGAGCAACCGTTGTAGGTAATGGTAGCAGTGGAGATCATAATGAGTCATTGATTAAAGGTTAATTAAAATTTCCCATGCCACTAACAATTTTCATCAGTCATCACGCCATGTATGTATGAGAGAGATGTTTTATAATAAAATAAAATGAGAAAATAATAATTCTGATTCTAATCTCATACTGTCTAGTCTAATCTCGACCCATCTAATAATTAATACGAAAGACACCGTTGCTCAATACAAAGCCATGACGGAGAAAGATGCCAAGTTCATGCAAATGGGAATGACCAACAGTTGAAAATATTTCATTTTCTTACTACGACGCATCGATAGTCATAATAAAAAAATGTTTAATAAACTCTCATGACAGTGATTGCTGGTGGTAGTGGTGTATTCAATAACCCTGTTATTAGTGTCTATGGTCATTATGTATGATTATAATATAATTATGCATATCACTTTGGCGAGACGAGAGTAGGAAGTGGTTTTTTTGTAAAAAAAAATCATGTGCATGATTCTTTTATCCCTTTTAGTCGCACTTCTCAGTCAGTCTATGGACAAGTACGTGATACATAAGATGTCATACCTACCTACCTATAGCTCTCTACGAAAATCTTATGATGACCCTTGACCTTGACCGTCTCTTACTTACACATTTCCTTTTCTTGCTACTTTGTATCCAAATTCATACTAAGAACATGTAACTAGTTTACTTAAACTTACTGAATAAACTAAATGTACATGTACTGTTATTTTTTTTCTTTATTTGTCGAACAATTCAGTCACACCATCAAGCAAAAAAATTCCATTACTCCCAAATGCTTAATAATCTCTGTTTATAGAACATTGGCTAATGGCATGCATCTGCTTCTGTGCTGAAAATGCCTCTGCAAATCAATCAGTTTGAAGATTTTTGAGCAAAAAAGCTAGAGATTTTTTTTCATTTTATCTCACAGCTTGTTGCATGCAAATTTAGATGAATATCAGAAGTTTTTTTTAATACGCTCATCATTTCATTCTCTCCACTAATGCACAACTAACAAAAAGAGCAAAATATTTATACCAATTTTTTTATGTGTCTGTTGTGGAACTTGACTAACAACTAAATGTAGTTGTGTGTGAGCCATTATGTTTACCGGTATTATAATCATTCGGGTAGAAAAGAGCAACATTTTTGAATTAATGGTCAAAGTCAAATGGCAAGCTTCACTCATCAAGAGCGCAACAAAATTTTATTCCATGTGTCCGTTCCTCTCTCTCTCTCTCATCCTTGCTGTTTTCCAGATGCGTGCATTTTCGACTCTACTCTAAGCTGCAGAAAAGTTTATACTGCAATATTGTAACATTTTTCAGTTTTTTTGTACTTGTTATTTCGTCGACACGTTGTAAAAAAAGTAACTCTGAGCAAACGGTGAGTTTTTTATTTTAAGAGGAAAAAAACCTTTATATCATCATGGTATAAAAGCATTTTGGCAATAATAATGAAACTGACTCAATGAGTGACTGAATGAATAACTGCTCATCATCATCATCATCAACAACCGCATCACGAACACGACTGTTTGCCGTTAAATAAAGTGAATCGCACTTTGTCGATTGGTATACAAGTAACAATAAAAAAACGCACACAGAAGAAGATTTAAAGGTCATTCACATTCTCTCTGAAGAGATGAGTAAATTTTTTGGATTGCTTCTTCTTCATCTCTTGCCATTACATTTTTCAGCGAATGTAAACGTGAATTGATTCAGGGAATGTAAATTGATATAAAAAAAGATGAGCGAGCCAGAAGGAACCCTTCATTTTCACTGTTATTGGCAAGAAGGCAAAGGAAAAAAAGGCAAATAAATAAATCAGAAGAGAATAAAAAAACGAAGAAGAAAAAAAGGACAAATGAGAGCAAGTAAAATGCTAATAGGGCAGATCGGATACAAATAAAGATTGTGGTGGCTTCTTCTTCTCTCCTCGAGATGAAAAATATGGGAAGGAGTACATAGTTCTGTATAAATAATAAATAATTAAGTAGGTATGCTCACTCTCGCCCTGTCTCTCTGTTCTTGTGTCATTCTCCATTGGCAGGAGAAGGAGACTGTGATTGATGGGAAATTTGGAATAGGACGACACTCGCTCCGTACGATTTTGTCAGCGACACTCTGTCATTGGAACAGTAGTAAAAATACTGAACTGTGAGCTGAAGTAAACACAGTGTACAGAGTAGAGAGGCAGAGAGATGGGAAATAATGATAGATGCTACCACTACGTAGAACACAACGCCTAAATCAAAAACAAAGTAAAATTATTATGATAGGTGTAGAGAAAAAAGTAGGGATTGGTAATCCATGCCAACAACAGTTCTTCTAGCACCAGCAGCCTCCCATCACCTTCGTCATGTCGCGTTGCTCACTTTTTTTGTTTAAAGATTATATCTTTTTGCGAGCTGCCGTTTTATACTACTACTGCCACTACTACAGTGTGTGCACAACCTTAACACACGACATTATCATAATAATAGCAATAAAATAATTAATATTATCATCCAAGACACAATGCAAATGAGCAGAAGCATGTAGACATAAGTCACGCCGTAAACCAAGAGAGAAAAATGTCTTCTTAAAGCGCTTCTTTAAGCACACAGACAGCACAAAATGGAATCACACACACACAAGACAAAAAAAACATAATATACTACGATCCGATTTAAATAATATATTTGGGCGATGGGAAGAAAGGCATGACGATGAAAAATATGTGTTTGTTACCATTTAATACTGTGCTGTACTGTTACTGCCGCATATATATAGTAACAGGAACAAACACAGTCGAAGCCAAAACGAAGAAAAAGCAATTATTATTATTTGCCAACCCAAGACAATTATCATTATGATTATTATTATTATTACTGCTACCATTCTTTTTTCCTACGGTTCTTCTTTTTTCTTCCGTACAAAATCCCATTTGGCACGGAAGAGACTTGAGAAGAAAAAAAAGAACAAGAGTGCTAGACGGGATGAGGATGACGAAAGAAGAAGCAAATCTATTTTGTTGCTATGCCTACTATATTTGCATATTAAGCAAGTACAGTTGGTTTGATGGTGGTGGTGGTGTTAGCAGTTGTATTTATTGTGCCAAGCCAAAGCGAGAAAAAAAGGGTTGAGCACGTTTTCCCTTGTTGTTTCATTAATAATAAAAATAATGCTTGCAGTTCTTCTTTGAGTCTTTCAGTTTTCATCATCATACTCTCTTCTAAAAAGGTTTTGTGTATGTATGAGCTATATGAGTGCTTATACCGTACGCAAAAAAATAATAATTTTTTGGTGCGCCTTATTTACAATGCAACTAATACATTTTCTTTCTTCGACGTTTGTCTTTGTCGTCATATCATCATGGAAGGAAGTAAAGAAGAGAAAAGGATGTTTTTATCATCAGCGTTTTTTTCTGTTGTGCTGCTGTCTGCTCACTTGATACAATCCGCCACGGCCGGTCGGCAAGGTTCTATATAAAAAATGAAATGAATGCGGCAGTAGTTTTGTGACTAAGTGTGTGTGTGTGTGATGGTGTTGCTCGTTGTGATGGGTCGATAAAGAAGATTAAACACAAGGAGATGTAAAGTTAAATGAAAAAAGTGAGTTTTTTTCTCTCTCTCTCTCTTGCTTCTATTGCAATTGGAATTAAAAGTAAGAAGGATAGAAATGGAGAAATGAAATGATTCTTTAGAATTTCGTAGGACGACGACGAGTGAACGTATGTCGGTCGGTACGTAGTACAATTTTTATTCTTCTTCTACTTCTTCTTCTTCTCCCTTTTGCTTGTTCGGCGACAAGAAAAGAGAGAGAAAATATGAAATATGAGCAATAGAAAATGACTTTTATAATGAATCGGAGACAAAGTCGATTATTTAACGAGATATGTGATGTGGATGACGATGATGTGTGACTCGTTTTGGTGGCTACCTACACACATCACACACTTGCATACAAATAATGTAGAAATACTTTGTTGAGACATTTATGTATACTTAATATAATATGCACAATGTGTATGACGACGTGATTTGCACAAAAGAAGATTTTCTACTACCTACAACAGACCATATCCAACCAAGTCGTAGGCATATACCACGTCGTATTTCGAAATGCAGATTTTTTTTCGCATTGCACATAAAACCAGCCTCTTATTCCTACTTCTCTCTGCTGACTGATCCACATAAATATTTCCCTCTTGTGTTTGTTCCACTTTATTGTGATTAACATCATTGTCATCATCGAGGCAGTCATAATAAATAATTGATATGATTAAAAAATTGAAACAAGTTGTAAAATTGTTGAAGAATTTTAATAAAAAAGTAGTTTGTTCTGTTTCTTTTTCATCTGCTAGTTGGTTTTTTTTTGTTTCCAACCTACCATCATCTTCATCATATCAAGCAACACATTTCAAGAATTATTTACCGTTATCAAATATCATCATCAGTATAGTATGTGCTAGTAGTATTTAGGATGATGCCGTGTGCTTCTGAGAAGCAGAAAAGAAACACAAAAAGGCACACAGAAGAACACACGTTCAATTTTGTATTATCAATTTCCTTCCTTCCTTTCAACCTACACATTTCTTGTGTTGGTGGTAGTAGTACTAGTGTTGCGTGTGTGTGTTAGCTACACAACAAAAGTCATAAAATAAAATGTTTCATTTATGACTGTCATAACTCATTTCACGTTATTTGTGCGAAAAATAAATAAATAAAAGAACAAATTTGTATAAAAGAAATGGGTAGACGGGTGAAAATAATCAGTCATGTTATATTTAAGCTATGCATGCATGCATGCCTGCATATATTTACAAGATGGTAAAATAGAATAATAATAATAATAATCATAATAATATTTTTTTCTTGTGGTGACTTGGCTGCGAAGATGATGACGGTAAATACACAATAAATTTTCACGTTAACAAACTTGTTCCTTCCTGTCTGCTTCCTTTTGTGTACGACACACACAAGAGGCATGCTACTGTGTTGTGTACCACTGCTGCCATGTGGCAAAAACGTAGTAACTAACTTTGTAGTTTTGCTCATCCGGTGAACAAGATAACGATGCTGGTGATGATCATGATGATGAACACATCGAGATAATAATGATAATCATAATGTCCCCACAAAACTAAAATTATGTACATGACATTATTATTATGACATTGTGCACGACAAATCACGGCACGCCACGCCAACAAGACGTATTCATAAAAATTTGTAAGAAAAAAAAAGTTACGAAAGTGTTTGCAAAACATTTCGAATTGAAATGCTTGTAGATAATCATATCTGTCCAAGAAATTCCTCCATGTTCCCATTCTACATGCATATTATTATGATAATAATAATAATTTAATAGACAATGTCATCGTCGTCGTCGTTTGTTATCGTAAACCTCAAATAATAACTTGGATTTAAAAATGAACAAGCCGTTGCAGCAACACACGCTTTGTCATATTTCAAAATAAAACCGTTGAAGGAGACAGACTCATGGCTGCTGCTGCTGCTCCATGCATGCATGCTTGCATTCCCAACTCATTATTTTTTTGTTTTGATATGGTGGTGGTTTGTTTGGTGGTGAAGAAAGAAATACACAAAAGAGAAAATGAGGGAGATAGTACGAAAAAAAGAGCAGAGGAACGCTGTTAGTTCGTCGTCGTTGTCGTCGTCTCCTCGTTTTCTTTTCTTTGTATCCGCCTCATGGGTGTTTTCCTTACATTATCATTACATTATTATCAGAGGATCAGGATGCCATGCCCCATGACGATCATGATTGTTCTTTCATTCCCGTTGTTCTTGCTCTCCGTATACACATTCACTCCACCTCCTTAATTTTTTATGCTTTGTACTTCTCCACCACCATGATCATTATCATCACAACCATCCTTGTAGTCATCATCAATTCTCGGCGAATCCAAATCTGGCCTCGGCTCTTGTTCCTACACAATTCTCATCTCCCTTATCATTCTCATTAGCCCCAAAGGCATCTCGAGCACGCACCACAAACCACAACGTACGTGCATGCAGTCTTGATAATGATAACAGAGTGTGTGGTTGTGTGTGTGAGAGAGAGAAAGGATAAAGAGTCTGAAAAAAATGAGAGGAAAAAACAAAAGCTCATGAGAGTAAAGATCGTTTTTTATTCTTTCCTCTTGTTAATATGAGAATGGAATCTCACTCACTCAACAACAACAGCTTTCTAAATTGGCACTGTGTTTAACTGTTGACCCTGTGCCAACAAACATTTGTTAGGATGGAGAGCGAAGCAGAACAACAACGGGCGCAGGAATGGAACGAAAACGAAACACAGAGGAAGGCGAACAAGAAGAAGACGAAGAGAGGCAAATAGAATGCGACAAATAATCATCTCTCATCATCACCATCTCACGTTGATGATGACTATGGAAGCATAGCTCATTGTCTTCACACAAATATGCACCACCACCACCACCATGTCATCCTATGCATCACATTTTTGCAGCGAATGAGGCTATTAAATAAAAAGACGGGATTATGTGAGGAGTAGGAGCTGTAAAACAGCGCAATACCAGCAGCCCCAGACACAATAATAATAGTAATCATCGTTTTCTTTTCTCAGTAATAATAACTGCGCTAAAATCCCATTAGCTTTGATATACGACTTGGGAGACAACAACAGTCAACGTCAGCAAAGCAAGCTCTCTAAAGACGTCGCATGCCACGCCACCATCCTCCGCTCATAACGTAATATGTCATATAAAAGAATGCATATATGCGTGTATATCCATATCGCATGGATTACATTACATTAATTGTACGAGAGGAGAAAAAAATCAGATGAATTGTTCCACCATCTCTTATTACACAACTATTATCATAGTTTATTATTATTTAGCAGCAGCATAAGCGCAGAGACCACGTCGTGCTTGTATGCTGCTGTTTCTCTCTCAAATATGTACGCTTTCTGAATGTCGGAGGGAGTCGACGGGAATGATAATCCGCCTGGAATCTTAATGTTTTGTTGAACGAGAAGCATCTGTGTGCGTTTTCCTTTCGTCGTCCACATTCCAAATTCCGACTGTAATACCACCATCAATGATGATAATAGCAGTAATGATGAGTGGTAGTAGGAGCACAAACAGTGGATAATCATCATCATCATGGTTAGTGTAATGTCGCCCAACTCGAGTACAATGCGATGAAAATAAACCGAGTCGGTAACAATATTGTGACTCCTCGCAATGCAAACGTCGACGAGAGAAGTAATTTCCGCTTTATTTTCATAAAGGCATCATGTATCTTTTGACTTTTTTATACTCTGTCATCAACAGGGCACAAAGCAGCAGTTGTAAAATAAAAGTAAAAGTATAAAAGTGTAGCTGCAGCAGCATCACCACACGTGGGTGACTCCTATTTTTTAAGAAAATAAACGGGCATATAAATAATAAGAATGTGCTGCTATTATTCTGTAACGGTATTAAAAATGATGAAATATTATGACAGAAGAGAGAGGGCGAATGCACATTTTCATATTTTTTTTGTCTTCCTTTCTTAAAAATGACGCTGCGCTGTGGAAAAAAATGCTGTCTTGTGACGACACGTTTGCTAACAAAGCAGACAAAACAGCAGAAGCACACGTAGCCACAATATGCATAAATAAACAACAAGGGTAACGAGCACAGAAGAAAGCCAAGCGGGTGAGAGAGAGAGAGAATAAAGCCACCGGAAAAATTCCATTATGTCAACCAAGGCATTATCTTAAAATAGGATAGCACACACAAACTTTTTTTAAAGTTTCTAATAGTAACCAATGGAATGATTGAACCAAGTAGCTGAGTTGAGCTAACTAAATCTAATGGCAACATAATTCAAGACAATGTTTCCGTTTGAAACGACGTTAACTATGTATTTTGGCCTACAACTCGGCTCGGTGTTTCAGAGTAACAGACATACGCAACATACCGCTTTGTTTACTCTGGGCAACTTGATAATAGCTTATCAGCTAATACGACATAGCACGCTGTAACGTTATTGGATCACGCTGGTAATCAACCATTTTACACGAAGACACAACGGATAGCGAGGGCAAACCATGAAACAAAGTTTTTTACCTTCCAAATTCTTTTGTCCCGTTACAGTCTGGGCAATTAGGCACGCTTATCAGCAACACGCAAACACAAGCACATGCTTGAAACATTTCATCTTGGCAATGCTCGCGCTCAACTCCCATCTTGACTTTTGTCTTTTGTCAAAAGTCGTTACGTACGACGATTATTACAGATTCTAAAAAAACGTGACAGTGGTGGTGACAGTAGACTGTGTAGGAAAATAAATCAGAAAATAAAACTTTTCTTACTTAAAACCCTACTTCTTTTACTTTTTTCTTTCTTTCAGAACCAGCATACCTATTTTTCCTTTCTTCTTTTTAAATTTTTTATAAGAAAAGCTTATTTTTACTTTCCGCTGCTAGCACCACCACCGCCACCACCCTCGTTCTCATTATCACCCACATCGCTCTCGGGTCGAAAGGGTCTTGTGTCCGAAAGAAAGGGGCTAGTGTATTGTTTTCAATAGGATTTTAAAAAAGAAAACAAAAAATAGAAAAAAAAGAAAGAAAAAAGTACTACAACTTTTACTTGCCAAAGTAATGAATGGAATAAGAAAAGAGAAAAACTAAGGGCTTCTATTTGTCGACCCTCAGCCCGCGAGTGAAAATGGCGAAAGGAATGATGAGGACGATCCAGCAAAATATGCAGAATAAATAAAAGGGCTTTTCTCTCTCTCTCTCTCCATTTTTATCAAACAAAAGACGGAATTTTAAAAGGAGAAAAATAGAAAACGCTTTTTTTCCTTTTCAGAAATGGGGTCGTTCACTATTTGCGTATCACTTTTTGTACAAAGCCATCCATCTTATTATTAAGAGTAGCTGCGTCTTAAAATGTTTCCCGTGTAATATGCCGTACATTACATCACATCCTCTTAGTTTTGTAGTAAGCGTAATACTTGAACAAAAGGGGAAGAAAAAAAGTTTTTTCCAGACTTCTTTATTTCCCACTTTCCTTACGTAATCCTGGTAGTTCCTTTATCCTCAGGATTCCGAAATATATTCCAAGGAATAAACAGAGAGAAGAAGGAGAAGAAGAAGAACAGAAAAAGTGAACTTTCTCTTTTTTGTCTACCATTGTGCCAGTGCCGTGTAGGCGCATTTATTTCCTCCAAATGATGATCACGACAAGGACGACGACGATGATGATCAAATAGAGTTGTTACGAAAGAGAAAGAAAAAGAATAGCAGGAGCATTAATTCAAGAGGGCCCAAAAAGACGACTCTGATGATGATGACGACGGAGAAGAAGGAGAAATAGACGACGACGAAAATGAAGCTTTTCATTTCTCTCCTTTTTTCTTTTCTTTCTTCTTTCCTTCAGCTTTTTTTCCAAGTTTTTTTTCTCAAGAGAGAGAGAGGGAGAAGAAAGGAAGAAAAAAAATATGAAAGGAAGAAAGTAAGAAAAGAAGATAGGAAAGCGAGCTTGTGGAAAAAATCATTAAAAGAAGAAGAAGAAGGACCAGTAGTGTTCTCTTCTTTTTTCTTCTAGACAAAAAAGTAAAAGAATCAACGAACATACAAAAAAGCAAAGACAAGACAAGAAGAAAAGAGGTGAGCCCTTTGGCAAACTTTCTCCCTATCCCTCTCTCTCTCTCCAGCTATTCTACTCGATATTTCTCCGCTAGCAGAGACTTTCTTTTTCATGTTTTCCTTGCTTATTTTTAGATTTCTCCGCGTCTTACTCCAACTTTGTGAATGAGAAAGGCAACTTTTCTTTGCAGGATTGCGTGAGGTACCAAATTATTCACTACTGCGACTCTGGGTAATGCTGATAATAATGCTTTATAGGTTTCGCTATTTAAAAAAGGAGAACGTGGAAAGTTTTGGGTTTTAAAGGCTCGGCTGTATCGCTATTTACGACGCTCCTGTATGAAATAATGACCACAAGACCTTCAAAATAAGTAAGTAATGGAACCTTATGAAACGGAAATCGTTTCGATGCAGTAACAAAAATATCACCACAAACAAATAGTTGTACAACCGACGACAACATCATCATCATAACAACCATTACCGTTATGAATATATTTAATCTTCATGAAGGACAGAGAAAATGAGGGGGTGAGCCAAGAGAGACACGACAGAAATTATAAATATTATGTACTATCCCAATGCATTCCTAATAGCTTTTGAATGGGAACAAAGGAGACGCACGAACATTATTTGCACTGTACATTTTCTGGCTGTCATAATAAAAATATGTTGTCCCGTAACACATATTTAATCCACGAAAAAAGGCACATCATCACTATTATTAGCAACAGCACCGACAACATGATCATCATAATTTTTATGGTCATCTCCTCTAAATGCGCATGAGGATGATGATGATGGTCAGGATAATGAAGATGAGGACAATAAAGGACATCAATCGCACTCAAAGTAACAAAAGAGAAAGAGGACAAAAAAAGACGCAGCACATGAAGTACTTTTACTTGGAAATAAGAGATATTTATTTGTGAGGTGGTGGGGGAGTTGCAATACATGTGCAATCTTGTGCAGTGGTGGTGGGATAGTGGGGGTGATTGCTGTTGTGGCAACGCAACGGCGAATCATCATCATCACGAGAAGAAAATTGGATGTACATACATAAAAATGAAATAAAAGTAATGGAAAGTAACGACAATACGTATGTGTATGCGTGCTCAGGAATAGAAATGGAATCAAAGTCGGCTCATTCAAATGCAATATGTATGTATGGATTGGTTTTTCATGTATGATTGGTAATGGGTAGTAATAATAATGATGATTGTGGTGGTGGTCATCTTTACTCTGTCATCAGTACCACGGCGACAATCTCCAGACGACAATATTTATTATGATACGGCAATACTTCGTATTTTGGGGACAGCATTACAAAGTTGCTTTTACTTTTCTTCTCTCTGAATCGAACGGTTGGTTACATCATTGTTGTTGGTCTGTGACAATAGCACCCATTTCCTTTTCCTATTATTTACTCTACCGAATGAACTTTTTTTCGTTTTTTTTCTTTTTCCTTTCCCTCGCCATTGTACAGTGTCATTCGTAAGTAATAAATAAATCAGGACACAATACAAATGACAACGTCATCGTCATCATCATAATCAGCGGGAACAGTGAAGTGGTCCACCGACCCATCACAATGGTTATATAAAAAGAATATTATTATACCGAGCAAGTTTCTATTCCTTGCAAGTAAAACGCGAGTTGGGAACGTGCCAACAAAATAAGAAAGCCATGATAAGGATCAATACATATTTATTGCTACTGCAATGCAGCCGTATACACGTAAAATCGTAAATTTGTAGTAGGGTAATGTGAATAAAATGCAGAAAAAGGTAGTTCTTTCTTTGCTTTTGTACTAGCACAATGTGCATTCCCACACAACCATCAATTTTCTTTCTATTCTTCAGATTTCCGGTAAAAGTGAGCAGAGAGGACAAAGAAGCATTATAACAACAAGACTCTGGCTGTGGTGGTGACATGACCATCAACAATGACGTGACGATAAGAGCACAAACGACAACAAAGCCCGAGAATAATAATAAAAGACCGCTGACGATGATGCTCCTGTGAGAGTGTATATGTGGGCTTCTTTCATTTTCTCTGCTGACTGCTTGTTAAGTACAGAAAAAGTCGTGGGTATATACATGGCGAAATGAATGGAGTGAATGGCCTTGCCACTTATAATATTTCTGCTGCTTCCTCACTTTTTCTCTAGGAGAAAAATCCATTTTTACTAACAATTCAGCAAACAAATAAACAACAACAACAATTGCTTCCTTCCTTCCTCTTCAACCTCCTATTATGATTACCATTGTAAACGTGATAATTATTCTACCCCGTTTGTTTGTTAAACCATTTCACTTCTTTCTCTCCTTTCTTTACAGCCCACAACATATTTCTTCCTCGGCTCACCAACCAAGTCAATAAGACTAGCACTGCTAGTTGGTCTCACTCTGTAAAGGTAAAAAATCCTTTTCTCCGGCTTGGCTGGCTTTTTTGTCCTTCTGTTCTACTCTTCTATTCTTTACCTCAATTCTTTCCTTTTATTCTTCCAACCTCTCTTACAACATTTTTTTTCACAAAAGAAAAAAGGACGTGGAAAGAGGAGAAAATTGAGGAGGATGGAGAGCAAGAGAGCCAAGTGGTGGAATAACAAGGAAGGAAGGCAAGGGAGAAGAAAGAAAACCAGGAAATTATTGGAATACTCTCACTCACCGGAACAATTTATTGAGAATGCATAACGCACCACCACGCACGCATCACCTAACAACAATGTTCAAGCTACTGTTCACTGTATACGCCACATAATGCATAGTTGCATAATAATAATAAAAAAGTATAAGGATAAAAGTGTGTTTGTGTGTATGTATGGAAATTTGAATGCTTCACTATTGACATCTAACCGACCAGAAACCTTTTTTTCTCCGGTGATCATCCGATCATGCATGTGGAGATCATGAGAGAAGGGGAATGCATATATGGAGAAAACAGCAGCAGCATCACGATGGCAATACTTCCGTTATAGCACAAAATAAATATGTACCTTAAAGCATTATAGTAAAAAAATATTGTATATATCGATGAGTGTATGTGAATTTAAGTATTTTGGTTTTTTTGGTGTTACGATTTTTTTTCCTGTGGGCCTACACAAACTTGACTTACACGAGTATCCATACAAGCTTATGGATGTATATAGATGTATAGATATTAGATATGCACGTATCCTTAACCACGAGTCAATCAAGCACAAATAAACCCAGCAAGCTAACATGTAGCAAAGTGGCGGAGCTGCGCCACTGATAGCAAAAATAATCAACTGACTACTACCAATGATAACGAGAAGGGTATAAACCCTGAGAAGCAACTACCGAAAGCGGGATTTCTTTTAAATTACGTAATTTTTATTTAAATTACGTAATTTTTATTTAAATTACGTAATTTTTATTTAAATTACGTAATTTTTATTTAAATTACGTAATTTTTATTTAAATTACGTAATTTTTATTTAAATTACGTAATTTTTATTTAAATTACGTAATTTTTATTTAAATTACATAATTTTTTATTTAAATTACGTAATTTTTATTTAAAGTACGTAATTTTTATTTAAATTACGTAATTTTTATTTAAATTACGTAATTTTTATTTAAATTACATAATTTTTTATTTAAATTACGCAAGTTTCAGCTCGTTGGCACGCTCTATATAAATTTGACCTTTGACACGGGCCAAACAATGTCAAGGGGTCACGCGACCGTGCTCATCGAATTCCCCATCATCGAAAGGAGAGCATAAATTGTTTAATCATATGAAATCGCCGTAACCGTTAAACCATAACCGTCAGCTTCAAAATGACCTTAGATCTACGTGTTATGTTCATAGACGATTCGAATGATATGTCACTTGCCATATGTTATCATTTTAAAAAATTGACCTCATAACGGTTTCTAACGGTTACCGTTGACCTACGTATTTCAAAATCGCGCTGGACCCTTCTCATGTGACCAGTTATCCATTGCGGCAGAAGTGTGAAAATTCCAAACCACTTAAGCAGGAGAGTGTAAATTATTTGAAATCGCTGTAACCGTTAAACCGTAACCGTCAACCCCAAAATGACCTCATAACTGTGTGTTATGGTCATAGACGAGTCGAATGATATGCCACATGCCGTATGTGACATTTGAAAATTTCGAAATCGTAACGGTTTCAAACGGTTGCCGTTGACCGTTATCGCTGTCACGCTTGTCACATAAAGCTCTTGTGAAAAGAAGTCATTTGTTGAAAACAGAAGTGGAAAATTCCAAGCCACTTAAGCAGGATAGCATGAAGTGTAAAATTATTTGGAATCGCTGTAACCGTTAAACAGTAACCGTCAACCCCGAAATGACCTCATATCTATGTGTTATGGTCATAGACGAGTCGAATGATATGCTACTTGCCATATGTTAGCCTTTAAAAAATTGACCTCGTAACGGTTTCTAACGGTTACAGTTGACCTACGTATTTCAAAATCACGCTGGACCCTTCTGAGGTGACCACCTATTGATTGCCGAAAACAGATTTCAAAAAAGTCAAACCGTTTTTGAGTTAGAGCGCGCACAGACAGACGGACAGACGGACAGACGGACGGACAGACGGACAGACGGACATCTCGATCTTATAAAGTGGCTCCGCCACTTAATAATCATTCTTCTCCATTTTTCTTTGCTATCTGTCCCTATCTAACAACAAGAATCAATAGAGCATGCATAATGGATACATCTCTATATTAATAGGAGTAAAAATAGAGATAGAAAGAGATGCAGACAATATATCAAGTGGGATGATAAAGATACTAAAACGTATTTTTACTCAACAACACGCAAGTATTCAGAATCATTGCATGATAAAAACAAGTATTCGAAAGTTCGATATCGGCGCACCAGCACTCTTTTTGTGAGGTACCTATACAAACTGTATTATTATTTCTTGGTGGTTGATTGTTAGTCACCACTCTCTGCAAAAACGATTTTTTGCACATTAAAAATTTTGTAAACATTATTATCCAATACTGAATGCTTTAACCCTGATAAGAAGAGAAATAGGGGCCAACTAAAAATGGACAATTGACACGAATGGATAGATATGACTCATCTTAATCGTAAGAGCACACGGGATGTTTACAAGTGGGAATGAGACTGGCGATAATGGACAAAAACTACAAAACCAAGCGGATTACAAAATATTTGTGATATTGATTGCATGGGATCGTTGACCTGATCCTGTCGATCTGGCCGTAAGATTTAAGATTCAAAAAAATATTGGCTGTACTAAATTATTAAAAACAATTGACAGAGAAACAAGACATGCAGCACTGTTTCAAGATGAAAGAACTACTTGCTCCTCTCTCGCCTTTATAATAAGACGCAAATATCAATATGACAATAGTAGCAGCAGTAGTGCTGCAGTAAGTCTAAAAATTATTATGTTTACAGCAACTAGTCAAGCTAAAAAAAATTGTAACAAAAAACGGCAATGTATTGTGTTTTTGTAAACAAAACAAGAAAGAGATTTTGTGGCTTGTCTCAAGAAAATGGGCTCTTTGATCTAAAATGGCAGAGAAGAAAGGCGAAGAGGGATTTTAGTAGCTAAACAGATTTTTTTGTTTTGTTATACAAAAAGGAGAAGACATAGATACATGGTGCATCAGAAGAGAGAGAAAAAAACTTTTCTCTCTCTTTAAAGTTTACGTGTCTGGTTCTGGTTTGTGTCAAGTACTTTCGACATTTATCTCCTCAAGTGTTTCTTTTTCCTTTTTTATCTACCTATATTCTGTTTCTCGTCTTTGTGATCTCTACTACTAAATTGTCGAGACTGTTGCTTCTCTCTCTCTCCCAGTTTCATGACACGTTGCATTGGTGCTACTAACAAATGCACACGCAGACACAATGTATTTTTAAACAAGGCATTTTTGTTGGCTTCAATTGGATTGGTTGTTAAGTGAGAGAGAGAGAGAACAAGAGAGAGGAACAAGTAGTGAGAATAGGATTATAATAGAGGAACAAAAGAACAGACAAGACAAGAAGAAGAGGAAAAGGGTTGGCTTCAAGCCTTTGGCATCATGGACTATTATCAGCATCATCGTCATCCTCACGATCATGCCAAGATGTAATGGATCTAATGTGATCCAATTCTCGCAACACAATGCAGTATAAATGATGATCCCACTACGCAGTCTTTTTTTATTCTGTTTTACTCCTCCCCATTTTCATTCCTTTATTTTCCCATTTTACTCTCCTTTCTCACTTTACGTGTATCCATTTCCCTTACAAAAAATCCTGGGCTTCTCATTGTTTAATAATAAAACATGACAGCAATAATGAAAAATAATAATGGTTGATGCACTACTTGTTGATGAATGAACGCGACAACTACTTTTGAAGAAGAGGAGGAACAGTAACAATAATAAAACCGTAATTATCTCGTATTTGGGTTGAAATGCCTTTATACATAGGTGTAGATGATATGTGTGCTGCGTAAGACATGTATTATTCAGTAGTGTGTCAATAAAAATATAATTTAATCGAATCACTGCAAGATTGCAACCAAGTGGGCTCTCTCAAGTGCAACTCTTCCTTTATAATAAAATAATACACACACAAAAAAGTAAGGAGAGGCTTGGCATGATGAGCACACAATGATCATGATGATAATAAAAAAGGTTGAGAGAGTGTGTGTAGCAGCTTGTATACATACATGAATTGAATTGAAGTGACAAGCAAGATGAACAAGAAGAAGACAAGCCTATTTTATACGTTTTATGTACAGAGAGTTTTATTATTATTTATTAATTTTTTATTGTAGTTGTATTTCATTTCACGAAACTTGTCTACTTATAGTTTAGGCAGTGGACCAAGAGACTGACCAAGTAAAAGAGTCAAACAAACTGACACCACGCATTTACTTGACTTGGCTGGTTGTTGTGGCAAAGCCAGTCTTGTCTTGTGAGTTTATAAGCTCATTGTCAGTTTGTTTGGCGATGGGGTTGTTGTTATAGGAACACAACATCTTCCATATAATCACCATCACAAATCACAATCATCAAGGCAAGAGGAGAATAATAAAAGCATTTTTGATTGGCTGAAACGAGCAACTTGTGGATGATAAAAAGTAAATGTAAATGAATGATCGTTCCTTGTGACGATGCTGATGGCAGCAGCCATCTTGCCATTGTCATTTAGATATGCGTGTAGTGTAGACTATAGTCAAGGAACATGCATACCTATTCATTTTTTTTCGTTTTTTAAATAGTCTACAAATATAATAGTCTTTTGTCAATGAATTGTATTTGAAAACAAGAAAGGAGCAAGTCAAGTCAAGAGAATGATGATGATGATAATGGCAGATAGATTTAGACAAGTAAAAAAGAAGGCAGGATGACAAGGTCTTCTTATCTTGCTCCTTTTACTTGCTCTTAGTGCTGATGCTGCGTATACGAGGATGATGATGATGATGATGATACCATGGCACGATGCTACAACCACTCCTTTAAAAACTCACTCATTCCACGTTGCATCACAATTATCATCAACAACGCCAGCAGCACCACCACCACTACCAAAATTATCCATCCATCCATCGCTCTTCCACATGGAATTATTTCTATTTCATTATTACATACACTTTTCTCATATCAAATATTGAAAAATAATGGTCTGTGGTGGCAGTTGTGGCATGTGACAAGAAATGAAGAATTGTTCAAGCACAGTCTTTTTAAACGGGTGACATGGTCATCGTCATGAGAATGTGGAATAGTAATAATTATTTTTAAGAAAAGGTCTAAAGTTTCCTTCTCTTCTTGTGTGTGTGTGTGTGATTGACTGTGAGTAATGTTGTACACTGCGATGCTTCATTATTGTAAGGTTAGAGACACTGTTTTACAGTGGTCACCATAGAGAATGCGATAGTGTGTAGTAAAAAAAAGTCATTTAAGACAAGGGGCAAGCGTTTGGAAAAAAAGAAAGATAAGGCATAATATTTTTACAACTACCAACAGCTCCTACAACTACTTCTATGAATGATGCATAATTTCATATGATTTTTAGATGATGTTCAGATGATAATTGATAGTGATGGCGTTGTTGATCTTGGTGAAGGTCTCCTCTCTTCTCTACTCCCATCATTCTACTATCACCACCGTTTCATTATGACTAGTCATCATCATCCTATATGGCTCCTTTATTGCCTCATTCTGTTTTCTCATGATTATCATCGTCACTTGAGCAGAGAGAGAAAAAAATATTACGTACGATGACGATCTCAGTATGATCATTTTGCTGACTTGCCAGTGTATTTTTCCTGACCTTTAAACCGGGCAGGCAGGTCAACCAGCAGGAGTAAAGAGGAGAGAAGCCATAAAAGAAAAATAAGTTATAGTGATGATAGTGACAGCGTCGGAGATTACGACGAAATAAAGCACCATCACCATCCACCGCTACCAACTTCTTTACGTTGTTGACTGTCTCTTCTTGAATTGATTACCGACTCATGCCAGTCTTATTATAATTAGTATTCTCTTTCTGAAGATGCATGAGAAGATTTTTATGATTGTTTCAAAAGACACTGAAACACATTTCCACATTGGTTATCAGCAACAGCATCAGCCCTATCTTGCCTGTCCTCTTACAAAAATTGCTCAACATCGTTTCATCGTTTGTTACCCAATCATGTTTCCACTGTGCTCTGTGCTATAGTCAAGGGACATCACATTGAAAAAAGGATAATGACGAGAAGGAGAATGAAAAAAAATGATGATAGAAGTAAAAATGGTGTGGTGGAGGAGACGTCACCCTCATCAGCGTATCATCATGAATTGATTGCATTATTGTTGATCACGCTTGGTTGAGTAATGTACAGCAAAAAGTAACTACAGCCACATGGTTAGGTACATACATAGCTAGTTAGTATGAATGTATGTATTATAGATGATTATTATTATTATTACTGTATTTTATTTAATTGACAAACAAGTTAACCTTGGTCACTAAAACAAGAAGTAATAAAATGAAATAGAAAAAGACAGACTGGCAAAAGAATAATTTTAAAGTTTGATGGAGTTTTTTTTCTAATCTTAATGACCGTTACATTATCTGACTTCAATTCATAAATTGTATTTTTTCAGACATACTATGTCTACCTTTGCTATGTGCATTATTCACGGAAAAATTACAACTAAGCAATTGCGTCAAGTAAAATGATGAACATGTAAATGGGACTAAAATACCTACCTATATTAGTACATGATAATAATAAATGTAGTTGACATATTATTTCGTTTTTTTTGTTGGTTGGGGGCGGATATATTAATCTAATTTGCCGGTCGCGTCCTTACATGAAAATGAAATAAAAACAACTTTGTTTATGAAGACAAGAAGGAATAATTGATGAGGCAAGAAACTGCAAGCATTTGTTAATGATGACAAGAGTTTCGGAATAATTTGACGTTTGGAATATCAAGACAATTGATGGCAACGAGCAGTAGTTGGCGGTAGCAGCAGCATGACATTTGGGTTTTGTTGCTATTTTGAAGGGTTGACATGACAAGACAATAAAAAAGACAAAAATATTAACGAAGGAATGTCGTCATGTATTCGTAGATGTGGGTAGCATTCTCCTCCCGGGTTTTCCTTCTATTTTTCCACCACTTTATTATCATTTTTAGTGAAGCAACAACTAATTTTCTTTTGGCAACAAAACATCCAAAGAATTCGTTCCCTGTCTTAATAAAATTAGGCGATTGATGTTTTTATTATCATCTGCTTGTTTCCTCGGTTCCGTTTTCTGCTCCTGTCTCTTTCTTTCCTGCGCGTCTGCATGGGTGGCACCCTCTCTTTTTCATGAGCTTCCTCCTTCCTCCGTCACTACTGCACTTTACCAACAAATCTAATGAATGATCTAATGTGATGGAACCTATCTAATCAACTGACTTTTTCCATTTTCTTTTGTACTTTGTTGTACTGGCTTCTTCAACAGAATGAAAAAAGAATCAATTCTGTGCAGGATTTGGAACAGAGAAAAGTGCAACAATTCTATTCCCGTTTCCCAACTCTTGCAACCCTTTCAATTTTTTTCACGTAATCCCCCATCATCCGTCCAAAGGAATTCCAATGAATGCACAAGCAATTATTTCAAAATAAAACTTTTGCAAACGATTGGATTACTTGGAAAACATGCAGCGGTGTACGTTGTACCTGGAAAGTACGAAGACCGTGAATTGGAAAAGGAAGAGAATTGGAGAGTTCCAAGGTACATGCAAGAGGGGAGACGTATTCACTTTCATTATGCAATGAACACCTTAGCAAGCAGTGTAAGTGACAGGAAAATAATAATTACAGCACCAACTGCGATCTGACTGACTGACTGACACATTCTCATGGAAAACACAAAAAACTATAAAACCCAAAGTTAAACAAAAATACAAGCAAATGAATAAGGAAAAAGAGGCATGGAGTATGTTTACTTGTTTTTGACTATGATTATTATGGAATTTTTATGTAACGTCAAACTGGTGTGGAGAATGAAAGATTACTTTTTTTACTTATTATTGTGCAAGAGTCTTTGGATAAAGAAAATGGAATTTCAATTTTGTTCATTTGACACTTCATTACAAACAAAAATTTTGAATGATGATCAGAAAGGCAGCAGATTTTCCATTAGAAATCTTAAAGCTAGCACAAAGCACAACATAATAATATGCGTCACAACATTGTTTAACTAAAAATAAAAATGAGCATTTCTTAGTGACATTGTTCATCTCTGTAAATACTCCATATTATGTCATTAGCCGTAGAGGTAGGGCCGGATAAAACTCAAATGTTTCTATATATTATGAACGCATTAAAATATTAATGCTGTAGAAATATATACACAAAATTCCTATACCATTTTAAAATCGTATGAGTACGAGGTAGCGACAAAAAAAGAGAAATGGAATCGGATTACAGTATTTGCTACCAAGCCCTACCATGTCAATGGAGGACAATGATGAGTTGGAAAAAGGGACACAATCCAGCCAGTCGACGAATGGAAATCCTATTCCTTCATTGTTACATAATTACCATTTCTGTGCACCCAAATAACGTGAAAAAATGAGTGACACAGGAAAGCTTCAATTGTCATCTGCTACAAAGAATTGGAAGAACATGCCATCCGGAGACGGATAGATGCGGACAACTGAGCAAGCAACAGAAGGATCCGGTAAACTGGGAGTAAAAAAGACATTACTTTAAACCGTTACTGAGAGAACATTAAATCTGAAACAAAGATTTTCCTCTCGGATACTTCATGTTAAGCAGGGACCAAAGAGACAAGGGTACATACGTGATACTTATTCCTCTTTTGGTATATCCCTGGTTCTGTATTGTTTTCACTCCCACGCCCTTTTAGTGGCACTTTGTTAAGCTTTTAAATGCTCATGTAAAAATATATTATAACCAGTCGCTGTAATGGTTGAATAAAGTAGCTTAGAGAGATAGAGTTAAGACGATGGTTTGAACTAGTTTGAAGGTTAATCGGAGAATTTAATTGCAGAACAATGTTTCATTTTAAAATGGCGACATGATAACAGTTTGTAACGCTAACATTGGAGCGTGAATGAACGGGCTGCCGAAGAAAAGACATACGCTACCAGCATTAAAAAAGGAGTCGTTACATCGGCTACTTAATAAATGAGTTGTGGCTTCTTTGGTTATTATATCAGAGGGTTAGTATGGAAACGGTTATATTATTCATTACTATATGCATAAACGTTACAATTGTAACCTTTTACAAGAAAATGAAATGAAGCAGGAGATGTAGCGCTTTTAGACGTCATCAATATTCGACAACGACAGTTTCTGTATTGTATGTTTGTTGAGTATAGCTTTGAACGAGACTGTGTATCCATTCCCCTATTCTTTATTATTATGGGAACAATAATAATAACAACAGAAAGCCACTTATTGTTTTACAACAATTCTACTCGGGCTACTACTACTGCTAGAGATACCACCCGATTGAAGACATGTATTTCCCAGGCAAGAGGGAGAATAGATACACAAGGGTTTCTCTCCATCGCCACCAACTTCTCCAAGAAGAAACACATGTTTCCTCCCTTCAAGAAGGAAAAGACAAAGCAGTAAAACGGAAAATGAATTGGATTGGAGAATGATGGAGTGGTTGAATGGATGGATGGATGGAATAGCGTAAAAGTACATAGAGGCTCCTTTTCTTTAGAAAAAATGGGTTCCTCCTTAGAAACTGGCAACACAAGCGCTATTCCGTCTACTACTGCTCGGATTATTTAATGAGTTAGTTAGTAGTTTTGGAGGCATAACGCATACCTTTTTTTCGCTTGTTTTGTTTTTACACATTTTTTTTGTTGATGCCCGTACTGTGGTATTATTGTGCCCGTCTATTTTTTTGTGACGGTATCGAAAACGGAAAAGTCAAACAGTCAACGAAATGGTTAGAATGGTAAGTACCTTCTCATGACGATGGTGATGTCGGAGAAAAAGCCCCAAAAATAAAACAACAAAGGACACATTGTGCTTGCCCACATGGTGAATATCATGTGGTGCAATGTGATGGCATTGTCTCCACTCGAACCATACTTTCCCACACTTGCTCATTTTTTCTTCTATTCTGTTAATTACTTTACTTGTTGTTGTACTCTGAAGTGAGCAGAATAATAGGAGTATCTCTCTCGAAGGTGTTACAAATCTCTCCACACATGCAACTCTCTACTAGTTAGTATCTAAAAAGGGAATTTATAGATTTGGGTTCGGGACCTAAAACAATCCATACCTCATGCATCACTCTCTCTCTCTCTCCCTCGCCATGTTTTACTCTCTCCCTATGAATCTACATCTCGAATATCTTCAGAAATGGGACAAATTGTCAATTGACACAGAGAGACGAAAGACATGAGCAGAGCCTGACGTTCGGTCGCTACATAACATTTTTATGAACAATGCATGCACCATGTAACGTTGCGTATGGGACGGGACATTTTTTGGGAATAAGAAAAAAATGTCCATTTTTTGTGAAATTCGATATGAAAATCTTTGAAGAACAAAAAAAATTAAGTTGAACTGTACAACGAAATTTAACAATACGACAGAAAAAAATGCGTTACACTAAAATAAGCAAACGGGCATACATCCACCACCACCAAAATGCAATACATACTCGCAACGAACATGCCCAGTTTTCGAGACAAGAGGCTTTTAATAACTTGACTCGCCTCTAACTCTAAAATCCACGCTCTTCTGGAAAACTTCACAGGAAACAATATTATCATCAAGTGATTTTTACTTTTTGTTATTGTATGCATTTAAAAATACGTACGTTGTTGTACAGTGTCTGCCGTGTGTGTATGTGCGTCTGCTTTCCTATATAAATCTTTTTTGAATGAAGAAGAAATGAAGAAGGATTCCTTTGTTTTAGACGCAGAAAGAAACCAGAACCCAGACATTGTCATAATTTTTTGTTTCTTTTCCAATCTATACACATGCATCACTAATTCAATTACTGGCAACGTAGCCTGTACTACTCGTACATAATTATAAATAATGTTGTTATTGTAGTCAAACTAGAATTCAACATTCTATAACATTCGACTGCACGGCTATATAAACTTATAAATTATGGATATAAACAGAATGGAATCATATTTTACGTGGTTTATGAAGTATTTATAGCGTGGTGCTCTTCCACCACACTGTCTATTCTCTTTATCCTCCGCGTTTTTTCTAAAGTACAAAAGGCAAACACAAAACATGATTGGTTTCATGTATCTTGTTGTACAGTGCAAATAAACAATTCGAAACTGTTCAAAACCACTTTTACCCACAAAAAACATTACAAGAGCGAGATACTACTGACGATATAGAGTAGGATGACTAAAGGAATGATGGAAACTATTACGCTCAGTTGATCTTCTTGTGAAAGTAAAAACGGAAGACAAGACAAATAAAAATGAATCTCGGCTTCTCTCTCTTTCCTCCTTCCAGATAGAATTGCATTGAATATGCAAATAATATATTATAGAAGCATACCGAGTAGCCCCACTACTACTACTACCACTCATACTTCATATTATATTAATAGCCTGTCTCTGATAACATGACAATTCAGTTGATAAACAGAAAGAAAAACCGCTCGCTGCTTCTCGTCGTCCCTTTCATCTTCCACAATAATACTATAAACAACAGAACTCAAAAATTACTAGTCATCATCATCAAAATCCTTCTCCTCGTCGTAATGATCATGGCCATGTCGTATAGTAGCAGTAGTAGCGGTGCACCGTTTTGCATAATACAGACACAGAGAGAGATATAGACAAACGCTCAGACAGACAGAGAATCATCACAACTTCCTCTTATACCGTTTCTCAGCAGCAGCAGCAGCAGCAGAGCCAAGCCTCTAGAGACTCTTTAAAAATTAAACAAAGTGGCTTTCCAATGTACACACAGAGAACTCTGCTATTTATTTTTAATGTGTTCGCTCATACACTCTGCACTAACTGTCTCTGTTCGAAAAAAAAAATCTGAACAAAAATCGTCGTGCATCCACGTTGCAAATAATGTGCATGGAGAAGAAAGCAAGGGAATTGGCAATAGTATTTTGCGAATTACAAATAACCATGCAACTTTTACAGTTGTGCAAAAAAAAATAGTATATTTGTAGAAAGAATTTTCAATGTTTCCGAAATAAAATTTATTGGTGACCCAACAACACCCAACGCTGGGGTTTGTTAAAAAAGCACCCAAGGCTCTGCCGCGTTCTTATTTTTATTTCTTTTTTTATACTTCTTTTACAACATACTGACCCAAAAGGCAGATGGACCAAATCAAGTAGAAAATTTTCCATGTATTTCATTTCTTCCGAAAGCATTTTCTACTAGATTGCGTAAGAATAGTTTTCACATCTTTTATTATTATACACCTATGTATACTCGTCCTTCTGAAAAGAGCGAAGATAAACAATGCATCTGTAAAAACTACTACAACAGACAAGAAAGCCCGAAAGCCGAACCAAGATGAGGTCCATCATCATGATCATTGTCGGATCACTGATTCGGCAATGGGTTTACATCTTTTTTAGAAAAAATGCATGCAAGCAGTCTAATAGCATTTTGTAAGTCTAGTTTATAAGTTAGTTATTCTTTCCCTTAAAAATCTTAACAATAAAAAGCACTCCTCCATCATCATCCAGCACACCGCCACCATCATCACCACCACCCAAAAAAAAGACAAGACACATTGTAATTGTAGCAGCAGCAGTAGCGGTAAAACATTGCAGCTAAAGAAGAAAGAAGAAAAGAGGAAAAACACACAAACAGTAAAACATTGTGTCCATGAAAGTAAAAATGTGTACTATTTGTTATTGCTTTTAGCAATCCTCGTTAGATGAGTATAACAAGAGAAGAAGAGTAAGTTAGAGAGAGAGATGGAGAGAGAAAAGTACCAATAACCAAAAAAACAAAAAAAAAAGTTGTACAGGGATGCTTGCGCGCAAAGCGCTTCTACTCTACAACTCAGAGAGACATGCCGCCTATACTTAACACATACATAACTAGTGATTCATTCTTGAAAAAATATATATGCATCGAGAATTGAAAGTAGACAAGTCTTTCCCTATCTCTCTCTCTCTCTCTCTCGCCCTTTTTTGCCCATTTTCAAAAAAACATTGGGAGAGAGAGAAGAAGAAAAGAGAGAAGAGAAAAAAACAAATCCTTCCGATTTTTCCTCTGATCTTCACCGCCAATCCATTTACTTTTTAAGTCACATGAGAGAACAATATCCGCCGCATGGATCATCCATTTCACATTGCTCACAGCACTTTTTAAAATCCACCTATCCCATCTGTGTGATTTTTAGAGACAAGGAGATGTAGTACAATGTGTAGGTATGGATATATCATCGCGCAAGTATAATCGCTCGCTGCTGCTCTATCTCGCTAAAAAAATTACGTAAACAGGCCTTTGCCACTTGCACTGCTGCACTTTCAAACAGCTCATCTTGCAATCGTCTTTTTTCCGAACCTTTTTTTCTTCTTTTTTCTCTTTTTTTTTGTTTCGTCTGTCTGTCTGCTCTCATTTGTTTGTAGACGATTAAACGTATTCTTCTTTTACTTTGTTGGAAATGCTAGCACAAAGTAAAATGGAATTGATAGTTTGTTGTGGAATTATTTGCAGCGCTTTTTTCATGAATGGCCCCTTATGCCGTCACCCTAATCCTTTTCATTTGTTTGAAAAAAAACAACGCAACAGGGCAATTTACTGAGGAAAGTTTGTAAACAAGAATGGAAAATGCACGCATACTTTAAATATTTTCAATTAGCAGCGTTTTTATGCCCCTGTCAACGCCTGTTACCTCAAGAATTTAGAAAATGGGCTGAATTGTATTTAATTTACGTGGAAAAGATAAATGGCCCATCTTTGGCGACAAGTATGTGACAAAAAAGAATGTTCATGTGTCATTGGGTAAAGTGGTTACGACGAAACAATAATAAATTTTCAACAAAGTAGAAACGAGGGCTCGTTTTTTACTCCACTCGCATTAATTACGTTGTAGCAGGATTACATGCATATATGTGCTGTCACTTGTATATGCCCAATATTTGCTTCTGTGACATTATTAGATTAGATTGTACACAATTATCGTTGTTCGAAAAAAAGAGGAAAAACAAAGCGCAGAGAGACAAAAGTGTGAAAACGATGTGAACGTCATTCTCATCAGCACCACCACCACCACCACCAAAACAAGCATATTATTTCGTCACACGCACACCTAAATCAATACAACAAAAAGTCTCATAAACAGCATTAAAAAGACGTATGCATATGAAGTGGTAGCTTTCTATTTTCTACTTTACTGCTACGTAATTATTGTTTGCTTTTTATGCTGACTAATGACGATGATTTTCATCAGACACGACATGAGTGAGTAGCATTGTCATCACATCACGACAAACGACAAAACGAAACGACTGTGACGACGTACAGTCTACTTGGATTTTATTTGGCAACAAACAACGACGCGCAACAACTGACAAAAAACCTGACGCAAGTCAAACTTGAGAACAAGGAGCAGTAGACGTTTCTACTACGCTGCAAAAGCAGAATGGAATTATTCTCTCTAAAACAAAGTTAACAAACTGTATTCTTTTTTTCTTAAAACGACAACCATAGGCGTTGAAGAAAAGAAGAAGAAGAAAAACATCGAAAAAAGCTCTTGTTTGACTTTTAGAGAGATGATTGTGCTGACTGAGAATTGTAAATAGGCGCTCGTCTCTCTCTCTCTCTCTCCCTTTTTGTTACTGTAGCAGTTTTACAGTTTGTTGTAGCTGTAGTAACAGTAGTAATAAATGTGATTCATTATCTTTCGAAGCGGTTTTTGTGTTTTGTGAATATGGAATATTTTTAAGAAAATGGCATGGCTTTTATTTTAGCGTTTTGTCTATATACAGTTGGAGAAAATGGAAGTAAAGGGAAGCAGGACTAATGAATGAATTGAAAGGAGAGAGAGAAAAAATGCCCAAGTAAGCAAAGCGATCAGAGTGAGAGAGAGATCTAAATCTACGATTCGTTGTTCCACACAAGAAGAAAGGATGATAATATGCATGAGAAACAGAAAGAAACGAGATGAATGAAAGGCAAGTATAGAAAAGAGATGGGTTGGAGGATCGAGTCGACAACACAATTGTAAAAACACAAACGAACGAATTTGACGAGTGAACGAAAGAAAATTGAATAATGGCTGGAATAGTAGTAAGTTGGAGGAGTAGCAGAAATAATAAATGTCAGGAAATTGTACATTTTCTTCCTATTTTTACAATTTCAAAACGGCTCGCTTCGAAAATAATGCCATTCTCTTTCCCTCTCTGAATAATGCTCTCAATTATCAGCCCTTCTGATTACATTGTTATTTGTGCTCGCCAGAGAAAATGAAACAAACGATGAGCGGAGCAAGGTAGAACTGCTTAGCGATGGTGGCTGCTACTCCATCATGTTATTTTGCCACTGCGTTAAGGAGATTTTCCAAATGAATTACCAATTACTAGTCAAAGAAATAGGACTGGCATTGTCAAACAAATTTTCAAGCCCAAGTGTTCCAGGGTTTATCCATTCACTCTCTCTCTCTCGCACACATCCAAAAGTTTCATCAAGTCTTTCTTATCTAGTCGCTGGAATATTTAGTTTGTTTTTAAGCTGACTGAACATTTTACTTTACGCCTTTGCAAATTTAAAATGACCTTCCAACGATAACACAAGAGATGTCATTTGAAGGAATCAATTTTGATTGTGCAATTAGTTTCTAGTAGTTTTATTTCTATTTTCGATAGCCAAATGTTCCATGGAACGGGTGCATTGAATTTATAGTAATAACCAGTTCATTAATAAAAGCGGCTATATATTTCAACTCTTTCAAATATGTAATTTATGTATCTCTAAAAGTTTTCATGAGAAGAATAGTGATGGACTGGGAGAAAATGCCGTCACTTCTCTCGCTCATTGTCGCAATCATTTTCAAAGTCTTGCGTTGTCAAACAAATAGAAAATGGGAAATTTCTATTGAAATTGAAGCCAAAGCTACATACACATATATAGATAGAGGATTAAATATTTCCTCGGTGGCATTTACAGTTGACAATGACGGACGGACAGACGTAGAAAGGAAAGAGAAGAGATTTGTTAAGTTCAGCGTATGATCATATCATCATCATCATCAAATCACACAATGGAATTGAAGCCTGCACATAATATTATAGTGTATCCGAGCTTTTTTAAGCCTCTCTCTTGCTGACTTGGTCTGCGCTGCTGCAGAGAGGAGATCTTTTCAGAGGCTATTATTATTATTTTTTTTATTCTTTACTGTTACTCATGTTGATCATGATGACATGGGTGCACGCAAATAATGAATTCATGATGAAACCGCATTTCCTTCGACACAAGTGGAATGTGGAGTATGCTGTAAAAATCATACTTAGGTATTAGTGAGTAGCATATACGAGTAGACGAAATTGACATTTAAATAAAAAAAGGATCAACTCTTGGCCGCCGGATTGAATCCCTGTGTATAGTGATCATGATGATGATATGAAATGAATGAGTGTGGATAAACAAAACGGACTGGGGGATGGGAATTTTTTCGACTACGGCAACAACAAGTATAAAAAAAGTGATTGAAGAAGAATTGAAAAGAAGACGACGACGACAACACAACGAAGAAGTAACAGAAGCAAAAAAGAGTAAAGTTTCTTTTTCTCGTCTAATTTTGTTTTGTGTCATTTTGGTTTGCAAAAAGATTTATTTTTCATCCTCTCTTTCAATTTGACTCGGAGATGGGGAGTGAGAGATAGAAAACAGTGAAAATAAATAAATAAATAGAGGAAAGGTATATAACACTTTGTGTAATGTGCATTATTATTCCACTTTATACGGCGCACAACACGAACCCATCGCTATAGACAATACACTTTGTCTTCTTCTATTGCAGTTGTAAATTTTAAGTGGATGCGAGTGATACATGCTAGTTTGGCTGTGAAGATAAAAACTATGCCATGAATTTAAAACTGTGTGGATGCATCATGACAGCAAGTCTATTACTTGCGCGTGTATATGAAAATAAGATGCTTAAATGCTAAACTCAAGACACAAGACAAGGCAGAGGAATGATGTTGATGACAGGCAGGAGGAGGAAGCAAGAAGAAGGAATGAGGAAAATAAACGACGTTTTGTTTCAGGCTTTAAAGTAACAATAAATAAGGTTAAATACGACGACAATGCAATACCCATTCAAACGGAAAAACTATATAAATATATTTCTCTCTTTACACTACACAGAGAGTGCATGATGATCATCTCCTCCGTCTTAAAAGCTCAGTTAAACAACATTGTTTTTTCTTCACATTCTCATTTCACTTAAGAGGAGTTGGAGCACATCCCATACATTATTCTCTCTGCCATTCTCAACCAACTATTTACACACACTCACTAAAGAAGAAAAAGACAGGAGCAGTTACTCTTTTTTATTTCCCATCACCGTCATTCTCGTGTCGTCATTTCTATTCTCTAATGGCTTAGTTACGAGCCCTTAAGGTAGCATTTGCTATCAATTTCAATGTCAAACTCGCTTTTCATCAGCACTACCACCACACCACCACATCCATATATTTAAAGACCAGCACCGCGTGATCCTATTTTACTTGCGCTGATTTTTATTATTCCTTTCTTAAACTTATTTCATTGTCTTTATTTTCTTTAACGCTATGATCCTGTCTGCCTGCTTGCCTGATTCTCTATGCGCTCATAGTGTGCTCATGCCAAGAAAGAAAAGAAGAGAGGATCAAGTAAATAGGGAAGCGATGACAAACATCATTATTATTATTATTATTTTAATGCATGCTTCCTCACACTTCACCAATCACCCAGCAACTTTTTTGCTCTGCTCAGCAACAAGAAGAAGAGAAAAAAAGAGAGAAATAATAAAAAGTGCTAAATCTTTTTTCTTCTTCTTCATCTTGATCGTATTATTACAAGGAATATAATGCCTTCATGCACAATTCGGGTTTTATCTTGCATTATTATATTTGAATCCTCCTCTCATCATCAAAGCCATGCATCACCAGCTCAATCTGAACCTGAATCCCTCATATATTTTTTTCTCCTTCTTCTTTCAGTTCGCCCACAGCTAAAATAACAAATTGAGTCGCAGAAGACAAAAAATATATAAGTCTTGGAAGCAACAAAAAATACCCCAAGCTCAGTCGCACAATGCTTATTATTATCCCATCATGATGATATGTATTTACAGCGGAATATCTATGATTATTTTTTGTTTCGCAGCAGCGAGTCAGCGATACGATTCTATCTGTCATCAAGCCAGTAATAGCAAAACAATGAAAGGCACCGTGGCACCACCATCACCGTGTGCACGTATGACATCTTTCTTTTAAAATGAAGAACACGCGAAAAAAAAGTTATTGGGTTCGGGGATCGTGTGGTAGTAACGCCTTGTCTCGTGTGTAGCAATTTTTATTATCCACAGCGTCTACCGCAGTAAAATTACAACGCTGTGGTGTACTGCTGTGGTAAACGTCATCATTACCTTATACGACGACAACAACGACGCGGTGGTGTCATATTGGCAACTGACTGCCTTACAACGAAATCACCTCTCATGGGAGACCGTTATATTTCGTCCTGTGTGTGTTCACTGCACTCCTCACTCCCCTTTTTCCTGACTTGTCATTGTCACCTAAATAATAATGCTTTGCTAACTTGTTCCAGTAATAATATCGGTAGTCAAGTAGTCATATCTGTGGTGATGGTGGTGGGGCTTGGTGCTGCTGCTGTGCCATGAGCTGATAGTCAGGAGTCAGCACAGGGTTCATGGCCACTCATACAAAGTGAGTGGAAAAAAATAAGGAAACATAAAATAAGTCACTCTCTGTGAAATCGTCTGGATTTATGCAGATCGTCACATAGGTAGGTATAGGTATATATTATGTAAATATGGTGTCCTGTTTGAGGTGTAGATAAAAATGAACAAGGTAAGGCATGTATATAAAAAACAATGACTAATGACAGCTCTATTATCATTTTCATCGCTCTTTCATAATGAGCAACTTGAGATTATGGCTTTTGTTAATCTTCTGGTATATAGATAGCAATGCATCATATCAACTCTCTGCTGCTTCACTTTCCAATTATTTATCAACATCCTTATTCCCTGTGTGTATTCTATACTACTGCTTGTGTGCTTCTCTTGGAAAATGTTTACACGCCTGGGTCTTAAATGGGAAACAAAAAGTTTTATTATGTACACAGACAAGCACAATTAAAGTGATACATTGTTTTGTCTACAAGTTATCCTCCTCACACAGAAATACAATACATTACAACAAAATGTCTTTATGGAGAGAATAGAGAGAAACACATTATTACACACACATGTGTTTTTTGTGTGCTCTTCCAACAACAATAAAACTCTTACAGTTTAGTTAGTTGTTGTCTTGTATACGCTGCTCTATACTTGCTTTGGATTTTGGAGTTTATAGACAAAGATAAAATTGGAGAGAGAGAAGTGAACAAAACGTAAAAGACAAAAAACACATGTGTTCTTGGTCTTTTTGTTCATTCTCCGTCCCTTTTTGCCTTGTCTTGACTCATTGGTCCCAGTCATAAACATTTTTCAAGTTGCCGTAGGAACATGCACCAAAAAACAAGCATACTGTACCAATTTTCTTTTTTTTCCATTCTTCTTCCACTTACTCAAACAATTTACTACGACGACAGAGACACAAGTAGTTTGAAAAAAAAATCAATTTCGAATTGTAAATATTATCAATCTTGTTGAAGATCTGATGATCATCAACTGAGGACGAGCCTATTCTCTGTGTGTGCTTTATTAAAAATTAGTAGAAAGCCAAGAGGAAAAGAAGAATCATTCCAGAAAGTGCATTATCTTCATCAGCATGGCTTGTTATTCATTAGATCCTCCTTTTCAACAGTATTTATTATTTCCAATTTTTTTCTTTCTCGTTTCATCCAACATCAGAGGATTTTTACGCTATTAAGCCCGAGAGGAGTGGTAGATGATTGGAATGAGGATGATGATGCTGGGAAACGAAAAGGAAGGAGGAGAACAATACTAGCCATTGTAATAGACGTACATACATATGTTTACATGCATAAATGCATGCCTTCTACATGTCCATTTCACATGATGCCTATAACTTGAAATATTATTGTCAGCACACACAGTAGCGTTAGATTGAACTGAACAGAGACCTGAGATAAAGAAAGAACAATGATAATATTAAGAATAATGAGAAGGAAAAGAAGAAGAAGAACTACTGCTACAACAGCTTACATACAGACAACAGAAAAAAACAGAAAGGAATGAAAACTTATTATTATTATTTGTTAGTATTGCCGTGAGGAAGATAATGATAATAACAAATAAAGAACAATAAAAAGAATTATTTTTATTCCATTTCCTTTTCCATATTCTTGTTGTGTGTGCTTATCAGTGACCTGATCTGCGCATTTATGTAGGTATGTTGTATTTGTAGAGTAGTAGTGGTAGGTTTATAATAATAATATCAAATTTTACAACAAGCTGCAGGATGAACCTCTCTCACTACACAAGAGTATTATGGCAGCTTCCGTAGCAGCTCCATTCACCATTTCAATGATATATATTTTCCATTGTGTGCATTGCAATGCAATCACACCATCTTCACAACAATATATCAACGGCAGCATTAACAAAAATATCAAATGTTTCAGAGTATCAAACATCAGCATAATCGTCATCATCATTTTCATGATCTTGATCTTGTAATATTCTGCTGCTGCTGCTCTTGGTGTTATATTTATTATGGATGGATACTGCTGAATAATTCCACAGGGGAAGGAAAAAAAATGAAAAGAATGCCACGGATAGAATCTGAATCAGAAAGAAACCGGACAGAGAGACGACAAAGGGACCCTTTTTTGTCGATGAGAATAATATGGCCAGTAGCTGAAATGTGATGAATGATGACGATGACGAATACTGTGAAAAGACGGATAAAAAAAGAGCTAAAAGTGCTCAAAGAGCTGTACACAAAAGTGAACACTTACAATCAACACTGTAACAGCAAAATTGGTTGTCATGCAGAAAAAATTGGGGTTGTGAACAGAATAATTTGCACGAACAACATACCTACCTATGTAATCTTGAGGTCATAGTGTGATGCACAGGTTTCAAAGTGTTAAACAGTAGAATATATTCCATTGTCCATTTTTCAGCATAAAATCAATACAGTAAAAGTAACCTACCTAAAACGGTAGTGCTGAGGACATTTTCAATAAGTTCAATAATATTACAACAACGTCATTCAGCACATGACCACTTCTTTCATCATGCAGAGGTCCAACAAGTACAATTCCACATGAGCGCAACTTATTTCGTCACTCATTTTTATATTAGTTGGTCTAGAGTAAATAATCCCATTAAAACATGGGTGAACTACTAGAGAGTAAGGAAGAAAACCTTAAACGTGTGATTTTTTTGAGATTTCTTATATTCCGAACTAGATGATTCCAGTCGACTACAGAATGGATACACAAACAATGCACTTACTTCACTGAAGGGAAAAAATACAGAAATGAATATGCGCACATATTTGTAGATAATAATGTGTCGGCGACACATGAAATGAAAGAACAAAAGTCACTACTGATAGCAGCTTCTATTGACTACAAATATCCGCCTATGCGTGTAGCAATCGCTATTGTTAGTAGTTTACTTCAGAAAATAAAACAATGGAATTATTTTTACATAGCTACCGATGACTCAGAATAAAATGCATACACAATCTTTCATTTTAACTGTACATTGCTAAATGACCTAAAACTTCAACCTGCAACAAATTTACATATCGAACCACATAAAAAGAACAAATTAGCGTTAAAAGTGCATGAACAGTAGAATATTCTACAGTTTCTATGGTGATGGTAACATTTGGAGAGATTGGAAGAAACAGAGACTTTCACTGAGGCATTGCCATACACCATCATGAAGCACGCATAATACAAATCTATGTATAGCATTTGACTTCTACTTAATGAAATATAATGAAAATGCGTGGTTTTTTATCCCTTCTCTGCTTGCCTTTGTTGTTTATTTTTTGATTTTAAAAAGCAGTGAGGTTTTTTGGTACGGGTGGGTGCAAAATACAAAACGCTGCTGCTGCACATAAATAAATTGAAAAACAAGGGAGCACTTTTGAATTTGATGATGAAAACATAAGATTTTCTGATCAACATCTCTCCTTCACTTCATCATCATACGCAATGCTGTCGTTGTTGTTGATGATGATGATAAATAATATTTAATAATAATAACGAGGATTATTGATAAAGATCTCGACAGGGAAACAGAGAAACGAAAGAGTGGATCTAAATGCCATACCACTATAGCATGCAGCAACGCACCACAAATTTATTATTATTTCTATTATTTTCATGTTCTTATCCCAACTACAAGCCAATATTCTTCCTGTTCTGCCTATATTCAAAAAAATCTCTTGTAGTGTTGTTATCACCGTTGTTATCGTCATTTCCATTATTGTGGAGTGCAGTTGTAGTGGCAATCATTGAGCCAACATGCATTTTTTAACAAGCAGCAGCAGAGGAAAACAAGTGAAATCGAAGAGGCGGAAAGAATGGGAAAAGGAGGAACGTAGACCAGCATAACTAGGTGCACTACTACTCCTACTACACGTTTTTCCCAAGTTGGATGCTAGATGAAGACGAAGAAGTGGCATCCACTTTTAATTTCATCTATCTCATCATACAACAATATATCTCACCACAAAAGACCAGCAAAACAACCGACTTTTTCCTCGTTTGTTATCTTTCCATGCCATGTTTATGAGAAAGCGAGAGAGTGAACAATGTAGTGCTGAAAAACCCACACAAAAACTACGCAAGATTGTCATCAGAAGCAGGCATAAGGTAGTGGAAAAAAAGAACAAAAAACCCAGATATTATTGTTTGTTTGTTTGAAATGAAATAATAATAATGCTGCTGGGTTTGATGATGAGAAGAATATAACTATGACGACGATTATAATGATGGCTTGTTGGAGTAGAGTGGTGTGGCAATAAGAAGCAGCAATACCAAAAGCACACTTTGTGTGCACAACGGCCGATTATCGTATATCCAAGGAAAATACTGATGTGCTGCAGAAATAAAGAATCGTTTCTACATATTCAGTATTATCTTTCTTGTCATCATCAACATTATCATCATTAGCTTTAGCTTGACTTATTCCAACTTTTTTTGTGTCTTATAATTGCATTGTAAGAATATAAAAGAAGTGAAAAACCAAGAGCAAATAATAAAAGAAGGAATCATTGTAATGATTAGTCTTTGGCTTTGCTTGTTGTGAGCTTTTAAGAGAGAGAAAAAATGTATGCATATTATAATAGTTTGTATGTGACCACTGGTTACTTCTTCGAGACGGTGGACATGTACACTTTTTGGTTGAGGGAGAAGAACAAACGTTTTTTAGTTCGCTTGGATTTAAAAGAACACGTATTCATAAACTGTCGTCATTGATTCTATTCTGTTCATGAACATATTTAAATTACTTTGTCATGCATGTACTGCCCACTTGCCCAGGAGTAAGTCAATTTGCATATTCGGCCTATTAAAACAACATCTTCTAAACTCATGCACTTTATGTTTTTCTCTTGTTCTGGACGAGCGAAACGTGTTTAGGCACGTTGTTGTTTGCCAGTTTGCCTGGCGCTGCAACTACAAGCAGATGTAGAGATAATATTAGCCTATGCTTGCCGCAGGAAGGCGAGGTCACCACAGAAGCAACGCCGCCAAACAAAGTACAATATTTTAGCGCCTTCCTAATCATGACAATTAAGAGCATTTGATTAAAGAATAGAAAGAAAAAGAAAACGTACAATGTCTGGAAGAGAAAAAAATGATGCATGGCCTGAGTTATGTTATGAACGTGTATGCAGAGAAAAACTGGCTTTGTTACCAGAAGAGAATAGCAAGGTACAACGTTTTATAAAGTACCAGGTTTAAACTGCAGAATTCTTATCAGTAGAAAAACGTCAAATGATAAGGGAGAAAAAGGGAAGAAGAGACGTAGACATAATTGAAGAATAGACGATAACCCAATCAAGCCAAATCGTAGAATTCACTGTGTTGCTTGCCCTCCAAACGAAAACAAAATGCATGAGTAGTTCGTGCTTATGTGCATTGAACAAAGTGGAAATTTTCAGATAATACTTTTATCGGCTCGAGCAAGGATTGCACTTCCTTCGTTTGCATGCGTTAAAAATGACTGATGATATGAATTTTAGCTTGCGCTTCTTACCTGTTTTTGTATTTCTTCGGGCTTGGATGCTATATTCCACCGGTTACTTTTGCTAAGCTGATGTGTGTATAGTCCTGTAGTTGATGATGATGACAAATTTCTTAAGAAAACAAGCAGCAGCAGCAACACGAACACAATTTTTCTTTTACACCAACAACAATGTAAATTTCATTTAACTTATTAAATGTATGTAGTTTGTCACACTAGTTCTTCTAAATCCTCACAAAATCATCTATTCCAACTATACTCATTCTCTTCGTCTTCCTAACAATGTCATTTACATAACAATTGTCTCCAGCGAAAAGAAAAAAAGAGGAGGAGTCGAAAATCTCACTGGAGAATTTCTCAGATGACAACCAGTTTTTATTTCATAAAATCTATAATAATAACGATGATAAAAGCCTCTTCCTTTTCACACAATAAACCAGCTGCTGTTACTTACTGCTTGTTCTTTTCTTGCTCTCTTTTTTACTGTCTTGCTTCACACAAACACACAATAGGGAAAAAACACCTTACATATCTTTACGTAAGGCAAGGGGCGTACTGAATCACTTCTTTTGGATTTTGATATAAAATTGGGTACATGTAATGTACATACACGCGGAACGTAGCTTGTCTTGTCGATACAATTGTGTATATCAAAAGATTTACTTTTGCTCACAGAGATTTCATATTATCATTGTTATATTCTATGAAAATGTATTTTGTTTCTGTCATTTGTTTTCTCTTGCACAACACCCAGACAGACAGGGAGAAAAGAATTTAGTGATCCTGAAAGTATACGGAGCGACAGTGACGGTCACAATGAAAAAATCATTTTTAGAGTAAATCTTCGTGTTTGCTTAGCAGATTCCTTTCTTACACTAAAAATCCCTTACTTGACAATAATTTCCGGTTCACTGTTCGATTGTTGATACTCACATTGTCCACTGTACCCCCGCCGGTCAAAATTGATGATCCACTGGCAAAGTATTCCAAGAGGTATATATTAAGATAGTTTGCTGCTGAAAAAATGTTATCTTCACTAGACGTAAGCTATAATATATATATAAACCTAGGTAAGTACTTAATTGTCACGGGGTAGTAAATAATACACACAATGAAAATGGTATTAAAATTGTACTTGATTGTACCACACCTAGCTGACCAGAGTACACGTAGTAGTTAATATTACATTAAAAATAAATAATCCACCAAAAACTATGATTGTACTAGCACAAGAAAGTGGTATCATTAGCTAAACTGCTACGGAAAGAGACAACGATTCACCGATTCGGGGCAACGAGAGAGATACAATGTATTATTTGTGCACGCACACACAAAGCACGACAACGGTAGCGAGTAGGAGAACAGAGAGAAAAAAAAATCTGTATATTTTTCAGTTGTGAACACGAGGACGAGAAAGTAAAATATCGTTGCTTGCTTGCTTGCCTGCTCTGGTTATTCTGATCTCTTCTTCACGTTCTCGTATAGCACGACTGACAGTCGAGTCAGTTGAGGAAAGAATGGGACGGAGAGAAAAGAAAAGGAAAAAAGGAGCAAAGTGAACAGAGAGAGTTGAGATTGTGTTGCTCGGTGGAAGCAAAGCTCACAGTCTCAGTTTTGGTGCCTTACAATTCTTTAGTAAAAACTAATACTGCCACACTGCTTCTGTGTGAGTACTGCTGAATCCCATCGCATCATCAACATTATACACACAAAACACTATCATTACAACGGCAGCACACACAACCACCACCACACACACCACCACCGTCGTCGTCTTCTTTATCGTTATGTCGTGGTTCTCTTTACTGTTCTCCTCTTGTTGTATTGGGCTATTCTATAGGGAGGCCGGCTTTTCCTTTATTATCTTGATCACAGCAACAGCACTCTGTTCAACACTAACTGTTCTCCTTTACTACTACTACTACTAACCCACCGCATCATTATTATTACGATGATGTGGAATCCAGTCTTACATTATGTCCCTACAAACAATCAAAAGGAAAATGAGCAAAGAACACAGATATAGAGAGCTTGAATACTTTGCTACTACGAGGACAGAGTATAAGAAAAAGTTAACAAAACTTGTGCTCATGGCATGCTGAGTAGAGTACTGGGTTGTATGAAAAACGATTCGATGTAGATACAGAGAGTAACCCCAACAACACCCTAGTAAAGCACCCAATCACTCAAACAGTGTAATTATCATTAGAGAGTATGCCCTTGAAATAAAAAAATGCACAACAATTTGATTGAAGAAAACATTTTTTATAACGGGGAAATAACTACGTATCTACATACGTTGGGATTTTGGTAATTGTTATGTTTTGTAGGTCTTTTTTGGGTAAATATGTATGGCGTGTTTGAGTTGTTTCTTCTTTGATCGTACGGTGACTGAAAACTGATGCTAAAAAGAATGAGTAGAAACGTTCAGGAAAAAAGCTCAAGAAAACTTTGGTTGCTATGTTTAGGAAGACGAATAATGTTATGATTATGAAAACTCTGCTGCTGGTGTATGAATATGATTTTGTTGTATATACATAGTTTACGTTCCTGCTTGCGGTTTTATATATTTTTTTCGAATGTTTTTTTGATAGGAGACGGAGCTGAAGCAAAAGCTGGCAAACTTCCAGGCGGAATTACTTAATATTACAGAAATTATGAAGGTATGTAAGCAATGCAAGTATGTACAGATATATATGTGTATATATTTTTAGACTCATGTGTTAGATTTCAATTCTAAAGTTTCCGAAAAGTCGAAACTAATAAAAACCATTTCACTATGTGACTACCGTTTTGGAAATCAACATGGATTTTTTTTACCAAGGAAGGAGTCAGGTGGCACTTGACAATTAAAAGAGTGCAACGCAATTCACTATATAAAAGGTCACATTTAAATTAAAAAAGTTACACATGGATTCCACATGATTACTGCGGCCGGTCCATGCAAGTGAGTAGACTGAGAAGTAGGAGAGAAAAGTACGTGATGCGTGTTGATTATATGATAGTTATGTAAGGATGATATAAGCAGCAGGAAAATAAATATTATGTAATCTCTCTGCACTCCACACACACCTTATTCTCTCACCATCATCAGCGTCATGATCAATGCACTAAATCAATGCTCCGAGTCCAACTCAGCGTCATCGCCTCAACTGCACTCAATTTTGCCAGTTTCCCTTTTCAAATGCAGCACATGCAGTGGTGCACACACTCTCACACACACGCACTTTATCGTTACTTTATGCGCTACAGAGAGACAGACATGCAAATAATGCAAACTTTGCAAAGTGGAAACACATTTTGACGAAAGAACGCGAAGAGGACGCAGCAGCAGCATCAACACAGAAGACGATAAAAAATAACTGAGGTAAATAAGGAGTGAGGCTAAAAAGGAGTGCGGTGGATGCAAGATGCAACCAAGAGATGAGGAGCCTCTTATTCAGAACAAGTCGAAGGAGGGCAAGAGATGTTGATGACGTTGATGATATGTGGCGTTATACGGCATTGGCATCCTTCGTTCCGTGCATCATATCGCATCCCAAATATATCTATTTTATTCATAGAATTTCATGTACACTCTTTGATGATAAATATAACTGCGTGATGATGATGACAAGGTATAGCATTTATGCATATAAATATGGTTTATCAAGTAGATAGGACGAGATGAGAGACCTGCTTGGATCGAATCTTGTACACCAGTGCAAAATGATGAGACTATCACTTATCTATCTATCCAGTTATGCATCTGCATTCATCTTCGTCGTTATACATTGCTCTCTCTCTCGCTCCCACTTCAAATTCCACTACTCAGCTCGCTTCACCTTTTCCACTCTTGATTAAGCGTTGCTATAGAAGCAAGGAAGTAAGTCAATCGTTACTTTTTGTGGTTCAATGCCATGCGACAGTCTTATTTACATCATGAGTGACTATCTCCGTCTGAATGCAATTTGGGGTTTCCTCAGAATACACAATGTACGGGCACATATTCATATCTTTTGAAAGTACAATGGAAATTTGGAATGAGACCGTGAGAGAGAAACGGGGAGTATTCGGAGAATGACAGTGAGAGGAGCAGCAATGGCGATATAATCGGAAAAACAGAGAAAACCAGTTTACCCGTAGTCAGTTTCTCATTTCTAAATAAACTCAACTGAGCAAGCAAAAGTTGCAATAATAATAACAATGTCATTGTTGTCGTCAACAAGTACGGGGCAGCAGTGGAAGAAAATACGTTATGGATGTTGGATGTATTATTATTTTACCGTTCACAGCCACAGTTTGCCTTTTACTTGCTTGTATTTTCTCTCTGGAAAGTGTAACATCCCAGCCAGTGTTACATATTTGCCGTGAGTGTATTTATAGTAGGTATGCTTGAAATAGGTTTTGCTTGAAAACTTTGAATAATAATATATTATTTTTTTGTTGTTGTTTCTACTTCTTCTGCTCCTGCTATTTCCTCATCCATCATCATCATGTGTTTTTCTAAGGTCCCTTATTGCCTCATGTGCAGTTGTAGCAACAGAAAAAAGTGGAAGATGGTAATGATGATGATGCGATGAGAAGGAAAAAGGAGCTCCTCTCTCCTCTCTGCCATTCAGCAACAACAATGTAAAGAAGGAACCAGCCAGACAGAAAAAAAACGAAATTGTGCAACAGCTAGTACAAAGGGAAGAGAAGGATGATGATGACAATGTTGGTAGTGATGAAGCTGATATGGTACTTATTTCTCTGCTCTAAATATAGGTATTTTATTATAATAAATATTTGTAGCTAGTAGCAACTTGTCTCTCTCTCTCTCTCTCTCTCTCTCTCTCTCTCTCTCTCTCTCTCTCTCTCTTCTGCATGTGTGTATCATATACCTATATAGTAATATGCAATATGTGCGCATTAGTATATAGATTTTGTTAATACTGGTTACGTAAGTTTGAGCATTGAAAAGGGACACAAACACACGAGAATAATTAAGAACAGAAAAACGGCAAGCTTCTTGGTCGTCTTTTTTTGGGGAGACGGGAACGGGAACAATATTTAACTACTTTTCTTTCTTTCTTCGTCTCTCCCTTTTTTCAGTAATACAATTCTCAACAATGGTCTCCATTGTTTACCATCACGACGATATGTGCACTCTTCGTCGCTGTTACATATAATATGTAATGTTCTGTAGTAGTGATCCCTTCAAGTCTCTCTCTCTCTTCTTTTTTACCCGATCCAGTCTGATGGTAACTAAAATGCAATGTGTTTTCACGTTGTCTTCCCCTTCGCTCACCCTACGAATTATTTCGCCTGGAAGGAATACAAGATGATTGTGATGACGACGATGCCTTCCATGCCTTTTGGGTGCCTTTTCTTTAAACAGTGACCAAAAAGGAGATTTACTCCAACCACCACGCTATTTCCCAGCACATGCATGGGAATAATATCATCAACGTAAGTAACAGCAAAAAGCATCATTCTGACTGAATCCATTTGTCCTGCACGCATCACCACAGACACACAAGAGATGAAATCCATTTTCTATCTGCGATGCTACTCTTACTCACTACAACTGCTCATGTGATATTTATTTCTAAAGAATAAGAATAATAAAAGCGGGCAACAATGCTTTGGTCCTCTTTTCTATATGACAATAATGTCTCTCTCTCTCTATTTATATTTATAAGGACACCGAGAGATAGAGAGAGAAAACTCCTTTATAATATATATATATGTTTTATTCTCTTCACGTTAAACTTTTTTGTCTGATCCGATCTTATTGTTCTTCATCTCGGATTGGACAAAAGAAAAATAAAAGGAGAGAGAGAAACGAGAAGAAAAGAAATTTCGTTCCCGTATGTACGAAGCATTAAATCTATGTGTTGTGTCTGCAAATGGAACTGATATGATATGAAATGATAACACTTTGTGAAATGACAAACAACAAAAGAAGCATCATAACTAAAAATAATGCAATGTGTTGCGGAGCAATAATACAGTGTGGTAACGTAGGTAAGTTGCACATTATCCGAAAATACCTGCCTGCAGCCTAAGAAAGATTTATTTTTTATGCCATTTGCTTGCTGGCGGAGAGCTTTATATACTTTAGTTACCTTAATGGAAAGCAAACAATGGCGAGATTGTAGTAAGAAAGATGGAACAACAATGCAAGGAAAAATGCTACAGTGGCGAAGAATAAAAAAGGTTTTTTTATTCATTCGTTGAATCATTGTAGCATCGTTATCATAATCAAGAAAACCAAGTGGCATGATGTACGCGTATAAAAAATGCAGATGGAATACTTACATTGCTTGTGTGAATGAAAAAAAATGGTTTTTGCATGATCGCATCTACTTCTTAAGAAGAGTATTGTTACATTTTAAAGTGCATCTTTTTCGTACTTGAGAATACATTAGAATAAACTTAAAAGTAATGCATATGTAAAAAAAAAGTTGTTCTTATGAGAAGATGACAAAAAGGGTTTTAAAAACGGCCCGTATGAGAATAATGATAATGATGATAATAATAGCACTACCGTGACTTGCGCATTGTTGTTGGTCGTTGTAGCGGCTGTTCCAAAGAGACAAGATAACAAGACGAACCAAAAAAATATGATGGTTGTAATAATCTAAAGGATTTTAGAACAGATCGTCGTCATCATTGTCACCATGCCTGCAATATTGATTGTTGTTAGGGTGTTGCCATTAGTGCATTGCACTGCAAAAAAAGTACACACTGCTGCAGTAAAAACAAGTCTATGGAGGAGACGTGAGCAAGTGATAATGATACGAACCTAAATGCAACCGAAGCGAGGAGGTAACGATAATAATTTCAGCGACAACTGTCCTCACAAAAAAAACCACTGCCTCTCTGTCCTTTATTATCATTACCATTATCACTGCTGCTACCACGCATTACGTATATATATACAGTGTAAGCAGTAATGATGACATTTGACGACTCTAATGACGATGACGTTGCAAAAAGTAACTTATGATAATGCCAATCATCATCCTCGTCATCATTATTAGCATGGTCGTCCTGACAGGGAAAAGTGCTAACGACCCTACGTAAAAAAGGCCCCACAATATATTTTCTCCACCGATCCTACTTCTACTACTACTACCAGTTATTTTTCCACAGTACATTTTCCACATTTTTCCTTCTTGTCTTCTGAGAATCTCATCATCGGCATATATAGTATCATAATACGTATTAGTGGTAGTAGCAACACAGCAGCAGTGAAAAGAATGCTTAGTCGACGAGAAGACTGTAAAAGTGTACGGTAAAAAAGCAAGTGGAAATATCATCCAATGCGGAGCACACTCAGAGAGAAAGAGAGTGGCGCAATGCGATGATGATAAGCGTTTGTGCAGCGAGGAAACCGAAGAGAGATAGTTTGAGAAGCACGAACAGCCAATCCTCGTTCGAGTGGCTGGTTCAGGAACAAAAGCTATTGTCATGAGGAGGAACAATACAATACCATCCCACAACAGAAAACACACTTGCTACACACACAACCACAACGGACGTGGTAGGTATGTATCTTCCTTCTTTTTTTCCTTCGTCGCATCATCGTCTTCCTCGACGTCCGACGGAAATCTCATGCACGCGTCGTGCCTCAGCAAAAAGGAGATGAGCACAGAGAACTCACGGCAAGCAGAGAACTACAAAAGCTATTGTGATATCATCATCATCAGCAACATTCCCGTTCGCTATCTCTTTCTCTCGTCAGTCAGTGCTGCTGCAAAGCAGCATGTATGTGTAGCTAGTTCTACCTCCAACACGTTCGCTGTGATACAAACAACAACCACGTAACGTAACTCTCACCATGAAACAGGAGCAGCAGTTACCATGGTTTGTATTGTATCTACCTGTTCAGCGTCAAGTGTGCAAGTGGAACGGAGGTGTACCTGTTTGCCAAGAGCCACTCATTGTTTGGCTGTAAGGCAATCAGTCTCTCAGCCAATGATGACGACTCCACCACTCCTTTGTTCTTTTCCTCCTGCACAACAACAGCTCGCAGGTGAACATGTATTGTTATTGTATTACCTGTTCTGCTTTGATGATCATGTCTAACAATGCAAGCTACATCATAGGCTCCTTGTAGCACAGCGGGGATGATGTCTGCGAGGACGGCTAAAAGCTGCTCAAATGTATGCCACAATATGGTTTAATTATGATTATGTTATACTCCACTCATTAACTTGTAGGATAATTATTAGATGTAGATTCGATGTTACAGTTTCGAATGAACCAAACACGGGGACAAATATATCTGTACGAAATAATCAATTCTTTAGCATACGGTATACGGTAATCAAACAAGAAACCTTTCCATTGAGGCTTTTCATTACTTTTCCCCAGAAGAGTTCTGCTACGCAGGTCCTTTTTACCCAATAATGGGCATCCATTTTCCACGTCACACAGTCCACACACATTACCAATATAATATTGTGTAAAATATCGAGTATAGAATAATGTTTGGCACTATGGTGCTAAATTAAAAGCCTTGATTTGTTCAATCATGTGAAAAATGGACGCATGTTATTGGGACAAGTCATTAAATCCGCATGTTATTAGTGATTAAGCTAGGTTTCTTCAAGTGGACATTACAATGAAAACGACCAATATATCGAAGGCGACAAAAGCCAAGGCATCTAAAAAAATGAAGGAGGCACTTGGTGAATACTTTTTTCTAGGAGGACGCATGCATTCATCATGCGCGATGCATAATATATTTATTGGATATCCACTTGATCTTAAAAACAATCTTCATGTGAAGCTTTTGGGAAAGTTTTTGTACTCATTGCTCGAATATCCTGTCGCTTGTCCGTAATAAATATATAAATACCTATTCAAATAATAATAATACGAGCAAAAAAACGGGAAAAATAAATAAAGTATGAATTTATTCATGAACCCTTTCCATTATACTCGCCGACGACGGTCTACTCTTTTTACTCATTTTTTTTCTCATTTCTCCCTGTCGTACAATAATAATAAAACACATAACAAGTACCAAGTATGTACTTGACTGTTGTTGTAATGCAATGGATTACATTATATTTTGGCAAAGCATACGTAAAAGCTCACAAAAAGACTGCATTACTTTCGTAAAAATGCATTTGCCTCTCTCTGTCAGTGAAGTAGAAGCGAGAGCATGAAGAAGGAAGGAGGAGAGGGTAAACGGATGTCATTCATAACATTTTCGACATGAATGTCAATAATAGTATTATTATTATTTCTACATAAAAAGGAATTATCATAAAATATGGACTCGAATTATTGACTATACGAGCATCCAAGTTGAGAGTTGTTTTTTCCTATTTAAGTGCAACAAATTATGCCAAGATCTTATTTAAATCATTCGGGTAGTCAGTCGCCAGCAAGGAATGCTGTTTGCACGATATGGTTTTCGTATCATGTTATTGGTAAATTTGCTACATGTTAATCTACCTAACCCATTATACTTAGGTACAATCCTACAAAAATATTAAGAGGTAAATGTATCTATCTACAATGGATTCGATATTGGTATGAAATTGCAACTACTTGAACAATTGCAATAGTTTTCCCAGACATATTCGTACCACTGATTCATATATTCTTGTAGCCTGTAAATACACAGTAGTGTGTAAAAATTCCAATAAAATAATTTCCTGTGGCCTGGGATTTTTCAAACTTATTGCTTTACAATTATTATTATTATTTATTTTATTTCCGCCATTTTTCTTTTTGTAATAGTGAGCCAAAAGAGTAATAAAAATAATGAACGAATTTAAGAACTCCTGAAAATACCTACATCTTATTTTACTGTAATAATGCCATAGAAATATTCTTGGTGTATTTGTGTGAATGTATCTTATGTAAGTACATATATGTATTTTCCAATAAGACTAATGGAATCTATCAAAGAGCTGATAAATCTTTCAGGAGATTTTTTTTTTCTTTCTCTCGCTCACTTCACTTCTCGCATTCTTGAGAAAATAAAGACTAAGACTATCTTTCTATCTATTTTTTTGTGTATATCAAAATGAAATTGGAGGAGCAAAAAAGGAGGAGAAACGAATCACCTTGCTTGTTTGCTTCTCTCTACGCAAAATGATAGGAAAACTAGTAAAACTGTTCTAGCAGCTTTTCTTATACTGTACCAGAGAGAGAGAGAATCCATTATACAGCTTTTTCTGGTATGTTTCGTCTAGTGTAGTTGTGTACTATTATTATTACCATTATTATTATTATTGTTGGCATGTGTTTTATGCTGAGCCCTACTATATGTTATTACGGCATAGTGGTCTACAGCCTTTCTCTTTCTTTTCATTCACTCCAACATACTCCATCTCTTTCTTTATTTTTTCGCAGAGAGAGAGAGAGATAGAAAAAAAAAGAAAAAAATACCTAAACGAGAAACAGTCTGAGAACTTACAAGAGAGCGAGAGAGAGAGAGAAATAATACGTAGTACTTTTTCTTTTGGCTCTGTTGTGCATCACATTATCTTCTTGAGTAGCAGGCAGTTACAGTGTAGCCAAATAAAAGAGCATACATACCACTAAAACTTATTGCTTCTTTCTCTCGCATTTTTACTTTTACTCTCGCCAACAAATTTATTTTATGTATGGCAACAACCAACAGAGGCAGCAGCAGCAGCAGCGTTAGTACCAGTAACAAACTAACAAGTCGAGATATTGTTGGAATTGTATTACTACCACCACCGATGAGGCTCAACTGCTCCAGACACCCGGTAAAAATATAGGAATCACAAGAAGAACGAGATGGAATAGAATTGTACAAGTGAATAATGTACGAAAAATTCCCATGGCTTTCTTTTTTCTCCGTTTTCTTCTCATCTTTGGCAGCATGTGGCATGCAATATGACCAACAACAGTAGGAAAAAAATATACATCTTTCTCTCTTCTACACACACTCATATTATTCACATAGAAGCTCATGCAATTTTTTTTTCTCTCTCCAAAAACCGAGTCTACATATCTGTCTCAAATGGCTTATTATTAAATATATATAAAGGTAAGCATGTATGAAGGAATGGAGAAAAATAACCATAATAGGTTGGCCTCATCTTCTCTAGTTGGTTGGATAGGTTGATGTATCGCTGGCCTGGAAAATGTTTCCTTATCCATCTCCCTCTCTCTCTCACTCCTCAGTATAGAATATACTCAACTACATGGTCATCATGATCTTCATAGTGAGCAACACAAGTACCAAGAACATTTTTTCATTTATTTGGATCTCCTTGTCTGTTAGATAGAAACACCACTCACTTCTGTGGATTGAGTGCTGGCTAGTTTTTTTTGTATCATTGTGGTGTAGGTTGGTGTGCGCTTTCTTGGAACAAGTAGCAAAATTCTAGCTCTACGCCTTTTCTCCTTTACTGCGTAGCTATGTAGATGAATATTTTCTACATACATCTATTCAGCAGTAGTGACTACTGGGCGGTGTTGATGATCATGATGACGGCGATGAGGATGAAAATGGTGCAATGCAATTTGTAAGAATGAACGTATTATTATCACTACTATAAGCTGGATAGACACTATTATCTCTGTCTGTATGCCCTAACAAGAAAAGTAACTGGAAAACAGGCTGTATTGGAGTAAGAAAGAAAATGGTTACACAGCGCCCACATCTTTTTTTTCAAACAGAATAAACTGAGATGGTCAATATTATAGCATTCTTTACTTTGTCTCAGTTTTGTACGCGTATGAATTAATCATGGTCTTGGAGGGACTTACGGCGAGAAATGAACAAGAATTAAGTACAATGAGACTGAGGAAGATGTAATGCATTTAGCATGTTTGCAGAACATTGTGCCTACTTACGCGTGTGAAAATATACAGATTCAATATTAGTGCAAAAATCAAACCTGTTATATTTTCACTTTGAACAATATTGCGTTATTACCGTGTATGTTACACTTAACAATGTATTAGAGATATCGTAAATAGTGAGCACTATGCATTTTAAAAGAACAATGTATTTCGCATAAAACCTTAAAAAACAAGCCACTTCATAAAAGTCCCTAGTAATTTGCACCCTGATAAGTTAGTCAAAATGAAAAACATCCAATCTATATTAGTAAAGTTTAAGTACGTGTCTGTAGTCATCAGCTATGCATACATATCTGCGCAAGGTTGCAGCTAGAAAATCTCAAAGTGTTACCCATTAACCACAACTATAATGAATACTTTTTTCCAAACTTGCCCTTTCCAATTAATATCATGGCTTATGTAATAAATGTTATTGATTATGCAATATCGAAAAAGGGAGCAGGGAGCAAACACGTGTCGAAAACAAGTGTGGCATGTTCCTTTTGTATTTCCTGAAGTGTTATAATATTTTATACCCTAACAGCATTGAAATTCATATTATCCTAAAATAGGTGGGTACTAATTTTTGTTTTCGATTGGTTAATATTATTATTATAATATTAATAATAATGTGTATATGTTCATTATAATTTTTTTGTATTGAGAAGCAACCCTCATTATTATTCACAACAAAAAGGTATTGAGCATTGATGAGTGTTTTTTTTTCAAAATCAAAAGTTAAAACGGATGCCTGCATCAAAATGCAGTGAATGAGCGTTAAAAAAGGTTGAGTGTTGCTTCTATTTAGTATACAATATTCGTAATGAATGAGCAACGAGAGATGAAGGGAGAGAAAACTCTTTTTTTTCAATATCAATATTTTGTATTGTGAATAACTTAATAACTTTGACAATAAGAATGCTATGTATTCCCTTCCCTATCATTCGGCTGTTTGACATTTCATTATCCCAGTCCAAACTCAACCTTATTGAGTAATTGGGGAGAATAAAATTAAAGTCTTAAAAATAAACAAAAAAGGGACGATTTGCTATAGAAATATTAATATTATGTGCATTTTAATGGTTGGCAAAAAATTAAAGGTGATATGACATACATCTTCATGTTGTTAATAAGTAATCGTAATGCCAGAGAATCAAATCGTTCTGAAAATTTTAATAAAAATGTCTTGTTTGATTGAACGAAACGCTTGAATGTTCGTCCTTCGTTTCATCCACGAGTAAGCGCATGTTGGAGAACGAGTTTCTCATAAAAAATTTGCTACAGCATTTAATCTTGCTGGTTTATCTTTGTGTTCACAACTGGCAGTATTATGATATTGATCGTTAAAAGTGTTATTCCTGTCCGAGACTCATTTGCATGTTTGCTCCTCAGAGTTACATGCGTCACAATATGAAAAAAAATCTGACAAAAGTTTCCGCTCTCGCGCACCTTTTCACCACAAAGGTTGTTGTAGTGTTGGTCATTAGACGCACAGAGAGACTCGTAATAATAATACAAGTATCGTTTCCCCGTATCATTTTTACTTCTACAAACATAATCATTAGGACGGACGAGTTTTTCAAGCCATTCAAAGAAGTCACTGGCCACAACAAGAGGCGTCCAAAGTAAATAATAGAGATTTTTCCTCTTTATTCTCAACATTTTCTTTTTAATAATATAATTTATTTTGCTACAAAGCTGCACAATTCAAACTAGAAGGCTTACAACATCAAATGAGGATTCTAGTTCTAAGTGTGCAATGAGTAGCTATTATGTTCTTTACAAACTTGTTATAGAGAGCTCACTTTTACTTTACACCAATTTGTTCATTTCTTTAATAATATAGTAAATCATTCTATGCTGCTGTATGAGTGCCGTTTCGTGTAATCATACACCTGAAAAATATACTTGTGAGAACAATAAATGCATAGCTGCGTAGGTGGACAGAAAAATGTAGTGCAAATTCAATGTAAAAGTGAAAATGTTTGGGGAAACAAGCGATAAATTACCCATTTTCTATCATAACCTCATTTATTTTTTCACGTTACGTTATGGACTCAAAAGTATTATCAATGATAATTTATGATATCCATGGGTATGAGAAATAAGATAAATATTCTAATGATAATAATTGTATAAAGTGGAGACTTGTAGGAAGCCTAAAATTTAGTACACTTTACTCGCTTCTGTTTCTGGCTGTCTGTATAATGGTGTATTCTTAAATTTAACAAATGGCTGACTGGCTCTACTTGCTCGCCACTTTCGTTCCGCGTACAAAGTGAAAACTCAGTAGCGCAAAGCTAATTGGAATGGTCCACTCTGGTAAAAAATAACAAGCATAATAATAATGATAATATTGATATATGTATATGCCACAATATCTGCATTAACAATACTGAAAACTTTACACTTGGCTTGTTCAAATCACTTGGTTGATAAATAAAGAGTTTTTTTACTGCTTCTCTATTGAGTGGTCGTCAATGTTATTATGATGGTTTAAGTATTATTCTTGCTCCATTCACGACACCACAATCTCCACCACGAAATAACGAAATTTTTCGAACTTCGTCTTTGTTCTCGTATGAATGGAGAAGCGAGTAAAAAATTACGAATAAAATGGTTTCTGGCAAGTGCCAATAGCAGATCTGCATTGTTGAATGTTTTTGTGTTCTTCAAAACTATATCAAAATTAGTAAAAAAAGAAGAATAGAAATCAAATGGAAATGTTGTTTATAATGACTGCTAAAAGTGAAACATGCCTGACCATTGCCCATAATTAATAAAAAGCGTGGAAAAAATGCTTCCATAATATTTTCTAAGATGTTTACTAAAAGTAGGGAATTGAATATTCCATTTTGTCTGTTTTTTTTGAGGCACTTGAATTTTTCCCCGTTTTTTTCTTCTCTCTTCTCCTCCATTAAAATATTTTTGTTTTCAATTAAAATGGACAAGTCGAAAAAGTTTTTGATGATAATGAATGTACTTATTTATTTATTTACGCCGAGTTTTCTTAGAAACTCTGTTACAACTCTACATTAACTATTATAGACTCGAAATAGAAGTGAGTGTAGACCGAGAAATAAAACGCCTCCAGTAAATGTAAAAAAAATAAATTTGCTAAAAAATAACCCATGCTGAGATGTACTCTAAATAGACTTTTTCTGCCTCAAACGATGTATGAAAGTAGATGCAGCTGGAGCATAGCAAATGAAATGAAGTATATACTTTTTACACAAGTTACGCCACTTTAATTTTCTCCAGCTATGTTATAGACGGACGGACAAAAGACACAAACATGCAATATCTAATGAGTATAGACGAATTCAAGCTGAAGGCTGAATACATTGTCGACTGTAGTTTCTCTCGTGGAAATTGTACTCTTTACTTATTTTCTCGCTTTCTCTTCTCTCAATTCATTTTGTTCGAGAAAAATGGTAACTTTTTCCAAGGAATGCATTTCCATGTGATGTGCGCTCCTTGGTTCGCTCCAAATGCAAAAGCTTGGTTCATCTCTTTTCCCTTCAACTCTTTTATTTTTCTTGAGGGAAAATAGTTTTTGGCACTTTGTTTTCAAAAAATAAACACAAATACTTCGTGTGGAGAAAATGCCAAGTATAAAAGGAATGCAAAAACAAGAAAAGTGGAAGGAGAGAAGAAGAAAAAGAAGAAAAGTTAATCTTAGTAATTTCATTAGTCCAACTGGCTCGCTTTACTTTCGTTCCATTTACTTCTGCTGGTATTTTCCATCTCTCTCCTTCTTTCTTTTAAAGTTACGTAAGTAGCTGAAAAATTGGTTGGGTATAAACAGTAAAATACTTTCTTTTCCTCACTCTCTCACACAGTCAGTCTCTCTCTCTCTCTCTCTCTCGCTTTCACTTTCCCATTTACATTTTTTGTATAAAAAGTTGTTAAAGTAAAATGTTCCTCGTGATCATGATAGGCTGGAGGAACTCATGAGAAAATGAGTTAATAACTTGTTCTATGTCCACTAAAAGAAGAACGAAAAATAAAAAATTAAAACTTTTCACTTTTCATTTTCACGCTTTTTGCCTTTTTCCCTGTAACAACATTGTATAAAAACACAGTCAACAGTCAGTTTTTTAAGAATCTCATCGTTCCCCGTTTCCACGACTTTTGTCCTCATTTGTCTGACGTCTGACCACCGAAAAAATTGACGTCACAATTTTAACCACCTCGATGTACGCAGTATATTGCAGTCACGGTAGTTACGCCATTCTTCTTTACACGAGAAAAAAAGTGCAAGGCAGTTTATGTTTCAAATATTAAAATGTTGCATGTTTTTCAACACGATCACTTAGATTTAATAATCATTTTTTACACCAAGATAAGTAACTATTCGTTTGACATATCGGAAACTTAACGAGTTATTCTATGGTAATCCTGATGAACGCATTTGCGTATCATTATTTCCTCACTTTCAACAATCTCGGCATATTTATCTTCTCTTACGCTATTAATTTTCAGACACAGAAAGTGTGAACGTGAGCGAACAAAAATTGCATTTGTTTGTACAAACATAATTATTATTAGTTTTGCTATAGAAATCCAAGAAAAAAAGCACAGCGCTTGTCGTCATTATCCTAATCATCACTCATACTTATCTGTGATGATAAATAAAGACATTTGTGAAAAATTTCTACATGACATAATTCGTCTGTAAGAAAAATTTCACTTGTCTCGTATCCTTTTTCTATTCGATATTTTTGCAAGCGAAATCCGAAACTATGTAAATTGGGGTGACTTGTAACGCGAAGAAGAAGAAAAAACATTGACAAATGGAGTAAATGCCCACCTATCAATTTTCATGCCATCATCATCAACAGTATGGCCATGTAACCAGTTAGTTTGCGTGGATACACTGCTTCTGACTATGATATGTAGTTCTTATATACAAACATTACCTTTCTGTAAAAATAAATGTACAGCTATTTTTCTGCATAACCAGTTTCATTTTTTAGAAGCAAAATGAAACCCCATTCCAGATTTTTTTCCTGTTTACAACCATTAATTTCATAATTATTCGAGTCTATGTCATCATTTAAATTCTAATGTTTTCTTTGCCACCTTCCCCCTCCGTGCATTCCATTTGGACTCCATTTCTCTTTTCCAAAACTGTTAAAATGGCCCCATTAGCAGGCCCAAATAATTTAATACGTCACGCCAGTTAGATTCAAAAGTGTTTCGCTAACCTCGTATAGCTACATAACTACCAAAGTTTTAAAGTATTTCACTTTTTCAGTTTCGTTTACATTATTCTGTAGAAACCCTCCCATTATCTTCACTTTCGCATCCAATCACAGCCATTCATCCTATCTCATCTACTGCATGCCTAACCTAACGTGTTTGTCGTATAGCTTAACTTTGCATCTATTATTATCATTTTGATAATAGCACGTCAGCTTCACAGCATGTTAAAGTTCACTAAAGCATTGTGTTTCGTGCCAACAAGTCAAGTGAGTAGCGTGTAGTATCAAAAAATCATCACTTGACTTGCTATGCTCACCCGACATCACTTTTTTGAGAGGTTTCCTCCCGCTCAGTTCTCTGTTTTGACAAGAGAATGAGTTCCGGAAAATTATTTCCGTTGTTACACGCCACAAACTTCCACTTTGCAAGATCCTTGATGCGCTCCAACTACTGCTGCTACGATTTATTACGAACATCCTTCTCATCGTCACCATCATCATTACTACATGCATGTAAAATAGATAGTTGCGCTCTCTATCTTGTCTAAACGTGTGTATTGTCACTCCTCTAAAAGAATACCTCATCATGTCATCATCGTCAACAAAATCAAAGGACAAAGTGTACAACACTCATTCTACTTCAAACAAACATGAAACAACACACAAGGCAGAAGAGTGGGAGAGAGAGAGACAGAGAGAAATGATCACGCCATTCTAGCTGACTATCATTTTTGCAGTAAAACAACGGTAATATAAATTAGTAACAAAGCCTTTCCTCTGTCTGTTTTACGCAGACAGGATGGTGTTGATTACAAGGTTTTAGTTTAACTTTTCGTTGTCAATACACTACTTACTCTGTCTGGTTTCCTCATCGACATGGTATCGTCAGAAAAGTTAAAGGAAACAAAAAAGTAGGCAATGGCAAAATGGGATGTGTGTATATGTATAAGGAGTGAACCAATATTATTTTTTCTGCATCCATGATACATCCTTACATATAACATGTAATATTCATATAAAAGCTCAAAGATATGATTATGTACTTAATGAAATCCAAATTATAATAGAAGAGTAAAATGACAAGTGCGAGCGAGAGAGAGAGAGAGAGAAAGAGATCAAAAGGAAAACTTTATTGCTTTTTATGCTTCACTCACGACGTTGACGATGATGATCATGGCGATGATGACGGTGGAAATTGAGAGCTGTGATTTTTGTCCTTGTCGGTCGTCGCTCCTTCCTTCTTTTGCTTCTTTTCCTACATTTTACCCACTTAAATCAGCATCTATACTAGCATTTGCTTAGAATAATACCTACATCGCATTCACAATGCCATCCACTTTTGATTTTAAAAAATTTCCTGCTTCGCCGTAACCTTCCTTTTCTGGCTGTCTCGGAATCTGCATTTATTTGCTGCATGATATTTCAATAGTATATAAGCTGCAATTATTTATTGTTGGTACAATAAAGTGGATTGTATTCCCTTTTAAAACACGTCATAATACCCTATCGTTCATTAATGTCGTCATCGACGGCAGCAACGCTAAAGCTAGCGAGTCTCCCTGAGAGGTAATCTAAATAAAAGAAGAACGCGATACTATAATGCTTCTTTTATGATTTTCCATCAGCTCAAATATGTCTATTTCCTCCTCTTCTTTTTCTTCTCCTTCGACGATGATGAATAATGAGCAGAGCGTGACCAAATTACTTTTTACTACCTACAACTACAACCCATCTAAATACACACAACAGTATCAACCTCCTTTTCCTCATCATCATCGTGATCGACATTATTTCATGAGATGCTTGTCTTTATGCTTCTCCCTCTCTCGCTCTTGATCTCCTGCATCCATTTCCAAGTACCAAACTACTTTGAATACAATGAGCAAATGATGTGTGTCGTGTTGCACGGAACAAACGGCAAATCTCGACGTATTGCTTATGACAATTACCTCAAGATTCCAATGCGAGACGAGTGAGCGGATGGTGGAGAAAGAAAAAAGAATACAGTACGCAATGATAGATGGAAAGCATAAAAAATCATGCATACGAACAAAATTAATGTCTACGCTGGATCAACGACAATCTGCATCATCCAATTTACTTACGATTAGGTAATACCTAACTCTATCAATCGGATATGCCCTAGAAATGTACATACCTACATACACTTGGCTCTGTTTTTGTGTCCCAACAACTTCAATGTTTATTTAGGCGGTTATATATGGTGGCAACGATGATAATAACGATATTGACATGATCATGATCAACGTCATCAAAAGAAGGAAGGAACAAAATGCAGACATAAAAGTAAATTCGATATAATACATAAATATTATAATAGAGCGAATGGAGGGAGAGAGAGAGAGAGAAGTAGACTATGGTTTGGTTTTGGCATTATTATTATTATTGAGCTGAACTGACTGAGACTGAGCCAACTAAAAAAGGACTCATTGTGCACACATGAGTCTTCTGCAAGACTGATCAAAGCCGAGTAATCAACTCAAACCCAGCTCAACACTCAACTGTCACAGAAAGCCAAAACCTATATACCTAGTATATAGTCACCATTCAAGAACTCATTGGCTTCGTAAAAAAATGTGAATGGGAAAACAGCTAAGAGTGAGAGACAAACCCATCAAATAAAATGAAGCACTGTTGCTTATTATGGGATAGAGAAAAATGGTGAAAATACAGAGTCCCTAGACATGGAATGAAAAGAAAGTCAAAGTTGTTGTTTTAGATCTCATCATCCAAAGAATAAAGATGAAAACAACGGGGAAAAAGATATCTAGAATTGATACAGTTTACTTTGTCTCTCTTTGGGGAAATGCTGTATATATGCACAGCTTGTAAATGACCTGATGAATATACAAAAAGTTCTCGTGGAAATGTTCAACTTCCAACAATAATACAATATGCTTAATACCAGAATTACTGACTGGTTGACCTTCTATATTTTCTTCTGATTCCTTTTTCACTTTACTAATTGGATGGCATGAATAATGGAATCAAGTCAAAATCACGTCAACAATCGGATTCTTTTCCTTTGCACTCCTTTCTCTCTGTACACGTGTCGTCCTCTGTTTTCAGTACTATGTATTTTGTTCACTGATCCATTAATGTGAACACAAAGCGTTTTAATTACACAAAGTCATTTTTGATGATGAAAAGGAGGAAGAGACAATAAAAACAAATAGTGGATTCAAATATTATTATATTGTACAAGGTTATTTGACTGATTGACTAATTTTAACAGGAAAGCATGTTATGGTCGCCTATATACCTGATTCGTGTACGTGTTAATACTATTGACTCTGTCGAAAAAAGCGAACAAATATCACGTCGTAATTGAAGGGAAGCATGCAAGGCAATAGAAAAATACATTGACTTCAAAGGACAATTCTTTATTTGAAATAATTGATGAATACAGAATAAAGGTATTATTCTGGGAAGTAGTATTTAGATATGCGCGATGGCGAAAGTGTTTTAATTTATATGACCCTAGTATGTGCAGAGCAACATCTTGTTACGGAATGCTATTTTATAGAATTTACCAGTTGCTCAGAATGTTTGATAAAATAGGTAGCGTTTTCCATGAAAAGTATAAAAATTATGCGCTTATGGTTGAATGTATGTGTATAATCAAAGGAAAGATTTAGTTACTGACTGACAATGTTGATTCATTAATTTACAAGTATTTTTGTCTGTCTGATACTTACCTATTGGAATTGGAATACAACTATGTACTAGATATTAATTTGAAATCATTATTTTTTTTATGAGTATGTACATCCTTCAAACTGTTTGATAGTAGTACGTTGTCAATAGTGCACGAATTGTAAGCTTTAGTTTCATAGAAGTAATATAAAAGAGTCTGCCTTCCTTTCCGTATCTGCTTTGTTCTTGCTTTTATCGCCCACGCATTTTATCCAAACTGCACACTTGGGCACACATAAACACAAGTACGTACTATATACATGCATGCATATTACAACTTGAGTTTTCCCACATTTTTAACCAATCGATAACTATTTCAAGTAGCTGAACAAAACTCTTTGAATCGCTTCTTTGAATTGATCATTTGTACTTTTGAATGCATTTCTACATAAGCATTATAACATCTATGTCCAGTCACCTATGTATCTACCTACAATGCCATGCAAAGATCAGGATTAATTCGGGAAGCTTTTTAGTCGCAATTGTCGTCCCCAAAAATATTGCAAAACATATTATTAGTAATCATTGCTTCACTTTGTTCTGAAATAGGGTTCCAGTAAAGTGGTGGCGAGAAATTAACATTTTCCCATTTTTAAAATTTATCAAAATGAACTGCTTCAAATTTTAATAAAAGTTCCTCCTCCCTCAGTAAAGTGCACATATGCATAGGTAGGTATATGCATTTTATGTGTTTATTTTCTTTTCGTCATTCATACCCACTTCGTATTTTTTATTGTGTGTGCATTTTCCAACAACACCACCAGCAAGTCATTAGCGAAAGGAAAACATGGGATAATTATGTAAATAGTGTTGTGTACAAATTACTACTTTTTATTACTATTATTATTATTTGGATCATGGTAATGATGATAGTGATCCTCCCATTAGATTTACAAGTTTTCCTTTTACTAGAACTTATGACAACATTATTTTTCAAAGTACGCCTTGCTTGACAACAAATTCTGGGAAGTAATAGCGATCGACATCCTCATCTGTAGAAAAAAGTCATTATGAATGTATGGCAATGTTTGTCATCATAACATCATGATTAGCAAAATCCTATACGATGATTTTACATTACGATTAGAATAAAACGTACAAACGCATGCATACGTGCTCATACATAATGAGTAAAATAAAACCGTTAAAATCGTAGCATCGCATAGCATTATTGGCAAGAAGAGTGAATTTGCAGAAAAAGTACTCTTTCTTCTCAGAGTCGAAGACAACATGAAATTATAATAAAAAATAATGCCCAGTATAACCGGGTCCTCAGCAGCGTTTCCTGTGCAATACTGGGTCTCAAAGTATATCATCAGAATTAAAAGTACCGATTTGAATTGCCGCCCTGAATTCCCATGCTTTTTCCCCATTTACATTCTCACGTTTCCCCATATGCCATATATCTAAGTAGGGAAAATCGGTACTTTTAATTCTGATGATATGCTTTCTGCCCCTGTAAATATAATATATGATTGCATTGAGGGCTGACCATTCTAGGCTACGATTGAATTAATTAAACACTGGCTATAATAACTCATCAAGTGAAAGATATGTTCACGCAAATAATGACGCTGTCATTATAAGCGTAATCCTTACACAAAAGAATAGGCACCATTTACAAAGTTTCAACCTCCCTTTATCTCCATGTCAATATGTATGGATAGGTCACAGGATGGACCATATCTACCAGTCGAAATTTGCTTACAGGTGTAGGTATGTGGATTGTATAATTATATAATAATGTAAAATCTACTGCAAAACTTTTCAGCTTCGAAAATATTACAAAGCTTAATAAAAAAATACACAATTTTTATCCACTTAATTTTTGTGGTCTCTCATGTATTTATGCATAGACATTTTATTATCATTTCGTACTGACTTTGCTAGCAAACTTTTAGAAGAGAACATTATCATCATCATAATCCCATGATCCTCCTCCTGATTATATACACTGAAGCATATAAATTTTCACATGGCAAAAATATCATAAAACTGTCTTGTACAAATAGGCAAAACACACACACACACATTCACATGTACGCGCAGAGATAACCTCCACTTGAAAAAAATGGGAGAAATGTTATTATGCATGAAATTATTTATTTGGCTAGTAATACCCTTCTTCTTTCTCAGTCACCACGAAGAAAATGATCACGATGATTATAAAGATAATCCAGGAAATAAATGCGGAACAGCGAGAAAAGCAGAAAAAGAAAAAAAGCGACTCTCTCTCTCTCACTGTCTCTCTGAATCTCTTTTCAACGTGTGTCTATCTCTGCTCTGTTCTTTCTGTATAGAGAAAAAAAGAAGTAACTTGTTTGTTTGTTTGTTCCTTGTAGTTTGTAGTAGTAGAGAGATGTAGTTGTGCATGGATGGATTGTATGGATAAGAAACAAGATAGTTACGCATGAGCCCACGCTCAGCTCTATTTCTCCTGTTCGGCTTTTCCTTTTTCTTTTTAGAAAGAAGAAAGAATTGGTTGCTTTTTTCGTGGTGGTGACGGTGGTGATTGTGTGGGTATTCTGGCTAGAACAAGAGGAAAGACGTCAGGACACTGTAAGTACACCACCACAAACAGGGACGTTCCTATTTCATGTTTTGCGCACATGGCAATAATGCACAAGGATAATGCATGTAACAAGAAAACAGCAATAAATTGTCTGGGGAAACAAGAATCTTTCATATAGCTTTCATAACCAGAAAAAAATAAGCAAATAATAATATCCATCTAGGTATATATCATAATATAAATATGATGATGAACATCATCATTCGACCATACTCTACTCGTGGTGGCTGTGTGGTGGTGCAATAGATAAAAAATAAATAAACAATATTCATTTTTATGAGAGAGAGAGATACAACAAGGCAACTCAAGAAAGCCAAACAAAAAATATAGTCATTAAGGTTCCATATATTCCATCCTCATAAGCCAATTCCGTTTCCCACTGATCACTAGCAGCAGCAGCAGTAGTGACGCTGGCTGTCGGCGCTTTAAATTGAACCTTGTTCATGATCCTGATTGTACACACTCCTCTAGTGAAAGAGTATAAAAAGGAAAAAGAAAAAAAAGAAGAAATCTGCCCCTGTTCAACTCTCTAGATTCGGGAATACTGAAAAAGGCCTCTTTGATTGAACATTTTATGTATTTTCCCTCCGAGGAATATGATCATCAGCACGATAATATTCATGTCTGTCTATCTATGTCTCGTCTTTCTTTTCTTTCTTTTTTTCTTCTTGAATTAAATGCCTCACATTTGGGCGAAGGTTGTATGGTCGGTCGCATACAGATACATGTGTGCTTGTACAATTTTAACGTGCAATGTGATGAAAAACCGAGAAAAGGAGTAAAAATGATGAATATTAGAGATTCGAGAGAAATCCATATAGAACTTGTCAAGGCAACCCATCAACTTTGTATGCCAATGGATAAAAAAGAGCTCGTAACCATCATATAAAAAATAATAGTAATTGTGTGACAAAGGTACCACTGAACAACCATCATTATCACCGCCAGGAAAACATGCTATTAGTGAAAATACAAAAAAATACATCATTTTCAGCCTAAAACATAATAGTCATGTCACAAGTAGAGGAGTGTGTTGTATGAGTGTGTGTGTTGGTACAATGCAATTTACATTTTTTGAAGAGTGCCTTCTCTTCTCCTCCTTCACAAAATGTTTAAAACTCCGAAAATAGTGATTTGCGCATATAACGTAGCACAACAGCACTTCAGTTTACCACTAAAAACTATATACCTACATGCCTATGTAGTAGTTAGGATGAAGATGAGGAGGAGGTGAAGCTGAACATTTTTTGTACATATGTATGCCATTATACGATCATCATCGTCATCATCATTTCATTATTATTACCATTATTATTTGCACACACGCAGCACATAGGGCTACGACGCTTGTTATTATGCTCCTGATATAATATGCAATTATATGTAAATAAGATTTTGAGAAGGCAAAACCAAAGAGTGAGTTGAGTGACTACCGCATTAAAAGAGTAAAAAGGGAGACGAAGAAGGCCATTTTTGTCACCGTCACCACCAACAACATCACCATCGTCATCATCATCACGATCCTCTGATGGGACACGGGACGACCGACAACGACAATAATTGTGTTCATTCAATTCATGTCGGTCGGTCCGCTTCATGTTCATACACAAACACATACAAAGTTAAAGATGAAGAAGTAGTAGTGGAGAAAAGAGAGTAGGAAACATTACTATTATTTTTATTATGTTACGATTCTTAAAAGTTCACGCTAAGCAGCATAACAGTAGCACTACTAAACAGCAAGTAAAACGTGGAATTTTCTTTATTGGTCGCGTATAATAATGTGTTTTGTTGTTGCACGTTAAACTCGGCTCCTCGTTACTGGGATTCAGCAGCAGTGAAACCTCTTTTTACTTGGATGGAGAATGACTCTTTTTTGGAGTAGTAGTTTGTATAGCAGGAGCAGTGGGATAAATATGTTGTTGGTAGAGTGCAAGCAAAAAACGGAGTATAATATCTTCAGAGCTGATCAGCAGCAGCAGAACTGAAGTGAATCACGACGCGTCATGGAATGATGGGTGCAACCAACTAAAATGTTTGTCAATAGAATTCGGTAATGTCGCAAGTCATTAATCATTCTCTCGTCTTCTTCCACCATCCACCATACGATCACCTCCAACAACAGCTTTTTCAAGTCCATCATCATATCATGTCCTTTTTTCTTCTTCGTCTTCTCTTTCCATCACATATTCCATCCCTTGATCTTTTTTCTCTCTCTCTCTCTTTCTTTTCTTTCCTTTTTTGTATTGTGTTGCCACCGCACCATTATCATCGTCTTGCACACACAAGCAGCTTGCATAGCGTCAACACTTACAACCAACAACGCTACCACATACATTACAATCTTTAAAATTTTTGCCACTCCACTCCAACTAGTAAACTTTGGTTTGAAAATCATTTTCTCTCGGCGCGTATATTATATGTATATAAGATATCGTTAAAATGCTGACTAAATAACACGATCAAGTTCACCAGGAAAGAGAAAAAGGGTTAAAGCCATTCTGCTCCTCATGATCCGTGTGATTATTGGTAAAATTGTAAATTTACAATGAGAACATGCAAAGCATAATAGAATTCTCCACTATACGCGTTACGGCGTCATCCCCTCATCACAATATTCGTCTTCCTCCTCCTCGCCATCCTCCACCACCTCATCTTCATCATCATTCTCATGCATCACTCATTCATTCAATCTCATCTTCCTCTTTTCTATTCTTCCTTACTTATTTAGTTTAGTGAGCGATATACTATTGCCATTTCCGTCACATCCCATCACACCACCACCACCGCTACCGCCACTACTGCTATTATTATTATTTAGCTAATGCAGTTCACAGGAGTCAGTCATGCAAACAGGATTGCTTGTTCACATGGCCAATCAATCAAATTCTACTCCTATTCACCTCTTGTTCCAAATGACAACTCCACTTATGTTCTGTCTCTTTCTTTTCCGGATTAGATGCCTCCTCCAATCCTTGTCATACAACTGTGTGTACACAAAATGTATCATCTTTTTTCGTTTACATCCTATCACTACTCCAACAAAATCCAGCCACCACAATGACAAGCCTTTTGGTTCAGAAGTTTTGTCTCCATCTTCCATAACACCGATTTGAAGTAGTGCAAGAGTGCAAGTACATGTACTTAACTAGCACTGTTACTACGTAGCAATTTCAGTTTGAGAATTGCCGTAGCAAACCTGCCTGCCTATTAATATTCCGTACTTGAGGGGTATAGTGAGATACGGCCGTAAATTCCGTAATCGCTTTTACACGCATAAAATCTTTTGCTATTATTTTCGATATTCCTATTATTTGTGTCATTCTTGGTATTTTATTCTCATACATTTTTTTCACGCCAACAACAGCTTTCATTATCATTTCAATTAAAATCCTTTTCAAACTCGTCGGAATGCTTACCATTCCAAACATACCTGAGTAAAATCACTATAACATGTAACGTTCCTATTTCCTATTATTTCTTGGTATAAAAAAGTGCAACTCATGCTCTTTCTTCTCAGATCAACAATTCAATTCAAATTGAATTAGAAAGGCAGCCAAGCAAAGGTAACTTTTATTCTAACACTGCTGCACTGGCTATATATTTACCTATTACGCATGTTATAATCCAACAATAATGCACACTATTATGATCGGAGTATTAATATTAATCATAATAAATAAGGTATGCAAGTTGAATTGTTTGCAGTCACCAGGAGAAATAAAAAAGTCATTCTAATCTAAATCCACTGACAAGCCGCCACGCATTCATTCAACAATTACCCATACATATACAGACGAATAAACAGCAGCAGAAAAAGACAATCCGCCTTGTTGCTGCTCATCACAAAAAGTTATATAATTTATATGCAACCCGGCTTGAATGAATAAAACGTAATATTTGTATATGGTTTTACATGATGTGATCATCATCGTCATAACTTTGCATTGTTATCCGCCCATTTTTAATACTTTTTACCACAATCATCATCATCATCGTCACCTTCGTTTATATAACTGATTGTATACCTCCTCCACCTTATTATCAGTACTTATTTCATCTTATAGTTTCTCTTCCCCAGCATACTTTTTCTTTGATAGATACATTAATAATCAAGCAATAATAACAATAATGGTAAAATGTTTTCTTCTCTTCCCAGTCCTTTTATGTCAATCGTACTCATTTGACAATCCTCATTATTATCATTCTTCATTCGAGCTCTTCTACACCCCACTCGCAACAAAGAGGCAAAATTCCTCTGTTTCTTATCATTTCATTCTTTATCCAATCGCATCATCATTATCATCATTATTCTTATCTTCCAACCAGCCATTATTATAATGCCACCACCACCGTAACAACCATTATAGTTAAGTCATAAACAAGAACAACGTTTTCGCTTAATGTTTTCATCTTTTTTTTGTTCTTCTACTCTGTATTATTATAATTCAGACGAGAGAGAACCTCCCTCCGCCTTTTTTCTTTTCATTGATTTCTACTTCCATAACCATTCCATCGTCTTCTCTTCCATTGTACTCCATTAAAAATCAACGAACTTTGAAACAGACAAGCATACCTGCAACTACTAAAGGGAAACCGCGTAACTGAAAGTATTTACCTTTGCATTGCTACATGCATATTACATTATTACTGCATAATATACTTATGTAGCTTACCTGTTTGTTTTTATTTAGCAACAGCTTTACCATTAATATTTAAGCTTTGTCTATTGTTTAAAAGAACAGTTGTCATCTGCTGTTCTACACTGTGACCGTTCCTACTTTTTATTGTCAGCGTTTTGAAATTTCCTTTCTGCTTTGTCATTATTTTTATTCTAGGTGGACGATGATGACTATGACGTGTCTAATGAATTTGATGTACCAACCCACACAGGCAACAACACTACAAGAAAAAAGTCACAACGTAACCGAAACAAAAATTAAACTGACAATAAAAACGACAGGTTTTGGTATTTCTACCATAATGTTGTACAACTATGGCCATCTTTGTCTATATAAATGTTGAATTTTGATATCAAGGCAGTATTGTATCAGCAGAAGAAGCTCATTCTTATGATTTTTCACGCTTGTTTCAATTAGACATTTTTGTAGATACAATAGTAGTACACTACTGGCCATCCACTTTAAATTACATTAAACTTACACATGGTCTCATTCATGTGGAATTAATGTTAGGGATAGGAAACATAAACTTAATTGAATTCAGATAACTTTTGCATCAGTTTTTTCTCCAGTTTACCCCCAAATAATTCAATTTGAATTTCAATAAACTCTTTAACTTATTCACACATTTTATGTTCCTTCATAGGAAACATGTTGTTGATTGGGATAATTTACAAGTGGGGATCCAGCCTCTTTCCTTCAAAAGATTTAAATAAAAAAATAGATATTTACGTGTACAATGCGAGAGTGTGCGTGCGTGCAATGATATGCAGCGCACTTCATTATATTCCCATTATATGAAGATGATACTAGGGTAATGTGAAAGTGGAAGGCAGTGATGTTGTGGTAATCTTTGCTCCCTTCTCCGTTACCTGCCAAATGTTTCTTTTGTCCGGAATGATGGATCAGCAACAGCAGCAGCAGCGTAGCTTCAAAAACCATCAACTGCTGAATGAGTTCTTCTACTACATTTTTATCTATCTTATTCTGCCACCCTGCAATCCAACCGGGGGAAATGAATGCGTCACATTATGCACATATCCGAATATTTTCCTTTTTTCACACAGCACCCTTCTCTCCGCAAGTTCCGTCGGTTCTCCCCCGTTTGTCATCATAATCTCCTCATTTAAATACAATTACTATATATATTTAAAGGCGAGCGTTTTAAATCATGGAAACGGCTTTCTCTCTCTCTCTCTCATCTCGAAATTGAAACTTTTTACTACCAAATTTTTTATTACACATTTTTCTTCTTCTGTCAATGCTCCCATTCTTCTACTTTTTTTCCTTTTCGAATATTCATGCAATAAAAAACAAGGATCCGTGAAATGACGCAAGTACATATTGAGGTTGCCATGGTGGAAGGAGACATCAGGACGGACAATATTTATGACTTTAAATGCATACTACATGCGAGTGCATAGGTACATGCTTTTAAATATGCCCATATTCTCTGTTACCAGGAGGAGGATGAATACCGACAATGAAGTGATGACGTTGGTTGCGCTTGTAATTTTTTGTTGCAGTAGTAGTTGTTGTAGTAGTAGTAATGAACGGTAAAGAACAATAACCTTCATTCGATACACTGCATCACGGAAACATATGTTCCCCTCCACCGACCAAGAAGAAGAAGGAAGGACCTAAGATATTTGCAAATGCAAAAAATGTGACAAAAAGATGACTCATTCACGGAAATATTTATTATCACTACTTGGATCACCTTTCCGCTGTTGCTGGTGTGTGTGAATTTGGGATGCACATTTGAGCTGATGCGAGGAAACACTACAACTTTGAATTGAGTACTGTACGACGACATCTCTTTTAAAATTTTTAGGTATGGAGGAGGTAGTAATAAATAGAAACGGTAGTAAAAAAGAATCATCCTTATCATCATCATCATCATGTTCTTTTGAGGAGTGTGGGAAGATAATTAGAGAGTTGGAAAAGAAGCAGAATAAGAGATGCTCATAATACGAGGAAAAGGTAATTCCATCTCTGATAAAAGTTTAATAACTTTTGTACTTGTTCTGATTCCCTTTTTAGTTGACAATAGCGCAAAAAGACATAATGATTATGGTGATGATGATGATGAAAATAATAATCAAGAGTCATTATTAGCAACACCATCCTCAAAGTATAATGTCATCCAAGTGGTAACAGTATTATTTTCGATAAATGGGAAAATGAAAGAGAGAGAAGAGAAAGCGGATTTGGGAACTGAGGGGCTTGGTGATGATGATGGTGAAAGGAATGTCAACATCATGTCATCATCGCGTGACGACACAATTATATAGCGTAATTATTACTAGCGGTGGTGGAAGGTTTGGAGAAAAGTACAAGTAGAGAGAGAGAGAGAGATCTCGACAAAAGGAGGTGGTGGTAGAGAAGTACTTTTTGTACAAATATGAGCTCTCTTTTAATGTCGGATTAAAACCGGCATGGAAAAATAAAAGAAAGAAGACGGAAATAAGCTATTATACTATTTACAAGAGGAGCAGACAACGAGAGACTGGAGAAAATGAGCAGATTCCCGAGTATATAGGAAAAGCTCTTGGCAGCGTCGTTATTACTATTACCATTATCATTATTGTTGGAGGAAGCAGAGACAAGAAGGTGTTTAAGCTCATCATCATAGTCATCAGCATTACTACTATCACGGAGAAACAAGCTCTTTTTTCTCACTCTCTCTCTTTCTCTCTTTATTTATCCGGGATTCCTGGAACTTGGAGGCACAGAGGAAAAGCAAAAAAGGCCATGGTTATTACTCTCCAAGAGAAAAGGAAACCGTGAGAGTGTCGTGTGAAGGATGTGGTGTTGTGGGGATGGGGAATAATAAGTGAAATGCTTCAATAAGAACATTTTTGTAGGTGAAGAGCAAAAGAGAGAGATAGTGAGAGAGAGAGACAGACAGACAGAGAGATAAAAACTTGTTATGTCATCATATCATCAACAGAGTAGCAAGCGAGCAGCCTTTTTATGTCACATTCTCTGTTACACCATGACATAACCATGATGATTACGAGACGTTCACATTTTTATATTATGGTGATGATGGTAGCCGAAGAATGGTGTTATGATTATTGCCATTGCCTCAGTGTTGTTGCTAGTGCTTTTCTAGAGATGATTATGATACGATGAGGCAATGTTATCATCTTTGTCAGTGTGGCAATATTACTACTTGCTTGTTGTGATCCATAATAATATTTATTATGTTCCACTTCTACAGAAAATAATGATTGTCAGCTTATTTCCTCATCAACCTGATACGGCTTCCTTTACAAAAACGTAGACACATGTGAAAAATAGACGGAATATTAGAAAAAGGAGCGAGCTACAAGTTAGCTCCTTACTATTATTTCCTTTTGTACAAAGTGGAGCAGTAACAACGCCTACGTTTTTCTCCAGTAACAGAACTTGCACCAACGCGCATCAGGGGCATTGTGAGAAATTTTGTAAGGGAAATGGAGAAAATGAAAGCAACTACTGTGGGCGGATGAGTGAAAATCAGCAATAAAAGAAGATTTGGACCACTTTTTAACCACAAAAAGCTATAATACTATGATACACAAAGGGAAGTGAATTGGTCGTTATGTCGGTATTTACAATGCGGATTTAAATGGTGTCGATATTTGGTCACGTGCCCACATCATGAAATCACTTTGTTTATTTGCCCAATGACTTATCATAGACAAATAGAGGCAGGGTAGTAGTAGTAGTAGCTTATTGTACGATAATCCCCTGGATGATAAGCGATGAACGAACAATTGGTAAAATCACACATATTATTCATACGATCCAAAGATCGATATTGGCTCAAAAAAACACCAGTGGTCAACGGACTATAAATAAGTGCAAACTTACCTTACTTCTGGTTACCAAATGTGTTGTTGTTGATCCTCACTTTGGCACAAATTTTTCACACAAGTTCAGTAGTCACGTGTCAGCAAAGAAAATTTCACAAGAATTTTTCGCTGATTTTCGTTTCATGTTCACTTGACATGTTCACACACCACTTTAACTTCAATGGAAGAGAGCAAAGAAGAAACAACTTTGTAGATGATCGGAGAATAAAATCCTATACGGTTGACAACAGCAAAAGGTCTCTCAAGTCAGCTGAACAGATTTCGAAAAAAAATCGGGAAAAAATTGTACGTTGTTTTCGGATGTTGGAGTACCTCACTCACACACAATCACAAATCTAAATAAAAAAATCAGTACATCAGCACCGGGGAAGCATCAAACAAGGATGATACTGACGTCACACATTGAAGGCTTTATACGTTTTAAATTATCCAAATCCACTGCAAACAAGAAAGTCTCAGCGCTGCTGCTGCTCCCATCCGTTTTTGGAACACGGAAAAAGGGCAAAAGGCAAACGGCGCTAACGGAACAGGGAGAGAAAGAGAATCAAACTAGCCAGTTGGAGAATGAACAATCATTTAAAAATAATTCTTTTCAATTTGCACAAGGATTACAGACAAATCGAATATATGTTGTGTGTCATGTCCTCATCTAAAAAAGGCATTGATATCCCAAAAATAGCGAGTCTTTCTCCTGTAAAAAAATGACAGTCATTTTCTTTCCCATTCTCCGTTCAACATCCTCTTGTTTTAAAAGTCATAACAAAGACTCTGCTGAATTTTCATGGCTTATTATTATTTATTTTTAAGGAGAGGATGTAAAAGTTATATGATGCGTGGTGCAATATTATGAGCATCAATAAGTAACTATTACATGAAACCGTTCCGTTTTCCCAGCGCGTTTATGATTCTTTTTTGTCTAGCATTAAATATAATAATTGCTCGTTGTTGTTCTCATTCTTATCGGCAGCCCGGAAGAGGCAAACGCCCAGAATATAAACGTGTGGGAGGGATTGGAACAAAACAGCGTCAATTAAAAGCTCTCGTAATTTTTCTACTAAAAGTCACAAGAGAAAGCCCAAGGAGTTTCGTAGTAAAAAATAATGAAAAAAACTATATGCTGACAAGGTCGTTGATATTTAAGCAACAGTAATGAGAGTCAGCGAAAAAAAATCTGTGGGAATGTGCGTAGATGTAAAAGTAGCATTTTAGCCAAGTGGCCAAAAAATATCATTAAGCGAGGCCAATTAAACTTTTAAAAATAAAATGAATGAATAGAGAAGAAGGATACTTTTTGTTTTAAATTAGATAATCGTCTTGAGCGGATTGGCGTTTCTTGGTAGTGCTCAGCGTATACTCTCAAACTACCTTAACTTGAATAAAATTGTGGTTGTGGTTGACAAGTTGTATAATATTAAATGTGTACCTACATACGCCGTGATGATCATGATGATGACGATGAATGAGCTGGCAAAACCGTTTTACAGATGATCAGTTACATACAAGAAGAAGAAGGAAAAGAGCTTTTCTATGAAAACTTTCACGGAATGAAAGACGTAAGCAGGCACAAAATTTATTGACTCTTCACTTGAGTTGAGCAGCAGCAGCATATACACATATTAGCTTTACCACCGTTGTCCTTACATCGCTAAAAAACATTTGTGATGAGAGGAATTGCATTATTTTGCATGCGATTCGCATATTCATGATGCAATGCACGCACAAAAAAGCATATATACTACATATAGTGCCCATGTAAAATTAACTCAATAATAAATTAACGACCTTGCTTACTTGAAGCTTTTTTTTGCTACTTAAGCAATTGATATGAATTTTTTCGGAGTATTTCCCGTTTTTTCCATTTCGTTTCAGATGATGAGGATTCGTACTTTGGTTCGGTAATAAATGACGAAGTGAACCGCTAACAAAACAAGACGAATTAGTCACTTGACTAGTTCCGTAAATGCGAAAGTGGTAGTATTAGTAACGAGAAGAACAAGAAGTGATTTTTATTACATGTGCAGCGTACAGATTTCCGTTTGACATAAACAAATTAGCCAAAACACCACACCATCTTCATGTCGCCGTGTCGTGTGCGTGGCAAGGCATGAATAATAATAATAATAATGTGGACTCTCTCTAGTATTCCTCCTTCAACTTTTGGTGACACATCTGCAGAGAGAGAGAGAAAGACTCAGCTGCTGGTACAAATGCCTAAATGCTGATATTTTACAAAAATCACACAATTTATATTTTTGAAGGGTGTCATGGAACAGGACAGAGAGAAAAGAAGTAAAAAAAAAGAAAAAGAAGAAGGATTGTCAGCAGCAAGACAGCATGGGACAGAGGATAACCAGATGACACCTGGAAGGACAGTGGGGAAAATTGCAGGAGATATTTTGTTGGCTTATTTGCTATTGCATTAAATTACACTCCGTGCAAAAAAATTCATGTTCTGCTCATCGCTGTTCATAGTTTTTTTTCTTCAGAGAAGAAAGGAAAACCGAAGAAAACTTGAAATTAAAAGCACATTTCTCAACAAATCAGCAGAATCTTTACAAGAGTTGAGATTGAGAGTGCTACATAATATATGTACTTTTATTGAGAGAGAGAGAAAAAAAGTTGTACTGTTAACCGATATGATGGCCTAGTCACCGTCATCTCATAAGAAGGATGATGATTTTATTCCGAACAAAAAGTCATCATAACCACAACCTGTGTAATTTTTTATACGCCAGTGACTGCGCAAGTTATTTTTGTCACATGCACGACGACAGTGACGGCGATGATTCTAAAGATACACGCTACACAGTAGTACATATATGTATGTGTGTGCATATACGTTACGAACATTTTCTTCATTTTATGCGAAAAAATATAAATGTATAATATCCTAGATTTCTCTGCACTGAATATATATGTACCTATGCATATACACCTATGATAAGCTGAAGATGAGCTACCTATGTATCCACTAGTTGTAGATTTGTAACAGCGTTTCGCACAACAAGATTTTTCTTCATTATCTCCTTTTGGCTTTTCCGCATATGGCACAACGTACACAATTTACACATACATATAATATACTCACTTTGAGAGAAAAAATGAGTACATTCATTTATTTTTCGCGGATAGATGGATAGAGAGATAAATAGAAATGTTACTACTCTTACTACTCTGCCAGTTTACACTGTTTTACACGTTCAACTTGTAGTGAGATATTTTTGTAGTAAAAAAATGTGTGACAAAGCAGCAGCAATGCACAGGGCAAAATACTCTTGTCATCTTTTATAAAGTAAGTTGTTTGACGTCAAGCGATTCAAAAGGAACTTGTAGCAATAGTAGTAGCAGTAACAGCACATGTATTTTTAAAATAAATAAATAGGGGAGAAATGGTGGCACAAGTGTGATTCATTTTCCATGATTCAAATTCAAAGTAACGATATTATAAACTAATTTTACGTACCCCTTTCTTTTTCTTGATAATAATAACGATAGTTTCTTTTCTCGCAAAATATGTCATGAGAAAGGACTTGACTACCTTCGTTCAACCTAGCAACGAGCTAGTTTTAACTCTGATCCGTACCCACGGTTCGAGTTGCGAATTATAAGCTTTCGTCATATAAAAGCTCCAACTAGCTGCAAACGGTTAATTTTTATAATTGAACGGAATCGAAACGGAAAGCATTTGTATGTATAAGCGCACAATTTTTATTTATTAAAGTACCTAAAAAATTGTGGTATTTATGGCCATGATGAATCCAGAGTAGCACATAATGATGATAATAACATGATATTATTTTTCCTGCCTTTCCAGTGCGAGTAAAATGAGAGAGATTTTCACCATTTTCAGGAAAAAGAGTGGCCAGGATGAACCTAAAAAGTTAGCCTAATAAAAAAAGAAAGGAAAACGAAGAAAAGAGAATAATGGGAGTTCAGACATCTGTGTTCCCTTTTTTCTTTTTTTTTCCTTGACCGCAACGCACCGACAAAAATTGCTTTGACCAAGTCCATTTTATATTTTTTTCAGACGAGAAAGAAAGAATGAAAGGAAAAAACCCTTTTTGTATGTCGTCTACATTCATTTCAAATGCTGTACTTTGTAACGGTCATTTCGCTACTGTCCGCAGTCCACACTGTCCCTTTTCACATACAAAAAAAAGAAACTGTGTATGTATATATATGTACCTATGCGTCTGCTGTTCCTATTACTACTCTGGAAAAAGCAAAGATGATGATTCGCTTTCTCTTTTTTTTCTTCCTTTTTTCCCCATCCTATGATCATCATCATTCCTTTTTATATGCCTCTTGTATTTTCCTCAAAGGATATTTTTTTCTTGAATTGTTACATGACCCAAGATAAAGTCGCAGTGTACAAACACACAATCATGTAAAAAGATAGTACACAATAATAATAATAATAACATGGCCTTTTTTACAAGATCATCATCATCCTCCTCGTTCTGTTTAGTATACTGTGAGTGAGGTCAAAAGCGGCCAAATAATCTTCTTTTCTTCAGTGATGACGATGCTCTACTGCTTCTGCTTACTGTTGTCCCTTTGACTTTACTTGTTCTGTTGCCGGAGAGTAATATTGCAATTGCCAAAGAAAAAGAAATAAAAAGGTCCACTTTTTTCTTCTCTTCTCTCTCTACCTATTTGTTCACTTCTTATTTTTTTGTAGAAAATGTACTAAGCAAGCCAACCAGCAAAAACACTTTATTCTCCTGCTTTTTTGTACTTGTACAATAATAAGTATGTTCATAGAAAAGAAATAAATACATAAATAGATAATGTAGCAGTAGTAGCAGAAGTAATAGCAACGGGACGGAGTATGTACACATATAAAACATTATATGGAGTTACATCACAAGACAAGACAACATCGCATTTATTTTATTTTTCCTTCTTTTGCTTGCAGAGAGCTGGAGAGAGAGAGAAAGTCAAGTCATTGCAAGAGAGATGGAGAATCTCTGGATGGTTCCATGAAAGCGAGAGAGAATAAAAAGGAAAGCGTACAGAGAGAGAGAGAGAGTATAAAAAGGAGAAGAAGAGGAATTGTATCTATTTGACTTGAGAATTGCCATCAATTTTGTAATGAGACTGGTGGCGGTGGTGGTAGTGGTGCTGTTCCTTCTCTATAGCCAGAATAAAAGTTTTCGAGAAGAAGAAGAAAGATAGGTACAGAGAGACACATTTTTACCATCAAAGGGTTTTCTATCTCTTTATCTTTTTTTTCTCTTCTTCTTCTCCTTTTTTTGACTTATTGAGATATTGTAGATTTTGAATTAGTGGTGCAATGGGGCCCATTTTTACCCCAAAAAAAGTAAAAGTAAACTGACTTGGGTAAGTAAGTGGAGAGGGATACCACATAAAAAAATATAAACCACAAACACATGCACGATCTATTCTTATTATTATTACTAGTATACATAATGTATAATGTATTGAGTTGCTTTTTTCAGACTCGATCACTTTTTTTCTTTCTTTCTTAAATAAAAATGCTAGCATGGTTGGTGGTGGTGTTTTGTACTGTGTATCCAGTGCCAAGAAAAAAAAAGTAGAAAAGAAGATGATCAAGAGATACAAAGTCGGACCATCACATTGCCTCTCTCTCTCTCTCTCTTTCTGTTTGCCATGTAGATAAATATATACGTCAAGCAGCAGCGCAGCAGCGTCATAAGCAGTACTACAGCTAGTTCTTCAGTGAGTCAGGCATAAGATCGGAGGATTTATGACGCTCCATAAGTATGACAACTGGAAACTACTACTTGGGAATCGAATAGACAAAATGCTCCTCCTATTACTACTTGCTTAGCGTCACCTCACTTGTTAAAAATATTAACCAGTTTGATACAAGCGAAACAAGTAGGCTTGCTGCACATTTTTTTAAATGCCCATTTTTGCAATTTCAAATACTCTAATCGTAAATTTCCTAATTTGTTGATTGTCTACCAGCCAAATTAGTAAAAACCTATTTAATTTTTTCTGCAATGAAATTTGTATGAAAACCTGACGGCAACGAGTACATGATGATTTCATATACATTTTTGAACCAAGTTGAAAGCCAATAAAATAGTAAGCAAAGTAGCAAAACTGTAATGTATGGATGTACACATGAATTCTGACAAAACAGATAACCATTTTTTTACTTTACCTACTCATATTAGCTCAGAAAACACTCGTTCTGTGTGCACAACAGAGCAGCAGTGTGATACGCAACCAAACTGGCCCATCGCATTTGTGGCTCTTTTGATGGGATAATATAAAAAAGAAACTTTTTTTTTCTACGCAAAGGAAAAGATGAGGAATAAAAGGATAAAGTGTATCCACCCTACACACACCACATCATACATATATCCAGAAAGAGAGAGAGAGATAAGGTCGTTCCCCTGCTTAACTTCTTACGTACAGACTGTGTGATCAGCGAGAGAAAGAATTTTTTTTATTGTCGCATGTGTCGGGGTTATATTTGATGCTCATAACCACAAAAATGGCCACAAACAGTGTAACAAAAGTGTATTGGCTTTTGCTAGACATTTTTCTGGCGTTTTTTGTCGCTTGTGATGATACAGTTTTCTTGAAAGAGAGAAGTGGAAGGGCCAAGTGGGCACACACAGCAGCAGAATGAATAATATCTTCTTCTTTTCTGCAGAAAACTCTATTATTATATTGGATTTTTTTTCTTTCGAAGAAAGGAGAAAAAGGACACAGGGACTAAAGGGTAATCTTTTGCATTAAACATGACCCGGTTGACCAAGAGGAAAAAAAATATGTTGTGGATTTATGTTTTTTCTCTCTCTCTTCTTTTCCTCTGGTCAAAGAATACATATATATATTTTTTGGACAAGTAGCATCACCACAAACCACCACGAAACAGAAAATAAATTATGAAATAAGGAGAAAAAGGAGTGAAGAAGAATGTGGAATAAATATGGCTTATTTTTTTCTTGGCAATTCTTTCCTCTATATGACTTGGTACTCATTTTTTTTGGCAATGCCGCACCACCAATACTACTGATCATCGTAATCATAATACAATATCAGCCAATTCAGTCATAAATAGACAAGCAGAGAAACAAACCAAACATAAGTGTATACATTTTTTTCTTTCTAGAGAAAGAGAGGAGAAAAATAAAGATGAATGTGAAACTTGTGAATTCGATTGGAGTTTTCTCCCTCTCGCCGTCCAAAGTGACTGGGGTTGTTACGCGTTTTCTCCCATGTGACCATTCTGAATTACTCCCGTGTGTCCTCCATTATTTGTTCCATTTTACACACCAAGTAACCCTTTTTTATCCTCCTTTCCCTTTTATTGTACTTACAAAAGTCCACGGTTACCCCACCAAATGCTTTCTCGATAATGAAAACATACATATAATAAGCACAACTACATACATACCTACTACAACAAGCTACTTTTCTCCTCGTCTTCCTTTGTGCATTTTATTATTATTCCCGACACAAAAGTGCGCATTGGTTTTTTTGTACAGGGATGTTGTGAAGAAACATGCAGCGGAACCGGCAGAGAGGCCTTTTATTCTTTTGAAAAAAAAATTAGTTAAAATTAGTTACTTAGCTTAACAATCAACATCATCGTCATCATCATCATCATGTTGCGGGCTTTGTGCACCAACTTCCTTTCCATTAACTTGCTCTCTGGATTTATTTTGCGCAGTAGCCACGTTTCTGTCTTTCTCGAAGAAATAATGAGACCAACCAGAATAAAGCCTCTTGTTTGCGTGGAAGAAGGAACGGAAACAAAGAAAAACGTGCACAAAGCCAAGTTTCTTTCTACTACTCGAGTCAAGAAAAGTTCAATTTTAAACTTTCTTTTGAATAGAAAAAGCGATTTTCTTCCTTTTTTCTTCAAATTCTATAGAAAAACTCCCTACTTGCATTTTAAAACTGAAGGAAAGCGTTTGCCCTTTTCCCTTTTCAGGAGAGAAAGAAAAGAATGGATAAATGAAACTCGAATGGAAAGACAAGTCGAAAGAAAACACAACATAATACAAAGTAGTTATTTGAATAGACTCGCTAGACAAAGGACAAAGTCAGTAAGCACTTGACTACAACAATCTTCCCTTGATTCACTCAAGGAACAAGGCAAGTCATTCATTTGTATAATATCCGTGGACTTGCGTACCCTGCATGCCACCTTCTTAATACGTGTTTCGTAACACACAGAAGAAACAAAATTTCATCCATTAAGACTCAAGTATTTATAAATATTGTTCAAAATATTCAAAATAATGACCTGGCCATGTCGAATCGAAATTCATTGTTTGGGCAATTACAATTTGCATAATATTTCAATTCAATAACCTGGGCTCCACCGGAAATCCAAAAACTAGTCAAATCGATCGATCAACTTCCGATGAAGAAGCAATTGGTAATTTCTAGTTTGATTATGTAAACATATTGTTAAAGGTTTGATGCTTTTTTTGCATAGTTATAAATTCACCGGAAATTGACCGGGTATAAATAGCTCGCACGGAGGGTGAGATGACCATTTAAGAATCGCTGGCGACAGGGATCAGATAACACCAAATTATCTGGGGGCAGTAGAATACTGGAGGGTATTTTCCGACTACTTGAACAACCAACCTGGAATTTTCCCGTCAGAAAATTGACAAAACGGCCAGCTAGAAAATTATATCAGACAAAAAAATTGATATTACAGGTAAGTCAGACATTTCAAACGGTTAATTATTACAAAATATTGTGTGATTTAGAAAATTTAGTGTGTAAGAGGGTGGTAATAATATTATTAATTATTTTTTATCTAATTTCAGCTCCCAGAACGTTCCATTGTCAAAGGTTACGGGAAGTTTACCAGGTGTAAGTAGCTTCGCACGGAGGGTGAACTGGACACTTGAAACGTGCTGGCGATAGTGGTCAGATAACAAGAAACGATCTGTGAACTGTGAAGAACTGTCTCTCTGGCTACTTGAACAATCGCTTTGGAATTTGCTAATTAGTAAGCTACTACGTGGCAGGCAAGAAAATATTCCAAAGAAAAAATATTCATTCCAAGCCAGTCAGGTATGTCAAATAAACGGTTATGTACTGCAAAATATGCATTATTGGTTGCAATAGGTTAATGATGGAATGTGCTTCAGAATGTTTAATGGGCAAGAGAATTTAATTTATGACTTTTTTATTTCATTTAGTTCCAGGAAAACCGCAAGACAATGGCTGAGGTCATTGAAGGTGACGCCGCCGCCGTGGCAGCAGCTCCTTCCGAGAATTTCAACACAATTGATAGCTGGGCCGTCACTTATCCATTGTGTCATTCCGAAACTTTTAATTGGACCATCAAAGACTTTATCCTGGCAAGCGGGAACGGAAGAAAGACAATAATATCACCGTTGTTTGAGGAGCAGTCCAACATGGACTCCATCCACCGAGAGCGAAAATGGCAGCTACATCTTATCCCCCAGCCCATTGACGATGGTACTAAGAAAACCTTCATGTCCATCCACCTGTACCTAATGGAGAGCACCGCCCGGATAATGGTCTTAAAAAAGTCGAATGGGAAAGAGGAGATGGTTGAATCCGTGAGGCAAGAGATGATGACCCGTGCTGACTTTCAAATTAGCATCATGGACGGCAATGGCGAAGTCGTTAAGAAAGTTGGCAGCGCCAATGACGAATCCTGTACTTTCGAGATTCGCCGCGGATGGGGCTACAACTTCTTTTTCAGCATGGACAGCGTGTTGAATAAAACAAAAAGCTATCTGTCCAACGGAGACCTCGTGCTCAAATGCGACGTTTGTATTCGGAGCACTGATGCCATGCAAACCTTTCGTCAGGGCCAGGGTGGAGTTTGGTGGAATGCAAAGAACGTGGACATCAACCAGCGCAAGAAACGGTTGGGTGCGGACTTTGGAGAGCTTTTCAAAAAGAAGCTCTTCGCGGATGTCACCATTCAAGTGTCAAGCTCGGACACAAAGTATGCAGCTCACAAGATGGTCCTGATGGCAACTAGCCCTGTGTTTGCTGCCATGTTCACCGCGACTCATCAGACTCAAGAATGCCAGGAGAGTTTGGTCAGGATTACAGACTTTGATGCACCTGTTGTGTACGCCATGTTGGAGTACATGTACACCGACACGATTGATCCGGGATTTCTGCAGACAAGATGCACCGAGCTGTTTCAGATTGCTGACAAGTACCAGCTTGAGGAGCTCCGCGACATTTGTCAGGAAACCATTGCCGAGAACCTGACCTATGCAAACTGCATGGACGTTTTAGTCCTCGCCGATATGCATCACTCTGCCTGGCTCAAGGAGAAGTGCCTTGCCTACATTGACACCTACCGGAAATGGGTCATGGAGCAGCCTTCATTCTGGGGTGTTCTCAAGATGCATCCTTCCGTTAGCCCTGATTTATATTTGTATTCAAAGTAGAATAGTTACAACCAACTTTTGCTTATTTTGTTTGTTTTGTTAATTAGTTTCCGTTTCTTTCAATGTTGTTTTCAATGAATTTTTAATAACATTTTCCAGTTGTATAGTAAGATTATTTTTCGGGTTGTTTAAATGAATTAGCGCAAACGATTTTTTAGTTCGATTTTTATTTAAATGAATTAGCGCAAATAATTTTTTACTTCGGTTTCTGTTTAAATGAATTAGCGCAAATGATTTTTTTGTTCGGTTTTGTTTAAATGAATTGTGAAGATGATTTTAAGTTCAGTTTTTGTGTAAATGAATTATTGGAAATGAATTTTTTGTTCGGTTTTTGTTTAAATGAATTGTTGGAAGTGTTTTTTGTTTGGTTTTTGTTTAAATTAATTAGTGGAAATGATTTTTTTTTCGGTTTCAGTAAAATATTATCATCGTACTCGGTTAAAATGCTAAAAATGAGTCATTTTTGTTTTATCCACCACCATTCATTCTCACAGGCCGCATCTCTACCTCCTTCCATCCACTATCATCACAAGTTCCGTAATCCTCTTTGAGTGGAGGCATTAGCGTACCATTTACCAGCGTCATCAGCATCCATTAAATAATAAATGCATAGAGCACGTAAAATGCCTTGTCATCAACCGAGAAAAGAACCGTTCTACCTCCTGCGACAACGACGACCAACTCTCTGTACTTTTTCCCGAAAAATGAGGAAAATGAAATGATTAGTGGCTACCTCCTTTTTTCTTCTTGTACCTCTTCCCTGCCTCAAGAGTGCAGAGCCATTATCCCGTCCCATCCTTCTATCCCATAAGCATAATAAGCACGCTTACTTATTTCACTGTTTTGATAGGATTAAGTAGAAAGGTAAAAAGTGGAATTGTCATTTTCGAACATTTTTCCTTCATTGAGCAGAGTAGCAGAGAGGGCCAACCCAACACACACCAGCTCGGCTATAAACAAATAGCAGGAGAAATATTTCGTAAAAACGGCTTAGTTGAAACTCTTGAAGCTCTCTTTTCTCATCTTTCTTGTAATTTCCTGGGCATCCTCGTCGTCATCAACAAAGCTTACATGTACAATAAATTTTGCCTTTTCCCTCTGCAGCAGCTTTTCGGGAGAAGAAAATTTGCGGTTTCTTGTTGTTGCTCTCGTATAAAACCAGCCACCACCACAACCATCACTATTCCTTGCGTCTACTAACAACTTGTACTTTTGACACATTTCCTTTCATTTTCAGCAGAGAGAGAGAGAGCGAGAGGAATCACAACAAACTTTTCATCTTCGTCATCATCAAAATAATAATATATGAGAAACAACAAGAAAAAAATACAAGCTACTATGCTATACTTACATAGGTCGCTTTCTCTACTGATTGTGAACATGACGATGATGATTTTACCAGTATTAAATATATAGGGTCGGGTGGTGGCAATGGCATACATGTGGTTTTTGTGGTTTATCACAATCATCATCGCGATCGTGATTATCACCACCACCGACGCCACCACCACCATCCTCTCTCGTTCGTCGTCATCAAGAGACCAAGAGAGAGAAAATAAGGTATTTACTTGGTATTATGCAACTAGACAAGCGACAACTACTTATTTTACCAAAAATGTACAAAACAACCAGGGCACACGCGATAACCAACACCACAACTGTAACGGCAGTAGTAGTATCCTTCCCTCCCTCTCTCTCCATCTCTCTTTCTTAATCCTCATCTTTCTCTTCCACGCAAACAGAACCTCACTTTCTCTCTCTCTCTCTCTCTCTCCTTCACTCTCAATCTGTCTCATTTGAAGGACGTAAATAAGGAAATGGGTCTCCTCATCTCATCTCAGCCCCAGAATCCATTCTATATGCCGCCACCACCACATTCGTCATTTTCTTTTCTTCTTCTGCAATACCTCATCTGTCTTCCTCTCCCACTTTCATAATAATAACCATCTCCACCGTAAATGCGAATTCTCCTCAAATGTGCACGTTTCGGTGTGATAAAGAAAAATGGAAATAATTACAAATCTTCTTCGTCTTGGCCACAAACCGTCGTGTCATTATTGTCATGACTCATGAGAATGACCATCAAACAGCATAAAGCATCCAAATCCGAATAATAAACCCCATTTGAATATCACTTTGCCCTAAATTGCAAAATTCATGGTGTGAGTGGATACATTACACTTCCACATACTAACCAGAAACAGCAAATCGGAACATTTGTTTGAAATTTTTTTCCGTTTCAGCGTTGTCACATCAATAATAATAATATGCATGCTGACATTGTCGTTAAAACAGTCAAAATTTTCATATTAACTCAAGTACACACAGCCATCGTAAAAAAAGTTCATATTCTCTTCCTGTTTAGCCATGTCCGCACACGAAGGAGAAAATGATCATCATCAAGCAAGTAATACATACTCTGTCATCGACAAAGAGTTCCCAACGGGAAAAATGTCATTTCTATATTTTTTATTAATACTCAGCAACAAACGCTCACAGACAACGTAATAATATGTATGTACGTTTTTTTTGTGCTGAAACTCACACATGATGCGCAGTCAGAGGTACAATCTGCAGGGTGATCAAGATGACGATTGTGAGAAGAAAGGTTTCACTCGCACCTTTTCTCAATAAATTTCCCATCTCATTCTACATTATAGTGTGCCATGAAGAAAGAAAAGTTGAAAAATTGTTGACTAATTTCTACAGTAGTGGCAACTATAATGTGGCACATCGTACATACTACCAGCATCAGCCAGGAGCATATTTTTTATTGCTGTTTATATCGAACCGAACCGTAAGGAATAGGGAAAAATTAATATTCCTTCTTACGAATGTTGTTGGTACGTGTGTGCGTGCGTGTTATTAAAAAAGTTGTCTGCTAATGTCATGTATGTATGAAAGTGATGATGAGAAGCTCTTACACTATTTTTTGAGGAATTCTTCAGGGACAACTTTGCACACATGTTGTTTGCCCCTCTCTCTCTCGCTCTCTAACTCACTCTCTCTTGATAATATTATTTACCATTATGATCCATGTAAATAAGTGGAGGAGAATATCGGAAAAGGATTTTCTTGTTTCTTCGTCTTCTTCCTCCTCTTTTCATTCTGCTTTCCTATTTACAGTTTTTTTAGATTGTAGTTTTTTTTCTTGTTTGAAAAGGAGGAAGGCAGCGATAGAGAAAGAGAGAGAGAGGAAATTATGATGGAGTTGGTGATGTAAAGGTGACAAATAAATAAATGCATTGGGGCATGGATACACTTTTTCATTGCACACTACCCATGAGTGTCACCAGCAAGAAAAAAGTATTTTCATTATGAATTGCACAACAAGACGAGCTAATTCCTTTGGGAGGTTGATGACGGTGGGATATGATGATCGTGATGATGATGATGATGACGTACAGATAATTCTCACTGCTTTCGATAAAGTATTCATATTCATAAATTCTTTATACTTTGTCATTTTTTTGCTCCTCAACAAAAATAAATACATTTATTATTATTATCAACATATGCATGTGTACCGCCTTCTTGTTCTCCTTCAAGAAAAAATGGGCAGAAGAATAATGTCGTTTTCATGAGAAAATACTAATTTTTTACCCAAAGAAAAATAACCAGCATGAGCAGCAACGCGGAGGCTCATTTGCGGAGTAATACATGAATGCCACGACGACTACTGCTGCTGTGGTGAATATAAATAATAACAATATTATCATTATTATTATTAGTAGTGGTATAAGTAGCATACTTACACATTTCTACACATCTGACTCAAAACTCTGTTTAAATAGTTTGCACTATTCTAGCCAATTCTTTTGCCGTTTTCCTTGTACTCTTACGTCCGTCCTCCTGGCTGTTTTCGGTCATCCATGCATCCCATCTCTTCCTTCGTGTTAATGTCGTTATTATATTGATCATGGCAAAAATCACGTCATATCATTTCATATTTATTTATTATGTGCCACAAACAGCTTGGAGCTTACCAGATTTTTTGAAAAATAAGCTTCTTATTTATGTGCATGCCTGCTTGCGCTCACTTTGCACATATTTCTATTATAAATTTCACAATAATGATTATGTTTTCCCTTTATAAATTCAAGCCACCCTGAAATCATCCAACTCATCATCGTCACCACCACCACCGCACCGCCATCATCATGGACCATCCGCGTGTATTTTGCATTGGCATTAAACATTATATCGCTGCTACTAGATCTACCGCTGCGCCATCACCAAACAATTCTTTTGCGCGATAAAGTTATCATGTTGTATTTCAAATAAAATAAAAACATATTTCGCCTTGTGTTCATTTTTTTCGGAAAAAATTAAGTACTTTAAGTGCAAAAATATTTATTAATTTTACTCTTTCTCTCTCTCTCTCTCTTGCTCTCTACACGTTTAGTGAGTTAGTTGCTTGCTACAAGAACCTACTTACTTTTTAAGTAAGTAGCTGAAAAAATATGGAGAGGCTTTGCCTCTTCTTCTCTCTGTGCGCATGCATAATAATAAAATTATATAATGTGACATAAAATGTGACAAGCTTGTTGGAGTTGGCATATTTTTACTGTTATATTTTTTGTATGCATCGTGAAAAAGGTGAAAGCTTTTCTAAAGCTTATGACTTTTTGGCTTTAAGAAAAAAGTTGAAAAGGAGTTTGTTCTTCTTTTTACGTGAAAAATTCCCTTCTCTTTCTTAGAAACTATATAATATTCTACTTACAACTCTACTACAGCTTCTAGCACTACTACTGCTCGTCATAAAAATTATGATGTACATTCACAAAAAATGTGATACATATTGTGCACTTGTGTGTGTGTGTGTGCGGTGAGAAGATGCTTACTTGCATGACGATAATACTTATTAAGAGAGAAAGAGAGAGATTTGAAATGTGCGAGAGTGTGTGTGGGGTTTACTTGTCGGATGGGAGAAATAATATTGTTGACATTATATTATCGCCAAGAATAGATATTTGCTTCTTGTTGTGTGTTGTGTTTGCGCTTATGCTCCTCTTCTGTTCTCTGTCTTTTCTGCTCTGTCGTTTTTATCGTTTTCTTCTTCTTTTCCCGTTTATTTTGCGTAACTAACTACACGGTGCAGTTGCGTTGTTTTCGCTGCTTTGCTTGTTTAGTTGGTCGCTTCTTATTCCTGATTCCTGAGGTTGATGATCATCATCACCAGCAAGAGCAACATAGTCAACAAGAAAGATGAATACAGTAAATACGGAGATGGCATGCTTAGCTTATATACCACCGTGATTACTGTGGATATGTCGCCGCGGTGACGATCATAATAAAAATATTGTTTATAAAACAGGTTCATATTTCGTATGTGAAATGGTTTACCTATTATCATTGATAAAATATTTCCAATCTTTAAGGTCACCAATTAGAAACCAGGAAAGGTCATTTGTTTTTCGGGTCGATGGAAATATACAGAAAATGCGTATAATGTTCCTCCTGTGTAAATGAGCCCACTTGGTTGTATAAAGCATACAATCAATTATAGCTTTCTACTTGCCACTTCGTATACCGATTTCTTTATAATTGCACATCTCTTCATCTTACCAATACATGCTTGCGCGTCTAGAACCCGCTCCAATAACGTCCCATTATATTATTATTATGATTATGAGAATGTGAGTGAGTGTGTGTGTGTGTGTGGTGGATCGCATCCGCGACACAAACTTCCTTTCATAAATAAAACAACTAAAAGGCCTACACACTACGACGATACGAGACGAAAAAAAAGACAGAAAGGAACACCAACACAGGATATTATTATGACAAACAGAAAAAAGATGATGAGTGGCTTGACTGGTCTTTTTATATTTTCATATTTTCAAAATCTCTGTTTCAGCCAAACACTACAACTACTACTACCACTACTTACTCCTTCTTCTTTTTCTTCTCAATCTATTTTCGCCTACGCTATTTTTAAAAAGCAGAAAAGACACATACACACGATCTCTCTCTCTCTATTTTACCCTCTTTATTTCAAACCTATACATTTTTACCAATGAACAAGTTAACAATTTTCACGTTTTTATTTAGTCTTCACATCAAGCCACATCATCATCATCATCTTTTCTCTCCTCTCGTAGCGAAAAAAATGATAATGCATAAATGCAAGACACTCGTCTTTGTGTGTGTGCGCGATATTTTTATAAAGTTAAAAAATTTCAAGTAATAAATAGCATTCTGAAGATGAGAAGATCAGAAAAATATGCAAAAATCTGTAGTGATAATATACAACGCCCTGTCAAAACAATGATATTATGCATAGTTTCATAGTCATCATCATCAACATCACCGCCACCAACCAACCATCATCATCATCATCTTCCTGCCTATTTTATTCCACACCACTACTACTGGTTTTGCCCTGTACTACTTTACTTTCATAACCTGAAATGCCGAAACTAATAATCATAATCATAATAACAAATGCCTTGGAAATATTCCTCGTTCAGACTTTTTTTTCTCATGTCTTCATCATCACCAACAATATCATCAGCATTGGTGATAGGAGCACACGGGAAATCGCTGTGTGCATTGCAACAAGAGCAGCAGCAGCCAAAGTGATCATGATCACTTCACTTGAAATTGAAACTTTCAATGAGAGCTAGAAGATTGGGAGAGAGAGAGAGAGAGATTTTCAAATGAAAAAGTAAATCCCCTTCGTAAACACATTGCATTACACCTCTTTTGTTAGAGGATTTCCTCTTTCTCGCCACTATACTCGCAGAATCATCATCAGCAACATTAGATCTCTAAAAGTCGTCCGAAAAGGAAATATATTTTTCTGCTGCTATTGCTGGTATTAGTATTACTGCAGTTCATATCATGATTTGTATATATCTTGGTCGTTGCTGCCGCTGCAACTGTTGGAAAACTGAAGAGGGCTTATTACTTAAGACCCCCAAAAAACAACAAAAAGTCCTTTTCTTTCTTTCTCTGTCGAGTTTTTATTATATTCACGCCACTGACATCATAATCGTCATCATCATCATCAGCAACACTGACACAACCGATGACAAATACAAGATGCTCAAGCAGTGACATGATCTGGGATGAGATTCTCTCTTGGAACAACTTTTGTAAAGTGCCATGTCATTGTCAACACTTCTATACCGCTTTGCCATCGTCGTTGTTGAAGGAAGGGTTTTATTATGTGGTGTCATCATGACAATCATCCAGTCCCTCATGATACCAGTAACAAAAAACAGAATCGACATTGTCACCAGTAGTAGAAGTGCTTAGCTTACTTTGGCAGCGAGCGATGGGAAAAGCAAGTGAGCAGAACAGAAACAGACAAGCAGATATGTACATATTGTCGTTCTCCAAATCAAACCCTTTCAAGTTTCAATCTCGCTGAGAGAACATGAGAATCCGCTTAAAAAGCCGAAAAGATGGAGAAATGAGAAATGAAAAAAAGAAGACTTGTGTGATCACGAACAAACGAAACATACGAGATTATATTGGTGCAGGTTTTTGCTACCGTACCGTAACAGAGAGTAGAATTACTATTATTGCAAATTCACCGCAACCAGCCATATGAAACCGTGCTCATATTGATTTCATGTTTAAAGACGAATAATATCTATTCCAATTTTCTAACTGTCATCATGATCATGTACATTAACAATAAGTATGTGGCCCCAAATTATGCAGATAATCATTAATCGCATGACAGCAACAATAAATTGACATGTTTACGCATCATCACCGACGCAATCCTATCTTATCGGTATCTTATTTCGATAATCAGTATTGTGTAAAAGCAACTATTTAATCCATGTAGGGTGCATCACGTAATCTTCCTAGGATGACGGGTCAATTTTTATTGTTTTTCCTTGGTTACCAAAGGAAAGGAGCATTTTGTATGGTCAGCAAAAATGCCATAAATAACCCAGCTCAACTCTATTGAATACGTAGGTATTTTCCCAAGTAATCGTGGTACCTATTTTCGTTCTGCTACAGCTAAACGAAGAAAATGTTGAGGAGGAAGAGTAAAGGGTGAAATAAGTAAAAGAAGCAACTTTTTTCCCTTTCTTTCCCGTCACGTCATCATCATCATCGTCATCATCAGCGACTCAAATAGCTCGCCCTCACAGTCAGTGGTAGACATGATGATGATGAAAAACAAGAAAAACAACACCTTTTCTTTGCTTTCTCTCTCTCTCTCTGTTCGGCTGTCGCTGCAGGACTACCACCACCGCCACCTTGTTATTTACTTGACTTGTTCATAATGAGCTTTCTTCTCTTTTCTTCGAAAAAGCTCTCGTTCTATAACTTTTTCAAACCTTTTCACTTTGTTACTTTTTTCTTCACTTTCTTCTGACAAGTCAGCATTTCATATTCCCACACGAACTCACACCCAGCAAATCACCAGCAAAAATGAACAACAGCGAGCGAGCAGTCAAGTGCTACAGCATCAACAACAAAACAAACAACGCTGTTTTCTAATTTTCTTATTTTCTTTCTCGATAGAGTTCCTATAGAGTGGCTGAACAAGTTTTCTCCTTCTCCTCCCGCTGCTCCTCGTCATGATGACAATGACAAGGAAATTGTTTTCAAAAGGAAATTAGCTGTTTTACAGCACTCACTCTCTCTGTGTGTGAGAGAGATGATAATGGAAAAACTTGAGTAGGTAAGTCAACAGGACTGTTATGGAAGCACAAAAGCTGCTTTTCAGCCCACATGAAAATAGCAAAAAACGTGTTTAAGCAACGTCATTTACTTTTGCCACATTACGGCACAGAAAAATACATTCAAACTGGAAGAAGAAGAATAGCTTAATTAGCCAGTCAAATCACCTTGGGTAGAAATTCTGCAGCAGCTACGCTAGTCGAAGCTGTTGTCGTGAAAGTAGACAACAGTAACAACGGCTTGTCTACAAGATGAAGGATTCTGTATTCATTTGGTCTACTGATACCCCACTGACTTTCTCCGACTGTCTGTTCTTTAAACGTCGACAAAAAAAGTACAAAATGAATTATGTTACATGCTCTTCGAGTCATCATCAGACGTACATATTATCATCACAATAATCATCTTCATCCGGATTATTATTTTTGGAAGGTTTTCGAAGAAAAAGCTCTGAGAAATAGGGAAACAAGACAGAGGCTCAGTCAAGAAGAAAGATACAAAGTTGTGTGTCCGCGAAAGGCAGGCTATACGGGAGGAGAAAAAAAAGTAAAAGAATAAAACAAGTAATAATGATGAGGGCGAGAGTATACGCCATCACACTGCAGGATTTCGAGCAACAGCAAAGAATAGAGTTGATGATGATGATGGTGGAATAATAGGAACGGCAAGAATGGAGAACTAAGACCCATTCATTGTTTGACACAATGAACTAATAGCTTTGTACACGTACCATTATTCTCTCTTCGCATCTTTCCTGGCAAAAAGCTAACAAGGGAGTGTAGGGCAGGGCAGGGCAGGGCAAAAAACGAAGAAAAAAAGTTTACTATACTACTCTACTACGTACTACGACTACTTTACGAGAGAACAGATGAAAATTTTGTGCTCTGATGGGAAATGATAATAATAATAAATAATAATAATATAGAGCAGTGGAAAGATAGCATCAGATTGTCAATGAACAAAAGAGTGTGTAATGAGCTTCGCACAAAATCAACGCACTATTGTCCCCTAATTCCATTCCATTGTTCTATTTGTCCTGATCCTAAAGCTCTCTGCTTGTTCCTTCTACTTTTTACGTAGTAGCTCCCTGGCAGCAGCTTCAACAGGGATACTCTATTTTTGCTCTCATCATACAGTCATCCTTGTCTGCTGGGAGCCTCAGCATCATATTCCTCGTCGTCCTCATCATTTTCTTTATCCATGCCAAAATACAAAACAAAACAGAAAACCTGTTGAACAAAATATATTTTTTTCTCTTCACTTTTCCTCACTGTTTCCCAACAAAATTATGTTATTGTACGTCGTCGTCTCCTTGTAGTAGTATGATGTTTACCTCCTCGCTAAATATAATAACTGGGCTGGCTTGGCTGTTGTTCGTCTGTTGTCGTCGTCGTCGTTAAATCGTAGCCTTGTCTCGGTGCTTCATTGAGGTCGTCTATTCATCAAGTTGAATTGTCTGAGAAAGAATGGACAAGTAGAGTTCATGGGAGGAACAAGGAAAAACAGCAGCAGAAGCAACAAAAACAACAAGTACAACGGTACCATAATCACTTTTATAAATCCAAACTATCTTGTTTATGAAATTTCTCACAATGACTGTCCGCCATAGTTGGTAGTTCGTCTGCATTATGAATCCTTGGAAATGTTATGGGACCGAGTTTTGGTTCATGGTATGTAACTTTTGGTCATATTAGACGTATTATATACTCCAGATTATTTGGATATGTCTTTTCTTATTTCTTTATTCCACATGCGAACGCTTTACATTTACTGTCCTGCGTATAAAAGAACAAGGACACCAAGAAACAACGCAGTTTTCTTCCAGTCAAGTAGAACGAGCGGTACATTGCGGCAACGCCACTTTTACGCCAACGTCAACCGAGAAGTAATCCCACTGGGAAAACAAAGCCAAGAACTTGGTATTCCACAACATAATTATATATATTGTTGTTATTGTATATATTTGCTAATACTTCCAGTTCAGTTCCTTTGTAGCACATTTTGATCAAATATTATAGTGGGTAATATGTATCGTAGACACACTGTCATGGTTGAACCATTTTAATCAAAATACTACAAAAAATACTACGCACGCTGCGTGTCTATATGCATAAGCATAAGTGTACATTCATTCGTCTACACAATCAGCGTATTCATTCAATATGGCCATTATCTGATGATGGAGAATAGGAATTGGTCAATATCTTGGTAGTAAAAAACAACAACAAATCAAACAAGATCAAAAGCCGGAGTTGTTGCTACTACACAAAACTAGCATGTGCTTATTTGATCCACTAACAAAATATTATTTTCTTCGTCATCATCAGCATCATCTCTGTCACTTTAATGTAGGTATATGCCACTCGTGAAATAGAAATTGAATATAAACATCTTCTCTCAAGAAGAAGACGACGACTGATATGTTGTTGATAATACAGAAAATGTTTTTTGGGGAAAACAGATTTTCCCCGTTTTACTTTTTCCTCCTATTTGTTGTTATTATTATCTCTTTCTTCATTTCTTCCTTTCTCCTCCATCTTTTCATCATGATCATCACAATCGCAGGATGATGAACAACAAGCAAAACAAGTGGAAAAACAAGCATGCAATCGTTTTCTTTCTTTAACTGTCTCTCTCTCTCTTGCCTTTCCTTTCTCTCATCGCCATCCATTTTACATGCATTAAATATATATATTTGTCACAAAAGCGTTTTACATAATACATTCTGGTTTTGCTGGCGTTTTTCCCCTGGAAAAAGCGGACACAGAGACAGAAGAGAAGGTTTTTACTTGCTCTCCATTTTCTATTTATTTGTGTAGGAGCGGCACAAAAAATATTCCTTGTTTTCAAGACGAGCAGAAAGGGAGATGAAGAGAAAGGCAAAAATAACGAAAAACGAAATGAATTCAGCATGTGAGCATTGACTCTTGCGAGCACTGTTTGCATCTATAAAATCCATATTATTATACTGTGCTAGGTAGGTGGCTCCTCCACCAAACCATGTTGTTTTATTTTCCTTTTATGTTGCCAGTCAGTTGTTTTGTGAGTTAAGTAAGTAAGTAGAAAAACAAGCAAAGTCAGATCAGAGACAGCAGAGCCATATAATACTTGCATGCATACACACAAGGCCATCCTGCCTTATTACGCTGTGTGTAAAGCTTAAAAGAAAAAAAACCTTTTCTACTTTCTCCTTTCTATCGTCGTTGTCGTCGTTTTCTCTTCTTCCCTTGTCTCTTCTCTTGTCACTGGAAATTGTTATGTTGCTTGTTGTATTACTATTTATATCCTTGTCTTTTGTGTGTTTGTGCGCGCGCGTTTTCTAGTGGTACACTCCTTTCGACAAATTTCCCTTTTTCCTCTGTAAAGTCTACATAATACATGTACATACATGCATATATAGATAGATAGATACACAAACACAGTAGTCATCCCTTTTATTCTCTCTTTCTCTTTTATTTCCAACAACTCAAAGTTACTAATTATTCGGAACGACCCAAAAAAGAAAAACTTTGTGTTTTCCACACAAAAACTTCAAAGGGAAAACTCTCCTCTTTTCTCTTTCTCTCTCTGCCTGTCTCTCTCTCATGCTCTCTCTCTCTCTCACTGCATCCCCATTTCTATTCTCTTTGCTTGGTTTTATTCCATGAAACAAACATTCATGCTTGAGCATGCATCCATGCATATATTCATAATACACTCAGCCAGTCAACCTATCCATTTCCCTTTCTCTCTTTCTTTCTATTCTGTTAACAAAAACACACAAAAAACGGGAATCTGCTCCTACCACCACCACCACCACCACCACGAGAACTCATAATATGAATAAAACGTAAATACAGCATTTTGTAAACTGTGCTTTTTATACAGAAATAGGTGGAACTCTACTTACATATTATTTTAAGTACAGACCATATATAAACATATCGTCATCATCATGCTGTGTACATATATTTACAATGATGTATTATGCATTACACGCTCTTCTCTGTTTCCTCTTCCACAGTTTTAAATAAAAGCTAAGAGCAGAGAGAACTGAGTCCGACAGAAGAACGATACTCAAAATAACGAAAATGATGATGATCATATAGTAATAATAATAATAATAATAATAATGTGCTGTTCAAATAACAAGCATTCCGTCTGTCTGTCTATCTCTCGGCTTTATTTATTTTTCCATGTTGATACTCGTGCATTATCTTGTACATCCCATCGTCAGCACCATCATTCTCATCATCATCGTTATTAATCTGTACCTGAGCTTTGTGGCTTGTGTGTGCGCGCCCTTGTTGTTGTCGTCGTTCGTTTTGTGTGACTTTCTTTCTCTTTATCATCATCTCGCCTCAACCTCCTCCATCATCCAACCTCCTTTTTTCTTCATGTCCTCCTCCTCCACTCTGCTCGCGAGAGACGATGATGAGTGTACAAGGCAAGATAAATGAAAGGCACGCGAAAAATCGTTGTCTGCCTTTGAGACTTCCTGAGTACCTACCTTTTTCAACATCACTGTTCCCTTTATGTCACTATGTCGTTGTTTTACTTTACATATTGGTCTACTCATGTTTATGGTTGCGTGGTAAAAATTCGAATGAAAGAATTAAAACAACCACCCGAAATACACATTAGTTTCATAGTAAGCTACTGGAACTGTGCATACATTCATTCATTAAAAGTCATTAAAATAATCCCACAAGAGACAAGAAAAGACAAAGGAAACACATGAATTTTTGAATTTTTTATATAAAAATGGGGAACTATTCCCAAGGCCGGTTTCCATGCTTTTTACATGAATCTAAATTATATATTCTGTATTGTTTTATGTTATTTGGTGGACTATAAATTGTAACATGGTAATTGTCAGTAGATGGTATGAAATGGAATTGACAATTTTACAAAGGACAGTTTAGGAAATTGTATAAAGCACAAAGACATACAAGTCTTCAAATCAAATAATCCCACATGCAGATGAGGTTTTTTGAGATGACAGGATGTTGTTACTGTTAGAATATGGTGTCATAAGAATCCGTTGAAACGAGATGGATTTTATACTCCTCCTTGTGACACATTAACCATGTCGTTTTACATTTAACGATTATTGCTATATTTCATTTCATCATTGTTATTCGTTTCGCTCTCAGTCATCTTCATCCACCAGACTGCAGAGAAGAAATGGCCTCTTTTATTTATTCTCATCTTCATCTCTCCCTTCTTCATTCACATTTTCCGATTTTATTTCTCTAATCCCCTGACAAATGGCTCGTTTAGTTGGAGTAAAAGGAACTTTGTAATAAAATGAGAATATATACTCTTGGGAGTTTTTTCTAAAAAATTCTACATAAGGTTGCTCGTCAATCCTGTCATTTTGTCATGTCGTTATGTGGGCTTAAATATTCTGTGATGACGATATTAGTGAGGCTTGTGCTTCCCTGGCTGATATAAATGACATGACACATGGAACAATTGAAGTGGGTGAGCAGGATCATGGACGTAATGTGACATGATGATGATGGGAGATGAAGATAAGATGGCTCGAAGGCGATTAATAAAACATCAAGCAGTCTAAGTGAAGCGATGACGTCTACGCAGGATATGGCACGATGCATTTTTTTATTTCTCAAATTGCAAGCTGGCAAGGACAATGAATGAAACCATTGTACTAACTTGTCCAATGAATTGCATGCACAACAACGACACAACAGTAAAAATTATTGTCCACAATAATCCACATTCCATTCCTTTCCATCGCGCCATTGTTTTATAACCATCATGGCCATTGCCACCAAGGCTAAAACAATTTCGCGTGAAACTCATAAGATTTAATATATTACCTACACACTTTTAAAAGATTTCATGGTAAAATCATTTACACGAAATAACTTAACAGGTACATTCTTTTCGTCATCGACCATTTTAGCGAAACGACCGTCCCTTGTTATTCTGCTGAGTTACCTCCTCCCGCCATCCACCGAATTATCACATTCCATTTTTAATTTAATTCACGAGAACAAGAGAGATCCTCATTATCATTTCATGTTGTAAGAATCCCCTCCTCTCAAACGCGTACCTCTTTAAGATGTACATAAAATGTCTAGAACGCTTGTCTGCTTGCATAATAGCGCCTCTTACATAATCATTGCAAGATGGCTAAGTGTTGTAGAATGTGCACAAGTGCCACCGAGAATGGCATTCCATAAATATTTTTTCTCAGCTCTCCCAGTCTTGTTAACTTCATCATCTCCATTCATCTCCAGTTTTCTGCTTATGGCCAGAATTAAATATTTTATTCAATACATTACGTTTTATTATTATGTTTACAAAAGTGAAGGATGGTTATGAGCCATTTACCTTCTTTACGGCACCATGCATATGTGTGTATGATAAGGTACTTTTGTTTATAGGCATGTGTATTTCATTATTATCGTGCATTAAGACGTTTTTTAAAGTAAGCCGACAGTAAAGAATGAAGACAAAATCTTCCCATTGCCACTGCTCAGCATGATGAGATGAATCACTGTATTATTTGCGATGGGGCTACTACTGGACTACGCAGTGCTGGCTTTTTCTTGCTTTTGTCGTCATCATCATAAGCATCACCATGGCATTGTTGTGTTGTGGCTTATTGTATTATTGTATTCCATTATTACATTACCCAACTTAAACATCCACCATCATCACCCTTTCGTGTTCAAACCAAAAACTTATATAAGTCGATTACCACGTTAGAGCGCAATAATAATATATAGGATGTACATGCGAAGAGAGAGGGAGCTCACAGAAGCCCTTATTGTTGGATGCCATCACCTATGGAGCAGAAGACACTGCACTCCTCCTCTTTTTCTTAAGTCTGATTGAACAAAGCGGATTAGAAGAAAAGGATTGGGATTGCATTGTTGTATGTAGTAGATTCAATGTAAAGCAATAAATGTATTTTGTAAGCAAGTTAGGTAATATGGTAAGTGCGTGGCACTCTCTTTCTCAGTCGGCAGCAAAGTAACGTACTTACTCCTTTGGGAAAATAATACCTCTTCTATGAGCTTTTTTTCAGAGGAGGTAACAGCACCAGCATCACCATTGCCCCTCTGCCAGCAAAAAGAACGTGAAAGGAGAAGAACAACAACAATTTCAAAATTGATCATCGTCATCATCATCATGATCATCATCACGGGCCTTTTTTACTTACCTTTTATATTTTTTCACTATAAACTATAAGTAAGCTTGCTGCTGCTCCCTTTCAAAAAAAATATAAAACTTTTTTTTCTCTCCTTTTCTTTCTTTTTTATTCTCTGCTGCTGGTCGGCCGGGTAGTTCTGCTGCTGCTGCTGCACAAGCAAAAATGCTTTTGTGTTAAATTTTTTTTTTGAACTTGTTCATCGGCAGTATAGTAGCAAGCACTACTAATACTTACACTGCCGTTGGTGGTGGTGGTGGTACGTTGTTGTTCCCCAAGGATAAATTTCAACGAGCTCATCAAAAATTCAACATCTCACTCTGTTCTCTTCTTCTTCTTCTGAACAAGTCAATGAGGATGATGGCAATGGTGGCGATGATGATGATATGATGGGAATGGGGAGCACGTAGGTGTTTCGAATTGTTGGCATTCCTTTAATACTTTTTTTTCTCCCATCGCATCATCATGATCTATTGCCGATCATTGCTACCAATTTTCTCTCCTTTTTGCCATTATTGGCTTTTTACGTGAAAAAGAGAAGAAGAAATAATATATATATATATACGCCGGCTACATAAGTACAACTTGCTACTTGACTGTGTTCTCTGTGTGCTATCACTAGACAGAGAGAAGAGAGGAAAATGATGATCATCTTATTATGTTGAATGTACAATAATGCACAACAGCCAGAAACAGAAAGAGAGAGAGAAAGAAGAAAAAAATTGAGCACAGCTATTTTAGCTATTTTACAGGATGACGAAGGAATCAAACTCATTTTTTTCTGTTCTTTCTCGCTGCCTTCCTCTTACGGATGCTGGAAGGCGAATAGTTAAAAAAGACGGAAAATATGTGACTTGACTTTACTACTTTTGAGCTCTTCTACTATCATGACTATAGTAGCCACACAGTCTCGCATATTTTTCACCAGTCGTAGTGGTAATGATGGTGTGGTATCACAAAAAAGCGATTCCCTATCAACTATGACTATATATAGGTTTACATGTTCATGTACATAGAAGGATAAAAAGTGTTCGGGAAGCAAAAACATGACATGACAGAGGAGAGCAGTGAGACAGTGGAATTGATATGGACCATTGCACTAATGGTTGACTGGAAGTAGTTCAGACTATAAGATCAAATTACATAGACAGAGAGAGAGACAGAGTTGACATCCTTTTTATTTATAAAATGTGACCAGGAGCAGAGTTAGTAGCAAGGAATGATATTGATGACTGTGCGGCGGTGGCGGAGTGTTATATGATGTTATGTGTGCGTGGAGGAAGTTGGAGGAAGGAACCCTTTTGAATTCTGATGATGATCATCATCACAGTTCACCTTGTAGTCTGTTAAAGACGCAGAGAGCATAATAGAAAGTAGAGTAGTCGCAGACTCTTTCAATAATCCAGTTGAAAATCATTGGCACAAGTCATGTGTGCGTGTCAATCAGGATCATCTTTCTTGAAAGAGACAAGAAAATGAGTCTCTAGTCAAGTACATACGTAGTAGTAGTACATAATGTAAGAAAATGTATCATGATGTCCTGTACGCTCAGGGAGTGCAAAAAATGAGACAAAATATCACTTTGAATTAACTATTTTTTGTGAGATCTTAAACTCTCTGCTTCGTACTCCAGGCAAGACTGAAAATGAAGACAAACTTTGTTTTGTGCTCCTCACTCTTCAGTTTCAAATATGCCTTCTATGTATGAAGTTAATGTACAGCACAGTTTTTGTATTACATATTGCTACAGAATGGACAAAAGAAAATTGTTTAATAAATCCAATAAGTATTTACAAGAGTCACTTTTTTAGACTGCTGCTGGTGGGTAATATTGCTGACGAGTGGGAATAGTCTTAATCTAGTTTGTTACACAGATTGTATAAAAACGTGATGTTAGAATGAAGGACGAAAAACGGATTGTGTGCAGGCATCCCATTGTACAAATTTGTGGAGTCTTAATGTCTGATAAAAACGAATGTTCACGTACTATTGTATAATGTATAAAGTTGTCGGCTTTCTGGTAATTGTAGGAAAAAAACTTTTTTTTTCTCAATGAACGGAGGATGATGAGCTGGATTGAAAAAGAAAAGGGTATATGGTCGGTGATGGTGATGCTACATGAGGGGGAATCAGAAATGGATTAGGTATAAGTTTTTTAAGTAATGCGATAAGACATATCGTTAACCATGCACATACGCATCCCCATCCATTCGCTGCCACACCACCACAAACGACCAAAAGTCCAATTGTCGTAAGTGGACAAATAATGTCCAAATTCGTAATGTCTTTTATGTTCCACTCTGTCATATATTTATATACTCTGGAAACTCCAATTCCAGTCCACATCATTGTCGTACTTCCTTATCATTAAGTATTTGCTTTTTTCCTGATTGGAACACTTTCAATGCATTGCAAATAAACCCCAAAAAACCAACAAACACAGAAATATGACAATGATATTCGTTATTTATTTTTATTACAGAGAAGAAAATGCCGCAAAGGAGAGGGTTAGTTCCGAACAAAGGGTTAATCCTGTGAATCAACCTCTGTCTCTCTCACATACACACTCTTGCCTGTTGTTATTGTTGTGAGTGGATCAATTATCTGATAAAAGGGCAGAACGGTCTTCTGGACGCGGGTGTGTGGTGAAGTGCATTATGGAATTCTAGAGGATAGATCCAACTTAAAATTAGCTGGACAATTCTTTTTTTCTCATTTTCTATCCCATGTTTGATTTTTTAGGAACTTTCCATAAACGGCTATTTGCAAAACTCATCAATGAATAATAATGGTTTCATTAAATTCCAAGCATTTTAAATGAAATTTTTGTATGGACCACCACTACTAGCATGTTGCTTAATATATCTTTAATTGTGGATTATATATTGGAATATCGTAAATGGGGACAGTTTGTAATGACTGATGGCAACTTGATGAACCGAGAAGGATGACAGAGGAAGATGCAACCCTCCATTTTCCCAAGACTCTCTCCATATCTCTCAGAGAGTGTATCAAGAAGTGACATTCTGACCTGAACTGCATTTAACAGGGCACCCATGAGAACTGTGCGTCTCTGGCATTGTTTTTAGGGATCACAGAGGGGATCGTGGTATATAGCGATAGGGAGATAAAACTTAACAAGTTTAAAAGACCAATTTCAGGATAAAACTGTGAATTTATGTGAGGTTACAAAACAGTTACGCACAAAACTACACGCAACTGTTCTGTTCTTGACTTGTTATTTGTTCTTTTACTCTTTCTTACAAAAATCTTTCTAAAAAATAGAAATAAAAGTTTTAAAAAAATGTAGCAGGGTGGCTGTCTGGTTTTGTGTGTTTGTGGCTTGTTCATGACATCGTTGAGAAGCTTCCATATTTCATTAACCACAAGTCATAAAAAGGAATAGAGGGAGAAAAGGCGATAAGCCAGTGAGCAAGATAAGGAGACAAATTTAAGCAACCACAAAGCCATGAAAAACAGAAGACATACGTTTCTTTCTTTAAAAAATAAAAGTTTCTTTTTTATGTGAAAAATATTGTATGTATTACATCTCCTCAAAAAATAGTGTGTATCACCCCCACACCAACAATCCCCGTGTTTCGGTCTTTCAGAAGGAACCTTGTCGAGGGTGCAAAATAAGATAATGGATTCAATCTGATGATGAGCAGTGGAGCAGCTTATATCCTTCTTTTTTTCCAAAAAGCAGAGAGGAGCAAATGGGAACAGGAAAGGAAAAAGAAGCGAAAAAGCTGAAAATCACTTTAAAAAATCCACAACGACCAACAAAACAAGGATTTTTGTGACAATTTACACTTTTTACACCCTTCTAATTTCTCCCCTCACCAATTTCTTGCATGTGTGTGTATGTAGGTATGTTTGTTTTCTGTTAAAAAGTGAGATGCAACAAGGCTATATTTCACAAGGCAATCTACAATGACAATGACAATGTTGTGTAGGCGGTAGCAATATTGCAGTTTCCCCTAAAACATTTTTTTCTTTCTTTCCTTCCTCTTCTGTTGATCTGATTTGACGTGAAGAAAAAGAAGAAAAGAATGGTTTGTTGTGGTGTTTTGCCACCCGTGAGAGCTGACTTTTTCACGTTTTATTGACAACTTCTTTTTGAGTAGTTGCGTTAAAAAAGTAGAAAAAAATAAAAGCGAGAGAATTTTCACTCTTTCTTAATGTTACAGCTTAACTGCACTTTCTGGAGTTATCTCAAGCGAGAAAATTGGTTAAAAAGGATATATTATGTATTCGGTTTTTTTACATTTGTTCTCCTCTTCTTCTCTAAACCCATTCAACCATTCCATAACTCACTTCACTCTACTCTTTTTTCACAAAAAAATACTCTGATAATTTCCTATTCCGCCTTCTACTAATTTGTCTTGACGTCTCACAAATTTGGAGCATCCTCAGACTCTGGTGTCTTCTGTTTCATCCTCCACAAGAGCACTCTGCTCGGCTGTGTGTCAAGTTCAAAATTACAAAAATATGTGACAATGACGAAGAGGGGACGGTTTAATCGTAAACCGAAATATATACACATATCTTTTGCCTTTCGTTAAGACAAGATATTATACCAGGTTATGTAACAATAAATTTGGGAAATAAAGAATACATTCAACATTTTAGCAAAACTGGTTGTTGTACTGAATATGAACAACAAACATCCTGCAACATTGTTACAATTTTATTCATACAATTCATTGTTGTAGTACCATTTCGTGCGCATTTCCGACTTTATCCTTTTCTCTGACCTGAGCGAATAATGTTTATAGCTCCAGCTCCGAGAAAATAATAGATTTCATTCTGCTTGTCTGGTTCTAGCTAAGAGGTTAGCGAGGTTCCCTTGGTACCAGCAACAGAACCTGATTTTGATAACAGGAGCAGAGAGAGTGTGTCAAAGGAAAGGGAAAGGAACTGACAGACAAAAAGGGGCCACAGTAGACAAGGAACAAAAGGTAGAAGAGCAAAAAATGAAACAAGATGATGCATATAAGAAGAACTAGATTTTGACAATAGGAAAAAAATGATCCATGGGACGCTAAAAGTTTTAACAATGAACAAGGGAAGCTAGGTAGGTGAACCGAAAATTTTCTACAGTCAGTTGAGAGATGTGCCATCAAGAAGAGCAAGTTAAACATTTATCATATCAAATGATTGTGAGTGCCTGTTACAACAATAAAAGCATCTGGGTTCCCACACTTTTATTTTTTGAAAGCAATATTGCTATTATTATACTGACCTAGTTTTATAATGCATTAGGATAATCATCATCATCACGATCATCACATTGCCGTAAAGGTTAATAAATATAAACTTTAGTTGATAACCGGAACGTAAGGTATTGTTGTGCGCTACTATTGTTTATGGAGAAATAATGAATATTTCCAGATGAGACATAAGTAATGAGTGAAAAAACCAGTTTTGATTATTGTCACATTTTAAATATGATTTTGAACGAAATGGGAAAATGCATGAAACAAATAAGTAGACATTTTTATGACAGTTAGAAAGCATTGTCAACCATCATCGTACAATACGTAACGACTTGTTTTCCCAGTTTTCTAGCAAATGGTTTGTGGAACAATGCTACATACAGTAACGACTACGATTGGAATACGCTTACTGAGAAGCAGAATGTTCACAGACATGTCATATGTCATGAGTCATGACCCTTTGCTTTGTCTCCAATCCTCTTTCCTCGCCTTCATGTCTGTCTCCACTTGCCAAATGACTGATGACTTATGTTTAAATGGTGATGTGAAGATGCAATGGGCTCATCGGTTCAACAGCATTCAGGAAATGGGGTAAAGCGAGAAGAAGAGGAAAAGGACTTTGCAATTGCAATCAAGCGTAGAAGGCTTTCTTTGTGCTGATGAATAGCTTTCAACTTTGGCATGCCATGCCACAGTTCTTATGCCACACACCACAAGAGGAAATTGAAGTTGAACATGCGGAACATTCTTAACATTTCAACAAATCGTTCTATTTTCTTGGGTTGGGATTCGTCAACTTCAAATGTGCACTACTCGCAGCGCTACCATAATTGTTCTTATCAGTGTTCAATCAAGAGAATATATCAACTTTAACTACACACATACGCATATATGTAATATGTGCCGTTTAACATATATAAATAAGGTGACATTTACTAATTTTCCTCATTTCATTTTTAAAATGGCATTGTTTAAATATGACTGTTTCCACGAAAAATCAATGCCGACTGTTGCGCTGTCAAATTTCTATTCGAATGAAGGACGATTTCTAATTCCTTTTATTATGCTGCATGTTACGTATTATTTATCAAAAATAGATACATACATCATTAACACGGAGTTATGGCATAGTTAATGTTAATGCCAGCATTTAAATGCTTAAAAAGTATTTTCCTCATTTTAACGTACTGTGCACTGCCCATTATATTATGGCTACCGTGAATATTATATGATACTATAATTACAACCAAGCAAGACAAAATGTACTGATTGTGGAGGAGTATAAAAGTAGCCCAAAATATGCTTGATATAATATTGAGTACGTATTAAAACAGGAAAGTATTGATTGCATTCTGGGAAATTGACAGATAGACGGACATCACACAAGTTAACCTAAAACCTGAGCAGCAAACGCTACTTAAAAACGATAACCATACAATGTTGTTTTATGACACACTATTCTTTTTTATGACCGTCTTGTGTAATATCACATTTCTTGCTGAATTGGAAGGACGTTCGACGGAGGACATTTGTAGCCGAGAAATGCAATTTGGGGTATTTGTAGATGAAGGAAACGGAAAACGAGAGAATGCTGTATTATCATGAATCATGAAGGAGTAGAAAGTTACGTAGGAAATGGAAGGGTCAGAGAACGGACATTAAAATGTGATGATACAATGTATACTCAATGTACAATGGAGTCGATACTATGTATCTTTATGAATAATATCATGATTATTATTGGGATGATCATATGTCACCTTATTTATGCATGTATAGAATATCACCATGTATTCAATGTTCAAGTGTTATCGAATGAACTAAAAGAGTAAAGACGATATGAGAAGAAAAAAATAGACCAAAGAAGATGGGGAAATAAGGGGTGGGAATGCTGTATAATATATATTGTTTAGTGCTCATGAATACTGAATACCTTTCTCTGTGTCAATACGCAGGTTTTGAATAAAGTCATGTTTCTTCGCTGAACAAGGAAAAAATAATACATCGCTTCCGAGTACAGTTGTCCTGCATATTATCGCTAATGATGAAATACGGGAAGGGGTAAAATAAATATCATATTTATGTAGCATACTTCCTATTATCATCCGGGTAACTCTGTTCATTCAAACCCCGACTTCATGTCTTGGAAAACCTGCCTACAAACTTTGTACTTCGATTCAGCCTACAAGTCTTCTAGAGTATTGCTTCATCATTTTCAGATTGAACCAACCTTTCCATCTCTCCGGTTTTTCATGAAACTCCGGAGTTGGGCTCGGATGATGATGATGACGCTTACTCTTGGTGAAATGATAGTTCATGAAAGCTTTGCGAGATTTCATCCCAGCCCGGTGTCGGTTGCCTAAACAATCTATCTTGCAATCACAGCCTTGCTTGCTTCAGGATGACGCCAAAATGCCTTCCGTGGCAACAAAGATGCATATACCATCAAGTCATACGGCGGATTGAACGGCTCCTATATGACATTTTCAAAACTTTTTTTATTTCATCTTATCAAATTTGAATGCATGTATGTAATTTCCTATGCATTTTAAAGCACATATCAAGAATCTCTTCATTTACATATTATTTTAATCCACATCTTGCTAATCACCTTTAATCTTAAAGTGATATAAATGCATACATGCATATTATTCCATGGTCATCCTACATCTTTAGTTCACTTCATTAAGACCACGAGAAATTAGTCACGTAACTTAATGTCAGTCAATAGCCAACTAATTGACAGCCACATTTTATGTTATGTTGGTAATATTCATTAGATTAATGTCATGTTCATCATACATAAAGCACTGCTGGTGATAGTGGACATTTTATTTGCCTGTAATTTAATTTTTACGCAATCGCTGAATATTATTTAGATTTAATAAATTGTTCACATCGCAATTATTGTAAAGGAACTATTTCAGTTGCAAGTTTGGCAGCGACGGGAGAGGATCGGTCAAGCTTAATAGGTAGGAACCCGAACATGCAAAATATTACATTTAACGGAGCACAGCTAGTTATATCAGAGTTTTGTTTTGAGCGTGTTGCAATAAGACAATGCAAGTATTATGCATTGTGTGCTTTCAATAAGCTCTTACTTATCAAGGCAAACTGAATTTCGCTAGAATTTCTCCGAGCACATAAATATTCAGTCGTATTTGCCTTTTATTCCTTTTAATTGCTGCTAATATCATACATTTAACCTTTTCTCTGTAGGTCTTCATTTGCAACAGCTGGTGGTAGTGGGCAAAACCGTTCCTTAGTTCCTTCTTGTTCTTGAGATTGGGTTGGTTCATAGGTAAACAACAACTAATAACAAGCATATGCAAATTATTAATAACGTGGACTACAATAATTTGCATTTCCTAAACTGCAGAAATTGAGTTTGGTATTTTTTTGTAGGTTTCTGAATCCAGGACCTGGCGTTGGAAACAGGAACAGGTACCAAAATGGCTATGGTAAGTTTTTTGTTGGCATTTGTTGAATAAATTGGTTAAATGTAAAGCAATGTCAAGGTCATAAGTTATAAGATGTATTAATTATGTTGTTTGTTGTAATTATAGGCTATGAGGCGAAATCAAAGGGACACGGAAAGCGAATCGGACGACGACCAAAATGCAAAGACCGGATATGACTCCAAACCACTCCCTCGCTACATGATTGTGCCGTCGAACGATGCCCGCAATCTAGTTAGCACTTTCCGGAAACTGAAAGGCCCGGAGTCGACCGTCGAAGATGTCAGGTATTGTATAACAACCAACCGCCTAGTCAGTTATATAATATGTATTTTAAGCATTTATGACGAATGACTTTAACAGCAGCTGTAATCTTTTTATTCCATAGCCCTGATTCTTCCCAGGAGCGGAGAAGATCTCGCCGCCGTTCAAAGCTGGCCAATAGGATTCCATCTGTACCTCCATCATCATCATCTGGCAGAGCTGATGTAACGCCTCCACCATCTTCTGAGGAGTTCAGGATTTCGGATGATTTAAGGCTTCACCAGCCAAACTGTACTTATGCACGTTGGCGTCAAACGAGAAGCACTCTGCTAACTGATGAAGAAATTAAAGTTACGTTGACTGCCAATTTTGTCAATAAACTGATGGAGAAAGGGCGTCCCCCTTCCTTACGTAAGGCCCTGCGACGAGCAAACAACCGTTCCAACAAAATCATGGCGGACAGTCCAATTCGCTATTATCTGGACTCTCAGCGAGACATGCTCAATAGTAGCAAGGATCAGGCCAGGAGCGGTTGCACATGTCCAGCGGCCCGGATTCGTCTCCAAGAAGAGGTTGTCACTTCAACCAGGGGGTCATCTGAGTCACCTTCGTCGTCAGTCGGGTCACAGCAGGCAGAAGCAGCGGGGTCTCAGCAAAGCTACAGCTCATCATCTTCCAGCTCCCCGACCACCAACTCCTTCAGAAACGGTGCAGACGAGCATGCTCGCGGCTCTTCCACGGAAAGCGCGGACAGCAGTGCTGATGAATGATTATCGGGTAAAATTATCGCAAAATGGATGATTAAATCGAATACAGAAAATCCATAACGTAATATTATGCTGAATGATTATCGGTAAACCACAAAACGAGTGATTAAATCAAATACGGAATCGATAATTTAATGATAATATGATTAAAAAATGTAAATACCTATAGGTGAATACTTTTATTTTGTGTTATAGATGTGTTATTGTGTAAAGATGTTATAGAACAGTTTATGTTATTTTTGTTTTGTCTTTATTGGCGGTAATAAATTAGTTCATCTAATTGGACATGTATATATCTTTAATATATGTATTTTATATTTTATTTCCATAACTCGGCAGTTTACCAGTCATTGCATAAAAACAAAAAACAGCATAGAACACGGCGACTCTTGTGGTTGAAATTCATGACTTTTGACTCTTACTGTCGTTATAAAAGACATAACTTCTAAACGGTTACACATGTACAAGTGTCGGGTGTAGCCTGGATGGGTCGCCGTTTTACGTTATATTATTAAGGGTTATCGATGGAAACCGTTAAACACTGAAATGTTGCCATCATCAGAGCATATTATTGAGCGTATTATCGAAAGTAAGAAGTATGGCATTCGACTTGTTTCTTTGTTGTGAGAGGGAGAGAATAATTTTGTTGGTATTGGTATTCAAATGTAAAACGTAAAATTAATATTATGCTATTCATTATTGCAACGGCAACGAAGAATTTGATAAATGTCGCATTTAAATGACATTAGGTTATCAACGATGAAAGTCGTTCATTTTCATGGTTCATTACTCGTCAAGCTGGTCATCATCTCAACATCATCTCGTGAAATATGCAACAATTCGTGGGATTGAATAAGTGATTCGCAATCTGCATGAACTAACAATAAGGTTCTTACTTTCCTTTCTTGTTCTGGAACTAGCAAGAGTTTCTCTCCTGTCATGAATCATGATTGTCCCGTCGATTTACATTAACCGCCGTTATATTAACCAATCAACTAATTTGCGTGATTGCAACGTTGCATAATTTTGCAGAGCTGTTCACGCTTTCCTTCCGGCATGCATGGGAACGTTCATAGACAGCGTCATCACAAAATCAGGCAATTTTGACCATCCCACTTGTGGCACTTTCCACTCTTTAATTATGACGACACGCTTGAACGTTCCCCGTTTTCTAAACAAAGAAGTGCGAACTTAATTGACTTGATCGGAACAAAGGACGGTCGAACTTTCTTTTGACCGCTTCTCACGCATTTGCATGGTGAAAGGTTTCCGTCTGTGGAGAACGGGACAATGGCCACCATAACATATCCTCGATCGCTCGATCCTTGTACCTATTCATTTTTCTCGATTTTCTAACCTTTCATACCTGCCTACAAAGTGATAGTACCAATTACGATAATATGAGCAATTAAAGTTGCACAAGCTAAAATTATGAAACTTAATATTTTCTTTGCATATTGAGTTTTCTTGCTTGTCCGTAACAACCACTTCCTTTCATTAACGCTTGGGGCACCGAACAGTTAACAACAAACTGCTTCCGCTTTCGAATTAGAAAGCAGCTCCTGTCAGTGGTCGTTGACATCTATTTTGTCTTTCCAAGTTAACGGTTAGAGCCTTATCTCCTGGAATCGGGACTTGAGCTAGCTATTTTTCGTGGTGTTAGTTAACTTATTATTCAGCTGAACTTGAGACTTTTATGGTAAAGGTGAGTAATGGGCAAAGAGGATTTTTTCAATTAATATTCTGGAACATTAATTCAGGAAATGGGTTAACATTTTCTTTAGGGCAACTGATCGTAAGAAGAGGTTATGTAAGCCCAAAAATGCATAATATTTTAAGTAGGTATGTAGTCATATCTTTCATTCTTTGAATTACATTCATTCATCATTTTTTCATTGACATATTTTGCAGATTTTCTGGTGACTGGTAGAGTGGAAACGCGGATATTAGCAAAAGGAAATTCGTAACATTTCGTTGGGGTTAACTTGACAGGGAAGGCGATTTTGCGGCGAGAAGTGGGAAATGAAGCGCCAAGCCGTCACCGACCGACCAAGTGACCCGGAATCTGGAGTTCAGAGCGAACAAAAGCGTTCTCGTGCTGAGGAACCAACTGCTCCGGTGCAACCACCGGTACAAGTATTTCCGTTGCAATCGCTTGGACTTTTTGGAATGGAGGTTGAAGATGTGAGGTAACTCATGGCTGCAAAATTAGTCAATTTAGATTATTAGTATAGTTGGTTTTGTACAGCAACTTTATGAATGTATGTATGTTTTTTGTTCTTGTTCACATTTCATAGCCCCGAATCAAACACCTTTTGGGAACTCTATGACGAATCGTTTCCCCCACTTCCACCACCTCGAGTAATTGCTATCGAACCACATGTGCCTTTAGCCGACAAGCCAAGCGACCCCGAAACTGGGGTTCAGAACGGACAGGAGCGTGCTCGTGTTGAGGAACCACCAACTGCGCCAGTGCAACCACCGGTGCCAGTGTTTGCATTGCCAACTCTTGGACTTGTTAGAATGGAGGTTGCAGATAATAGGTAACTCATGATAGCAAAATCAGTTAATTTAGACTATTATGGATGGTTTTGTACAGCAATTTTATGAATGTATGTTTTTTGTTCTTGTTCACATTTCATAGCTCGGAATCAAACACCTTTGGGGATCTCAATGGCGAATTATTTCCCCCACCTACACCACCTCGAGTTGTTGCTGTCGAATCAAATGTGACTTTAGCAGACATTAAGCCAAATGTGGCGGATGTCGGAGAGGATCACGCTGAAGATTGCTCATTGAAACTTTGGGCGCAGCGCAAGGCATTTCTGGTCACTAAAGAAGATATTCGTTTAGAGATGTGGGGACAGCTCATAGCTAGCAACTCTCGGAGGAGGAAGACGAAAGTGGTAGATGTAGACCAAGTGTGTAAAGAAGCCCTTGCCGAGAATGGCCACGTGATGATATACCTTCGGGCTCAGCGAAAATATTTGGAAGAATTGGAGAAGGAGGACTCGCCGGTATGCACTTGCATAGGCGAAGATGCACTGGCAGTGCCATCGCCACCACCGAATCTTCCTGTCCCACTCTCCGCAATAAAGCAAGAGGTGGATTATGAGGAAGAACTGCAGTTAGACTGAACTGAACTACTTTTTAGCTCCGTCAGATTCAGCATGATCAATTTCGAAATAAATATTTTTTTACGCCCAAAATGCCATTTTTGTATCACTAACTTAGATTTGAATCAAAGGATGCTAAATTAAATTAGATAGCTTCCTGATTTGTAAAGCAAGGGCATTTAGATCGCAGTAGTAGCATTAGTCTATAAAATGAACTTTTACGGATGATTTATTTAAGAGAGATGAATTTTATTTTTTATTAGCGAACAGTTGTGTGTAATAGTACATCTTATTGTGTTCAATAGTTCAAAATCGTACATGAATTAGTTTACTCCAATTGTCGATGATGCTTTACACTATGTACTTTGAATTAAATTATCGCGAAATAAATAAATTAATACATGCAGTACAAATACAATATTGAATATAATATTTTTCTCATTAAAAAAACAATACATACGCAGTATAAGGCCCTGGCAATATCATTTTGAAATAAACTTACAGTTGCACGAAAATATTCTCTCGTATTTCTACATATTGATAAAAGTCTCACATAATTGTCTTAAATGTTTAAAAAATATTTGAACTAAAACTAGGTATTGTCTTTAAAAAATCTAACGACTAGACAAGTTGTAATAATGGACCATCTGTACTCTGATTTCTGCCTTAAAACATGGTGCGCAAACATAATAACATATTGTCCTTTTAGTAAGTTGCTTCTTTTGCAAAAAGTAGACTGGTAAAGCTGTCAGTAACCCAAGCCGTCTGCATATATTTCTTAAATTGTTCTAAAGCTTAATCAGCAAAGGTGAATAAGGCAAAGACGCATAGACTACGTCATTTGAGTGCATTTTTAAAACACTAATACTATGCATTCCATCAATTTCAGAAGAGTTTACCTACCTAACTCATAGAATTCAAATACTGTGTGAACAAGCTTAGTTCCCTTCTTTTCTTGGCTAATACGATCGGCTAAAAACCACGACCACGCCCCTTTATAATAAATATACTGACAATTATTTGTTATAATAAATATTTATTGTGAGAGTCAGATCTGCTAGCCATAACAATAAATTTAATTACCCTATTAATGCTATCGTATGTATCGTATGTAGTACGTACTTATTGCAAAAAATTGTGCGTAATATTTTTGCTTTATGCAAGGTGGGAGGGAGTACTCGCCTATAGAAAATTGCATTGCTATTATTTTATTTTTATTATATTTTTAACTGCCTAGTTGTTAAATATTCTGTATGTCCATTAAAAAGACACAATTGTCGTCCTTGAGCCTCTCTGAAATGAGATTAACAAATTCCTCGTAGATTGGTGGGAACGCCATTATGTTTTTCGGTTTCTTGGCCAGCCAAAACCGACCAAACTCGATGAGGAGGACACAACAGAAATCGTAAAAGATTCCGACTAGACCCTGAGCTCTAGTTATGAAGTCCACTGCCTTTGACCCTTCATCCAGAGATAAAACGGTTGAGTGCCTGTTGTAAAAATGATTCTTAGCTTCTCCACGGCGCAGTAGCTGAAAGCCTGTTTCCACGATTTGGATCATTAGAATAGCTAGTGGGAAGGAGTACATGGGATGATTGCTGACGCCGAGTACTTGCTTTGCTCGTTCCTGATATGTCCTTGAGAAATACCTACATGACAAAAGAAGTATTTATTAGTTCTACCAATAACACAATAGTAATTCATATGATTTTTGCAGAAAGCAAGGTATTTAAAGAAGACAGTCTGTTTAACTCACAGAATGAAATTCAATCCCAGTTCTCCGGAAGCCCGAAAGTCTGTTGAGGGGTCGTTTCCTTGAAATCCCAAGTATTGCCATTGTCTACTCTTGCGCCCACTCAGTTCTTCTGGTGCCATGAAATTTTTCCAGATCTCCAATAACTGTAATTAAAACAGCCAAAAGTTAACATGTCGCATTGAATAAAATTCCAAATATAAGTACGAAGTAATATGCATACCTTATTTTCATGTGTATTATTTTCACAATCGTAACGCATTGCCCGCATGGTTTCCAATTTCATACGTAAATCATCATAAGAAAACATCATTTCCAAACAATCTGCCAATTTGGGAACAAACCTGATAGAAAAAAAATCGTCATTAGTTACAAATTGCAAGCCATTTATCATTAATTAGTACTAGTAAAAGCTAATTATAGTCTTTAAGCTTACCCAGTATGACACTTGATGTTGATCCCTTTAGCATTCGCGATAGCATGAGCAGCCGCACTGACTTCAAGTCTCCGTAAATTCCTAGTGTCAAAATATCCAATCTCAACTTTTAAGGCAAGGTTTTTCATCGCTTGAGCAACCACATCACTCCGTGAGCTCTTCAGGGAAGCTTCTACAATTTCAAAAACACAAAAATTGAACTCAATTAACAATATCAAAAGCATTAGCAGTTTTACCTTCACCACCACACATATTTCCAAATATCTCTCATCTTTTTGTATGGCGTACCAACAAGTCGAATTCGTCTAGCGCCAGGTAACTCTCCATAAATAATCCTCTGCAGCTGACACAAATGAGTAAGATGACGAAGCAGCCACTTCCCAAACCGGTAACTATTCACCTTAATTGTCGTCCATATCCACTGGACCAACTGGACAATGTACGTTAATCTCCACACAAGGCTGATTAGACGGCTGGTAACACAACCAAAGATGGCTTTGAAACTCCTCATTGTTCCGGCTAGTAGTTCATCTCTAAACAATCAAAATTAAAACAATCATATAACCAGTTAACATTCATCCATCAATGCCCCATCATATCAATCGATCAATATTATGCATTAAGTTATCAACTTGAATGCACTTGAAACCTACCTGGTTAAATGGCTCGGAAGAATTAAACACTCACTCAATTTCTAAACAGCTTGTCGTTACTAGCTCTTAATTAAACATTATTTTTTAGTGATTAGCAGCACTCGTCAGCACTTATCCGTTCCACTAATCAACTTCTGTCCTCACTCTTCCCATATTTTTGCAGACTACTCTGACGCCATTTACTTCTAACTTTTAACTATACTAACACCTCCATATTCTATCAAGTGTAAACGACCTCAGACGATAGACGAAAAAATCTCTATCGATCAATCACTCACTGACGTGGAAACACTTTCCCGAATTAATTATCACGGTTTCGCTCGACTTCAAATAAAAAATCCCACCATGATCAAAATCCATTTCTTATAAAAACACATCTTATTACAGCTGTAATATCTCTATTTACTATAACAAGTTTACTTGCCGCCTTGCAAACGGGCACTCTGCTACACAATCTTCACACCTTTCTGCCTTGCAAGTTAAGTTACAACTACCCAAGTCATACGTGTCGCTTAGCACCAAAAACGTTCAACTGTTCAAGCAAGCATTATCCTCTGCCTCTTGCCTCTGCAGTTGCGGCAAACAAAGTATGAAACATCAGCTCATCATACAAAAAATTAGTTATGTAATTTCCCTTCCTGTTTAACTTACTATTATAAAGACCTATATGGCCGCATACTCCTGTATTTCTCACCCTAACTGTTTTTTACATAAAGTAGTCAAGATTGGAAACCCTTTATGGTCTACCGTGCAGACAAGGTGTTTGGCGAGCGTGGTGAGAAATCTGAGGTGTTAGCGTGACTGTTGTTGTGGGATCTACAACTACCACCGAGAGACATCTGCAACGCGAGGGGCGAATCGAGTCGTGTAAGCTGGCGAGAGTTGTCTGCCAAAACTCAATATTGCTGCATGCACGCATGTTCAGAGAGGCGAATTGAGCTCCGGCTGCTGCTGTTGAACAAGTTGACTGAAAGGTTGGTGCATTGTGTGCGGTGTGCATGTTGAAGAAGCACAGCTCATTCCTCCTTCTGTCTTTCGCGTGGACTTTAGGTTGACGGTAGAAAGAGTTTTAATTAGGTGAGTGCCGATTTTTAAATATTATTGCTAGTGAACAATTAAGGGAACGATTGAAGTAGTTTGGAAAAGTAGGAGCAATTTTCAAAAGTTAAATATAGTTAAATTGTGTAGTTGTTGTAAGTAGATTGGGATGGAGGGGGAGGTGGATTTGGTTGACGTTGTTTAGTTTACTTGTGTGGGTGGTTAGATGGATGGGTAGATGGAAAGGGATTTATAGTTGGAGTTTAATGTGAATGTATTAAATGTGTGAATTTAATTGTTGATTCTTTTTTTCTTGGTTGTGATTTTTTAGGAGCATCGCGTATTTTTTTAAACTAAAGAACAATGAAGCAAATTGTGGTTAATCAGTCGGTGAAGGTGCCCGAGGGGGTGTCAGTCACGTCGAAAAGTCGTCGTGTGATTGTTCGTGGACCCCGAGGTGTTCTTCGACGAGCATTCCGTCACATGTCCATTGACATCAATGTGGTGGATCCTCGCACTGTCAAGGTGGAGAAGTGGTTCGGGAGCAAGAAGGAAATCGCCGCTGTGAGGACCGTCTGCAGTCATATTGAAAACATGATTAAGGGCGTTACTAAGGTAAGCTAAAAGGAAAAGATGTAAATAATCGGTTTTGAAAGGATTGTAAAAGGATTTGGAACTGGAAGATTTAAGATTGATTTGTGTTTTTTTGTTAATTTTGTAGGGATTCCAATACAAGATGAGGAGCGTATACGCTCATTTCCCCATTAACTGTGTCACCACAGAGAATAACTCTCTTGTTGAGGTGCGTATATAAGTTATCACTGATTTGTTAAAAGCTGGTTGTAGAAATATATTGCTGGATATTTAATTAATTGTTTTGCATACGTTTGATTTTCAGGTAAGAAATTTCCTTGGTGAGAAGTACATCCGTCAAGTGCGCATGTCGAAGGGAGTCACTGTTACCAACAGTACCAAGCAAAAGGATGAACTGATTATCGAAGGAAATTCCCTTGAGGCAGTATCAAGATCTGGTATGTACACGCCATTTGCCATGAATTCAAAAATACGACATTAAAATTTTTGTTGGTTTCGTTCTGTCAGTTCGTTAATTAATTAAATCAATTTCTTTTTGTTTGATTGTTACAGCTGCCCTTATTCAGCAAAGTACGACAGTGAAGAATAAGGATATCCGTAAATTCTTGGACGGTCTGTACGTCTCGGAAAAGACCACAGTTGTTGTGGACGCTGAATAAGATTTTTTAAGCTGTATTGTAACATGGGAAATCGAAAGATCACAGTTTTCTCTGTCGGGATCAATAAAAGCCAACTGTCTTGTTATAAATTTGATACAAGTTACGTTTCACAACAATGTAGACATTTATTTCTCGAAACTTTTTTTTCAGGTTGATCTGTCAGACATGAATTTCCTCATTTAGCGCACGTATATAATTATAGCAAAAAACTTAAACAAATTACAAAGGTGTAATTACATAAAACATGTGTTCCTTCTCTTACATATTCACTAATTATAAATCCTCCTGATTTGCTACTCATCAGTCATTATATAGATATTTTAAATATTTTTTTCCATTTCGATTCGCTCTCTTTATTACGGATTGTAGTTTATGTAGTCCCAAATAACTAGCAAATGTGGCTAACGTTATTATATTATCATATTCCCCCTCCTACTACAACTTAACCCTAGAAATTACGGATTAAAGGAATGGACAATGAATAGTCAATAGTAATTAGTTAGATATCTCTGAAATTCCCTTTTTATACACACACTATTCAAAAGTATTTATTATCTTAAATGTAGTCACAGTATGTAATTACTTTAATAACATGTCTGCACTGACTGACATAATCATCAGAACAATAGGTATGTATGATGTTAATGCTACGCATCAAAGGTGAAGAGTGACAATGGCATACGCCGCGCCGCCTTGCAACAGACACAAGGTTCTGAAGCAAGCCAATTAGCAAAAATTAACGGGAGCACAAACATTAGTAACAAACAGTATCTTTTATCATTTGGCGTCTATTATGCATTTTTCGATCTATTTTGAAAACTACATAAAAAAATTAGTGGCATGTTGATTAGAAAGTTGTATCCTTGCATTTGTTTGCGTTATAAATTTGTCTCATAAAAAGGGTTATCCTATCATGCATACTGCACACGGGTTTTTCGTACGTAGCAAATCCACAGCTACTAATAATTAATAAATTGCAGCCAGCAAAACAAGCAAAGAGCATATATCATATTGTAATAAATATTAAAAGATGCTTTTCCGCACTTTAATTTTAATACGAATCAAATACAAATAAATAACACTTAAAAGCAAGCATATATATGTTCCTACATAAATATAATATTTTAAATACTAATTATTTATTAAACCACATTTTCTCAAGTTAAAATGGAGCTGCTCAGCGAATTGCGACAACATTTACAGGACATAATTCATTATAATATCCCATAATGATATTTTACAGTTAGAAGGAAATGTATTTTTAACACTACTGTTTTGTTTAATAATCTACAAACCCACACCAGCACACTCTACTGACTGATTTCTAATAAAAAAAGCCGACACCAGGTTAAGGTTTCCTTTGTTCCTCCTAAATTAAAAACAATCTCGTTAAAATAGTTATTTGTCCGTGCTTTTGATGTCAGAATCGTGTTTGCCGTAGTGAACTGGAATCTTCCGCGATCATTGCATTACATATTAAAACTCTACGAACGACATCGCTTCTCATGTTTAAAAATGATGGTACTGCTATATAATAAGTTTAAAATGTAGGTTATAATTATAATTACTACGACACTCAAGTACATTCATTGTGGCGGATAGCAAAAAGTGAGCAGTAATGGCGTCGCTTCCCTTACGTACAACAACAATGATTCGTACCACACCTGAAAATTGCATTTTTTTAGCAAAAACTGATTAACAAAGAGAAATCAATATTATCAGCCAACTATTCAAAAATCCAAGCAAAATTGCCACTCAGGTTTTTGTTTTCAATCAACACCTTTTTTAAAACACTGCTCTGCGCACTGTTAGTTAAGTGGTTGTCAACCTTTGACTGCGGTGCAGTTTTTTATAACTTCTCCCTCGCTCATTCGCGCAGAAGTTAACTTGTTAGTGTACATATTAAACTGTTTATTTTAAAACATATTATTTAACTGTGAATATCATAATTGTGTGTCTGTGACTCTATATACTCTTGGACTATTTCATTTAAAATGAGTTTCATTCACTGATAAAAATGAGTAGTTTTGTTGTTTGTTACTACCTACTAGAGACAATTATGCATGGAAGAAAAATTAAGGTAACACTAGCTATCAAAAAGAATTCAATACTTTATACGGGGTTCAGTTTGAGTTTGTTTTATAGCTTATTAAACATTGAACGTATCAAAAGTTTAAAATAATTTTTCTTTAAACTGATCTAGTACGGTATTATGCGTAATAATGGATTGGATCATCGTAGTAGTATGTAAATTGGAACAATGAAAATTGTTTGAGTTTTGACCTAATAATAATGTAATAATTGTTCAGTTAAGCAAAGTCAAACTTGGTAAAAATCGCTGACAAAAAAAATTAAAATGGTGAACTACTACAATGTTCGTTTAAAATTGTAAGAAATTGGAGCGACGACGATGATGATGAGAGGGGCCGGCGGCGAGAGTATTTACGAAATAGACATGGGGGCATCCGTTGGTTGCGCTGTTTGGGGATTCTGCTGATGATGATGGATTGCGGAAACAACATGGGGCAAAGATTCTGAGGAGGATGACACAGAGGATTCCGAGGAGGAGAACGCTGCAGTCTGAGCCCCTTCTGGAACGCCATTCCCACCAGCTATGCCATTGTTGGTTGTGGTGGTGTCCGCCGGGGCCGCACCAAATTGGAAATTTACTGATGAGGTGTCCATCACTGCGGACAGGGAGATGCTGGGGTCAGTGTCTTCGTAGTCCAGTCCACGCTTCATTGACGCCCTCTGCAGATTATCTCCAGGTAAAGGAAGTGGTACTGTGTGTAATGCTCTGTAAATTGGCTCGTACTCGCGAAGTTGCGCCATGAAGCCTTCGTTGGGGTTGCAGCAAAATCGCTTGCTCTGAACAAAGGAAAACGCTTCTTTCAAAGTTACGCCGTGTCTAGGGGAAGAATAATAGAAACAGTTTTAGTTACATTTTGGAAAAAGTACATAAATATGTGCAATTAACAGTGCTAAAGAATTTAAGACCATTATGATACTTACTTTGACATTATATAAGCTATGACTAGAGCAGCCGAACGGGAGATTCCAGCGTTTCCATGCACCAGAGCCTTTCCACCATTCGTCAGACATTCATCTAGGAATCTGTTAACCGACTTGAAATGCGGGATAATGTTTTCCGTTGCGCTATCTGTAATAATTAGTAAGACACAATAAATGATTGTACAGGACGCTACTTTATAGCAAAACGTTAGCTCTATATAGCACAAAATTGTAAAACACTTGCCAGCAATTTCGACGACCAGGTATTTGAAATGATCTGGATGGTTGGGTCGTATGAGATTCTTTTCAAGATTTTGTCTCACGCAAACAATGTGCGTTAAACCAGCAGCCTTCATCTCTTCTAGTTTGGCTCGGGTTGCTGATGCGTACGGCCCTGCACAATAAAACGAAAATTGTAAGTTACGTTGAAAAATTAATTTTAAAAAGAAGAAGATGATTCAACAGCCCATATAAATGTTTAGCATATTTACCAAGGAAGAGACCAGGTATAATTTCTTGCATTGTTCGCCTCATTGTGTACTGCCACTCTAGATTACCCTCGGAGGGTAATCTGGGGTACTCAGGCTCAACGTAGCGTTCCTTCACAACAACTTTCCGCTCCGGACTTCTCGCGTTATTGTGCTGGAGTATGCCTCGAGCACAGCTATCCGGCATTCCTCCTCCAATCGGTGCGGAACAGTCCTCCATCGCCTCCACCAGATTATGATCCCCGTCATCCATAATCTCATGCATGTCGTGAACGCCTACACGTTCAAAATTCATTACTGAAAATTCTCCTCCTGGTTTGCAAGCTGGAACAAAGCAACGACACACAAAACGTGTAAAAATATTATTAATGCCATCTGTTCTCTTTCATTTTACATTTTGATGTTATCTTTGTTTCACTTTCATATGGCTAAACTCACATTTTTATCGGTGACACTTGACACGTAAAAACGCTTATACGCAACTTGTTAAGATTACTGCTTTCTTTGAAGTTAGCAATGAAATCGGGGATGCGGATTCCACACAAAGTGTTCTTTTTTCAGTTAAATCAATTAGCAAGTTGTATCATTACGAACATTAAACAACGCCATGCATGAGCACCATGATGTGGTATATATCGGATAAAAATTGCATACGAATGAATGTAAAGTCAATTAATCCGTTAAACACAGTGTCAGTCTTTTTTTGCACTGCAGTAAAATAGTTATAAATCAAAACTCACTCCTCTTGCTACACTAGCATTTGTACCAATAAAGCGTCAACAAAATGCGTATAATATAAACCGTTGTACAACCGTATATACGTTATGCACAACTCGCTAAATGATGTATTTAAACAATGACTTTATTTTTTATTATGCAACACAATTAGTATGAAGCACTGCTATTCCTCTTGTCGCCAAAAAAACTCGTGCTCATCATGTCAAAAAGGGTGAACAAAATGTGCAGCCTTTATATTTCCTTCACTCGTTCATTATAATTACCCGTGTATGTATATGCGTTGTGTGATATATTATTGTTCGTTTTTACACACAGGAACAACGAAAACAGTTAACCTCTCATATCCGTCTATCCGATGAGGAGCAGGCGACGTGTAGGTACTGATTTTTGCAACTTTTTTGCAAAAGACACAAGGCAGTTGAGTACACTTCTCATGTACACTTGGTCGTATGCATTATTATAACGTGTCTGTTTTGTTCCTTCTCGTTATTCTGATGTGCATAATAGTTTTTAAAACTGTCGGTCGACAACTAACGAACGACAGGTTCTTCTTCTCCTTTTCCTACAGAGAAACAGATTTTCTGTACATCTACATATACTCTTCTTACTTATTATTGCGGGCAGGACTTTCGTCGTAGACAAAAAAGCATATTTTTATATCGAGATAATAAAGAATATGACTATATGACAGATAAGATATAATGAGGATGTACATACATTATAAATATTGTAATCAAATAGATAACTTATTTTGTTTGTGGATGTAACCTAACTAGACCAAAAAAGAATCTTGATTAGCAAGTAACATGAAAAGACTGCTGTATATAAGAGTACAGAATTAACAGAATACATTGGTGGATACATTTTCCCCATTTATTTGGAACAAGTCCGTGTAGCCGAGCCGTTCACACTGTTTTTCTGTAAATATGTACACTAAAGTTTGCGATGGCTCATCGTTAAATCCGTTGCTCATCATGTACATATCTTGCTACATTAAAAAGCAAAGTAACCTATGAACATGTATGCAAGTCTGACTAGCTTTTTTACGGGGAAGTTCATGGGAATATATTCAATATTAAGACTAGAATAGAATAGAATGTTGGTGGCGAAGCATTTTCGACTTGGTTCGTTGTATCGGGCACCACGCACAGTACTTACTTACTATAGTTGTTATATGAACATTCGGGGGTGTTATTTGTTGGATTCCTTGCTGTGCTAAGTAGCGGTAGGGTAGATTCTTGATACAAAAGAGGGAAGCCAAGAATGAGAAGGATACTTTGTCTGTGCATTTGCGCTGCAAATATCAGATTCTTCTAGGATGATTATCAATAAAATTCAATCGATGTTTTAACGAATTAGAAATCATGATGATATGATTAAAAGCCTTGTAGTAATCATCCCTTAATTGAATGATTTTTAATGATTAAAATTCATGGCTAAATAAGTTCATTTCAAAATGCCATGATCCAACTCATGGAACAAAGGTAGCGTAGGTAGGTATAGGACTGCTGAGATGATGTTTGTATGCTGTGGGGTGTCGTAAGACCCGGTTATCGTAGAAAAACCATCTTCTCTGGCCCTAAACCAGCAGACAAGAGAGCACGTGTGTGTGAATAAAATAACCTCAGGTTCTTCTTTGGCAATCATTATCGATTATCATCATTAAGAGCAGTTTATCTTGGTTTAATTGCCAGGGCTTCTTGTTTAGCTTTCTCGATTTGGTGAAAGGATACATAGTTTTATATCCACAGAGGACAGAAGGAAACTGGAAAAGGATCTTTTAAACATTAAATACTGAACAAGGTGCGTATGTTTGTATTTAATTGTTGTCGTTAGCTAGTATTTGAATGGTCATTGTTGCGTTTATGGGTTTATGGATTAGTTATGATTTAAATGATTGTGATGTGTAGTTGATTTCATGTTGGAAACTTGACTTTTTAGATGGCAACGGGCTACACTCCAGTGTCTCCGGAAAGAGAAAGAAGTTCAACTAAGAAGGCGGAGAGATCCCAGCAACCCGACGACCCAGATGACGAAGATATCTTGACAAGTGTAGGTTTAGCTGTCCAGAGATTATAATTATGTTGTCATGCTATTGGATGTGCAATTATGCTGGTCGTGGAATTTATAATTAATATTTTTCTCTCCTATTTTTAGAAATGTCCTTCTGGGATGACCGATGACTCCATCAGAACGTTCATCTTCAAAAATCAAGGTCATACGCTTGGGAATGTGTTACGAGATCAGTTGTTAAAGTAGTAAGTTAATCGCAATTTATATGAGCTAAATTAAAATTGATATATTACCCATATGACAATATTTTTCTCAAATTGCGCTGTTGTCTTTTGTAGTCCACAGGTTCAATTTTGCGGCTACTCCATCCCCCACCCAGGAGAAAATGTGATGCATCTTCGTATTCAAACTCAACGTGGCTCGGGAATCTCCGCCAGCGAAATGCTGAAAAAGGGACTGGAAGATATTGTGGACATGTGCGATCATATAGAGGATCTTTTCAAACAGGCGTATGATAAAAGGGATTATGCTACGACGGCTTAGATATTCTCTGTTTAATTATTCTACAGCTCCAATAAATATTTTTTGTAAGCAATCATGTATGTGCTGTGTATTATTTTGTATATTATGGCGTATGGATGAATGATATTCTTCTTGTTAGTAAATACTAATTAATTGTAATAAGCAAGCTTACTTTTAACTACAAAAAAGACTGATAAATGGATAAATTATATATAATGGGCGACCTAATTAGTACTATATTATATAGTAAGTTGTAAGTGCTAAAAAACAATTGGATATTCATATTTCTTGTACTCGGCTCAAACCGATTTATATTGGAGCTGCCAAAAGATTGAATGTGAACTTTTTTATGATTAAAAAATAATGAATGAAACAATGTCATGCCATGTCTGTGGAGTTTTTTGTGCCATAATATTTCTATTACTAAACTTACAACTTTCACCAACCATCGATCCCAGTGAAATAACTGATGAAAGTAGACCGTTTACTGTAATATATTCATTTATTTGACATGATGAACTTTTACATTCTTTTATTATTATTACTTGTTATGACTCTCCAGCAGAGGAACAAAAGTAGCAGCGTCTATAACAATAGAGCACAATGCTATTGTACATGCTGCATTAAAAATTTTAACACGTCTACGCTTTTTTTCATCTTAAACTACTTCATTGAACAGAGACTAAGTTGTCAACTTAGGGAATTTTGCATATAACATGACTTTGATTACGATGATTGACGAGGTGATGAGACAGGCGCTTAAACGTCATTTTCGTAATCCTGGGGATTCTTCCTCATCATGCGGTGGTGCTCCTTTTCAGTTTCACTGAAGATGATGTAGGAAATAATGAAAGCTGCAACAACAAACACAAAAAAATGCACTGATTTAGATAAACTAGCAAGCAGGAACTACCTAAAATCTAAAACCAATCAAAAGTTGAACGAATAACTACTCCTAATTGAATTACCACACAAACTACACTAAATACCAATTTAATTCGTAGGTACATTATATTAATTTGCATCAACAAAGTATTATATCAACAGTGCGAGTATAATATTTATCAAATGGAATTAAAACTTACGTGGAACCACCCGGAAAACATTTTCACTGATTCTTCTAAGGGTGTTGGGAATACCCTTGCTAAGAACTCCCGCAAAGGCCCTCTGCTCAAAGGGGGACAAGTGGTACCTGATAATCCCCCTCACCTTTGCCAATTGACCGAAGCCGTGACCCATTTTGATTAATTGTTCTACAAAGATTGAATAATTTTTTAAAGAAAAACTGATTGCTCCGATCAGAGTTTCGGCAAGAACATCTGATTTGCCAAGGGATGGAGGTAATAAATGGTCGCTGCTATGCTGGTCGCTCTTGTGATATTCAATGCAATAATAGCTTCTGAGGTACATACTTCACAATCCCACATCCTATAACCCATCCATATATACTCCAAACTCCACTTGTATTTGTATCAGATGTTATCCGAGTTGGCAAGCAGGGTTATCCAATAGATGGCGCTGCAAGGAGTGATATCTAGAGAAACAGCAATACAAACAACATGATTTTATCACCATGAAAATGGTAATGATTACCTGAGTAAGATTCGTGATTATGATAAGATTATGATGATAAAATATGATTGTGACGCCAATGGACATAATGACCCAAGTTGCCCTTTGCGTGAAATAGTCAAGTTTCACTGAGGATTTTCTTTTTATTTTCGATTACACTGTTTAAAGTATTACAAGTATTTTTAGGTACAAAGTTCGGATACCTACATTTCCATAGAAACTACTGACACGACACGCGACACGTATATAATTTTAATGTTCATTTTCAATTGTGTTTTGTTTTATATCATGAGAATGATGCTGAGATGAGTAAGAGACGTTTCCGTCATATCCGTAAGAAAAGACGCTAGTACAGATACTAGAGAAGAAGCTTTCAATATTAATATGTATATATATACTGTTTAGAAAGAACTACTTGATTTCGAACATGAATTTCTTGTCGTCGCCAAATTCCAGCAGCACAATGAGCCAGCGTGGGTCATCCTTGTGGCTGCATGACTTGATAGATCCATTCAACTTCATTCCTAGTCAAACAATTACATGATTTTATTGTAGCTTATAGCTAATGGGGCATTCTGCTTTGATATTATGATTATCATGATTATTGTTTACAAATACCTTTAGTCACTTTAAATGGTACGGGAAAGAAGAAGACAGTTTGTTTCCAGTGAGTGGCCGGATCCCATGGCGAGGTTGACAGCGTTACCTTGTTCTTTCCGTTGAAATCAACGGAGAAAAATCCAACAACCGCACAAAACTCGGTATCCTGATTGAACTCAAACACAAAGTCATCGCAGATGTATATATCGCTCACGAGGCAGTTGCGAAGATTCAACTCCTTGACTTGAACTCGGTCACCAATCATATCATCAGCCGTGACACTTTCAATCAGCGGGTCTTTGATGACGCGATCCTTCATTGCTGGCATTTTGAAACCGTAGACGGAATCCCAACATTTAACCTTGTTCAGGTAGAGACCTAAAATAACGCATAAATCAAATTAGATAAGGGCCTCAAAAATCGGCAAAATTTCAAATGTGAGGAGAACTTGTTTTCGAATTCATTGCTATTACGTACCTGAAGGTCCCATCGGAGCCAATTCAACAATGCATGAATCAGGCATCAAAATACCATCAGGCTTCAGATATTTATCCCTTGCTCGGATGAAACTTTCAGTCATGCCCTCAAAAAAGAGAAAGTAGCCCATAAATTCACTCACGAGCACATCAACCTTGCCTTCCTTTTCCAAATCACTGGTGTCGTCGTTGTCAAGGTCCTTGTGATGGAATTTGATGATTTTGTCAAAATTGTTTTCGCTATAAAGAAATGAAGGAATTCTTAGTTTTTGTACCAGAAATGTAAGGTAAATAGTGTTTAGAAAATAAAAAAGTAGTAACTTACAAACTGTTAGACATAGCATCAAAAATGATGTTGGATTTGTCGACAGCGTGGACAACTTTGGCACCCTGTTCAGCACAAAACATTGACAAGATTCCACTTCCGCATCCAAGATCCATCACAACTTTTCCATTAATATCTTCGCCTCGATCAATAATAGCGTTGCGGTATGCCTCGGTTCTTGCGTGATCCTGAGAATATGTTGCAAAATCAGGTATTTTAATATGCTCAACTCATTATTTGATTTACCTTGCTGAAATGCAATAAGATAAAAGTACAGATTTGACTTACAAACAACATGTCATGATGAATAGCAACTTCATCGTACGAATCAAAGTACCACTTGTTATGGTTCTTTGGGTCATTTTCGTCCAAACAACAACCTTGAGACGGTGTTGGAGATTTCTTTGGCGAGCGACGCTCTTTACTTGGCGAGCCTTTGGGGCTTAATGACGACGATCCTTGCCTGCGGATAGGACCTTCTCCAGTGTTAATTTCGTCATCAACGTTACCAGTCACAACGCGCTGAAACACCTCTGTCATGCGTTCTTTGTCCAACTGCAGTCGCTCTATCTCCGATACCAAGTCATCAAACGCTAGTCCTCCAGGGGCGCCATCCGGTAATTTGTCCTCCGTGGCGAAGTAATCTGTAAAAGTAATCACATGAATGTTGGTTTATATGTGTATGAACAAAACCATAACACTTATCTTACAATGTGATCTACTTCCAAAAAACCGTCACTAACAACAACTACAAATATTTGTATACTTTTATTATGAATGTATCTCACAGGCTCTGCTTCCTAAAAAATTGGATATTTTTAAGAAGTCTAAAAATGGAGATTTTTCGTTTAATATTCCAAAGACATATTACACTTAAACTACATTTGTAAGTTTAAGCGTACTCAAAAGCTTTGGGTATGCATATTCAATGTTAACACTTGCTAGCTGAAAGTTAGTTAATTCCGCTACCACTTACCAAACCAGAGAACCCTATTATCGCTGCTGCAAGTTAATGTTAACACCGCGTTTCGCTATACAACCGCCTGAAAAGTATTATTAAACTACTATCACTAACAAGCAACCAACCATATAATGAAATAATGAAATAAAGAATGAAAAATCAGTTGCCAGTTAGCTAAAAATTTCACGTCAACCATAGGGCCCAAAACAGATAGCATACCGAGACAAAGAATACTCAACGCTGAATTGACAAAGCTTATTCTTACCGAGCGTTAAGAAGTAGTCCACTGGAAACTTGGAGTCTGTCGATTCTGACGAGGGCGGTAGCAAGTATCTATCCAATGACCAAGGTAATTCATTTGTAGGAGAGGAAGGTAACGTCCATAAATTTCCAATACTTGCTTCAATAATACCTTGCTCTTTCATCTCTCTCGCCCATCGCACAAACTGCACGAAACTGGGGTAATCCAGCTTAAATGTCGCTTTCAGCTTGGCAAACGACAGGTCATGGAATGTCTCAATATGAGTTTTCATCAGATCAGCAGCCTCGTACCCGTTCGTCGTGTGGGTGCAGATAAAGCACTCGCACGCGATATTTTCGCCATCCTCTATGAAAAAAGATATCACAATCGCATTAGTATAATTATCAAATATACACAATTTAAGCAGTTTAACTTAAATCGCACTAAAATTAACTGTTGCGTAGCGTACATACTAAACTCCCTCACCTATTTTCCATCTATCGCTGACGTGACCCTCAGTACCGTTTCTTGTTCCAGCATCCTGTCCACCCACCTCCTCCTCATCACCTCCATCCTCATCCTCACTACTCTCGTCTCCATCGTCCGAGCACACGACCACTGAGGGGACTCTCTCTGTTCCATTGTTTAGTCTCGTTATGTCAGTCTCCTTAGTAAATGATTCGGCATGGCCATTTGCTAATTACCACACAAAAACAAAATCATACACTTTTTTTTACTCAAAGTCATACAACACACCTTATTATAAATTAATAGCCCAAAAATGAATCTTTAACTTTTTCTACTTACCAATCACTGGAGTTGCAATAGAAGCTGACACCTTTGCTGTAACACATGGTGGTTCGGCCTCACTAATTACTTGTTGAGATGAAGGCACCTCGTCAATAGTTACGTTGTTCGGACAGTCATCAAAGTCATCCTCGGCCGGAAACTGTATAGCGTTTTTAACTACTGTGGCCATTAGTTTTATAAAAAAAATATTTAACCGGAGAGAGAATCTTCTAACTTCTCTGCTACAAAAAACTAATGCGACGACGACGCCAAACAAGTTTCTATCTCCTTGTCCCACGGCTTGGCACGACGGTCTGGTCTGTGGGAATGGGAACACATGCATGCCATTCCCATTCATGCTACACCCTGCACACCTTCGAACGCGTTGGCTTCCCGGAGTGCTCATTGTACACCCCCATTAAACCTGTCACTGGGGCAACCTGACACATCTTCATGCGCTGCTTCTCCTTCAAAAAATAAATCCAAATCCAACGTAACTAAAGCAACAAAAACAGACAGACAGACGGAGAATAAGCAGAGCACATAAACGCTTCTTTCAGGCCATTTGTATGCATCATCTGTCTGTAAACAAAATCAGCGAGCGAGTCTCAGGCAAGTTGAGTGAGAGAGTTGGTTGCGTTGGGAAACATGACTAACGCTGAATGTCGCTGATGACGTTAAGCGAAGGAGCGAGAGAGAAGTGAAGTGATAAAAAGTCAACATTGGTTTGTTGTGTTGTTTGTGTGACTGACTGCCTATGCCTTGTGTAGTAGGTTGGTTGGTTGTTGTTGGAGAATCTTGTCTTTTTTAGTGTGACCGTGACTAGTGCATTAGTCATCATCTGGTGCCTGATCAAAAACCTGTGTGAGTAGTCGGACTAGAGACCGTTTTTCAAGTGATTCAATCCATTCATCTTGGGCTGGTAAGTTGAAAACTTTAAATGTGAGATAATGATGATAAGCTGAGGGTGATTTAGGGAATTATTCATTAGGAACCTGTGACGGTAGTTTGTCAGTTTGTTAGTCAGTGGTTTGATTCAGTTGGCTGGAGAGGTGTGTGGATTTTTTGGGAGTGTTGGGAAATTAATAATAGTGTTATTACATAATTGGTGTAATTAATTTTGTTTGCTGTTGCTGTTGACAGTTTACTTTGATATTTGTTGGGGTTCCAACGGATCAAGTAGTCTTTGCGGAAGTCGTCGTCGTTTTCTGATTCAGGTTGGTAATATTACAGTAATTTCAATCAGCTGATTGGTATTTTATTTTAATTGTGAGGATAAGTTGGATTAGTTGAATTGAACTGCTGAATGTTAATAATTTGTTGTGTTTTTTATAGCTTTTAACTATGGATTGGTTATTCGGTCGCCGTATGACACCGGAGGAGATGCTCCGGAAGAACAAGCGGGCTTTAGATAAAGCCATTAGGGATCTCGATCGGGAGCGTGCTAGAATGGAGCAGCAAGAAAAGAAGATCATCGCGGATATCAAGAAAATGGCCAAGGAGGGTCAAATGGTAAGTTAAATAATTAGTTTAAGTTTAGTATTGGTAGTGCATTATATGCCTGAAATAACGGTAAAAAGGGAGTGGATTTAATTGATTTTCGTTCATTTCAGGATGCTGTAAAAATTATGGCGAAGGATTTGGTGCGTACTAGGGCTCACGTCAAAAAGTTCATGTTGATGAGGGCTAATATCCAGGCAGTCTCCATGAAAGTCCAAACCCTCCGCTCTCAAAACGCTATGGCTGAGGCGATGAGGGGCGTTACTAGAGCTATGCAGAATATGAACAGGTGTGTATAATAATTAAAGACTTATACAACTAATTTTTAGCGTTCATATTAATAAAACTGTTTATTTCCTGTTTTCAGGCAACTGAAGCTGCCACAAATCCAGAAAATCTTGCAGGAGTTCGAGAAGCAATCTGAAATTATGGATATGAAGGAGGAAATGATGAATGATGCCATGGACGACGCGCTTGGAGATGAGGATGATGAAGAGCAAAGGTATGTGTAATATTTATTTGGCTATGCATTATCATTACATCATACATGCATATTATGTGCCTTTATTACTTGCTATATCGAATTTATTTGAATTTACTAATGCATTTTCTCTTAAATAGCGACGCCGTTGTCACCCAAATTTTGGATGAGCTGGGTCTTCAGCTTAAGGACCAACTTTCAGGATTACCGTCTGCATCCGGAAATCTTGCGAATCCGGCACAACGTGAACCGATAGCTGCAGCCGTTAGCGATTCTGATGCAGACCTTCAAGCAAGACTGGACAATTTGCGCAGGGAGTGAATTCTTTCGGTCGGTCGTTGTATAGATTTGTATTAAGCCTTGTATATTGTATCGTATACCGTATTCCTTTTTTGTAACTTGTATTATACAAAATTTTTGAAGTGATAAACGAATAAATGTAACATGAGTGTCTAAGAAACCAGTGTTTTTGTGTTGACAGTTAAACATTGTATTACAATTATCGATATAGTACAGAGGCGAACCGTAGAACATAAAGCACCTAGTAAGCCAAGGCCAATGTAGGCTCATTTACAATCTGCCTTTTTAGGAGACCCTTGCTTGTATTCCTTTTTGTAGATTATAAACTAAAAATAGTAACTTTAGTAGTTCGTTTTCGTTCGTGTGTAGCTTTTTTATGTTTAAGTGCAATACATGTAAATGTAGGTATACATATTTCATTTGTATATTTTGTTGCAACCTTTTTCCAAGAATATATGTAGTGATGTGCGCATCAGATTTTCTAGAAATTCATGAAGGGCCTCTATTAACTTATGGACAGGTGTTTACCTAATGCATAGGTACCTTAATTGTATGCATATACCCTTCGGTTCCGAAAAGGTTTTTACTCAGAATGCAGAGGGTGGGGAAATTCCATCATTCTTTATGTAGCTTGTCAGTCTTTAAATGATTTCGTTAGTAACGACTGTGCGAAACACAACTGCTCATTTTTAAACTTATAAAGCAATTTTCAAGATATTGTGTGACGAAAACCTTAAAAGTCAAACGAATGGATATAAATCTTGCAATTGTTGTCTTATTGCTCACATTAGCAACTCGGGTAAAATATTTGTTTATTCTTTACTTTTTGTGTGAAATCAGTTTTTTCGTACTAGGTTGCATCGATAACTTGGAAATAATTTTAATAGTTTGCTCAGGTGACAAGCCACGGTAGATTGATGAATCCTCCGGCGAGAAACGCAATGTGGCGAGTGGGCTTTCCATGTCCAGTTAACTACAACGACAATGAGTTATTTTGCGGTGGCTATGTCGGTAGGTCAATTTTCATGATACATTTCATATCGGTTGGTAGGTATGCATAAAAGTCTATTGATATTTTATTCTGTACAATGATCAGCTCATCAAATCGTAAACGATGGAAAATGTGGATTATGCGGTGATAATTTCAACGACACCGTTCCACGGCCACATGAAACAGGAGGAAAGTTTGGGATTGCTTTAGTGACGAGACGTTACTACAGTGGACAGGTCATCACGGTCCTAATTGAGCTCACGTCCAATCACATGGGCTATTTTATATTCAAAATCTGCAGCATCCTCTATTACAAGCGAGAATGCGAGGACCAGAGTTTGCTCAATAGGTACAATATAGCAACCTAACTGGACGTCCAAACTAATTTTTCAAACTCAACATATTATCATGCTGTGAAATTTGTTTTACGCACAGAAACATACTTCCAGTTGTGTACCCAAACGGCACTCTAAGCAGAAGATACTATCTGGAGACAAAGGAGAGAAAGGCAACGCTTGAGCTGAGAGTTCTACTCCCTCCAGGATACAACTGCACCAGATGTTGCTTCCAGTGGACTTACGTTACCGGTATGCTAACATCTCACAATATCAATTTCTGTTGTAGTTTATGATGCATACGTGCCTTGCCTCACTTTCATGTTCATCTGCTGCTGCTTTGTTGTAGGAAACAGTTGGGGAACCTGTGAGGATGGCACCCAAGCGATGGGTTGTGGAAAGCAAGAGACATTCATGAATTGCGCTGATGTGTCCATAATTCCAATACCGTACAACTACAATCCAAAAACTAGGACGACGTATTATATGGATCCTCGTTTGACTTCCTCCAGCAGAGCTAATGCATACCGGATGTACTATAGGGACATGTCCCGAGCTGGGGCTCCAATGACCGCCCTATCAGTCAGATTTCAAAGATGCATTGCATCATCAACTGGAGTTAATGGAGCATCAACTCCCGGACAGGATGAGGATTGTCAGTCCAGGTGTCTCAAGTATCCCCCAGACTGCCCTACTGACTTATGCAAATGTGTGATGGACGCACGAGCTCGTGAAGAGTTCCAGCAAAGCCGAGAAATGGCAGACCAGTGGTGTTTGGACCAGTGCAACGTTCATCCTGTCCGTGACTGCGATCCGACAAAATGTGAGGTCTTTTATACAAAATCACCATGACGGGAAATAAGCATTTCTTTGAATATTGTAATCATTCCATTATCTTGTGTAAGCACACTATAGCCTTTTTAATATATAACTTTTAATCATACATTTTTATTTGTAAAATTACTACATTACAAAACGAGAAACTCATTTTGTTGCATAATTATTATTAATAAACTTTTATATATTGAAATCAATCTATTAAAATGCCAAAACTTTACGCTGCGTTTACTCCTTTAAATTTATTGCACATTTTTTATGAGTCTGCCTGCTATAAATCTGTGTCTGTAATAACATACAGGTAGACATTCCGAATGTGCCTTTAATAAACTCAAAACAAATAATAATAAAAAGTTTTTACCTGTACAGGCAGCAGACAAAATAACGAATTCAAAAATCGTATTCGATAACATCTCCCCTATTCATTTATATGGATTTATACATTATGTTAAATATGAAAGGCATCGGCATCAAATATCACTACCGCTATTACCACAATCTATCTACCTATATAAGTTACAGACTATAACCATCAGAGCGTACGTACAGGTAGGCAGCCACAGACAAGAGCATAGCAGCAACACAGGTGAAAGTGTATCCCTTTTTGTCTGCTCACCTTAAGTGCAATATGTAATGTGTGTAAAGATATGATATGATAGACAATGGGATTTTCTTAATGAAAAAATAGGAAGGTGATGTGAGCGCACTCACATGCATACCTAATCAAACTGGCTGTTTAGATAAACAAAGACAAGTTTGTTGAGTAGATTTTGAGCGCGTCTTGTTCCTGTACGCTACCACGCTTGTATGAAAAGTGCATATTCTGCACACTGTTTATTGCGAGCCCTTGCATCCCAATCCCATTGTTTTTTAAGTTGTATGGTATGTAAAGTAAATAAAAGCAGATAATCACAGACAAAGTTTCTGCAAGTAGTTGTAGCGATTTCATAATAATTGATATTGCGAATGTATGAATGATATATTATGCGAAATATCAATTCATAAAAAAATCATATAAGCTTATTTCAGCACTGCTGCCTGACTGACTGCTTATTGATGTGGTCCTGCTGCTTATGCAAGTGAACGAGCCATAAAAAATGGCGTTCGCTCACATTCATTTCCTTCCGTATGGTACCGTACCCCCTTTTTGGTTATTGTTTGCATCATGTCGCTCAAATAATAACCGACTTGATTGTTGATTCGAAAATGAATGCTGATGCCCTCTCGTCATCTTTCAGGATCACAAGTGTAATAATAATACAGTTCATTGTCCATTCATTTTGAGAGCAAACAATCCCATCAAATAAATATGTATACGTATATATTATATAGAAATCAGATCATAAAAAACAAGAAAATGGATTTTTTTTCTACTGACCAGAAAGACCACGACATGTCAACGGCACAATAAATATTTGAACAATTTCAAAGGGATCCCTGCTTTTCAACTTTTGGATAAATTGGAGTGATATGATGGGTGTATTTTGTGTTTAAACTTTTTGTGTATTTATTTATTATGATTTATGCTGAGCTTCATATAGGCTTTTGTATTTACATTTCTCACTCAAATAATGTTTCCTTTCTCTGGACTGGACAGCCTGACCAGAACCTTTGATCTCTGAATCTCTCAACTTGTTTTTATACCCGATGGTCATCATCATTTTGTAGACTTGCGGTTGCTTATGAAGAGAAAACTGTGCCGGAATTCTATATACGACTTTCTCTTGCCTTTTTTCTACTTCCGCTCTGTTTTTTTGTCCATTGATTGCGCTCCTGTGTGTATTTATAAACATTGCCCAGTAGCAGTCACAACATTAAAGCCTTATTATTATCTCTTATTTGGGAATTGGAATCAAAATGCTGCTCCTCCATCCATTACAGTGCGTACTACATATGTATGTCTTGTTCCTCACACGGTAAAGTTGAAAGTGTTTTTTTCTATCTTTCATTCTTTGCGGTGGTTGTTCTGTTACAAGTAGCGATGCGAAGATGCTGATATTATTGTAGGATTGAATGCCAAACGAGATGGAGATCTTCTGGTCTTCTCTCTTTTACTCTCTCAGGAAATGAGAAAAGAGAAAATGAAAAAGAGAAAGACGACGTGGGTATAAGAGGCACGTTTTGTACAGAGATCTCTAAACCACATCACTGCCACTACCTCCACCACCTCCAATACTCCTCCAGCTTCCAGCATCAGAGAATAGTCCACACAAAATTTCTCCATATTTCTTCGTTCCCTGTTTTTATGGAAGTACAAAACCAGGCAGCACACAAGCCGTATCTCTGTTTGAAATTGGTATGACGGGGATGCTGCCTGCCTTCTTGCTGATGATGATGATGACGACGACGACGCTGATATAGAATATAGGCTAACGTCTCCCTATAAGGGCATCAGAATGGCTTGCTACACACGTCGGTCGGCTTTCCTTTTTCTCTCCGTTTTCTCCATGCATGCCAGTCATCCAGCAGCAGCAGCAGCACGGAGAAAAAAAATATGTAAAGGCTTTCTCATGAGTTTACATTAATAAAAGTCTTTTTTCCCTGAGAACGTTATATCATATACTCTTTTGCTACTAACTCCAGTAGCTACACAGCTCCAGCTCTCCCTTTTTCCAGTTCTCTTTTCTACTTTTCCAGCAGCAGCAGAAGCAGCATCCGTACATGATCATGATGATGATCATGATGGTCGCATTCACATCGGGGCAAGTATTCCAGCCAATAACCTAACTGGAAAGCATCTTCATGTACGTACATGTTCCATCCAGAGAGAAAGACAAAAAAAATTCTCTCTGCTTGTCTACCATGTACGTTACGTACGTCTGGTGATGCTGCTCTGGTGCCTTTTACTCTTGATATCAGGGACGACGACGGCAGTATCCTTTCCATTATAATCAGTTTGTAACATCATCTTCTATATTACCCGTTTTTATTGTTGAAACAACTGGAAGTAAGTGGAGCCAGAACCCGAGCATCAGCAGTCCAGCCAGACTAACGGGAACTGTAAAGAAAGGAGGATGCTCTCTCACTTTCTCTCGCTCTCTCTCTCTCTTTTTCTCTCTGTCGCCGTGTCTGTATGAAACTAATGTGCGCCAGTACATTTTCCTTTTCTTAGACACTGGAAAGAAATAAAAGCGAAAGCTTAAAATTGCGAGCAGAAAAGAGCATCCCAGACACAAGATCACTTTCTTCTCTTATTTTTTTATGTTGTTCCCGTCCGTCGTGTGTGGTTGTTCTTGCTAAAAAGAAAAATTTGTCAAGTGCCAAAATCCAGAAGAGACGAGAGAGGAGAAGCAATCCGGGATTCTAAACACGTCAAGGAAATTGTGGCAAATAACCATACAGCGTTTGCACATTACATGCCGTACATAGATAAAAAATACATGTATGTACATATATATTTCCAGCACACAACAACTCCAGCTGGACCATCAACTTTTACTGGACAGAGTTTTAAAATAGAAAGTGAGAAGGATATGAGAAGAAGAAGAGGAGAGGAAATTTAAAAGAAAAAAAAACAATCTTTTGGTTAGTCTGCATCCGCTCGTCTCTCTCTCTGTACGACTCTTTTTTCTTGCTAAAGTAAAAGTATGTGCTTGTGTGTGAGTGTCGCGTGAACCAACATATTTTTGCAAGGTTGGGAAAGAAAGCTGTGTTGGAGATAGAGATCCTGTCTTGTTTTCTTAGTGGAAAGAAGATCAACAAAAAAAAGAAAAAAAAATTGCTCATTCATCACGTGTCACATTACATTTCCTTTTTGCTTATCACCGCCACCACACACATACTCCTCAACTCAGATTCTTTCCTTTTTTGAAACTTAAAAAACATTTCTCTATCCGCTTTACTTTATTCTCATGTCCCATGAGACAAATATTAATATTTTCATTCCTGATTTTCTACCAAGACTTTGCTCCTGTCTGTCTATCTGCCTGTCCCACTAAACTTTGGTCTTTGTGACGCTTTCTCACTTTTCTATTCTTTCCAAAGAAACACGGCTCACATTGGACTTGGTGGTAATTTGATGTGCTAAATTACTGCACTTTATAAGACCTTAATTAATTTTGTTTTCATCTTCCTCTCTCTCTCTTAATTTACTTGTGTTGGAGGACAAGGTAACGGTTGTGTATGCCATGTGTGGTAAAAAAGTGTCTTTTTCCCCTCTTTAATTGCTCTCTTGAGACTTATACTGCTAATCTAAAGTGTTAATTCGCAGTTGGGTACTAACAAAAACCTTGTAATACTCTAACCAGCTCTAAGAAATAAGCTGCAAAGAGAGCAAGTGCGTGTGTTTGTGTCAAGAGCGAGAGAATGTGCGAGTGAGCCGTCGTGGGCATCCAGAGGAGGAGAAGCAAGTAATTAACACACACACAACATCTCTCTACAACAGGTAATTCCATTATCTTTCGCAATTGCTCCTCTTACCTCAGGTTCATTACCTTCGGTACATCAAGTAGGCTGAGCGTTGAATAAGTAAAGATCATGGCGACATGAACTGCAAAAAGCCGAATCCAATCAAAAGTCATTCAATGTTAATGTTTTTGCTCAGTTTGTTCTGTTGAGCAACTTGTAAAGCAATTTTTACTTCCGTTGGGCAAACTTGCTAATAATAAAGAATCTCTTGAAAGATATAAGATATAAGATTTTTGCGAAATTAAGTATTCTTATAGTTTTAGGGATGCACTCTAGCATGCCATTATGCGTGTGTAGGTAGTATGTCTGCGTGCGCACAATTCTTGTTTTGGCTGTCCTTAAGCAACAATAAAATATGGAAATATCAATTAACAAAGTCATCTAGCGATAAGGACACTCAATTTCTAACATTTTTCTGTTACTTTGCTATACTCAAAACCAAGTTATCGTTGCGCGTTGTTGGTGAGTAAGAACATCACAAGTTTGCACGTATACCTAAATAATGTAGCAATAATGGAAGCCGCTTTAATGTCCAATAAATACATCCATACAGCATACCTACATAGGCATAAAAAACAGATTTACGTTTCCTCGCATCTACACATAACATGTTATATTGCATTACACACATTTTTTTCTTGGTGTACTAATTTTGGTACAGACTGAACTGAAGATTGACAAGAAAAGGGGATTCTTCCATTCTATTTTACGTGTAATATTTCCTGCAACACATGAATTTTAGTATGTATTTACTTTTTGTGATTTTTATGCACTAAAACCCGGCGCGTATGCCTGCAGGCAGAGGGCTACTCTTACTCACTTCCCTTCACACCAACTGCACAAGCTGTGATTTTACTCTTTTGTCAATTTCATAGCCAGTCAAGGGTTGAAATTGTTTTTCCACGTTTGCGTGGTGGCAGGCTGTGGTATTAAATGGACAAAGTAAAATTGTTGAGGGATGATGGCGAGGAGGGTTCCCTTAGCATGACTTGACTTGGTACTGACTTGACTATGATGCATTGGTTGGTATACCACTCACACGACCAAAAAATGTGTGGAGAAGAGCTCTGAAATAAAATATTATAGTGTTCATCGTCTTGGTTCACTCACGTCACCATCATTATTATTATCATTGCCAGTTTCCGTTGTTGCTGCACAAAAACTATTATTATTATATTATTTTGCATGCATCATGTTATGTAGAATAGTGTGCATCAGTGCAGAGGTTCTATGTGATTTTTCTCTGACTGTCTTCTTTTGCCAGCAGCCCTACATTCATCTTGTCATGATCTACACGACAGCAACATTGTCGTTGTGTATACAAAAATTAAATACATATCCCCTCAACAATTTAGTTTGCAATAGAAACAATAACAAAATGCTTTTTATTCTAGCAATAATAATGCTACCCTACAATGTAATTGTTGCTGCTTCTAGCAAACAGGGTGTACATATACCTACATAAACGGCATTTTTCATTGTTGCCTTACCAAAACCAAAACCGTCGCTATGTTGTTGTAGATGGATGCAATGAGCAGGGCAACAAAAAGTTAGTCTGTACTCTGTGCAGGAAACAGTTTATACATACATACATATATACATGTCACAATGTAAAGTATCATCATCGCAAGTCAAGAAGAAAGAAATCCTTACATGGCATCCCCGTACAACGTATGACGTTGTTTTAGTTTTCTTGACTACAAGATTTATACTGTCTTGCAAGTAAGTACGGAGGAAAATATGTGCTGTGTATATATGTGTTCATACAAGAAGCGAGTAAGTACCTGATAATGATACTACATAATTGATAGAAGACCCTATAAAGGCTTCACTGAGATACCATGCCATGTCATTCCTCCTGAGAGTAAAAATCAGACAAGAAATCGTCAAGAAAAATCCCTGCTCCACTGCTCACAAAACAAAACTATCCTCATCCTCTGTAACCAGTCTTATTTGTTGAAGAATATGTACGTACACATGTCTGTACATTGTACATATAGAAATAAACGCTTTTCCTTTACATGTACATGTTTTTTTTCTCTCATAATAATATAGCCTTCCTTTGTGTTACACAGCTAAATCTCACCATTTTTATGATCCCTATAACGAGTTTTGTATCACTAGATCATCAACAGTTTACTGCAAACAATGCAATTGGTGACGGAGTTTATTCCATAAAAATTCAATGTACTTTTCCAATCATTCTCTCTAAAACTGCACAAAGGCAGGGCAAGTAATGTTATAATGAGTGCGCTTATTTTATTAATTTTGCAACAATTTTTTTATCTATACATCATGAATCGTATGACAATATTTAAAGAAAACTCAAGTGATTTTATTTGGATGATGACGAATGACGCTCAAAAGCCCTGACTCCACTCAATACCCAATATGTATCGCCATTTGTCCTGCAAGCGAGCGAGATTATTTTACCTATATATTATTATATAAAAAAATAAAATATGTATGCATACCTGTGCACTTTTAACATTACCGATTACACACACACAGAAAACTCGACAAGTTGACTACATCTTCATTAGGGAAAAAATCACTTGCGTAGTGCAATGCAATGTTATGGTGGTGGTGTGCACTACTAGCACTGCGAGCAAGTTGATTTTTGTCTTTTTTAAGTCAGTAGAATTCTGTGTGCAAGTCGCATACCGTGGCAGCGCAGCAGCGTATTCTATATACAGTATAATAATAATAAGCGTTCTGCGGAATAATAACCATTATGGTAACAACAATTGGTAATATTGAAGTTCATGTAATGTACAAAAGGGGTTTTAAGCAAGCTCAGCAATTGCACTCGCAATAACAACTTTAGCAGACAGAACGCTGTTGCTGCTGCTACTACGAATCGAAACCAACACGAGTAGTTTCTTATTAACTGGCTGCATGAAACTATGAATTTGTGGCGATGACGACGGTGAGAATCTAACATCTAATTGTAAAAGCGTACATACATATATCCATCCAATCCACCATGCAAAACAAACGCAAGTAAAGTAGAATTTCCCTGTAGTAGTTAGCGAGTAGTCAGTCAGTCAGTTTTAAGTGAGCAACAGAGTGAGACAGACAACAGGAGTTGGAGTCGTCACTCACGTTGCCTTCGTTTCGTCTGTCGTGCAATAGTAAGTGGTAGTAGTGGACTGTTATCGAGAGAATATCATATCATAAAACTTTTTTTGTCTCGAGTTTGTGTTTCTCTTGTGAAATTCAATTGCTTGTTTTTGTGTGCATGTTGACCACATTGCCTATGTGATATTGCAAGGCACATTGTCAACGCAGCAGAAAAAAGTGTCATCATCATTATAAAAAGCGATATATCGACCATTCTCTGTGGTGACGATCACACTTCTGTGATCAGTGGATATATTGATTGTAAACACTAAAAACAAATGAATCGGAAAGAAGAGTGAAAAATCAAAGCAAAATCACGCTGACGACGACTAATATCCTCTCTTACTCTCATCTTCTTCATTTCTGGTAAATATCATTGCTTACTTAAGTACATGAGAAAAAAATGATCCTTTGCATAAGCGCTATTACTGTAAGGGAATGAGTGTTCCGAGGAGATAGGAGAAGAGGAATCTCCTTCTCTCTGTAAACAAGTCATGATAATACCTTGAACCAAGTAAAGTGATGATAATGATGGTATAAAGATGATGTGAAAGATTGAGAGAGACAACAAATATAAACAATCTAAATACATGAGCAAAGTGCATAGGCCAACAACACATTATTATTATCATCATCATCAATAGCAGGTGACAGGGCAAGGACGAAACAAAGGAAAAGTAGAAAAAAAGGTTCATTTTTGTTATAATATTATGTCTCTTGTGCAATCCTAAAACTTTCCATAACAAGTTGCATAAGATTTGAGAGGAATCTCGGAAAAAGCTAAATAGTGTATGAAATATTCTAGAGATATTTAGGTACACGAATTTCTAGCAAAAGATGATGATGATGCATGAGTGATAGTTTGAGCAGTTTGATTGACATTTTGATAGACAAAAGAGAAAATTTTTATTTCATTCATTTGTTTAATGAATTTGCATCAAGCTTCCGATTAATTGATAGTTTATTTTTTGAAGACATTGTTTGTCTTGACAGTATAGTCTATGTACGTGCTCATTTTTTTCGCATTCAAAACGGCTATAACAATTTCTTGGCCAAAATAACGGCAAGTCTCTTTTGTGTTTGGAATAACTTGTTGTTCTTGTATGGATTCTCCTCTCTCCATAATATTGAACGCGAGCCAATACTCGAGTATTTTGGAAGGGTATGAAGTAGAGCGTGTCTATTACGAAAACAACATGCAGGATGACAGTTTAATTCCAACAGCGAGGCAACGTGACCTGAGCTAAAGCCAAATTAAAAAAAAAGTTGTTGTGTGGAAAACGTGTTTTATGTGATAACAAAAATAAATTGATAAACACAAAAATAAACATATTGCTTTGTAATTTCAAGGTGCATAGCCCAGCTATCTGCGAGCAGGATTAAAAAAATACGCAGTAACTTTTTATTTTGGAAATACCGATCCATTCTTAATACTGGTAAGTAAATATATCACATTGACAATGAACGCTATTTTTACAAGTACATTATAAATTTCATATATGGAAGCATCGCTGCAATGTTGTTCATAATCCCTTTCAAACTAGGCATTTATTATTATTATTATTATGGTATGCTCACAACAAGCAACGAAAAATAATACCGTTGTCTTCTAACAAGCATGCATGATGATGATATACTGCCTCTCATACTTTTTATTCTGAGGATGGAGGATGAAATTGCCGTGCCGACCGACCCGATTTTACCGAGATGCTGTTGCATGCAATGCACTTCAATAAAATGCAAACTCACTCCTTCAAAAAAAGAAAGAAAAAATATGGATAGGCCTTGTGTGATGGTGGTGTGTATACTCTATAAACTTTTGCAATGCAAATTATCATAACTGGCTCCTTCCTCACCTGCCTCTGACTAGCGCTACCTGTACCAATACAAAAACGAACGGGTTTGTATTTTGCAGCAGGTTGCATTTTTGCATTCCGCCTTACCGCAACATCGGCGAAGGTGAAAAAAACGAATCCTCAAAAACCCTCTCAAGTGAATACTTAAACCGTGCACGGTACAGTAGAATGCAGCGGCAGCAGCAGCAATAATATCGGTTTTCGTTCCTTTCGTTACGTTAAGAAGTTGCTGATCGAGATTACCAAATCATCAGCATAAATTCTAAGAAAATCCCTCTGACTTAATCTTTATAAAAAGAGCATCTTAAAAAGTCAAGCGGATCACCACCGGTGAAATTTTTGTTGACATCATCTTTTCTGTAGCAAAAAAGACATATTTATGATGATGATGACATATAGTAAATTATGATCACGGCATAAACTTTAACCTACTGCTCCCATCTTCTTTTGAAAGACTATTTGAATAGGCGAATCGGCTACAGATCTAAAAATAATACATAATCGGGAACGTTTCACAAAGAAGAGCTTAAGTAGCTATTCATGTTTTTGCTCCTATTTTGATGAAAGACTCACGTACAAAATCAACAAGTATTGCTACTCCAAAACAAAATAGTTTCAATTACTGGGATAAAGAAAAAGTTCAAAACGCTTTCAATTGGGATGATGTAGTATTATGAAAGCACGTTTTCAAACAGGTGAATGCAATTTATGCAACATTGTTATACAACACTCGCGTCTTCTACACGTGTGGGTGGCTATTTCAATCTCTCTTAATCAAGCTGAGAATACGTAGAAGAAAAGGAATAATAAAAAGAGCAGTGTACTCAAGTGTCATGATAGCGATACTACTAATTGTATCCCACAGCGATCCTCCATTGAAAGTAGAGTTATCAGTGATATAAATACAAATTTATCATGAAAGCATTTATTTATTTTATTTATTTATTTGCATATTTTCTACTACATGATGTTGTTTTCTTGTACTACCTCTGCGCTGTCAGTCTTTGTCTAACTCTCGTCTCCTTGACTTCTCACACATCTAAACATTCCATCAAAATTCTTGATAAAATGCAAATATTTCATAATTATTTCATCAGAGTTTCCGTGATAGCGGCTTTTCTTCTCCTCCTTTCTGAGAACAGATTGGAAAATTTTTAATTTTAATGATCAAATCCCGGAAATACTGAGCAGATAAAAATTGTCTTGTTGATGATAGAGAGAGGCAGTGATATGATATGATATTATGATTCTAGTGTCATTTTATATTGCGTGTAATGGTATTCCCTAACATGAGTCGTGCTAAATAGAAACAGTAGCTGCTTTTGCTTATGACGATGGTGATGATTCATTTATGTGGAAATGATCATCCTGAAATAACCATGGTCATTGTTATCCTCATCACATCGTCGTACGTAACAACAAATCAGAAACGGTCATCAACACGAATCAAGTCCAGGCTTGCGAGCTCTCTCCATCCATGCGTGCGTGACATATTTCTGATTCATGAAGGGAGGACGATGCTTCTTGTCCGTTGTCGTGTTGTGTGACTAGAGTTTTGACGATGACGATGAGTTTATGTTATGCCTTTGTTTATATGACGATGGAATCCTATGACGATGATGTATGTTGAAAAATCTGAACTGAAATGCGTGTATATAAACATATATCTCTCACGATCATGTCGTGTACTCATAGTATGTGACGTGATTGTGTTTTGATTGCTTCCATTATCACCACCACCATATCCATACGCTAAAGCTTTTATCACTTTGTTCTCTGGAAGAAGTAAAAATGAAATTGGAACATTGAAACCACACATGCCAGCCTCTATATGAGTTTGCACGATCAAAATAAGTGTGTGTAGCAGCAGCAGTCAGATCTCACTCACCAGTTGAGTCATCAAACAAAATTGTACGCTTAAAAATACATAAATGTGGTTCCGAAGTGAAAAATAAATTTAATGCGCTGTTCGTACTTTCAAGTAAGTAGGTGAGTTGATTGACTTGAGGTTATGCTATAATTACTTCTCCCTTGTTTATGAATGTACTCATCATTTCCAGTTTCTGAGTCAGCACAAATGCGCAGGTCAGTAGACGTAAACAGAGACTTTTTTGAGTGGTTGATGAAATGAGACATTTTTGTATGCAAATATTGACAATCAGAGAAGCGCATATTATTATTTTTTATTATGCTGTGTATTTGCTTAAAGACTATCAACGGTATTAAAATAAGCGTTGTGGGCTTTGGAGCCAATAAACTGTAGCATGTTTAATGAATTGTTTATATTGTCCTTGTTGCGGCACATGGAGTGCCGTATTAATTCGTTGGAATTTATAGTGTGCCCGTATATATATAGCTGACATTTAGCTGTGTAGCATAGAGCTACGGTTTAAACGGTTTTCCGTTTTCAATGCAGTACAGGCCACACAATAGAGAATATATGGCAGTGGCAGAGCCATACCACAAAATAGATGACTTACTTCCGGCTGCTGATGATGATGATAATAGGAAACATTAAAATCTGTGTTACAACACATTCCATTACATTTTTTGCCTTCTAGTGTCATGTTGTGTTGGAGCATACCAAATATACTCCACTCACTTGTCATTTTCCACCACACAATGATACCATAACTTATGTGAGAGGACAGGTTTTTTAAAAAATAGTGCAGAAAATGAAGAAAAAAACGGCAAAAGAGCGATCAGAATAACAAGAGGAACACAGAGTGTGAGGAAAAGCTGTGCATTATACAAATGATGTGTCATGTCACCAGCAAACAATGGCCTATATATTGTAAACTGTGCAGAGCAAATGTATTTGCAAAGGGCCGTGTCCCACGTCAACTTTCCGTGAAAAGAATAAAAAATCTACAAGGCATACTTACCACATGGCTTATTTTTAAGTACACAAATAGACGCTACCAGAACAAAAATGAAGTGTGTACTAGCAGCAAACACATAAATTAGACATTATACGTACTTATATACGATTTTTACAAAGCAAACGTGCAAATGCGAAAGGAAAACAGAAGTGAAGTGCAAAAAAAATCTGAAAAAGAAAAAGGTAAAGAAAAACAAAGCTGACATTATGATGAATGCTGGCATGCATACGACGACAAGTTACAAGTATGTTTTTTATTATTGTTCATCACATCACCAGGGAAATACCACCAAAAATTGTAGCATACCATGATCGGCAATCAAAAAATAATCCCTGCGTTGTTTTTATGTTAGACAAAATGCAAAAAGTAAAAATAGGCACACATGCTTCAAAGGGAAAGGGAAAGTACACACCATGTCCCGTCACAAGTCGCAGGTGCCTTTGCGATTGCAATTTTTTGCAGGGATGATACAATGCAATGCGCTCTGCAAATTTTTGCATACATTAAATTTTTATCTTTGGAAGTCATCATCATCACAATAACTTTTTTACGATAAAAATAACAGCAAAATATATAGCGATTCTCTTACTACACCGCTGTGACTACAACAGGGCACAGCAGCATCCTTGCTCGCAGTTTTTTTTCCTCATTTGTCTACATCCCCATCATCCCCATAAAAAACTTTCGCTGTTTCCTTTTCGTCTGTCGAATATTTTTTTAAAAATAAAATGGATGTGGTGCTATCCATTTAACAATGTTTCATGCATAACGAATGCTTCCAATAATAAAATGTGAACATTAAGATGAAAATTTTAAATTGCTCCCGTTCACGGTAATAATAGTCCTCAGTCATCTCTGCTTTTTTGGTAGTTTCATGTTTTTTTTTCGTGCTGGGAACTGCGAGGAACAGTTAGCGGATGGAAGGCTGTAAAATGGGTACTGCTCATGGAAATCCGTTGACCTCGCTGATCCTCATCGTCTCTCTCCCATTCTCAACTGAAACATATATATCTTTTCCACTTTTATGAGTGTGTATGCTCAAAAGCCTGGCCATATCAGGTAGCGCTGTTGTTTGTCTAAAATGTTCATGTGTAGGTATATGCATGAATGTTTGTGTAATTAAGCCTCACTAGTAGTGAAATATTATATAGCAGAAAAACAAATTATTACAGTCGGACATAATATTTGCATCCGTAATAAAACAGCGAGTTTGCTGCTGTGATTACAATAATTTCAGAATCAGAGTTGAGCCTGCTTTAGCTTGCTTACTTTGTACTTGTTGCAAAATATACAAAAACCAAGCAAACGAGAAACAAAAGCAAGCAAAGTATTTCCGGATAACTCTTTACATTTCGCATAACATGATGCTAAAATGAGTTTGCCTCTGGTAGTAGTTGTGAATGTTTACTAAAAAAATTCTGACAGAGATATTCTGCTCCTATATATAATTCCGACATGCATACATTCATGGTTGTATATGCACTATATGCACTACTGTTGTTCTTCGTAGCAAGTTGATGAATGGCCGATGTGGAGGAATTCGTAGTGTGGAATGCGATAATGTAACATTTCCTTTCAGCCATTACTCCAACTGACTGACACTGACTGAGGGCTAACGGCTAACAGTAACATGAGTGCAGTGGCTGCTGGCAGGGAGTTGGGCAAAGTTTTAGACAGGCTGAATTCAATGTATTCAATTTGGCAATACGCTCGGTTTGAAATGTTATACTGGGCTTGTCAATAATTTATTGCGAAAAATATGAATGTTGACATTGACTTGAACTAAAACAGAGACTAATTCAGTTTATAGTCGACCGTGCATGTTGTACATCAATATTTTACAACGATTGCAAAATACCTACTTTATTCAGTGTGTGTAGGCATGCCTTATTGCTTGCTCTAGTATTCTGTCTCCTATTTATTAAACGTACAAATTACACACATATTGCGCAAAATAGGACCATAAATACTACGAGACAATAGGCAGTACTTAAAAATACATCTAAATTTTATTTCATTTTTGAAATTGATGGCAAAAACTGTGTTTGAATATTATTACGAATAATAAATTCTGTACATGGAATTTCATGAATAATCTTGTTCATTTTTTTCAAGCCTTGTTCCATTCCATGGGCGATGCGCAATGGCCCATTAAGAATGTTAAATCTAATGGTGGTACTGCTAATAATAATCATAATATCGGTCTTGGTTCGTTTCGTGCTCAAGGTGAAACTGATTGTGATTGTTGCTGGTTTGAGTGAGTGTGTGCAACCAGTAAGGTGATGAAGGTGAACAAATGATGAGTACGCAGAAGACATTGACTCCTTCGTCATTGCACTTTGTTGAATGTAAAGTACATGTAAACTTTTTTCCCATGGAAGGTTGTTAGCGTTCCTTCTCTCAGTTCATGTTATTATGCGTTTCGTTTCCCTTCCCACTGGACAAAATTGCTTCTGAACTCAAACTGTACTCTCTGGATTGCGTGGCAATGACACAAACATGGTATGGTTTATAAACTACTACTTATTGTAGTCAATAGCCGTAGCAAACACATAAAATTAATGTTTCTTGCCTATGGTATTCCGTTTGTGTGTTTTATGCTTATATGCTTCCAATTTTTTAAATACATATTAGTCTTTCTGGTTGTTTATACAAACCAAATATTAATCGAATATGTAGCATAACGTATGGCTTAATTACACACGTTAAGGTTTCACAGAGAAATGCTTCTGTTAAATAGTCTGGTAATAATTAGGTATTTGCACTCAACCTGACAGCAATTTCACCAATAAATATATATTATGTTTCAGTCTACCCATCAACTAGAAAATAATAGCTGTATACCTGCTTAGTATACTGTGGTGTGCAGGTGAGCGATGTGACATAAAACAGATTGGTATGATTGGCACCGTCACTCAAACAATTTGGAATACATTTAGATTAAAATGTCGATTTGGGTTTGCACGTCAGAGTATGGTTTTACTGCTAACTGCAAGCAGAAAAATATTGACTATGGTAATTGAAACGAGTGGTGGTCGATTGATTTTTAACAATAACAGAGAAAGTAATAGCTCGCTATTACATGATGATGATGGTGGTGGTAGAGAAAACTTGACACACCTGCTTCAGGACAGCTTCAGAAAACGGAATTTGACGTTAGTTTGCAAAAATGCATGACGGCATTGTGTGACTGTGAATGCAGCTTCTAAATTATATCTAATTGTGTAGATTCAGATAGCAATTGTGTTACATACATTATTATTAAATCGTTTTCTAGATTATCGGTGGATAGGTAGTTGCAAAGAACAGAATGAATGAACTAGTTGAGATTGTATTGTATTTAACTATTTAATTATTGGACTGGCTGCGAAAACAGAACAGGCTCTACAGAAATAGGAGCGAGCATGCAAAAGCTTTAAATTACTTTTTCATTGTTTGATCGTCCTGAGATGAAAAGAGAAAGCAAATCCAATCGTCAGCAGCTAACATTCAACATTTAGAGAGAGAGATGCTATAACATTTTGCGAATATAAAAAGCGACATTGGAAAGGTGTAACTCTTCTCACATTGCACTAGAATGCTTGGCTTGGCAATGAAAGAATCTGCAATCGTAAAATTCACGGACGGAGTATTTAAAGTGATGTGAATGAATGGGCTCGAAATTGTATTTTATGGCAGATAGATATATAAACGTATGTGCAATCAAACCGAGATGAAGCGACACACAAAAGAATGCAATCGTTTTCGCTGTTTTCTTTAATATTAGCTGAATGTCGAACTTTTGATATTTACAGTCAATCTCTTTAAACAATCTTCACTGTGGATTTAAGATGTAGAAAACGACAAGAAGTTACAAACAAAATTGCAAAAAAAGTCCCCTAAAAACTTTCATTTTTTTTCATTGTTTTTCTTCCTGATTCACGGCTTATATTTTTATCCCCAACTTGAGAAACGAAAATACGAAAAAACAGCACGTAATCCACACTCTCAGTCAGCAACTCGTTACATTTGCACTACGAAAATTGCACTTTTTATAAAAAAAAACTTTTAATTGCTTTGTAATAATAGGATTAATTATTAAAGAAGAATAGGTGTTTGAAAGACGATTTCATCGTAAATGGTCTATCGTCCTCGCATTTATCACATCTTTGCAGACTAATCCTTTTCTCTTCGTCGAAACCACAGTGTCTTCAATTTACCAAGTCAGTATATATATAAATTTTAGATGAGCCCTTGCAATTTTGGTTATCGTGAAGTGAAGCTTCCCATGCCACCTTTCCAATGAGTGATTCTCAAACAACAATACCACAACTGTCGTCATGACTATTGTCATTGTATCAACTACTGCATTGCCTCCGCTCTGCTGCTGCATTCCTTCAAAAATTAATTATAAATCTAATCTTTAACGTCATTTTCAGCGAGTGCTGTGTAGAAAGTAGAAAATACATTCACGCCGCGTCGCCGTGTCTCTAAAATCTAATCCTCTCTCGTGTAGCGTTATGTTTTTTCTTTTAAAAATGTCAAAAATGAGGAATGACTCGAAATGAGCAAAGAAGAAGAATGTGAAAGAAATTGACAATAATTGTAAGTTGCGCAAATTGCTCATACCGTAATTTATTTCAAGGGAACTGAAAAAAACTGCATATATGATTTCCCTCTAGCAATGACATTTTATTGTTATGCGACTGCGTCTACTAAAAGACTGGTGCTGCTGCGGAAGGAACGAGGCTATTCATATTATTTACTTAATGTACCGTTAAAACTACTACATAAAAAATATAAAATTACTACACGCAGTATTCTTCAAGTAGCAAGCATATTTTTTTCTTTTTAAATCAAGCCAAGTAAGTCACCAGAACAATTCATCCCTCCCCTCCCTTCAAACCAGTCATCCTCCTCGGTAGTCAACGGCAACAGGCAGTGTGAGGGGAAAAGACGGCAAATTACAATGCAATTTACAATTACGAGCAATGACGACGCAACGCTATATAGACGCTCGTGCTCACACTCAACACTCTCGCATCCTCCTCAATTTATTTAAAAAGATAATAAAATAAAATAATATTTTTACTAGCTCATCATCGCTCACCATCAATGCGCAGTGTTTTTTGTGAACACATGCGCATTTTTAAACTACCATCATGACTTTTAATGACAATGATCATATTAGGCTGTAAGTTCGTTATTCTAACTACCTCTCTGCGCACACACATGCATCCTCCAAGCTGCATTCAAAAGATGATGCCTCGTTATTTATTCGCACTTTAAATAAATAAAAAGTAATACTTAATATGATCGTCTCAACGTTCTCCTCCTTTTGCCATCCCCTCACCCTTTTTCGACAACACTCAATCCCTTGTTTCGTGCCAAAGTAGTCAGTGAAACGGTCCTACGTCAATTAAATTTGTAGTAGGGAGGGACGGAGCGACGAGCAGCGCTCAAAATAAATGACGTGCCCTATAATATCCTCACCGCTATCATCACCACCACCACACCAGTGTAAAGGCCACAAACAAGGAACATAAATACTTTTCCTTGTCACATTTTTGTGTACATGTCTACCGAATATCTATATCTACTTCACATCAAAAATTGCATTCCCATTCTTGTCCTTTTTAGTAGTTTTGGGGTTGCTCATTCCTTTAGTCGATAACCTCAGCACTAGCCGGTAAAAATGCTAGTCGTGTCCTGTAAATCTACTACTTCTATTTTTATGGCAAAAAAATATATATCTCTTTTTGATCAGTAGATTTGATGCAGTATTTTTAGTGCTTCCTCGTTCCGTCTCCCGTACATGTATAATATTATATTATGCAGAGCATAAAAATCAACAAATTTTTATTGCTCCTATATTGCAGCATACTGTGAATTCATAAAAATCCCAATAATACATATCATGTCACGACACCCCTTCTCTGTACAACGTGTCGATGTGTAAATTATAGTGATGTGGAAGCCATAAAACATGTAAAATATCGTTTGTAATTCTTTAAAATCTTATTACATCTTGTGCTGATCATCATAATGCTATATATTATGCATCCTCTCTCTCTCTCTCTCCGCCGAATGAAGACTATTGACTTTTTTACATTCTTCTTGTTGCCAGGTTGGTGTGGTTACAAAAGTTATGATTTGCAATGTGCACTTGAGCTGCACTGCCACTTTGCACGCTGCAAAAATCTGCTTGGTTGCGAAGAGAAATCGCCTTTTTCTTGACAATCAGCATGATCATCGTCACATCACATCATCAACATCATCATTGCCATCATCTACGAAATAAAGCAGTTAATATTGCTCTCTTGCATACGCACACACACATGTAGTGCGGTATGCAAATAACATTCATTGGAGTCCGCGCAAGTATCCACAATCCACACAGAGCGTCCTAATTGAGAGAGTTACCCTTTTAAAAACCTTGCTGACGAAAACTGTGAATATTACTCTGCTGCTGATATATATGCCATGCTTGTTGTTGGAAGAAGAAGGTAGCCTAGGGCTTCTTTTTTTTGCAAATTTCACGACGACGACGGACGACAAGAAGCAAGAGATGTCTTTTTGGTTTATTTGTAGAGAGGAGAAGGGGAGATCAATGCTGTGGCACAGTGTTGATTTTAAAGAGACGCTGCTGATGCTTTGGCATGCAAACATGCATGGATCGGTATTTAAAAAATATTTTCAGAATACAGCAAAGAATGGGAAGGGATAACAGTACGCAAATCTCAAGCATAAATATACAGAGTCACATTTTGAACTGTTTCTTTTTTTTGCATTGATAAAGTTTGCAGAAGCAAGGTTCATTACAAAAATGTTTTTTATGATTTGTGATAGTACTGCCGCTTTTGTCAAGATTATTGTATTTTTTGCAATTAGACATGTTCCTTTGGTCCCGTATAGGACTGCAATATGTGTATGCATGCTATTTCTAATTTATTTCTGCACGACGACGACGAGAACAAGACAACGGCATGGTTGAATGAGCAAAAGTAAAAAAAATATATAATGAGGATATTTTGAGGAGTCAGGAGATTGAGATTGCAAAATGCGAGTGCAACGCTGCATTAGCTAATTGCACTGCAGAACGACACGCTGTTTACTGTTATTCCTCATCCACTGCCTATGCACGTACTCAATTCGATCACGTGTGAAGTATCCTATTATTTACTTATTTATATATTATTATTGTGCATTTTATTGTTTAGGTTAGGTGGATGAGGAAGAAGAAAAAAACTGCATTGAAAGGAGAGAGAAGAGGGAGAGCGTCTTTTGCATTTACTTTATGAATGAATGAATTGTTCTGAGAAGGGATTACACAGGTACACTATGTGCCTAATAGTTTTATTGGGTTTTACAACAAGTGAGCAACGAAATGATGTAAATGGCATGGTTACCATAATAACCATCGCAATTATAATTGGTAATATTTTTACTGCAAACACAAAGCTAATGTAGTTTCCTTCTTGTTGTGGCTGATGAATGAAAAGAAACGAAAGTGCAAATATTTATTTGATTGCCAGCAAAGAGAATAAGTCCCCATTGGTAACATTTACGTGCCAATATCAATCATCATAAGTCAGGGGTAGACGAGCCATTCTGTTTATTAAAATGTCAGCAAACATTATCGATTTAGACATGTTCGTCTGTCTAGCTGCTGTAAATACTTTGCTGTTTCCTGTTCAATTTTGTGTCATGTCAGCATTTCAGCTACGAAATATATTTATAGCTTATCAAGCATGATTCTGATTTTACATTGACCAGTCTTTGTACCTCTTACTCTGCGGTTAACATTAACATCAAAATCATCATTGACACAAGTCAATTCACAAATCAGGTTGCCTTTAATCATTCAGACCATCTGTCGTCGTCGTACCTAATTCTGTTCCGCTGACAAAAATAAAGAGTGCAAGTACAAAACCATTTCAGCAGTTTAGTTTCCATGGCGCTTGGTACCCCGTTTTTGCGTCTTGACTTGATTTCATTTTTAAATTAGTCGCTTTTGTTCAGTGTGAAAATGAACGACTTGCTTTTTATTGTCTGTCTGTACCACTGACCGCTGTCCCTTTTTATTGCTGTAACTCAAGTATTTTTCCCTACAACAAGCAGCGACGTTGGTCACACTCGCACCATCCTCATCACCATGTCCAAGCGGTAACAAGCGGTGGTGCCACAGTAACACAAATACTGCTAAATATTATTGTGCCAGAGCTTTATATGTTTTGGCTAGCTCACAATTTTTTATGAACATTTTTTCTATTTAAAATACATGCATACCTGCGATTGGATGAATGATGATGATTTGATGATGTTATTATGATAGACGGTGCATTCCATTCCTATTGATAAAATCTCAGCAAAATAATACAGCAACAAACAAGCTCTCTTTACAACAACACGTACTATTGTAAACTATAAAAGTGAGAATAGATTATCGCCATCGTCATCAACACAACAACAACAACAAGTCTAATTATTACCATTTCTGCAGCATTACCACTATATGTATGCGGTGTGCGCGGCTAACTAAACTACAATAATAATGTGATTTGGTTTGATATTAAAAATTCCAATGCAACCAACATACACTCACTTGACAAGTTGGTTTTTTCTTCTAAAATCTGCGTTTTCATATTGAAGGCTCTTTTCACTATCAGCACAAAACAGAAGCATCTATTCAGAGTGCATGTGTCTAATATTCTATACTACATTTTTTCGTGGTCTTATTATTGGCTTTTAGTTCACTTGTACCTTCACTTGATTCGATTTCGTTGAAGAAGGGGATGAAGGGTTCTCTCATGATCATGACGATGATGATAATGGCTTAGTTCATAGTTTGTCACGTCATTCCCTCATTCAACACACTTGCATACACATCATCTTATCGGGTTTTTGTTTGTAGGACCCACCACTACCACCAATAAAACCACGTTCATAGCGCTAGAATGCATTTTTTGGCGTAATCATCGTCATCATCATCATGATCGTATGATCAAAGATGTGTTATCAAAGAACCTGTTGCCATACAGTCTCTTCACCTTGTGCAAAATGGTGTAATAATAATCATAATCAAACTACAACTTACATGCTGTATTATATTATCTTTTCTTTCCTTTTTAAATTGGGCATGCACAGGTGGTGAGATTATTTCCACCTCACCTGAAAATAAAGTCGCTAGCCAAGAAAAGAAGCCAAAAAAGAAGAAGTCATATTTTGTTGCAAGTATGAGGCATTAACGTCACATTACTTACTCCCATATATATTATATTATTATCATCGTCCTCATCCTGCTCTTCTGATGCACACACTTTTAGCAGCAGTATCATTTTATCAGGACGGTCAATCATTTCAGTTTCTCCTCTCTCGTAAAACTCTTTTTATATGAGTAGTAGTAGTTCATAGCATCATCATCAGAAAAAGGTGAAGAACACATCTGATGACATGCGAAAACGTGTTCCCTTTTTGTACAAGAAAAAAAAGACACTGACCATCATCATCTTTAGTTTTAAGTGTGGTTGTAAATGACGCTGCTAATGATGTTCTTCTTTATGAGCAACAAGCAGCATAACAAACAACATGATCATTGTACTATTATGTTTCTTGGTGCACATTAATGTATATATATTTTTTAGATTCTTGAGGATGATGATGATATATTCAGACATACTACGTGTCTTGTTCTTGTCAAACACATTTTAGCTTTTAATTCCTTTTCAAAAGTCAAAGTCAACCATATCCCAGAAAAATGCAGTAGTAACTGGTGTTGATCAACTCAGCCAACAACAACGGTGACCAGTGGTCAGTCATCATTATATTATTACCAATGCTGCAAAGAGAAGCATTCTTCTTTAGTCAAGTCTTATAGGTAGCCTGCTTAGCTACAACAATCAACAATAGACCTCAAATCAAAAAAGACGGCCATGATTCTCTGACGGAGAAGATGCTACTGCATAGAGACTAAATGGTTGCCATTGGCAAATAGAAAAGAATTAAATTATGCAGCAAGTAAATCTACGACAAAAAAAGACAGCAGCCTAGCAACAACCGCTGCTGCTGCTGCTGCAATTTTCCTTTTTGCTATTCATCGCATATACAGATATACACACACAATCCAATCTCATCGCGTCATCCTCGTCGTAATGTTTATTGTTATTGTTATGTATTTACACGGATATTTTTTTTTGCAACGCAAACGAAGCGAGAGACTTGCCAAAGCAAATCCCCCAAATCACAGAGAGATCCTATATTCACCTGAGATTCCTCTACTGCGCGACTGCTGCCTTTCGGAAAGATTGGCTGAATATTGGCAAATGCCAAAAAATACATTCCTCTGTGTAACAACGGGATGCACAAGTTTTTGGACCAGCACAACAGCATCTGTGCCAAGAGAACCAGAAGAAGATGAAGCTTCAGCCAGCATCATCATTATCATCATCGTCATAAAAACAATGGTGTAATAATAACAGAGAGAAAAATAATATTCTCCAATGGAATGGAAATCGAATAGAAGGCGGAATGCACATTATCCAGCCGAGATTTACCAAAATAGACACATAATTTTATTGTCTTTTCTTGTTATCGAGCATGGCAGTGTGGATGGCGTTGATGACGTCTAAACTACTTTATATGCATAACTTTAATAATAATAATAATAATAATGTTTCTGTGCCTACCACAACTTTATCATCTTCAAATTCATGGCAAACTTGACAGGCACACGGGCCGAAGAAAAAAACGATACTTCATCATACAATTCGTTGTATGTATCTATCTATCTAAGCCATTATGATTATGAATACTGGAATTGCAATGCAGAAAAATGAAATCCGCGTTTTGTACTCTTTTCCTTTGTGTACCTGCCACTTGAGCTAACGTAACAAAACCACCTGGTAAAATGGCAATGGTATAGTCGCAAATCGCAAATAACCTGACAGGCTGTGCTGCGATTGCTGCGACTAAATCTCTGAAATGAACAAGAACCCTATAAACTAACTGAATATAGTACATGTATATATATGCTACTTATGCTCACATTAAATATTATGTTGCCTACGGGCAACTTGAGTAAGAAGAAACAATTTATCTTGTTGTCTTCCAAATAAGCTTTAAAAAATCTCTATTCTCCTTTGTAACATATACCTACTTGCGTACGTAGTACTCGAATGTAACCACATAGTCATCGTCAGCGTATACAGCGCAAAAAATGGCAATAATAATGGCGCAAAGTTAAGTAACTGCATGTTGTACTTGATGTTTTTTTGTTCCAAACGTAAAAATATATATACGAGAGACGACGACGCGGAGAGCGACAAGAGAGAAAAAAAAATTGTTTCATAAATCCAATTCCGTACTACAACAAGCTGTGTTGTGTGTGGAACAGTTTTGCAACTTGGAAAACAAAGGCCAAATATGTCAGGAGAAGAAGAAGAGCTATATATGCACAAGCAGCAGAAGTAGCAAACAAAATGAATAACTCTTCCATGTCGTTGTCTTCGTCGTTGTAGATCGTTGTGGTGGCTGGGGCTTCTATAACTTTTTTTGTCTTCTTATCTCTTCTCCTCGTCTTCTTCTTTTGAGATGTCGCAGTCACTCAGAAAGGACGCTCAGATCAGGATGACAAAAACAAAGCGTAGTAGATGTAATAATACGTAAGACGAGTAACGTAAATATATCACAGGACAAACATATATATCTTCACCAGCAAGCAGCAGCGCAAGTTTGTATCAGCGCCATTATGATGATATGAAACCATCATGATGATCCTTCGCATTATCTTCGTGATCATGTTGATGATGATGATGAATCTCTGGCTTGTACATATAGCAAAACCTTGGAGAAATGAACGTGACATGATCAGCGATGAAACCAGATTTTTTTTGTATGGAAAAGACAAAAAACGAAGTAAGATGGGATGAGAAACAATAAGCAATATTAATAATGTTGTGTAGCTATTTTGTTGTAAACAAAAATAAGTAGTACGCAGAGAGGCAGTGTAGCAGTTATTTCAATTTCATTCGAGGCAATTACTTTTTAATAATGTAGCGAGCTAAGCTTGAACAAAGCTCCTTTCTAATAATAAATAATACTGCGCTGTGGAGATGAAGGTAGGCACGTTAAAAATAAGGCGAGACTAAAAGACCAACAAAATTCTTCCAAAACTAAACATCTTGTAATGAAAATATATTTACTAGTTTTGTGTGTATTGGTATTTTTGCACGCTTTCCTTGTTCCAAGTTTCTTGTGTTCGATCGAATTCAGCAAAATAATGGAAAAAAAGTTTGCTGGAGAGAGATATGGAGGAAAGAATATATGCACTATGTATATGCTTTGAATATTGTATTCGTCGGAATCATTACCGTTTTTGCTCGTTCCATCTGGACAAAAAAACGTATCTCATTTTCTCTCCCATTCCAGTCTCATTGCTCAACTTTTTGCAAGGCTGTTGTTGTTTCCGTTTCTGGTCCTGGCGCAGAAAAGACTATAATATTATATTATAAGCTTCTTTTACTCTCTGCAGCGTGAAAGAAATTAAAAGAGATGCCTGAAAGTTTTGGTCTTACTGGGATTATTCACATGCGCTAATTATCTTTTCGTTCCTCAAGATTTTCCCACCTTTCATCGTAAAATCTTAACAGCTTGAGGAGAATTGCTAATAAGTAATTCATCAGAGTCTACCAAGTACAAATGAAGAAGCGTCAAGAAATTGTTTCCAGTACAACGCCCTCTCGATGGCATCCAAGTAGTTTTCTATAAGCCAAAGTACAATGAAAAAACCATGACTACGACAACATAGAAATCTAAAAGACTCTTTAAAAGTTTTCCAAGTATTTTCTAGTTAAATGATTCAGTATTAATTAAGCAAAGCAAAGAAAAGCACAATTTAGCAAAATTCAAAAAAAAAGCAGTGTATTCATTACGTCTTTTTACGATGTGTTTATGTGTTTGCCGTTATTGAAAAAAGGAAATTATATTGTGTAATATTCTAGAAAATGGGGAAGAATGGATGTAAGAAACAGAAAAAAGGCAGAGGGGACTCGGTAATTTAAAGGAAAAAAAAACTGGGTTAGTAGTTTATATTCATTATTTGTCTCTCAACGCAGCTCCACCTTCATCTTCATTAGTCGAGCGTGTCCTGTCGGAAGGGTAGGAGGAGAGGGAGGTGGTGAAGAAGAAGAACAAGACCGAAGATATTATTTCAAGGGAATACTATAAAAAAGGCAACTCTTGTGCTCACAAAATAGGAAATAAACACTTCATCCAATCATAATCATGAATTTTGTTTACTTTTCCACTCGCTGAGCTTGCAATATTTTTCCCGTTCACGCTTCTCCACTTTGAATACGAAATTATCTCTGCTGCCCAGAGTGCCCCTCTCTATCTGTTGGTGTTAAACTTTTTTTTGCGTTGCAAAAAAAAATCTTTGTTCTCCCTTTTGTCAGTCTAAACACACACAAAAGCAAACTTGCTAATGAGCCTCTGTTCTTGAAGAAGAAGATGACGATGATCATGATCATCATGCCCCACAAATTCTCCTGCTATTGCCACTGAAATCAGCAAGCAACGCAGAAAAGCTCCCAAGAAGAAGCTAAATAATTTACATTTTTCTTTGCCATTTTAACAGGAAAGGCGAGATTTTAGTGTGTGTGTGTGTTGTGCACGTAAGATTCCTTTACGAATAAATAAATAATGGAGCAGTCAGCCAAGAAGAGGCGAACAAGGGGAAAAGGTTGGGGCTGATGTTGGTGGCGTTGGCAGAGGTGGAGGTACCATGTTTTCTTTAGACGGAATGAGATGCGGATGGAAACAGACCATACTTTTTTAAACGTGTCTTTTCTGCTTATTTTCCTTTGTTATCTTTAGTTCTTGAGTAGTAGAGTTGGAAAATTAGGCCAGGATTATGGCCCGACTGCTGGATGTCTGTCTAAATCTTCTTCTCTGTAAAATATTCCCTTTCATTCTCACTCAACATCAAAAATATATTGCGAATCGCTTCCCCTATTTTTAAGCGATTTTTTAGAAGAAGGAGAAAAAAATCCACAGTTTAGTAATTGATGACTTTGTTCCTGATTTTACAAATTATAGCAAAAAACGATTTTGTTCAAACCTCTAAAAACATAATCGTTCCAGCGACTGAACTTTACTCTCCGTCTGCCTGTTTCCTATCCCACCAAAAGCAATAATACTTTTAACAGTCAACCGCACACTCATTCATCCTTTTCATGTTATCAGTCTGGATGTGTATTATTATCTTTGGCTTTTTTGCGAGTTTGGGTCACAGGTGAGGTATAGGCTGTTTTTGTTGTGGGGAGCAGAAATGGTACCATTATCTCTACATAATCATCATCAGCATATATTCCCACACATATCATGCATGGATGCAGTCGTTATCTTGATTAGGATACTAGAGAAAAAAATAAATTCCCTTTTCCTAACAACAATACACTTTTAGCATCTCTCCATCTCACTCATCTCCTTTAGGCAATATTCCAGGGTATTTCCATCCTGTAGGTACGTATAATGTGCATCCAATCTTGCGCATGCATATAACATGTTTTCTTAGCTAAAAGCCGGCTCCATTAAAATTAAATGCTGTCTGTAAAAATGTAAAAATTACCATAGCAAAATTCTCACAAGATTGAAGAAGCACGGTTTTTTCGCTAATGCCACCTACACAAATCCCGGCATTTCATTGTTATCGTCATATCCCTCTTCACAAAGTCATGTCAACATCACCTTCCATCACCCACCCTGCCTATTTTGCAGAAACTAAAATAAATTGCTTTATGCAAATCCTAAATCTTCCATAATGGCGCAATTTCTCGCCTCTTTCTTTCAATGCTCCCATCCATTTTATTTTTAAATCTTCTACAAGGCAGCAGAAGACTTTGACTAACAGGATAAGAAGGTGAAGCTCAAAGAAAAAAAGAGGTGTTTGTTAGATGAAGTGTTATGTTATGTGGTGGTGGTGATGAAAGATTAACGAAAGGTCATCTAACAGAAAAAAACAGATTTGCATTTGACTTTGGTATTTAGTTTTCTCCTTCTTCGACTCTTCTATATGCTAACAAATAAAAGTCAAGGAACCGACTTGAGCTGGTTTACTCCACTTTACAATGCAATCTATTTACCATTGAAGGGATAATTGGTAATAATAGCAATTATTGTTATATTGCTAAACCTAAAGCTGCTAAAAAAAGTTGACGTCACCTTGTTTCTGGTTTTCTGCCATGTCGATCACTGATCCTAATGAATATAGCTTGCGTCTTCTGTGTCTAACTACCTTGTACAATATGTAGTATGTATGAATGTTATAAAACTGACCAATCCATCCATAAATTATTTAGTCTTTTGAATGATGGTCACATAAGATCATCAACATCACCACCGCCTACATATATGTACATAGTCATCGTGAGAAATAATCTCGTCTAGTTAATTATTTTTTCTCAAAGTATCAAAGTAAAGTAAATGCTTTACACCAAGTCCGTGTCTCTGTGTGGCATGGCTCAGTAAATTAAGAAGGGATTAGTTGTATCATTTTTCTCATCTCATACAGCAGTGTGCAACATTATTAAAAAAACATGCTGTTTTGTATTCAGTAGGTGAATCTGTCTCGATATACCACAACAACGGTCAGCATTGAAGTAGACTTTTGACCTCTCAATCTCCAATCGTTCCATTTCTCTAATTAGTTAGCTGGCTTGTACTTTTTATTATTATTGTTACACAGGATTCCATAGTCTACACTGATAGCAAGAGTCAAAATAACAAAATAATTAATAATAAAAAGCAAACATGACGTGCTTGGAACGTTGTACATTATTAACATTATGAGCTTGAATATTCTGAATTGAAGATTGGCTGTGGGTTATCTGCCTATCAAAATGAAAACATATTCATAAGTCATAATAATATTATGTCACTATGACGTCTTCATCAGAAACTGAATACGGTTAATTGTGTTGTGAATTATATGTACATACATAAATTCAGTCGTTTTATATACAGTATTTTTATTTATAGAAATACACCAATAATTCCAGAGAATCGCACAAGGACGCTACATGCGAATGACAACAATATAAAATTATTGTCCCTTTTAGCTTTTTTCCGTAGTAGTTTATATGCAATAAACAAATTATTGCATGCGTGGTAAAAAGAGAAGTTATTCTTCAACGATTTTATACAGCCACAGAACAGAACACAGCCTGTCTGTATCATAAATTGTAATATTGCTGTTATATTTCTAGAATAGAACACGCAGTAATTAATCCAATTGCCCCATTTGTTCCTCTAATGGGTTGTACTAGCATTAGCAATGCTATTATAGTGCCTCTATAAAATGTACTACCTCTAGGCATTTATCACCACTATATTATCTATCGTTTTTTATTTGGCTTTGTGCTTATAATCAAGTGCAGCTTTTACAATGCTTACTTTACAGTCCTGTTATTATGACTGAACGTGTTGAAAAGATGGTACGCAAATGTTCCTTGTTTTGTGAGTCCATTAATGTAATGAATTAAATTATGATGTCTGTTGACATGACGGTGACAATGGCTTATGCCTATAGAACACCACAGAAGATGAGATGGCATACTTATATTATTGTGCAAAAGATCATCATCATTTGATGGCTCACTACTATATGGTCATATAACCGTAACCGTAACCTTTCACGCACTGTCATAATGTCATCATGTAGCAAACTGGCAGTGCAGTTAAAGGATTATCTAATCAGTCAGTATGTCATTCGAAACGACCGTCAAAGACGATGAGCCATAAAGCCAGGAAAATCTCTACAATTTCTACTTTCCACTCTTTGCTCTTGACTTTTTAGCCAAAAGAAAATTAGCATTGCAAGTTGAAATTTGGAGTAAGAGTGAGAGTGAGTGATACTTCTGTGCACATACATAACCACACACGGGAATGATGACGGACTACTAATTAAGTTAATTATGAGCAGACATTTAACATTGCTCGACTTTTCATTAGAGAAGTTTTGGTAGAAACCTTTTGTCGAGGCGAGAACGTTGCGCCATTTGAGTGGTAACTAACTTGTGACATGATAAATGCATATAAAAAATGCAGACTGGAGTTTCATTTTTTCAAGTTCCGGCATTGCTACTTTTGGGCCATTTATTTTACAATTTACATACAAAGTGGAAAAGGAGATCTCTACGTCAAGTTAAAAGTACAACTTCTGTACAGTGGCTGGACCTGGGCTTAATTTGTTTCGATTTTAGTGACGTGATGGTATGTCGCAGTTGTAGTACGCGGAACAGTAAAACATGCATCCACAACTCAGAGTTACTAGGAAAATGGTATAATTAAGCAGAACAATGAGAGGGAGGCAGAGGACATTATTATGCAAATAAGGAAACTTGCGCTGAATCTGACTCACTTTTATGAAGTAATTTGTGGAACTCTCCTAAATATATATTTCACTTTACGCTTTACTTTTGTAAATTTATCTTCATAGTCCAGCAGCAGCAGGAGCAGCTACGACGGAGAAGAGAGTTTGAACAAAATAAGCCACATAATACAATTTCTATAAGTAGTCTCCATATTATACTTGTAATAACCTCATTATTTCTCTTCATCACTGCATCCAGTGACTATAACACAACTAGTTTAACTACTAAAACACGCGTACTCGGTCGTATACTCTCAACTCGAAGGAGACGACGACGACAAGTTAATGAAAATGAAAACAAGAAAGGCGGAAGGAGGAGAGGAATAAAGTGAGAAATATCGCATCACATTTTCTACCATGCATATTCACACAAAATTACCAGAATGAATGTACTTCTTTATTACTACACGTATGCATCTACTTAAGGATATATATTTAGTTAGACAGAAGAAGAAGACTTTTCCTTCTAAACTTGCTCGTCATCTCCCCCTCTCTTTGCCTTTTGTACTGCTTTCCACACAGACTCTCCAAAAGTCATTTTCTTCTTGGAATAGTAATTCATAAAATAAAAACAATATCCTGTGTCTGAAATAATCAAGTCTCACAGCTTACGTCCATGTACATGTATGCACGTTAAAAGTTGTGTTTTCCTTTTTGGATAAAATTAACTTTACACAAGAAAGGAATGCTTGTTTTTGTGTAAAATGAGATGGGTGCAATATCGGCAGGGACCCATAATATGAAAGTACACAAGTTTAGTAGTGCTAAGCGAAGTATTCATTTTTATGGGCGGTGGTAGTAGGATGATGAGCATTATGATTATTAAAAGAAGATTTGACAACGATGACGACGATCATCATGAGAGAAAATGGGTTTGGTTTATATCCAACAACAAGCAGCGTACATGTAAAAATGTAATCCACACGTATATGCACATTGTACATGCAGATTACAATGTTTTACCGAAATTCCAATTTTCTTGTTCCAAAATCACATCAACTCTCTTCTCAACTCTACAACAGCCCAGCAGCAGTAATACCATCAAACTCAGTTTTTCTGCTTTTGACATATTTTTTCAAGTAGAACATGCAGAGGAGGATCCAATCCAGTTAAGTCATCATATAAAGCTTAAAAAATGAACAGGATAACATGTGTCATGATGGATGAAGAAAACCAGATGGATGGAATACTAAATTCCGAGTACATGAAAAATTCAATAATCGGATCTAGTCATGTAGCTTAATGAGATGAGCATGTTGGGAGGCCACATATCTTAGCTATAGTATAAGCCTATTGAGACTTGTCACAACCTCTGCAATTACTTATTCACTTTATCAGTTGCAATTGAAGAGAGTTACAGAGTTAAAGGTATCATTAAAACAAGTATGAAATGTATTTATATACCCAGTGCTTGTAGCGCAGACAAACAGACAAGCAAACATGTAAGCTTCACCAGTTCTTACCAAAACTGCCACCCACATTTACACAGAAAAAACGGTTTTATTTACTCGAAAGTTCAAATTTCATTATAGGATGATAATAAAGACAATATTCCAATGAACTCGTGCATCTCCAAAACACAAGCCTTCCATACATTTTTTTCTTCTTCTTTTTCATCCATCCATCCATCCATTACTACTATCACCTTAGAAAAAAAATGAAGAGGATTCATAGAAGCCCTTGACAAGCCATTACGAACAAGATCGTGTTCTAATGCAAACACAAGCCGACAGTAATAATTTAAATAATTTCCATGAATTCACGTAGTAGTTAACGATGTTGAGCGCAAACACGCATAAACTTCACACAAAGTACTTTATGTTTGGTTTTTGGTCTCCTCATGCATGTCACAAAGTCACATCACATCAGTGATCATGATGATCCTGTCAACTTCATTTGCACCAGCCAAAGCCATATAGCTGCCTGTGGGCGTAGCAAAAAGCAAGCACGCCACCACGACCGACATAAAACTTGTCTCTTCTTTCTCACTCTCTGAATGCTAAATCCAATTTTACCTTGTGCCTTGACACTGCCTCCTCCTTTCTCCGCATCATCATTGCGGTTGTTGGAAAGTTCATCTCTAGAACTCCACAACTCTTCTCATCTTTCCACATTGACATTACGGCAAAAGTAATAAAACGTGCCATTTAATAATTAAATTTCCTCCCATAATCGTTGCGTTACGTGCTTTTTTGGAAGATTAGAAGGGAAAAAGCTATTACGAAAGTGTGCTAAAAATTAGCATGTAATATTTAGCATGTAAGTTTGGCTGCTACTACTTTTTTTAATAATAGTCCCAGGGTATGAATTTTATTTGGTCAGCACGAATGGATTCATTGGAATTGCGTCCCAATCCCAATGCAATCATTCCGCATATTTTTTACATTGATGGCGAATGTTGATGTGGATTCCATTCCAGCGATGATGATTACTGTTTTTGTGTGGGTAGAAAATTATTATGATTATAAGTAGTGTCGATTAAAGAGGCACACACATCTGTACAGAAACTTTAAGCATCATCATCGTTTTCGTCATTACTGTTATTATGATCTCTGCTCCATTTTACATACTACATCCATTCATATACAATATATAGGCATGCATTTTAGAATCAGAGTGCTGTTCGTGTCATTTCATTCAGTCGCAGATTAAGTTAGTTTGTTTTTATATATGAAAAGCCATTTTACTTGATTATTATTACATGTTTTTTTTTCTTTTTTGTGCTTTACAGATTCGTCCTTGCACTATGCTCTGCTAGTTGACGGGATAACAAGCTTAGCAGTTTAAAAAGGATAATAATATAGCAGATTTTCAAAATGGCCGAGGAAACGGATAAAGAATCAAACCAAGAAGAATCTCATCATCACCAACAGCCAATGAGTAACAGCAGCCTGGAAGGAACAAATGGTTCCTCCTCCATTGAAAGCATACCCCAAGCAACGTCCCATTCAGACTCGTACTATTCCTCTGATATTGGGAGCACGGAACATTTGGTGGTTGTCCTGGAAGCTGAAACCAGTTTTGGAAGCAAGCACGATCCAATTACGCAGTTTATTACCCACAACAACAATAACAACATTGGAGGAAAGGGTGGCTTCCAAAATGGTCTCGCTGAGGACGTCATGTTTTCCAACGGGATGATGGACGCCGGTGGCGGGCACAAGGGGATGGTGATCCAACGGGGCAGTTTAACTAATGGGACGACCAGTCCAACGGCGTCATCCCCCGTTGGAGTTGGTTCAGAAAGTGGTGATCCAGGAGTGGGAACTAGTGATCGGAGACATTCCAAAAGTAGTAGTCTTCCACACGGAGTGAAACTCTGCTCGGAGAAGAAGGACGGGGATAATGAGACTGGATGCGGGGCAAGTGGAATCTCAGGAGAAGGTGTGGGGTTGAGACAGAAGAAGGCGAGTTCTTCATCATCCATGTCGGATGAGATTATGACAAGGGATGAGGATAGAGACTCTTCCATGTCGAGTGATCGATGGGCGAATCTGGAAGAGGAGTTGAGGAAGGCACAGACCGAGCTCAAAGCAAAAAATGCAGAGGTGGAACAGTTGAAAGGGATTAGGCAGCAGGTGGAGGGAGAACTAGAGGATCTGACAGCATCTCTCTTTCAAGTATGTACATATATGCCATAATAAAAAACTCGTTTCAGTTTTTTTTCTTCTCCTGCTTTTAGCACGACACGTCTTGTTTCCCTTTCATGCATCATTAGTCCCCTTTCGCTCTTACCTTTTTTGCCAGTTGAGTTGTTAGAGAATTCACGAGGGAGAAAATGTCTCATTTCCGTTCTGCAAGCATCAAATATTCATTCTTTATGTCTACTCCTATAATCACACAGGAAGCTCACAAAATGGTGAAGGAAGCTAAAATGAAGGAGGTATCATCCGAGAAGAGTCTGAAAGAGGCAAAGATGCAGCTGGAAGGACTGCAAGCGGAAGTGGCAGCTCTCAAGGCACTCCTCATAACATCCACCCCATCCCGCCCTAATCTCGGTAGTAACAGCAACAATGGCACTACCGGTGGCAATGGAATCTCCCTATTCAAGAAACAACACAAACGATGTCCCTCCCATAATCATCTTAACTATGGAAGGCCTTCTGAAGATGACACGGATTCAGCTCAGTAAGTATCACATTCATATAAAATACGACCCAACATACATCACTCACTTTTACAGAGCAAAATCATTCACTTTTTATCATCAGTCACCATCCATCCTCTCTACATCTTTACATACATTAAAAAAAGCTTTTCCACTCTTTTCGATTCTCATGATATAGTAGAGAAAATGTAGATACATTCAAAGTGGATTTTAAAAATGAGTGATGATCGTCATGACGATCAGAAATGACTGTATTTTTTTTGTAAGATACGCTCTGTTCGCTCTTTCACGTTCAGCTATCTATCAGTCAACCGTGAAATAGCGATTTTTTGACTGCAAGTTTTGCTCGTAATGCATTTAGTTAAGTTACCTTTTTTTTCCATTTCAACAGAGAGCAGAGCTATAAAAATGCGCACATTTTTTCTACTTTGTCTGCTACGGCGAACATTCTAAAGTAGCATTGGAAATTTAGATGGATAATAGACTCGGTAGATTAATGGCGTCTGAAATGAAACCGTATCCATATCCCATCTCTGTAGCGCGTTACCGTTGAAGCAGGAAAAAAGCTAAAAGGCGTGAAGGAGTTTGCCTAAAAAATTCTTGACTAGATAAAATATTATAAATGATTTTGATCATCATCATTTGCAGCAAATCTAGTGAATGAGCATTTTACACTAAAGAAATGTTACTGAGGAGTGCTCGCTGTTGCCGCGCGGTAACTTTATTGTGGACGGTAAAAAAGAACGAGCGTTTAACAACAAAGAATCCAATCTCGGCAACCGTAACTAACCATCCAACCGGCCACATTTTATGCGACCTTCACCTCTATCATTATTGCATTCGTCATTTGAATTATAGAATAATAATAATTTAAATAATCATCATAAATCTCATTGTTGAGCTAATTCTACACATTGCGCATACTAGTATTAATATATTGATGCTATTTAGCAGGTGGCAAGTTACCTATACACACAGCTAATTTTGCATAGTATTCATGATTGCAGTAGTAGTACATAGATTTTGGCAACCAGAAAATATTGCAATCATTATCATCACCATCATCATCATTCGTTCGGCTGAACAATGAAAGGATTGGTTTTGTTTTGCATGTACAAAAGCAAACATAACATGCACACCAGTGAGCACTACAAACTTGCAATTTCGCAACTCGCGTGTAATAATGCCTTATCATCATGATGAGTGACTGCGCTACACATGGTAGCATAGTTTCAAACCACTTTGATTTGTTTAATTTAATATCACATTATGTGCATAGGTAATAATATAATTCGCATTAAATCCATTGCGCCTAAATTTCGGTCTGAACTAGTTGGCTGCATAAACATTAATCATCGCCACATCCATAATAATAATCTGTTGCAAATTTCATGTCAAGTTCGTTAATCATAACAACATAATCCATTCTGCAGGCAAAAATGTAGTCATTCTTGAGGACTTGTGACTATTAACGACACACGCCGATTTAAAGGCATTTAACATTTTTAGTCCGTCAGCACACCAGTAGCCTTTCAGCTTAAACGGCGCTTACAAAAGCCTGTGGTGTTGTAGATTGCAGAAGATGCAGTCAGTCTCCAAAACTGTGTATACGGTTGTCGCGAAAATCATAATCAGTCGCCTCTTCACTTTGGTTAAGCAACACTTCTGACAATGACTTGGCACTAGAGGCTTCAGTCTAGGAGGTGGTGGTGGTGGTTGTGTAAGAATAAAAATTGATCTTTTGCTTGCCGTTGTTGTTGTAGGGCTTACTAATATGAGCAGCAACATTCTCTGCATCCAACAACGTGCGTGCTCCCTGAGACTTCATGCTCAACGGTTTTTATGCAAGCAGTTTTGTTTGAACGTTGAACTGTACTTTGTTCTCACACAGACAGGCACATGTAAACTAACTAAGGTTTTTGAGAACAATGAGCAAAAATGTGCAGCACGTAACGAGCTCAGGGTCTACTGCTGCTGCTGGCTCTCCTCTAGATAGTCAATCATTCATTAACAACTTTCTTGGATCGTTGCTGCTAGTGATGGATTACAAGTTTTAATTGTCCATAAATCATGTAATCTTTGAAACGATCCTGTGCACAAGAGAGGTGTTTAGTAGTTTAGTAGAGTGTTTTTACTCCTGACTGATTCAGAGATTGCTGATTACAATCTTGATTTTTACACGTTGTTAAAGAATGCAACTTGAAACACGATACGTGTAATAAGGCATGTTGTATAGGAGCATTAAAACGATGTTGTAGATCTTTCAAAAAAATAATATGAATGCATTTAAGATAAAAATCTTGTGTTTTAATTAAAATTCTTAAAAGCATGTTAATTACTGCTTATATATCTTGGCCACAATTCCATAAAAGGGCATAAATGCACAAAAGTTTGGACTAGACAACTTTCAGTTAAATGGGATATATCGCATATTGTAATTGATGTATGATTTCCTTATGAATAATTTGTAGGAAGCAGAAGGAGAAAACAAACGAGGTGGTAATTGACCGATCCCGGTGCGACGTGGATCCAATTATGCTTGCTCATTTTGCAGCATGGCGAGCTGAGCCGGTGCTTACTCGGGAAAAGTCAGACTTCCTCAATAAGATGTACATTGAGGAGATCGATCCTTGTCTGACATTTGCTAATGAGCCTCTAGTCAACAGACTGAGAAAAGCCATTGAGGATAACTCCATTTGGGTGGAACCCGTCTTTGAGAAAGAACGAACCAATGTTCCAAAGTAAGATCTATAGACACGATGTTGCTTATCATTTGACTTGTTTTATTTCTAATAAATCACACTAATTATGATTTAATGTCTTCCTATTCTACTTAATAGGGAATGCGCACTTCTCTCCTGTCCAAAAATTTGCCATTACCGCATGCGTTTTGCCTTTGACTCGGATGAGTGGTTTGATATTTCCAAATTTTGCAGGGATCGGGTAAGAATAAAATAATGTCATATATGCCATTCACATTCATAATTTAATTATTGAATGACGCAGTTGGAATAAAATTGTTTCATATTTGCTTTATTTAATTAGATTGCTGCTGTTTGCGAGTTTCTCAACTACTTGCGCTACATAAAGAACGGTCTTGTCAAGGCTTCAGTGGACGATGCATACTGGGAAATTCTCCGACTTCGTAAACAAATGGCTCTAGCGAAACTTGGAATTGCGATTTCGTAATAATATGAATGTTTCCTAATGACACAATTTTTTTTCGTCTCCGCAGTCACTTCGTAAAAAATATTATTGATTTGAGTCATAGAACTACACGTTATAATATTATGTAAATGTAATATGATCGCCGTCATTTCTACGCCGCATTATTGCCATTTTTGCATCATTCGCAGCAAGAGCAGCCATTAAAAAAATAAATGTTTCCGTATTTTCAACACTTCTTTGCATCGCATTGGAAGCAGAAAAACTGAAGGAAAAATGGGAAAGATGAACCATAGAGACTGATGCTGATACTGATAAAAAGTAATAACAATAAAAAATGAAAAGCATGTTTAACTGAACGAACCCACCACGAATTTTTCACAAAGAAAAAAAACACAACAAATCTGTTTTTTAAGTAACAATTTCGTTGCCCCCAGATAAAAGTTAACATTGTAAGAAACTTGTCATTTCAACATCTTCCAAAACAAATCTATCCTTTCAATTTTCTATAGAATGCTAAAAAACTGCTATATAATAAGCTCTTTTCCTAAAAAAATGAAACATTTCTTCCGTAGATAATAAACGAAACACTACAATCCATTTAGGTATACTCCTTTTCCAACTTCTTTCTCCTGGACTATCATCAAAAACTCAACTTAATTAAATGTAACGTTGTTGTAATGTTGTATATTATATACAATAGGAAAAATGTGTAGATATGTGTGTATATACATAACACATGCAGAATGTTAGATAATTTGTAAGCAAGTGCCAATCCAATAATTAACACCAAACTATCAACAAGCCAAGAGAATTCGTTTCGCAGCGTTATCAATACGAGAGTAGCTAAGCAAAGCTAGCAAAATACTATATACTTTGATTATTAAGAATTAGGAATTAGTCTGTAGGTAGTCTACACTAAACATTATAGCTTTTTTGTATAAAGGCAATAAATTCATTTTTTCTTCAAGTTTAAGGATGAAAAGTTTAATAATATCGATTGCTTAAAAAAATTCGTCAATTAAGTGCTTAAACAAACATATTTGAAAATTGGAAACACTTTTGTGGTGGTCCTAAACGCGATCATGTTGCCAACATGTTGATTTTTTCTATGAAGAAATAAAGTTTTTAATTAATTGTACATATTTATAAAGTACGCAAATAATTATTACTGTTACAGTATGTAATGCTAGGTAGTTGTAGTTACTAATCGCTGTTATTTTGTGGATAGGTAGATAAAAATAAAGTAGGTAGGTGTGAAAAAACTTTTAAAGAGTAAATCGCTGTCAAGAGTTGACGTAGTTTTTGCTGTAGTAAAATTCAATAGCCTCCAAAATTTTACACGCCAGTAAGATAATCAGTTTGATTGTCAGAGAGAACGTCGATTAGTAGTTAATATTGTATCGCAAACTCAAGCTGCTCGTGGCTTCATTTTAATACCGAAATAGTCGCAATAATTCGGTTTTGATTTAATCTAATAATTCATATAATTCACTACTAAATAGTTACATTTATAAATATTAATTCATGGTGTAATTAATATGCATACGTTTACAATATATAGGGTAAAACATTAATGTTATAATTTAACCGAATTAGATTTATCGCAAAAGTAGAAGTAGATTAGGGTGAGATTGTTTGCCAGTCATTTTGATGAACAATGAAAGCAAATACATGAAACTAAACAATTTAAAAAAACTGTCTTGTATGCTGACCATTTTCCACTAAAATTATTCAACTCAGACAAGAAGTCAACAATGTATTTCTACAATCATTACTATGCAATCATCAAGCAGTTAAACAGCAAGAGAGAACGTAGTTGCTCAAAACACTATTTGGATTAAAAGAGATGAAAATCTGTAAGGGATTATTTGTTAAAATGCACACACAAAATTGAAATATATTAAGTGATTATTTGATAAATTTTATTATAGTTTAAATGCGAACATTTCTTGGTACTACACACATTCTCCATATGTTGAACAACCAGTTTGACTTATAAAAGTTTGTGATTGTCGTTCAGTATTAAAAAATTAAATATTTCTGTTGAAAATAACGCTGTGTTAAAAAATACTTAGATATTGTACCAAAACCGACAACATTTTTTTTGTTGAAAATCCTTCCTGTGAATCATATAATTAAACATACATATTATGTGCTTTGCTAAAAATATGTATATTGTTATACTCAAACTTACACAAATTGATGGAAATCTCGAGAGAAAGTAAGTCGATGGAAAAGTCGCTGGAATAGATCTGATTATATATAAAAAATATATTATTATGATTGTTACTATTATTATTATGAATATTTTTAGTCGAAAAAAAACTGCTGTAACCACGAATTACTTTAGATTAATAGATTCTTATCATGATTCATGAAAATAATTTAGTTCTCGTTGGTTAGTCAAGAAGAAAATGACGGAAAAAGTATTGTACAGATCTGTATAGGAAATTGATTATGATAATGAATATTGATAATAATAAAAACAGGCAATCCTTCTATGACATTCTTGCTGCTCATCATCAGATCATCTCACTTTTTTATAATTCATGTTGCATTCTTTGCATTCATGGAAAAGATTCACCATGGCTTTGTTCACAGTTCCCAGAGAGAAGTAAGTGGTTCATGGTAGTGTGCCGAAGCCGGTATGCAGCTGCTGAGTGAGTGAAGTGGCGGTGGTGGCGGCTTAGCAGAAGCTGATGATGCCGGCAACAAAGTAAGTGGTGGTGGAAAGGGAAAGAGTATCAGGAAAACTGAACGTCGTCGTCGTCGCCGTCGTCGACGACGATGATGATATGAGAAACCATGCAAACAGGAGCACAGCAATAGCCATGGCCATGACCAGCCTCAACCAACGTTATTGCGGTAGTCGTAGTAGTAGAGTGGCGGTAGATGAACAAGAAACCACAGTAAAGTCCAACAACCAGAACAACAGGTAGTGAATGAATAAATGTTGATAGTTGGTACTGGCGCGGCGGCGGTGGTATGCTGTTTGGTGGTGCACCCAGACTCTCTGTCAGTGCGTAACAATGTACATTAAATAATAGCCAAGGAGTCTAGTTGTAGTGGAGTGAATGAACGGGAAGCCAAAATAATATGCTATCTTCGACATAAAAAAATGTGGAAAACAGTGGGCAAAAGATGTGTGCATCTTTGGCATAGTTTTTTTCATGCGTTGTCCACTGTCCATATTTCATTTCTCTTTGTTGGCTTTATAGAGGTCGTTTTTGTTGCATTGCTTGCTGTTTATTGCAAATTTAGTGAGTGGACGGTGGTATATGATCAATTAGTAAAGAAAAAAATGATTGTCAAATGAATTGGCTTTATTTTGTCAAATGACCTTTTAAATGGATTACCTTTTTGAGTAATGTTTTTTCCATAAATCATTTTTTTATTGTCAGAAAATATAGCAATATAAAAGGTTTGGAATCCATACTTTTATATTTATGCTTCACTTTAAGAATTTTCAAATTGTCAAATATTTTGACCACATTTTTATATCAGCTCTACAACCATGTTCTCGCCCATGACGCAGTTCCATAAGCGTTCCTCTTATGACATTTACCATCAACATGACTCAAGTATGAAGCGTGATAAGGTGGACTTTTTTTAAAGTGAAAGCAGCGGACAGGACATTCATAAATAAATATAATTAAAAATAGAGATGGATTGATCAGGTCGTTGTTGTGTCTTTGAACTTGAAGGCACGAGAGGAGAGGCTACGCTAAGCATTATCTATTATTTATGGTTGCATAAAGTGAAATACACGCTCATTGACGTAAAGCCACCATTGGGCATATATGTACATATATTGCAAAAAAATCGATTTCCAAAAACTGTCTTTCCTTTTTTGTCCGATAGCTAACAGTGGACTCGAAGTGAAGTTGGGGTATGAGTAATACATACAATGTACCTACTATGTGTTCATACGTAATACCTGCTACAAAAGAACACATAAAAAAACTTGACAAATATTCAAAAGCAATATAAAAGGAATATATAAAAGTGGTGGCGGTGTTGTTGTAGAATGAGAAGAAAGGTCTTGTGAATATCACGAACGAACAGGTTCATATTTTCCAAAGTAATAAAAAACACTTCGTTGTGGATGCTAATATATTCTCCTTGTTTCCTTCGTACTCCGTGTACTCCTCCATTTCGTAATAATATATGTAAAGAAAAACTATAAAAAATACGAATGAAAGTACAGTGTGTGTGGAGCGAGAAGCTTTTTCGCGTTGCAAATGTAACAGCAGCACAGCACACTCGTCGTTTGTATCAGTCTGTGCAATCTTAAGTCGGGATTCAATCCAATACATCATCTTCGTCTTAGTGAGCATGAAGTATGTAATATTATCCTTTTACAATTTTTTTCTACTGTCTCCCAAAGCATAAAAAATATTTCAGTACTTTTTTGCTTAGGAAATATAATAATATAATATTATGCATTAGGGGAATAGAGCACTCCTCCTTCCTCTGTCTCTCTTTCATTCGCTTCTCTCTTTCTAAAGTGCTATCTATCCATAATCCATATATTACCCGTCGTCGTCGTACATGCAGCATAAAAACATATCATATAAAACTATATAATGATCATGCGTGCTTCTTTCTGGTAATTAATTTCTTTTTCTCTCATCTTCCCTTTCCCATTTGCTTTTTATTTGTTTAATACCTACTTAATATATGCACATGAAACTGTTATTTCTCAAAATTTCTACTTTCCCATTTTTTCACTAGATGTCCTACTCGTTTACACTTTCTCGCTTCGCAATCATCAATGAAAAAAAAATATCGGTTCACTCTTATCAAGTGACAACTTTTCCACTCACTATATACAGAGAAGCGATAGCGACCCATCATCACCTTATCAAGAATAACATAATATGCAATCATAAACCACGCCAAATCCATTGCATTTTTGCACCTTGCATGCATATTTTACCTCCAGAGCCAGTCGAATGCTTCTTTCACTGACCTAGTGCAGTGGTGGTGCAAGCCACATTACAGATTGAAACAGAAACATGACACTATATTATTACATCGCCTCTTTTTCGTTGGTCATGACCATGGCCTTGCCTTCAACCAGCCTGCATTGCCTTTTCCTCTCGTCTGCTTGCTTGCGAGTAAACCTGTTGTTTTTTTCTGCAGTTGCATTATTCCAATGCACTGCACTCTTCTTTACCGTAGTGCGCCTCGCTCACTGTTTTCTTCCCTTTTCTTCTGCATCCCACCAGAGAACCCATCATCACCACCACTGCCTTACTGACTAACTTGGATTATAAGCCGGGTCTCTCTGTCTGTCTGCCTGCAGACATTGTAAGACGATGTCGTTGTTGGAAGTTGGAACAGTGAGCGTGCAAGTAAGTAAAGTAAGTCTAGCATGAGATGATGATGATCATGATCATAGAACACCAGGCCAAGCAAGAGAGAGGACCACGTGAGTGAGAGTCTCTCAGAAAGAAAGAGAGCGATACTCTGTGGCAATGTCTACTTCTCTTTCTCTCTGTGACTCATATTATTCAGGAGCAAGAAGAAGTGGAAGAAGTGAGAGGAGACGATGACGACGACGAAGAAGAAGTAGAGGCTACAACAACACTGTTTGGTGTACGGTGTTGCGTCCGTGGTTCGTGGAGAATGGATGTTGCTCATGGTGGTGGTGGTTGGTGATGAGGATCATGTTGGTAGTAAGTTGGTATGGTGTTGTTGCCACTGAAAAGGCGAAAAGCACGTGGTTTCGTTGCGTTTGGTGATTGTGATGTGATGGAGGAGTCAATGGACCGCTGCTGCTACTACTACTACTACCAAGACCAACAACACAACCACCGCCGCCGCTGTTGCTCTTGCCGAACATTATTATCATCATTGCATCGTGACTACTACTACTACTACCATTGCTTGGTAGTTCAGTCAGTCAGTCAGTTTAGTGCAACATCAATAGCATCAGCAACCTGAGCACTACCGTCGTTAAGATGCTCGAGATATTTATTCAGTTATGTATGATATAATAACCATTTGTAGCGCTGTGCTGCTTGTCAGCTAACTAGCTGAACAATTTCCGCTTTCCCAGGAGCAATGAATTCACCCTTTGACAATGATGCGTCATTCAGCTTCCATGCGCGTGATATATTTTGCATGAAGAAAGTTTACTATTAAATTAATTATGACTTGATGAAATGTACCTGCTTTTGCTTGTTTCCAGTTTCAAAAGTAACCAATTCGAGATGACAAATAAATTAGTTAGTAACATGCTCATACATATTGCGAGCATATTCATCTTGGGTGAAAGCGCTACACGCTTTTAAGTATTGAAATTTGAAATGGGTTTCGTGCTTGTCGTTGTCTATGCCACTTTCACCGTTTTTCCCTTTGCTCCCATATTCTTCTTATCTGTATGCATGAAGAAAAGCAAAATAGATACTGTAGTCATACATTCGAGTACAAAATCAATGATTTTCTCCACTTTTCATTCCACTTCAGTGAAATAAAGAAGCCTATGCGAGGCCAGGACATATTCATTACACGACCAATGGGAGAGCTAGAGACGCTTCCTTTTTTATCAGTATGAATCTCATATTATCATTGTCATCACTATTCAAGGGAAAACATATTTTCACAACAGCGAATTCAACTTAAGATGTCAACCGAGCGACGACAAGAGAACATTCCACTTTGTTTTGAGATGTCAACCAGAAGACACGTACACCCTCCTCCCATGACCAACCAAACAAGAAAAGTGGACAACATGCAAAAGTATTTCCAGCGAAAGTACACAAAAATAGTAATATAATGCAGTACAGTTACCATGTATACTCCTCCTCCTTTCCCGTCTCTACAACACTTTTGCTCGTTCCTGGTTTTGCTTAAAATGCTATCATTATTATTTTAACAGGCGAGCATAATACGTAAACATAAATAGGGAGAAAAATACAAATAATACATTATGCTGCTGTTTTATAATGCTGCTCAAAAGGAAGAGGGAAAACATCAAGACAAGCTAATAATCACAACAGTCCACAGTTCAGTGGCAGTACAAACAGAGAATCGTATCGATCTCTTTTTCTTCCTTCGGCTTCCATTTCCATGGTGCTATTTTCCTCGGATGAGAGACGCAGCACAACAACAATATTATGAAACAGAGCAGCGAGCAGCAGTAGAGAAAAACGACGTCATTTCTCCTACGACGAGAGAGCAACTTTAGCGACCAGGAAAACAGCAGGAAAGCGTCGAGAAAGCAACAGTGGTGGAGCGACAAATAAGCCCAATAACAAACAAGAGACAAACCGAGTATAAAAACCAAGTTATGTGAGTATGTGCGGTAAACTCGAGGCATTACTAATAGGATTGGTATTTTTATAGCCCTACCAAATATTTTTAACATATTGCATGGAACATGGAGAAGGAAAAGCATGGATGTAAATTCCATTTGATAAAAATGCGTTGCAAATGCATTTCGTATAGATACATGATTGGTAGTGCGTACGCTTGCCAAAAAATCAATCTATGAGTTCTGAGAGAGAGCGAGACAGACTGGCTAAAAGATACAAACAAGTTACAAGCGTAACATAACCCGAGGGTTCACCTCGCCGTGCGGTGGTGTGTAGTGTTCTCTGCTCTGCGACTTGTTGGGTGACAAGACACTGACACTATATGGCCAGGTGCTATTTATTAGACTGGCACAAGAAAGCATATTACCAGGCAGATAGAAGACTTATAACTTTGGCGTGCTTGTTTTTTGTTTGAAGCGATAGAAGCAACTTACAATAATTTGGCTTGTGCTCTTCCGTTAATCAATTTAAAATGGACTTGACAATGCATACCATGCATAAGATTATGTAGTATTGATCCAGGAGGGAAAAAGGAAAGAGGAGAGAGAGAGAGGGAATGGTGTAAAAAAATAACAAGAAGGAAGGTGGGGGAGGGGAAGTGATATAATAAATATCGTTCCTTTGCCATATATTAATGCCATATGCGTCACCTTACAACAGTCATATCATAAATATTGATCATTGTCATGATGTATATGTTTTACATGAAAGCAGGATACGAGTGACAGTTGCATGTAAATTTGTATTAAAAATGAAACAAAACACGAATTGAAACCATTTCAAACCAAAAAAAAAGTATATCTGTAGACAAGCAAACGGGGTAATATTACAAAATACTTGTTTTGCTCGTGTCTGCTGCTTCATGTTTTAGTCTGGAATAAAATGATGATGATGAATATTAAAAAGGTTTGAACATCATCTATTGTTGTAAAAAGGCATTATTATGATGACTATGACATCCTCTCCTCCATCGTCATCGTCATAACTTTTTCCCATTCAATTCACACTTGTAATTACACTGCAATGTTAGCAGTTCTTGCTCGTCTGCCATTTTTTCTCCAACTTGTAAATATCCCATTACCACTCATTTCATTAATCCCTACATTTCTTAGGCAACACGGTCAAACGACAGCAGCACCAGCGTAATTCTTTGAATCTTTGCGATGTGATCTTATACTACGAATATTTTGGAATCAACACAATGGAGTCGAAAATTCCAGGTTTGTGCTGACGAAAGAGTTGTCCCTCGCTTCTCCTGCGGTTTCTCAAGAACACAATACAGCGATATATGCAAATCATATATATAAAATTTATGTAACATGGTATACGTGTAATTCTCAAATATGTTCTATAATACTATAATCGCAAAAACCAAAACCCTTCTGGTATATCCACTATAAACGAAAAGTAAGATTCGTTACGAGTCGGATAGCAAGATGTTTTCCATTTCAATTTCAACTCTCATCCATTTGATCCATTATTCTGTTGTACTCTCTCGCTTGGCAAAAAAAATGTTTCGTCCTTCGGCTTGCGTTTTTCTTAAGCATAGCACGCATTACACATACCATCTCCTTTTGTATCCAGCAAAAACCTCCTTTTGCTTTTTTTATTCCTTTAATCAACATCATTATATTACGTATGTGTTATGTACTTAAGAACCGTCTACATATGTACGTACGTCTTTGCTTAAATATTAATAATTTGTGTAAAACACAAAGAGGAAGAAGCGTGAATTGGGGAGCTGTTCGTGGTGGAAGTAGTTGCTTTAAACACTAAAAGGCAGAGATCACATTTAATACAAACATACTGCTACTGTAACAAACAACAATGCAAAAGGCGCGACGCGTGTCGTCATGCTAGTACATTAGCTCTCATTCCACGACAACTTCAATTCTTCATCTTGCTAATACTTCATGTGTACAGCGCTAGTGGCACTTTACAAGCTTATAGGCATGCAGTTTATTTCAACTTTATCATCACCACCGTCAAGAGTCAAGACTTATAATATACGTCTCCTCCAAACAAACCTACTAATGTAGTAAGTAGTAAAGGAAGTACTAGAGGGTTGCTTTTTGCTACTACTCCACTTGTTCATTCAAATGAATTGTATGAAATCATCATCGTCATGATCATCATCAAAATCATCCACCAACATCATCTATTCTTTTTCAAATGGTTGGTGTTGCTCTCATGCAGAAGGTTTTAAGGTAAAGCGCAGCAGCGCGGCGGTGCTGGCTGCTGGCTGGTTAAATTCTGTTGGTGCGGTGAATGCAATAATCAGCAAATGCCGTATATATATATATATAATGAAAAACTCAAATGTGATCTTCTTGGTGGTGAGTACAACAGCATGACACATTATTATTACCCCGTCTCCGTGGTGTGTGTGCCACTCTCTGTGAGTTTCTAACTAAAAACTCGACTTGTTCCAACAACGACGCGAGACGACACTCCATAACATGATCACATTTTAGCAAGAGAGACAAGAGGCCACAGAGCAAGAGAGTGACTACTGGGGTACGAAACGACGTGCATTAATAACTTTACCATCTTGTTTTATTCTCCTTCTTCCTCCTCGTCACATTCTCCGTGCCTGTCCTCTATAAACGTGTGCATCATGCCGATGTGCGATGATTATGAATATGTCAGCTAGTAGTCAATTCAATTCTCTGTCTCTCTCACTCTCGCTCACACACAAAAGAAGAGCATCTCATCAATTTTATTTCTTTGCTCCTTCGTCGTCTTCTCCTTCCTCTCTCAACAGAAAGCGGCCCCTGTGCCGTTTCTGCTCCTGCTTAGTATACTCCATGCCATCATCATGCCAGTTAATAATACGCAGAACTACAACAATAGACATGTTTGTACTTTTCCTGTTTCCTAGTCAAGCGGGTACACGCTGAATCTCGTGTTTCAGGTGATGGCAACACATTATTCACGTATTATTGAATCCCCTGTTGGGCTCTCTGTAAAGTAGTGAATTTTGTTCCGACCAAAAGGCCAGCAACCATCATCATCATCGTTTTTCTGGCTTACCGTAAATCTTCCCTTTATGGCAGCTGCCATAATTATGCAAAATCAATTTCGACCCCCCTGCCAAAATAAGAGACCTGCCATAATTAGAGAGCTGCCAGAATTTCTTAAAAATAAATTCTGTCCAGGATCAGTTATCTTTTACTGCTAAAATTAATGTGATTTTCTCTATTTTTAAAGCTTTTGTGAAAATATTGGACAAAATAATGTTGAATTTTAATGGAAATCGGTCGAAATATGATTTTAGATAACTAAAAACACAAATTTACACTGAATATCATGATTTTTGTGCTGCTGGCTTAAGATTAGACATATGGTAAGTCAGTAATTTACAATTACATGCATAACAAAAAATTGGGGTTGCCATAAATCGAGACCTGCCAAAATTTTGAATTTTCCGCTGTGACCCCCTGCCATAATTAGAGAGCTGCCATAAATAGAGACCTGCCAGAACTAGAAGATTTACGGTAGTCAGTTCAGTATGCTCATTCTCCGTACATACTTGCGTCGCTGCTTGCATAATGCTGCGAGTATGTATATAGAAAATGTAAAGTATGTAAAGCTGATGATGATATATATTATATATAAATTTTATGATGACCTAACTCTCTTAATACTCCTTTGCTGACTTGTTACGTTCTTCTGATTCTCCGAGCTGACTGACTGACTCAGATACTAATCCATGTTGAAGAAACCCCTTTGAAAAGCATGACGCGATATGTATCTGTACAAAATATACACACGTTGTTGCACCACACACACAAAAAAACCAAGAGGCTTGCTTGTTTGATGCCACTTACATGATGATGATCATCATCGTGATATTGGTAATTTGGCAAAGAAAACGAGCGCTCTTTTTCCATGTTGTTGTTCAACGTGATCGTATCATATCATCATGATGAAGCTGCTCGTCTCTGAACCTCTTTCGCGTACATACATCTCCTCTCTTGCGCGTTCCGTTTATGTTGAGTGGTACAATATTGCGGCAGTGGTGGTACGGTTGGGGATTGATTCACCACACCATGTAACGCTCCACTTTGATGCCCTTTTACCATCACCACCACCACCACCGCTGTACTGTAACAGCAACTTTGTGAGAAAATGGGAAAAACGGCAAAATCCTTTCCAGCAGTATGTAATGCGTTGCGTATGCTTTCAACGTTGAAGGATATCGCCATCATCACCGGGCTATCCAACCAATAATAAATATGGGTCGTCGTTCGTCCGTCAATGTACTCAAGCATTCAGTTTTATTCAGTATGCTCATAAAAAGGGGTCTCCCTCGCATACTACTGCTTACTTACTTACATTACAGCCCCAAAATCCACTTCAAATTCACTCGGTTAATGTTATAATGCTCTGCTTTGCGGTGGTGTGGTTCGTAGACGTTGCCGTAGTGAGTGAATGTGTGGTGGTGGTGAAAAAAGAAAGCAGGATGTAGAGAGGATGTTTAATGCTGCTTTCAACCATATGCATATATTGTGTGTCCATTGTTTCCACACAGCTCCTGCACTTTAGTCAGTTGCACTCTCACTTACTCAGCGTCATAGTCATCATCATCATTATCAAAGGCAAAGCAAGCAAGCAACTTCATTATTAAACCGGTATGCATTCATGCTTTTGGCTTTAGCTTTTATCAGCCAGAGTTCAACTCACCTTAATATTATCATCAAATGTACTAATGTAATGCTTGTATTTGTATGTATTGAGTAGTAGTGGAGGCAAGGCGGTATATAATTGGTAATGGTGGTGCTAGCGGCGGCTTTCGTGTTACGTTACACAACCAACGACACAGGCACAAGTCATACAATATCTCATTTTACATACAAAAAAGTAAGCAGCCACACTACTAGACACAGAATGCTTGTTGGGAAAAGGAGTTTTCTTCATTCGGAAGATGAGAATGCATGCATTATGGTCGTTATTATCATCATCGTTATCATCATCATGACTGTGACTATTACCTGCTGGCAATTATTGTTATACCTTTTAGGCATCTTTATGTACGCAGGAGGAGTGTGTGCATTACATTCATCATCCGTAATCCGCGTACTCAAAAAAGTCATACCAGTGTGTGCAGGGAGCGACACCAGCACCAGCAGCACCACTTTTTTGTATAAAAAGATGTATCATGTATTGTTGTTGGCAAAAAACCGTGTGCAAGAGTAAAAAAGAGTATGTCTCTGTGCTAACAATGCTTTTTTTGTAAGGGAGGAAGGAAGGAAGAGGAAAATAGGCAAGTAGAGAAGGAGCGGAGTGAAAAAATAAATGTGGAATTTGTGTGTGTGCAATGGTGGATGGATGAATGGATGTTCTACACATCTAATATCCCTATCTAATGTACTGTGTGCGATGATGCCGATGTACGCTACATTATCATCATCATTTCATCGTCATCATGATCATGATCAACATTCAACATGATAGGAATGGGATGATATGATATGTTATGATGGCTCTTAGCGCTTTAAGGCTGCGCTGTTGATTTTCTTTTCTACAAAACCATGATACAAACTGAGGCAATTCACTTTTCTGTATGATTCCGTGCACAAAAAAAGACAACAGTCACCAGTCGCCAAACCGACACCACACATTGAAGAACAGCTTAACTTTTACAGAGAAAAGCTGGCAAAAGTTAAAAGTGTAGGGGTACATGTATCTATGAAGGATGATATTGCATTGTGGCGGTGGTGGTGGTGGCTGCTGCTGCTGTTAAAAAGGCTTTTGAGTGAATGAGAAGCGCGGATTGGATGGGAAAGTATGGGAGGAAATACCTACCACCGCACCACCATCCATCCATCTCTACAAAATTATGATATGATGAAGCCTTTTATAATAATGTAATATATCAAGCAAGTAGGGAGTTTTGTGGAGGAATCATCTACATAAGTACCTAATGTGCATGATAAATAATATATAGGGATCATGTTGATGATGTATCAAACCATCAAACAAACAAAACATCGAAAGGAATCATGTCAATAAAAATCCCTCCTCTTTTGCTCGCAGCATCAGACACAGACACCAAACTTGTAACTAAACTGCTCCGGCTCGGCTGCTACTGCGACTCCTGCTTCCCTTCTTTCTCTTCATCTGCTCTCTTATTAAAAGCATACGATCAATAAGCAGCACGCTCTTTTAATGAAGCAAGTCAAGTTTTGCGGATCATCAAACAATGAAATATTATTTATAATGCGGGGAGAGTGGGAAATGTACTGTTCCCAACTACTACAATGCAACAGTGACTGGATATGCCGTTGTCTCTT